>OX336391.1:429639907-431019907 GCA_946902985.2 Meconema thalassinum
ACTCGAGTTTGAAGGTTGTTTGTGAAGTAACCAATAGACCTATTGTACATGAAATCCAATAACATCATTTTCGTAGTTCTATTTTACGTTAGTTCACGTAGGTTTGGAATTTTTAATTTATATATATATATATATATATATAATTCTTCGACACGTGTGTATGTGACTGAACTCCTCCTAAACGACTGAACCGATTTTGATGGAATTTGGTATGTATATTAGGGTGGGTCTATGTATGGTTTAGATTCACAATCTGACTCGGTAGGTTGAATGAATACAATTTTAGAACCACAATTTACACACAATTTTAGAACCACAATATACAGTCAAAAACAGTCGTCATGGAAACCACTAGCCTTGGTCTTCGTGAAAGCTGTTGTCTTTGGACGGTTTTTATCTGCACGTTAGAGCCATCTGGTCGCAACCTGTGCAACTACCGCCATTACATACACTCCGCCCGTGGCGAAAAGTTGTGTTTTATACCAAAGGTGGCAGTGATGTCGAATTCTACTGTTTGTCTCTGCACGTTAGAGCGTTTATAGTCCCGTGTGCGTTCATATACGATTCATCCGATTGCCATGAAACTTGGGTGATATGTTGAGTGAGCTTAGTGAATCCATTTTACAATAGATAGCGCACGAATAGATTCAACAAATGAGCGACGACGCGCGAAGCGGTTCAAAAAGTTCCGGTATGCGTTCAAATACCATTCGTCCGATAGCGATGAAACTTGGGAGAGATGTTGTGTACACTCCAGGGAAGACTTCTGGCTTGGTAAATCAATTTCACATTAGGTAGCGCACGACTAGATTCAACAAATGAGTGACGACGCGCGAAGCGTTTCAACAAAATCCCGTATAAGTTTATATTCCATTCATAGATTGAGATGAAACTTTGATGAGTTGTTGTGTACACTTAGGTGAAGGCTTCTAACTTAGTAATCCATTTCACAGGAGGTTGCGCACGAGTAGATTCAACAAATGAGCGGTGACGTGCGAAGCGTTTCAAGAAAGTCCCGTATGCGTTCAAATACCATTCGTCCGATAGCGATGAAACTTGGGTGAGATGTTCTGTACACTTACGTGTGGGTTTCTAAGTTAGTAAATCCATTTTACAATAGGTAGCTCACGAGTAGATTCAACAAATGGGCAACGACGCGCGAACTTTTAATCAAAGTCCCGTATGCGTTCATATACCATTCATCCGATTGCAATGAAACTTGGGTGAGATGTTGTGTAAACTTACGTGAGGGTTTCTAACTTAGTAAATCCATTTCACAGGAGGTTTCGCACGAGTAGATTCAACAAATGAGCGACGACGCACGAAGCGTTTCAATAAGGTCCCGTATGCGTTCAAATACAATTCGTCCGATTACGATGAAACTTGGGTGAGATGTTGTGTACACCCTACGGAAGGTTTCTGGCTTAATAAATCCATTTTACAATAGGTAGCGCACGAGTAGATTCAACAAATGTGTTACGGCACGCGAATCATTTCAACAAAGTACCGTATGCGTCCATATACCATTTATCCGATTGCGATGAAACTTTGGTGAATTGTTGTGTACACTCCTGGAAATGTTTCTGTCTTAGTAAATCCAGTTTTTAATAAGTAGCGCATGAATAGATTCAACAAATGAGCGACGGCGCTCGAATCGTTTCCACAATGTCCCTTATGCGGACATATATCATTCATCCCATTGCGATCAAACCTTGGTGAATCATTGAGTACACGCCAGAGAAGGTTTCAGGCTTAGTAAATCTATTTTACAATAGGTAGCGCATGAGTAGATTCAACAAATGAGTGACGGCATGCGAATCGTTTAAAGAAAATCACTTATGCGTTCATATGTCATTCATCCGATTCCGATGAAACTTTGATGATTAGTTGTGTACACGCCAGGGAAGGTGTTCAACTTGGTAAATCCATTTTACAATATTGGTAGCGCACGAGTAGATGTAACAAATGAGTGACGACGCGCGAAGCGTTCCAACAAAATCCTGTATGCGTTCATATACTATTCATCGATTGCGATGAAACTTTGATGAGTTGTGTACACTTACGTGAAGCTTTCTAACTTAGTAAATCCATTTCACAGTTGGTAGATCACGAGTAGATTCAACAAATGAGTGACTGTGCACGAATCATTTAAACAAAATCCCGTATGCGTTATATGCCATTTATCCAATTGCGATGAGACTTTGGAGAGTTGTTGTGCACGCTCTCACAAATGTTTCTAGATTAGTTAATTCATTTCACGATAGTTTAGAGGCAGTTAACAGAAATTTTAAAAAATATTGTGTATCCAAAAGCACGCCAAGAAACCAACTTACAACACTTTCTTCGATTGGCATGACAACGTCTGCTGGGTCAGCTAGTATATATATTTATCGCAGTTGGAACACAAAAAGGGCCCGTTTTTAAGCGTGTTTCACCATGCGTCACACTTAAGAATTATTATCTCAAAAACCCGTCATCAGATCTAATCCACATTTTAACACAATATACATTGGAATGTTGTATAACTGGTTTATTAATTTCAAATCTTTGTGTGTCCAAGAAACAAAGTTATCATTTTTCTAAGGTAACTCTTTCTCGGCCCGGGGTGGTTGGAAAATGTAGTACTTGGTCGCGTTGTTGTCCTTATACATCAAAAAGTTATGCTGTATGGCTGTGAAATACGTACACTTATTTTATATCGGTTTGTATTTGTACGGGGAAATAAGACATGGTTCACCAGCTAGCCGCTCCGGGGAACGCTGTTTTTTTGTTTTTTTGTTTTATTGTTTTATTTTTTTACACATCGAGTTGAGCCTCTATGGACTGCGTGGTAACAACCAGCTTCACTTTAGTGTCTAGGTCTTGTTCTTGTTCCGGCTTTGACTTCCTGCCAGTATCTTCTGACCCCAGCGACGAGTGCCTGTTTATGTTCTTCGGACAAAGGTCCTCTCCGTCTTCCTGAAGTTGATGCCATTTTAAAACCTTGGTAGTTGTTCACCAATCTTCTAAATGTGTTCCTGTCACGAATTTCTCGGTCTAGAATACCAATTTGCCTGAGATCGTTTTCGCATTCCTCGAACCATCTCGGCCTTGTTGCCTTAGACTTCATGAAACTCCATATTCTTTTGGTTAATCGATCATCATTCATCTTCAAGAGGTGACCGTAAAATAGTAGCCGTCTCTACTTAATTGACGCTGTGATAGGGTCTATGTTGTTGTACAAGTCCTTATTTGCTCTCATTCGTCACTGTCCATCAACTCATCTATTACCTAGGATTTTTCTTAATATCCTACGCTCTCTTTTTTTCCAGTTGGTCAGCTTGACCTTTACTATTCATGGTCAAATTTTCGGACGCATATAATCCCTCAGTTTTTACAACTGTGGTATAGTGTCGGAACTTGGCCTCTATACTCATAGAAATTAAATGAAAATCCACAGCCTGCTTCCAGTCTAGTGACCGGGTCAGGGAATGGAATGAATGAAGCCCCCATCTAGCGGCGAGGATATGAACTGTGCCGGCTGCCGAAGCCTGTCGCACTCCCCTGGAGCAATGATTAAATGAATGACAGATTGCTGGAATGAAATTGTTGACAGGGAAAACCGGAGTACCCGGAGAAAAACCTGTCTGCCTCCGTTTTGTCCAGCACAAATCTCACATGGAGTGACCGGGATTTGAACCCTATACTCATAGACTTTTTGTTATAGATAGTCTTTGTAATGTGATATGCCTGGTCTAACTTCCTCATCCTGACATTAATTGCTTCCTCTTCTAATCCATTCTGCTGGATGACTTCACCGAGATATCGGAAATTTGTGACTCGACTGATTTTTCCAAGATTAGTGATCATCCATTCAGGTCCATCGCAGATGTTTGTCATATATTTTGTCTTCTGAATAGAAATCTGGAGTCCTACCTTTTCAGCAATTTCTGACAGCCTGTTGATCTTGTTGACTGCTGAATCTATGCCGTTAGCAAAAATGGCCAGGTCATCCGCAAAGGCCAGACTGTCAATGTATATCCCTTTGTGCTTAGGACCAAGTCTGAACCGTTCTTCTTTTGTTTCTTCTTGGTCTAACATCTTCCTCCATTCTCGAATGACTTTTTACAAAACACAGTTGAAGAGGAGTGGAGATAGTCCGTCTCCCTGTCTGACGCCCGTTCTGATTGTAAACGGTTCTGATATCTCTCCCATAAATTTGACTTTCGTCACTGTGTTGGTTAGAGTTTGTTTGATCAAATTTCTAGACGTATCATCCACTCCAAACTCTTCCAAAATATTCATTAATGGCTCCCTGTCGATGGAGTCATACTCTTTCTGAAAGTCAACAAACACGACCACGTAACTATGTCCTCCTGTCTTCTTGTACCTGATGATGTTCTTCAGGTTAGTGATCTGTTCCGGGCATGAACGACTCTTTCTGAAGCCAGCCTGGTATTCTCCGATCTGCTGGTCAAGATGCGCTTCTATTCTGTTCTGAACTGCTTTGGAGAAAATCTTATACGGAACAGATACTGATGAGATGCCTCTATAGTTGCTGACATTCTTTTTATCACCTTTTTTGTGTAGAGGGTGGATTAGTGCTGACAGCCATTCAATTGGTTACATCCCAGTTCTCCATATCTCTTCAAAAAGTTTCATCGTTCGCCAGCTTCAGTAGTTCCGCCACTATTGAATCTTCACCAGCTGCCTTATTATTCTTTAAACTGTTGATAATCTGTTTGATCTCCTCTTAAATGGTGGTGATGAGTTGAGTAGTTTGTGGATCGGATCGCACACAGTGAATCGTTCTTTCGGTTCATCACAATTAAGTAATTTTTCAAAGTAACGAGACATGATCGCACAGTTTTCTTTGTTGGTCAGGCCCAGCTTCCCATTTTCATCTCTAAAACAGAGCCTGGGGGCTTGATACCCTTTCAAATTGGACTTGAACGTTTGATAGAAGTCTCTGGTATTGTTTTTCCGGAAATCCTGATCGATCTCTTCTAACTGCTGTTTATTATATAATCGCTAGGCCCTTCGGAAAGTTCTGGCTGCTTCATTTCGAGCTTCACGGAACACATCGAAATCTTCAGGTCTTCGGGTCGAGTTCCACTTTTTCCAGGCATTTGTTCTTTGAGTCAGCACTTCATCACAATCCTCATTCCACCATCTATGCTTTCTCTTCTTAGCTGTCAGGATTGTAGTATTAGCTGCTTTTTGGATCTTGGAGGCAATGTCCGTCCATTTATGAGATTCAAATGTCAGTTGCCGGTGGTATTGTTCTAACACATTTTGATCGATTTTCAACTTTTCAAGGTCAAATTTACGAATTCTATTTCCTTGTTTCTGGGTCTTATTGAGAGGAATGAAATTTATTTTGATCTTAGAGAGGTAATGATCTGAATCAAACTGGGCACCTCTCTGCACTTTAACATTCATTATTTCCTTAATCGCTCTCCTAGAGATTGCGACATGATCGATCTGTTTCTCTCCACACACATTGCCCGGTGATCGCCAAGTCTTTTGTTTGCTTGGTTTGTGTTTGTAGAACGTTGACATTATCTGAAGATTGAAGGTGCGACACAGATTGACGAGTCTTATACCATTTCTGTTCATCATCTTGTGAGCAGGATAGTTTCCAATTGTTGATCTCAATTGTGGTTCTATTCCCAGCTGAGCGTTTAAGTCGCCTAGTAAGATCTTGATGTTCTTTGATGGTATTTTCACCAACTGTTCTTCAAGGAGGTCCCAAAACTGTTCAAATTTCTCAGGATTACGTCTGTTGTCCTCATTGATCGGTGCCTGGGCATTGATCAGCGTGTATCCTTTGTTTCCGCAGCTGAGAGTTAGAATAGAAAGTATTTCAGAAGGGCTAAATAATTCCACTATTGAACTGAAAACCTTCTTACGAACAACAAAAGCCGTTCCAAGTAAAGGCATGTTCTTACCTATTTTCACAGCCCTTTCTCCTTTATAAATCCTATACCCCTCAATGTCCATTATGTCCTCATCTAGGTATCTCGTTTCTTGGATGGCCAAGATGATTATGTCATGTTTGTCCATCATCATTGTCAATTCTTTGTGTTTCCCAACTTTCAGTAGTGAATTGACGTTCAGCGTCCCAAATTAGTATTTCTGTTTCGTCTTAAATTTTGTACTTGTAGTCATACTCTCAAAGCATCTAGTTTAGGCTCCCCAGAATCCACAGGCCTGATTGCGCTCCTAAGAACGGTAGATTCCCCCAACGAGGTACTACCTGGGGTAGTGTCCTTTTTATGACGACATTCCATGATGCTTGGTTGTTCAAACCAGTGTGGGTCAGAAAGCTCCTTCCCAGTAATAGAACCGAGGTTGTAAGCCCCGGAGCTCAATAACAGGCCGCTCCTCTGGAGACAGACGCCTTTCGCAGCCGCTTCACTGAAGAACAGACGCTGCTAAATGAAGATAGTTCCTCCTCTTTATCCACCGTTGAGACCCGAAGCCTTCTTCCGCTTTGAAAACCGTTGACCTTCTTCACCGTAACCCTGGTAAGGGGCCCTTACAAGGTATTACCAGCCGGGCCAGCTGGACCAAGGTTTTTTACAGAGGTGTTACTCCTCTATCACTCACCACTTCGCCCTGGCTTGTGACAGGCATTGCCTGGCTTCCCATATGATGGGCCCAGGTTGGCGGGTTTCCAAGTGTATTTATTAATCTCATGGTGTTTTGGGGGGGATTAGGGAATAACCCATCACACTTGGGTACAATCGTGTTGACCGACTGACAAACATCAAATTTCTATGACTAAGGCAACGCTGAAATATGGCTTCAAACACCACAATACAATACCTCTGTAACACATTCCCCTTTTACCATAGATGTCCATATTACTATACAATAAATTAACAATTTGCCGCTCGATGTAGGTATTAGTGGCTTAGCTCGATTACCTTCGCCTGGTATTGCGGGCAAAATCGGCCTCATTTACGTAACACTTAGTACGACATTCAGTAATGGTGGAGGTCAATGGATGGGATTAATTTAATCCTAGAATGGTAGAGTTCGTGTCCGCGCCGAAAATGGGATACATTTGTGCTTCATCTACTTCTCCCTTTTATCCAATCCCCACCAGAGTTTGGAAGACCTAAAATATAAAGCAAATTAGTCAAAATAAAAGATTAAAAAAAAAAAACACACAAAAATCAAATTAATCAAAATCTATACCTCTCCAAAAGAAAAAACAATAAACATTAGTAAACATTTGTCAAAAACAACTCAAAACTTTTTTAAAAATCGAAAAAATACTTAAAACCTAAAACAACACGAAAATCAAATTTAGTCAAACTAAAAAAAAACAATCAAAATAAGCAAAAAAAGCTCAATGTCAAAATAACTCAAAAAATCACAATTAGTCAGATCCAAAAAGAAAACAAGCACAATTAGTCAAAATTAGTGAAAACCAGCTCAATAATTCCAAATAAATAAATTAATAAATAAACAAGTAGTTCCCTGAAGAACTATACAGCCTATTTTCATATATCCTACTCATGTTAATTGCCACTATCAACATACAAAATTTCAGTTTAATTGCTGTAACAGATTCGTAGAATTGAGAACCGTCTAAATATTTCAGATGGTCGCCAGGTTGGATTTTTATTTTTGTACTATTACATTAAGATTATTGTGTACGTGTGGTATTCAAACTTCAATCGCATGATTAGAACACAAGAAGTAAAAACGAGATTTTAAAATTACGCACACCTGCCATCTTGTGATTATGCAAACAATTGCAATAAATTACATGCCAGTGGATCAACATTTGTACAAGCATTTAACGTGCAACGTTTCACGGCACTCGGATAGTTAATTCGCGAGAAACGTCCATTTAAACATTTATACTTCGCGTCGCCGCCATGTTGGATTCGTGCTCACCAGGTTACTGAAAGTCCTATAGGTGAACATATGTTCATAGTCTCTATGAACATAACAAATTCAGTTTGGTTGCTGTAAAAGATTCATAGATATTGAGAACCGTCTAAATATTTCGGAAGCTCGCCATTTAGGATTGTTATATGTATAGGCCATAGAGTTATGTACCATTCAAGGACAATTATTGCCTAGGTTCATTATTCAAACTTTCACTTCGATCGCATGATAACGACACAAGAAATAAAAATAATAATTTTAAAATTTCGCACAGCCGCCATCTTGAGGTTATGTAAACAATTGAATTAAATTACATGGCAGTGCATTACAATCTGCAAAATCATTTACTGTACCACATTTCACTGCGCTCAGAGAGTTAAATCACGAGAAAAGTCTATTAAAATATTTCAAATTCGCTTGTTCGCCATGTTCGTTTTGTACTTTACAGGTTTATGAAATATACATAGGTAAACTTGTATCAGTGCCCTTTATCACTGTACAAAATTGCAGGGTGATATCTGTAATAGTTTCGGAGATAAACAATGTCAGTGAAATATTTCGCACAGCCGCCATTTTGAGGTTATGTAAACAATTGAATTAAATTAGACTCCAGTGCATTGCAATGTGTATAAACATTTGCTGTACCAAATTTCATTACGTTTGGATAGTTAAATCGCGAGAAAAGTCTTTTTAAAAGTCTCTACTTCGCTTGACCGCCATGTTGGTTTTGTAGTCACCAAGTTTTTGAAAGTCTCATGGGTGAACTTCTAGTAGTGCCTTTTATCACCGTACACAATTTCAGGGTGATATCTCTAATAGTTTCGGAGATATTGCATGCTAGTGAAATATTTCGCAAAGCCGCCATGTTGGATTGGTGAGACGTAACAAAATTTGAAGGGCACGGTCGAGGTCGCCGGGAATAGTGCTATGAACTTACCGAGTTTCATTGAAATCGCTCCAGCCGTTTAGATTTTATTAGGGGACACACACACCTCACACACACACACACACACACACACACACACGCACACACACGGACAAAAGGTGATCTCATAAGCCTATTTTTTCAAAATTGAAAATAGGCTAAAAATTGCAAAAAAAAAAAAAAAAAAGGCAAACACAATTATTCAAAACCAGTCTCCATTCTTCTAGCCTATAGAGTGAAATAAAAGTTGACGTGCTGTAAGTAGTATTTATTATCAGTTTCTAGAATTGTAGTTGTCGCCGATGCGAAGCGCTACCGATAACAACGTTGCAATTAGCGCTACCGTTCTAGGGTTAAGTTTGTACTCAGAATTCTGGTCGAAGCGTGGACAGAGTGCCAACATACACACATCAAAAAAAGTTTTGCATCACCTCGGTTCCCAGATCTCCGGCATATAGACGTTGACTGTGTATATTGTATCCAAGATACAGTCCCTTTGACTGTTCATAGATGTCACTAAAACTGCTCAAAGATGTAAACAACCATGCATGAGCAGGGCCTATTAGACGGAGGGGGTACGACAGCCGATCAGTTCCAGTCATTCCACCAGGACGAAGGTACGCTGCTCATGTTGTCTGTAGTTCTACCATGCCTAGAAGGTCAATACCGCAGTTCGATCGCGTCCGCATTGTTACTTTGTGTCAAGAAGGGCTCTCAACAAGGGAAGTTTCCAGGCGTCTCAGAGTGAACCAAAGCTATGTTGTTCGGACATGGAGGAGGTACAGAGATACAGGAACTGTCGATGACAGGCCTCGCTCAGGCCGCCCAAGGGCTGCTACTGTAGTGGATGACCGCTACTTACGGATTGCCGCTCGGAGGAACCCTGACAGCAATGCCACCATGTTGAATAATGCGTTTCGTTCAGCCACAGGACGTCGTGTTTCAACTCAAACTGTGCGCAATAGGCTGCATGATGCGCAACTTCACTCCCGACGTCCATGGCGAGGTCCAGCTTTGCAACCCCGACACCATGCAGCGCGGTACAGATGGGCCCAACAACATGCTGAATGGACCCCACGGAATTGGCATCACGTTCTCTTCACCGATGAGTGTCGCATATGCCTTCAACCAGACAATCGTCGGAGACGTGTTTGGAGGCACCCTGGTCAGGCTGAACGTCTTAGACACACTGTCCAGCGAGTGCAGCAAGGTGGTGGTTCCCTGATGTTTTGGGGTGGCATTATGTGGGGCCGACGTACGCCACTGGTGGTCATGGAAGGCTCCGAAACGGCTTTACGATACCTGAATGACATCCTCCGACCCATAGTGCAACCATATCGGCAGAATATTGGAGAGGCATTTGTCTTCATGGACGACAATTCTCGACCTCATCGTGCACATCTTGTGAATGCGTTCCTTCAAGATAACGACATCGCTCGACTACAGTGGCCAGCATGTTCGCCAGACATGAACCCTATCGAACATGCCTGGGATATGTTGAAAAGGGCTGTTTATGGACGTCTTGACCCACCAACCACTCTGAGAGATTTACGCCGAATTGTCGTTGAGGAGTGGGACAATTTGGACCAACAGTGTCTTGATGAACTTGTGGATAGTATGCCACGGCGAATACAGGCATGCATCAATTCAAGAGGACGTGCTACTGGGTATTAGAGGTAGTGGTGTGTACTGCAATCTGGACCACAAATGCTGAAAGTCTAGCTGTATGATGGTACAACATGCAATGTGTGGGTCTCATGAGCAATAAAACGAGCTGAAATGTTGTTTGTGTTGATCTCTATTCCCTTTGTATTTAACGGTTCCGGAACTCTTGGAACCGAGGTGATGCAAAACTTTTTTTGATGTGTGTAGTTCAGATGGTTCTCTGGCCCTTCCTGGTCTCTTTCCTTGAGTCCGGTGATCATTCTGAACCAGGCGGTGCGGCGGTGACCTATCTTCCTGCCTTGCCCTCGGATACGCCCTTCACCACGAGTGGAGACGCTAGCCGGTAGTACAAGTTTACGCCACAGTTTTTGCCCAATTCATACGAGAGTTGTCAGTTGCGCGGAAAGCAATTTACATATCAATTCCACATGCCTGAGACTCACTGACTGTCCTCTGTACGACTGTGCAACCGTGGCTGATCGGCCAAAATCTGTGGGGTAAACTGTACAGCGCAGCCGATTGCGTAATGCCCTGGATGACTGCATCTGTAGCACTTGACTACCCTTGTTCCGCTATCTACTGCCGTCTTCTGCGGCCAATGGGACCCTTCACCCATCTGGCACCGGGTGTAACGCTCGAGAAGAATGAGAAATTATTTCATTCTGTTCTTTCTCGAGGGCTACTCTAAGAGCATCCTGGAAACCAGAGGGGTTTCGTGATAAAACAAACCTTCGGACGAGTTCCTAGAGTCCACTAATGAACAAAGCCGCAAGCTCTTCCTCTATTATCTTTGTTCGAATCCTCATCTCACCTTTATTCTCCGAGAATCGCAATGCGACCCACAGTTCTCAGCCCAGTGGCGTAGTCCGCAACTTCGTGCACTGTAATATTCTATCTGCCACACTAACGCAAAATGCACTTAAGCTACTCTATATCATAATCCATCACTTCTCCTAGATCACTATAACATAGCGTTTTTACCAATATTACGCTCAACACACAAAAAACAAATTTCCAAACTGACAACCAGTGATGCAATCCCGCGTGTCAGGCTGTTAATTTAGGGTGCTCAATAAGGAGGGGGAAGTCGATAAGTGCAATGGGTAAGAGGGGAAGTTTTGAGGCTTCGTGAAGCACTACTCAAGAGTCGAACTCTAAGACTCCAACAGCCGCAGCCGTCCTAGATTGCGGTAACTTCACGCGAGGGTAAAAAGAGTAAGGTAAGCCTGTATTATTGGCCGAGTGAGAGGGGAGTTTTGGGTTCGGAGCTAGGGAACTGTTGCCGTAGGACTCACAAGTATGCAAAAACGAACCACTTCTTTTAACACAACTTAAAAACTGGTTAAAAACCGACTGAAGTCGTTGGATTTTTTAAGAGCGTTAAAAATCCCTCAGTATGCCTTCTTTCGGAGGGGAAGTAAAGCCGGCGGGCCCATGTCATAGATTTATTGCATGTAAAAGAACATTCCACTAACTACAACTGTGTGAAGCTAAATTTGTAGGCTAGATTTGATTAACGCTCACTAAGTTCCAACGTTCGCCGCCAGGTGGCATCGAGTAGCCAAGTTAGCATCTAGATGTCGTTAACGGTAGCATTTGGTAGCTAAAGTAGGAACTTCTTGAAACTGATTGTCTGCATTTCTTACCTGAAATACAGATAACACACTAATACAGCCATCACAATTAACACCGGTTATCAGACAGATTCTACACACACCCAAATTACACGGGACTACATGACTGCGTTGTCGCAGCCCCTAAACTGAGGAACCAACCAACCAGCAACTTAAAAAGGCTTCTTCTCAAACTAAACTGTCATTACTGTGACATCACACATGCAGTTGGAACAACTTACAGTACAAGAAAATATAGACCCACTTTCTGATGTAGCTGCTAGTATTCTTGGCTGTCGCCCTAGAGGTCCGGGTTCGATCCCGGCTTTGCCAAGAAATTGAATTCTGGTGGGTGTATACTCTGCCTCGTGAGGAAAAACTGAGAAGAAATGGGTTCGATTCCCGCCTCAGTCATCCTGGGAGTGGTTTTCCGTGGTTTCCCCACTTCTACTCCATGCAAATGCCGGGATGGTTTCTAGCTTAAGGTCCAAACATCACCTGAATTACAAATACACACACTACTACAGACAGCATAATAACACAGGTTATCATACTTTAAAAAATATACACACCGATGTACATGGGACTAAGTCACCACGATATCCAAGCCCCTCAAATGAAAGAAACAACAACAAACAGAAGTTACTTAACTGAAAGAAATGAAAATAGTAGTGCTAGCGCTTCCTCCAGCATGCTGTTAATTACTTTGTACGATAGAGAAACAGATTGAAGGTGGGAAGAGGTAAGGAACGTAAGTAGGTTTGGTAAGCGTGTAAGGGCCAAGGGAAAAATAACACAAGCAGAAAGAAAAGATTGCCTGCGGGTAAAAATCTGGCGAATTGGAGATAACATGCAAGGATGTGTAACTAAATAAGCGGGTTTGTTTGTACGGAAAAGGTACCATGTTCCAGATCCATGTCCGACCTCTCGCCGTGGTTCGCGGTTCTTGCTGACTACCGAGCAAGGACGCTAACAGTCCACAAACCGGTCTCCATGGGGTCCCTGGTATCCCCAAGTCTCCCAAACCGGAGATGGGTGGAGCCACGCCTGACGAGATAGGGGCCGCTGTCGTTGTCCATGGAAACGAGTGGTGCAGTGGTCAAGCTGCTTGTCTCTCACCATGGCTGACTGGGTTCGATTCCCGGTCAGTGCATGTGAAATTTTCTAATCTCATGATGGCGAGGTTAACGGACACATAAAACTACAAGCTTCCATCCTTTTCAATCTAATAACCTGTGTCATTGTGATGGCTGTACTAGAGTGAGCATTTGTAATTGGGGCTCGGATTTGAAAGGAGGCGACCGTATTTTTAATATAGGAATCATCCCGGCATTCGCCTGTAGTACACTAGAAGTGGAAATCTATGGAGAACCCCTTATAAGATGGCTGATATAGGAGTCCAACCCCCCCCCCCTCCTTTTTCTCAGCTCTGCCTCACGAGGCTGAGTGTACCCCGTTCCAGCCCCCAGACCAGAGTTTAAATTCTTGGAAGAACTGATAATCGAACCCGGACCACCGCGGCGACAGCCAAGAATGCTATTCACTCGCATGGGAACGAGTGATGCTAACTTCACCGTAAACTAAGTAAAAACCAAAACAGCTACAAAATGAGAGCTTTTGTTAATTCCTAATGGCAAATATAAAAGAATACTCCTAGCAGCGTAATTTAAACTCTCTGATTAAGACCTATATGGCTTGTACTTCTTGTTCGCAACACGACCCAATATCTGAAAAAACGCATTTGGTGTAAGCAAATGTTGCAGCTGTAGGCCTACTGGGCTGAATCAAATTTACTTGTTGTATTTCCTTTCTCATTCAGGATATAGTATGACAATAACACTTGCAATGTGTCGAACACTTTTACGCCCATGTTGTGAGTAGGCCTAGCTTCTGATTGGCTGGTTTGTTGTATTGATACAGAGTTAAATTTTATGGCGTTCCAGTCAAGTTGATGAGACCTCGTTGTGAATGGCTATGACTGATTACATGTAGATAGGGTTACCAACCGTCCGGCTTTTGCCGGACATGTCCTGCTTTCAATTCATTTTGGTTATGTCCGGCCGACATCTCAAATTTTGCATTACAAGATCGCTCATGTAGGTTTTAGACTGAAGACAGCGTGTTATTGTATCGACATCGTACATCAACTTGTTGTGATCAGGGCGCTACTTCCGAGGGTGGAAATAAGTAGACCTGTCGATCGACTAAAATTTTTGATTGGTTAACCGAATGCATTTAATCGGTTAATCGGTTGATTCATCAAATTTTAGTCGATTTCACACAGTATCAGAGAGAAAACCTTTGAATAATATATTTTAAAATGTTTTTCCATTTGCTATGAGGAAGATAATAATTTAAAATTGTAATTGCATTAGTGGCGTGCAAGTAAAAAAATAAATTCAAAAGCATTTAATTAGAAGAAAACAATTACGGAGATATTATCGCTTTTAACTTCCTGAAGCAAAAGCATGAGCATCAGCTGACTTGAATGACCTGTCAATCTTAGAATAGCTGATGCTAGCACACCAAATGGCCAATAATAATACAATACACAGGTTTTGTGCTGCGCAAAACAATTATTTTTCCTACACCACACTGCTGTTTTAATCGGTTCGATCAATCGACTGGGGCCGATAACCTCGATGTTAGGCCCCTTAAAACAACAATTATCATCATCATCGATTAATCGACTAAAGCACATTGATCGGTTAGTCGTATTTTCAGATTAATTGGTTAATCAGTCCGATTAATCGATTAAATCGACAGCTCTAGAAATAAGTAATCAGAAAGGAAAATAATTTTATAAATATGTGCTTCAAGAAAATAATTTGCATCTTCTTTCAAAATTAGGTTCTGTTAAAAAAGACTGATAGTCAGTCTGAAATACTAGACTTTATATAATTTTAAATGCTACAAAATGCTGCGTGAACTCAAAGTCCGTTAGCAAGTGCAAACCAAGGACAAAGGAGGTAGCTGGCTGGATGACGTTACGCTCACCGGAGCGCGCGGGGAGGGTAGGAAGCTCAAGCAGTACTATGACGTCACACACCTCTGTGCATTCTCGGTACATTTCGTCCCGTCACCGTAACATAACGCCAGACCCCAGCGTAACGACGAAGTCTACAAGATCATTTACAATGATAAAATACAGCTTCAAGGAACTGTAGCAAGGACTGATCATTAAGTAAGGTATTTCATTTTGTAAAATGATTATGTGAAATATATGAATCATTTTGTTATCGATTGAATTTGTCAGGCATTTTTCTTAAATGTCCTCCTTTTTGCTGAGCAATGTCCTGCATTTGGAAATTTTCAGTTGGTAACCCTACATGTAGGGGCTATTTATGCTAACGATAAATTTACGTTAGTATTGTGATGAAGTATTTCGTTGCCAGTTGCAATTGGTATCGGTCTTGTACTTGATAGCGCTACTTTTTAATATAACAGCTTAGGCTTTCACGGCCGGCGTTCATAATTAAATACAAGTTTTTCGGGCTTGTAGGCCGTGGTCCAGACAGGATATCTCCCGACGTTTCACCGGAAACTGCGTCCGGCATTATCAAGGGTTCCGCTCCTTTCCTTGGTCAGCAGTGGAATGAGGAAGAGGCTTGAAATAATGGGTAACGGCTATTAGTGGAGTATTGTTGTTTGAATATGACTGTTGGTTGGGTGCGGAAAGGAGCGGAACCCTTGATAATGCCGGACGCAGTTTCCGGTGAAACGTCGGGAGATATCCTGTCTGGACCACGGCCTACAAGCCCGAAAAACTTGTATTTAATTACTACTTTTTAATGTTGTATTGTTTCTACATTTAAGGTCTTGAGACATTGTGGTCATCAGCCCCTTGTAATTGGTTTTGTGTATGTGTGCGGAATTTAAAACTCAGCAGTTCTTCTAGGTTAGTGCCGTGTTACCTGTACCGTCACCCTTCAATACCTCAATCTTTTTTTTCCTTTACCAAACTTAGCATGAATATGTGGGATGGTTGTTATTTTGCCTTGGCATACAAAGCCATTTATGAGGTTTTACCTTATTACTAATTTTTACTATTGTAGCTCTAAAATATTCAGAGTTATTTATATTGATATTCTATAATTCCAAAATGGTGACTGCTCGAAATATTCAATCTGATAAAGTCATCACTTGGGCAACATTGGTTCCTTATATTTTTATCCTATTTTCATTTATGAAAAATAGACTTATGCGATCACCTTTTGTCCGCTTGCCACAGTTGGTGAGCAGTTATCGTGTCGGATTACTAACCCCCCCCCCCCCCCATCTTGCAGGTTCGCTCCTGGCCGTGCTAAGTGATTTTTGAAAGGCGGCAAAAATCACGACACGCATGTCATACGATGTTTGCATGGTAAAGAACCCATTTGAATTCACTAGGCCGTGTTCATAATGGCAAAATTAATCTCGGGATTTTCCGCCAACACAAGTTCTTCATTTCTCTACTAGAATGAGCTATATTGTCAAGGACCTTAGATATTACAGTGCTCCAAGGAACAACGAAATTCGACATGCAAGCGGCCCTCTGGGTATCAAATAACAAAGTTTGCACCCGGCATCCGAGGCCATACGATATTCTTATATTATTATACCTTTTGTCCGTGAGTGTGTTTCCCAGTAATAAAATCTAAACGGCAGGAGCGATTTCAATGAAACTCGGTAAGGTCAAAGTACTATTTTGTCCGACTCCGACCGTGCCCTTCAAATGTTATTTCTACTTACCAATCTAACATGGCGGCTGTGTGAAATATTTCACCGGCAATCTATATCTCCGAAACTGTTTCTTATATCTACCTAAAATTTTGTACCATGATAAAGGGCACTACTAGAAGTTCACCTATGTGACTTTCAAAAACCTTTTAAGTATAAAACGAACATGGTGGCCAAGCAAAGTTGAAACATTTGAATAGACTTTTCTAGCGTTTTAACCATCCGAGCGCAGTGAAACATGGTACAGCAAATGTTTATACACATTGTAATACACTGACATCTAATTTAGTTCAATTGTTTACACAACCTCGAGATGGCGGCTATGCGGAATTTTAAAATTAAGTTTTTATTTCTCTTATCCTAATCATGCGATCGAAGTCAACGTTTGAATAATGAACCTACGCAATAATCGTATTCTAATAGTACATAACTCTATGGCCTACATTTTATATAAAATTCCAGTATGGCGACCATCCGAAATATTTTGACGGTTCCCAATATCTACGAATCTATTACAGTAATCAAACTGAAAGTTTGTATGTTCATAGATGCAATTAACATAAATAGGATATATGAAAATAGGCTGTTTAGTTCTTCACGGAACTACTTGTTATTTTATTAATGCAGCCACTGGCCATTTATTTTATTTCCAGGACGGGAGTGATTTTGGAAAGAAATAGGCCGTAGACCTATTGAAAGGAACCGTCCCAGCATTTGCCTGGTGGTGAACATGGGAAACCACAAAAACCATTTTCAGGTGGGATTCGAACCCACGCTCTCCCGATTCCAGCGAGGCACGAGTAGCGTGTTAGCGTTCTCGGCCACCGCGGCCGGCATAGGTTCCTTACACCTGAAATGCCATAAATATTGCTTCTTTGTGCATTGTGTTACTGATTATAATGTTTAAATCCATCTCATACAGCTGATAACTACATAACTTATGCCTCTAAAACGCATCTCGTAGGAGGGTTTGTTTTTAAGAAATTTGGTGGTAATCCAATGATTGGTATAGTCGGTGGGCATTGAACACTCAGGTGGCCGTAATTTATTTTCGTTAAGATGCGGCTTATTCTAACATGGGATTTAGATGTCCTCTGCTATTGTCCATCCAGAAGTGTACTACGGGCTCATAAGGGCTATTACATTTAACGGACTCCCCCAGAACTGATGACTTGGAAGTCTTAAAAAGCTGTATTTCCCCCCAAAAATGGTATATTGGCTTTCACGGCCAGTGAATTAAAACTCAGCAATTTTTCTAGGTTTGTGCGGTTTCGCCTAGGATACCAAGCTGGTTCATCAGCGCAGCGGGCTCTTGGTGTCCCCGCTCGGATCCCCACAGGAGTAGCGAACTGCGCGCTACCTCCCTTTTTACGAAGCGCACCTGCGCCTCTTCACTGCGAGAACTAAAAGCTCAAGCAGCCACAACCTCCCTATGAAGGCTTCGAAGAAGATGGAATATTGGCTTTCACGGCCAGTGAATTAAAACACATCAATTTTTCCAGGGTTGTGCCGTGTCTTGTGTGGGATTTCGCCTAGGAAAGCAAGTTGGCTCCGGCCTTTTTGGTGTCCCCGCCCGGACCCCCACAGGCTGTGCTAGCGGTTAATTCACAGCGCCATTGCAAACTCAGCTCGACTTGGCCGTCAGCAATCGTATCTCAAACAGGTAGTAGCAAATAGTTGCGACCGCCACCCTTATTGCGCGCATTAGGACACTCTATTATACGAGGGGCGTCGAATAAGTAAGTTTCCCTATTTAAAAAAGAACACAATAATGTTGTAGGAATAATTGTATGTACATTCTGCAAACCTTCTGTCACTTTTCTTCCTAGACACCAGTTTAGTACTTTTTTTTAGCGTATGGCTTTTAGTGCCGGGAGTGGCCGAGGACATGTTCGGCTCGCCAGTTTTGTAGCTGCTTCGAGACGGACACCCAATGGGTGAGCTACAAGTACCGTTGGGGAGGGAAGGAGGGAAGTTGGAATGTAAGGACGAGGAGTTGGAAGGTAGCGGCTGTGGCCTATAGTTAGGGACCAACCCCGGCCTGGAAGGAAGATGGGAAACCACAGAAGACCATCTTCAAGGTTGCCGGCGGGGGGATTCGAACCTCCTCGCCTCCCGGATGTGAGCGACTGCCATCAGTTATGCCGTAACCACCACGGCTAACTCACCCGGTAGTTTAGTACTAACATTGTTGGTAACATGACACACGTTTTTCCAAGCCACGGTTGTACCAGATCTGGTCCTGTGCTCGTAGACAGCTGTTGTATTGTGTAAGTTATATAGATTTTGTCTGATACCATATGTAATTGTAGTGTATGTAGTAGCGTGTGTATTTGTAATTCGGGTGAGAATGGGAAGGAAGCGGCTCTGGCTTTAAGTTGGGAACCATCCCGGAATTTTCCTTGAGTAGAAATCGGAAACCACAGGACATCACTTCCAGGATGGCTGAGGTGAGAATTGAATTGAATCCACTCTTCTGAGTGTACCCCGTTCCAGCCTCAAACCAGAATTACATTTCTTGGTGCAATTGAACCCAGGCCTCCGCGGTGACAGCCAAGAAAGCTAACCACTGCACAACGAGGCGGCAACTACTTCCCTTGCATGTGGTGTTTCTGAAGAACCAGACGTAAAATTCGAGAGAAAAAACACTCTTTATAAAGTTCCAGTAAGGAGAATTGCTAAGTTTCTTAAAAGTTACTTTATAAGTAAAAAAGCAGGCACTGTTAAAAAGGTAATCTCCTTCAAAAGAAGTAGACATGGCAACACTGGGTTTAATTCTTGTGGAGTGCCACACGTTGGTACATTGATAGTTTCCTTTTGTCTGTTCTTTGTCGTCGCTCATTTCTCTGTGCACAGATACGTTGGTTTATTAGGCTATAGTTTTTAACTTCCCAAAAGCGGTACTCGTGTATTGTTGTGCGAGAATGTGTAAGAAGTCGCTTTTATCGCGTACATATGAATGTGAATTGCGTCTATTCTTGTAAATTAATGCTCCATGGTTGTATTCCCGCGAGGCTATCTGATGTCTTTAATGTTCCCTTTCTTGCGCCCATCGAGCATTTACATTGTTACCAACAGTTGTCAAGCCCGTCGAGTGGGGGTGGTTTGCAGTGGTGGCTGATGGATGACTGTTTTTGATGTTGCACTTTTAGGTAGATTTAATTAGAAAGCTACCTATTGCAATGGGCACCATGTTTCGACTTTCGGAAAAATTCGACACATCTTCTCGTTTTACCCTAGACTCCAAAACCACCGTCAGCTCAAAAGTTTATATTTATATATCTGTCTATACATCACTTTTTTGTGGACACGATAACTACCACCATTTCCCACCATCACTTTCAAATTTATACATATAATATTACCTTATAAAATCTCGGTCGAGTTCGTTAATTGGAAAAATCAGACCATGGTGGTGGAAAAATTTAAATATCTCTATAACTTTCTTAATAATTATGTAAACAAGATGTTGAGTAAAGAACATATAGCCTACTTTCTCCTAAATGCGTGGGTATTGTTATAACTCTTTGTCCTTTTCAAGAAGTATAATTGACTGTTGGTTGTAGTAGCTTGTTGAAATACTACGTGCTATACGGATATAAAACATGAATATGAGGTGCCCTTTGCTAGTGCTACCTCTGTAAAAAAAACATTCAATTCGGTGTCACCGTGTTTAAATTGATATGGGGAATCGATTTGCACACATACATGGCCGCTATCTGTAAACTATAGGGCTGATGACCTTGTAGTTTAGTCAAAAGACGCTCGCCATATGAATATATGTTGCAGCAAAATTTCGTTGAGATAGGATAATTAGGTTAGTCGTAATTTGATTTAAGCTTTGAACATTTGGGTGGCCGCCATTATGTTTCCGTCAAGATGGCGGCGATATAAAACATGACACTGAGGTGCCCTTTGCTAGTTCTACACTGTATCAAATTTTCAAATTTCGTTCAATTCGGTTTCACCGTGTTCGAATTGAAGGGGGGGGGGACAGACATTCAGAGTACACACACACACAGACACACAATTTTTGGCCCAGTGTAGATCTCATAAGTCTACTTTCATTTTTTGCAAAATTCGAAAGTTGACTAAAAATGGAATCCATTCTAAGTTCAAACTATTCTTCGAATAAAGGCCAAAAACTTATATCGGTAAAGTATTTTGATATCACCAACCATTGACCAAAGGGGTGGGAAAAAATTGAGTTTTTTGAGAAAAGAAGATCATAAATACCTCCCTTAATAGGCGCAATATAAAAACCGATTAAAATTGTCAACAGGCATTACCTAAACATTTTTTCTGATATATTTTTTGGTATGACCCACCCTTACGCCAATGGATGACCAAAATGTTCTCGGTGAAGATGGCAAGTTGATGAGGGAAGAGCTAAGCTGAAGATAAGTAGGACATAAATTATTGCTGACTGGACTACGGTTGTCGATAAAGCAATATTGATGTTTTGATAGCCGTGTGGTTCTACAGTGCCCGATGCGACCCATTGTTCGAGAGAAGAATTGAAGATCTTATTTCCAAAGTTACATAGATAGATATGAAATGCAAAACTTCAGAAATCGCGTTTCTGTTTCTTCGTACTGTATAATTAAATTTAGATATGGTTATGAATATAATGTAATTTCATTCATTACTTTTATGCACATGCACATGTCTCCCATAAGTCCAACCCCTCGTCCACGTCGTGGGAGACGGGCAACGGCACAAAGTAGGGGATTGCCTGTAGGGGCGAAGTACAGTGGGGACTTCGTGTGCCCCGGGACCGTTACGGTAGCTGTGAAGGTCCTACAGGAACCCTGAAAAGTGACGGCTAACGGGGCTCTGGTGAAGCTACGATAGGCCCAGTAAGCCAGTAGTGGATAAAACCAAATGCTTTCAAAAATGGAACGAGCCTCGGACTGGATGGATTTAATAGACGACGACACGGCTGTACACACGGACTAAGATTTGGAACTTTAAACCTAAGAACGCTGACGGGGAAGGTGGAGGAGATAGTGGATATGATGGAAAGAAGGAAGTTGGATTTATTGGGATTGGCAGAAACAAAGTGGAAAGGGGAAGGAAGGAGAGTACTGAGAAAAGGCTATAGACTGTACTGGAGTGGGAACGAAGAGGGAAAGAGGAATGGAGTGGGAGTAGTAGTACGAGATGGTTTAAAAGAAGAAGTGAGGAGAATAAGTGATAGGATGATGAAAGTGAAAGTAGCACTGAGGGGAGAGACCGTAGAAATAGTGCAAGTGTATGCTCCACAAGTAGGCTGCGCTTCTGAAGAGAAGGAGGAGTTTGAAGAGGAATTGCAGAAGCAGCTGGTAGGAAGAAATATGATTGTTATGGGGGACCTCAATGCCCATGTAGGAAGAGAAAGACAAGGTTATGAGAGTGTTCTAGGACCAGAGGGTTGGGGTGGAAGAAATGAGGAAGGAAAGAGACTGTTGGACTTCTGCCAGAGGAACAGCCTGCTAGTTGGGAACTCCTGGTTTAAGAAAAGAGAGAGCCACACAATCACATGGTACAGTGATGACTTGACAAGGAAGTCGGTGGTCGACTATATACTGTATGAGAAAGAACTAAATAAGAACATCACGGACATCAAGGTTATACCATCGGAGAACCTGGATAGCGACCATCGATTACTGGTAATGAACCTGAGAGGGAGTAAGGAGAAGAAAGGGACTGAGAACCAGGAAAGACGTATAAGGATATGGAAACTGAAAGAAGGGGATAGAAGGGTCGAGTACCTCAAAATGGTAAAGGAAGGAATTCCAACAGATGAAGAAAGAGGGGTGGAAGAGGAATGGGCTAGATTTAAGAAGACACTAGTGGGTGCAGCAGAAGCAGTATGTGGGAGGACAAGTAGTAAGAAGAGGTGGAAGGAAACACCATGGTGGAATGAGAAGACAAAAGATATAAGGGAAAAGAATAGAGCCTTTAGGAGGTGGTATCAAAATAGGACGGTAGAGACAAGGGAAGAGTACCAGGAAAGAAAGAAGGAGGCGAAGAGAGTGGTGGCTGAGGAGAGAAGGAAGTGGATGGAAGAGTGGACAAAGATGATGGAGGAGGATAGTGAAGGTACAAAAAAGGTCCTGTATGGGATGGTAAAAAATAAGAGGCGGAAGGATCCTACGGATTATGTTAGAATGGTGAACAAAAGGGGACAAGAGATAGAAAATAGGGAAGAACTGAAGAAAATGTGGAAAGAATATTTTGAAGAACTTCTGAACCCAAATGGAAAAGATGGTGAGGAGGAAGAAATCGGGGAAGAGGAAGATGAACTGCAAACAGAAAAGGACTTAACATGGAAAGAAGTGGAAGATGCAGTGAACAAGATGAAAGGAGGGAAGGCACCGGGTGTGGATGAGTTGAGTGTGGAGATGGTGAGAGCAGCAGGAGAGGTGGGGATACAGTGGCTGTACCGAGTGATGAGGACAGCATGGAAGGAAAGGAAGACCCCAGAGGACTGGAAAAAAGGAATCATTGTCCCGATCTTCAAGAAAGGTAGTAGAACAGATTGCAGAAACTATCGGGGAATAACACTGATGAGTCATTGTGCAAAGATCTTCGAGAAAGTTTTGGAAAAGAGAATTAGGACAAGGATAGAGGGAGGGATGAGGGAAGAACAACATGGCTTCAGAGCAGGAAGGTCCACAGTGGATTTGATTTTTGCTGTAAGGCAGTTACAAGAACAGCACTATGAGTATGGAACAGATCTACTGATGGCCTTCCTGGACATTGAGAAAGCATATGACAGTGTATGCAGAAACAAAGTATGGAAGTCCCTGGAGGATAGAGGAGTAGAGAAATGGACTATAAAGAGGATAAAGGAGATGTACAAGGGAAGCGTGAGCTGTGTGAAAGTGGGAGGAGAGAGATCTGACTGGTTGGAACAAAGAAACGGCCTGAAACAAGGAAGTGCACTGTCACCGTTACTTTTCATTGTGGTGATGGATGACATAATGACCCTAGTGGCACAAGTAATTGGGGACGGAAAGATGAAAGCAATGGTGTTTGCAGATGATTTGATGATTTGGGGAAACAAGGAGGAGGAGGTACAGGAACAGTTGGACGTGTGGGAAGGAATAATACAAGGATATGGGATGAAATTTAGCATAAATAAGAGTGAGATGGTGATCACAACAAGGAAGAAGGAAAGAACCACAACGGGAATAACAATTGGTGGGGAACAGCTGAAGAAAGTGGAGAGTTTTAAGTATCTGGGAAGCCTGATACAAGATAATGGAAGAAACGATAGAGAAATAAATGAGCGTGGGAGGCAGGCAGAAGCATTTCGGAGGAGTGTGAGAAGCATGTTATGGAGCAAGGATGTCCCTCAGAACAGCAAAAAGATCATATATCGGACGTACTATGTCCCTATCCTGACGTATGCCTCGGAGACCTGGGTTATGAAAGGAAGGGAGAAGAGCAAAATACAGGCCAGTGAGATGAGGTTCTTGAGAAGCAGTATTGGAGCTACAAAGATGGACAGAATAAGAAATGATAGGACCAGAGAATTAATGAAGGAGGAACCATTACAGGATGGTATAGAGAAATCTAGACTTAGATGGTATGGACATGTAAAACGAATGGAGGAGAAGAGGATACCCAGGAGAGTACATGAGACGAAGTGGGAAGGAAAGAGACCGAGGGGAAGACCGAGAGACAGGTGGCTGAAGGGGGTGGAAGAAAGCGTGAAAAAGAGAGGAGAAGACTGGACAAGGGTGGAGGCTGAGAGATGGTGGGAAGACAGAAGACGTTGGAGAGGCGTGTGTTCCAAACAGACCCGGCCAGTGGCTGGAAACTGTGCAAGATGATGATGATGATGACTTTTATGCACATCCTGACACTGTGTTTTAAAAATCTCCTATCATTAGAAATTGTGGTAACCGTCTCCTGTAAGTTGGAGTTAGGACGTTATGGAAATAATCATATATTGGCATACGCTTTGAGTGGCATTTATGAACATTTAAGTGGTTCAAACCCAAAAAACTCAAACTGATGTTCTACATATTCTTCAAAGTTAGCCATGGCCTTGATTTAACACGTGATGTCCTGAGAGCCATCGATTGGTCAACATGGATATAAGACACATTGGAAATAAATACACTTTGCAAATAAACTATACTTTGAGAGAACCTATAAACTTGCTTATGAAGGAAAAAACTGAAAAACCGTCAATGTTGGATTTGCGTCACTTTGGAAATAAGCTCTTCAATTTTTACGGCGCTTAATCTAACCTACCCTAAGCGGAATTTTAGCAGAGACAGATGTGTTAGAAATTCCCAGATTCCACCGATACATCAGTGCTTGGGACGCTAGTGGCACGATGGCAAATTGGTGGGTCGCTAGCGGCACGGGTCGCATTCGGCACGATCGCAACTGGCACGACACCGGCATCGCTGTGCGATAAGTATACAGATTGTGCAATTGGGCTACTGTGGGATTTAAGGGTTCCTGTTAAGTCCCTCACCCTAATGTGTTACATAAATAATTTGTAGCCAGAAACCTTCCCTGAGCGGCTTCGGTGGCGTAGTCGGTAGCATGCTGAGCTTCTATGCCCAAGATAGCGGGTTCAAACCCGGCCGAAGCCGTCGGATTTTTTAAGAGCGTTAAAAATCCCTCAGTATGCCTTCCTTCGGAGGGGAAGTAAAGCCGGCGGTCCCATGTCATAGATTTATGGCATGTTAAAGAACTTTCCACTAATTACACCTGTGTGAAACTAAATTGTATAGGTTAAGAATGTAAACAACGCTCTTAGGTTGCTACGTTCGTTGCCAAGAGCCGACTGCGGTGGCGTCTAGTAGCTAAGTTCTGAATTAGCCCTAGTAGTCGTTGACGGTGGCGTTTGGCGGCAAAAGTAGGAACTACTTGAAATTAAATGTCTGCAGTCCTCACTTGAATTAAAAACAGATACACACACTAATACAGTCATCACAATTAACACCGGTTATCAGACAGATTCTACACACACCCAAAGTACACGGGGCTACATGACCGCGTTGTCGCAGCCCCTAAACTAAGGAACCAACCAACCAAACCTTCCCTGTAGTGGACACAACTCACCCAAATTTCATCGCAATCGGATGAATGGTATATGAACGCATAGGGGACAGACAAACTATCCCGTAACATTGACATATACGAGGGTAATTCCAAAAGTAAGGTTCGATTCGCCGTAAATATTTGAAAGCGGCTCCAAGGGCAAAACACGCATGCGCGCCGACTCCTGGCATGCCTTGCGCGGCAAAACCCGCCAGTAGCGTTGTTACTGTTGCTGTGTGCTGTTGATAGTGTCAGTTCACAATGTTTAAGACAATTAATCAGCCCGCCGATTTGAAGTAAGGGCAGTGATACGGTTTCTGTCTGCAAGAAACATTTCTGCGGCAGAAATTCATCGGCAGATTACTGAAGTGTACGGTCCTAACATAATGAGTGACAGTAAAGTGCGCAAGTGGGTGCGAGCCTTTAATGAAGGACGGGAAAATGTGCACGATGAACCCCGCTCTGGCAGACCATCAGTGATTTCAGACGAGTTGGTTCATGTGGTTGACGACAAAATTCGTGAAGATCGACGATTCACTATTTCTAGGACAATGATCAATAAAGCCGCCTACTGCGCTACCCTGACTAAACTTCGACGTGCAATCCAGAATAAGCGACGTGGTCTTTTGTCGTCTGGAGTGTTGTTGTTGCATGACAATGACAGACCCCATACTGCGAATGACACGCAAACTAATCAAGAAATTTGGATGGGAACAGATGGACCACCCACCGTACAATCCGGACTTGGCGCCAAGTGATTTCCACCTGTTCCGCTACCTAAAGGAGTTTCTTGGCGGCAAGCGCTTCGACACAGATGATGAAGTGAAAGAAGCTGTTAAAGACTGGTTAGCTTCGCAGGCGGCCGAGTTCTACGACTTAGGCATTCAAAAGCTTGTGGAACGATGTGACAAATGTGTAAATAAGTATGGAAATTATGTAGAAAAATAGAGAAAGGCGTATGGAATGTCAATGAAACACTTGTTTTGGAAACAATTTTGATTTTGGATGTTTTTTGTTTTTTTTTAACCGGACCTTAGTTTTGGAATAGCCCTCGTATGTATGGGGCTTCTCGTATGCTAAGAACGTTTGTAGGTATACAACAATTGGCAAATTTAGTGAATTCGAAATATTTTTCTCTGCTCGGTGAAATCTACCTCCGCTTTCCGGCGTGCCGAGAGGGATTTTTTTTCTCACGGTGAGGTTAAGGTAAAAGACTGCTTACTATGAGAGATGATGGGAAAGGCCTGCATGTGAGTGGTAAAACTGGTGTAGTTCATTCGTCACGAATGCCGCAGTCCTTGAACTTCAGAGAACATCACATTCATCTCGATATTAAATGGATAATAAGGTATTTGAAAAACTTCACGAGAACAAAACAACAGTCTACATACTAGAGCGAGAAGGAATTGGAAGAGTCGCATTCACGCGAGACAACGGTATCGGATGTCTTCCCTTGTTACAATGAGCAGTCAAGGATTAACCAAATGAAATGTTGGGATAGTCACAGTATGTAGTTCTCTCACTTTCGTGGTTAACGAGCGGCGACTCAAACGTAAGGCAGTATCACATTAACCATTGTTCGCAACTGACCAATAGCATGCTTCCTCTGTCGCTGCACGTTGGACTCCAAAGTACGGTCCTGGCGGCCTACTCGCTTGTCAGGCAGGTATCAAGTGTCCAGTGTTGCACAGCTGCACGTAGTTATGTCCAGTCTCGCTGCTTGCTCTCACTGGCTACGGTGGAGAGTTGACTACACTGTGCCTCGAGCTGAGAAAGTTCTGGCTCCACACTGAAATGGAATGTAAACATATCCGCCCAGCTAGGTTTCAAATACGAGCCGCTCGTTAACGAGGTAAGTGCGAGAACTATATTACTAGATTTCCTGAAAAAATCTGTGAATTCCTATGCATGTAAGAAAAAAACACCTAGCTCATTATTGCTTAGGGCCTAACCATTATTATTAGGCTATTATTACTATTATTTAAAAAATCCAGCATTTTTCTAGATTTTTGCCGTGTTTTTTTGCGAGGTTTCGCCTAGACACACCAAGTTAGGCTCATCAGCGGGCGCTTGGTACGCCTTGCCCGGACCACCGCGCCGCTGGGGTAGTGGAACATGCACTACTTCCCATATAATTATGTGAGGCACATTGCACATTGCTGAGAGCTCCCGCAACATTATCTCGTCCCTAGACTATCGAGGCACCAACAGATTGGCATATTGGCTGTTTATATTACGATTCGCAGTTTAAATCTCGTAATACAGTGAGGACAATCCCTAGTTAACGGGGCTTTCCAATAGCTGTGCGGCGGACCGTCGCAATGACTTCACCGTCACATTTATACTGTATCATGTGCCGATTACAACAGCGCGCCGTGAAAACCTGGATGCTGTCATAGCATTAATTTATTAGATATGCAGCTGGCAAGATACATTAGTTGTGATAATATTAATACTTAATGAGAAGTAATGTAGCTACCTCGTATCACGTGAACATGGTTCAGTATAGAACAAGACATCGAATTCTCCTAGTGGATAAGATGGTATATTGGCTTTCACGGCCGGTGAATTAAAACTCAGCAATTCTTCTAGATTTGTGCCGTGTCTTGTGTGGGGTTTCGCCTAGGACACCAAGCTGGCTCATCGGCGGGCTCTTGGTGTCCCCGCCCGGACCCCGACAGGAGTAACGAACTGCGCGCTTCCTCCCTTTATATCGAGTGCAACTGCACTACTTGACTGCGAGAACTAAAAGCTCAAGCAGCCTCAACCTCCCTATGAAGGTTTCCAAAAATATGGTATATTGGCTTTCGCGGCCGGTGTTTTATATAGATAGGTATCTTTCTATGCCGAAGATCGCGGGTTCAAACCAGGCCGAAGTCGTCTGATTTTTAAGAGTGTTAAAAATTCCTCAGTATGCATTTCTTCAGAGGGGAAGTAAAGCCGGCGGGCCCATGTTATAGATTTATGGCATGTAAAAGAACCTTCCACTAACTAAAATTGTGTGAAACTAAATTTGTATGTTAGACTTATCTTCTCAAGAAGAAGTTTGCAGTAAGTTTGTTCAACGCCGTGCGATTTTTACTTGTGTGGGAACCTCAAACAAAAGGTACACCGAAACAATCCGCGTACTCTGGAGGCTCTCGAGAACGAAATAACTACACTGATACGAAATATCAGTGAGGATGAATTACAGCGAGTGCACCAGGCTTCCTATGCCAGTGCAACGTGTGTTTAGAAAATGAAGGACAGCATTTACAGCAACTACTCTGAAATTCATGTAAGTAATTATGATTGTTAAATACGTTAAAAGTGTAAATGTGTTAAACTAGTTGGGCGCTACGCTGCTGCTAGCGCCTTTCACGACACGCGGCTAGCCACAGTGCCCCGGCCGCCACGCGGCCACTGCGAGTCTCCGTTTGATAGGGTGGGTCCTCACTGTATTAGGATTTGCAGTTTGAATCTCGTAATATAAACACCAATTAAACACACTGCACTTATCTGTAGTTAGATAATATTAGTATATAAATTTAAACCTCATCCCAATGGTCAAAATCTGATGATGTCCGCTTGAAGATCGAAGCGCGTAATCCTAAATTGCCCCATTATAATAGTGACCATAACTAATACATGTAATATTTTCCAAGAGGGTTATTTACTAATATTATACAGGGAGTCCGGGAATGTTCTCCGTAGTGGCTACGTGCAGCTGCGAGTTGTTGTGTCATCAGTTTAGTTGGCAGCACAGTGTACTTGATAGGGTGAAGGCCACATGTGTGGGCTGTGTGCTGTCGAAATTGTCAGTGTGTATACTTAGATTATTATTGGAAGAGGGCAACAGCATGTTATGAATGGCTGTGGTGAGTATAAAGTTTACTGTTTGTTTGTTATGATACAAGCGACAGCCGTGCTGCCAACGTAACTTGTGACATAATCTCTCGCAGCAGCTGGTAGGCACTGCGGAGAACTTGCCCGGACTCCCTGTATATTATATACATAGTTCCCCGCTCAGTCATTGGGAAAATTCGTGTTGACCGACTGAAGAGTTACTAATGACAATGTGAAGGAAAATACTCAGGGATCTGGAGACACCAGATATGAAAGAAGATTGCCATTGAATATGGTGATCCCTCTACTTCATGTTGCGTCCTTTGTTAGTATTTCGTGAGTGTTAATTTTTTTTTCTTTTTTCTTTTTTTCCCCAAGATAAACTGTTCGCTGAAGTTGAATGACCGTGACTCAGTGTTCCCTACTTTCACCGGAGCTCACTACTTTCCCTAACACGCAGTGCTCTTTCCAAGTCTTCACGCCATTGGACACTGATCGAGAGGATCCTACTTTCAAATTACCGTATTATTCTCGTGTTTATAACTATAGAACAGACTGGCGCAGGGCCAAGAGGCAACGCTATCTCGGAATTCTGTAGACGGATTGGTCGTCTTTTAAATGGTTTTCCCAATTACAACTCCATATAAATGTCGGGACGGTCTTTTGTGAGAGGCCACTACCGCTTCCTTCCAACTCCTTGCCTAGTTTCATTCATCTTAATTCATTCCATTTCTCGTTACCTCTTCTGATGAAGTTGGCATCATCCGACCACAGAATATATCCACAAAATAGAAATCATCTCTCCTCATCTTCAACCCTGTAGAAATGGGATGATGATGATTATTAACGTTCGGATGTTTAGGAAATGTCATATTTTTTTCCTTGACTACATTTTCATTAAAAACTCTTAATAAGCAGGAATTCAATTTTCCTGATTCTTTTCATGTTGATTTTATAGAGCATATAAATGCATATTTAGGTACTTTTCATAGTTAATGATTGTCATATTTCAACAATATTAATGTTTTAAGGTCATATTTTGGTAATACATGGTATCCTCGGCAATATTTCTATTCGTTAGCGGCCGTAAAAATGTAAAAACTTGCCAATTGTTGCCGACTATCAAAAAAAGTTTCATTGTAGCCTAACTAAACTTGGTAGTATTTTTTAACTCAGGGCATTTTCTTTCTCTTTTACAGGAAATATGATTTGTGTCGCATTTTTTAACGCGAGAAAAGGTGAAGAATTTGCTGCTTTCCGCGAATCTCTTGAAACATTCTGCGATAAGAATTTGAGGAAAACATTTTTATCGTAGGCCTATTCATGAGATCAGCATACATTTTAACAATGCTTTAGGTTTGAATGTAGAATTAATAATAAAGATAACTTTTCACTACATTATTAACACTTGTTTTTAGAAAGCATGTAAATATATTAGGTCATATTGTACCTTTTTTTGGGATAATATTTCTGTATTTTTAGGGCATATTTGCCTGCATATTTATAGTTTCTTCTTGTCCTAACCATCCGAACCTTAATGATGAATCATGTTATAATCCAAGTATGCTCACAGTGGGCCTTCCTAATAGGGTGCTGTTCAGACGGCAGCTCTCGCTGTTTCTGCCGATCTACTTTAGCCAAACAGAGGGGCTTATCAGTTATTACTAAGGACCGGAAGTTCATAATGAATAAATATGCATGCAAATATCCACTAATTATTGTTCAAATATGATTCACGTTTCAAAAAATATACACCATCAAATAACTATGTCAATTACGATCACCCCGTATTCTTTAGCGTTTTTATTTTGAATATAAAGAAAATATGAACAGACGGACATATATCTACACCCATTTTAATTATTTCACCTTAGAAACGGTTCTAAATGGTAGGAAATTTTATTTGTTGTGTTGACCATCAATAATTATTCTATTATGCTAATTTGTAAGTATAACTGATAGCCTATACAAATTTAGTAGCCATTGAATTAAATAATAATAATAATTTTACAATATTTACATTGTGAATGCTGAATTAAAAAAAACAATTGATATTAACATGCAAATGATTTCACAAAATGTCGCAACTTAACAACGTCGTTAGCTTTTATTGGAGCCATAACTCCGTGTTTGCTATGGTGGACGGTAAGCAGCTTGGCTTGCCACGGCGGGTGAGTGGTTATCCTGTCGGTCTACCAACCCCAAGTTTAATATTATTTTACTTCACTCTCAGAACATTATCTGGCAAATATATGGTAATTATACAGATTATAAACAAGTAGTTCCGTGAAGAACTAAATAGCCTATTTTCATATATCCTACTGGTCGTACTTAGGACACGAGGAATGAAAACAAGATTTAAAAAATTGCACAGCCGCCATTTTTAAATTCTCATAAAATCCCATTAAAATAGACAGCAGTGTATTAAGGCTTGTATGAAGATATACTGTGCCAAGTTTCACAGCGCTCGGATGAAAAGTTGCGAGAAAATTCCATTTAAATATTTAAATTTTGCGTCGCCGCCATGTTGGTTTTGCGCTCACCAGGTTATTGAATGATCCATAGGTGAATTCATGTTAATAGGCTCTATCAACGTACTAAATTTCAGTTTGATTGCTATAATAGATCCGTAGATATTGAGAACCGTCTAAATATTTCCAACGGTGTCCATGTTGGATTGTTATATGTGTAGACCATAGAGTTATGTACCATTAGATAAAGATGATTGCGTAGGTTCATTATTCAAACGTGCACTTCGATCGCATGATTAGGACACAAGAAATGAAAACTTAAAATTTCGCACAGCCGCCATCTTGAGGTTATGTAAAAAATTGAACTAAATTAGATGTCAGTGCATTACAATGTATATAAACATTTGCTGTACCAAGTTTAACTGGGCTCGGATGGTTAAATCGCGAGAAAAGTTTGCTTAAATGTTTCAACTTCGCTTGGCCGCCATGTTCGTTTTTTATTTAACAGGTTTATGAAAGTGGCATACGAGGGCTGTTTTTAAGTAAGGACCTTTTTTTTTGTGGAAATTAACCGAACATTTTATTTTGAAACCACATTTATTTTTAGGTTTTATATACCTTCCTCCATTTTTCTACATAGTTGCTTTGTTTATTTAGGCACTTGTCATACCTTAAAACTAAGTTCTGAAATCCCCCTGCATAAAAGTTTGCCGCCTGCTCTGACAACCACGAATTCACACTTGAAGAAAATCCATTGATAGAGTGGTTATCATGAATCTTCGGTCCTCGTGAATTTTCGTGTCAATTGCAGTCACCAAGTCATCTGTGATCACAGACCTGAGTGTTCATCGTTATGAACATTTTCTCGGCCACTTTTGAACTCGCGTACCCATTTTCGCACTTTACCTTCCGTCATTGCATTATCACCATACACCTCACAAAGCTGACGATGAATGTCTGCAGCCGACATGTTTCTTGCACTCAAAAAACGTATCACAGATCGTACCTCACACGCGGCGGGCGAATCAATAATCTTGAACATTGTAAAGATGCACAGCTTAGCGTACAGGTTAGCTACACAGCTGCAACTGCAGCCTGCTTGTTCGCAAAGGATGCCCGGAGGTAGCGCGCACGCTTGTTGCGGCGTGCGCACTAACTACGGGCTTTAAAAGAGAACGGCCCTTACTTAAATAACAGCCCTCGTAGATGAACTTCTAGTCGTAACTTACCCTTTATCACCGTACAAAATTGCAGGGTGATATCTGTTACTGTTGCGGAGATATAGAATGCCAGTGAAATGTTTCGCGCGGCCAGCATGTTGGATTGGTGAAACGTATGTATCTATCTACATAATTAAAACACTAAGGTGAGTTTTGTTACCGTGAGATTGAGAAAACGTCTTAACCGATTGACTTCGTACTGCATTCTAACGAGAGCTCTTGGCATGTAGATTTGCAGAGTGTCTTTAAAAGGAAAATATATGTTAGGGTATATTTTTAAACTATTAGAGAAAAATGTTATAATTGTCGCTCCCGTGCTTGCGCACAATGACTCTATACCAGCAAAGAAATGGCGGATCCCGCCACGTCTTACTGAGATCTTTGTTTATGACAATTAAAAAGAGGGGAAATATTGCTGTGGCTCTATGGCTCAAACTTTTAGAGCAAGTATATGTGGAGGCAAATCACTTAATGGGCAGAGAGCTATAATCCTTCGACTTGATTTAACATCTTCCGATAAAACACTTCAATTTTCCAATTTCCAATTCACTTGGCGTACTTTATCACAATCAGTAAAGCTCAAGGGGAAACTCTGGAACGTGTAGGTCTCTATTTGCCTCATCAAGGTTTCAGTCATGGCCAGTTATATGTTGCGAAGTCGATCTTTCGACGCCCTTAAACGTTGCAACAGTGTCAAAAAGTAATCGTTCAATAAATGCATATAAGAGAATCCTTCAGTAAATATTTTCCCAATGACCGTCATGTTTTGATGGGTATAAACTAGTTAAAATGTAAAGGCACGGTCGAGGTCGGACAAGGTAATAGTGTACACTTACCGTGTTTCATTGAAATTGCTTAGGCCGTTGATATTTTATTAGGGGGACGCACACACACATACACACACGGTCAAAAGTAGATCTCATAAGCCTTTGTTAGTTGTTGTGTTTTATAAATAAAAATGGGATAAAAAGCTGTTTTCACTAATTCATGAATTTTCTAACTGATCTGGTTGTCGCAATGACGACTGCTTTCTACATTGTGTCTACATCAAGTTCATTCAATCAACGCCAGTGCTTGAGATGACAAATGGTATGTTCGTCAAGGAGGTCCATGTTACATGCATGAAAGTACCATTGCCGGTGCGAAAGGAATATACGTAAGGCTGAACAGCGATATTAGGTGCCAAATAAATATTTACATAAGCAGCTTGAGCAAGGGCATGTTCAAGGCCAGGGTATTAGATAAAGACAGTTTCATGTTATCCACTCGCCAACACTTAAAATGCTCACCTTGTTCACGTGACTTGTATGGAAACTTATTACTTTTAAGACAAATAAACTTTTAACGTAATCTAGCTTAATACCTGTGGGGATAATGCGAGGCACTATGACTAAATTTCAACCCTCCTAAGCGTACAGTGGTAATGATCCTACTGTCGGCGCAGAAATTATGTGCACTCGAGTTTGGAGATAAATAGAATAATAATCAAAAGGACTACAGAAAAACAAGTAACATCAACATTTCCCTTGTTTACTTCTGCGTTGATTGATGTTAAAGTCAACGTTTAGAAACGTATTTTAAAATCTTTTATGGCAGGTATAATGTAAAAAGTACCGGTTTTTGGCGGGTTTCGAAGGAAACGTCTATTTAAGAGATTCACAACTTTCAACGTCGTTGTGCTACAGTAACCAAATATGGATATGCGTTAGTCAGGTATATTTTCTGTGTATATGCGAAGTTTCAACATTTTATCTCCAACCAAAAGAACAAAACAATTAACTATGTGAAAGGCTCGCATTTCGAAATTGGACTTTCGTAGAAGTTCGTTCTTGTATTATACGAAGCGTTTGCGATATGTAACTATCCGAACTGTAAATAAATGTGTTTATATTATATGGATTGATATTTATTATGATTTTTGTGGCTGTTGGCGGCAGACGAGATCTGCAGGAAAGTTGGTGCACTGTAACCTCACCGGACAAACAATTAGTCAGTCCCTTGAAAGAGCTTCCCAAATTTCTTTAAACTGAAAATTATAACAAATGTATTTTCTGTTTTTTAACATACCTTAACTGGACAAATTTTATTCGTACTTTACTTTGCTTATTATCTGATTAACCCCTTAGTGATATAGATGGTGCTGCGCTTGTACCAGGCGGGCATGTGACTCTTCACCGCTGACATATGAGCATATCAGTCTTCAATTAATCAAACAACACCATAAAAGGACAGTGCCTGACTGGACGAGCCGCGATTTTGCCTGTTTACAAAGGACACGTTTTGAGTTGGCCCGAGGTCAAAACATTCTTCGATTGCAGGTTCGAAACCTGGCGCAGTCAGCTGGCATTTGAGGGTGCTCAAATGCGAGGGAGCCGTGTCAGTACATTTACTGGCACGTTAAAGATCCCCTTCGGGGCGAAATTCCGGCACCCCGGCGTCTCTAAAAGCCAGGGTTGTTAAAGGGGACGTAAAACCAATAACATTATTATTAAAACATTCTTCTGCAGATTACCCCAAAAAGTTGGGCCACTGGTCAGTAGAGTAGGATTCTTCATATTTTGTTCGGCCGCTTGTTTTTTTAAATATACATTTGTTCTAGATATTTACAAGTAGGCCTATCAACATTACATTTAAATATCAAATTAAATAACCTTTTAATGATTACTAGAATATAGTACATTATGCAACGAGCCTATGGCAATAATTAAGGCACGAGTATGTGTATAAAACGAGCGTAGCGAGTTTTATAATTTCCATACGAGTGTCTTAATTACCATTATAGGCGAGTTGCATACGACTGTTTATGTTTCGACGATATTATAACTATTTTATGTTCGAACATAAATATTCATAAATATCTGTCGAGATATCACCAGTTTTATGTACTGAACAGAGCGCATGGGACGCAGAGAATATCTTGTGTTTGACCATGGCCTCCTGGAATACCTCACTATGACACTCGCAACACAGTGAAATTCAAAATAGGGGGCCATGAAAGTGAGCACAGGTGCGATGCTATCCTCACCTAATTGGTCATACGCACTCTAATTGGTGAGAGAAACTGTATCATAATGAAAACTTGTACTATAATGAGCTTCATTATAGTACAGTTTTCTGACATATAATATTTACATTTCGCCAGGGTCGAACATAAACTTCTTTATTTGTTATTTATAGTAAAACATAAGATAATGTTAAATAACCTATCCTAGCCTAGGGGGAAAAAATGACCAAAAACCAAACCCCTTGGCACCACAGTCCATGAAGAACCTGCCAAGCGATCGCTGCCCAGCCATTTGACTTGCATATTGTGGGGTAACGCGTAGTCAGCGCGTCTGGTGCCCTCGGCCGATAATCTTGGTTTTCGTGACCGGGCCACTGTCAGTCAGCTCAATTTATTGTCCTCGCGAGGCTGAGTGCACCCCGTTCCAGCCCTCACGTCAGTTTCTAAAATCCCCGATGGAGCAGGGAATCGAACCTGAGGCTTCCGGCAGGCGCGCTGCCCTAACACTATGGAGAAAGCAACTTAACCTAATGTCGACGGTAATCCGCAGGGGAATATTTTGACCGTGTATATGACTAACTGGGGGTAGTTCCATGGATGGGACCAACTCGAACCTCACCCCGAGCTGGTCATGCTTCTGTTTTATGGGCATCACTGACTGTGGGTCCAAACCTTTTCAAATGGGCAAGACTTCGAGTGACAGCCCAATGAGAACGTTTAACCCGCAGTGTGTGGACAGGTTTTTGTTTTTACTTTAATTAATTAACGTTGTTTATGATCGACCATGCCGAAATACGAGTATATGGCAGACAACTGCATCTTAAAGAGGCAGGTTAGTTACTGTAGTTAGTTATTGTTGTTTTAAGGGGCGGACCTACGTGGTCATCTGTCCCTGAATATGATACAGGTCCTCCATCAATCAGAGCTCAAGATTTTCATTTCGATACAGCTTTTTGACCAATTAGGTAAGGATAGTATCTCACCTGCGCTGACTTCAACGGCCTCCTATTTTAAATTTCACTGCGTGGTTAGTGTCACAGTGGGGTATTTCAGAAGGCCGTGGTCCCATTCGCTCTGTTGAGTAAATGAAACTGGCGGAATCTCGGCAGATATTTATGAATATTTATGTTCGAACATAAAATGAAGTTATGATTTTACTATCGTCGAACATAAACTCGCCTATAATGGTAATTAAGACACTCAAATGGAAATTATAAACCTCGCTTCGCTCGTTTTATAAACATACCGGTACTCGTGTCTTAATTATTGCAATTATAGGCTTGTTGCATAATGTACTATTTCAGCTTTAAGCCACAATCATTTAATACGCTATATTTACTCGCGGTGCTGAGAGGGAAGAGGAGATGTGGAGAGGGTGGAGGGGACGGTCGAGTAGTCATGTGTAATTTTCTACCCGGCACTCCTAATCGCTCATAATATCAAGCCGTACTATATGGCGAGCGTATGAAAGGGGAAAAAGAGAATGAGAAGGAACGGCAACGTGCCACCACCTGCATAACAGGATATGATGTGTTGGCCGAGGAATGAATAGGCGAAAGCCCGGTTCCTTGATACTAGGTGCTAAAGGTAACGGAAACTTTTGAATTAGACAAATCATCTTCATAAGACTAAAACTACAATAATTTATTAACGAAGTTAATGGAACACCAACAGAAATACGATATAACGCATTATTCATTGTACACGTACATGATTTGATGTCCAGCCCAAGGTTGACATGTTTAACACTTTTAATCCTCAGGTCCCTGGGACGAACATCGGAGAGATGCGGATACGAAGATTTGCGAACACAAGCTATTTCCGGAGATTTGTGGGCAAATGTGTGTCTGTCTGTCTGTCTGTCTGTCTGTCCTTCTGTCTGTGTGTATAGGAGCTATTCCAAAATTGGCACACATATAGATAATAATAATAATTCAGTTTAATTTCCAGGAGGCTACACATGACAGTGTTGCCAACATAATTATACGGCTGCTAATAAGTCATATCGTTATATGGATGTAACTTCCATACTATCAATTCGATTTCAATCAAATTTCGTATGTAGTATGTGTACCATAACATATATGACTATGCGTATTCTTCAGAGCAACCAGGGCTGCCAACTGTTGATAAATGTTCTCCTCATTTTATTTCCTAATACCAATATATCAGAAAATATGCAAGCCAACAGCTCTAAACTTTGCATACGTGTAGTACCTAACATTCGAAATTAATTTGGAATAACTAATATACGTCAGCGCTGCCTTTTGATAGGTCCAATTTTTAAATACATGTAACTTCTATACTAACAAATGGATTTCATCCAAAATTGGCACAATAATAGATCATAATATTTCAGATTAATTCTAAGCAAAACATGTATGACATTGTTGCCAACATGATTTTACGCGTGCTGATAGATCCAATGTGTAACTGCATGTAACGTTCATAGTATCCATTGAACTTCAACCAAATTTTGTATGTGCATTCTGTACCTTAAGAGATGGATCTAAGAGTATATTCAGTCACAAGGGCTGCCACCTGTAGCGCTCTATTAGACTACACTATTTCAGATATACTTCGAACTAATTAGAAATGTCAGTGTTACCAATTTGATTTCGTCATTATTCTAGACGAAATCATTGGCATGAATTTTAAATTTTAAGAAAAGTCGGCTCTTTAGTTCGTCACGGAACTACGTGTTTGTTTTAGCGATATCCACGAAATCTTTCAGCAAACATAATTATCCAGTATATGTTATCAACTTATCACAATTATATATTTACTCAAAATATGCCATGTTTTTCGATATTGAAGTTGCGAAATATCACGAAATAAAATTATTTTGCTTTTACCCTAAAATGCGAAATACCAACGAAGTAAGACTTTTTCGTTTTAAATATTTACTTTAGTAATAGTTCCACTATCTATCGTTTGATAGAAAATAAGAAATCTTAAGTATAAATGTTTTATAAAATAAAATAGCGGCTTCGGTGGCGTGGTCGGTAGCATGCTGAACTGCTATGCCCAAGATAGCGGGTTCAAACCCGGCTGAAGTCGTCGGATTTTTAAGAGCGTTAAAAATCCTTCAGTATGCCTTCCTTCGGAGGGGAAGTAAAGCCGGTGGTCCCATGCCATAGATTTATGGCATGTAAAAGATCCTTTCACAGACTAAACTTGTGTAAAGCAAAATTGTTAGGTTAGATTTCGTCAGAACGCTCTATCAAAGTTCCAACGTTCACCACTACTGTCGACCAAAGTATTATGTGCACTCGAGTTTGAAGGTTGTTTGTGAAGTGACCAATAGACCTACATAAAATCCAATAACATCATCATTTTCATCGTTCTATTTTACGTTAGGTCATCTAGGTTTGGATTTTTTAATATATTTTTTAATATTTTTTATCGCAGTTGGAATACAAAAGTGCACGTTTTTAAGAGTGTTTCAACCAAGCGTCACATTTAATAATTATTATCTCAAAAACCCGTCATCAGATTGAATCCAAATTTTAACAAAATATACATTGGAATGTTGTATAACTGATTTGTTAATTTCAAAATTGTGTGTGTCCAAGAAACAAAGTTGTTATCATTTTTGTAAGGTAACTTTTTCTCGGCTCGGGGTGGTTGGAAATTGTAGTTCTTGGTTGCATTGTAATCCTTATACATCGAAACGTTATGCTGTATGACTGTGAAATACGTAAATTAATTCACTTATTTTATATCGGTTTGTATTTCTACAGGGAAATAACACTTGTTTCACCAGCTAGCCGCTTCGGGAACAGCTGTACAGCGTTGCCGAAATGGTGCCCACACGCATCATGGCGCGTCTCGCTCGGAAGTGATGGGCTCCATATCAGCAACGCTCTACAGCTTTTGCCGGAGCGGCTAGCTGGAGAACCATGTGTTATTTCCTCGTACAAATACAAACCGATATAAAATAAGTGAATTAATTTACGTATTTCACAGTCATACAGCATAACTTTTTGATGTATAATGATTGCAATGCAACCAAGAACTACATTTTCCAACCACCAGCCGAGAAAAAGTTACCTTACAACAACGATAACAACTTTGTTTCTTGGACACACACAATTTTGAAATTAATAAACCAGTTATACAACATTCCAATGTATATTGTGTTAAAATTTGGATTCGATCTGATAACGGTCTTTTGTGATACTAATTCTTAAATGAGACGCATGGTTGAAACACGCTTAAAAACGGGCACTTTTTGTGTTCCAACTGCGATAACAAATATTAAAATATAAATTTAAAAATCTAAAGCTATCATGAACTAACGTAAAATAGAACGACGAAAATGTTGATGGTATTGGATTTTATGTAGGTCTATTGGTTACTTAACAAACAACCTTCAAACTCGAGTACACATAATACTTTGGTCGACAGTAGGTATCATTGATATCTGGTGGCGAAAGTTGGAACTACTTGAAATTGAACGGAACTTGTAGCTCACCCTTTAGGGTGTCCGCTGGAAGCAGCTACAGACTCAGGCGAGCCGAACATGTCCTCGGACACTCCCGGCTCTAAAAGCCATACGATAAATAAATAAATAAATAAATAAATAACATAAACAAGAAGTTCCGTGAAGAACTATACAGCCTACTTTTCATGCAATGATTATTCTACAGTATATGAACCTATCTAGAATAATGACGAAATTAAGTTGGTAATATCGAAATATCTAATTAGTTCAAAATATACCTGGTATAATGTAGCCTAATAGAGCACTACAGTTGGCAGCCCTGGTGACTGAATATATTCTTAGTTCCATCTCTTAAGGTACAGAATACAAAATTAGGTTGAAGTCCAATGGACGTTACATGCAGTTAGGCACTGGATCTATCAGCACGCGTAAAAGCATGTTGCCAACAATACCATGCGTGTGCTGGTCAGAAATAATCTGAAATATTATGATATCTTGTTGTGCCAATTTTGGATGAAATCCATTTGTTAGTATAGAAGTTACATGTATTTTAAAATTGGACACATCAGCAGGCATAGAATCATGTTGGCAGCACTGACTTATATTAATTACTCCAAATTATCTAAGAGGGTCAGGTGCTATACGTGTGCAAAGTATAGAGCTGTTGGCTTGCATACTTTCTGATATATTGATATTAGGGTAAAAAGACAGCATTTATTAACAGTTGGCAGCCCTGATTGCTCTTAACAATACTTATAGTCATATCTGTTATGGTACACATAGCACATACGAAATTTGGTTGAAATCCAACTGATAGTATAGATGTTGCATGTATTTAAAAATTGGTACTATCAGCAGGCTTATAATCATGTTGGTAGAACTGACGTATATAAGTTACTCCAAATTAATCTAAAATGTCAGAATATACGTGTGCATAGTTTAAAGCTGTTGGCTTGCATACTTTCTGATATATTGGTATTTGGATAAAAAAATAGAGAGAGCAATTATGAACAGTTGGCAGGCCTGGTGGCTCTTACGAATACGCTCAGTCATATCTGTTTATGTACAGATATTACATACAAAATTTAGTTGAAATCCAATTGATAGTGTAGAAGTTATATGCATTTAAACATTGGACCCATCAGAAGGCTTAAAATTATTTTGGCAACACTGTCATGGTTGGCCTCCTGGAAATTAAACTGAAATAGTATTATCTACATGTGTACCAATTTTGGAATAGCTCCCATGCATACCTTGCAAGATATCCAACATGGAGCTCAAATTTCTAGTGCGTTTTTTCAGCAGTTGGTAGCACTGACATCATTTTCAAATATGGACGTGAGATATTCCGGTGCACATCTTTACTCATACTAAATTTGGTTTTGATTGCTGCAGCCGTTTAGGAGTTGATAGGGGGACACACACACACACACAGACAGACAGACACACATTTTCCCGGATCGATCTCATGTCTACTTTTTCCTCATTTTTGCAAAATGTGAAAAGTAGGCTAAAAATAGCGAAATAGGCTTTCTGCCTACTCTTACAGGCGTCCTGAAATCATGGAAACAATGCTCTGATTATACTTCGGTGGACAACATGAGTTTTGCGAGTTAGTGGGAAAAGGACTATGTTAGTCGTGGAGAGTCTGTCTGTTAGGTAGTCAGCCCGAAGGCTGGTTGGATCCTCAAAAAGTACCGCCGTTACGTTATGTGAGTAGGTGCCCACAAAAACCCAAGGCAGCGCTATTTTGAGGCGTTCTAGGCAAGAAGAGGAGTGAGGTAGTTTGCCATTGCTTTCCTCACTGAGTCAGAACAGTAGTCCTAACCCTATGAGTTGAACCTTTCACAGCATTCACAGGCACTGACTGTGCCCCGAATGCCATTACTAAGCACCACCCATACCTCAGTAGCTTCCATATAATCACAGCCATGAGTGAGACTGAGACATCGGTGAAAAGCCACCTTTTACTCTAGCCTGTGCCAACTGACAAATGCAAAAGTACTGTATTCATCAAGAGATGGCGAACAGGTCGTGGAGAGTAGGCCTAGACTTATTTGTTGAATTAAATGTTAGGTTAGGTATTAATCACAGAAAGTTGCCTGTTATTCCTCCAAATGTTTGTATAATGTTCACTATTTAACGCAATCCGTGCACCGTAAACTTAGTAATTAAGCACACTCAACCCTCACCTTTTTTCAATTTCAACGTTTTGGAGCCTTTTATATCACCATAAATTAGCGTCCCTACGGTACGTAGACTAGTCTGTAATAAGATCATGGCCATTGCCCTCCAACTCTTTGCCCAATGCCATTATTCATTGTATCTCTGATCTGATAACGTTGACATCAAGAAGGGTATCTGACCGTGAAACCATCTGCCACATAGAAACTCAACTCACTTCATCCTCGACCCCATAGACTGGTAATAATAAGGGGTAGAAGCACACACCTAGAGCAAACAACATTAATATTATGACTCATTTCTCATAAAATGTAAATGGCGTGTAATGAAGACTCGGAGTGCTCTTACGCAGTTGGAGTTCAAGATACATAATTTAGACCTAGTCTATGAGAGTATCTTGACTGGGATATGCAGTTGTGAATTATATAATTCGTGTTTTAAGGAGTTGAGCTCCAGGACTAAGCGAGGCCAAATGTCTTCCCAAAATAACCGGGGTGGGTCACGTCGTTTCGTGTTAGAGACACTGTATTGATTGAAAGGAAGCTGCTTTTTAAAGCCTGGATTATAAACACTTGGTTAAGCTGAAACTCCTTTGATTCATTTTACGATGCATGAATAGTCCGTCAGATAAATTGCTTAAAAATACCGAATATTTTAACCCTTTTGATGCCAAGCTATTATGAGTGGTTATATGCCTGCCAAGTTTCGTGAAATTACAAATATTTTATAAAAAATACCTCCTGCCTACATGTTTTAGAATGTTTAGCCTATATTTTTCTGAATGTTATTTTAAACCTATTAGTTCCTAAATAATTAAAACTAAGTTTCATTTGGTATATTGGCTTTCACTGCCAGTGAATTAAAAATCAGCAATTTTTCTAGCGAACTGCGCGCTACCTCCCTTTTTATGAAGCGCACCTGCGCCTCTTTACTGCGAGAACTAAAAGCTCAAGCAGTCATAACCTTCCTATGAAGGCTTCCAAAAAGATGGTATATTGGCTTTCACGGCCAGTGAATTAAAACTCAGCAATTTTTCTAGGTTTGTGCCGTGTCTTGTGAGGGGTTTCGCCTAGGACACCAAGCTGCCTCATCAGCAGGCTCTTGGTGTCCCCGCCGGAAGAAAAATTGCTGAGTAGTATAACTCAAATGATAGGAAAACTAGGGTGGGAATCTCTGGAAGATCAAAGGACGAAATTCGGATTATACGCTATGTTTAACACTTATACTAATCGGCCAGCATGGGGAGAACTAAGCAAACGTCTGGGAAATCCCACCTACCTGAGCAGGGTAGATCATCCACATAAAGTTAAGGGCCGACCGCAGCGTACAAATTATGGGAAATATTCTTTCATTAATCGTGGTATTGATTATGGCTGTTAGTGCCGGGAGTGTCCGAGGACATGTTCGGCTCGCCTGAGTCTGTAGCTGCTTCCAGCGAACACCCTTATTAGGGTGAGCTACAAGTTCCGTTCAATTTCAAGTAGTTCCAAGTTTCGCTACCAGATATCAATGATACCTAGTGGTGAACGTTGGAACTTTGATAGAGCATTCCGACGAAATCTAACCTAACAATTTAGCATTACACAAGTTTAGTGAGCGAAAGGATCTTTTACATGCCATAAATCTATGACATGGGACCTGCCACAGTCAGAGTCTTTCCCCAAGCATATTGATGTGATTAAGAGAAGACTGCTATTTGGAGTAAATACTGTACTACGATGTAATACTATAGTTTCCAAATCACGACTTGTGAACATTAAGTCTGTTTGATATACAGAATTGTTGGTAATTTTCTGTAATTATACAAATTGTAAATAAGGTAAATGAATGAATCAATAAATCGTGCACCACGAACGCGCGGGCAGCTGCAGCAAGTCCAGAGATCATCGGTTCGAATCCCGGCGATGACAGCGGCTATCCCGAGTGTGTTCTTCCCCGTTGTATTTTTTTTCTTTCCAAATTTCCTCCAGCCAAATGCCGGGATAGTAGCTTATTTCAAGTCCCGGAGCACCTACGCCATCCCTTTCCCTGATACACACTTCTACAGTCATCACATAAATACAAGTTATCATATATATTCAGCACACACCCAACTATACGGGGCTGATGACCAAGGTGTCCCAAGCCCCAAAAATTTATTAACTACAACAAAACTACAAACACGGTGATTGATAGCAGTTGTCTTGTTGTTGGATTAAATTAGAGTTGCCTTCATTGTCGTCACCCCTGTTTCAAAGTTACCTTCGTTTGGAATGTTCTGCCTCAAAAACCAGCAATCTATTCAGTGTTTGTACTTGGAGCTAAGATACCCGAGCACCATTAAATCAAATATAGTAATAATAATAATAAAGATTCTAAGAAAAATCATATGACCAACATTTCAGGAAAATAAAATAATACACATCAAGAATGAGACTTTCTACAATATAATTGTAAAACCCTTAAGATACTAAGCGAAAGAGGAGGTCATCTTCTCAGAATGAACTCTCAAAGATTAACCAAACAAATCTTTGATTTCTTCCGTAACCGCAAAACAAAACCCACATGGTTTACAGAAACTGAGAAAGACCTAGTAGAATTAAAAATTACAGAATTCACTGAAAATCCACAGCCTGCTTCCAGTCTCCGACCGGGTCAGGAATGGAATGAATGAAGCCCCAATCTAGCGGCGAGGATATGAATTGTGCCGGCTGCTGAGACCTGACGCACTCCTCTGGGGCAATGATTAAATGAATGACAGATGAAATGAAATGATAGTGGAGAGTGTTGCTGGAATGAAATTTTGACAGGGAATACCGGAGTACCCGGAGAAAAACCTGTCTGCCTCCGTTTTGTCCAGCACAGATCTCACATGGAGTGACCGGGATTTGAACCACGGACCCAGCGGTGAGAGGCCGGCGTGCTGCCGCCTAAGCCACGCAGGCTTTACAGAATTCACTACTCAATCGAAAATCATTATTAAAGACGAAAATATAAGGTTCCAAGACAAATCTTCACTAAAATCCAAACCCGTCATCTCGGAAGAAGAGAGGATCAGAAAGAATGAAGAGATACTGGGCACTAACGAAAGAACGTTAAATTGTTGATGCAACGTACCCCAAAGAGGGTGAAACGAAAGAATAATAATAATAATGATTGTAATGCATGCTCCTCTTTCATCTTTTCCTATCTCAATCTCCCTCTAAGGTAGTGAAATTGCTAGGGATTTACCGATCACCAGGCATGCTGCAACTGCTTGCATGACTCAAGCAGATAAGTGTTGACATTCGTGTCGTGTCGAATCGGCATCTTTCGTGTTACTCGTAAAATAGGGATGACTAAGTTAATTATTTTACAAACACAACATTGAAGCTATTTTTCAGTGTAGCCGTATTAATAGCCTACAGTAATTCATATTTTAGCTTTCATATTTCAGGTTATTTTTCACATATTCCAGTAATGGGAATGGTTTTTTTTGTGTTGACCGACTGATAGCTACAATATTAATAATCATTTTAATGTATATTAAATAATACTACAGGGTCTTTCACTCAAAGTGCCGCGTGGTGGGTTGGACGAGTACATGGCAACTCGCTGAGCTTGAGGTCGAGAGAGCGCCCGTACGAATCGCATGTAAATAACAAGCACACAATAAATCAAAGTAAAATCATTGCTCAACTTGTCACAGAAAATGTTGAAAATCTCTTCCGCCTGCATCTACACATTTCTGGCATCTTTTAATGAAATGTTCATTCACACGCATTAGTTCATCTAACGAGATAGCCTCAATTTCTCCCGTGATATTTAGTTTGAGTTCATCTAGAGTGTGAGGATTTGTTGCATAAACCTTATTTTTCAATTTTCCCTATAAATAAGAATTGAAGCAACAGGCTTTAACACTTAGCAATAACACGTTATAAAATTTTGAAACGCAATAACAATTAAACAGTAACCACGGACACACGTTATAAACTTATAACACTTATAACTTAAAATAGGCTATAAAAGAAATGACTCGTCAAATCCCGCGTCACAACTGTCTCAGCTCCGTGTTGCCATGTGCTCGTCTAACCTTCGGCTCGACCTTCTACTTGCAGCGCTACGCCGTCTGTAGTCCTTGCCTGAATTACAGACACTTATACAGGCATCACAATTAACACCGGTTATCAGGCAGATTCTACACACACCCAAAGTACACGGGGCTACAGGACCGCGTTGTCGCAGCCCCTAAACTGATGAACCAACCAACAAAATTTGAATTGAAGAATGGATCTGAGGGGAGCTAGTGCTCGTGAGCACCTTTTTAGCACAAGGTTGAGAATGCCTGTTGTAAACAGTACTTACATAGCCTAAATAGAATTGGTTATATCAAACCATGTTTAACCTAATTCAGTATTGAGAATAGTGTATTAAGGTGTCGCATTCCTTTGTTTCAGGTAGGCTAAACTGTAACTTCTATACCGATCAAGAATAGATTGGGTAAGTCCCAATATATCACGAACTTTATCGGGCTATCGAGGTTTCATGACGATCACCCTGCTAACCACTGGCCCCCATATTTATTTAAAACCAAGAGCCAGGTAGCTATAATTTTAGTTTAATTATAGTGTAAGCTAATTCATTGTTGTAGGTTCATTTAAGGGTTTGCAACATAGTGGTCCTGTAGCCCCATGTACTTGGGTGTGTGTTGAATCTGTCTGATGACCTGTGTCATTGTGATGGCTGTAGTAGTGTGTGTGTGTATGTGTAATTGGGATTGGCATTTGGGTAGGAGGCAGCCGTGACCTTAAGGGTAGTCAGCCCTGGGGAGGCTCAAAATATGCTCTTTTTTGTGTTTTTGTTTAAAAATATCTGTGGATTTTACTGAAAGAAAATTAGATGCATTCTGTACGAGTCTATTGCAATTTTAAGAAATTGAAAAACATATTTGAATTAATACTTGTTATCTCACTTTATTATATGAAAAGTGCACACTTTCACTTCAAAAATTATATTTAGAAAACCACAGTATTTGGAGCAGAAACCCGGGATTTTGTTTGTTTTATAGAGCAAACTCCATTTCATACGTTGGTATTACTATCTTAACAGTAATGGCGCCCTCAGATGCATAAAGGAAGAGTACGTGTTTTTGTTGTGAGAGTAATTGTAAGTTTATATCTATGTCTAACTTTAAATCCAATTTACACTAACATCCAATTTCTGAAGAATTTATTTTTTCTGCACATTTGACCCATTTTCTTAGGAAGTACTGTAATTGCGATAGAGACTTGAAATTTTCACCATATCTTTATCATGCTGTGTCTGTTCCTTGGCACTAAAATTAAAGTGTAAAGTGTAAAACATCATTTAAAATATCCTTTAAGTGCATAACATTCCCCCCCCCCCCCCCCCCCCGCAAATTAACGTGTATTAAAAGATAATTATACAGCCTACAGTAGTTGTGTAACTGACAGCTGTACTGTAGACTATTCTAGTAGGGTGAATAGAAATAGGTATTTTTTGAACATGCTAATATGTGTAAAAATTTCATTCTTATGTGTTTATTAGTTACCGGTACTGAGATCATTTTTCATGTTTTAACATAGGCGGTATAGGGCTGGCTCCCTTAATTTAGGTTCCATCCCGGCATTTGCCTGGAGTAGAAGTGGGCAAACCACTTCCAGGATGGAATCGAACTCGGACAGCCAAGAATGCTAGTTACCACACCACGAGGTGAATGGCAATAAAAATAATAACAATATTAATAGTGGAGGCAGTGTTCATTTAGCCTATCTGACAAACATGTTTTGTGGAATCAGCATTAACCTGTGTGCGATAAAATGTACTCAACTGGGCGTAGTGGCTAGCATTCTTGGCTGTACCCACAGACTACCGGGTTCGATTCCCGGCTCTGCCAAAAAAATACAAAACTTCTGGTCTAAGGGCTGGAACGGGGTTTACTCAGCCTCATGAGACAGAAGTGAGAATAGGTGGGTTCGATTCCTTCCTCACCCAGTAGTTTTCCAAGGTTTTCCCACTTCTGCTCCAAGTAAATGCCGGGATGGTCCCTAAATTAAGGGCACAACCGTCTCCTATCCAAATCCTAATCTCTGTTAAATATACACACTTACTGTGGCAGAGCCATCCTTACTTCCGACTTGAAGTTTCAGTGCTACGCTACGGCTATCTAGCGGTCAGAAGTGAAATCACTTTAACTAGCCAATCACAGGCAGCCATTCAAATCGATGTATCACGAAAAATCGAGTGTTGTTCGCTAAATCACGACGTCGTGAACGAAATTAGATTTGTAGCCTACTGTAAATTCATCACTGTGACACACGTTTTCATACAGATCCCAAACACACACTCAAGTACAGGGGCTACATGACCACGATACATTTTAATGAATCAACAACAACTACAACGATTATCAAGCAACACTGAAGTGAAAGTGTTTTCTGTTGGGAGTCCACTTGTTTGCAAGTGCGGGGTGAGGCAAAGAACGGGGCTTCCCTCCACACAGCGTTCCTTTCGTAGCCATGGCAACCTGCCTATTAATCCGTAGAATATATCCTCCCGTTGCGCGGGACTCACAGTAGGCACTGTCTTAGTGGTTTCGTGTTCTATGTACCTGCGCCCTTGTTTTATTAAGCTATTATCTTCACTCACTGGTTTGTTTCTTTCCTCTTGTGACTTCCGGAGAAGTTTCTTTGTCATTGAGTTATGGCCTAATGTTTTTGGAAAGGCTAAGCCTCAGCCAGACAACACTAGGACAGAGTTTTCTTAAAATAAAAACAAAAGAAAATATAGATAAGTGTACAACTTCTGATTTTTATTAGAATTGCACCACTGGTTCCAGTGGATATTTAGTAATATTATTTTTCCAAAAAAATCCATTTTTAGAGGTTCAGTGATGTCTTCATTGAAGTTTTAAGGGGCGGAACAGACTTCAAAGAATAATTTCCTTCAGATCGTTCATGTCTGTTGATTAAAACTTAAAAAGACACTGTAATCGAGTTTAAACCCTAATTTTCTGCATTCCCGCCAAGTGCGTGCTAATTACATTGCTACGGCCTCCACATCAATCATTTCTTAGTCTTAGATGACGACAGTACAGAGCGATCCAGCTTATACTGTATATATCTTAATGAAATTGCATTTATCCCAGTGTTTGTCATTTTTGCGACAAAATATTCTCCTTGCACGTCACTTTTGGAGCAACAATGAACAACAATGTTAAAATATTTTCGGCGTGTTTTATGTGATCAGTAGGGCTCGGATTTTTAGGTGCTAAATATCGGTAAAATATGTATTTTTTATGTATTAAAAATACCTGAAATATGTGACAAAAAGGTAAAAATATTTAATTATAATTTAGTTTAATAATGTGAATATACGCAATATGCAGTACTCACGAATACAATTTATGCTATGGCTCACTGACTGCTGAGGAATTACAATACACAACGAGATACATCTTCAGGTTGTCCATCACAAATGGCCGGACGATTATCGCGAATCACTTCTTCTGAAGGCGCGAAACTGCGGCAATAAGTTTCTTGCCCTTGAGGTGTTGTGTAACTTGAGATCGCTGTTCAGCCTTGATTGTTTTCCCACATGGTTGGCAGATCAGAACGCCCCCATCTGAAGTAAAATTATCTTTATATTCTCCAACAGACGATAACTTGTAGTTGTTTTTACTTTAGGCATCGTAGAACTGCCTTACACTTCTCAGTATCAGAAATTCACTACATGTGAGTGACTCTGGTTCCAGGTAGCTGGGGGAGGTAGCTCTAGCACGTGGTGCAATGTGGCTAAGGACAAGGTAATCCTCGGCTTCCACAGTGAGTGGCACGGTGCGACAAGTTAAGAATAACACAGTTGCAAGCTGACATAGCTCGGAAGATTAGATAGCTCACAGGTTCTTCCCCTTGAAGTAACACAGAACAAAAATTCAATTAACTGAAAGATATAGCATACTGATTTTAAGAAATGTAATTATGTCTTTTTATGTGCTAATAAGTGGAAAGCAGGAATTTATGTATTTATAGAAAAAATGCTTAAGATATGTATTTACATAAAAACATATTTATTTACCTAATAATCCGAGCCCTAGTGATCAGTTTATATTCCAGTCAATGTATTTAAAGAAAAGGGCAAGGTAGGCTAGTTTTGAATTTAAATACTGTATATTATTTAGGTTGCCACAGTGATGCAAAATCCAAGTTTTCGACCTCGACGCACTTCCGCACACCTCGCTACCTTGCAAAAAACGAAAAATGTAATCACTTAGTTTCGGTTTTGCCGTATATCGTAAGAAACAATAGTTAGTTTCTTTTTATAGTAGAATAAATTTGCTTCAATTTCAGCACAAGATCGTTCATGTACACGTTGATCGAAACGTTATTTTTACATCACTGTGGCAACCCAAATCATATATAAAAATGTTTAACTACCAGACCTTTTGCAAGGAATTTTCCTAATTTTACTGGACTGTTAGTGTAATATTATTGCTTTTGTACTGCTTGGATCCATGTTCTGTGAACTTGCGGGGTGAGGGGAAGGGGCAGACGAAAAGGGAAGGGCCTGTCAAAGCCCGCCATGTTATCTGGTATTCCTGTATATTCCAATACTGCTAACGTAGGGTCGTTGCTCAAACCACTGTGGTGTTGCGAATGAGTGAGTTAGTCACCGACCAATGTATTTGATTCTGTTACTACGCACGGACCGGGAACCCAGCATGTCTGTCATCATATATCGTCATCACCGCGATGCACATTCCTCTCAGGTTCACGAGCTTGGATCCAAGAAGTAGTTGGCCATCATTTAACTAAAATTTAAGTAATAAAGGGTTTCATACACTAGTGAGCGCACATTTCATGAAATATTCAGTACCGTATCTCTACAAATATGTAAGAGATTTCGTTTAGATTAGCTAGGCTATTTACCTTCACTAAACGTATCTCTATGAGTTCTTTTATATAAAGTCCTCTACTTTTTAATTTCGTAGTGCAAGGCTTTTAAGTCAGTTTCTATATTCTTGATGATGATGTCGATGATAATTGTTGTTTTAAGGGCCCTAACATCTATTGTTGTAGGTTATCGGCCCTAAATGGTTTGGGTGATCATGAAAAATGAAAATGAAACTATAAGTAAACCTAACTACAAACTTACAACTAAAACTAACTACAGCGTACACACTAGAAGAATGAAAAAGGAAAACAAATGAAGAGTAAGGGAAATAACAGAAAGGGGAAATAAATGCTCCCAACCCTCAAAGAATGTGGGTTGAAGTACTCATAAAGAAGGAGAGCCATGGAAGGCAGATGGGAAAGAGAAAAAGGAGAGGCCCACCCCAAAGGCAGTGGAAGAAAGGGATAAACTGGACCCAGCTCGGTAATCCCTCGGGGTTGCCAACTCCCGAAATCACCAGCTGTGAGTCCTTGAGGGTGTAGCACTATTCAGGGTGAACCAGAAGCCTCCTTGAGGGCCTTGAGCGCAAGGCAGGAGATATTATGAAGAGAACAGAAGAGGTATGACCCCTCGAAGAATGAGGGATCAGGAAAGATGAGAAAAGGGCCAATTAAGGTGGGAAAGGAAGAGACTCCCTAGGCCTCAGATACCCTAATACTGTCGGGATCGGAAGAGAACAAGAGTTGACCAAGAGAGGTTGACAGGGAAGAAGATGGAGTGGAGCCCGGCACAAGTAAGTGGAAGCAATGCCGGACTCAGCTGGGGTCAGTGGTCGCCAACCCACGTCCCACTAGATGTGAGCCCGTGGGGGGCTGTATTACTGAAGCTGTGTCTGGTGTCATACATGTGTGCTTTCTGTGTTCTTTTTAGCGTGTATTCATCCTCCCACCAGTCTGACCTATGTAATTTGCTTTTTGATACAATAATAGGTATACCCTCTGATTTCAAGTATGGGTCCTGCTTCTTGAATTTTGGTCCATATCTACATAAGTCCAACCCCTCGTCCACGTCGTGGGAGACGGCAACGGCACAAAGTAGGGGATCGCCTGTAGGGGCGAAGTACAGTACAGTGGGGACTTCGTGTGCCCCGGGACCGTTACGGTAGCTGTGAAGGTCCTACAGGAACCCTGAAAAGTGACGGCTAACGGGGCTCTAGTGAAGCTACGATAAGCCCAGCAAGCCAGTAGTGGATGAAACCAAATGCTTTCAAGAATGGAACGAGTCTCGGACATGATGGATATAATAGACGACGACACGGCTGTACACACGGACTAAGATTTGGAACTTAAAACATAAGAACGCTGACGGGGAAGGTGGAGGAGATAGTGGATATGATGGAAATAAGGAAGTTGGATTTATTGGGATTGGCAGAAACAAAGTGGAAAGGGGAAGGAAGGAGAGAACTGAGAAAAGGCAATAGACTGTACTGGAGTGGGAATGAAGAGGGAAAGAGGAATGGAGTGGGAGTAGTAGTACGAGATAGTTTAAAAGAAGAAGTGAGGAGAATAAGTGATCGGATGATGAAAGTGAAAGTAGCACTGAGGGGAGAGACCGTAGAAATAGTGCAAGTGTATGCTCCACAAGTAGGCTGCGCCTCTGAAGAGAAGGAGGAGTTTGAAGAGGAATTGCAGAAGCAGCTGGTAGGAAGAAATATGATTGTTATGGGGGATCTGAATGCCCATGCAGGAAGAGAAAGACAAGGTTATGAGAGTGTTCTAGGACCAGAGGGTTGGGGCGGAAGAAATGAGGAAGGAAAGAGACTTTTGGACTTATGCCAAAGGAACAGCCTGCTAGTTGGGAACTCCTGGTTTAAGAAAAGAGAGAGCCACTCAATCACATGGTACAGTGATGACTTGACCAGGAAGTCGGTGGTCGACTATATACTGTATGAGAAAGAACTAAATAAGAACATCACGGACATCAAGGTTATACCATCGGAGAACCTGGATAGCGATCATCGATTGCTGGTAATGAACCTGAGAGAGAGTAAGGAGAAGAAAGAGACTGAGAACCAGGAAAGACGTATAAGGATATGGAAACTGAAATAAGGGGATAGAAGGGTCGAGTACCTCAAAATGGTAAAGGAAGGAATTCCAACAGATGAAGAAAGAGGGGTGGAAGAGGAATGGGCTAGATTTAAGAAGACACTAGTAGGTGCAGCAGAAGCAGTATGTGGGAGGACAAGTAGTAAGAAGAGGTGGAAGGAAACACCATGGTGGAATGAGAAGACAAAATATATAGTAAGGGAAAAGAATAGAGCCTTTAGGAGGTGGTATCAAAATAGGACGGTAGAGACAAGGGAAGAGTACCAGGAAAGAAAGAAGGAGGCGAAGAGAGAAGTGGCTGAGGAGAGAAGAAAGTGGATGGAAGAGTGGACAAAGATGATGAAGGAGGATAGTGAAGGTACAAAAAAGGTCCTGTATGGGATGGTAAAGAATAAGAGGCGGAAGGATCCTACGGATTATGTTAGAATGGTGAACAAAAGGGGACAAGAGATAGAAAATAGGGAAGAACTGAATAAAATGTGGAAGGAATAAAAGTGGAAGATGCAGTGAAAAAGACGAAAGGAGGGAAGGCACCGGGTGTGGATAAGTTGAGTGTGGAGATGGTGAGAGCAGCAGGAGAGATGGGGATACAATGGTTGTACCGAGTGATGAGGACAGCATGGAAGGAAAGGAAGACCCCAGAGGACTGAAATAAAAAAAGGAATAATTGTCCCGATCTTCAAGAAAGGTAGTAGAACAGATTGCAGAAACTATCGGGGAATAACACTGATGAGTCATTATGCAAAGATCTTCGAGAAAGTTTTGGAAAGGAGAATTAGGACAAGGATAGAAGGAGGGATGAGGGAAGAACAACATAGCTTCAGAGCAGGAAGGTCCACAGTGGATTTTGATTTTTGCTGTAAGGCAGATACAAGAACAGCACTATGAGTATGGAACAGATCTACTGATGGCCTTCCTGGACATTGAGAAAGCATATGACAGTGTATGCAGAAACAAAGTATGGAAGTCCCTGGAGGATAGAGGAGTAGAGAAATGGACTATAAAGAGGATACAGGAGATGTACAAGGGAAGCGTGAGCTGTGTGAAAGTGGGAGGAGAGAGATCGGACTGGTTGGAACAGAGAAACGGCCTGAAACAAGGAAGTGCACTGTCACCGTTACTTTTCATTGTGGTGATGGATGACAGAATGACCCGAGTGGCACAAGTAATTGGGGAAGGAAAGATGAAAGCAGTGGTGTTTGCAGATGATTTGATGATTTGGGGAAACAAGGAGGAGGAGGTACAGGAACAGTTGGACGTGTGGTAAGGAATAATACAAGGATATGGGATGAAATTTAGCATAAATAAGAGTGAGATGGTGATCACTACAAGGAAGAAGGAAAGAACCACAACGGGAATAACAATTGGTGGGGAACAGCTGAAGAAAGTGGAGAGTTTCAAGTATCTGGGAAGCCTGATACAAGATAATGGAAGAAACGATAGAGAAATAAATGAGCGGGGGAGGCAGGCAGAAGCATTTCGGAGGAGTGTGAGAAGCATGTTATGGAGCAAGGATGTCCTCAGAAAAGCAAAAAGATCATATATCGGACGTACTATGTCCCTATCCTGACGTATGCCTCTGAGACCTGGGTTATGAAAGGAAGGGAGAAGAGCAAAATACAGGCCAGTGAGATGAGGTTCTTGAGAAGCAATATTGGAGCTAAAAGATGGACTGAATAAGAAATGAGAGGACCGGAGAATTAATGAAGGAGGAACCATTACAGGATGGTATAGAGAAATCTAGACTTAGATGGTATGGGCATGTAAAGCGAATGGAGGAGAAGAGGCCAGGAGAGTACACGAGACGAAGTGGGAAGGAAAGAGACCGAGAGGAAGACCGAGATTCAGGTGGCTGAAGGGGGTGGAAGAAAGCGTGAAGAAGAGAGGAGAAGACTGGACAAGCTGATAGATGGTGGGAAGACAGAAGACGTTGGAGAGGCTTGTGTTCCAAACAGACCCGGCCAGTGGCTGGAAACTGTGCAAGATGATGGTGATGATGATGATGATGATCTACATATATCTTGGTCGTTCTTAGATTAAGAAAATATTTTGTTTGATGCGTTTGGTTACGGTATTACTAGTATTTCGAAATTTTGTTGTATTATTTTTCAAAAATCTTATCCCCAAAAGTAACGTACAACAAAAACGGTTTTTTTTACACCTCATGGAAGCAGAGGTTTAATTTGAGGAGATAAGTGGTATATTTAGGCCTATATAGATGTTAAGGAATCTTGGATATAATTTTTTAAAGAAATATATATATTGTGTGTTTTCGTTGACTGTAACCACTTCAATTTTTAATTAAATGTGACCATTTATTCATCCTTGAGAATAAGTAAGTTACATCTTAAGAATTCTATCGTGTTGGAAGCCATTTTTCAGTGCTGCCTTGGTAAACCAAATTTAAAATGCTTTTCAGAGAAATTTAAGAGAATCATCTAAATTGGGTATACAATATCATGGTTTTCTTTTCACTGAAAAATACAATTTGCAGAAAGTCAGTGTCTTCTTCAAAATTAACTTGGACGCTCTCACTGAGACCCAGATGCGGGTATCTCAAGAACTTCTGGGACTATTTCCATGAAAGTTGATATAGGAACAAAGGAAGATAATCAAATCAACCTATTTCTGAAGATTTCTCAGTATATGAAGACCCTTAATGGAGGAAAAATAATCATAAGATATAGACTAGGTTTTTTATTCGCTCAGCGCAGCTTTGGAACAACCTTCCCGCCAACATTAAATGTAAAAAGATGTAAATATGGTTAAGTGTTATGTTAGGAAACATATTTAATGAGAAAATGTATGGTTGAGTGAATGAAAGTGGGTGAATAAGAACGTCTAAATATAAATAAGTACGGTACATATTTTATACTTTCTAGCTTTGTTTGAAAATAGTGTACAGTAGGCCTATATATGTTTGTAAATTGTACACAGATCAGGGCACAATGTTAAATAAATAATGAATGAATTTATTTTTTTCTCAAAAGGTATTCATATAAATTAAGACGCAATTTTCGAAACTGCTAACTGGAAGGCAAAAGACTGGGGTCAAAAGAAAACAGGGGTTGGCCAAAGGAGGTCGACAGGAAAGAATATAGTCTATAAAGCCCTGAGTGGATGCGGATATCCACTGATAAACCCGCGGATATCCACAAAATGTTTCGCCATGCGGATATAGTTTGCATGGCTGTGCAGATAGCGGATAAACTGCAGATAATGTTTGGTGTAAATTTGCGGATAGTTTTTGGATTACAATCCGAACTTGTTGAATATCTTGACTAGCACCCGATGTTATGACACATATTTTTTCGGTTTTCTTTCATGACAAATGTAAGATGATGATTTAAGCTAATATCATTCAAATTATGTCATTAAGCATGGTATTTATCACTCCGAACTGAAAAGGGTTGCAATTCTGGCTGTAATAACATTAATTTAAAACATAGCACTTGACATAGGCCTACATAACCTAAGGGAACGACTTTCTCCTCAAATGTCTAAATGTGTTGCTTTATGCTTTATCTAATTAAGACTATTATTGTAATGCCAGTAGTTCGGATAACAAGCATGCGGATGCGGATAAAAGTCGTGTGGATGCGGGGCGGATGCGGATAAAAGTCGTGCGGATGCGGATAACGTTTTGTTTATCCACGCAGAGCTCTAAATATATAAAGGAGACCAGCACAAGCAAGTGGAAACCATAAGAACTCAGCTGTGCCCCCATTATCGCAACCCATGTCCCACTAGGTCTTAGCCCCTGAGGGCCCCCTTACGATGTGAAAGAAAAGAAGAAGTTACTGGCGCTATCAATGTATTTGTCTGTATACGGATTAAGACAAATGTTTCATTGCTCGCCGCTGTGATAGGGGGGGGGGGGGGTCATTAACACGCATTGATGTGTGTTTAAACAATGCATAGTAAGCGGAAGAATATTCTTGAGCGGCTATTTGTGTGAGTTTGTCAGCACAGATTACCTACTGTCAGTGTATAATCGATTCAGAGTGTGGACGCGATTCGGGAATCTGTCAACAGATGGCACGAGCCGCTCTTTACCAGTTGAACGAAGCGGCAAAAAATAAATGGCCTTGTTGTGGAGATGAAGTGGGTGCAAGATGGTCATTGTCGAGTTGATGATGTGTTCTTAATAGTGATTATTACTATAACAGTATCGTTAAAGTGTGTGACACTAGTGAAGTTTGTGAAGTGTTTCTGTAGTGGTGTTGTGAGAAGTTAATTGTGTTTAGTTTGTGTAAACGCACGTATACTACGTAGTTGGTGTTGCATAGTTTGGTTAGGGCCGTCCAATGTGCTTCCGTCCGCAGTGGCACCACCTGTCAATTTCCCCGGGAGTTAAGTGATCGCACTTTTTATTTAGATAAGAATAATGTGTGTGATTGAACGTTAGCAAATTCTTGTCCAGAATGACTTCTTAAAAGGAATATTACTTCCAAAAGGTAGGTGACCTACAAATATCTTTCCTCTTGAGCATACTGCCAGTTGCGAAACAGCGCGCGACTGTTGCGTAGCACATGCTATAATGACCGACAGAATTCTACATTAAATAGTGAGATTTGTTTCAGGAAGTCTCTATATTTGTTATATTAAAACAATTTTAGTGTATTAATATTTTGAATCACAATTGCTGTATATTACACGGTTTTGGAAAATTTCCGTGAGCCGAAGGAGGGAGGCGCGGTCTCCTAGCGTTTGTTGCATTGTTGGGGGTGCAAAGTCAGCTCCGATTGGAGTAGCGGCGACCAAACGTCCCGTTTTGATCGGGACAGTTCTGTTTTAATTCTATGTCCCGCCCTTTGATCGGGTACAAGCAAAATAAATATTTGTCGTGTTTCTATAGGTTTGTTATTATTATTATTATTATTATTCATATCCTCGCCGCTAGAATAATGTGTTGAAAGCAATCGTGTACTCTTTATATATATATATATATATATATATATATATATATATATAGAGTGGGCGCTGTCTCAATGTCAGACAGTTCCTCAATTGTCCTCACGAGGCTGAGTGCACCCAGTTCCAGCCCTCACGTCAGTTTCTAAAATCCCTGACGGAGCCGGGAATCGAACCCGGAGCCTCCGGGTGAGAGGCAGTCGCGGTACCCCAACACCACTGGGCTGGCTTGTTTACTTCCATATTGAAAACTATTTCATTCTGAACTGAGACTTATTTCATGTAAACAGTCATGGTATCTTTGATTCTGCATATAATTGTATTGTAATTTGATTGGTTCCTCAGTTTAGGGGCTGCGACAACGCGGTAATGTAGCCCCGTGTACTTTGTGTGTGTGTTGAATCTGTCTGATAACCAGTATTAATTGTGATGGCTGTATTGTGTGTGTATCTGATTTTTAATTCAAGTAAGGACTGCAACTTTGAATTTTTCAAATATTTCTTTCTTTTGCCGCCAAACGCCACGGTCAACGACTACTAGGCCTAGTTCAGAACTTAGCTACTAGACGCCACCACAGTCGGCTCTTGGCAACGAACGTCAGAACCTAAGAGAATTTTTCAAATGTTTAACCTATAATTTAGCTTCACACAGGTTTAATTAGTGGAAGGTTCTTTAACATGCCATAAATCTATGACATAGGACCGCCGGATTTACTTCCCCTCCGAAGGAAGGCATACTGAGGGATTTTTAACGCTCTTAAAAAATCTGTCGGCTTCGGCCGGATTTGAACCCGCTATCTTGGGGTATTGTAATTTGTATTGTTGTTTCACTTATTGCGGCTCGTTTATGGAGAGTTGACAATCACAGAGATTTGTCCTTGTTCCGTATATTTTTGATCTAAGTAGAAGATATCGTTTGTACTTTTTAAATGTTTACAAAGTTGTTATGGTGGCATTGATAGAATGATTGACAATTTGAGTATCATTTGATAGCATAACAAGCAACAACACTGACATACAGTATGTTAATGCAAAATCGTTGTAAGTTTCTGTTTTTTTTTCCAGTAACATAAAGTGTTTTCGAATCGTTACAACATGGTCACCCTGGGCACACTACATTTATTATTACGAACGGCAATAGTTATACTGGGCTTGATTTTCAAAGGCTTAATGTCGTAGTGACTCGCACACGTGAATTGGGCGGGGTTGGGGAGGGGCGGGGGTTGTGCATTGTTATTGCCCTCAGTCTTACAGTCTGGAGCTGTTGTACTCACTCCCCGCTATTCATCAATTCCGTCCTATTGTTTTAAGGAAAGACTTCTGATATAAATACACTTCAGGTTGCTTGAATGCCAGAGACTTATCTGTTGATACACAAGGTGTTCAGTCGTAAGCGGTTTTTCCCTGTAGTGGTTATTAAGTCAATAATGTCGTGGCGCCATTACCGTGAAGGTGGTTTATTATTAGAATGGTTGGTTTCGGTGGAAAGGGAAGGACAGTAGCTCTGCATTCGTTGTTGGCCGCAGGCTAGTGGTTTGGGGGTGGAGGACCTGTCACCAACTCGCACAGCACTCTCCGATTTTCCTGTCAGTAGTCGTAAAATATACCTAGTTATGGTGGAGCATGAAGTGGTGGTCACCAGCTGGCAGTTTGTATATAATTGATTGCCGATATACTGTATTTGCACGTAAACTATCCCCTCCTGAGCAACATTTCATCATCCCGTCGGCTCTGAAAACACAACTGTTAAAAAGAGACGTTAAAAGCTTTGTGTTAATGATTATTATAATTAACTTAGTATTACAAACGCATATTGTTTTTCGTTATTGTCCCGCTAGCTCACCTTCCTGGCGCCATCTTAACAAAGACAAAATGGCGGCCACCTGAATTTTTGTTGCCCATATTAGCTAGTGGTTTACCAATCACCGGAGCTCGATAATGACAGATAGGCTTATACCAATCTAAAACAAAGTTTCCGGAAGCTGCAATCACTATACAGGTACAGGATCATTATCTATGTGCGCGCGAGTCAACACGGCAAGCTAAGCCGGCTGTAACTGGCGCAGATCGCTAGCGCGCGTACGTGGTTCAGCCGGTGGTGGCGCGCTCCGCTGACTCATCGTAAGTTCACGCGTGTTTTGTCATTTTGTTTCTGCAATGCTTAGATGTTAGTGTTGCACGTTTAGTGATTATTGTGATTACTGTGATTGTTGGTCATGCCTAGGCACCAATTCACGCTGCGCGAACGTGTCTATATCCATAATTCGTATAATTATGAAAAGCAGAAATCTTGTTCTGAAACGAGACGAAAATTTCGAATCAAGTTTCCAGGAAGACCTGTGCCTAATGCCAGTACAATTACGAGGTTCGCTAAACGATTCAAGGAAACAGGCACCATAAATAATAAAAGAGTTGACAGACATTCTTTCATCAGATGATGTCAGGTGTGTGTTACAAGAGAGGGAGGACATTTTCAGCATCGCCTATGAGCACGGTAAGTACACATTATTGAACATGTTTGGTAAAAGTTTGAAAGTGCGCGCTACCACCGGCTGAACCGGTTACACGCGCCCGTGATCTGCGCCAGTCACAGCTGGCTTAGCTTGCCCTGTCTACTCGTGCACACCAACAAAACTTCCCAAGCTCATATGTGGAATAGTATAAGAATTTTACTCTACTGAAACAAGTTTATTAATTGAGGAAACTCTCCGTAGTAAAATGAAGCCATGGCACTCGGCGCCAAACGGCTATAGGTTTAGCCGGTTCGACTGTATTATGTAGCCTACTGCGTCCCAGTGCTGTTGTTAACATTAGAATGGAAACACTGTTTATTTTAAATACTATTTAATACATAATTATTACTGTCATTCAGAGTTATCAGTTTCTTAGCTACGTCTCGAACCGAGATACGCCAAAGAAGCCGCTCGTTGACCCGCGTGACAACAGGGGTGAGTTCCCTATCGTACTGCTTTTTAAATATGGCCGGTCATGTATATTTTAAAATCATTTTAAGTGATAATACAAATAATGTAACTTATTAGGAGGAATTACCTCGAAACTTGGAAAACTAGCATTTAAGTTATTTATTTATTTATTTATTTATTTAGGCCTATTTATTTATTTATTTATTTATTTATTTATTTATTTCGCGTATTATATAGAGACGGCAAATGCATAGTCAAAAAACTATCAGGCGCAACCTTCCTCTTGAATCAAGTATAAAAATAAACACAATGCTAATGAACAATAATGACGAAACTTAGCATTGAGACAAGTCTACATGAGAAATATATTGCGGCCAAAGTACTAAACTATCAGGTGTAATCATACACACAACCGCCATCTTAACTACACACGAAAATCAATAATAACACAGGATAGAATTGAACGATAACAACAAAAATTGTTAAGTTGATAGACCTAGATTCATTTAGGAGACTTAGGCCACTGTGCTTAATGCACACAATCATGATGACGAACATGAGTAGAGCCTAGGACCCTACTATTGAAAGGTTAAAATCAATAACTCAAACATAATTGAGCAATTGCAACAGATCATGGCAAGAGTGGAATTGGTAAATCCACCACTTACAACTCCTGATCCCACCTTCGGACATGTACTCCTAACTACAGCTGAGGAAGTGCGGTCATGATCGCTATCAAGAGATGAATGGAAATGCAAATGAGCCAGATTGACGTACCAGCAGAAATCTGGAAAATGTTTGGAAAGCCTGCTTCAAAATTCCTTGCTACACTCTTCAACCGTATCATAACCGAGAATTAGCTTCCTCTTGCATGGACAACTAGCACGAGAGCTCTAATCTTGAAGGGTAAAGGAGACGTGAGTGACTGCTCAACCTATCGCCATATTCGACTCATCTGCCGTACGCTGAAGATACTCGAGTGAGTGCTGGACTACACGCTCAGAAATGTTGTAGCCATAACACCCATTCTGTGTGGATTTGTTCAGGGCTGCAGCACCATGATGCAATCCACGTCACAGGCCTATCGATGGAAAAGCACAGAGGGAGGCAGAAGAATGTACACATGGCATTTTTAGACGTAGAAAAAGCGTTCGATCGAGTTCCACACGACCTCATTTGGCGAGCTCTTTGTTGCCATGGAGTCCCCGAGGGTTATGTAAGCCGGGTAGAACTTCTGTATCGCAATGCCACTAATGTAGTGTAGTCGTCTAGGGTCCAGCCGGAATCGCTCCGCCTTTTGATATCACTGTGGGTGTACACCAGGGTTCTGCGTTATCACCATTATTATTCATCCTCTGCATGGATACAGCAAAGGTTGACATACAGATTACACATCCCTGGACTGTCCGGATGCGTGGCTAAATGGTTAGCGCGCTAGGCTTTGGTCCGAAGTGCCCCGGGTTCAATACCCGGCCGAACCATCAGGGATTTTAATCTCCTGGGGTTAATTCCCGTGGCTCGGGGACTGGGTGTATGTGACGTCTTCATAACTTCATCCTCATTATGACGCGCAGGTCGCCCACGGGCATCAACTAGTAAGACCTGGACTCAGCCTCTCCGGAGGCCACACGATCATTCATCCCTGGACTCTTTTTTATACGAATGATGTGGTACTTGCCCAAGACACACGCCTTGAACTCCAACACCAGACGCAAACTTGGAATGACAGACTGGCTAAAAATGGACTGCGCCTCAACATCCAGAAGACACAATATCTATAACGTGGCCCGCAAATCAGTGGTACTATCAGAATCGATGATCAAAACCTATTGTTACCCCACGCTGCGATGCAACTTCTGATACCCGAGCGAGGATAAAAGAAGCTTGACTCAAGCGGAGACAAGTCCCCTGAGTTCTCTGTGATAAAAAAAAAAAAGATGTTTCCATATGTAAAGGCAAAAGTTTACAAAAACGTGGTTCGTCCAACGGGGCAGAATGTCGCCCAATGACCAAAAAAAGTATACAATGGAGATAAAAGATGCTCCGATGGACCCTAGGACTGACTCGATGTCACCACGTACGGAATACAGATGTTCGACATAGGTTAGGCGTCACTCCGATCGTGGAGAAAGTAAGGAAAGCTCGGCTCCGTTGGTATTGCCACGTAATGAGAAGGCAAGTCGCTAAAACAGGTCTTAGAGTTGATCCAGGTGGAATGCCACCGTGTAGGGAGCAGGCACGCTTAAAGCGTACACCTGTACAACAGATATACTCAGATAAGTAACCATATACATAATAGAATTAAAGTGCATGTTCTAATTTTATTTTGTTATATTGTGTTTGTTTTAACTGCATACACGTGCTTAATACTCATACGCAGTTCACAAACTCCAAAAAACAAACTAACCTTATACGGTACTGTATAACGAGATCCAAACTGAGAATCAACTAGACTCATGGAAAGAACATTTCAGTGAAGTGTTAAATAAAGTTGTGGTACAGGAGGATCAATGTGAGGAAGACTATCGAGAGTGAATATTAACCCACCGACGAAGAGTGAGATCATAAAGGCACTGAAGAGCTATTAGACAGGCAAAGCACCTGGAGCAAAGAGTGGAGTGGAGTGGATAACATTGTAGCGGAAGTTTTGAAGGCAGACTATGAGATGACTGCTGAGATGCTCTTGCCATTATTTGAAGACATATGGAAGACAGAGACACTTCCGGAGGACTGGAAGAAGGGCATTTTGATAAAACTACCGAAGAAGGGGGATTTGACTGTAACTAGCGGGGAATCACGCTCCTGTCTATACCAAGTATTTTTTTTTTCTAGGATTATACTCAATCGATTGAGAGAACCATTGGAAGCCAAGATACGGAAAGAGCAGGCAGGATTTAGAGACCAATGGTCCTGTACAGACCAAATAAACAGCCTCGGAATTATAGTAGAGCAGTCCATGGAACATCAGTCTCCACTGTACTTGGCATTTGTTGACTTGGAAAGAGCCTTTGACAGTGTACAGCAGCAAGCAATCTGGAGAGCAATACAGAGGTATGAGGTTCCAATGAAAATCATTAACATGATAAAAATGCTATACAGAGGATACACCTGTCAAGTGGAACATGAAGGAGACCTTTCAGAGGCCTTTCAAATAGAGTCAGGAGTGAGACAAGGATGCCTGCTCTCACCTTTGTTATTCCTGCTGACACTACATCAGATAGGCTATAACAGCTTAGGCTTTCACGGCCGGCGTTCATAATTAAGTACAAGCCCGAAAAACTTGTATTTAATTATACTACATCAGATCATGAGAAAAGTGGTGGAACGTAAGCTGAGAGGAATACAGTGGGGGATGATGGAACATCTGGAAGATATTGGCTTTGCGGATGATACATGCCTATTATCCCACCCATTTAGACATATGTCTGAGAAAATGAAAGACCTTGAAATGGAAGCACACAAGGTGGGACTCAGAATAAACATCGCTAAGACAAAGGAGCAAAGGGTAAACACCAGGAACACAAACGAGATGGAGAAAATTGACCAGTTTTGTTATCTAGGAAGCATTATTTCTAGAAGTGGAGGGGCAAATGAAGATGTCCAAACAAGGGTCAACAAGGCCAAAGGGGCCTTTGCACATCTCCGACCAGTGTGGAAGTCTCGAGAATTGAGGATAAAGACAAAACTGAGGATCTTCGAGACGAATGTGAATTCAGTACTCTTCTACGGCAGTGAGATGTGGAAGGTGACGAGAAAGATAACACGCAATGTCCAGACATTCATAAACAGTTGTTTGAGAACCATCCTAGGAGTGCGATGGCCAGATATTATATCAAATCAGGATTTGTGGGAACGTACCCAACAACGCAAGTCAGATATCCAGATTAAAGAACGGAAATGGAAATGGTTAGGCCACACTCGGCGTAAAAGTCCTGACAGCATACCAAAACAGGCTCTTGAATGGAATCCTCAGGGAACTAGAAGAAGGGGAAGACCAAGGATAACGAGGCGTCGAACAGTGGAAGCAGAGGCGGCATCAGTTGGGAAGTCCTGGAAGAACATCAAGACGGTGGCAGCAAATCGAGTCAGATGGAGAGCTCTTGTATGTGCCCTAAGCTCCTCCCAGGAGTAACAGGAATTAAGTAAAGTACCGTAAGTAAAATAATACCACACAGATTAATCTTTATATATATAAGGTGCGTTTAAAAAGTAACGAGCCGGAGGCATAGTTACAGAAACCAGTCAGTACCTATATGTTAGAAGTATTGGCCCTGGCTGTTGAGGCACTTGTCCCACTGTGACACGAGGCGGTGAATGGCTGTCTCATAAAATTCCCAGGGCTGCGATGTGAACCAGTTCCGCACGTACATCTGGACGTCGGCGTCCGAAGTGAATCGTTGGCCCCGCAGAGACCTTTTCAGGGGACCAAACATGGCGTAATCACAGGGAGAGGGGTCTGGACTGTATGGAGGGTGGCCGAGAACCTCCCTTTTAAATTTCTGCAGGAGTGCCGCGACTGTGCTGGCCGTATGAGGTCGTGCATTGTCGTGGAGCAGAATGACCCCACGGGTGAGATTGCCTGGTCGTTTTGTTTTGATCGCTTGGCGAAGGGTGGTCAAGGTTTGCGAGTAACTCTGGGCATTCACTGTTGTTCCGTGCGGCATGAAGTATATCAGAAGGGGGCCATCTTGTTCAAAGAAGAACGTCAGCATTACCTTTCCTGCACTCGTGTGGATGGCCTTGCATTACTAGGGTGGTGGTGACCCTGGATGCTTCCACTGGAGGCTTTGTCGTTTGGATTCTGGTTCGAAGTGATGACATCATGACTATCTCCAGCCACCACTCGTGCCAGGAACTCATTCCCTTCCCTCGCATAGCGCTGCAGATGACCAAGACACTGGGCCATTCGACATGCTTCCTGGTGTGGTTGAAGACTGTGGGGCACCCATTGGGGACATACATTGCGCTGCAGTCGTTCCTTCATGATGGTGTGCACACTTCCGACGCTCAATCTACCACGGCGGCTATGGCGTTCACTGTCACTCGGCGGTCCTGGGTAATGAGTGCATCAACCAGCTGGACGTTGTTATCTGTAATGCAGGGGGGTGCCCCAGACCGGGCATCATCGTCTAACGACACCCGTCCTTCCCTGATGCGCTTGTGCCACACCTTGACCCTTACAAGGGACATGCAGTGTTCGCCGTACACTTGTGACATTCGGCGATGAATGTCCGTTCCCCCTACTCCTTCCGCTGTCAGAAACTGAACAACACCTCTTTGCTCTTCGGTTGAGGCCTCCATGTCACTGTTTGCAATGCGACTGACAGCGTTGGACGATTGATGCATGCTGATGCTCGCTTTGTATCGTCACGTGACGTGCACGCGTGCCCTCTAGCGACGGGCTGTGACCTTCCACGCTCTGGTCGGAACCACACCTCGTTACACACGCCACGATTAGCCGATGTTGTCACCGGTTTGCGCATCCCAGCCTCCGGCTCGTTACTTTTTGAACGCACCTTATATAATTCTTCGACACGTGTGTAAGTCACGGAACTCCTCCTAAATGGCTGGACCGATTTTGATGAAATTTCGAATGTATATTAGAGGGGCTCCCTGTATGGTTTAGATTCACAATTTGACCCGGTAGGTGGAATTAACACAATTTTAGACCCACAATTTACACACAATTTTAGAACCACAACATACAGTCATAAACAGTCTTCATGGAAACCGCTACCGTACCCTTAGTGAAAACTGAAGTCTTGGACTGTTTATCTCTGCACGTTAGAGCCACCTGATGGCAACCTGTGCAACTACTGCCATACCTTATACCTCGCCCGTGGCGGAAAGTTATGTTTTGTACCATAGGTGGCGGTTATGTCGAATTCTTCTGTTTGTCTCTGCACGCTAGAGCGTTTCAACAAAGTCCCGAATGCGTTCATATACCATTCATCCGATTGCGATGCAACTTGGGTGAGATGTTGAGTGCACTCCAGGGAAGGTTTCTGGCTTAGTAAATCCATTTTAGAATAGGTTGCGCACTAGTTGATTCAACAAATGAGCGACGACGCGGGAAGCGTTTCAACGAAGTCCCGTATACCTTCAAATACAATTCGTCCGATAGTGATGAAACTTGGGTGAGATGTTGTGAACACTCCAGGGAAGCCTTCTGGATTAGTACATCCATTTTACAATATGTAGCGCACGAGTAGATTCTGCAAATGAGCGACGACGCGCGAAGCGTTTAAACTAAGTCCCGTATGCGTTCATATAAGTTACAATTCATCCAATTGCAATGAAACTTTTGTGAGATGTCGAGTACACTCCAAGGAAGGTTTCTGGCTTAGTAAATCCATTTTACAATAGGTAGTGCACGAATAGATTCAACAAATGCGCGACGGCGCGCTAAGCGTTTCAACCAAGTCCCGTATGCGTTCATATACCGTTCGTCAATAGCGATGAAACTTGGGTGAGATGTCGTGTACACTCCAGGGAAGGTAAATCCATTTTACAAATGGTAGTGCACGAGTAGATTAAACAAATGAGCGACGACGGGCGAAGCGTTTCAACAAAATCCCGTATAAGTTTATATACCATTCATCGATTGCGATGAAACTTTGATGAGTTGTTGTGTACACTTCCGTGAAGGTTTCTAACTTAGTAAATCCATTTCACAGGAGGTAGCGCACTAGTAGATTCAACAAATGAGTGACAGCGCACGAATCGTTTAAACAAAAGCATGTATGCGTTCATATACCATTCGTCCGATTACGATGAAACATGGGTGAGATGTTGCGTACACCCTAAGGAAGGTTTCTGGTTTTATAAATCCATTTTACAATAGGTAGCGCACGAGTAGATTCAACAAATGAGCGACGGCACGTGAATCGTTTAAACAAAATCCCATATGCGTTCATATGCCATTCATCCGATTGTGATGAAACCGTGATGAGTTTTTGTGTACACGCCAGGGAAGGTCTTCAACTTAGAAAATCCATTTTACAATATTGGTAGCGCACGAGTAGATGTAACAAATGAGTGACGACGTGCGAAGCGTTTCAACAAAATCCCGTATGCGTTCATATACTATTCATCGATGGCGATGAAACATTGATGAGTTATTGTGTTCACTTACGTGAAGCTTTCTAACTTAGTAAATCCATTTCACAGTTGGTAGTGCACGAGTTGATTCAACAAATGAGTGACAGCGCACGAATCATTGAAACAAAATCCCGTATGCGTCATATGCCATTCATCCGATTGCGATTGAAACTTTGGTGAGTTGTTGTGCACGCTCCCACGAATGTTTCTCGATTAGTAAAGCTATTTCACGATAGTTTAGAGGCAGTTAACGAAATTGAAATAAATATTGTGTTTCCAAATGCACTTCAAGAAACAAAATTACAACGCCAACATATTCTTTGATTGGCATTGTAACGCATGCCGGATACAGCTTGTATTTGTATATAAATTTAAGCCTCTGATGATGAACTCTTGACGGTAATCTTAAATTGCCCCTTTATTCATAGTGATTATATCTAATAACTTACATGTAAATTTCTTCTGGAGTGTTATTTACTTATTATTTTATATTTTATACATTGTACCCCCGCCCTGTCATTTGGCAAACTCGTGTCGGCCGACTGAAGAGTTACAGTTCAACTAACCATTTGTATAGGCAACCCTGAATAAATGGCTTCTAAGCTTTACATTGTTATATGAAGGACCACACTATACTACCAAATTGAAAAACAGCCATCTTCAATTAAGAAATAAGAAATCTGTAATTAAACTTAATGATGAAACTTGGAAAGAAATGAGTTTTGTATAAGAGACCTATCTTTCTCAAGGTAAATCCCCTTTCTCAAGGTAAATCCCCTACATACAGTATTTGAGAAGACAGGCGAAACATATTGAAGTCGGTAACTCATTGTGCAACTAAAAAATTCCACTAAACCTTGGTGAAATAGAAGGGTGTCTCATTCAACTAACCTTTCTTACCCAAGTCTCAAAAATACTATAGGCCTATGGAATATTACGTGCACCCACAATCTTGAATAAGTTATATAAAATATTACAAGATGTTCCATAAAGAGCAAATCGCTTTTTTTTTTAAATTTGATAATGCAATGCCCCATTGGTATCATTTGACGTTGGTATGGAGTTAAAAATAGTTGAATTTGTGCTGATTTTTTGAATAAGGTAGGTGAATATTAGCGATTATTTTTTATATATATTCAAGATGGCAGTAACTTACTAAGTGATATTCAAAATGATGTACAGTATGTTTAATTTTGCTAAAACCAATTTTCCTCTTGTGTTATATCAATATATTTTCATTTCATATCATTACAGTGAGTGATTTTGGCGCTACGGAGTTTAGTGTTAGATTTAAAATGGCGTCTTATTTGCAGTTGACAACAATAACGCTCTTGAAAATATGAAAAGTAGCAGTATCAGAAGAGTCGGATGTACTCTATAAAGACTTCCGCATCGCTGAGAACACGTTGTACGCAACGGTGGGGGCTACATCGAGGGCCTGTGAAACTTGGAACCATCTAAGTGAGTTATTAATCCAGTTATAACTAAGGTGCCAAAAATAAAAAACCAACCCATGTATTTAATGCGAAATCATTAAATAAATGTACGACTTGGATCACTGGCACTGCTCGTGAAGTAACCTACGCCGAACTGACTACACCACACAGGTCATGCTACAGACATTGGCTAGGTAACATTGTAACAATTTGAAACAGTTAATTGGCAAAATGGTAATAATAATAATAAAAATGGTTAGTCTGGATAAAGATTATTATTGATACGTGAGTACTCCCACTGTGCGTGACATAACCCAGGGGTGCATATACAGTATAGCTAACGCCGAGAACGTTGGAAGTACATCTTTAACAAGACTCTTGAACCTGCTTTCTCTAAGTGTTTATATACTTTTTAAATTCCCACAGTGATTTTTCTTTTCGGTGTTTAATGTCATTTACTTCCTGTTCTTGTACATGTGCCATAGGCACCTCAGTGCAGTGTCATTTATTTTTGTGTTGGTAATTTTAAGCCTATGTGAATAAAAAAACGTGACCCGTGCTACCTAGTAATTATTATTACAGGTATTGGTCTAGGCAAGACCCGCCTTTTCTTGTTTCAAGATGGCTCTATTTGTCTATAATTCACGCGTTAAATGGCGAACACCGCTGGAATTTTACTATACAAGTCGTGATCTAAAATGGAATGGCGGTTAGATGCATGGTTGGGTTAGGTACGTTCATGTTATTTAATGATAAAATAGTAATATTTCTTCGAATGCCGAAAAATTTCCACCTGAATTCGCCTTAAATACAAGTTTTCTTCATATTCTATGCAAAAAATAAAAACCTAAGTGTCGTTGACGTGTTTGCTTGGTTGTTCATGAAAACTGTATTAAATTAAGAAATTTTGATTTTCTGTATTTTAGATCTAAAGAAATATAGAGTGTTTTCAGTTCCTTCTAAATTAAAACAATTTTGACTTTTGGGATTTTTTGATGAAATATTCCCGATGGCAAAATTCCCAGGAATTTACTCATCATGTCATCACTATAGTTGACATGTTTGGGAGACGCAATCTCAATTCTCTCGTCTCAGCGTGTGGCTACGTACAATAAAATGCTGATATTGGAGCGAGTCGTCCTGCGATGAGTGTGCACTTTTCTTGGCGAGCAAGAGACCTGTCACTCTTGACATGTTTGGGGGACGCACCCTCGTCTCGCCTCAGCGTGCGAGATCAGCTGTTGTGCTGTCTAGCTAACTTCTGATGCTCGTGCTCCAACGTTCTCGGAAGTTCCACACTCACTTGTTATTCACTGTTAGTGGTGAATTTCCTGTCATGTAATGACGATGCTAAAATAATGCTTGAGGACGTTTGACTTAACTGGAAGGCTGTTTGCTAAGACGGACAAGTACAAGTATATTGGTCAGGCAGATTTTGTACCCTGGATGGGACGAATCCAAAATTATAAATGTAAGAAAGCCAAATCCCGTGGTCCTACAGCCCATGAAGGAGGTAGGCCTGTGCTACGAGCGACCGCTGCCCAGCCATTTGGAACTTTATAATAAAGTGTTGTGAAATTGTATTTCTGGTAATTCGAACAGTATATTAATTAAGCTAGATAATAAATTTATAAATACTTTTAAAATATGGAATTTGTCTGATAACATGTCTGTGTTATTGTTGGAGGTGGTTATTTTTAGCATATTGAAATCAGAAATTTAGCATTTTGATTTGAACGTTTAGTTTTTTGTAGCGTGTATACGTTTATAATTTAGTATTTTATAGCATATTTGAAAGAAAAAAAAAGCAGATAATTTGGTTTGAACCTGATAAACGAGTAAATGTCTTTTGAAATGGCATTAATGTGAAGTAAAATCACATTTATAAAAGGTTAAGTCAATAGTGAGATAAAGATACTTGAAGCAAATTTTCCATTTACTTTAAATTAATTAGGCATAAGTTAAAGTAACACAGAAGAAAATAGAACAATGTTATTACATTCTAATGCATTAAACAGAAAAGAATACAGTAGAATATTACTGATGCAAAACCAGAATGTCAAAGAGAAAATAATTTAATTATTTGCTTCAATATCCACCACAGCGTGTAGGTAGTGGCGTAACTAGGATTTGCTTCTGGAGGGGGATGAGCTGAGTCAAAATTAGATTGGGGAGGGGGGCATAATAAATTATAGCTAAATGTGTGTCAGTCTGTCTGTCCTTCTGTCTGTCTGGCTGGCTGGCTGGCTGTGTGTGTGTGTCCCCGCCTATCAACTCCTAAACGGCTGCAGCAATCGAAACAAAATTTGGTAAGAGTAAAGATCTATACCTGAATATCTCACGGCCATATTTGAAAATGATGTCAGTGCTACCAACTGCTGACAAATCGCAATTGAAATTTGAGCTCCATGTTGGATATCTTGGAAAGTATGAATGAGAGCTATTTCAAAATTGGCACACGTATAGATAATAATATTGCAGTTTAATTTCCAGGAGGCCATGCATGGCAGTGTTGCCAAAATGGTTATAAGCCTGCTGATAGGTACACATTTTAAATTCATATAGGCTAACTTCTACACTATCAATTAGATTTCAACCAGATTTCGTATGCGCTATGTGTAGGGCCTACATAAACAGATATGACTGAGCGTATTCTTAAGAGCCACCAGGGCTGCCAACTGTTAATAAATGCTCTCAGTTTTTAAAATCCAAATACCCATATATCAGAAAGTATGCAAGCCGACAGCTTTAAACTATGCACACGTATAATACCTGATATTCTATATTAATTTGGAGTAACTTATATACGTCAGTGCTACCAACATGATTCTAAGCCTGCTGAGAGGTCCAACTTTAAATACATGTAACTTCTATACTATCATTTGGATTTCAACCAAATTTCGTGTGTGCTATGTGTACCATAAGAGATAAGACTATGCCGATTCTTAAGAGTAACCAGGGCTGCCAACTATTAATAAATACTGTCTGTTACCCTAATATCAATATATCAGAAAGTATGCAAGCCAATAGCTCTAAACTTTGCACACGTATAGTACCTGGCATTCTAGATTAATTTGGAGTAACTAATATAGGCGTACGCCAGTGCTGCCAACATGATTCTAAGCCTGCTGATAGTTCCAATTTTAAAATGCATGTACCTTCTATACTAACTAATGGATTTCATTCAAAATTGACAATCAATAGATCATATTATTTCAGATTATTTCTGACCAATACATGTATGTCATTGTTGCCAACATGATTTTACGCGCGCTGTTATATCCAATGTTTAACTGTATGTAACGTCCATGCTATACATTGGACTTCAACCAAATTTTGTATTCTGTACCTTAAGAGATGGAACTAAGAATATATTCAGTCACCAGGGCTGCCAACTGTAGTTCTCTATTAGGCTACATTATGCCAGGTATACAGTATTTCGAACTAATTAGAAATTTCGATATTACCAACCTAATTTCTTCACTATTCTAGATAGATCCATATAGATTAATCATTGGCATGAATCTTAAATTTTAAGAAAAGTGGGCTCTTTAGTTCGTCACGGAACTAATTGTTTCGTGTTTTATTTTATAGCATTTGATACGTTGTATTAACACTAAAAATGTTGCATGGGTGAAAAGAAATGCTTTCAATACGTAATCCAATCATTTGTCATCAATCCGAAGATGGGTTTTATTCAAAATTAACAACTTCATAAAATTCTAGTTTATAATTTTTTTGGGCATGCAAGTTCATGAATCATTAACATAATTAACATCTAATATGTGTTAGAGTTGTTCTATAAACATTTTCGGTCTCTCGATCTAAGCACTTTCCACGTTCCAGACCGGTGGCCAAGCCGCCATAAACAATCCAAGGGTGTACAAATAACTCACTTGAAGTTTTCATAAGAAAATAAAGTGAAAACGCGTTTTATTTGAAACATATCGTGGATTTCGTATTTATGTAGCATTTTGGTAAAATTTTCGCATTTTATCACTTTCTCAAAACACATTAAAAATGGTTTACAGGTCGTGAAAAGTGGAAATACTAGAGTACAGGCCATCATGAGCATTTCGCGCTTTATTGCATTTGCGAAAATACACCACTCCTTGTTATTGTACAGTTCCCTATAGAACGGGGCCTCGCAGTCGCCGCGTGACTGTTGCCATACTGTGGCTAGCCGCCTGATGAGCAAGCAGCATAACGCCCAACTAGTTTAACATATTTACACTTATTAACGTATTTAATAATCATATTTACTTTCATGAATTTCAGAGTAGTTGCTGGAAATGCTGTCCTTCATTTTCTTGAAGTTTTGGTAAACTCGCTGTAATTCATCCTCACTGATATTTCGTATCAGTGCAGTTATTTCGTTCTCGAGAGCCTCCAAAGTACGCGGATTGTTTCTGTATACCTTTTGTTTGAGGTTTCCTCACAAGTAACAAGAAGTTCCGTGACGAACTAAACAGCCTACTTTTCTTAAAATTTAAGATTCATGCCAATGATTAATCTATATGGATCTATCTAGAATAATGACGAAATGAAGTTGGTAATATCGAAATTTCTAATTACTTCGAAATACTGTATACCTGTATAATGTAGCCTAATAGAGAACTACAGTTGGCAGCTCTGGTGACTGAATATATTCTTAGTTCCATCTCTTAAGGTGCATAATACAAAATTTGGTTGAAGTCCAATGGATAGCATGGACGTTACATGCAGTTAAACATTGGATCTAACAGCGCACGTAAAATCATGTTGGCAACAATGACATACATGTATTGGTCAGAAATAATCTGAAATAATATGATCTATTGTTGTGTCAATTTTGAATGAAATCCATTAGTTAGTATAGAAGTTACATGCATTTTAAAATTGGACCTATCAGCAGACATTGAATCATGTTGGCAGCACTGGCGTAGGCCTATATTAGTTACTCCAAATTAATCTATAATGCCAGGTACTATTCGTGTGCATAGTTTAAAGCTGACGGCTTGCACACTTTCTGATATATGGGTATTTGAAAAAAAAAATGAGAGCATTTATTAGCAGTTGGCAGCCCTGGTGGCTCTTAAGAATGTCTCTGTCATATCTGTTTATGTACACATAGCACATACGAAATTTGATTGAAATCGAATTGATAGTGTAGAAGTTATATGCATTTAAAATTTGGACCTATAAGCAGGCTTATAATCATTTTGGCAACACTGCCATGTATGTCCTCCTGGAAATTAAACTGCAATAGTATTATCTATACGTGTGCCAATTTGGAAATGCTCCCATTCATAGCTTCCAAGAAATCCATCATGGAGCTCAAATTTCAATTACGATTTTTCAGCAGTTGGTAGCACTGACATAATTTTCAAATATGGACGTGAGATATTCAGGGATAGATCTTTACTCCTACCAAATTTTGTTTCGATTGCTGCAGCCGTTTAGGAGTTGATAGGGACACACACACACACACAACCAGACAGACAGACACACATTTGCCCGATCTCATAAGTCTACTTTTTCCTCATTTTTGCAAAATGTGAAAAGTAGGCTAAAAATCGCACACTAATACAGCCATCACACTAACACAAGTTATCAGACAAAATTAATTAATTATATATACTGTATATATTATATAATAGTGGATCGTATATAAACCACCCGCCTGGCTTTATTGCTATATACCGGTAACGTTCTCGTCTGCTGTTCCCAAGGTTGCAGGATTGAATCCTGGCGCAGTCAGTTGACATTTGAGGGTGCGCAAATGCGAGGGAGCCGTGTCTGTTGATTTACTGGCACGTTTAATACCCCCGTCGGAGCAAAATTCCGGCACCCCGGCGTCTATAAAAGCCTCAGTAATTAGTACACGAGGCTGAAAGACCACGATGTTCAAGCATCGGAGATGGAACCAACAGCAACACTCATTGACTCAAATTATTTTAGAGCATGTGAGACCTGACGTCCTCTATAGAGTTGTAACAATCTGCGATTAGTTCACAGCGCTGCATCTGTGAGAGTTGTGGTAACAAGCCACAAATGATAACCTCTTGATCCAATATGTGACGCTCAGGACTGTAAATACATGTTACACTAAGTATGTGATAATATAATGCCGTAGCTGCAGTGAGATGAAGGTGGTGATTGTTGCTTTGAGGAGCGGACCATCGAGATCATCTGCTTCTAGCTGCAGAGACAGTTGCACTAGCAGTGACTTAGGTATTTGTCACGTAGTCAGCCCGAAAGCTGGTTGGATCCTCAAAAGGCACCACCGCAGGTTATGTGGGTAAATACCCTAAAGAATCAGTGAAGTACTGTAGTTCATGGTTGCTTTCCTTACTGTGTCAGTTGCAGTGAAAGGACAACAGACACTGCCAGAATGAAAATATGGAAAGAAATTACGGTAATGACCAACTCCCAAAATGGATGGTTTCAATGAAAGGCCTTCCTTCTCGTAACAAGGAGGAATGGACTACAAAATAGACTTCGAACTAAGAACTCAGTTGAATCTGCAGAAATGGGCTTGTGATTGTGCAGAGCAGCAGAATAGAAAGTTTATTTTAGTGTTTTATTTATTTATGCAAGATCCTTACAAGTAAAATAAAGCATTAGTAAGTTTATTTTCAAGTTTCTTACTTTACATAATTATTATGATTACAATAATAAAATAAAAATAAAAATCTTACTGAGTCTTTACAAGTGCCGGAAGTCTTGACGAACTAGGACAAGGTTGTGGATATTTGAAAACTAAACGTATTTCTCGTTTAATTACGCATATTTTTCAAATAATTATTATTAATTTTTTCAAACTTAAAAACCGGGGCACTTTTATTACTATTCGGGATGCCGGGACATGCTCCCTTAAATCGGGACTGTCCCGATTTCTTCGGGACGTAGGCTATGGTCACCGTACTTCAGTCAACGCTTTCCTTGTGTAACGTGTTAGCGAATTAAACTTTCCGTCGCGTCGGATGCACACAATGTGTGAGATTTAAGCGGGAATACCTTTCCCTCCCTGGCTTATGTGTTTGCATAAACGGTGCATGCATCGTAATAGCATCCACGCTTCCCGCAATTGACGTGAGGGTGAGGTTGTGTTCGATACTCCATGCTGAACCGATTCATCTACTATGTTTATTGCGCGTATTGCGCCCGATTGCGTAAGTATTAGGCATTTCAATTTTTGACAATCGGAGGATTGCCTACTTTTACTCCTGCGAAGTTAACGCCATCTATGCGCCGTACTCAGAAACAGGCTGTCCGCCATCTTGTTGTAAAAGCCAGTTGGTAAACAATAGGGAGGTACTTGCATTTTGGGTGATAAAACGTAGAAAGTAGCCATTTTCATCGTTGAATTCGAGATGGTATGCTGTGCAATTGTTGCTAGTCACACGAGGACCAACAAGGATAGAGCTGATCACAAGGAGGATGTGCGTTTCTTCAGCATACCGTCAGTGATAAAGAACCAATGCGAACTCACGAAGATACGAAGTGAGAGACGCCGAGCACTATGGATTTCTCGCATAAATCGGTAAGATCTGAGAGATCGTGGTCATCAGCCCCATGTATTTGGGTGTATGTTGAATTTGTCTGATAAAATGTGTCACTGTGGTACCGGGTAACTGCAGTAATGTGCAGTTAGATTCCCTCCTCAGTATTCCTGGAAGTGGTTTTCCGTGGTTTCCCCACTTCTACTCCAGGAAAATGCTAGGATGATTCCTACTTTTGGCCACGCCCACCTCCTTCCTGATCCTATTCCCAATTTACAAATACAGGCACTAATACAGCCATCACAATAAAACAGGTTATCACACAAATTCCACACGCACACATTCAAATGACCACGATGTCACAGCCCTTATGCAGCAACAACAACAACAACAACAGCAAAGAAGCGAGAAAGCGCTACGCTCCGCTCCGAGGGATGTTGACCAACCCAGCACAAGGTCAAACATATTGGCCTAGGTATGACTCGTGTGGTATTTTTGAGGCAGTAGTAGGTCGAAACGCGAGGTGACCTGTTTTGGTATTGCAGGACGGTCGACGGGAGCACGAGTTCTTCATTGTTATCGCGGCAAAGTGTTATTCTGAGGAGGTGTTATAAGTCATTCTATGAGTGAAAATGTTATTCTATAGTGACTGGCCTGAAGACTAATCGACCGCACGAGGGCCATAATAAAATTGGTAACAGTTCAGAAGTGGTGAACATTCTACAAAACTACTTAAATTAGCCGAAATGCCTTTTTAACGGATACTAATATTGTAGAAATGCCGTGGTAATAGATGTTTTCTCCTCTGTTGTCTATAACTAGGCTTGCCATACGTCCCGGTTTGACCGGGACAGTCCCGGTATTTTGCTCTTGTCCCGGTGTCCCGCCCGGTTTTATCAATGTCCCGGAAAACGGCTGTAAGATGTAAAAAGTAATGAATGTATATGTTTAAGAATCTTTTATGAATCGGTTACTTTTCAAGTCAAACATGAGTGGTTTGAAAGCAAATATTAACATTGTTAACTCATTAATTAATTGTTTCTTTAGATTGACAAAAAAGTTTTTTTGTAATTGTTATTGTAGTTAGACAAAAAGTTGTGGTATTTCAAAAAATAATAAGACTTAGTAATTGTTCAATTACACAATTTTATGAAGCATTTTAAATTGTATTTTATTAACACTTCATTCTAGATGGTAAACCAGAAAAAATATCATTAAAAAGGAAAAATTATATATGTTTTTAAAAGGTGTGTGGAACTAACAATTTAGAGTGCCAGATTCCCCCCTCACGTAACTTGCGAGGCTTAAAAAAAGGCTTAAAACTCACCATTTTGCTTCTAATTTTAAAAAAATCCCGGGGGACCCTCCGGTAAGGCCATCCCATATTAGTGTGTCCCGGTTTCACTCACCAAAAATATGGCAACCCTATCTATAACCCACCCACCATCCCCTTTTAAGATCACGACTTGTGTAGTAAAATTCCAGTTGTGTCCGCCATAATACACGTGAATTATGGGACAAATACAATATTACCAACCCCGCGCTTACGGTACTACTCATCAATAATCTTTATCCGAATCAAAGATTTTTGCCGCGTTAGCTAGTACGCTAACTTAGGAAATGTCATGGGATAGTCACCTAATAGCATGTGGGGCCTATGGCAGCTTAACATATCGTAGAATATCAAAGTCTCTTCCAGATCAGTCAGGTGGGCCATTCCACACCAGGAACCTGCACCCCAGACCATAACAGAGACACCACTTCCCTGGACCACACCTTCGAGGCAGGCGGGATCCATCGATTCATATGGTCTGCGCCACACACGGTGCATCCCATCGGCATGGTGCAATTGAAATCATGATGCGTCCGACCATATCACGTTACGCCATTGTTCCAGTGTCCACCCTGGTGATTGGCGACAATTGCGCGTCGTTGTGTCGATGACATTGGGTTAACAGTGGCAGCCGTGTGCGGCGCTGGCTCCCATACCCCATGGAACCCATGTTCCTACGGATAGTCCACTGACAGACGCGTCTAGCACGGCCTGTGTTGAATTGAGCCGTGATTTGTTGCACTGTTGCCCTTTTGTCAATATTGACAATCCGTCTCAGATGTCGCCAGTCACGGTCATCGAGGGTAGCTGGACGGCCAGTGACACCCACGTTCAACCATTCACCATAATACACTCTGGACATGGTTGACTGTGTGAAGCCGAATTCCCGCACCACTGCCAAAATCGTCACATCCGTCGGGCACCGATCACCATACCTCATTCGAACAGTGTCAGCTCAATATCTAATCTCATGCAGTGAACAAAAATCCAACCATTTGGTCGGATGTTTGAGGGGTAGAGTCAGGTTTGACAAATACTTCTCCACAAAAGGCATCTTTATCACTAAAAGTTGATGCTCCCACGCTTCTCACCACACGTATTTACTGCGGCTTTTACAACAATATGGCGGACGCTTTGTTTCTCGGCAGAGGCAATAGATAGCGCTCGCATCGGTCTGCCCCACCCCCGACTCTTGCAACCCACCTATGTGACCTATTGTTATTGTAACTTCTAGTTACAGGTTATTTTTTCGCATATTCCAGTAATTGGAATTATTTTGTGTTGACTGACCGAGATTTACAACTGTCAATAAGGCAACACTGAAAAATGGCTTCAAAACTATCTTTACTTCAATTTTATTTTTCCAATTTGTTCACCAAACTTATTTGGAATAGCCTATGTAGCCTATTATTGCTCATATGTAAGTTACTCTGTGATTCTTTTGTCAATCTGTGGCTCGTTTATATCTCAATAGAGTAGATTAAGTGTAATAAGATTGCAGTTTTTTAAATCTCATAATTATAACTATCTAAATGAATATCAATTTGTATTTAATAAATTTATTACACACAAGCTGTACCCGGCATGCCTTGCAATGCCAACCAAAGAAAGTGTTGGCGTTGTAATTTTGTTCCTTGAAAAGCTCTAGGATACACAATATTTTGTTCAATTTCCGTTAACTGCCTCTAAGCTATCGTAAAATGGATTTACCAATTTAGAAACATTCGTGGGAGCGTGCACAACAACTCAACAAAGCTTCATCGCAATCGGATGAATGGTATATGAATGAAGATGGAACTTTGTTGAAACCCTTCGCGCGTCGTCACTCATTTGTTGCATCTACTCGTGTGCTACCTAATGTAAAATGGATTTACTAAGTCAAAAACCTTTTCTGGCGTGTACACAACAAAGCATCAACGTTTCAACGCAATCGGATGAATGGCATATGAAAGCATACAGGATTATGTTTAAACGATTTGCGCGCCATCACTCATTTGTTGAATCAACTCGTGCGCTACCTATTGCACAATGCATTTACTAAATCATAAACGTTCCCTGCATTGTACACAATAACTCACTCAAATGTCATCGCAATCGGATGAATGGTAGGCCTATATGAACGCAGATGGAACTTTGTTGAAATTATTCGCGCGCCGTCACTCATTTGTTGAAACTACTCGTGTGCTATCTACCTATTATACAATGGACTTACAAAATCATAAACGTTCCCTGCAGTGTACACAATAACTCGCTCAAGTTTCATCGCGATCGGATGAGTGGCATATGAACGCATAAGGGATTTTACTTATACGATTCGCGTGCCGTCATTCATTTGCTGAATCTACTCGTGCGCTGCCTATTGTAAAATGGATTTACTAAGCTAGAAACCTCCCTTGGAGTGTACTCAACATCTCACCCAATTTTCATCTTCTGACGGATGGTATATGAACGCATACGGGTCTTTGTTGAAACGCTTGGTGCGTCGCCGCTCATTTGTTGAATTTACTCGTGCGCTACCTACTGTATCGTGGATTTACTAAGCCAGAATCCTTCCTTGGAGTGTACTCAATATCTCAACCAAGTTTCATCGCTATCGGACGAATGGTATATGAACGCATACGGGACTTTTTGAAGCGCTTCGCGCGTCGTCGCTCATTTGTTGAATCTACTCGTGCGCTACCTATTGTTAAGTGGATTTACTAAGCCAGAAACCATTCTTGGAGTATTCTCAACATCTCACCCAATTTTCATCGCTATCTGATGTATGGTATATGAACGCATACGGGTCTATTTTGAAACGCTTCGTCACTCATTTGTTGAATTTACTCGTGCGCTACCTATTGTATAGTAGATTTACTAAGCCAGAATCCTTCCTTGGCGTGTACTCAATATCTCATCCGAGTTCCATCGCTGTCAGACGAATGCTATATGAACGCATACGGGACTTTGTTGAAACACACCGCACGCCGTCGCTCATTTGTTGAATCTACTCATGCGCTACCCATTGCAAGATGGATTTACTAAGCCAGAAACCTTCCTTGGAGTGTACTCAACATTTCACCCAAGTTTCATCGTAATCGGATGAATGGTATATGAACGCATAGGAGACATACACACCCACAGACAAACTATCACGTAACATTGATTTTTATATATATAGATTAGTCAATAGTCTAACAATTCAATTAATATTAATTAATACAATGTACCAGTTGCAATAAATAACCAAAGTAGGCCTAATTGCGACCAAAACATTGAGTTTTTGAATCAAAATATGGAAGAAATTAATTCTAATTATAGTAGAATATAATATTAGTAACAATATTATTCTAGAAAATGGAATTTCCAAAGAAAAGATCATATGATTAAGTTCTTATCACTACTGATAATTACAGTATAATATGTAATTAATTTCCTGATACTAGTAAAATTTGAGCTTTTAGTAATTTAAACTGGATATTTTCCTATCTTCAAGTTAAAGATACAACGTTTAAATGAGATGCCAAATTCTAGTTCTTTTTCTAATCCATATAATGTAGACTAGCGTATATTTGAATGCTTAATCTGGCAGATGGTATATTGGCTTTCACGGCCAGTGAATTAAAACTCAGCAATTTTTCTAGGGTTGTGCCATGTTTGTGTGGGGTTTCACCTAGGACACCAAGCTGGCTAATCAGCGGGCTCTTGGTGTCCCCGCCCTGACCCCAACAGGAGTAGCGAACTGCGCGCTACCTCCCTTTTTATGAAGCGCACCTGCGCCTCTTTACAGCGAGAACTAAAAGATCAAATAATTATAACCTCCCTATGAAGGCTTCCTAAAAGATGGTAGCCTATATTGGCTTTCACGGCCAGTGAATTAAAACTCTGCAATGTTTTTAGGTTTCTGCCGTTTTTTGTGTGGTTTTTCGCCTAGGACACCAAGCTGGCTCATCAGCGGGCTCTTGGTGTCCCCGTCCGGATCCCCATAGGAGTAGCGGGTCCCCACAGGAGTAGCGGGTCCGTGCGGGGACACCAAGAGCCCGCTGATGAGCCAGCTTGGTGTCCTAGGTGAAACCCCACACAAAACACGGCACAAAACTAGAACGATTGCTGAATTTTAATCTGACAGATTAGTTGTGCCCGACGGCGATAGTATTTAGATTGCGCCTAATTGAAGGTTAAAAATAGGCTATCTGACATTGACAACACCTGTTGAATAAGTCTGTCTAATTATTAATTGTTAATAATACGGCATCGTTATGCTTATCGTAAGCGGAAGTAATTGTTAGTAAGGGTTTCTGATGTTGCTGTTAGCTAGCAACTGTAATATGCCTTAAAGACGGAATCATGCAAAGAAATTCAAATCTCATACTGAGTCAGCCACCTGGTTATTCTTACCGTACTAATGAATTGAAACACTTGGTTCGTTAGACAAGCTGCCAAACCGTACGGTATCCCAAATTCGACGTTTGGTTCAAAGTCTTTATAGAAAACAAACAATAGCATGCCCGTAACAAGTCGGAAAAGGGCACGAACAATATGATGTATTTCAAGTGAGTTGCCGTCTCAAGCCCGAATCTGTGTGAGAAGCGCACAGCGAATAAAGCGCACATATAGGTATTTGCGAAGAAAGCGCACAAGGGCCAATGTGACAGTTTAGGGTAGGGGTTACGTTACCAGGAAATGAATACTTGGAGCTGGTTGGAGGTGAGTCATCACGCAATACAATAGCTCAGGTTCATTCCTCCCGAGCAGCCGCCCCACCTCACCGACCCCTTCTTTGTCATTCCTGTTCTGATGGTCCTTCAAGTCACTTCGTAAGCAGCAATAATCTGTTTTAGTGTTTTAAACTTACTTGTGTTAAAGTTATTTTACTAGTATACCTAGTGTTTTGAACGTTTTCTTTCTTTTTAGTATTTATACATGGTTTAGTTATATTATGGAAGTCTTAACTACTAACAAGGGTAAGCCTGCAGCACATTATAACGGATACGCATATAGGGAGTTTAGGAAGAATATAGATGGGTTAATAGTTTGGCGATGTCAGAAGGAAAGGTCAAGTAGGTGCCGTGGAATGTTAAAAAGTAAAAATAGCGAAGTTTTAGAAGTTACTGATCACTCATGTGCAGCACCGGACACAGCCAGATTGGAAGTTATGAAGAGCATCAACGTTGCAAAGAAGAGAGCCCGTGAAGAAGACACGTCCATTTCAAAGATCTACAGAGAAGAACTGGGAGAACTCCACAACAAGGGCTACAATTTTGTAACAGAAATGCCGCAACAACTCACCACAAAAAGAAGTATGTACATACAGAGAAACAGTGCGCGTGGAACCCAAAAGGAGCCTAAGACTAGAGAAGAAGTAATTTTAGACGAAGAATTGCTTCAGATGAACGACGGATCAAAATTTATGTTAGTGGACGAAGGTTCAGAGGAACGGATGATCATTTTTTGTTCAGAAAAAGGAAAAGAGTGCTTGAGGAACCTACAAGGCTTTTTCATGGATGGAACGTTTAAAAGTTGTAGTAAACAGTTCGGTCAAATTTACACCATCCATGCTGATTATGGAAGCTCCGACACAGAAACTAACGTTTATCCAGTTGTGTTTGGCCTACTTCCAAACAAGAAGAAAACTACATACGTTCGGTTTTTTTCGTCATGTACTGCAAGCAGTCCCAGAATGGAATCCAAGACACATCCACGTTGATTTCGAGGCGAGTGCAATAGCTGCAATTAGAGAAGTTCTGCCATCAGTTGAAATCCATGGGTGCTACTTTCATTTGAAAAAATGTCTGTGGAGAAAAATACAAGAAATTGGACTGACATGTGAATATAGAGAAAATGAAGAAATCCGACTGTCCACTCAAATGTGTGCTGCATTAGCCTTCTTGAAAACTGAAGATGTCCAAGATGGCTGGGTCGAAATTCACTCACAGGCTCTTGAAAACCCGAAATTAACTCGCTTCTTCGACTACTTCGTCGAACAGTGGCTGCATAATGACGAAATTCCTATTGAATTGTGGAATTGCTATGCTAGGCGACACAGGACTACGAACGCGGTGGAAGGTTGGCACAACAAAATCAACAATCTTCTTGGACGACCCAACCCCAATATCAGAGATGTCATACTTTGTTTCAAGAGTGAAGCGGAGGAATCTTCTTGTATGTACATGAGGATAGAACTGAATTTAGCTGGGAAAAAGAGGAAGAAAACTTACATCGAGTTGGATAAGAAACTGGAAAGAACTGTGAAGAAGTATGAAGAAAATGGTGACATCACAGCGTGTTTAAAGACAGTTTCATATCTACAAAAACTTGGCTAGACCTTCTTTCTAGAAGAAAAGCAAGACCCGAAAAGAATGTAAATAGTAAACAGTTAATATTGACGAAGCTACATTCATGCTGATTTAAACAAGCCTAAGTATACTTTAAAACTGTAAATATATTTAAAAAGTTAACATTGACGAAGCTATACTCAAGCTGATTTTAAACACGCCTAAATGATTAAAAATATTTAGTAATTAATCATTTAGCCAGTCCACAGCCTGGATAAAGTGTGATGGGAATCAGAAACTAATTAATTCAACTTTTATTTTCTGTGTAACACTCCTTATTTCTAAGAAGATAGGGGCGGGATTCCTTCTGTAACTCCAAAAGGGTTGACTGTGCGCTTCCTTCGCAGTGCGCTTTTCTCGCAGTGCGCTTTTTTCGCGACACCCTCAAGCCCAAGTGCCAGGTTGAAAAACCCGTTCCAGCCCTCAGACCAGAAGTTACATTTCTTGCCAGAGCCGAGAATCGAACCCGGACTTTCGTTTTTCAAGACCGCTATGATGAGAAATAGGGCTGCGTGCCGCAGTCGGTAGAGGCGCTGAGCTTGTAACTGAAAGTGTGTGGGTTCGATCCCCACCCAGGTAGTGGATTTTAGAAACAAAACTACCACTTTCGGAAACGCAAATAGCCCTGGGGTTCACTCAGCCTACACCAGAAATGATTACCAGGGTAATTCCTGGCAACGCCACCTAGAGAATAAGGCCTCCGCGCTCGGAAGCACGCGCGCCAAGAGTAGTCATTCCTCCCGGCCCTTCAAACGATGTTTCTACTCGCAAAGAAAACGCTCATATTGTTGCACTGTACAACTGAAAATGAACACTGCATAGCCTGCAAGTCTGAGTAGCCAGCATTGCTAAATTACCCGTACCTCGTAGAATTTACCTTCTTTACAGCAGGAACGTAATTAACTCTCACCAACAATTCAACTTATGAGCCTACTGTTCTTGTAGCTTAATAGAGAATAGAGAGAGAATTGGAAATCTTCAGATTCATTACTATTATTTTAACAGATTTTACATTAAAATTACATTTTGCTACTAGGAAATTTCTTAAAGGATGTAAGTGAAGGTTAAAAAATTAGTTTAAATGGGTTAAAATTTTTCAAAATAGATTCAATTCACATTTTGAGAGGGTTGTTTTTGAAATTACAATAGGACTAAATTTCTTAATCTTGGGAATCAATAATAAGCTTATTGACTTTCTGATAGGCTATGTATAGATGTTAAGAAATATGCTTCACCCATCTGGTACATCAGGACTGCCAAAGCTAAATCTTCAATTAATGATATAGGCTACATTAAGGTAAAATTATGAGCAGGGCTAGGATTTATATGTACTAAAAAGTGTCAATATATGTACATATGTATGTATATATATTTTAGAAATATGTACAATCTAAAAAATGTCAAAATGTAAATATATTTTATGAAATATGGACAAAAGACAAATTTATCCCCATAATACCAATTTTGTTACTTCTATAACCCACATAAATGCATTAAAATACTGGATTTATAAATCAAATTATCCAATTTTCTTTTATTTCACTTACTTTTCACTTGCTTTCATTCGTCGATTATTCCTATTATTCCTGCCTACCATAACAGTATGCCATGAAATGTTCTAAATTTTCAAACTTGAAGCTTCTTTTCATAAGAATTGCTATCGTTACACCTACGTACTTCAGAAATCTTTCTTTTCATTACATAACTGTAAACTTGTCCTGTGCTGTCGTATTTCCAGTCACTGAAAACTACAATTCTATATATTTTTATTTATAAGAGTAAAATATGTACAGATATTGGATTGCAATTTACTTGTATGTCTACCCCTTATTATTCCCGTTTTCCAACGGGGTCGGGGATGAGATGGGATGGAAGTATTTGTGGCGATGGTTTTTACGGCCGGATGCCCTTCCTGACGCCAACCTCATGAGAGGAGTTAATGAGAGATTAAATGAATGATGGTGAATGAATCTGGGCAATGATGGGGGAAGGAAGCGGCCGTGGCCTGTCAGAAGGTACCGTCCCAGCATTTGACTGGTGTTGAAAATGGGGAAACCACGGAAAACCATTTCAAGGACGGCCGACGGTGGGGCTCGAACCCACGCGTCTACCGAGTCAGCAGAGAGCTTGGCCCCATGACCTAATGCGCGCTTTAGCCAGCATAGCCACTACTGTCGGTTGGATTGCAATTTACTAAATATATGTAAAATTATTTATTGTGCATGTATGTACTGAAGTCAGAAATATGGAGAAACATGTCAAATAAATTTGTTTAATTTGAAAGAGGACAACATAATCGATGGAGATAAGTTAATAGGATATGAATATCTGTGTAATAGAGAATAATAATAATGTTATTGGTTTTACGTCCCTTTTAACTACACTGGCTTTTAGAGACGCCGGGGTGCCGGAATTTTGCCCCGAAGGGGATCTTTAACGTGCCAGTAAATGTACTGACACGGCTCCCTCGCATTTGCGCACCCTCAAATGCCAGCTGACTGCGCCAGGTTTCGAACCTGCAACCTTGGGCTTGTGTAATAGAGAAATAACTACTGTATTTACATATAAATTCTAGCCCTGATTATGAGAAAGCTGAAGCAGAAAAGAAGTAAAGGACCAGTCGGCAGATATGTTGATTTGGACATAGGTGATTTATCAAGATTAGTGTCAGTTGCTATGGGAAAATATGTTTGTCTTTCTGGGCACAGTGTCCTTGAGGTTTCCTTGATTTTTGTTTCTACAATAATTATTAAAACTACAGCAAAAAGTACAACTTATGCGCCGACCTTGTAACGCTCCACAAACAACGCGATTGACTACTGTTGGTCGAGCTGCCTAGCGCTGGTCAGCCAGTGCGGAGGCCTTATTATTTAGGTGGCGTTGTTCCTGGGAGCAAAGACGGCCGGACGTGGGGCTGACAACTCCATCCCATCTAGTGCCGATGTCACAAAAAGTGGAAGCCTCTACCTTCCACTACTCCCAGGGCCTCCATGTCCTGTACGAAGTTGGCTTTTTTATGATGAGAAATGAAGGCTTTAAGCTATTGGGTCGTGGGTTCGAGTCACACTGAGGCCAGTTATGTTGACTCTGTAACTTCTATCTACTTTCATTTCATATATATTTATCAGTGCCTACACTATATTTACAGTACACTGAAGGGAGTCTCAGAAAAGAGCAAAGCCTCACTTCGCATTAGGAACACGTCAGAGCATTAAGGGCCCCTCAGTACCCAGTATCCTCGTAAATTAAAAGTAGCCTATCCTGTTGCATAACACCCAACACATCTTAGTTTTTGTCGTTGCAGTTGAGAGACTTTGACATCGTAGTCATTTAGCCCCATGTACTTGGGTGTGTGTGGAATTTTCTCTGATAACCAATATTCTGGTGATTGTTGTATTCGTATGTGTAGTTGTAATTCAGTTTAGAATTGCGAAGAAGGCGGCCGTGGCCTTAAGTTAAGAACTATCCCGGCATTTGCCTGGAGTAGAAGTGGGAAACCATGGAAAACAACTTCCAGGATGGCTGAGGTGGGAATCAAACCCACCTCTTGTCAGTTTTGCCCCACGAGGCTGATTGTACCCCGTTTCAGCCCTCAGACCAGAAGCAGCCTAAATTTCTTGGCAGAGCCGGGAATCGAACCCGGACCTCTGGACTTTCGATTTTCACGACCGCTATGGTCAGATATTTTAACTCTCTAACTTCCATCTACTTAATTTAAAGGGACTGCAGCATCCAGTATCTTCGCAAATTAAAAGTAGCGTATCCTGTTGCCTAAAGTAAGCTATTAGGTCACGGGTTCGAGTCACACTGGGGCCAGTTATTTTAACTCTCTAACTTCCATCTACATGGCTTGCACTAGCTGTGCATTACACGACCTAATAATTTAAAACCTTCACTATATTAGTATTTTCATCAGTTAAATTGAACCTCCTCTTTGTGGTTTCAACATACTTGGAGTGGAAACCGGCCAGAGAGGTGATTGGATGCGCGACCATAAAAAGCGAGGCCTGACAATGAAAAGTTTGAGAACTATTTTTACTGAGTGTATGGTCCACTTAGATGTGCGCCGTGAATCAGTTTAGCGCTTGTGGAACGCGAGTCGCGATAACCTTCAGCCTTCCCACTCCACAGCATTCAAAGAACCGATTAGTTTCTGTGCACTTCCGATTTACATGTTATATCGCGTGATCTAACCGGAAAATCGAAGCAAGAAATGCTATTCCTTCATACCTCTTTTTTTTTTTTTTTTGGTAATAAAGCACACCAACCGCACATGTCAGATTGCGTAAATCAAGTCAGCCTTGAGAGAATAGAATTGAAATGACGAGAGTTTCAATCAGCCAATGAAATATTGCCGTAGAGGTGATGTTTCGTTAGGGACTTGGGCATCAAGGTCATTTCAGCACAGAGTACTTCGTTGTGGGTGCACTTTGTCTGATAGCCTGTGTTATTCTGGGTATGTGTTAGTATTTGAGGCGAGTATTGGAAAGGATTGAGCCTCCGTGGCTTAGGCGGCAGCACGCCGGCCTCTCACAGCTGGGTCCGTGGTTTAAATCCCCGACACTCCATGTGAGATTTGTACCGGACAAAGCGGAGGCAGACAGGATTTTCTCCGGGTAATCCGGTTTTCTCTGTCACAAATTTCATCAGCAACACTTACCACTGCCATTTCATTTCATCTTTCATTTAATCATTGCCCCTGGAGACTGCGACAGGCTTCGGCAGCCGGCACAGTTCATATCCTGACCTGGTCGGTCGACTGGGAGCAGGCTGTGGATTTTGATTGGAAAGGATGTGGCCGTGGTGTTAGGAACCATCCCGGCATTTGCCTGGAGTGGAGTATAAGTGGGTAGCCAAGGCAAACCACTTCTAGGATGACTAATGTCGGAATCGAATCCACTTCTACTCAGTTCTGCCTCACGAGGCTGAATGAACCCCTTTTCCAGGCCTGAATTAAATCTCTTGGCAGAGCTGGGAATCGAACCCGGATCTTTGCTGTGATAGCCAAGAGCGTTAGCCACTACACCACGAGGTGGTTGGCAAAGAGATGAAGTCTTTCATCCTAACTGCATATTGTGTTTGTTGCCAGTGACAAATTACCGGATATTCAGAGATAAGGGCAAATAGGGGAATAATAATAATAATAACAACTAGAGGGCCTGTGCCAGAAATCTTGAATGTGTTAAACTTTACTGTTATGCGGGCTCTACGCGACACTATTCTGGCAGGGGCTATCTATCGCCTTGTTTATTTGTTTGAATGCACTTTACAAACAAATACAATTTATTTATATGTACGGCCTACGTTGACTTTCATGAAATGCAAGATTTTCTCTATATTATTAAGACGATTTGGAAGATTTTGGCATAATCCGCACCTTCTAACTCCCTCTAATTTCAGAGCTTGAGTTTTATGAAGCATACCCGTAAGCGTTTTATATAGACAGTGAGGGCCTTCTCTATAGAACGGAACCTCGTAGACGCCGTGTGGCGACAGGGCCACTGTGGCTAGCCGCCTGTCGAGCAAGGCACTGGCGCTTGCAGCAGCGTAGCGCCCAACTAGTTCAGCACATTTACACTTGTTAACGTATTTAATAATCACCATTACTTACATGAATTACAGAGTAATTGCTGGAAATGCTGTCCTTCATTTTATAAAATTTATATGGAATACAAGATTATTCCTATACTATTGAGACGATTTGGAGGATTTTAGCATAACCGCACCTTCTAACTCCCACAAACGTTGGATGTTTTGGTACACTCGCTGTAATTCATCCTCACTGATATTTTGTATAGGTGCAGTTATTCTGTTCTCGAGAGCCTCCAGAGTACGCGAATGGTTTCTGTATACCTTTTGTTTGAGGTTCCCCCACAAGTAGAAATCGCACGGCGCTGAAACGTACGAACACATTTCCTGGAAGACTTCTTCTTAAGAAGATAAGTTTCCACTAGGAAACATTCAATGTTTTGTTCTATACCTAACTGCATTGACCGGCAAAGAAAACCGATCACTTGAAAAATTCAACATTACTTTCATTTAAATCATAAATATGAACACTCTAGGCCTTGTACATACTGTAAGTTACTGTTTATAGCATGGGAGTGAGGTTAATTGTTTTCCTGGATGCATTATCATTCTTCATGTTATTGTTTCACTCAACAATAACGATTCTTTGACATGATGCTGTTTCCCGCGGAAAGATGTGCGCGCCACCATTTATGATCAGAGCCACTGTCCTGGCAACATCTTCAGGCCTCAAGCGAATATTCGTTTCTGGATTGCACAAGAACAACTGAGGACATGGCTACATTGATCTATTCCTATGCCAACAAGTGGCAAAATAAAAAAAGAATAAAACATTCCATTGTTGACGATAGCGATGGCGCGCACATCTTTCTGCTGGAAACAGCGGAATCGCTATAAGTGAAACAATGACATGAAGAATGGTAATGAATCCCGGAAACCAATTACTTCCATGCTATAACTGAAAATGAAAATCCACAGCCTGCTTCCAGTCTCCGACCGGGTCAGGAATGGAATGAATGAAGCCCCCATCTAGCGGTGAGGATATGAACTGTGCCGGCTGCCGAGGCCTGACGCACTCCTCTGGGGCAATGATTAAATGAATGATAGTGGAGAGTGTTGCTGGAATGAAATTTTGACAGGGAAAACCGGAGTACCCGGAGAAAAACCTGTCTGCCTCCGTTTTGTCCAGCACAGATCTCACATGGAGTGACCGGGATTTGAACCACGGACCCAGTGGTGAGAGGCCGGCGTGCTGCCGCCTAAGCCACGGAGGCTTGTTCTTCCATGCTATAACTACTGTATGTAATGTACTAGTCCTATATCGTTCATATTTATGATTTGAATGAAAGTAATGTTGCGTTAAAAATCCTTCAGTGTGCCTTCCTTCGGAAGGGGAAGTAAAGCCGGCGGTCCCATGTCATAGATTTATGGCATGTTAAAAAACCTTCCACTAATTATACCTGTGTTAAGCTAAATTGGATAGGTTAAGAATGTCGGCCAGTGTATGTTCGCGGGATACGTTGTAGGCTACAGTACTTCATCACAAGTCTTAACTCTGTCAACTAAGCTGGGAATGTAATCAAAGCTATGGCCGAATTCGGTGCTTCCCGACCCGCTTTTGTGTAATCGGTAGATGCTAGTCAACTGGCGGTGACTAATCGTTCTCCGTCCGTCACTCGACCCCGGTGATGTTCCGTTCTACGGAGAAGGCCCTCACTATGATGATGATGATAATAATAATCGTAAGGCCTTAGTTACCTGGTGTGGATCTTATTTGTGGTAGCTATTTTGGGATCTACGAGTACTTTCCTATTTTGACGGTCTGTTTTGTACGCATTCAAAGAATCCAGAACTCTAATGGGTGACCCGTGGTTCAGATTTGTTTTTTTTTCTTTATTGTGATCTACAAATGTGTTAAGAGAGGTCTCTTACGAGCCGACTTTGTACGATTCGAGTATCATGAATTTTTGCATTCAGAAATCCGATATTTTCGGCAGGGAATCGAACCTGGGATTGGGATCAGCAGGTGGACGGACCACTGGTGATCCACAGAGGATATCATACGACGGAGGGTGTTAGTTAGTTAGTTAGTTAGTTAGTTAGTTAGTTAGTGGAGTGTTTAAGGTGTGGAACAGCTATGTCATCTGCCCCGAGGGAGAGTGTGTTGTTCAACAAAGAATGACTGACTTTATTTTCATACAATGTTTATCATTGTAGACATTATTATGTATGAATTGCAGCCAATGGCCATAGCAGGGTATTTTAATTGAACGCCCGAGAGCTCCCAACAAGTTCAGTTTCAAGTAGTTCCAACTTTGGCTACCAGAAGCTACTGTCACTAACACCTAGCGGCATACGTTGGAACTTGATAGAGCGTTTCTAACCAGCCAAATATAAACCTTCAAATTTTGCTACACACTACCAATTGTAGTGGTAGGTTCTTTTACTTCCCATAAATCTATGACGTGGGCCCGCCGGCTTTACTTCCCCTCCGAAGGAAGGCATACTGAAAGATTTCATCGCTCTTAAAAATCCGACTTCGGCATATCAGTTCAGCATGCTACTGACTACGCCACCGAAGCCATTGAGGCGCTATGTGACGGCATAATGATAGTGATTTCCTTGGAAGACGAGTTCGACTCATAATCCCAAGATGGCGATTACAATCATGGCCGGGCAGGTCGGATTTTTTAAGGGCGGGAAAATCCTTGACATAAAATTACCTCGTAGAAGGTTACTTACTCATGGATATGATAATTAATTCCGTACTGACTTTTAAATCTCATAAACCTTTAATCTAGAGGTATGAAAATGAAAATGAATCAATACTACAGTAGGTACATTTTAGTTTATACCATGTGCGTCGAACGAAAGAATCTGAAGGTTTTGGCGGGAGCGATGTAATATGGCCGCCGGTGGGTTCCTATTGGCTGTAGTTTGACAGCTAGCAAAGCACGTTGCCAACGCGTATTCACTCTTCAGTCGTTGTTAGCCATTGTTTCCCGTTATATTGTTCAAACTTCTATTAAAGAAAGCTTTTCAGTCGAATTGTATTGCAATATCCCGTGTGGTGAATACATAAATTCAGAAATGCACTGAATGTAATGAACTTATGTCAACAGTAGTGGCTCAGCTGGCTAAAGCGCAGCGTTAGGTCATGGGACCAAGCTCTCTGCTGACTCGGTAGACGCGTGGGTTCGAGCCCCACCGTCGGCCGTCCTTGAAATGGTTTTCTGTGGTTTCCCATTTTCAACACCAGGCAAATGCTGGGACGGTACCTTCTGATAGGCCACGGCCGATTCCTTCCACATCCTTGCCCAGTTTCATTCATCTTCATCCCTTCCATCCCGACGCGCAGGTCGCCCACGGGCGTCGAATAGAAAGACCTGCACTCGGCCTCTGAGGAGGCCACACGAAAAAAAAAGTCAACTAATCTGGTTTTTAGATCTGATCATTGTGGCGTCCGATACCGTTGCGTTCCAACTGTCTACTGTGTATTATCATGGCTTCATTCTTCTTGAAGGATAATCATCAATAATACCTGCTTATTACATGATTTCATCAGATCACTTACAGTAGTATTAGCTGTAGAATGTTTGCACTCCTTGTTGTATTTATTGAATTGAATACCGGTTATGACGCTAGCATGGCTTCGGCGTGTAATTTATTTATTTATATATTTGAATGTTGCCTCAAGATCCATTGATAAAATATTTAACGTATAATTGTACCGACTGAATGTCCAAAGTGTATCCCTGACCCCTGGGTATTACTCGAAACAGCTGATTTAAAAACTTGGCAACGCAGCTCACCTATTGCAAGCTCCCTCCATATCCTTCACGTTCTTTCTTTCGAAATACAGGGTTGCTTGGTTCCTCAGTTTAGGGTCTGCGACAACGTGGACATGTAGCCCCGTGTACTTTGGGTGTGTGTAGAATCTGTCCGATACTGTAACCGGTGTTAATTGTGATGGCTGTATTAGTGTGTGTTATCTGTTTTTAATTAATGTAAGGACTGCAGACGATAATTTCAAGTAGTTCCTACTTTTGCTACCAAATGCTACCGTCAATGACACCTTGGATACTAGATGCCACCGCAACTTGCACCTGGCGGCGATTGTTGGAACTTAATAAAGCGTTAATCAAATCTAACCTACAAATTTAGCTTCACACAATTGTAATTCGTGGAACGTTCTTTTACATGCCATAAATCTATGACATGGGCCCGCTGGCTTTACTTCCCCTCCGAAGGAAGGCATACTCAGGGGTTTTTAACGCTCTTAAAAAATTCGACGACTTCGACTGGGTTAGAACCCGCGATCTTGGGCATCGACGCTCAGCATGCTACTATGCCACAGAAGCCACTAACCCATACTTGCAGACATAGATTTAATAGTCTAAGTGTAATGGATCTGATAATAATCCCTATATATATTATAATTGTGAAAATCTGTGTGTCTGTGAGTGTGTGTGTGTTAGTTTGTTACCTCTTGACACTAAGACGGCTGGACGGATTTGGATGAAATTTGAAATGGAGACAGCTTATACCCTGGGATAACATATAGGCTGCCTTTCATCCGGAAATAAATCATTGTTCCCGTCGAACGGGCAACATAACTAAAAAGTCACCAAAAATACTCAGCCGGGACAAAATATCGAAGTTGTCGCATAAAGACCGGACAAAGCTCATTTTACGCCCCTCGATGCGAGAAACAATACTCGGTGTCGAAAACCACATTTTAAGGCCCTAAAACCAACAGTTTCAAAGATATTCGCAGAAAACTATCTTTACTCTGATAAACTGATGAACTAATGGCAAGTCCGTTTCCATGGCAACTGAACCTCAAGGTATGACATCCGATTTTCTATATATCCCTGTAGGAGGCAATGCCAATCCATTTATTATCTTTTTCAAGAGATATATAAGCACAAGAACAGGGTAGCGTGCCTGCCTCCCATCCGGAGGCCCCGGGTTCGATTCCCGGCTCCATCAGAGATTTTAGACACTGGCGTGAGGGCTGCAACGGAGTGCACTCAGCTTCGTGAGGACAATTGAGCAGCTGTCTGATAGAGAGGCAGCGCCCCGGTCACGAAAGAGAGGCAGCGCCCCGGTCACGAAGAACAAGATAAACGGCCGAGCGAACACGATGCACTGACCACGCGTCACCACAATATCTGCAGGCCAAATGGCTGGGAAGCGGTCGCATGATAGTCCTAGGCCCTTCATGGGCTGTAGTGCCAGGGGTAAAAAAAAATAGGGATAGCGCCTTCTAATACCACTTTTAAATTTTAAACACTAGACTAGCGGCTACTCAATAGAGTTAGCGATATACCTACGTTCAATTTCATAAACACTGGGCTTACAAATCCCGTATAGTTAAATACAAATATCAGTCTGGTCGTTATTTCAGTAGCAACGAAGCTCTGTAGCGGCTATTGCCGTTTCCGTAACACTTAAGGCATTTCGCCGTCACATAGACCTACCTCAATGTGCACTTACAAAAATGTGAACCAGTCTATTTTACTGAAAAGAATTTCTACGAGCGAGTATCCACTCTGGCAAAAACCACACTCACCACCTTTTCCAAAATGTACACAAGACATGATTTTTAAAGCACTCTTCTGTATGTTGAGGTACAGAGATATACCACATGGAAAGATACAATAAAATGTTGGCAAATCCGAGTTCAAGGAACTGCTGTCCAGAATAGGCTTTCGGTACAGGTTATGCGGCCCATGTTCGTAAAATGGAATGTTATCCTTTGAAAATGCATCTACACCATGTGCGAGGACACGCATTTCAAAGATCTCTAAAACCACAATAATCAGGAAATTGGAGAAACATTTTAAGTGGGAGCGAAGATTCAAGGAGAAATAATTTCATCTTTGAGATTTGCTGATGACATCGTCGTCTTAGCCGATACGCCAGAGGATTTGAACGAGTTTTTGAATGGTATAGACTCCGTCTTGAGGAATGAAATCATGATGAAAATCAATAAATGAAAAACAAAATTATTGGAATCCAGCCGAAATAAATCAGAAACCTCTATGGACCTCAAATTGGCTGGTGAAACGCTACAGGAAGTATGATACTTCTGTTACTTAGGAAGCAAGATATCCAGTGATGGACGAAGCAAAGAGGATATAAAAAGCAGGTTGGCTCAGGCAAGGAAAGCATTTCTACAGAAAAGGAATCTGTTGACATCGAATTTAGGTATTAGGAAGTCATTTTTGAAAGCTTTTGTCTGGAACGTGACATTATAAGGAAGTCAAACTTGGGTTAATGGTGCAGCAGAAAAGAGGAGAATTGAAGCGTTTGAAATGTGGTGTTACAGGAGAATGATGAAGATCAAATGAAGAGGTATTAAGACGAGTGGGAGAGGAGAGTTGTTTCTGGCGACTGCTAATGAAGGGAAGATATAGGTTGGTAGGACACATAAATAAGACACCCAGGAATAGCAAGCTTAGTTATGGAAGGGAGGGTCGTGGACAAGAACTGTAGGCGTAGACCAGGGTTAAACAGATTGCCTCGGATGTAGGGTGTGGTTGCTGTGTAGAGATGAAACGATTAGCTCAGGAGAGGAAGGCATGGAGCGCTGCATCAAACCAGTCAAAGAAACTGAAGAATCAAGCAACAACAACAATCAGGAATTGTAATTATTTAGAGAGGCATGTGAGGCAGAAGGGTTGTTGGAGAATTTCAATCCCTGGCACGTAACACTGGAAGAGACTGCATAATGTACGAGTACATCAGCGGCCAAGGTGAGATATATTTTACTATAGGTCTATTAATAGCGACATGTTGACGTTCAAATCATCAAAAGTGTGGCAAAATTACACCCAGAATAGCTTAAGGAAAAATACTTTTAATTTCCCATATTCCGATAGATTTGCCATTCCAGTGTGCAAGAGTGCAGTTCCCTCTTCTAACAATATTCGCAATTTCTATTAACAAAGCGCAATGAAACACACTTAACAGCAGCAGGTGTACATTTAGACAAAACCATTTTTTTTCCCATGGGCAACTGTATGTGGCGTGCTCGCGAGTATCCGGACAACAAAATCGTTATGTCTCAGCAGAAGATGGCAAAACCAAAAACGTAATTTTAAAAGTTCATATAATGTAACATCGAACCCTGCAGACTTTGACAACTCTAAAAAAATCCCACTTTTCTGCTCATATCAATATACTGTACTGTATGTATCAGAATTTTCAGAATTAGAATTGACCCATCTGTAGCCGCGATTGCTGTAATAGAATAGACCAATTAATGCATCGTCCCCATTGTCTTGATCGCGAGCGAAGCCGCGGGTACCTGCTAGTAATATTATATTATTATAATGGATCTGGTGATGATCGCTTGACGATTGAAACTGGTCAACCAATTGCATTTATTAATCTCATGGTTTTTTTTAGGATTAGGGAACAATTGGGTACAGACGTGTTGATCGACTGAAAAACATTAAATTTATATTAGTATGGCACCTGAAAAATGGCTTCCAACACGGTAATCATCAACAAGTACCGAAGTTCCAGGGATAGCCGTTCACGAACAGTACAGTTAACTTAGTTAGTCACTCATTATAAATGTCAGAAAGAATAGCGAAGTGGAAGCGACTGTAAGTGACAGCTGTGAAGCAAACCATGAAATGAGACCGAAAGAGTGAAATTAATGAATTCGATGTAGACAGAGGCGCAATTTAGATTACTAACTCCACAGGACTTAAGTGTACCAAGTTAAATTAAATGTACAGCAAAATAGACCTAATATAATAACGCAGGCTACCGTTTCTCAAAAGGACGCACACCTATTAATTTTCGCACTGCTAGTCATGGAGCTCCATTGTCGGTATAGTCCGCATCACTTTAAAGAAGTTGTAGTCTTTGTAGTGACCGTTAATCTCGCGATCATGAGCCACTGGACATCCTTTTTTTTACGAGGGTTCCCAACCATAGGACGTGATATTTCACTTCGAAAATCTCACTCGCTTTGACCGGTAATCCAACCCGTCCGCCTTGGTGACAGGCAAGCACCACCACGCCCCTTTTAAATAAGTTACTAACATGATAGGTGTTGTTGGTTTTACGTCCCTTTTAACTACTGCGGCTTTTAGAGACGCCGGTGTGCCGGAATTTCGCCCCGAAGGGGGTCTTTAACGTGCCAGTAAGTCTACTGACACGGCTCCCTCGTATTTGCGAAATGGCAACTGGCTACCCCAGGATTCGATCCTGCAACCTTGGGCACAGCAGGCGATAACGTTACCGCTGACAACGCAGCCAGTCAGTTACTAACCTTACCATTTGTCCCGCATCTCTATCAATTTTGTGATTTATTTCTGTTGTTGAATTAGGATTGTATTAATTGTTGCGACTCAAGTTTCAAATTCACAATATTTACCGACACTGATACTGGCCTTTATTGTCTAACTTGAAACTTTTCTGCATGAGCTCTTCGTTGGCCTTAGCTCGTTCCGGTGAAGCCAAGCTCGCATGTTTCGTTAAGTTTCAACACAGGATAAATCTTAAATAACAGTGGATAAAACGGCTTGGGTGGAGTAGTTCGGTAGCATGCTGAACTGCTATGCCCAGAATCACGGGTTCAAACCTGGCCGAAGTCGTCGGATTTTTAAGAGCGCTAAAATCCTTCAGTATGCCTTCATTCGGAGGGGAAGTAAAGCGGACGAGGCCATGTCATAGATTTATAGCATGTAAGAGAACCTACCACTACAATTGGTGTGTATAGCCAAATATGTAGGTTATATTTGGTTGGTTAGAAACGCTCTATCAAGTTCCAACGTTCGCCGCTAGGTTTCAATGGCAGTGGCATTTGGTAGCCAAAGTTGGAATTACTTGAAATTGAACAACCTGGGAGCCCACGGGTGTTCAATCAAAATACCCTGCTATTGCCATTGGCTGCAATATAATTAATAAAGGAAGGAAGCTTGCAAGCCACGGGATCTCCACCATTTTACGTGGAATCCGAAATAGAGCCGAGGTGTGGAAAAGCCAATGTAGAGAGTTCTCAGTTGCGATCTACAGTGTTCCACAAAAAAGAAGTAAGTGTAGCGACAAAACTCTCCCTATATCGCTCAGTATTTAGACCGACCTTGCTGTATGGAAGTGAGAGATGGGTAGATTCTGTATATCTGTTACATAAGCTAGAGGCAACTGATATGAGGGTAGCATGAATTATTACTGGGACAAATAGATGGGAGCAATGACAGGAAGGTACTCGCAATGGAGAGGTAAAGGCTAAGGTGGAAATGAACACTAGATGAAGAAGCTGTTCGTATGAGCCGACTCAGATGGTGGGGTCATGTGATGAGAATGCGGGAGTTTAATGGGTTCGGCTGTAGAGGGTAAGAGAGGTAGAGGTTAACAACCTCAGTTTTGCCTCACGAGGCTGAGTGTACCCCGTTTCAGCCCTCACACCAGAAATAATTTCTTGACAGAGCCGGGTATCGGACCTGGACCTCTGGGGCGCCAGCCAAAAACGCTAGCCGCTACACCATGAGGTGGTCTGTGATTGCTACTAATTGAGCCTAGGTGTGTGTTGAATATGGCACAATCTGTGTCATTGTTGTGGCTGTAGTAGTGTGCGTATTTGTAACCGAGGATATGATTTGGAAGGAGGCGGTCGTGGCCTGAAATTCGGAGCCATCCCTATATTCGGGTCGAGTAGAAGTGGGAAACCATGGATAACCACTTCTAAGGTGGCTGAGGTGGAGATCGAACCCACCTCTTCTCAGCTTTGCTTAACGAGGCTGCATTTGACCATAATTAAATGTCTTAGCAGAGCCAGCAATCGAACCCAGACTTCCGGGGGTGAAAGCCAAATATGCTAGCCACTGTACCACGAGGTGGACTGTGAAGAAGCGGCTGTGGCCTTATATTAGGTACCATTCCGGTAATTGCCTGGAGTATTCACTCCTAGGAAGACTAAGATGAACCCACCTATTCTTAGCTATTCTCACGTGGCTGATTGTAGCCTACCTTGTTCCAGCCCTGGGACCAGAATAAACTTACATTCCTTGGTTGATCCCAGAATCGTAGCCTTGATTTAACTAATACTTAGTAACCGAACATTTGTTACCAGAATGTTGAGCAGCAATTGGGTACCCTTGAGAAACTAATTGAGCATGTCTCCAGCAATTGAAGAACAAAAACCATCGTCTTCATCATAGTTTCAAGTACTGTAAGTTGGTTGCTAGTTGTGCGAATTGGTCAGCTGTGTGGCTAGGAAGAAATCGCACTGTAGGCTACATTGTTTGCCATGCCATGGCATGATTGATTGATTGATTCATTCATTCATTCATTCATTGAAGGAAAACTTCTCCAACTCCCCCATCGTAATGATATGGTAGGGGAAATTTGTAATAAATAAGGAAGGCCTAAAGCATCATACTGTAGTTATCTGCCCCGAATACATGGTGTATTGCATATAGAGCAGGAATGGTAAAGAGAACGAAATTACATTAAAACCGAGTGAAGTTAGATGGTTTAAACACACTAAAGTCTGGAATTAAATTATATGTGAGGAGGAATTAAAATAAAAGTATTTTAATTGGAACAGTATTAAAATTTTAGTATTTGAATGGTTCATTATGGTTCCGTATTGATGCAACAATTAGTATTAATAATTTGCAAAAGTTCCGCCTAATCAATACCTTTATTGTACTAAATATAAATGATCACTTAGTGGTCATTGGTACATGTTTCGGGGCCTAATTGTTTTGGCCCCTTCATCAGCGTGTGTAGATAAAAAGTCAAGGCAAACAGGTGGTCGGATAGCTTAACACTCATAAAATATTCCCTTCAAAAAACCATATTATGGTGCACCATAATTAAAGGGGAAAGATGTTTATCCAAAGAAACATAAGGAAATAAAATACGTAAATAAAAATAAAAAAGAAAGAAAGAAGGAAAGAAAGGAAGAAAGAAATAGTTGAAAATTGCAGCTTCTTTCCAAATTTTCAACTATTTCTTTCTTCCTTTCTTTGCTTCTTTCTTTCTTTTTTTATTTTTATTTATGTATTTTATGTCCTTATGTTTCTTTGGATAAACATCTTTCCCCTTTCATTATGGTGCACCATAATAGGGTTTTTTGAAGGGAATATTTTATGAGTGTTAAGCTATCCGACCACCTGTTTGCCTTGACTTTTTATCTACACAGGCTGATGAAGGGGCCAAAACAATTAGGCCCCGAAACATGTACCAATGACCAATAAGTGATCATTTATATTTAGTACAATAAAGGTATTGATTAGGCGGAACTTTTGCAAAATATTAATACTAACAGTATTAAAAGGAACGAAATTAAACGCGATTCGTAGAACTGTAGAGAAAATGGTTTAGTGAATGGAATTCCAAGAGGAATTAAATTAGGAATAGAATGTGACGAATGAAATGCAAGTAGTGAAATGTAAGGAGCGAAATGTGTAAACGGAACCATTTCGTGAATTAAAAGGAATTAAATTAGGAATTAAATTATATCTGGAATTGAACTTTTTTATGAAACTCGGAGTGAAATTAAATTGAGAGTGAAATTAAGTAATAAAATGTGAGGAGTGAAATGTGAATAATAGGCCTAAAACTCCATTCATAATAAAAAAGAACGAAATTTTACGGAGTGAAACTTTAAGTGAATTAACTTAAATCTGGAATGAAAATAATTCTTGAACTCGGAATGTGGAATGAAATTAAATGTTGGAACACATGGAATGAAATTAAATGTGGAACGAAATTATACCATGAGGTTGGATTAAATTAAATGCGGATTAAAATTCAATCTTGAGGTCGTAGTGAAATTAAATGTGGAATTGAATAAAATTCGCAGGTTGATTGGAATTAAAGTAATGAAATTAAATTTTGGGGTCGGAATGGAATAAAATGTGGAATGAAACGAAATCCCCAGGTCGGAATGAAATTAAATGTGGAGTATAATGAAACATTGGAGTCGGAATGAAATTAAATGTGGAATGAAATTAAATCCTCAGAGAGCAATGACATTGAATGTGGAATAAAATTAAATCTTTATGTAGGAATGAAATTAAATCTTCGACTCGGAGTGAAATTAAATGTGGAGTGAAATTAAATCTTGAGGTCGGAGTGAAATTAAATCTTGAGATCGGAGTGAAATTAAATGTGGAATGAAATTAAACAATTTAATTCTACTCCGCCGGAGTGAAATTAAATTCATACAATTTAATTCTATTCCTGTTAGAATAAAACTGTGAACGAACATTTAATTCCATTCCGGCCGGAGTGAAATTAAATTCATAAAATTTAATTCTACTCCGGCCGGAGTGAAATTGAATTCATACAATTTAATTCTATTCCGGCCGGAGTGAAATTAATTAATTTAATTGGAACGAATATTTAATTCTATTCCGGCTGGAGTGAAATTAAATCCATGCAATATAATTATATTCTTGTCGGAATGAAATTGTGAATGAACATTTAGTTCTATTCCGGCCGGAGTGAATTTAAATTCATACACATTCTTTCCATCGAGCATTTCATTCTATTCCGACGTGAATAAAATAAATCCACAGAATTAAATGATGTGTAAATATGAAGCGAAATTTAATCCATAGAATTACGGTTTATTCACCGCGGAATGGCAATCTCAATGAAGAGTATGTCTTCTTCAATCCAATGAATGATACTGATTGTGTGGTCTCCTGAGAGGTCGAGTGCAGGTCTTTCTAGTTGACGCCCGTAGGCCATCTGCGCACCGTAATGAGGATGAAGTGATGATGAAGATGTCACATACACCCAGTATCCGAGCCATGGGAATTAACCCCAGGAGAATAAAATCCTTGATGGCCCGGCCGGGAAACGAACCCGCGACACGCCGGGCGAAGGCCTTGCGCGCTAACCATTTAACCACGGAGCAATTCACTCCAATGAAATTCTGGCATAAAATGTTAATACCTGAGGTATTTTTCTCAGTTGTATTTCACCGGATTATTATTTTGAGCCTATCTTTCATCCTATGAAATATAGACTTGTGAGATCACCTTGTATCCGTGTGTGTGTGTATGTATGTGTGTACGTGTGTGTCATCATAAAATCTAAACGGCTAGAGCGTGTCATTTACCAGCCCCACTTGACCGACCAATTGTAATATCTCAACCCCACTTGGGCGACCATTTGTAATATGCCTGCCTCTCAATACTTCTATATGTACGGGGTGCGTGGGAGTTAAACACCTGTACGATAATACCAACAGCAATAGACATTCACACCTAACTACTCCTAAGTGACCTAATAAATAAAACCCTTCAGATTCTGGTAAAATCGATAATATATTGTTATACCAAACATAAAACACACATTTCGCAGGATCCTCCTCGTACAGAATAATTTTATTACACTCCCTATCGTATTTACACAGATACACATATGACATGATATAGATGACCCTCAGGAATAAAGTTGACCGGTACTTACAGATGTTGGCTTCAGCAGTGGTGACCTAACTCTAATAATTCTGGGGTAAGTGCTCCCAAAGAATTAGCCCTATTTACTCGCAGCACAATTAATTTTGTTTCACACGCCATTTCTACTTTTATGATGACTATTATGTTTCTTACTTTTGTAACCAGCATCCAACGATTTAATTTGCGTCGTGGATCTAGTACCATACAAATGCTTGGAATCCGTTTTGGATCGTCGCATTAACTCCGCTCGTGAATTTCATAATGCATAGCATATTTAACTAGCATTCCTGGACGAATACTTAGCCGCTATAGTTGAAATGCAGATGTACAGATATCAGATCCCAATACTTCGTGCTGTTCGAAATATGTAATCTTGGCGATATACTTAAGACTAGGCTCATCATTCAATCAAGAACTTATGGCCAGCACCTTGGTTATTGTATCAAGAACACGATTAGTGTTATACTGTAATACCTCTTCTTCAACACACAAAACCAAAAAAAAACAAGTCCTACTCCCATGGAGTACCGAAGAATAATTTCCGCTCACACGCGGTCTGAAAACTGAGACTACACCGCCCCGCGGCCTGAAAATGAGACCTCCCTATGTGGAGTCTGAAAAATGAGTGTCCTCCACTAGCCGTCACCGATCCTAAGTAACCGTCATCATCCCCTTCCACAATCACTGGTTTACCTGGGTCCATCCACGGCTCCCACCAATCACCAGGCCCGATTCTCAACTTTACCAAATATGGAAACAGTCCATCGTCCTAGCTCGTACATAGATGTCAAGGCTCACCCCTGACTCATCCTCCCCATGCGCTCGGGTTTCACCCCGGGTCTCAACAACAACCCGTGTTTACTCGTTTGTGCACACTTGCAGCTTCAAAACTTTACATTACTCCAATTTTAAAATATTCCTCACTTCCTAGATTCGGATCCTGCTAAAATTACAATATTTATACGCTAAACAAATTACTTGTAAATCAAGCACGTCATAATATACATTCTAATAGATAATTTTAAGACATAAAAATACCTCAAATAAAAATATACACATCATATTAATAAAATTCGTAACTCCCCAGAACACGGGTTCGGTTCCTTGTAACCGGGGTGGATACAAGCGATTACAATGAAACTTGGTAAGATCGTAGTACTATCTCGTCCAACCACGACTGTGCCTTTCAAATTTTAAGACGTTTTACGAATTCAACATGACGACCGCCCGAATAATTACACGAGCATTCATTATCTCCGACAGGATATATTAGGAACCATTTGTATACCAAATAGACCGACAGCGGTAGCTACGGTCGCTAACGCGCAGGGCTAGGCAATAGGGCCAAGCTCTCTGCGAACTCGGTAGACGTGAAATGGTTTTCCGTGGTTTCCGATTTTCAACTCCATGCAAACGCTGGGACGGTACCTTCTGACAGGCCACGGCCGCTTTCCTCCCCAGTTTCATTCATATTCATACATTTCACTCCTCTCCTAAGATTGGCGTCTGGAAGTGCATCCGGCTGTAAAAATCACGCACCACATAGACTTTCATCGCATCTCATCCCCGATCCTGTTGAATAATAAGGAACAACAAAAGGAAGTTTGTAGTTTTACGTAACCGTTTATCTCGTTATCATGAGCCATGGGACCTTCCTTTTACGTGGAATCCGAACCACAGGACATGGCATTTCAGTTTGAAAATCTCACATGCATTGACCGGGAATCGAACCCGGTCCACATTGGTGAGTGGCAAGCAGTTTGCCATTTCACCACTTTCACCACCAAATATCTTATTTCAAATTCAAGGGCACTTGCCCCATTCCCGACCCTAATAATTACAGTTAAACGCGTACTAAATTACTACAGTCACATAGAAACACAGGTTATCAGACAAATGCAATACACATCTAAGTATACGGGGCAGAGACCAAGATGTCTCAAGCCCCTGAAGCGAAATAACAAGAACTGCTAGAATAAGAGAGCGGAAAATGGAGACCAGATTAGTATGGCCTAAAAGCGCACAAAATAGTACAGCTTGATATCTCGTTTTATGCGAAGTGCTGAGAAATAAGCTAACTTCAAGTGTTTTCCTTTGGTAGTCTCCTATCTTCTTCTCTTCTAATATAGTGTATGTTTGTTGTTTTCCAGGTATGTAGCAGGCCAAGAGCTGCCCGCGTGTTCAAGTAAGTTAAGTGGAGTGATTTCGTATCATAAATCGTTTCAATCTGCAAAAACAAGCTGAGAGAACATTATCAACATCATTATAGTGACTGACTTTGCCTCAGCAATAGCTAATTATAACAGTGTGAGTGTGTAGTGTAGGCCTACATAGGTGTAAGGACAGCCGAAAATGAGCTATTCAGTTGTATTTAATATTAAAGATACAGCGCACAAATTGTGCATAATGTTGATTGCAAATTTGAATAATCACGTGTATTGTCACCTCTCACTTTCACAAAAGATCACAATAAATCAGACATGGGAAAACATTTTAGGAAAAGGGCCATGCAATACTAAATGATCTAGGCGGGTCGAAAAGAAAATCATAACCAAGTTTATTGATAGATTATAAAAGTTTTATTTCTGAATTTTAAATTAAAAAAAGGCTAGAATGGTAGAAAACCTTGGAAAAAGGAACACACCTTCATTATTTGTTAGAAGAGGAAGGAGTATGTGACAAGTGAAACTGTGACTGTGCTTCTAAAAGGTTTTTATAATCTGTTGGAAACTGGGATGAGCTGATTCTTAGTAGCGCAGCTAAATGGTGGTCTGACAATCTATTTCGGACGCTATTTTTGCGAAGCTTAATAGAAAACACCTGTTCACAGATATATGAAGATGCGAACATGGCAGTTATCTTCTGTGCCTGACATTTCAAGTTGGGGAAGCTTGATTTTGGTATGGCCTTCCTTGTACAACTCAAGTTTCAAAACGTTGAGGAATAGTTGCTTCAATTCATTGTTACATTTTAACTCATCAGTTGTAGCTGCAACTCTATTACACAAAACGTACAGGGTCATTATGTGTGTGCGTGCCAGTAAACACGGCAAGCTAAGCCGGCTGTGACTAGCGCAGATCGCGGCCGCGCGTACCCGGCCGGCGCGCACTATCACACTTTTACCAAACATGTTCAATAATGTGTACTTACAGAGCTCATAGGCGATGCTGAAAATGTCCTCCCTCTCTTGTAACACACACCTGACATCTTCTGATGAAAGAATGTCTGTCAACTCTCTTATTAATTACGAAGGCTGTATCCTTGAATCGTTTAGCGAGACTCCTAATTGTACTGGCATTAGGCACAGGTCTTCCTGGAAACTTCATTCGAAATTTTCGTCTCGTTTCAGAACAAGATGTTCTGCTTTTCATATACGAATTATGGATATACACACGTTCGCGCAATGTGAATTGGTGTCAAGGCATGACCAACAATCGCAATAATCAGAATCACAATACTCACTAAACGTGCAACACTAACCTCTAAGGTTTGCAAATACACGCCCATATGAATGACAAAACACGTGTGAAGTAACGATATGAGTCAGCGGAGCACACCAACCGCGGCCGCGATCTGCGCTAGTCACAGCCGGATAAGCTTGCCGTTTTTACTGGCGCGCACACACATAATGACCCTGTATTAACACAATGAGATTGAAACAGTTTTTCACTTCTAGATACACATAATGGGAAAGATGACCTATGTGTAATTGTAGGTAGTATAATTGGAAACCATGTCGCGGGCCGGATCAGACTAGCTCAAGGGCCGCACTTGGCCCGCGGGCCATACTTTGCCCATGACTGCAATAGATGATCCCCGACTTTTACATGAGATCACGTGGTATCGGCAGCCTTGCATGCCGCACAATTTACATAGACAGGAGTCGTCTGGGTCATGGAAGTACTAGGTGGTACACCGTTTATGGTGGTGCCAATGTACCACCATCGAGTTGACAAAGTCTTGGTTAGTACAGTATCTATCCATGTCCTGTTCATCATGACCACCGTTGAGTACAAATCGAGCCAGATTTCTTCCCTCTTCTTCACTCTGTCCTGCATTAGCTTTTCCCAGGTCCACAATGAAGGTGAGAGCGTGGGAGAAGAGACTGGTAACCACTTCTTAAGGCTGCCTTGTCGCTACGGCCCGCCGGGAGGGCCGCACGTCAAGGCTCACTTGGCTGCTGCCCCTCGTCCGCCCCCGCGTGGTCCGCGTCCTCGGCCGGTCCCCCTTGGGAACCCTCCGCGGGTGACCGCGGGCTGACGAACTGGCTGCTGAAACTGGAAGTTGGGAGGGAGCTCGAGGATCTCGTCGCCCCCTGCGCTTTCGATTTGTATGGCGTAGGACCACCCTTTGGTCAAGGCCGCGTAAAGCAGGTTTGCTCTGTTGAACGCGTACTTGCGCTGTCCTCGGTCGAGCTGACGCCAATTGGATAGCAGGTAAACGAACTACAGAAGCTCACCAAGTAAATACGGTAATTAATTTTAAAAGTAACAGTAAATAACAAATCAGTATAGAACGCAATCACTTCATAGCTCGCCACGGTTTTATTATATTTATTTATCGCATGGCTTTTAATGCTGGGAGTGTCCGAGGAAATGTTCGGCACGCCAGAGGCTGTAGCTGCTTCAAGCGGACACCCATGGGGTGAGCTACAAGTTCCGTTCAATTTCTAGTGGTTCCAACTTTCGCTACCAAATGTCACTGATACCTAGTGGTGAACGTTGGAACTTTGCTAGAGCGTTCCAACGAAATCTAACTTAGAAATTTAGTTTCACGCAAGTTTAGTTTGTGGAAGGATCTTTTACAAGCCATAAATCTATGACATGGGACCGCCGGCTTTACATCCCCTCCGAACGAAGGCATACTGAAGGATTTTAACGCTCTTAAAAAATTCGACGACTTCGGCCGGGTTTGAACCCACTATCTTGGACACAGCAGTTCAGCATGCTACCAACTACACCACCGAAGCCGCTGCTCGCCACGATAGAATGTAACGAATCAAAAGTGTTGTCACATACAAATAAAACATACTAACTGAAAAACGCAACACTATAGAAGAAGTTTAATAGACTAACGGAATAAAAAAACATGTTGGTTAAAAAAATCCGACTAGTTATTAAGTTTAATTAGAAACTTCTGTAGCTTAATATTGTAAATACTCTTGTACATAAGTGTTATATAGGCTAATAGTGGCTTCGGTAGCGTAGTCGGTAGCACGCTGAACTGCTATGCCCAAGATCGCGGGTTCAAATCCGGCCAAAGTCGGATTTTTAGGAACATTACAATCCTTCAGTATGCCTTCCTTTGGAGGGGGAAGTAAAGCCAGCGGACCCATGGCATTTATGGTATATAAAAGAACCTTCCTCTAACTACACTTGTGTGATAACACTATATTAGTTCCAACTTTCGCCACCAGCTGCTGGTTGCGATAGCATCTAGTAGTCAAGTTCGCAGCTAGGTGTCATGGATGGTTGCATTTGGTAGCAAAAGTAGGAACCATTTAAACATTGATCGTCTGATGTCCTTACCTGAATCACAGATAACACACACTAATACAGTCATCACAATTAACTCCGGTTATCAGACAGATTCTACACACACCCAAAGTACATGGAGCTACATGTTGTCGCAGCCCCTGAACTGAGGAACCAACCAACCTCTTTTCTTACGTTCTAATAAGTTTTTAATAAAATAATGTTATTGTGGTATCAAGCTTAGCGTTTACCTACAGCCCTGTTATTATTAATACTGTGTTGCCAATTCGCAGGAATGAATTGGAAGTCCAATACCACAATTCGTTGTTAATAAGATGTATGAAAAAAAATACACTACAAAGCCTATATTTTGGATTAGTAGATTTTATATATTTTTCTGAAAACTGTAATTGCGGGCGCGGGGCCCCCATAAGAGCGGGCCCAGCTCGCCCCTGCCTAAGGCTGACACTGGTTATATTAGTACACAGTAAAAAAAAAAATCGCATGGCTCAGGTGAGTTGGAGCCAGTTAGGAGCTATACTCAACAATTTCAACGTACCGTTTAGCACTGATAGCGTACATAAACTTGTAGTTATCGCCTAATGGGGATATTTCACACTGTAACTGTTTATCAGGACTTAAAATCCACAGAACAGCAACGTTAAATTTCCGTCCGCCATTTTTTTTTAAATAAAATGTTGAACTTTTCGTAATTTTCCCGCCAGTCATATGCCGGGTAAGTACAATTTGGATGACCTATCGCTGAGATTTAATTAGTAATCGTTAGGGCTCGGAAGTTGAAGATCTATAAATTGTCTAAAAAAAAAGACCTACTGTATAAAAGGACGTAAAATAGCAATATAAAGGACATAACAACAGGAAAAAGGACGCAAAAATAGAATCCAATTATTATTTATTTTGTTTTAATTACGTATTTAATATTGTATATAGGCCTAATGTTAAAGAAATACAAAATTATAGTGATGTACAACATTCAGGGTCATTATATGTGTGCGCGCCAGTAAACACGGCAACCTAAGCCGGCTGTGACTAGCGCAGATCGCGACCGCGCGCACCCGGTTCAGCCGGCGAAAGGCGTGTTCCGCTGACTCATATCGTTAGTTCAAACGTGTTTTGTCATTCATATGGGCGTGTATTTGCAAAGCTTAGACGTTAGTGTTGCACGTTTAGTGAGTGTTGTGATTGTTGGTTTTGCCTAGACACCAATTCACATTGCGCGAACCTGTATATATCCATAATTCGTGTATGAAAAGCGGAAAATCTTGTTCTGAAACGTGACGAAAATTTCGACTCAAGTTTGCAGAGAGACCTGTGCCTAATGTCAGTACAATTAGGAGGCTCGATAAACGATTTAAGGAAACGGGCTCCGTAAATAATAAAAGATTTGACAGACATTCTTTCATCAGAAGATGTCAGGTGTGTGTTACAAGAGAGGGAGGACATTTTCAGCATCGCCTATGAGCTCTGTAAGTACACTTATTGAACATGCTTGGTAAAAGTGTGATAGTGCGCGCCGGCCGCCGGCTGAACCGGGTACGCGCGGCCGCGATTTGCGCTAGTCACAGCCGGCTTAGATTGGCGTGTTTACTGGCGCGCACACACATAATGACCCTGTACAAAGCATACATATGTGAATTTAACACTTCTTTTTTAACATAATTTTAAAATCGAATTCCATGTAATGAAAATAGTAAAACTCAGCAATTTTTCTTGGTTTGTGCCGTGTCTTGTGTGGAGTTTTGCCTAGGATACCAAGCTGGCTCATCAGCGGGCTCTTGGTGTCCCCGCCCGTACCCCCACAGGAGTAGTGAACTGCGGGGTACCTCTTTTTATGAAGCGCACCTGGGCATCTTTACTGCGAGAACTAAACGCTCAGGCAGCTATAACCTCTCTATGACGGCTTCCAAAAGGATGGTATATTGGCTTTCACGGCCAGTGAATTAAAAGAGTAGTACTTTGAGAATTTACAATGAAATATGTTTACATCTAGAATGAATTCAACGAACCCGCAATGGACATCCTAAAGAAAGCAATTTAAATTAGTATCACTAGATTGGCTTAACCACACTAGGGTTACATAAATTAACATTCGGAAACAATAGTCATCTCCACTCCAAGTCAAACAGAAAATAGGTTTAAGAGGTGATGAACTGAGAATGGGCAGTAAAAGTGCAGTCGAAAATAGGTGAAGTTGCCAAAAGAAAAAAGAAAAAAACCGCTGAGACATAAAAAAGGACAAAAAACAACCATTTTCATTCCTACAGTGGCCCAAAATGACCGTACATTATGTTTGAGCAAAAAAGGATTTTTCCTCAACTTCCGAGCCCTACTAATCATCTTGAGTCGACATTGTACATTTTTCTTCTAACATCCGTCTACCTCAGTCGGGAATTGAACCCGCTAGTTTGAGACCATGCTACAGTATTACAGATCCACTGAGGGAGCCATGATACACATTAATGTGCACTTAGAAACAAACACTGAACCGAACATGACAGTCGGAAGTTACTCATAGACTGCTGTAACAGAAGTTGTCTTAACAAGTCCAAACTATGAAAGTGAGTGTTGATTTGAGCATGGTAGTGGGCAGTTGTTTCTCTGTCGCGGTTGACTCGTTATCAGTTGATCGCATGAGGTCAGAGGCTTCGGAACTCGTTCAACGTCACCAAGCGGTAAGTCATATCAATACGTTAAATTAAGACGGAACTCAATATTGGAACGTGCTTTTCGTGACTCAAGGGAAATATCAGCACTTTCTACTGTGTGTGCGTACTCCATACCAAGGCCACCAGCTCAAGACAGCGTCTCTCATGTTGTGAAGGAGCTGTTCACTATCCAGCCTCGGTAACTGCAGTTCTACGTCGCGGAACTTACAATGGGTTGTCGGTTGACGGATTGTTGAGCCGAGTGGCGCTGTTGGCCGTTAAAACGTAGATAGCGGATTTACTTGGCACCTAACTTTTGAAATGGACTCATCAACTCAGATGTACTGCACGTACAATTGCTGTTTTTACCGGGGGAGCGAGTTCTTTTTAAATCTATCTGCTTTTAAACTACACTGAACAGCCGTTTCCCTATTTATAACAAAAATTACTCTATCCCGCAACATTAATTAATATACAGGGCCCTTCTTATCGGTCTAGCAACATAGCAGCGCAGCAATATACTGTATTTCTCGGCAATGAGTCACCCGGTTACGCATGCATTTTGTTATGTTGCTAGACCAATAAAAAGGACCCTGTACTAACAAGTATCATTTAGGTCCTATTTTTTTAGGAAATTTTAATTGCAATCATTTATTTGTAGTTTTTTTTTGGCTAGTTAATTAATATATGTTGTGCTTTTATTATTGAAATTTTACCTTGCATTTTTTGGGCAACACTGCATAAGCTGCGAACCCACGGTAAAATTTACTAAATTACTAAAATTAGCCTAAATATTGTCCATTATGATGCAAAGTAAATCTGGAAATGATGTAGTAATAGATGTTTACTCCTCCCGCCATTAACAGTGAAGGAGACGAGAAACTGACCTTTACACTTCCACTAGGATAAAATTTGATTGTCATACCTTTTGAGGGGACAATACCAATTGAAATTGCCTTTCATTAAGACTAGTGTACTGGAAATATGTGTACAATTACGTAAATATGTGTCTTTGTTTCTTGTTCTTTGAACGACGGCAGCCATGTTCTTCTACTGCATGTGGTTCGTTCGTTCAACTGTTATCTTGGCGGACACATTGACGAGACAATACACCAGCACTAGGCAAAATCCATTGGTCTACAGAAAGATTATCTGTGACTATTTCCACTGTGCGTGACAAAAACCAGGAGTGCATATATGGCTAACGCGGCCCGCAGGCTAAAACCGTTGTCGAAACCCATTGGATTGAACAAAACGAAGGTTAGAATGGTCGGGTTGACGGCTAGCGGGGCACTGTAGACACGTTAGGGTGTAACTATTGTCAAATATCATTGATCTGAACGAGTTAAGCTGTAACCATTGCCAAAAGACTATTGGATTGGACGTCTTAGGCTGTAACCATTGTCAAAACCACTGTTTCTTTCATTTGAACCCCTCGCAGGGCGCTACCTAACCACCTATACAATTGGTACCGTATGGGTGGGATTTGCCAATACTGTACTTGTACATAATGCGGATAATGGCCGACAAGAGCCTCTGTTACTTAGGCGGCAGCACGCAGGCCACTCATCGCTGGGTCCATGGTTCAAATCCCGGTCCCTCCATGTGAGATTTGTGCTGGACACAGCGGTGGCAGACAGGTTTATCTCCGGGTACTCCGTTTTTTCCTCTCACAAATTTCATTCCAGCAACACTCTCCACTGTCATTTCATTTCCTCTGTCATTCATTTAATAATTGCCCCAGGGGAGTGCGACAGGCTTCGGCTGCCGGCACAGTTCATATCCTCGCCGCTAGGATAGGCGGTCGGTCGACTGGGAGCAGACTGTGGATTTTCATTTGCAATGGCCGACACAGCTGGAATTTTACTAGATAAGTCGTGATATAAAAGTGGATGGTTTTTGTCTAGACCAATATATACTGGGTAGCGCGGCCCCGGCTAATGTAGTGAGAGACCTCCCTATAGATAACAGTGCCATGGATGCGACGGGTGAAGTGCGTTGAGTCAGCGTAAGTTGACTACACTGCTATGCAAAACTTCAGGACGAGATAGATGTAGCCACATAACATATCAACGCCTCGGTGAAAATGACTGAAAGTGCGGTAAGATGGTCGCCCAAACGAGCTTAGAAACCGGGTGTGCTGCGTTGACACCCGTACATCGGTGGCACCGTTTTCGATGGTGCCAAGTGTATTAGGTGGAGTGGGGTCGCGTGCACTTCTCAGATGATGACAAATTCAGTCTGCGTAGTGATTCAAGACGTACCCTCATCTGGCAAGAGGTCGGAACACGTAATGCACCCAGGAACATTGTCGAACGTGATCATTTTGGGTGGTTCAAGTGTTATGGTGTGGGGAGGCATCTCTGTATAATAGTGGCATTTCTGTTCGTCACATCGAATATTCCTTTCAGTTGCCTTACGTACCATACTGTAGCAGGTCTTCCCATGTATGGTTTGAGGTTCAACGAGCTTTGTTACTGGCAGTGGCACAACATGCGACAGTTCGTCCTTAAGTTTTGCACACCAGTGTAGGTAGCATTTATCGTTACACAACAGCTCGACGGGAAGCCCCGTATGCGGTCATAGCTTGATTTCATTTTCAGCTTAGTTGAGAGAGTTAAGACTTGAGAAGTACTGTATCCAGTGAACATGGTTAGGTATAGAAGAAAACATCGAATTTTCCCAGTGAAAACTTACCTTCTCAAGAAGAAGTCTTCCAGTAAATGTGTTCGTACGGGTTCAATTCTCGGCTCTGCCAAGAAATTTAATTTTTCTCTGAGGGCCGGAATGCGGTACACTCAGGCGTGGAATCCGAATCATGGGCTTACCTTGCACCTCAAGAATCTTAACTTACATGCATTCATTTAGGAATCGATACTAAAGTTCTCTGTGCTGCTAGGACAATCCAACGGAGTGAACTGCAGTTGATAATCATCAGTTCATCTATACACTTTCGATCTACAAAAGATAGCCTATATTTAGCCTTCTTTCTATTTTTGTGAGTAATGAAAATAGACTTATGAGATCTACCCGGGCCAAAAGTTGTCTGTCTGTCTGTCTGTCTGTGTGTGTGTGTGTGTGTGCGCGCGCGCGCGCGCGTGTGTGTGTGTGTGTGTGTGTGTGTGTGTGTGTGCATCTCAGTGTCATGTTTTATATTGCCGCTATCTTTACTGAAACTTAATGGCGGCCACTCAAATGGTCAAAACTTAAAATTAAATTACGACCAAACTAATCATCGTATCTTTAACAAATTGGGTAAAAACATTCCTTCTCATGGGACGCGTCTTGCGCCTAAACTGCAAGGTCATTAGCCGTACAATTTCAGAATGGCGGCCGTGTGAATTATGCAAGCTTTATAATGTATAAATTAGGACCCACCAGTTCCGATTATCGAACCGAGAATGGTTAAACTGTTCTAAAGGACGTGGTTTGTTCGAAATTAAAAGTTTATATTATAATATTATACTGCAGAAGTGACTTTAAAAAGCTGAGACGTCTCGGTTATAAGACAAGATGGCAGCTGATTTCTCGTTCTGACCTATATTTCACTAATTTGAGTCTGTTGCATGCAATATTCAGTACTGTTTGTAGAAAGAAACACCCAGAAGAAATGGTCGGGGACACTCCCAGAACAGGGGTCGTGTAGGCCTGAGGTACCATACTAAGTGATTGAAATCGCAGAGAGAGGGCGTGCACATTGGCCCACCAGTGCCCTCTGTCGTGAGACCGGACATGTCAGTGTTTCGCACAGCTCTGTCGGCGTGGGGCCGTCATGCCAAGTGGAAACGTGTAAGCAAGTGCAACGATGCCTCGCTGGCATCACAGGGTGGACTATTAGCATCTGAGTGCAGTTGAACGAGGCAGAATGCTTGGGCTCCGGGAGGCGGGTCTGTCGTTCCGCGAAATTGCGGCTCGTACAGGGCACGCGGCGTCAACAGTACGGCGTATGTGGATCCAGTGTAGAGAGGAGGGCTGTACACAGCGACGACAGGGTAGACGATGCAATGTGACCACAGCGCGAGACGACCGCTATCTTCTCCGCATGGCCGTATCGGACAGAACAGCGTCGTCCTCGGTGTTGGCTCGACGTTGGAGCACCGCAACGAGGGTGGACATGTCTGCGTCGACGGGGTGGTGGCGTTTTTTGAGGGCTGGACTGGTACCACTCATTCCACTGCGTCTGCTTCCATTGACTGAGTACCACCGACGCTTCCGACTACAATGGGCACGTGCACACTGGCAGACTGAGTGGCGAAATGTAGTGTTTTCGGACGAGTCCTGCTCCAACCTGTCCTACAGTGATGGCCGCATACGCATTCGACGCCGCCGTGTATAACGCAATCAGGCAGACTGTATTGCTGAGCGTCATAGCGGAGAAACACCAGGTGAAATGGTTTGGGGCGCAATTGCCTATAACAGGCGATCGCGTCTCGTAAGTCTTGCCGGCAATCTGAACAGTGACTGCTACATCAGGGAAGTTTTACAGCCCGCGGCACTGCCCCTCTTGCAGGCCATATTTCAGCAGGACAATGCCCGCCCGCATGTGGTGATGAATGTGCAAGCTTTCTTCGCAGAACGACGGATACCTCTGCTTCCCTGGCCTGCCCGTTTGCCTGACTTGTCGCCCATCGAACATGTCTGGGATATGGTCGATCGGCAGCTTGTTCGTTCAGGTCCACCTGCCGCCACTGTTGATGCTTTGTGGACGTGCCTACAAACCGCGTGGGACGCTATTTCCCAGCAGCGTATTCAAGCGCTGTATGATTCCATGCCACGACGTCTAGCGGCTCTGAGTGCAGCACCTGCTGGCGCCATACTGAATATCGACTGTCAACGTGCATGTACCGGACTGTCCTTCTAATCAGTAATGTATTGTCATGTCCCTAATCTGTGGTATAAAGTGCAATGTGGTCACATCTCTTGTTCTTGGTGTTTCACTTTCTACAAACAGCAGTGTAGATATACTGATACTGATATAAATAATATAGACTTTGTATGAAATGGATTATAATGAATATGTACCCCAATGAAGAAATCGTTTAGTCCAAGTCATTATTTGCTAAGACGTTGTATGTAAATCTATTGATAACGGTAAACTTCGGTGGATACGCTTGGCTCTGTGATTAGAGCTTTGGTCTTTCACCCGGTCGGCCGGGGCTCAAAATCTATCAGAGTTGTATTTTTTTGGTTTGATTTTATGTATATTTATTGTTTTTTAAGTAATGAGACGTTATAACATTGAGCGTTATATCGTGCATTTTGCAATAGAAAATATACATTTAATTACTGTAAAACAAAGTTCTCCACCAGATTTGCACGAGTGGTAGCAACCAGTTGAACTACGCGTGTGCTAACCACGGCCTACTAGATGCGAGCTGCGCTCTGTACCGGGCTTGACATTCCCAGTTAGTGAACCCATGCATATGGTGTAATTAAAAATTTCCTCTTGTTGCCAATGGAGCGCAGGCGCCCCCAAGAATAGGCACGATAAAAAATTAGCTGTGCATTAGGTTTATTAAATGTGTTTCTTCCGGTGATACGTTTAGACAGACGAAGTTTTGTTTCAGTTTCAATTATTGTAAGTACTCTGTGTTAATATTACTGAATACCTACGTTGTTTGGAGTGTTTGCTGATGAAATTTTAAAAAGCTGAGGTAAATTATAAACTACGGTTTGAACGCCGCTGCTCAAATCCATTATATCATACTCTTGTGTGCCATTTTGCACTTAGAATAGGAAGAAAATGGAAGGTGATAAGGACCAAGAGTTATAACTATACCCGTACATTTAGGAGAAGGTTCTTTCCTGAACATCTTGTTATGAGATGATTTCTGAAACGTGTTTCTGGAATGTCTGTGACTGTCGTGATCATAACAGAAACTTACTTTTGGTGAATACGTGGATGGCCGCAATGGACCTCGGCGTATGTACTGTACAGTGATTTATACCGTCTTAGGGCGTGTTATTGTCTGGTATTTATAGGCTGTTATTCTCTTTTGACACGCAAGGGGTAGCAAATTCGTTTACCATGAGATTTCAGTATCGGACTGCTTTCGTTGGATTTATCTCTTGAATTATCATGTGACACGCCGCACCACAGTAGCAATGTTATTGACTGTACACCAGAAGAAGTTTGAACTGCAGATGTCTTCCCGCGTTCTGCACATCGTGCATTCAGAAAACAGCAAGTCGGTCACTGCCACTTCATTCATTCATGCCTTCTTTTTCTTTATTTGTACTCAGTACTCTGCAAATGGGAAGAGTGAAAAGGCCCTTTAGTGACAAACTACATACTTAAAAGCTGAATGAAGAACAAGCGCAATGCAGGAGGTTACCAGAAAATGACTGTCGATATATTTAAATCAGGAGATAATTCCTGGTGCCCTTACCAGCGGGATGTCACTGCAGGTACGTACAGTTCAAGATTACAAACACAAAAACACATTACCTTCAGCTGTTATGGATGTGATTAAGCCTGTTTTCAAGGATTTAGTTGCTACTGAACTGTTGAAAAGGTGTTTAGGTGGCTATACACAGAATGCTAATGAGTCTCTCAATGCTAGGATTTGGAAAGTGTGCCCAAAAACTGGATTCTGTGGAAAGACAATTGTGAAGATTGCCACAAATGATGCAGTTATGGCATTTAATGATGGAATGAAGAGTAAGTTGGCTGTGTTGCAAAAAATGGGCATGAATCCTGGTGTCTTTTGTGAACGTGCAATGCTGGAGGAGGATGTGATGCGTGTAAAGTCTGCTGAAAAAAGGGTACGAGAAGCCACAAAAGAGGCCAGACAAAGCAGAAGAATATTAAGACTGGAAAATGAAGCTGAGAAAACTGCTTTAGAGGGAACGTCTTATGCCCCAGGAGCATTTTAGCAGATAACATTGCTGCCCATTTTCTCAAAACTATATTTTTCATAACCATTTCCCTTGTAACTCCTAAATTATATTGTGTAGCCTATTACAATGCTACTTTTCTATCATGATCTTAGTGATAGAGTCTACAAAACTGACCAAACTCATGTGCCTAGGGTTGATAATTTTTTGAAAAAGAAAATATTTACATGCAAACAAATGACCAAAATATGCAATATTTAAATAACACAAAATTAAAAATACTAATTTTGCAAATATAATTCTGGAAGTGGTCAGTTTTGTTGCTGTAACGTCAATCAGTACATTTAAAAAAGCAGAACAGTAATATATTGATAAATGACCCTGCTATGGAGAAAACGGTGAGCACAGACCCAAAAAGAGCCGCCATTTTGAATAATTAATTAGCGAGTTTGACAATGCCAAAATCAATTCTGAGATATGTGGTTGCATAGTAAACATATAGTATGCTTCATTTAGAAAGTTTCGTTGTTGTACATACAATAGAAGCTGATAAAAAAAACTGTCCAAATTTTGAAGGTTGTTTACTGTACCGATCCCGTTAAGAGTGGACAACTTTATTTAATTTTATGTCAAAACTATTAATTTTATAAATAACCATTGTGTTTTTCGTTTTTATTCCGGGGAAATGGCAAAGTTGCCAGAATTATGCATTCATTGATAACATGTTAAAGTTCAAGACCTCTTTGTGGAGCATAATGTCTCTAGTTCAATCTCAGAAAATAAATGACTCTTTCTTTAGGTATATTTATGAAAGGAATATGGCCTAGTCTTGTGTTGCATGAACACGTTCAGATATAACGACAATGACATTTTTAATGCACAGTGATCAAAATCTTGAAGTAAAAGAAAAACCAATGGGAGAGATAAAGGACAGTGACTGAATAATTAAAAGAACAAAGTAAATTAATATTAATTTTGGGCAAGCTAATTTCCGCGGAGCTTTTATTTTTTATTTTTGGAGGGGGTTAGAAATATGCAAGCTTGTCGTAATACCGTCATTCCAAAATTGTCACAGGTTGAATAAAAATGGAGGGACCGGGAAGACCTTGTCCTAGGGCTCGTGATCGCTCTCTACGGCCCTGGTTATCAGGCACACACCTAAGTACACGGGGCTACATGATCATTATGTCGCTAAAGAATCAACAACTAATAGTACATTTATTGCAGCCAATTAGCCAGATGATAAGATATTGACAATATTACATACATTGGTGAACAGACGGGGCTGGTGACCGTGATTTCTAGGCCCCTGAAGGAAATTATCATCATCGTATTCATCATAATCTGTTGCAGTTAGAGAGATAGAGATTGGTGTCAGCAGCTAGCGGGATATCTGGTGGAATTATATTCCAATGCCATCAAGCCACTGGAACGACCATAGAACAGATTTTGTGAAACGTTGCCTTAAATTGCAATGTTAGGCTTCACCACATCACAATAACGCAGTTTATCAAACACTACATTAGGGCAGTGCTTCACAAAATGTGATCTGATGGCATTGCAATATAATTCCACCAGATACCTCGCTACCTACTCAGAGGAGTGCGACAGGCTTCGGCAGCCGGCACAGTTCATATCCTCGCCGCTGAATGGGGGCTTCATTCATTCAATCCCTGACCCGATCGGTTGACTGGAAGCAGGCTGTAGATTTTCATCACGCTAGCTAGCTTGCTTACAGACACCAACATTTATTTCCTTAGATCCACCAAATGATGATGGTGTTAATTTCTTTCAGGGGCTTACGACATCTCGGTCACCAGCCTCGTGTACTTCTGTGCGAGTTGAATTTTTGTGATAACTGAAGTGTGTGTGTAACTGTAGTTATTAGCCCCGGGAATGGTATAGATGACCTGGAAGTTGAAATTCTGGCATTTCCCAGGAAAGAGTGTGAAAACAATAACGGGTATAAACACTCTAGATAGTCGTTGTCAGCGTCGGTATTCGAACCTACGATCTCCGGATTTGTTACAGCTCCCCGTTGCTGTCGTGGTTAACTATTTAACGCTCATGGCTACGCCGATGAGTCCCACCATATTAAAATAGGGATTTTTTAGTAATTCAAAAAAATGTATTGTGAGAAAACGACTGATATAATGTGTATTCTTAAGGTTTGCTCTACATTTTGTTCCAAGTATCATTCACAAAGAAGGCGAACAGTACAGTCGGCTACATTGTACAGTAGAACGTCACATCAGCAAAGTTTGACGGGCGACACGTGTGGCCTTGCTAGGAATAGCATTCCATAAGTCAATCCGATGCCTCAGCGAGATGCAGGTAGTCAGCATGAATACTGTTCGTAGACTGGAGTCAGCACATTTTTATCGGATGAGAAAATCATCTTGGTCTATTCGGATGGAGCCAGTCAACGAAGACTACAAAACACTAGTTTCGGAGCTAATGCCCAAGATTTCCTAAGCCCCTAAATTGAATTCACAACATTATGGTGTTTGAAGCAATTTTTCAGTGATGCCTTAGTAAACGAAAGTTGGATGGTTTTCAGTCTGTCAGATCCATTACACTTAGGCTGTAAAATATATATATTTACAATATATAGCCTACACTTATTTAGTTGCAGTATTAGTTGAGATAATGCAACTCGTTATTTGTTGGTTGTGGTCTGTGATGTTTTGTTGAGATACTGGAAGTGGTGATTGACCTCCGGAATTTGCTTGTTTGGAGTGAATTTGTGGTTGTTGTAAATGGTCAATTCAGATTGTATTGCACAGGCTACTTATCTGGTTTAGTCATGCGTGGTCCTGTTGAGAGCAGTTAACTTGGTCACTTTCTGCAATTGAATAAGGGAAATTCCTGTGTGTGTGTGGGGGGGGGGGGTTCCCTTATCTCGTTGGGCTGTTCTCCCTCTCGCATTCCTAAGTGCTATGTGTTCCTCGTGCAAATGTATCTGTAAGTTGCCAATCTAGTCTCTCTAATGAGGTGTATGTTACTGTATTCAGGATAATCTTCAACTATTAAAGACCTGGTTTCAAATTCTCCACGCATAAGCTAAAAAAAAGCCCTCTTTAAGCGCAAACGGAGGTCAATCACCACCTCCAGTATCTCAACAAAACATCACATAGACCACAACTAACAAATATTGACGAGTTGCATTATCTCAACTAATAAGCCCCTGGCACTACAGCCCTGAAGGGCCAAAGCCTACCAAGCGACCGCTGCCCAGCCGTTTAGCCTGCAGATATTGGGGCGAAGCGTGGTCAGCGCATCGAGTCCCCTCGGCCGTTAATCTTGGTTTTCGTGACCGGATCTCAACTAATACCGCAACTAAATAAGTGTATATATTATAAATATTTTCACCCATATTTTCAGAAATAGATTTGATAGCCTAAGTGTAATGGATCTGATGATGATCGCTTGACGATTGAAACTGGTCATCCAAGTGTATTTATTAATTTCATGTTTTTTTTTTAGGATTAGGGCAAAACCCATATAATTTGGGTACAATCGTGTTGACCGACTGAAAAGCATCAAACTTTTGTTTTTGAATTCACAACATAACAAAAACAACACTTGTTTACATAAAGATTAATAGACTATACTTTTTTTGCTTTAACATTTTACCGAAATCGAATAATCGCTGAATGCATAAAATCCATTGGTGTTCGCGCTCAATTTCTAAAGCAGAAGTTCTCGTGGCGTGGTGATAGGGCGTCACCGCGTAGGTCCTGGCTCGATTCTTGGCTCTACCAAGAACTTTAATTCTAATCTGAGGGTTGGTACGGGGTACACTTAACTTCGTGATGGAGAACTGAGAAGACCACCTCAGACATCCTAGAAGTACTTTTCCGTGGTTTCCCCACTTTTCTCCAGGTTAATGCCGAGATGGTACTTAAATTACAAACACACACACTAGTACAGTCATCACAATGACACAGGTTATCAGACGGAATCGACTCTTACTCAAGTACACGGAGCTACATGACTACGATTTCTCTTAAAATAAGTTACCTTCTATATCTATTTTATCGTTACGAGGCGTTCTCTGAATGTATTAGTATGTACCCCTTCGATTATATCCAATTCTAATCCTTCTTGTGGCAGCTTCATGCGCAGTTGCGAAGATAATTTTTCTGGTTGGTTAGTTGCTCAGTTTAGGGGTTGCGACAACACGGTCATGTAGCCCCGTGTACTTTGGGTGGGTGTCGAATCTGTGTGATAACCGGTGTTAATTGTGATGGTTGTATTAGTGTGTGTTATCTGTAATATTCAGTTAAGGACTTCAGACGATCAATTTAAAGTAGTTCCTACTTTTGCTACCAAATGCTACCGTCAACGACACCTAGCTGTAAACTTGGCAACTAGATGCCATCGCAACTGGCACCTAGCGACGAACGTTGGAACTTAATAGAGCATTAATCAAATCTAACCTAAAAATTTAGCTTCACCCAATTATAGTTAGTGGAAGGTTCTTTTACATGCCATAAATCTATGACGTGGGCCCGCCGGCTTTACTTCCCCTCCGATGGAAGGCATACTGGGGGATGTTTGACGCTCTTAAAAATTCCGACGACCTCGGCAGGGTTTAAACCCGCGATTTTAGGCATAGACGCTCAGCATGCTACCAACTACGCCCCCGAAGCCGCTGATAATTTTTGTGTAACTCTGCTGTTTTTGATACGGTGACATAATCCGTAGGTTAGGAACTGGGCGGTAGTTGTCCTTGAATACGCGCGGACCTCCGAGGCACAGTCCCGAAGTAACTCATTCCTCCAAGGTTTCCCATACTGTATTATTAAGGCTGTGCGATCGCCACCGCCGTCAATCGCATGGCAAGAGATGGCAGAACTACTGTATCACCGATAGCAGCCGCTGCATTTGTGTTAGTGACGTGTCTACCCTTCAATTATCACCTCCTTCCGCCCCTACTCCCCCCGCTTCTCCTCGTCACTCAACGTCTTCTCTCTCTCTCTCTCTCACTGATAGCCTTGCTTTGCATCTGAAAAACAAACCAGACTTGCTTTCCGAGCCGTACTGTCAATTTGTGGACTACTGTCGACCAAAGTATTATGTGTACTCGAGTTTGAAGGTTGTTTGTGACGTAACCAATAGACATACATAAAATCCAATAACATCATTATTTTCGTCGTTCTATTTTACGTGAGTCCATGTAGGTTTGGAATTTTTAGTTTATATTTTAATATTTTTTATCGCAGTTGGAACACAAAAGTGCCCGTTTTTAAGCGTGTTTCAACCATGCGTCACATTTAAGAATTATTATCTCACAAACCCTTCATTGTATCGAATCCAAATTTTAACACAATATACATTGGAATGTTGTATAACTGGTTTATTAATTTCAAAATTTTTCGTGTCCAAGAAACAATGTTGTTGTCTATTGTCTAAGGTAACGTTTTCTCGGCTTGGGGTGGTTGGAATATGTAGTTCTTGGTCGCGTTATATTCCTTATACATCAAAAAGTTATGTTGAACGACTTTAAAATACGTAAATTAATTCACTTATTTTATATCGGTTTATATTTGAACGGGGAAATACGACCTCGCCTCGCTCGGCAGTGATGGGCTCCATCTCAGCAACGCTGTACAGCCTACCCCGGAGCGGCTGGCAGGTGAATCATGCCTTATTTCCACGAACAAATACAAACCGATATAAAATAAGTGAATTAATTTACGTATTTCACAGTCATACAGCATAACTTCTTGATGTATAAGGATTACAACGCGACCAAGAGCGATATTTTCCAACCACCCCGAACCGAGAAAAAGTTACCTTACAAAAATGATAACAACTTTGTTTCTTGGACACACAAAATTTTGAAATTAATAAACCAGTTATACAACATTCCAATGTATATTGTGTTAAGATTTGCATTTGATCTGATGACGGGTTTTTGAGATAATAATTCTTAAATGTGACGCATGGTTGAAACACGCTTAAAATGGGCACATTTTGTGTTCCAACTGCGATAAAAAATATTAAAATATAAATTAAAAATTCCAAACCTACATGAACTAACGTAAAATAGAACGGCGAAAATGATGATGGTATTGGATTTTATGTAGGTCTATTGGTTACTTCACAAACACCCTTCAAACTCGAGTGCACATAATACTTTGGTCGACAGTAGGTATTCTCCCTCCGTCCAGCCCAATAAAAAAGAATATATTATGATATAGGCCTATTATGATTATATTTTGATATAGTATGATATGATTCACGGAGTGAGGTTGTGGTTAGGGTTGTGCAGCTGTGAGCTTTCATTCCGGAAATAGTGGGTTCGAACCCCCCTGTCGGTAGCCCTGGAGATGGTTGTCCCTGGTTTCTCATTTTCACACCAGGCAAATGGGCGCTGTACCTTAATAAAGGCCACAGCCGCTTCCTTCCCACTGCTAGTCTTTCCTATCCCATCGTCGCCATAAGACCTACAGTATTTGTGTCGGTGCGACGTAAGGCAAATTGTAATATATATATTATTTTGATATATATTGAAGATTGCAACTCGCATAATAGGCCTGGCGACAGGTAGTTCAATAAGGAAATAATTAGTGGAAAGCTGGAAATTGCTTTAATCGCTTTATTTGGACCCAGATATTACTCTCCCAAGTTTCTCCCTCGAGCGAAGTCGGCGTTGGCCCTTCTGGCCCTAAGAAGGTACCATTTTTCAATTTTTTGCAAATATCTCCCAAATCATCAACTTTATCAACAAAATACCTCTTATAAAAATAATCTAGAGTGAATTTCCTACAAAAATGTTCCCTACCGTTTGTCTCTAATGTGAACCGTTACGATGCTACGACCATTCAAAGATGAGCCCTTTTTGATTCATGCGGAAAAGCTATGGAAATGATATGCCATATCAACGTTTCTACATGTTTTAATATTTGTCAGCATTCCAGATGCACAAGCTGTTAACTTGTTACAAGTATAACAGATTTTCAATGTAAACAGCTGTGGAAAAATACCTACCATTAGTATCATTTTGCAATATTGAGTTTTCGACTACAGAACAGCATGTGGATGCACGGTGTGCGCGGATCTCGCGGGATGATGCGGACTTGAGAAAATTTGTTGGATGGTTATCAACTCAAGAGCCCTTTCCTCGTGGACAACACGTTGTTTCGTTAAGCACAGGAGTTGTCGCGGATGGACAAATCACTTGTCATATGACCTATGAAATTGGAATAGCAGCACAAAAAGGCATAACCGGCAACAATTTTCACGATGTGAAGTTCCTTAGAAAAAATGGCGTGATGCCTCTCCGCGCGGTAAATTCGAAAATAACAAGTAGTTCCGTGAAGAACTATACAGCCTATTTCCATATATCCTGCTCATGTTAATTGCCTCTATCAACATACAAAATTTCAGTTTAATTGCTGTAACAGATTCATAGATATTGAGAACCGTCTAAATATTTCAGATGGTCGCCAGGTTGGATTTTTATTTTTGTACTATTACATTAAGATTATTGTGGTCGTGTGGTATTCAAACTTCAATCGCATGATTAGAACTCAAGAAGTAAAATCGAGATTTTAAAATTACGCACAGCAGCCATCTTGTGATTATGCAAACAATTGAAATAAATTAGATGCCAGTGGATCTACATTTGAATAAGCATTTAACGTGAAACGTTTCACGGCACTCGGATAGTTAATTCGCGAGAAACGTCCATTTAAATATTTATACATCGCGTCGCCGCCATGTTGGATTTGTGCTCACCAGGTTACTCAAAGTCCTATAGGTGAACATATGTTCATAGTCTCTATGAACATAAAAAAAATCTGTTTGTTTGCTGTAAAAGATTCATAGATATTGAGAACCGTCTAAATATTTCGGAAGCTCGCCGTTTAGGATTGTTATATGTATAGGCCATAGAGTTATGTACCATTCAAGGACAATTATTGCCTAGGTTCATTATTCAAACTTTCACTTCAATCGCATGATAACGACACAAGAAATAAAATCATAATTTTAAAATTTCGCACAGCCGCCATCTTGAGGTTATGTAAACAATTGAATTAAATTAGATGGCAGTGCATTACAATCTGCAAAATCATTTACTGTACCACATTTCACTGTGCTCAGAGAGTTAAATCACGAGAAAAGTCTATTAAAATATTTCAAATTCGCTTGTTCGCCATGTTCGTTTTGTACTTTACAGGTTTATGAAATATACATAGGTAAACTTCTATCAGTACCCTTTATCACCGTACAAGATTGCAGGGTGATATCTGTAATAGTTTCGGAGATATAGAATGTCAGTGAAATATTTCGCACAGCCGCCATTTTGAGGTTATGTAAACAATTGAACTAAATTAGACTCCAGTGCTTTACAATGTGTATAAACAATTGCTGTACCCAGTTTCATTACGTTTGGGTAGTTAAATCGCGAGAAAAGTCTATTTAAAAGTCTCAACTTCGCTTGGCCGCCATGTTGGTTTTGTAGTCACCAGGTTTTTGAAAGTGTCATAGGTGGACTTCTAGTAGTGCCCTTTATCACCGTACACAATTTCAGGGCGATATCGGTAATAGTTTCGGAGATATCGAATGCTAGTGAAATATTTCGCACAGCCGCCATGTTGGATTGGTGAGACGTAACAAAATTTGAAGGGCACGGTCGAGGTCGCCGGGAATAGCGCCATGAACTTACCGAGTTTCATTGAAATCGCTCCAGTCGTTTAGACACACACACACGCACACACACACGGACAAAAGGTGATTTCATAAGCCTATTTTTTCAAAATTGAAAATAGGCTAAAAATCCGCAACACGGATATTCCTGGTGATCCTCTTGTGCTTTTCCAATGCATTTGCCTTGCAAAGAAATCCGATGCAGAATTGAAACAATATTTCCAGTTTGAACTAGCTCCGTATCCGGTTGCGATCTTTGATAAAGCGGGAATGCGTAGACGCAAAAGTCTGTGTTCTATAAATTATTCGATACTGTTACCGATGAGCCCATATTTGAGGACCTACATCATGTTCTCGACGGAGGATATCTTCTGCACCGTGTAATTTGGCACCAAACCGATACTTTTGTCGACATTAGTGCCAAATATGCGAGTTACGTTAAAAGATACTTTAAAAACAGTGTCATTATTTTCGTTGGGTATCCTGACGACCCAGCAGCTCGCAGTACCAAGTCCGTTGAACGTCTTCGACGATCGCACAAGCATGAAGCTGCTAATGTTTTTTTTTTTATGAGTCCATGACGGCACCTATGCCACAAGCAAACTTTTTGTCTAATGTCACAAACAAACGAAGATTGATCGACTTGTTGCGCGTCAAATTCGAAAGCGAAGGAATCGAAACCAGACAAGCTCCACATGCCGATGTGCTGATCGTTACCACCCCACTCGAGTTATCTCGGCCCGACAATTCAGTCATTATAGTGGCTGAAGATATAGATATCCTGGTCATCTTGGCGGCTTGTGTGCCACCCTCCACGAAAATGTATTTTATGAAACCCGGCCAAGGTTCAACCAAACAACAACTATTTTGCACAACAAGTTTCAATCTCCCAACATGTGTGCAAGAAAACTTCCTCTTTTTGCATGCGTTTAGTGGGTGCGATATAACGTCTTCGTTTCACAGGCAGTGCAAAATGAAATTCGTAACACTGCTGAAGAGTAATGAGGAACTGCAGACAGCTGTTAGGGTTTTCCGAGACGTGAACGCAAACCCCGATGAAATTGACAAAGCGGGCCAGTTGGTTTTGGCTGGGCTTTATGACAACAAAACCACGGGAAATACCCTGAATGAGCTGCGGTTCCAACTGTTTGAAAAATCTCTAAGCAAACATCGATTTAATCTCGCAAGCTTACCTCCCACCGAATCAGCGGCACGTGATCACTCTTTAAGAACATATCATCAAATCCAAACATGGTATGGAAATGATACAAATCCACTGGATTGGGGCTGGAAAAATTCTCAATGTGGTTTGGCTCCCATACCTACGAGGGATCCGGTGCCACAAACGCTTCTAAACACAGTGTCCAGCAAATGTTCGGAAGGATGTAACGCAGCTTGTGGTTGCAGGAAAACGGGCTTCCGATGCTCCAGAATCTGCATGAATTGCATGGGACGGTCATGTACAAATGCTGCCGAGGAAGATGATATGGATGATTGTGACGGAGACATCGATGTTAATCTTGAGCGCCCTGTGACGTCGGACAAAAGTACCGATACAGACGATGAAAGCGATGACGGAGAAATTGAGGCCACAGCTGTTTACATTGAAAATCTGTTATACTTGTAACAAGTTAACAGCTTGTGCACCTGGAATGCTGACAAATATTTTATAATATGTAGAAACTTTGATATGGCATATCATTTCCATAGCTTTTCCGCAAGAATCTAAAAGGGCTCCAATTTGAATGGTCGTAGCATCGTAACAGTTCACATTAGAGACAAAAGGTAGAGAGCATTTTTGTAGAAAATGTACTCTTAGATTATTTTCATAATAGGCATTTTGTTGATAAAGTTGATGGTTTGGGAGATATTAGCAAAAAAAAAAAAAAAAAGGAAAAATGGTACCTTCTTAAGGCCAGAAGGGCCAACGCCGACTTCGCTTGAGGGGGAAAAGTTGGGAGAGTAATATCTGGGTCAAAATAAAGCGATTAAAGCAATTTCCAGCTTTCCACTAATTATTTCCTTATTGAGGCTTTTGTTTTTCGACCTGTCGCCTGGCCTATAAAGTTCTATTGATCTTAAACATGATTTATTCTGCGAATATAACTTACAGAATTTTATAAAGTAACTCATAAATAATTTTTAACATTCTGTAAACGAAACACACACATATTTTATTATGAGCAAATATTCCCATGAAAATAAATTTTATTATTTCAGATTTTGAAAAATCATTTACATATCATATTGTTCTATATTGAAACATCTTTTTTTAGTAATAATCTGTTACAGGTACGAAGTACACCATTTTATACTGACTGTATAACAATATAAAGTATTGACAGTAAGAAAACAAAGAATAAAATTTAACAAAAAAAAAGGGACTTAATAATAACAAATTCATTGGAAATTAAATAACAAATAAAATAAATAACAGAGGTTATAAAGATATGTATGTGAGTCGTCCAATTCCAGAACTACCTAAGTCAATTTCATGAAATTTGTGAGAAAGGGCAAAAAACTGTCTTGAGTTATCCGTGCGCGTTTAAATAGAAACAGTTTGTATAATAGTTACAAAATACGATTAGTTTTCATTTTATGTATGTTTTAAAAATACAGTAAAAGCAGTTTTTACGTAATAATAGAAAATATATTGCACTTAAGCAGTTTTGATACAGGATCTAGGACTTTAGTAGTTTTGGATTAGTTTCATTAAGTCAGTAATTATGGTTTCTATGTGAAAGTGAAATTATTGCTATATTTTAAAGTTCTCTAAGAAACTACCCAGTATACAATAAAAGTAACCTTTCAACCTTAAATTTCCATTCACAATATGCTCACAGCTTTTCAAACTAGGCGAAATAGAGTCCATTGGACTGCACAGCAACGTCATTCCATGGGGTCTTCTTCTTCTTCTTCTTCTTCTTCTACTACTTCAGATACATTTTGTCGAGCTATGTCTTCGCCACATAGTAGCAAGTCTCGGTAGAAGCCTAGATCCTCTCTGTTGTGCCACTCAGGGCCGAAATGCTTTGACAAAAGCTGTTTCACATCAGTCACTTACATATATATAAATATATAAAAGTGTACCCGTTCCTACGCCACTTTAACATGTTTTCTTGGCGTTGATTACAGTAGCAGTGTTTAGCTATGGACAAGTTCATTGTTAAACGTAAACGCCTGGAGAGTGAAAGTGAGCAGTCGGCTCCTACTCCCGAACCGTCGAATTCAACATAAAGAAGACAAACGAAAGACCAGGACAGTTACGTAGTGTATGGATTTACGTGGAATAAGAACGAGGAAAACCCTATCCTGTGTGTTTAGTTTGTGGCGAAACACGAGGCCATGGTACCTAGCAAACTGAAGTGGCATCTCACAATTAAGCATCCTAGTGGGTCTGGGAAGAGTGTGATGTATTTTTCACGTGTACTAGAAGGGGAGAAAAAAAAACCAGCTGTGCGAATGGTAAAGAGAATGACCATAAGTGATACTGCTCTTGAAGCCTCGTTTAAAGTAGCAGAACTGATAGGAAAAAAAATCACACACACACCTCATACTCTTGGAGAGGAAATCATCGGTCCTGCATGGAAAATTATAGTTTCAACAATACTTGGTGAAGGAGCAGTAATCAAATTTCGAAATTTCCTCTTTCCAACAACACAATCAGTCGCAGGATATCTGAAATGTTTGCAATATCAACGAACAAGTCGTGGGGAAAATAAAAACTGATAGAGCATTTGCTTTGCAAGTAGATGAGAGTATCGATAGTGGTGACAAACTGCAACTCCTTGGTTTTACCAGATATATTGATGATAAAGATATTAATGAGGCGTTTCTGTTCTGTAGACCGCTGGAGACTACAACCTCAGGACATGATATTTTTGTTTCTATTAATTCCTTTCTCAATGACCAAGATCTTTCATGGAAAGACTGGTTGGTTAGTTCTTAAGTTTAGGGGCTGCGACAACGCGGTCATGTAGCCCCGTGTACTTTGGTGTGTGTAGAATCTGTCTGATAACCGGTGTTAATTGTGATGACTGTATTAGTGCGTGTTATCTGTTTTTAATTCAAGTAAGGACTGCAGTCTTTTGAATTTTTCAAATAGTTCCGACTTTTGCTGCCAAACGCCACCGTCAATGACTACTAGTTCAGAACTTAGCTACCAGACGCCACCGCAGTCGGCTCTTGACGACGAACGTAGGAACCTAAGAACGCTAGTCAAATGTTTAACCTATATATAATTTAGCTTCACACAGGTGTAATTAGTGGAAGGTTCTTTAACATGCCATAAATCTATGACATGGGACCGCCGGATCTACTTCCCCTCCGAAGGAAGGCATACTGAGGGATTTTTAACTCTCTTAAAAATCCGACGACTTCGGCCGGCATGGAAAGACTGTTGTGGTATATGTACAGATGGTGCACAATCTATGTCTGGGAAATTTAAAGGTTTTTACTGCAAGAGCTCAAGATTTTGCTGCAGTGTTTAACGAAGTTGTGAAAATGGTGAACTACATCAAGTCTCGACCTTTAATGTGCAGGATTTTTAAACAGTTATGTCTCGCAACGGATGCACCTCATACCTCTTTGTTACTTCATACAGAGTAAGGTAGTTGTCGCGGGGTCGTGTATTGAAGCAGTTTCTTGAACTTAGAGAACAGGTGAAAACTCTTTTTAAAGATGAAAATCAAGATACATTTTATGAGCTGTTACTAACTGATTCTTGGTGCTTGGAACTGTCGTATCTGGCAGATATTTTTCATAAACTGAATTAACTGAATGTTTCAATGCAGGGTAGACAGGAAACAATAATTTCCTCAACCAATAAAATGAAAGATTTTAAAAGAAAACTTAGTTCTTGGACGTCTGCAGTTCAGAAAGGAGATCTTTCAAACTTTCTTCATCTGGCAGTAGATAACGATCTGGGTAAGCTGAAAGACCGCATTTGTGATCACTTATCAAGATTGCAAGAAGCAATAGATACATACTTTCCATCTATTTCCACTATGAATGTCAACTGGGTTGTCTCACCATTTGATTTCATAGATAGTGCGAGGAAATAGATTTCACTGGTTGCGAACGAGATGAATTTATTCATCTTTGTGCCGATTCCACACTCAAAAGTAAGTCCACCAAGAGTGAGGCGTCGGTGGCTACTTTTGGGCTTCAGCGGAGAGAGTAGTATCCTAACCTAATGAAGAAAGCAATTAACACACTTTCGCCCTTTCCAAAATCCTATCTATGCGAGCAAGCCTTCTCTGCTCTGGTGACAATAAAATCCAAAGCAAGAAATAGACTGAATAACCTTGAGGATGATTTGCGTGTTTCATTGTCAACTGCAAGGCCCGATATCACGTACCTGTGCTCTAAGCATCAATCACAAGTTTCATATTAACGATTTATCGAACAAAATTTTGATGTATTTTTACTCACTGACTGTAGTAAAGTAGACTGTATTATGTTATGGTGTACGTTACTTATTATAAAATATTTCAATAAATTTACATATGAAACATATTTTTTTTTTTATTCAAGGAAGGGTGCCCCTTGTGTTTAATGTTATTCCCAAGGGTGCCGTGAACTTCAAAAGGTTGGTAAACTCTGCTCTAGTCTGTGGTCGTGTGGACTGGCATGATGAGTCAGGGCGGGAGGGAGGCGGAAGCTGCGATAGCAAAGGTGTTGAAGGAGAGGATAAGGCAGGTGCCCGAGCGCGCTCTTGCCCAAGACCTTGTCTTACCGCTGTGTGTGTGCGCGCGTGTGTGTATGTGTGTGTGACTGATTCAACCTGCGTTTTGTAGAGTCTGAAAGGTACAATCACCACGGGTATATCGCTGAACCAAATTTCTTTATCGAACTTTTCTACTGCTCAGAATAAGAGCCACATCAAATTAATAAAACTTTGAAGTTAATATAACAATTTTTTCTCACTAAAAATGGTATTCAAATCTGAAGAGGTTAATACAAAATTTGAATTTCGTAATAAGAATTGTTCCTATTGCAGGTACTACTACAGGGGTTGTTGTACATAAATTTCGGTGTCTTCCGATTATTAGTTTCGTCGTGGAGATTGTACCTTTAACGCTCAAAATAGCCACTTTGAAGCCATGTCCTCAGCAAACGAGCCGTCGTTATTTTCTTCAAAACGCATATAATATCTCACAAAGACCTACATTAGAGATTAAGAGTAAAAATAAAAATAAAAATAAAATTTCAATTTTTGACCGCACAGCCTTAATACACTACGGTCAAGATTGCCTTTCACCAAGGCGATTTTCGTTTAATGAATGTGATATTTTAGAAGTGAAATGTCACGTCTGGTGGTCGGTTACTACTCGTGAAAGAAAAGAGACACAGTGGCTTATGATCGCCAGATAAAACTACTAACTTCTTTCACTATTATTACTATTATACCGACAGCAGTGGCTACGCTGGCTAAAGCGCAGCATTAGGTAATGGAGCCAAGCTCTCTGCTGACTCGGTAGACGCGTGGGTTCGAGCCCCACCGTCGGCCTTCCTTGAAATGGTTTTCCGTGGTTTCCCCATTTTCAACACCAGGCAAATGCTAGGACGGTACCTTCTGATAGGCCACGGCCACTTCCTTCCACATCCTTGCCCACTTTCATTCATCTTAATCCATTCCATCTCTCATCCCGACGCGCAGGTCGCCCACGGGCGTCGACTAGAAAGACCTGCACTCGGCCTCTCAGGAGACCACACAAAAAAAACTATTACTGTATTATTATTATTATTATTATTATTATTATTATTATTATTATTATTACTGAGCACCTCGTGGTGTAGTGACTGGCAATCTTGGCAGTCGTCCCAGAGGTCCGGGTTGGGTTCCCGATTCTGACTAGAAGTTTAATTCTCGTCTTAGGGGCTGGAACGCGTTACACTCAGCCTCGTGAGGCAAACATGAGAAGAGGTGGGTTAGGTTCCCACCTTGGCCATCTCGGAACTTTTTCTCCGTGGTTTCCCATTTTACTCCAAACAAATGCCGATACTTTTCCTAAATTAAGTTCACGGCCGCCTCCTTCCTAACACTCACCTGAATTGAAAATACACACGCTCCAAAATAACACAGGTTATCAGGCAAAATCTACACACACAAGTACACGGGGTAAATGACTACGATGTCCAAGTCCCAACAACATATAACTAGCCTACTAGTTTCCTTCACTAATACATTGAGAGTATCTATGTGCACTATCATACCAGTTGGAAACATGAACGGATGCTGAGGTGGATTTACCCGTAGATTAGGTCTATTATTATTATTATTATTATTATTATTATTATTAATTATTGCCGGATAAAATACTCATGTTATTCAATTATAATAATTACAGTATCTGGAATAGTATCCATTCGTGGTTTTGAATAGGAATTAGGCGGAAAAATAGAACTTCAATTTCCCCCGCACCAATTGTTCAGTATGTGGCATTGAGGCGGTTACCTGCTTTAAAAGCCGCTGGCTGCGAGCGAAGCGAGCAGGCCAGCGGCGTTATGGGACCAGTTACCGTTGCAACAATGCGCCTGGTGTAAATAATTTTAAGGGGGATAAGTTGTATTTTATCGTAAAAATAATATTATTTCGTTAAAATAATTAAAGAGAAATACCGCAGGATGTAGGCTAGGCCTTGAAACCAGACCTGTTGGATCACCAAGCAAGCACGATACCACTCCAACACCTCTCTCACACGGTTGAATGCTGAGAGTAATAGGATAGCGGTCTGTATACACCGCGATTATTACCTGTTGGGTACATGCGCATGCAATGACTTTCGTACGTATGTGGGCCAGTATGTGCTGCAGCGTGATTGATGGGGAAGATTGTTCACTTCGCTTGTTGCTACGGAAGTGTTCACATGAGCTCCTACTGTAACTGTATTGCATGTCCCATGAGGACAGCAGCAGTGACCCCCTCCAGTAACTATATTCCTTCTTCATTTCCCTCTAAGTTCTCGAGTTTGCGCCATCAGGTAATAATCGCTCGCCTACGGTATTGGATAAAGAGTAAACTTATAAGGTGTAAATTAAATTATTTATAGATATAAACATTAAAATATAAATACAGTATACATATTTAAAAAAACCTTGAAGTTGTAAAAAATAATTTAAAAATAAATCTATAATTATAAAAAATAAATTTTAATATTTATAACAATCAAAATAAGTAAAATAAATAAATACAATTAGGAAATATTTGAAAATATATTTCTGTCCTATGACGAGTTTGAATCATTGGATGGAAGAATGCTTTTCATAACTTAACAGCACATGGACTTATGTACGGCAATTCAGTCACAATTGGTACGTGCGTTGACAGTTGCGCTGCAAGAAACTCGCGTATCAATTTCACATGCCTGAGTCTCGCCGACTGTGCTCTGTGCGACAGTGCAACCGGGGCTAACCGGCCATAAACTGTACAGTGAGGGCCCTCCCTATAGAACGGAGCCTCGCAGAGGCCGTGTAACGTCAGGGGCCACTGTGTATTGCAGCGCGTCGAACAAGACATTGGCGCTAGCATTAGCGTAGCGCGCAACTAATTTAATTCATTTACACTTTTTTTTATCGTATTTAATAATCATTATTTAGGCCTACATGAATTTCAGAGTAGTTGCTGGAAATACTGTCCTTCAATTTCGAAACACACTGTGCACTGACGTAGGAAGGTCTGGTAGTCTACACTCGCTGTAATTCATCCTCACTGATATTTCGCATCAGTGCAGTTATTTCGTTCTCGAGAGCCTCCAGAGTACGCGGATTGTTTCTGTATACCTTTAGTTTGAGGTTCCCCTACAAAAATCGCATGGCGCTGAAACTTACGAACAAATTTACTGCAAACTTCTTCTTGAGAAGGTAAGTTTCTACTATGAAAATTCGATTTTTTGTTCTATACCTAACCATGTTCACGGGATACGAGATAGACTACAGTACTTCACAGCAAGTCTTAATTATCACAACTAAGGTATCTTGCCAGCTGCGTATGTAATACTGTATTATGCTATGACAGCATCCAGCGCTTTAGGACCCGCTGTTGTAATCGGTACATGCTATAAACCTGACAGTGAGTCATTGCGACCTGTCCGCGGCACGGTCTCTTGTAGAGCCCTGCTTGTATAAACAAAACGTTATCCGCATCCGCACGACTGTTATCCGCATCCGCACGTTTGTTATCCGAATCTACTGGTATTACGATAATATTTTAACTGCATTAAGCATAAAGTGTTAATGCAGCACATTTATACATTTGAGGAGAAAGTCGTTCCCCTAGGCTAGATAGCCTATGTCATGTGCTATGATTAAAATATGTGCTATGATTAAAATGAATGTTATACAGTCAAAATTGCAACTCTTTTCAGTTCGGAGTGTTAATTATACATGTACACAAATCAATTATACCCACGCTGGAACTTCTCCTCAATTTTGACTGTGACTAAAACTCAATCATTTGCATAAAACATGGCTTTAACATCTTTGCACTAAGGGAAACGCCACATGTGGAAATTATTAGAGCGGTTATTGTCACCAAATCCAAAAATGTTATGTTATTGCCACAATACTGTTCTGCAGACAGGGTTGTCATCTGTACATCAATCAACCGACAGGAACTTTATGTGTGCAACGTTTACCTTTACTCTAAACGAGACCTCACTGTGGACCTGAATGCCATTCAGAAAATATGTGACGATCTGAGAGGGAAACCATTAATTATTACTGGTGATATTAATGGCAAGCATGGCTCCAGGGGTTGCCCTATTGAGGATGCCCGGGGGAAACTCTTATATGATCTTTGCAGTGCCTGCAATTTAAGTATACAGTACTCAATAATGGTAACAAGCCGACATATGCGTAGTAACTCTCAAAGTTTTGTAGATATAACTGCATGCAACTCCAAACTCTTTCCGTTTTTTATTAGCAGTTTTTAACTTTTATTCATTTAATTTTTCAAATTAATCTCATAATTTATAGTGTAATTAATTTAAAAAAATGTAACAAATTACAACCCTAACGTACTTTGTGTAATAGGGTTCCTGTAATGGATATTCAATAAATAAATAAATAATAATTATACTTCATGACATAATTAGAATGAATTAGCGTAAATGATCGTACATTTGTCATGAAAAAATATGATATGTCATAAACATCCGGGTCTTATTAATGCCATTCTAAAGACTATCCGCAAACATTATCCGCTATCCGCACAGCCATGCAAACTATATACGCATGGCGAAATATTTTGCGGATATCCGCAACCGCGCAATGCTTTATCTATAGGGAGGGCCCTCACTGTACCATGTTATTCCACTCAAGGCTAGTAATCGTTCTTAAATGTGGGAGTAGATGCATCAATACGGATCTCCTCATTATGAAACAAAATATTAATTTGTAGACTAGAATCATACATTACTCGTAACCTGAAACTGTTTTCCAAGAACAATATCTATAACACAGAAATATATAGAAGAGGACGCACGTACTCGAGTAGAAGGCTCGATAGGCTCATACAAATGGCATATTTCTGTAAAAGTCACGATGTTCTTCTTCCTTCATGAACTGAATCATATCCATTAGATTGGCTTTCCTTTCTTTGCTGATTGGAATCGATGCCTGTTACAAGGCCGGTAATTGATGAAGGTCACGCTGTTCAAAAGTATGTGGAAATGCCCGATAGCGGTACATTGAGGGGTGCTCTAGCATGGAGTGAAGCAGGATTTTCCAGAGACACTATGTGATTTTCATTTTACATTCAACATAAGACAACTGCTACCTCAATGCAGGCCGTGTTGGAGCCGGAATTACATGACTGTTACTGTCATCTAGCTATAACTACCAATGTCAGCAGCTCTTCCAGCCATCCATTCAAACATACAGTACATTCAGCGTCTAATGTTTTCAACTCTACTTCCAAAGATTCATGACCGCTATTTGTAATAATGTAAATCAACAGCTAATATTACCCACAATTTATAACCCTCCTTCTTTCACACTGATTCCTTACAATCTGCTGGCGTGTGACATAGTCATAAAAGCAGGTGTGCTGACGAGGATGAAGGGAATCGGGCAGAATCTTGTATCAGCTATAACGACAGCTATAACCTAGACCCGGATTTTTATGATATAAAGTTGTTGAAACAATGACCGTTAAAATGACATGAAAACTTAAAATTTGAACTATCGATTTACTCATATTTACGTTGCTGACATGATTTCAACACACAAAGAAATGCAAACATTAACTTTCAATTCACATATTTTGCAGAAAAGAATTTCACCATTGGTAGAAAAAATATCCTTGCCGATTTACGAAATTATTTGTTTCAAAAGAGCAGCCCCAGATGACATTAACTTCGGTACTATGACACTGTGATCAAGCCAGAAGGACTTGACGCTGCTGAGACCTTGGGTTTAACAAGCAGAGGATTGCTGGAAAACTGGAAAAGAAAGTTGTCGATTATCTTAGGTGCTTTGTGACATTGTGGTCCTGTAGCCCCGTGCACTTGGGTGTGGAAAGATTCTGGGGTCTAGCAAAGAAAATTGAGACCTAGGCGAGTTATGCAAATAAACTGAGTGAATTATAGAGTCGAAGAAGAGACTAATACAATTATATGGACATCTACGCATGAATCAAGGAAGACTAACTCGAAAACTCCTTGTAGGCCTACATTTTTAATGGAAAATGATTGTTTCCAGGTGGTTTATGGAGAATCATACTGACATGGAAAGAATGGGCATCAGTCAGAACTTCAGAGGTTTCCGAGGAAAAGGAGAAAATAAATCATCAAAAGTGATCTTTTCTGAGGAAAGAAGGAAGGAAATGGTCAACCGAATGAAGCTCTATTGACATAAGAACAAAGCCAGTGAATGGAAAAGATGATTCAAGATACCGTAGTGGTTACTCCTTAGTCCATTGTGGCTCAGATCGAACAGAATTATAGTAATAATATCGAGCTACCGAATTACCGTTGTCTTATCTGCACATGCTTCTTAAAGTTCGCTACGAAACTGCGACTGCTCTTTACATCCGATTTTATGAAATTAAATATACCGGCGCATAACTTTCTCTTCTTACTGCTGCATAACAATAACACAACTCTTCAACAAAAACACCTTTTCACTTCAATCTCACCAGAGAAGTACTGTAATACCTCACGGATATTCGGTGTCCATCGTAACAGTGACAAGAGTTTCTGCTCCAATTCCTCCCCCTTCCCAAACCTTTTTAACAGGTCGGAAGTAAGTTATAACATTTTGCTTTGTGTTCTCAGGCTCTCGTGTAAAAAATGTGTTTCTCAGAATCACCTACAGAAACATATCCGAAGTAGGCTATAGCTGCTACAGGGGCTGACACGTTTTATACTGAGAATGATTCATAAACCCTGATTGAGTATCGGGTCTAATGTGTTTCACATGCCGAAAATGCACCACAGACGATTGTGCAAAGTTTTCTATTGTCAGGCCTCCAAGTAAATGGTCTACTCAGAGACATTTTAAAAGAGTGTTTGGAATGTTTATGGCAGCAGTGCGGACGTACAAAGGAATAGATAGGCACAGGTACTCCCAAGTTTTCAAATAAATAATGGAAAGTTGTTGGTTCCATTCCCACGTGCTATAGACAACTGATCGCTCCAATTTGAAAAAGTAACGTTGTTACCCTGTCGCCGTAAAAGTAACGGTTACGTTACACAAAATGCATGCATTATTCTAATAAATTCCAAGTGAAACAGTTTATGAATTATTCATAGTAGCACAAAACTTTATTCTTAATTTCCCAGAACTTACCAATTTTTAACTAAGTGTGCACTTTTCTCCAAAACCATATGGAATATTCAGCTGAAGTTTAGCACACTTACTGAACTATAATAGAACTTCATTTCCATGTAAGCAATTTCCAGTGTTATTAATACTTTTCAATTTTCACTGTTGTTAACTTCACATCCGAAAGAGAAAAAAAGAACATATAATACTATAAATATTTGAAAAATCATAACTGCTGTGCCAAAAAACCTAGAGAGGGGGGCACCTTTCAACAGATTTTAGTATGTAATTTTTAAAAATTGAACATGTTATTTTTAATTTCAGTAATCAACATCATTAGTTTTAATAGTATGTTGGGCAGCTTGTAAATTTTTACTGCAATCTTCAGTCACAACCATCAGGGCAAATTTTATATTTTATGTAAAGTATACATTTGTTGAAATGTACCCCTACTCAGGGGCACATTTCAATAGGGGGTGGGGTACCTTTCAACAAATGAATAACACCACTTTTTCTACTTTCAAATAAAATATATTTTATTTAAATAGGCCAAATAAGCTAATACATGTCATGTTACAAATACAACAAGATTGAAAATGCAAAACAAATGTGAAAGAGAATTGGTTTAGTCACCTTATTCACTAAAAACAGAAAACAACAAATGAGTCTAACATTTCTTACATTATTTTCTCTTTAACTGAGGTGAAGTTTACACCAAATGTCATGGAGGAAATGGCTCTAGATGTTCCTCCACTCAGGCTTGGCTGAGGAAGTCTCATTATAATGTCACTCCTGTTGACACTACTAATATCTTCTTTCTCAGGGGGAAAAAAAAATCCGTGAATCTTCCTTCCTTCCTTCGCATGAATCTAACTTTGTAATTTTCTTCTTTATCTTCAACTTGCCCTACAAATAGGACTTTGTTCTTCTTTCATGCAAACTGAACTAGTACAAAATCATTTATTTGTATTTCTGCACCGTCATCATTTCCTAGATCCACATTTTCATCAAACTCTGATGTAGTAGAAATCAAAAATTGTTCTAGATCTTCACACTCTGACTCGTCTTGTAAAATAATTTCACCACCTTCGCTATCAGAAGATTCATCATCGAAACATTTTCTTGCACGCTTGCCTTTTAGGCCTACTTCTTTGTTTGTTTTCTCAAATTTAATTTTCTTCACACCTAATTTTGACTTTTTTTCTAATCTTTTAAGCGTTTCCTGTTCAACTCTGTTCTTTTCTGGAGTTTCAGTTAGTACTGATGACTTCCTTTTCTACTTCCCCCAGTTTTTCTTCTTGCTTCTGCCTTTGGAAAAGGCCAAACATCTTCAGGTGTCAAACTTCCTTTAGGCATACTTATGTTGGTTTCACAGTGTTTTGACTTTTCTGGTGTGCAGCTCAAAACAGCAGAACTTTCTTTGCTTGTGCTTGGTTGATTTTCAGTTGTACAGCTCACTACAACAGGTGAAAAATCAACCAAAGGGGATGTTATATCATGTTGCATAACTGATCTGTTATCGATAGGTGCACTAATGACATGTGAGGCTTCAAAATCTTCCTCTGTGAAAACCAGACGAGAAAGTGGCCAAGTGCCTGTTGCTTTAAAAGCTGCTGTGATGTTTTTAGGAGTAAATGAAGCAATATATGCTGTGTTAGTTAAAGCAGCCAGGTTATGAATGGTTACAGTTTTGCCAGGATTTGATAGCAGCCAATCATTTTCTGCTATTTTCAGTTTTGATTTAAATGGTCCCAATATTCCAACATCTAAGGGTTGGAGGCGGTGACTACAGTGAGGAGGGAAAGTGACTAACACTATACCATTTTCTCTAGCAATCAATAATGCATCAAGACTGCATTCGCTTTCATCATTGTCCATCAGCAATAGTATTTTCTGTTCTTTTGAACACTTTGTATGCTTTTTTATGTGTTGTAGAACTTTTAAAAATAGACCGCAAGTCATCCATCCACTTTTGGGACTATTTACTAAGCCTAAACTTCCTTCGGGAGCTCCAAACATTAGAGAGTCATGTAACTTTGCCCTTGGAAATACAAATACAGGGGGGATTGTATTTCCGACAGCAGTGACAATCATGCACACAGTTATCATTGTGCCACGTTCACCTGAAGCGATATGACCCACCTGACGAGCTCCAAGCTTGGCAACCACTTTTGGAGCTTGCAGGACCGTCGAGACTCCTGTCTCGTCGAGATTTAGTATTCGTTCTCCTGTGAAATCATCTGAACAAATAGCTCGCTCATAATTATCAAAGAACTCTGTAACATTTGCTTTATTAAAAGCTGTAGCCCTTAATAAACTAGTGTTCTCAGGTTTTCGTAAGGTGAGCTGTTCCTGACGACTCATAAACCCCTTAACCCAATCAATTCCAGCGATTTTATTTTCATCCCAACTACTTGGCATGCTTAAGCCGAGCCGTTTTGCATAATCATATGCAAGCTGTCGTACGTGTCTATAAGTCAATCCATAGTTCATGTTTGAACTTTTAATAATGTAATCACAAAGCATACCCTTTTGATCTGCAGTAAAAACTTGTCGGCTTGTATATCTTGAACTGTAGCATTTTGATGATGTAGGCCTAACTGTTGTTGGGTTATCACTAGGCCTAACATCAACTACCTTCCCTTTTTTTAATCTATAAGATAAAGCAGAGTAGTGCATTCCATATAGATCTGCAGCTCTTCTAAGACATACCATCTTTTACTGCTTTAATGGCTTTGGCAATTTCTTCCTCGCTCACTTCTGGTTTATTGCACTTCTTTACGTAAGTTCGCACCATGTTGCCCAGATCTGAAAGAAAATAACCTTAGCTATAATGTAAATAAAAGATGTACAGAAAATAAAATACTTCAAACCACAGTTAGTTTGAGATGTTACATATCATTTTTAAAGTGGAATATTGAGAAAGCAAAAGGTAAAAGTATTTATTTACATTAAGTACGCCTAATATTTTCACGGCAATCAGTGGTTGTATCAGATTCTGTTAACTTATTTTAGGCCTAGCTCTGACTCAACCACATTATTATAGTTGAACTTTACTAAAAGGCTATAATAGTCCTATATTATGGCAGAAATAAATTATTTACATTTACTGGGGGTAGATTTCAACAGTGTTGAAATGTACCCCCACCAGTTTGTTGAAATCTGCCCCATGTGCAACCATTAAGGTTAAGATAATGTTACTACTGTTAGAAAAGGAGTTTAAAGATGTTTATCTTATATTAAGAAGCAGAATTACTTATTTAATTGGATAAATAAATCTCACTTACCTCAATAAATGTGAAGACAGAAAAATGTAGTGCTGATAACAAAACTAGCTTTTTACTTTACAACACACAAAACAGTGTTTACTGAATAGCAAAGCTCTTCTGAAGAAAAATGGAGGGAAATCCATTGCCAGCTGTTGTTCTGTTGTGGAACTTGACTGGTTGCCTATGAACCAATCACAACGAGGTCCCAGTTGCGGGAAATTCAAACTGTTGAAAGGTGCCCCATGTTGAAATGTGCCCCCCTCTCCCCTAATATCTACTCCTGTTTTCGAAAAAAAAAAGAGATTTATATATTTTTAATTTCAAAAATTTTTGGAGCCAAAATGCATCCAAAATAGTTCCGAAATTTTTTAAAATAAGGTAACATAATTGGAAAAGGGTAAAGTTTCAACCCATCAAATTTCATACCACTAGAGTTAAAACTTCATGATTTATTTCAGTTTCCTTGAAGCATTGCATTTACATTGACATCTCCCCTTAAAGTTCGCTACGAAACTGCGACTGCTCTTTACATCCGATTTTAAGAAATTAAATATACCGGCGCATAACTTTCTCTTCTTACTGCTGCATAACAATAACACAACTCTTCAACAAAAACACCTTTTCACTTCAATCTCACCAGAGAAGTACTGTAATACCTCACGGATATTCGGCGTCCATCGTAACTGTGACAAGAGTTTCTGCTCCAATACCTCCCCCTTCCCAAACCTTTTTAACAGGTCGGAAGTAAGTTATAACATTTTGCTTTGTGTTCTCAGGCTCTCGTGTAAAAAATGTGTTTCTCAGAATCACCTACAGAAACATATCCGAAGTAGGCTATAGCTGCTACAGGGGTTGACACGTTTTATACTGAGAATGATCCATAAACCCTGATTGAGTATCGGGTCTAATGTGTTAGACATGCCGAAAATGCACCACAGACGATTGTGCAAAGTTTTCTATTCTCAGTCCTCCAAGTAAATGGTCTACTCAGAGACATTTTAAAAGAGTGTTTGGAATGTTTATGACAGCAGTGAGGACGTACAAAGGAATAGATAGGCACAGGAGTAGGATATAAAGGCCAAAGCTGGCGCAGGGGCTAATGGGCAAGATGGCCGCCGCGCGCACCCAGCCCCATGTTATTCTTATGGAGGGGTCAGTCAGAGCTGGCGCAGTGGCTAATGGGCAACATGGCCTCCACGCCCTGAGACCGTGCATGACGTCACAGAGAGAGGTCGGCCGTAAAGTTGCTAAATGGAATATTTATTATTATTATTATTATTATTATTATTAGGTAATTATTGATTGATCATGTACAATCAAGAGCAGCCTATATTGTCCACTTCTTGGTGTAGTGGCTAGCATTCTTGGATGTTACTGCAAAGGCCTGGGTTCGACTCCTGGCTCTGCCAAGAAATTTAATTTCTGGTCTCGAGAGTGGAACGGGGGTACACTCAGCCTTGTGAGGCAAAACTGACATGAGCTAGAGTTTCGTTTCATACCTCAGCCATTCTGCCTAACCAAACTTCACCAAACCTAACCTAACCAAACCAAACCAAGCCTAACCTAACCTAAACTAACTTAACCTAACCTAATCTAACCTAACCTAACTTAACCTAACTTCAAAGTAAGAGCAAATGAGAAAGCACAAATAATAAACTTAGTTATAACCTAACCTAACTTCAAAGTCAGAGCAAATATGAGAGCAAATATAAGAGCACACATAATAAACTAAGTTATAACCTAACATAACATAATCTAACCTAACCTAACTTCAAAGTCAGAGCAAAAAAAGTAAGAGCAAATGAGAGAGCACAAATAATAAACTTAGTCATAACCTAACCTAACCTAACTTCAAAGTCTGAGCAAAAAAGTAAGAGAAAATGAGAGAGCACAAATAATAAACTTAGTTATAACCTAACCTAACCTATCCTATCCCACAGAAACCTCATTTAAAGATTTTAGATTTTACATTTTAACATTTTGCTTTTTAACATTTTAGATTTTTGATTTTTCATTTTACATTTTTTAGATTTTACTTTTGGAATATTTGTATTTTAAATTTTAGTTTTTTTTAGATTTTACATTTTAAATTTAAGATTTTTTTGATTTTAGATTTTACATTTTACGAAAAGAGTAAACTACAAGGTCACATACCTAACCTCACCTACCCTAACTTAAGCTAATCCAAAGGCTAATGCACATACACAAAGTATATAAGGGCACATGCAACTATCCTTATGCTAGTCTTATAGGCTACTGTACAACATGATCACTACCCCCAACCGTTTTTTTTTTCATTTTGTTGTTTACACATTTGTCATTTTTCCAATTTCCCATTTTCAGTTTTTTTTTAATGTCAGTTTTAAGTTTTTCAATTTCATAATATGGAAACATGGAATTTGCATTTTGTTGTTTACACATTTGTCAATTTTCCAATTTCCCATTTTCAGTATTTTAAAAATGTCAGTTTTTAGTTTTTCAATTTCATAATATGTAAACATGGATTTTTGCATTTTGTTGTTTACACATTTATCAATTTCACAATTTCCCATTTACAATTTTTAAATGTCAGTTTAAAGTTTTTCAATTTCATGATATAGAAACATGGATTTTCCAATTTGTTGTTTACACATTTGTCTATTTACCTAATTCCTATTTACGGTTTTTAAAATTTCAGTTTAATGTTTTTTCTATTTTATCAATATGGAAACATGGATTTTCCAATTTGTGTTTTACATGTTCATTTTGCATTAGGAGTGGGCAGAGGTGGGTAGTAATTAGAAATGTACAAGCAGTGTCCATACAATATTTTTATTTTAAATACATGTACACTATTTACACATAATACATTTTATATATATTCTTTTTTAATTTGTTTTCTATTTTATTTATTTTTGATTATGAATACCATTTTTTTATTTTTGTTTTTTTATATATTTTTGTAGTGCTATTGTTTTATTTCCTAAATTGTTTTGTTTTATGTATTTGCTAGTTGCAGGCAGAAGATTTTGATATTCATAACTTAACTCTTAAAGCATGGTCAATGATTGAGTAATGACCATAGGCATGTGTACCTATACTATCAGCATCAATCACTCTTTTATCATCACCAGGACACAAAGCAATTTTGTTTAGTCTTATAGATGATATGTCATGTTGTTTAGAAGCGATAATGTTCATGGGTAATCTTTTTACATTGTTTTTCATGACACAATCCTTATAATCTTGAAAGCTTATACAATTTTTGACAACACCTCTGCTAATACCTTTAATCTTTTTGATTTCTTTACCATTTATGTCTAAAGCGTACATTTTAGCTCCAAGTCCAACAAATGCTGTTATAATTTGTCCACAAGCCTCGTCTTTAAATTTCCCCCAACGTTTTCTTGTTTGATGTAGAGTAACATATGTGATTAGTAGGATAATCTGATGTGTCCAGGTGTTCTAGGAAATCCAACTTGTCTTGATATACATCTTGGGTGTTAACCAAATAAATGAACGAGTCGGTATCCATATACATGGGTTTAAGATTGTTCATTCCATAATAGGGTAGCAGGACATCATAGTGGTGGGAATACATGAGAGTTTTTGAAATATCCAGTATACACATTCAAATATATATAGGCTTATTGAATACAATGTTACCTTTAGCCATGTGGAAAGCAGCTAGGTTAGGACCATAAATTGTTCTGTCAATAAATGTCGGCTTTGCTATTAGCTTTTCTGCCTTTTTGCTGTCAGTCACAAGACGTATGTCTATTCTTTTACGGATATTTTCCATTGTTTTTAAAAAAATGGCATTGTTGAATAATTTGTACAGATTTTTCTCAAAATCATTTTTGGCTTGTTTTCGAAGGTTGTTATTAAAATCAACGTATGCCTTTAACCAAGGTCTTTGCTTAAACTTTAACACACGATGAATTTTTATCAATTTTATTCCATGATCTAAAGCATGTTTTAATGCCATGTAGTGAACAACATATCGCCTTCGATTTCCAAGATGAGGAATTAGTTTTTTTCAGAGACGAATCCTTAGGTTGTGTACACTCTGGTAGGAAAGGTAAATCGTTGTGTAGATCATGAAGGTCAGATGGGTAATCAACATCAACGTCTAGAATGTATCCCACAGGATCGTCTTTCTTTAGTTTTTCTAGATCAACAGTATCTGGAGAAACCCACTGAAATCCACCATAAGGAAGAGAGTGACACATAGCCCACCCGTATTGGTTGTTGGCATCATCGTAGGTAATAAACTGCGATGGTTTCTCATAATCATAGGTTTCCATGTATTTATTGTTAGCTTCAGCATACCGATGAGACACCTGGCATATGCCTCCACGTATTCCAGACTCGATTAGAAGAATCTGATCGTAATCCTGTAGCAATTCCAGTTCAATGCCTGTGTAAAAGAGCATTGCCTCGAAACTTAAACCAGGCGAAGTAAAAAAGTGTGCAGCATCCACTCGGTGTGTTTCTAGTGTTTTGTTTCTAAAAGTTTCAAAGCTGTCTGCAAGAAGGAGTACATCTGAAGTTAGGTAGAGGTCACTATATTCCCCTAGAGTTTTAATGTTGAACTGTTTCCAGACATTTTTGGCATGTTCATAGTCTTCTTGACTAACATCTTCTTGACTTAATTTGTTAAAGAATACCTCTTTTGGAGGTAAACACGTTTCACTTAACTTTTCCCATGAATCAATGTAGTCATAACAAAATACCCCTTTACGAGTCATGAGCATTGCATTTTCTTTTCCAAAGTACTTGTCTGTTTCAGGGTATGATGTTAAGTTGGAAACTAAGTTTTCCAAACTACTCGGCATTAACCGAAACGTGTCCACAAATCGAAGCTTAACATTTCCTACATATTTGGTGAAGGAAATGTACTTTTCTTTGGATTTAGCGATAACATCCACTCTGTCAGTAGTACACCCCAATTGCTTTACAATGAAATTTGCGTTGTAGCCACTCATATTATGTAGAAATACAGGAACGGGGTTACGTGTTTTACACCTCAAATTACAGTTATTGTGAGCACTTCCACGGTATTCCCCTGTAATATGGCAATGGTCTCGAACTTTCCAGTCCTCTTTGGTAAATGGTTTTTCACACAAATAACAGGTTTCAGAACATTGGAACTCTGCTTCTTGATCCTGAGTTAAGGCCTTTGGAACATTTAAGCTGTACATGCGATCAATTTCATTAGCTAATGAGATCAAACAGTCCATAAACTTTTCTGCAGCGTCAGGTCCACGATAAATAACAGGTTGGCTTGGAAGGTTTGTCTTTGTGTTCCACAGCAAGTGAGGGTTTAACGTATATACCAAAGCTCATAGGAACATGTCTCTGGTATGGCACTGTATAACTTGCTTCAGGATTGGGTAAACATGTTTGATATGGTAAGAGTATACTTTCGAAATCTGCATAGATAACGTAAGGTATTCTCATCATTTTTTCAACATTTAAGAATTTCACAATTGAGTTTTTAATAGGCATTTCAACCCTAGCATTGTCATGCTGGACACACAAAGCTCTATGCTCTTTCAATTTTTCCATTCCTTGTTGACCATATCGATTATCGAAGTGAGTAAAACACCGCTTACACGTATATATCTTATGTCCATGGTGAGTAATCTGATGTCCTACTAGTTTATCAAAATCTTTGATAAAGACGTAGTGGTTCTGACCAGATGAAGAACTTAGCAGAAGGAGGTCGCGATGGTCTTGCAGCTCTTGATCCACAACCTTCAGAGGATACAATTTGTTGTCTTGTTCCAATCCAAATACATTAATGGATATATCGTTGTCTTTTTCAAATTTGGGAATGTCAGCTAGCGATGTAGGAAATGATATTACAGAAAAATCATACTTGTTGTCCAGGTCCTTGTATTTACTAATGCGTTGAGCATCCTTTTTAACCAGTTTTGCTAAAATGGCATACATAAAACACTTTTCATCTTTCAAATTTTCAGGATTAATGCAGGCTTTTCTTGCTTGTATAGCTGCTGGTAATGGAATATATGTGCTGCCACGCAAGGGATTGTACTTATTTATTTTCAATCGTACTCCTTCCACTGCTAACAAAGCCCAATTACTGCCTTTTAGCTCAGATTCTTCCATTTCCGTAGTTAACTTTATAAATTGTGTTTCCAAGAAACTACTCAAGTCTGTTTCCAAAAATAGGGCCTGATTTCGTGTTTTAAAAGCACGATCTGTAATTTCATTTGTAGATGTATGAATGAATCTACATTCAGCCACAAGATTAACTTTGATCGACTTGTGCATTGCTAGTTTTTCTGCATAGCTTGTATTATTTGCTGTTTGGACTCTTTAAGGTATGAATTTAAATCCCTACACGTATCACAACGTATGAAATAGGATTTAAGTCGACCTTCAAAAGATGTCTCATATTCAATAAGTCCATTTTTGTCAGGGACCAATGACAGTAGGTAATGTTTTGTAGGCTCTGCTTTTTGTCTTTTAGCTGCCGACACAACATTACAACATTCTTCATGCCGACGTCCGTTGTACACATTGTTGAATGCACTACCACAGGTCTTGCACTCATGGAATTCACCACACGATACTTCATGCCGCTTTCTATGATAGTCTCGAAGAAAAGTCTTTCCACACTCTTTACACATACAGCTAGGAATGGGTTCTTCCATTATGAATGTTGATTTCTGCAAACAGCTGCTTACTGCGTATCACAGGGCTAGAGGTTGGTCGGTGGGACGGTCTTTCACGATGTGAACACCGTGAGAGGTAGTAGTCAACTGGTAATATTCTTGTGAAGGGTCCTCTAATATACCCCTAGTCTAGACCAACAGCTCTTTACAGCGTATGACAAGGCTGTAGACTGGACAGTGAGACGGTCTTTCACGATGTGAACACTGTAACAAGTAGTAGTCAACTGATTATATACTTGCTAAGGGTTCTCTAATATACAATAGTCAAGACCAACAGCTACTTACTGAGTAGTACAAGGCTGTACAATAGTTGTTTTGACAGTCTTTCACGATGTGGTCACTGTGAGTGATAGTAGTCAACTGATGATATTCTTGACAAGGGTCCTCTAATATACCCTGGTTAAGGGTAACAGCTGCTCACTGCTTATGACAAGGCTAAAGACTGGTTGTTTCAACGGTCTTTCACAATGTAAACACTGTGACAGGTAGTAGTCAACTGAAAATATTCTTCGAACTCGAATATGTGTTATTTCAATTCAGGCGGGCCATCAGCTAGACTAGTAGCCCTTAGGCCTTAGGATTTTAATTATTGAACTTTTTTTTTCTTATGGTTGGTGTACGTCCTGATGTACGAATGGGTTGTTAAAGGATGGCGCAGAGGTCACCCCAACCAACAAAGCAGCCCACAAGGGAGCCCCCCCCCCACACACACCGCACCCCTCTCGGGCCGGCATCCTTGATTAAAGGTATTAGCAGAGGTGTTGTCAAAAATTGTATAAGCTTTCAAGATTATAAGGATTGTGTCATGAAAAACAATGTAAAAAGAATACCCATGAACATTATCGCTTCTAAACAACATGACATATCATCTATAAGACTAAACAAAATTGCTTTGTGTCCTGGTGATGATAAAAGAGTGATTGATGCTGATAGTATAGGTACACATGCCTATGGTCATTACTCAATCATTGACCATGCTTAAAGAGTTAAGTTATGAATATCAAAATCTTCTGCCTGCAACTAGCAAATACATAAAACAAAACAATTTAGGAAATAAAACAATAGCACTACAAAAATATAAAAAAATGGTATTCATAATCAAAAATAAATAAAATAGAAAACAAAATAAAAAAGAATATATAAAAAAATGTATTATGTGTAAATAGTGTACATGTATTTAAAATAAAAATATTGTATGGACACTGTTGTACATTTCTAATTACTACCCACCTCTGCCCACTCCTAATGCAAAATGAACATGTAAAACACAAATTGGAAAATCCATGTTTCCATATTGATAAAATAGAAAAAACATTAAACTGAAATTTTAAAAACCGTAAATGGGAATTTGGTAAATTGACAAATGTGTAAACAACAAATTGGAAAATCCATGTTTCTATATCATGAAATTGAAAAACTTTAAACTGACATTTTAAAAACTGTAAATGGGAAATTGGAAAATTGAAAAATGTGTAAACAACAAAATGAAAAAAAAAATACCCGGTTGGGGTAGTGTTCATGTTGTACAGTAGCCTATAAGACTAGCATAAGGATAGTTGCATGTGCCCTTATATACTTTGTGTATGTGCATTAGCCTTTGGATTAGCTTAAGTTAGGGTTGGTGAGGTTAGGTATGTGACCTTGTAGTTTACTCTTTTCGGAAAATTGTAAAATCTAAAATCAAAAAAATCTTAAATTTAAAATATAAAATCTAAAAAAAACTAAAATTTAAAATACAAATATTCCAAAAGTAAAATCTAAAAAATGTAAAATGAAAAATCAAAAATATAAAATGTTAAAATGCAAAATGTTAAATTGTAAAAACTAAAATCTTTAAATGAGGTTTCTGTGGGATAGGTTAGGTTAGGTTGTAACTAAGTTTATTATTTGTGCTCTCTCATTTTCTCTTACTTTTTTTTTTTGCTCTGACTTTGAAGTTAGGATAGGTTAGGTTAGGTTATAACTAAGTTTATTATTTGTGCTCTCTCATTTTCTCTTACTTTTTTTTTGCTCTGACTTTGAAGTTAGGTTAGGTTATAACTAAGTTTATTATTTGTGCTCTCTCATTTGCTCTTACTTTTTTTGCTCTGACTTTGATGTTAGGTTATGTTATGTTATAACTTAGTTTATTATGTGTGCTCTTATATTTGCTCTCATATTTGCTCTGAGTTTGAAGTTAGGTTAGGTTATAACTAAGTTTATTATTTGTGCTTTCTCATTATTGCTCTTACTTTTTTTGCTCTGACTTTGAAGTTAGGTTAAGTTAGGTTAGGTTAGATTAGGTTAAGTTAGTTTAGGTTAGGTTTGGTTAGGTTAGGTTAGGTTAGTTTTGGTGAAGTTTAGTTAGGCAGAATGGCTGAGGTATGAAACGAAACTCTAGCTCATGTCAGTTTTGCCTCACAAGGCTGAGTGTACCCCCGTTCCACTCTCGAGACCAGAAATTAAATTTCTTGGCAGAGCCAGGAGTCGAACCCAGGCCTTTGCAGTAACATCCAAGAATGCTAGCCACTACACCAAGAAGTGGACAATATAGGCTGCTCTTGATTGTACATGATCAATCAATAATTACCTAATAATAATAAATATTCCAGTTAGCAACTTTACGGCCGACCTCTCTCTGTGACGTCATGCACGGTCTCAGGGCGTGGCGGCCATGTTGCCCATTAGCCACTGCGCCAGCTCTGACTGACCCCTCCATAAGAATAACATGGGGCTGGGTGCGCGCGGCGGCCATCTTGCCCATTAGCCCCTGCGCCAGCTTCGGCCTTTATATCCTACTCACAGGTACTCCCAAGTTTTCAAATAAATAATGGAAAGTTGTTGGTTCCATTCCCACGTGCTATAGACAATTGATCGCTCCAATTTGAAAAAGTAACGTTGTTACCCTGTCGCCGTAAAAGTAACGGTTACGTTACTCCAGCCAATCCTGCTTTTAAGCAATAACTTACCCAAGCCTGATTTCAAAGGGATATTTACAGCAAGGCCTCTTATCTGTATGTCGTCGACAACGTTTGTATACAATTTCCCCTGGTCGGACAGAAGTGTACTGCCCTGCGGCGTAGCCGTGCTCATTCAATCGTGCACCTCGACCGTGGGGGCAGCTTCAGTAAGTCCGGGGGTCGTAGGTCAAATCCCGGCGGTGACAGCCCCGGGGCATCTACCCCATACCTGTCCCTAATACAGTTACATCAGACGTTCTCAACTTTATGCTCGCGAATTAAATTTGGTTATAATAATAATAATAATAATAATATCGTATGGCCTTGAGTGCCGAGTGCAAGCTTTGTTATTTGACACCCAAAGCGTAGCTTGCATGTCGAAATTCGTTGCTCCTTGAAGCACTATGAAAGTCAAGGAGGTTAGATATCTAAGCTCCTTGACGATTATAGCGCATTCTAGTAGAGAAATGAGGAACTTTGTGTTGGCGGAAGCCCCCGAGATTAATTTTGCCATTATGAACACGGCCTACTGCTGAATTCAAATGGGTTCTTTGACATGCCAACATCGTATGACATGCGTGTCGTATTTTTACCGCCTTTCAAAAATCACTTACCACGGCTAGGAGTGAACCTGCAAGCTTGGGGTTAGTAGACCGACACGGTAACCACTCACCCACCGTGGCAAGCATGGAATTTGATGCTCTCGTCATACGAACTTAAACGTGCTCGCGAGCCCAAGCTCTCCTGGGATCCATTCTACAATTCAAACTCTGTTGCGCGAATCGGAATAATAATGCTTTCATTACAAATTTTGGCAGTCAGATAATTGAACATTTTGTAAATATATAAATAAAATTGGACATCCCTATTTTATGAGGACTGACACGAAAGATGCTGATTCCACTCGACTGCCCACACGTAAGTGTATCTTACCTGCATGAGACATGCAAGCAGTTGCAGCATGCGTGGTGAGCGGTGAATCCCTAGCTATTTCAATACTTCTGAGGGAGAGACAGACGGGAAAAAGAAAGTGAGGTGCATAGTACTTGTTGAATCATTATTACAAATATTATTCTATTCGATTTCATTGTGCTCGCGTACTTAGTATGGCATGAGGGAGGTGCTTACATTCTGGTTGGTTCCTGAGTTTAGGGGCTGCGACAACCCGGTTATGTGGCCCCGTGTACTTTGGATATGTGTAGAATCTGTCTGATGACCGGTGTTAATTGTGATGGCTGTATTAGCGTGTGTTATCAGTTTTTAAATGAAGTAAGGACTGCATACATTGGATTTTCAAGTAGTTCCAACTTTTGCAACCAAACGCCACCGTCAACCACCAACTAGTTCTGCACTTTGTTACTAGGTGTCACCGCAGTCTGCTCCTGGCGAAGAGCGTTACTCAAAGGTAACCTATAATTTAGCTTCACACAGATGTAATTAGTGGAAGGTTCTTTATCATGCCATTAATCTACGACATGGGACCGCCGGCTTTACTTCCCCTCCGAAGGAAGGCATACTGCTTACATTCTCAAAAATGTTGAGAACGTCTGTGTTACACACATTACTACAGTCATCAGTCATGTAATACAGGTTATCAAACAAATTCAACACACACATGGGGCTCATGACCTAGATGTCCGAAGCCCCTCTAATGAATTAACAGCAACAGAATTGAACTACAAAAGTCATGTTTAAAAAACTGTTTCTTTGATGGTTGTTGTGGTATACGAATCGACACAAGATTTCAAGTTAGTAGGTGGGCTCTTTCCGAGTTAAAGGACTGTGACTGACAGACAGTACAGTGAGAGGATATTCGGCCTTTTATTTCTTTGAATTGAGATGGGTATAATTGTTTAGGCTGTTCGATAGGAGCTAAACGCAGTGTTGTTACTTTGCACGTTGTCACTGCTTGTGAGATTAGAAAGTTGACCAGCAGTTACGTAACAGTACGAGACAGGCAGAGCATAACGGTCCAGCTTGCTTGGCTTTGTAGCTAGCGGGAAATTGTACCATTACAGCCTCTTTCGTGCGTGTACAAGGGCGGGAGAGGCTGCATCTCCCTATTTACTAGTTAACAAAATATTTGTTTCTGTAACTTGCAATGTATACAATGGTATAAAACGTGCAGGTGAAAATATATGTACATAATAGAAATGTAGTTTATATAGCCTATCATGACAACTTGTTTATTAACAACATCTTTCAGGTTCGTTGAACATGAATTTTTAAAATTCATTTCATCTACCCTTAGAGTTACCGGACATCTCGTATAGGCTATAAGGTTGTCCCCTTTTTCATATAAATTTCGGTGTCCCGGCAAATTTTGTAGGGGCGCTTGCATATCGCATATCTCGGGGAGAGAAATAACGAATTTAAATGTTAACAAGAAGTTCCGTGAAGAACTGTACAGCCTACTTTTCATGCCAATGATTATTCTACAGTATATGAACCTATCTAGAATAATGACGAAATTAAGTTGGTAATATCGAAATATCTAATTAGTTCAAAATATACCTGGTATAATGTAGCCTAATAGAGCACTACAGTTGGCAGCCCTGGTGACTGAATATATTCTTAGTTCCACCTCTTAAGGTACAGAATACAAAATTTGGTTGAAGTCCAATGGACGTTACATGCAGTTAGACACTGGATCTATCAGCACGCGTAAAAGCATGTTGCCAACAACACCATGCCTGTGCTGGTCAGAAATAATCTGAATTATTATGATATCTTGTTGTGCCAATTTTGGATGAAATCCATTTGTTAGTATAGAAGTTACATGTATTTTAAAATTGGACATATCAGCAGGCATATAATCATGTTGGCAGCACTGCCTTGTATTAATTACTCCAAATTAATCTAGAATGTCAGGTGCTATACGTGTGCAAAGTATAGAGCTGTTGGCTTGCATACTTTCTGATATATTGATATTAGGGTAAAAAGAATATAGACAGCATTTATTAACAGTTGGCAGCCCTGATTGCTCTTAACAATACTTATAGTCATATCTGTTATGGTACACATATCACATACGAAATTTGGTTGAAATCCAACTGATAGTATAGAAGTTACATGTATTTAAAAATTGGTACTATCAGCAGGCTTATAATCATGTTGGTAGAACTGACGTATATAAGTTACTCCAAATTAATCTAAAATGTCAGAATAAACGTGTGCATAGTTTAAAGCTGTTGGCTTGCATACTTTCTGATATATTGGTATTTGGATAAAAAAAATAGAGAGAGCAATTATTAACAGTTGGCAGCCCTGGTAGCTCTTAAGAATACGCTCAGTCATATCTGTTTATGTACAGATGTTACATACAAAATTTGGTTGAAATCCAATTGATAGTGTAGAAGTTATATGCATTTAAACATTGGACTTATCAGAAGGCTTAAAATTATTTTGGCAACACTGTTATGGTTGGCCTCCTGGAAATTAAACTGAAGTAGTATTATCTACATGTGTGCCAATTTTGGAATAGCTCCCATGCATACCTTGCAAGATATCCAACATGGAGCTCAAATTTCTAGTGCGTTTTTTCAACAGTTGGTAGCACTGACATCATTTTCAAATATGGACGTGAGCTATTCCGGTGCACATCTTTACTCATACTAAATTTGGTTTTGATTGCTTTAGGAGTTGAAAGGGGGGGGGGGACACACACAGCCAGACAGACAGAAGGACAGACAGACAGAAGGACAGACAGACAGACACACATTTTCCCGGATCGATCTCATGAGTCTACTTTTTCCTCATTTTTGCAAAATGTGAAAAGTAGGCTAAAAATCTTACTAAACATACTAAGTTCAATAATGTTTCAAGTACGATCAAATAACGTTTAGACTATGTTTAATATATGAAAGTCCAAAAATTCGAAATATTATTTTATAATCAGCTAAATATTTGAATAATGTGTGTTGAATAGTTTATACAAACGTTTCTTGATGACCAAACGATCATTCCCTCAAACTGGTTTCATGTTACTGTTTCGTTTAAATATTATTTGAATACATTTCTTTTAAAAAAGTTAAAAAGTTGAAATTCGATTTTATACTCTGATCTAGACTAACCATGCAAGTGTGTACCTGCCATGTGTGTGTGCTTGCTATAGAACATCCTTGCTCGTCGTGTACACGGCAACTTCCCTTCTTTCACCTGCAGTTGAGGCTGGGAAGGAGGGTGTAGCGCTTCCTCGCGTGGCTGGACCAAAATACGGAAGATAGCAAACGTAGGGCTGCAGTGACTTATCCAGGCTATATATCTGCTGTGAACATGATAGTGTGCCCGTTTGTCCAAGGACGGTGGAGTGGTGATCCTTTCCCTGAACACATACACACCCATATAATGCTGCAAGAAAGACGAAAGACAAAGACGAACTATCACGTAGGCCAATGTGTTCACGAAAAAGGAACGGCAAACGTTTATTATACGGGCAACAGATGACTGCACAACTTCTCCGTATCATTGGAAACCCTCCACTTACTTCCTCGCGCCGGTAAAGTAATGTATCAACACAGTAGGGGGGCGTGATGGTGCAGTGGTCAAGCTGCTTGCCTCTCGCCAAGGTGGACTGGGTTCGGTTTTCAGTTAATGCACGTGAGATTTTCGAAGTCCTGTGGTTCGGATTCGACGTAAAATTGGATGATCGCTAGTTTAACGGTCAAGCTTTCTTTCTTAAAGTAGAAATCCGTATCGTATGAAACAGGCCTTATGTGTCCGCAGCTCGCTTCAGTCACAACAAAATGTAAAATCGCTGATCCCATTACGATTGTGGTAATCATTCTCGACCGTACATTTTTTTTCAACTTAAGGGTGTACCGGAAGCTCTGCTGTCCAATTCCAACAGTTGTAGCATTATACAGCAGGTACCAATAATCTTTTAAATGAGTTCAGTTCCTTCACGGCTATAGCATTGTTGTTGATTCATTTAGGGGCCTTGTGACACCGTGGTCACGCAGTAGCCTCGTGCACTTAGGTGTGTGTAACCTATCTTATGGGGGCAGATGACCTATCTGTTCCGCCCCTTAAAACTCTAATATCTAACAATAACCTATCTGATGACCTGTGACATTGTGATGGTTGTAGTAGTGTGTCTACTATATTATTAATTGAAGCTAGAATTTGGAAGGAGGCGGCCATGGATTTAAGTTAGGAACCATTCCGGTATTTACCTGGAATAGTAGTGGGAAACATCGAAAAACCGCTTCTGGGACAGCAGAGGTGAGTTCTAACCCATCTCTGCTCAGTTTTTGCTCACGAAGCAGAGTTGCTCTGTTCCAATCCTCTTGGCAGAGCTGGGAATCGAACCCAGGACATATGGATTCGGAGCCTCAGTAAGTACCCGAGACTACATGGACCGTAACATAACATTATTATGAGGGGCGTGGTGGCTCAGTGGTCAAGGCGGACCGAGTGAGATTTTCGAAATGAAATGCCATATACTGTGGTTCGAATTCCATATAAAAAGAAGTCCCGTGGCTCATAATCGCGAGATTGGCCGTCTCGTTAAACTACAAGCTTCCTTCCTTAAGTTATAACATTGTACTACTACTTATTGTTATCATTATTTAACAAATCTCTCAGAGTTTTGTCGTGTCTGTTGCGGGCTTTCGCCTAGGTGCACCACATCAGGCTCATCAGCGGGCTCTTGGTATACCCTGCCCGGACCACCGCTGGCGTAGCGCATCTTGCATTACATCCCATACTTACAGCACACCAGTGTGATACTTTGCTGCGGGAACCAAGAGCTCCCAAAGCTTTTCTTGTAGTTGTTGCTTATTTTAGGGGCTGCGACATGTGGTCATAATATAGCTCCGTGTATTTGGGTTTCTGTACGGCCATAGCCTACCTCTTCTCAGTTTTACCTCACGAGACTTGAGTGTACCCCCGTTCCAGCCCTCAGACCAGAGTTACATTTCTTAGCAGAGCCGGGAATCGAACCTGGACTTCCAAGGCGACAGCCGCTACACCACGAGGTGGTCTTCCAGGAGTGTGAATGACTGCCTGCTGATTCAGCTCATGCGGTTGATTGCACTAACCACTATCAGCAGAGAACATCATGGGTTTACTAGTTTTCGTTACGAAAGTTACGACGCTGACGTCATATCTATGTAGAAATGTTTGCACTTATGTGTGCCGGAAAGGAAATGAAAGGAGAAGAGCTGAAGCTTAGACTCTCAAGGTGGTTTTACCATACTCCAGGCAAATTCTGTGATAATACCGTATTTCAGGCCGAAAAATTATCGTAAATTTAATAGCCTAGTGTAGACATACCGACCAACCAACCGGCGCATCTACACGCGCCCATGTCCAAGGTCATGGGACTATGCCATATTCCGTTTCAGGAGATGAATGGGATTGAATCCCTCCCATTTAGGCCTACGTGGTGTATCTTGCCTCTAAATGAAAGGACAAGAACAAAATGTATATGTTCCAAGTGCTGGTTTGGTAGAGATTCGTAACATAAAATGTGAAACAAGATGGCGCAGTGGTCAAGCTGATTGTCTCTCACCATGGTGAGATTACCAGCGTTATACATTTTCGAGGTGGAATGTCACATTGGAAAGTTCTAATTTCACGGAAGAAATAAGAGAAGAGGTCCCGGGTCTCATGATTGCGAGATTAACGGTCATAGGCTATATTATAATTGTTGTTGTTTCATTCGTGGTTATTTAGCCCCGTATACTTGGGTATGTTCGTATATATATTATAGAGAGGGTGGGAGTGTCTGATAACATGTGTTGATGTGATATCTGTAGTAGTGTATACATCTGCAATTCAAGTGAGGATTGGGAAGGAGGCGGACGTGGCCTTAAGTTAGGAACCATCCCGACATTTTCCTGGAGTTGAAGTTAGAAATGACGGAAAACCACTTCCAGGATGGCTGCGGTAAGAATCGAACCCTCTTCTTCTCCCTTTTGCCTCACGGGGCTGTGTGTGTCCCGTTCCAGCCCTCAGACTAGAATTAAATTTCTTGCCACAGTCGTGAATCGAACCTGATAAGATTTGTATGTGATTAAATAATAATTGCAGAGAATGCAAGAAGAGGGGTGGGGGTGTTAAAAGGATGATATTTTCCACTGGTCAAGCGAGAATCATCGGTTCCATGAAAAAAAGGACAGTTTTAAAAGACAAAATAGCTTAACTAAACACTACCAAAGCTCACAATGTTAACCATGAACGGTCTCCAATCCTCCAAGGAACGACAAAATCTTTAAACAAGTAGTTCCGTGAAGAACTATACAGCCTATTTTCATATATCCTGCTCATGTTAATTGCCTCTATCAACATACAAAATTTCAGTTTAATTGCTGTAACAGATTCGTAGATATTGAGAACCGTCTAAATATTTCAGATGGTCGCCAGGTTGGATTTTTATTTTTGTACTATTACATTAAGATTATTGTGTACGTGTGGTATTCAAACTTCAATCGCATGATTTGAACACAAGATGTAAAAACGAGATTTTAAAATTACGCACAGCAGCCATCTTGTGATTATGCAAACAATTGAAATAAATTAGATGCCAGTGGATCAATATTTGTATAAGCATTAAACGTGCAACGTTTCACGGCACTCGGATAGTTAATTCGCGAGAAACGTCCATTTAAATATTTATAATTCGCGTCGCCGCCATGTTGGATTTGTGCTCACCAAGTTACTGAAAGTCCTATAGGTGAACATATGTTCATAGTCTCTATGAACATAAAGAATTTCAGTTTGGTTGCTGTGAAAGATTCATAGATATTGAGAACCGTCTAAATATTTCGGAAACTCGCCATTTAGGATTGTTATATGTATAGGCCATAGAGTTATGTACCATTCAGGGCCAATTATTGCCTAGGTTCATTATTCAAACTTTCACTTCGATCGTATGATTACGACACGAGACATACAAACTTAATTTTAAAATTTCGCACAGCCGCCATCTTGAGGTTATGTAAACAATTGAATTAAATTAGATGGCAGTGCATTACAATCTGCAAAATCATTTACTGTACCACATTTCACTGCGCTCAGAGAGTTAAATCACGAGAAAAGTCTATTAAAATATTTCAAATTCGCTTGGTCGCCATGTTCGTTTTGTACTTTACAGGTTTATGTAATATACATAGGTAAACTTTTATCAGTACCCTTTATCACCGTACAAAATTGCAGGGTGATATCTGTAATAGTTTCGGAGATATAGAATGTCAGTGAAATATTTCGCACAGCCACCATTTTGAGGTTAAGTAAACAATTGAACTAAATTAGACTCCAGTGCATTACAATGTGCATAAACAATTGCTGTACCAAATTTCATTACGTTTGGATAGTTAAATCGTGAGAAAAGTCTATTTAAAAGTCTCAACTTCGCTTGGCCGCCATGTTGGTTTTGTAGTCACCAGGTTTTTGAAAGTCTCGTAGGTGAACTTCTAGTAGTGCCCTTTCTCACCGTGCACAATTTCAGGGCGATATCGGTAATAGTTTCGGAGATATTGAATGCTAGTGAAATATTTCGCACAGCCGCCATGTTGGATTGGTGAGACGTAACAAAATTTGAAGGGCACGGTCGAGGTCGCCGGGAATAGCGCTATGAACTCACTGAGTTTCATTGAAATCGCTCCAGCCGTTTAGATTTTATTAGGGGGACACACACACACACCTCACACACACACACACACACACACATACACACGGACAAAAGGTGATCTCATAAGCCTATTTTTTCAAAATTGAAAATAGGCTAAAAATGTGACTAGTACAGCTGTGAATTACTTAAGTGTTAAGCCCCCTGAAAGAAATATTTATTTAATAACTACAAGGTTGAAAGTCACAAAGCTACCCATAAACAGTCGACCACCTCGTGGTGTAGGTGTCGCCCCGGAGGTCCGGGTTCGATTCCCGGTTCTGCATAAAATGTAATTCTGGTCTGAGGGCTGGAACGGGGTATACTCAGCTTCGCGAGGCAAAACCGAGAAGTGGTGGCTTCGATTCCAACCTCAGCCGTGGTTTCCCACTTCTAGTTCAGGTGAATGCAAAAAGGTCAAGGCAGCTTCCTTCTCAATCCTCACCTGAATTACATATACACACACTAATACAGCCATCAAAACAACACGGGTTATCAGACAAAATTCCACATACACTCAAATACAGGGGGCTATTTATTTATTTATTTATTTATTTATTTATCGTATGGCTTTTGGTGCCGGGTGTGTCCGAGGACATGTTCGGCTCGCCAGAGGTTGTAGCTGCTTCAAGCGGACACCCCTAGGGTGAGCTACAAGTTCCGTTCAATTTCAAGTAGTTCCAACTTTCGCTACCAGATGTCAATGATACCTAGTGGTGAACGTTGGAACTTTGATAGAGCGTTCCAACGAAATCTAACCTAGAATTTAGCTTCGCACAAGTTTAGTCTGTGAAAGGACCTTTTATATGCCATTGTGACATGGGACCGCCGGCTTTACTTCCCCTCCGAAGGAAGGTATACTGAAGGATTTTAACGCTCTTAAAAAATCTAACAACTTCGGCCGGGTTTGAACCCGCTATATTGGGCAGAGCAGTTCAGCATGCTACCAACTACGCCACCGAAGTCGCTACAGGGGGCTAAATGACCACGATGTCAAAGCCCCTCAAAGGAAACAACCATGAACAGTCGCCTTCTATCTACTACTCTATGACCGACAGCAGTGGCTACGCTGCGCTGGCTGAAGCGCAGCGTTAGGCTATGGGGAAAAGCTCTCTGCTGACTCGGTAGACGTGGGTTCGAGCCTCACCGTCGCCCGTCCTTGAAATGATTTTCCGTGGTTTTCCCATTTTCAACTTCAGGCAAATGATGGGACGGTACCTTCTGACAGGCCACGGCCGCTTCCTTCCACATCCTTGTCCACTTTCATCCATTCATCTCATCTCTCATTACGACGCGCAGGTCGCCCACGGACGTTGACTAGAAAGACCTGCACTCGGCCTCTCTGGAGGCCACACGAAAAAAAAACACTACTCCACGAAGGTTTGGCTACTAAGTTACTGCATAGGCGTAGCACGTTCAAGGTACAGTACAAGTGGCCCAGTGGAGGGTCCAATGAATTGAGGAAATCGTGACTGCAGTCAAAAGAAAATCGTTTTTTGTGTTTGTGTAGTGACTGTAGACGTGTGTAATTTAGGCTCTATGATGGAGAAAACTCTGACTCAGATTGGCCTCTATCAGCGCCGAAATTCGAACATTTGATGTCCGAACCTCTTGCTACCCGATACAATTGTAGTGTGCGACTTAACGAACACAGCTATACCGCCAGGAAAAGAAAATGACAACTGCATGTTGTAAGCAAAATATTGCCAAAGGGTGACAATGTTACAGACACCAATCGAAGACTTCCCATCGGGTTTCACTTCTTCCCTTCGCTCTATCCTTGAGATGTGAAGAGACTGTTTTGTACGCTGAAACTGTTATTTTTACAAGCTTTAGGAAAGGCGTAGGTTGTCCCGTCACGCTTAAGGATTGCTGAAATTTCCTCGATTTTTGAAAATTACTGTAAAGAATACGGTACTTCTCCTCAAATTATATAATACAGTGAGAGCCTTCCCTATAGAACGGAGCTTCGCCTTCGCCGTGGGACGGGCGGAACTCATTGAGTCAGCGCCAGTTGACAAGCATCTCCCGTTACACAACACCTTCGGGAAGCCCCGAATGCTGGCATTGCATACGGAGTTGGCACAATACATTAGTTGAGATAATTACGACTTGTGATGAAGTACTGTAGGCTATCTCGTATCCCGTTAACATGGTTAGGTATGGAATAAAACATCGAATTTTCCTAGTGGAAACTTATCTTCTCAAGAAGTCTTCCAGTAAATGTGTACATAAGTTTCAGGGCCGTGCGATTTTTACTTGTTGTGGAATCTCAAACAAAATGTATACAGAAACAATCCGCGTACTCTGGAGGCTCTCGGAAATTAAATAAATGCACTGAGACATACTATCAGTGATGATGAATTACAGCGAGTGCACCAACACTTCCTACGTCGGTGCAAAGTGTGATTAGAAAATGAAGGACAGCATTTCCAGCAATTACTCTGAAATTCATATAAGTAAATATGATTATTAAATATGTTAAAAGTGCAAATGTGTTGAACTACGCTGCTGCTAGAGTCAGTGCTTGCTCGATAGGCGGCTAGCCAGAGTGGCTGGCCCGTTACGCGACGCATCCAAGGCTCCGTTCTATAGGGATGGTCCTACACTCTAGTAACATTAAGCATTGTTTTGATTTGGTAGCATATAGTTTTAGTCTCCTAAAATAACCCTCTCAGACATCTTCTATCCGTTGCATATAGCTACGTTCTGTTTTCATTTTTATGAACGGTAATAAATATTGTAGGTGTTAGCCGTATCTGTTGCGGGCTCTTAGTTGGCCTACATCCCGACTGAACCCCCTTGGGATAGTAAAACTTGCGCTATGTCCCATATTGTGCGTCTTTGCCTGGGACTGGCTGCGTGGCTCAGCGGTAACGTTCTCGCCTGCTGAGACCAAGGATCGAATCCTGGCTCGATCAGTTCACATTTGAGGGTGCGCAGATGCGTGTCAGTATGTTTACAGACTGGTTAAGGATCACCTTCGGAGCACAATTCTGGCACTCCGGCGTCTCTAAAATCCGCAGTAGTTATATAACAGGGACGTAAAACCAATAACATTATTATTATAGGAAGGGGTAGGAATCTGAGATACCCTCTTTGGTTTGGGACTTAAAAAGTCTCACAATAGTCACGAATAAAAAATTGAAAGGGAATTCGTTAGTAAATTTTACAGTATGTGGAATGTGCAGCTTGAACATATATTTTCTCCAGCTTATAGTATTTACAATACTAATTTCTTTCTAAGAATACTCAGTTTGAAATAATTTTTAAATTGGGTAGTATTATGAGACACTTCTATTTTCTATTAAATAAAACCATGAAATTCACACCAAAGTCTTTGGGAAGAATTTATCGACATAGAATTCCCGTACATGAGCCCCAGCATACCTTACCTAGGATTCACTTAGATTTACAATAATTACAAACATATACTGCACTCTCCGGACCTGCACAATCCCTGTGGGTCCACATTTTGCATAAGAAGCACTGAATCCACAATTCATCTTCCGAATCATTTGAAAAATTTGAATCACAAAAAAGCAGGTCGCTTCTTCTGATTCTGGTTTCAATTGTAGCCTAGTATCATCATTCACCTAGAAATAAAGAAATTATAATTTAAAAATGTAACCTTTGAAAATTTAACACTCAAATGGATATCTACACTAAAACATTTCAATTAGTGTACCGGGTATAGGAACGTTCTGGGGAGAGAAAACAGCGAAACAAAACAAAACAAAACAAAAAATGTATCACCTTTGAACACATACGCGTAAGTGTAGACCTTGTCGCGTTATATTTCTTCGATGCTTTCATATAGCCACATTCCTTTAATTTTACCGCTTCAAAAGCTTTTAATATATCCTCTTCGTTGTAGTTCTTTCTTATACCTTTTACTTTCATGTTCTAACTTATTTCCTGGCATATTACACAGAGGTTAACATTGATTAAATCATTAAAAACCATGCTGATTAAAGGTGTCGCATAATACTACCAAGCCGCCACTTTATAGAGTTTGTCATTATCTCACGCATAACTCGTCACTATATTATAAATCGTCACTGCTATTCTATTTGAGTGCAATTAATGAAGAGCAACTTACCTTATTGTTTCTTGGAAAATTAGAATGTAAATCAATGTAAACCACACTTCCGCGTTGAGATACAAAAACTTTCCACATTACTAATACAAACAAACATCCACAGTGGAGTAGAGCTAACGCTGATGTGGCAACCTATAGGGTGAAACAATAACGATCCTTGGACACGTAGTTGGAAATTCCCTCGAAATATGTCGGCACTATACAGAGGCGGAAACGTTGCGATCTCATATTTTGCTGGGGGGGACTAACAGCTCCCTCAACATTATTTTCTCCCTACAGAGGTACCAACAGATGGAATGTTGGCTTCACGGTCAAGTCAAGCTAAACACCTTCAAAAGTTAACTATTTTAAACAATTTTTATCTCTGATTCTACCCTATATAAACCAATGAAAAACAAGTCAACTACCTCATGTGTAGAGTAGAGGTGCAATTTTTAAAACTGCCATCAGCACAGTTAAATTTTTTTTAAATCTCAAAATCGTTTCACAGTTTTCCTAATAAGTGAAACATTTATTAAGCTAATTTTGCTCTGTTAGTTGGAGGTTGATTTGTAAGGCAACTGCTACAACACTGACCTCTTTCAGAAATCAATTATTAAATGTAGTATTTTTAATCATGTGTAAAAATAAAATAGCATAACATAAATTTGAATACTTTTTCGTGGAAATATTTATCTTTACATTCATCCAACCAACGCTCCCGAATTCGGTCAGTTTTGTAGACCCTAATCACTAAGAACACACGAGAAAAAAAATTGTAATACGTCTCATGCTTTAGGAGTTGCTAGGAAAACGTAATAGAACATACAGTTTTGAGAAAATGAACGACCATGTTATCTAAATAGCCTGTGCAATACCTAGCTTTGAAAATAATTCCTTAACTAATGCAGATATTTACAAAAGTATTTCACTAAAGTGAAGATGAAGAGTAGGGTTATATTTTGAAAAATAATTTGTAAAACGGATATTTTTATCCTGTAGCGATCCCCTTAAATTCCAACATTTCGTTTTGGTTCTTTCCGTGTGGATTCATAAATAAACAGAATGTTCATACTAACTATAGTAGTGCTAAATTGTGCTAAATTCAAGCACCAAATGTAGTTCTTTATTAGACAAATTTTGTGATGTTAATATTCTCAAAATGAAACAATTACTTTAGGAGAAATAGAGCCTACAAACTTGTAGTCCTTAGGCGTGGTTTCTGCTATAGTGTATTACTATCATCTCTTTCCGGATGGTGCGCTGTACAACGAGACATGTTCGCTCCTAAAAGTTTCTTCATAAGCACTTGTCTGATTTTTAAAATAATCACATCGTTGTATTCGTATATTTTAAGTGTGATAAAAGTCAGTAGGTTATAGTTCTATAATGATAACAGTAGTCGTTATCTCAGAGATTAATAAAGCCACGGCATATTGTCATGCATTATTTTATGAACTCCTTTTTACCATTCATAAAAGGTGTTAAAATACCGTACTTCATAAATGAAAAAATATAAAGAAAACACCAGCAAGTAAATTGCTATAGCGCAAAGGCAATACATACCTCGTCAGGAAATAGCCGCAGAATGCAGGTCATGTGTAAATGGAATGTACACACCTGCAATGGACCAGAAGAAATTTGAGGGGGACATGCTAGATGATTAATCCTGTATAATTTGTATGCTTTACCACGGGGAGATTGCGACTAAACAACTCAGATGTCGCACATCTGTAAATAAATCAACAATGTTACCACGGGCGTAATTTAAATGTGTATCTTGCAAATTTTAGAGCATATGTAACAGTAATATTTTGATCTTTTCAGTGCATGTGATGATATAGATTTTCGCGACCAGCGTAGAAATATTCCGAATGGCTTTTCGTATCGTAAGGCGGTGTTGTATGCTTCATGCCTGACGTTTCACCAGCAAGTGCTGCTGACATTGTCAAAGATTTGTTTTAAACAGCCATTTAAAAAGCCACACGAGCGTCGGCTCAATCCATTGAGAATATCAGAACAATATTGTGTGCAGTGAAGGGAAGTCTACGTTATTACAGGAACATCCAGGAATCGGCTGTCGATAAAACTAAGTTTCATTAATTTAATTGCTCAAGCGATTAACGTATGTAAATAATTACGGAAGTTCATCACGTAAATAGAAAATTTGAATAGTAACGGTTACTAACAAAATAACTTAAAACGCAATCACTTCAAAAGCTGGGTACGGTAGAAGTTAACGATTCGAAGGATTTTCATATACATATACACATAAAAAGTACTAACAACAACAACAACAATAACGCAACATAAGTATAATAGACTAACGGAAAAAACAATAGTAATTGTTCAAAAAACTGATTCGTTATTATCAGGTGCGTTCAAAAAGTAACGAGCCGGGGCTGGAATGCGCAAACCGGTGACGACATCGGCAAATCGTGGCGTGTGTAACGAGGTGTGGTTCTGACCAGAGCGTGGAAGGTCGTCGATAGAGGGCACGCGTGCACGTCACGTGACGATACAAAGCGAGCAGCAGCATGCATCAATCGTCCAACGCTGCCAGTCGCATTGCAAACAGTGACATGGAGGCGTCAACCGATGAGCAAAGAGGTGTTGTTCGGTTTCTCACAGCGGAAGGAGTAGGGGGAACGGACATTCATCGCCGAATGTCACAAGTGTACGGCGAACACTGCATGTCCCTTGCAAGGGTCAAGGTTTGGCAAAAGCGCTGCAGGGAAGGACGGGTGTCGTTAGCCGATGATGCCCGGTCTGGGGCACCCCCCTGCATTACCGATGACAATTTCCAGCTGGTTGATGCACTCATTACCCAGGACCGCCGAGTGACAGTGAACACCATAGCCGCCGTGGTCGCTCCACGACAATGCACGACCTCATACGGCCAACACAGTCGCGGCACTCCTGCAGAAGTTCAAATGGGAGGTTCTCGGCCACCCTCCAAACAGACCAGTCCTCTCTCCCTGTGATTACCCATGTTTGGTCCCCTGAAAAGGGCTCTGCGGGGCCAACGATCACCTCGGACGCCGACGTCCAGCTGTACGTGGAGAATTGGTTCACATCGCAGCCCAGGGAATTTTATGAGACAGCCATTCACCATCTCGTGTCACAGTGGGATAAGTGCCTCAACAGCCAGGGCCAATACTTCTAACGTGGGCAGTACACTATTGCCGAACATTCGCCCGAATGTTTCGCCGAATGTTCGGGTGGGATTGCGACCGCGAATGTAGACGAATGTGCAACCCGAACCACCCCGAACTAACCAAGTACATCATTGCCTAAGTTCTGTCGAACCATGCCGAACCCAATCGTGCGTATTCGCTGCAAAACATTCCCGCCAAACCCACTCATTTGACCTTTATCGTTAGAACAAAACTTATTTTCCCATTTTTGAAATACACAAAAGTTTGTTTCACTTAAATGAATGGCCCTTACCCCCTCTACCCCCCAAAACCAAGTTTTAAGTCTCTAGAACAAAACTCAAAAAAGTTCAATTTTGAAAGTAGGCGATCTTTTGGAAACCAAACATTCCAAAAGTGTTGTGTAGGCCTAAAAGAATGGTCTCTCTGTTCTTTATCGTTAGAACAAAACTTTTTATTTTTTCCCCCACTTTTCAAAAAAGTCCAATTTTGAAATTGGCTATAGTTTGGAAACTAGGAATTTTACAAAAAGGTTTGTTTGACATAAATGAATGGTCTTTACCCCCTCTACCCATAAAGCAAGTTTAAGGTCTCTAGGACGAATGTAACAGTAGGGGGGTAGTATGGATTGGCCTTTGAGTTGGCTTTTGTGTTGGATTTTGTGTTGGCTTTTTGTATTGGCTTTTATTTTGGCTTTTTGTAATGGCTTTTTGTGTTGACTTTTTATGTTGGCCTTTGTATTGGCTTTTTGTATTGGTTTATGTATTGGCTTTTGTATTGGCTTTTTGTTCGCTTTTATGTTGGCTTTTTGTATTGGTTTTTATGTTGGCTTTTTGTATTGGCCCATATGTTGGCTTTTATATTGGCTCTCTCTTATTTGCTGTTACTTGTTGGCTTATTTGGTCTTGGAAAGTATCTCAGCATAATGCTTACCGCCATGTTTGTAAGCAACAACAACACACTAAAATTCAAAAAAATCCAAAGTATTCTAAGGTATTATTGACTCTCAACTCTTACATTTACCTCTATCCCACTCTGTCAAAAATAATATTGCATTTTTAATTTTAATGTTGAATTGGGATAGTAGGCTATATTTTAAAACTAAAATTCATATAAAGTCATATGTTAACTCCTACACCTACATCTATCCCACTCTCAGTCGAAAAATAGTGTTTTTTTTATTTTTCCAAAAAAATATTTGGAAAGTATGTTATATTTCGAAAACCAAACATTCAAAAAAAGTGTTATATAAGATTAAAAGAATGATCTTTATGTCCTTTATCATTCAAACAAAACTTCATATTTTTAACTTTTTTTTGAAAAACGTTCAATTTTGAAATTGGCTATATTTCCAAAACTAAGAATTAAAAAAAAAAGTGTATTTTACGTAAATCAATAGTCTTTACCCCCTATACCAAGAAACCAAGTTTCAAGTCCCTAGGACAAACCAAAAATTTCAATTTTGAAGGTAGGCTATATTTTGAAAACCAAACATTCTAAAAAGTGTTATATAGGCTGCTTAAAAGATTGGTCTCTATGGCCTTTATCATTAGAACAATACTTAATATTTTTTTATATTTTCCAAAAAAGTCCAATTTTCAAAATTGCCTATATTTTGGAAACAAAGAATTTTACAAAAAAGTTTGTTTAACGTAAATGAATGATCTTTACCTCCTCTACCCAGAAACCAAGGACAAAAAAGGGGGATGGTGGGGCTTCTGACGTTAGAGGGAGTGGTTCGGGGGCCTTGAAAACAACAGCGTTTCCTCATTAGACCACTCCATCAATAAATAAAGAAATGGCACCAGTTAACAAATAAATAATCATCGATCACTGGACTGAATACTGTAGACAGAGTGCGTGCGTGGCTACACGAATGCAAGCGAGTGTGTACTGGCTCAAGTTAGTACCTGTCCGCACTCGGCATTCGCCCTCGCTCGTCTCCTTTGATCCGTGTTGGTAGACCGCCAAAATAGCGAGCGCAGCCGAACACGAATGTAGGCGATGCGAACTACCCCGAATGTACACGACCACACCGGGTACACTATCGCTCTCGTCTCAGTTCGCCTACATTCGGCGATAGTGTACTGCAGGCTTAACATACAGGTACTGGTTTCTGTACTCGTTACTTTTTGAACGCACCTTATAGTTTGACTTTAAATAATTCTCTCACTCAATAATATTGTAAACACTGTTCTACATAAGTTGCTATATATGTATCCGCCGAACCTAAATTAAGCCTGAGTGATGATGTTCGCTTGATGAACGAAATTAGTCATCCAATTAAACACCCCATTTGTACGAGACGTGGTTTTTAAGTTTTTATTAAATTATTTATTTATATCAGGCGCTAGGAAGTTAATTGTTACCCGCCGCCCAATCTAATTGCGTGCACTCGTTTTGACCGACTGAAAAGCAATTCTATCAATAGATTCAGAACAAATTATCTTCTAAAATGTCAGCCGCACTTGCTGCCGAAACGTCAGAAGTCATGAAGCAGAGAACACGACCTAATTACTCAAAAAGCCACTCTGAAGATTTTCGTGCAAATATTTCTCATCATAAAGGCATACGTCTTTTTGTACACTTGTTTGTGACAAGACTGTCGACCTTCGAGTTTTGCTCTGAATGTTTCAACTGGCCACTTAGCTGCTCTCGACACTTGATTACTTTTACGGCTCATATCGTCTCTTTGTAAGACCATCGTAAATAACATTTCATTTCCGTCCAAGCATATTTCGTCTGTATGGTATATCGACTTGTAGTTTCGGTCACCTGTTGTCAACGCACTGCTGTTTAAGTAGTTAGCTGGCTTATTTAATGGTAACTTACATTTCATTGACGTGAAAATAGAACCCTATTGACCCTTGTTCCTTCCCTGTGTTGTGGAGATAAAGAAATTAGTGCTCATACATTGAAATATAGTTTTGACTTAGTTTGCTCAACAGCTTTGCGTACAATGACTGTAAATCGATTTTTATGACTAGTAACTGATGTTACAAGAAAAGGAATTGTTAAGTGCACTGCGCTTGGATTACAAAGGCTCTATTCTGCCTGTTTGCAAATGAGGATCATTTTGCTTCAGAGAAGCACTTTTGAGTATAAGGTGTTGACAGGTTTGTTATAATATATTGCATCATAATATTCCAATGAATTATCATAATGAAAATAACGTATGTTACATAAAAATAGTAAATTAGTTAAAAATTAATAATTAAAGAAGATGTACAGTAAAGGACATGTATCCTACTTACTCTTAAATCCATGCAGGGGCGGCTCCTGACTAAAAGTTTAGTTGTTTATTATTGTTGTTTAATATTAAACATTGTTTTATATCTGGCATTCGCTGTTGCCAATATTGACATTATCATAATTCCACACAACACAATTTAAATCAAATATTAATGAATAGTTCATTCATTAAAAACTGTCCTCACATGGCTCTTTATTTCTAAATACCTCCACTCCTGTACTTGGATGAATCATATTTGTCATTCACCTTGGGTGATGAGGTCGTATTTTTGTATTTCTAATTTTGTGTTCAGAGCTATAGAAAATGTATATTTTAATGAAAATTCCACTTCATTAATTTTCGTATGTCGTACACATCAGCGTATTAAATAACTACAGTACGTACCGTACCACTAAAGTTAAAACACATTAATTTATAGAAATTAACTTCATTCATAGAACTCACTAACACACTTGTGTTGAACTTGGAACACCAGACAACTGAAAAAGTATAAATATACTTTTGTGTCAAATCTTGACTTCTGTGAACAGTGGCTATATACCTGTTTATGGGCTCTCGTAATCCGGTTTGACCTTCAAACAGAGATGATGATTATAATGATTGTTGTTTTAAGGGGCCTAACATCGAGGTTATCGACCTCTAATGGTTTGGGTGAAAGCGAAAATGACAATGAAATGGAAAACATAACGAAAACCAAGGTAGACTGAAAACACGTACTAAATGCAACTCAGACTGAAAGCACTCACAAAAGGCAAGTTAAAGAAAAAAGACTGACAAAGTGGAATTTAGATGGAAAAGACGCACAGAATGGAGCCCAGATTCAAAACACATTCGAAATACCCACAAAAATGCAATGTAGATCCAAAAGACTTACGAAATGCAATTGAGGTTGAAAACACTTACATAATGCAATTCAAAACACTCACAAAATGTCGGCGCCCGCGATGCTAAATACTTTCAAAATGAAACGTAGATTGAAAATACTTACAAAATGCAAGTGAGATCGAAAATGCTTAAAAAATGCAATTTAGATTGAAAATACTCACAAGAGGTAAATTTAGATGGAAAAAGACTTACAAAATGGAATTTAGAGTGAAAATGCGCAAAAAATGCAATTTATATTCAAACTACTCACAAAAAGGCAAGTTAAATTCAAAATACTCACAAAATGCAATTTAGATTCAAAATACTTACAAATTGCAATTGAAATTCAAAATACCCACGAAATGCAATTTAGATTCAAAATACTTGCAAACATGCAATTTACAGCAGATTGAAAATGCCGGCAAAATGCAATTGAAATTCAAAATACTCACTAAATGCAAGTGAAAATCAAAATGCTTACAAAATGCAATTTAGATTGAAAGTACGTGATATTGAAAAAACTCACAAAACGGAATTTAGATTGAAAAGATGTACAAAATGTAATTGGAAGTAAAAAGACGTACAAAAGGTGAAAGGAAAAGAAGGCGGAACCCTCGAAGAATGAGGGATCCGGAAAGATGAGAGAAGGGCCAATTAAGGCGGGAAAGGAAAAGACTCCCTAGGCCTCAGGTACCCTAATACCGTCGGGGTCGGAAGAGAACGAGAGTTGACCAAGAGAGGCCGACAGTAGTCTAAAGAAAACAGGGAGGAGCCCGGCACAAGTACGTGGAAGCAATGCCGGACTCAGGTGGGGTCCCGTGGTTGCCAACCCACGTCCCATTTGATGTGAGCCCCTGTGGGGCGGTGACAGTACGGGGCCCGGCACAAGTAAGAAGAAGCAATGCCGGACTCACTGGGGTCCCGTGGTCGCCAATCGACGTCCCACAAGTCGTGAGCCGCTGGAGGGAACAGAGATGGGACCAGGAAGTGAATTGGAGAGAGATTCTATTTCGCTTAAGGGACAATTCTCCAGGCCCTTGAAGAGAGAGGAATATCCTTTCATAGCACAGAGAAATTTACGTGCAAGACAGAATAAGTAACTAACACCTTGAGTTGCCGTTGGCATGCTATTCATTGATCATAAATAATTTGTGTTATAGAATCCGCCTTGTCAATACTTAAATAATCATGAAGTTTAATAATATTTAAATGGACATGTTTCAATATACAGTATCTTCTTCAGCGCTAAAGATTTGTATGCTTGGCTAGCGACTTGAAATGTATATTCATTGATCAGTCGACCAGAGTGAGGATAGTGTTCTGGAAATATCTGGTTGGTTGGTTCCTCAGTTTAGAGGCTGCGACAACGCGGTCATGTAGCCCCGAGTACTTTGGGTGTGTGTAGAATTTGTCTGATAACCGGTGTTAATTGTGATGGCTCTATTAATGTGTGTTATCTGTAATTCAGGTAAGGACTGCGGACGATCAATTTTCAAATGCTACGGTCCACGACACCTAGCTGCGAACTAGGCTACTACATGCCACCGCAACGAGCACCTGGCCACGAACTTTGGAACTAAGTGTTATCAAATCCAACCTACAAACTTGAGCTTCACACAAGTGTAAGTGAAAGGTTCTTTTTCATGCCATAAATCTATGGCAAGGGCCCGCAGGCTTTACTTCTCCTCCGATGGAAGGCATATTGAGAAATTTTTAACGCTCGTAAGAAATCCGACGATTCGGTCGGGTTTGAGTCCGCGATCTTGGACATAGAAGCTCAGCATGCTACCAGCTACGCCACCGAGGCCGCCCTGGGAATATCTCTTAAACTGTTCGCTTTAGGGCATTAAAATCTGGTTTTGGGGGTCCCTTTGTGACCTGCCAAGATCGTTTCTTGAATCGAGGAACAGAAAATGAACTTTCTCCGGTCCTTGTACAATTTCGATATTTTGTCTATATTTATCTACAATATACTTGAATACCAAAGGGCCTAAATCTGAAGAAGGAAAAAGGCTATCCAAAATTGATGTAGCCAGTGATTTATAATGGGTCCTAAGATGCATGTACAGTACAGTATGCACATTTTCCATTAAGATATTTGCAAGATGACGACGACATAAGAGAATGTTTTCGACCAACTTGCAAACCTTATTGAAAGGGTCACGCATAACTGAAGCATGCTAGGAGAAGATGACATCGCTGTTCCGCCCCTTAAAGCCATAACAATCATCATAACTGTAGCATGCAATTATACATATTTTCCAGGCAACAAAAACAGATTTTCAACGAAGACTTGGATATTTGGGGAGGGGTTAAAATTGGTGATTGGAAGGAAGTTAATTCTGAAGAAAGACTTCCTTTATGCAGGAGTGAAAGATGACTTTAAAACGTACATGTATAAAATTAAAGATGTGAAGAATATGACCAAACAAGAAAACTACAGAGTAATCTATAGATCGTATCTCCATAGCTGTGGCGGGGTTCCGCTTGTTACCTTTTTCATGACGGAGCAATATTTGTGCGGGGAGAAGGGAGTGGTCTGCGGCGATAACTGGTTTATTCAAGGTCTCGTTACGCAGGTTGTATTGGCCGATCCGTCTCAGCTGCCGAGACACGATATCATGATGATATATGATTGAAAATAGTAAATGAAAATATTAATTATTTTTTCGGTTTGTGAAATAAACGATAATCGTAAAGAATATTCTTTTAAAAATCGTTATTAAAAGCTGAGCATTTGCTAACGTAATATTTTTAATAGCATTTTTCGGTTACTTTCAAATTTTGCAAATAAAATAAAAATGAAAAAGTATACCCCCTTCCCCATTATCATTTCCCAGTTTCGTATTGCAAATTTACAGACCGGAGATGAAGACATACAGATTGATGGTAAATCATGTTTTTGTGGGTGAAATATCCCACCTTCTTGCTCAGCAATTAAATTCAAGGAAAGGAGCTGTATTGTGAATACGAGCTTTTATCTTAAGTTGTGTTTTTTTTCCTGGTGAATTGTGACGTGCTGTAGTGTTCAGGACGGGGGCCAAGGTCAGGTTGGGAACTGGCCGATAACAGAGCTTATCTGCATTCCCTCAACAACATTGTCTGGTCGCTGCCAGGTTCCTTGCATTTCTTTGATAACACTGCAAGAATAATTATTATACTGTACTCATCATTTTCTTCTTTGTTGTTGTTTGAGTCTTCAGTTATGCGACTGGTTTGATGCAGCACTCCACGCTTCCCTATCCTGACCTAATCGTTTCATCTCTACAAAGCTACTACCAGTGGCGTATATAGTTTTATTTCGGGGTGTGCCCAACCGGGGATTAGGGGTCATGGTATAGGCCCAAAGAATAGGGATCCGGGGTTCTCCCCGGGAAACTTTTGTATAATTTGGTGCAAAATGATGAGTTTTAAGGCTATCTGGCATCACTTTTTCAACGGAGTTGTGATGTTTTATGCTTGGTTATTGTCAAACACAACTAAAACCATTTTATGATACATTTTATTAATACAATCATCTTGCTCACTTGATAGTATTTACATGGAAAGAATTAATGTTACTGTTTCGATTTACAACTCACACTATAATATAAACTAAAGGTTTCTTGAAGCATTGACAAATCGGTTCATAACTTCATCGTCAGTGAGATGTATGTCTGTGAATAGATGAGTCTGTTTTCAGAAGTAGAATTTCTTAAGTATGTTTTCAACCAACTCAAAATCCGTTCGGCAGTACCAGTAGCTGCAGAGAGAGGCAAATTTGCCAAAAGTTTGATAAGTGTATAAAAGTTAGGGAAAAAACTTTTGTCACACGCTTCAAGGGCACTTGTTGCTGTTCTTGGTTCGTTCATAAGAGCGAACGAAGGCACTGGAGAGTAATAAGAGGTTATGTTGTTATAAATAAGATCAGAGCAAACTGATTGTCACAGTGTCTACATCGCTCTACCGTCGCCTTGCTTTGCAACATTACCATACGTCACTTAGTAACAATAGTACATGATTATTTTGGTTTCTAATGTTTTAATTCATAAACAAATAATATATGTGAAACAAATTCGGGGGGGGGGGGGGGGGCTTTATATACGCCCCTGGCTACTACACTCTACATCCGAGGCAATCTGTTTAACATATTCTAACCTTGATCTATCCCTGCAATTCTTATCCTCGACCCTTCCTTTGCTATTCCTGGTTGCCTTAGCATTTGTTCACCAACCTATCTCTTCTCTTCATTAGCCACAAACATCTCTCCTCGACCAATCATCTTAATACCTCTTCATTTGTAACCGTAACTACCCATCTGGTTTTCATCATTCTCCTGTAACAACACATTCCAAATGCTTCATTTCTCCACTTTTCTGCTGCTCTAACAGTCCAAGTTTCACTTCCATACATTGCACGCTCCAGACAAAGGCTTTCAAAAATGACTTTAATACCTAAATCTCTATTCGATGTCAACAGATTCCTTTTCTGTAGAATTGCTTTCCTTGCCTGTGCTAACCTACTTTTTATATCCTCTTTGCTTCGTCCATCACTGGTTATTTTGCTTCCTAAGTAACGGAAGTCTCCTACTTCGTTTAGCTTTCCACCTGCCAATTCGACATCTATAGGGATTTCTGATTTCTTTGGACTGCATTCCAATATTTTTGTTTTACATTTATTAATTTTCATCATGAATTCTTTCCTCAAGTCAAGACAGAATCCATACCATTTAAAAAATTCATTTAAATCCTCTGGTGTGTCGGCTACGATGACTATGTCATCAGCAAATCTCAGAGTTGAAATTATTTTCAATTGAATTTTCCTCCAATATCCTTTATTGCTTACTTTACCGACAGTAGTGGCTACGCTGGCTAAAGCCCAGCATTAGGTCATGGGGCCAAGCTCTCTGCTGACTCGGTAGACGCGTTGGTTCGAGCCCCACCGTCGGCCGTCCTTGAAATGGTTTTCCGTGGTTTCCCATTTTCAACACCAGGCAAATTCTGGGACGGTACCTTCTGACAGGCTACGGCCGCTTCCTTCCACATCCTTGCCCAGTTTCATTCACCCTATTCATTTCATCTCTCATTAACTCCTCTCATGAGGTTGGCGTCAGGAAGGGCATCCGGCCGTAAAAACCATCGCCACAAATACTTCCATCGCATCTCATCCCCGACCCCGTTGGAAAAACGGGAATAATAAGGGGTAGACATACATCCTTTATTGCTTACTTTCTTGTAGTTTTCTTCTTTAACTTAGGATAACTCTAAACTATCTATTTACTTTTTGGGGCTAGGGATTTCTTGTCCATCGGCTCCGTGTACTAGAGTGTGTTGAATCACCTCGTGGTGTGCTGGTTAGCATTCTTGGCTGTCACCGCGGAGACCCGGGTTCGAATCCCGGCTCTGTCAATAAATTTAATTCTGGTCTGAGGACTGGAACGGGGTACGCTCAGCCTCGTGAGGCAAAGCTGAGAAGAGGTGGGTTCGATTCCTATCTCAGCTATCCTGGAAGTGGTTTTCCACTTCAGGCATATACCGGGATGGTACTTACAGTAACTTAAAACCACGACCGTTTCCTACCCAAATCCTACCTCAATTACAGAAAATTATTTCACACAAAAGTTTTCGGTAATTATTAGAGGAGTATTGACCATTTTAAATGGTTTTGATATTGTGCCTGTTAAGAGAGAGATGATTTTTGTTTCTCTTAAAACCCACTTTCTCCCACCCCTTGGGTCAATGGTTGGTGCTATCAAAAAGCTTTACTAGCATACATGTTTGCCCTTTATCCGAATAATAGTATGGATTTTGAATGGATTCGATATTTCACATATTAAGAAAGTTATAGCGTTTCAGCCTATTCCGTGCACTACGGCCGCGAGAGCAGCTGCGGCATGTTCGGATATGGCAGGTTCGTTTCTCGGCACTGATAGCAGCTATCCTGCGTGTTGTTTCTCCCTGGGGTTTTCCACACTTCCTCCAGGCAAATGCACCTTACTTCAAGTCCCGGGGCACCTACCCCTTCCCTGTCTCTACTACAGTTACACACACTACCAACAGTCATCACAACAATACAGGTTATCAGACAAGTTCAACACACACCCAACTACACGGAGATGATGACCAAGATGACATAAGCCCCCAAATATGAAGCAACTCAACAGAAAAAGCCTCATCTTAAACTCACTTGACGATTACTCACTTGACGATTACTTTACGAGTGGTTTACTGTGGCACTTAAATATGATAATGTCGCGGTGTGCAATTTAACTGTTTACGTTTTACACTCTCAACTCAATTAGGCATGCTAAATATCAATGGGCCGTAATAAAGACTTATTCTATGTTCATTCTTCTTCTCACGATACTGTCAACTTTAAGCATTAAGTTGTTCTTTTGAGGCGACTGGCTGCGTGCCTCAGCGGTAACGTTCTCGCCTACTGGGCCAAGGTTGCAGGTTCGTATCCTGGCGCAGTCATCTGGCATTTGACGTTGCACAAATGCGAGGGAGCTGTGTCAGTAGATTTATAGGCACGTTTAAGATCCCCTTCGGGGGAAAATTCCGGCACCCCGGCGTCTCTAAAAGCCAGAGTAGATAAAAGGGACGTAAGACCAATATTATTATTATTATTATTATTATCATTTTGACGCTTGGCACATCATGGTCGTTCTGAGTACATATTGTGATTTCCCCGAAGGTCCTGGATTCGAATCCCAGTTCTGCCAAGAAATATAATTCTGGTTTGAAGGTGGTTGTTGCTTATTTTTTTGTGTGTGTTTGTTGAATTTGTGTGATAACCTGTGTTATTGTGATGGCTGTATTAGTGCGTGTATTTGTAAATTGGGGAGAGAATTGGGAAAGAGGCGGCCGTGGCATTATGTTAGGAATCATCTCAGCATTTGCCTGTAGTAGTGTAACAGTCCGAATACTTCCCCTTAATTTATATGTTTTATAAGCAGCAAAATTTATTATTATTATTATTATTATTATTATTATTATTATTATGTATATTTTAATTATCATATCGATTCTAGATTTAGTCCATAATTTCTTTATATATATGGAAGGGGTTTAATTATTGTTTGGCGGAAGTTATAAAATGGAGATTTTAGTTAGATTCGTTATAGGTTATATTTTGTACAAGACTTGATTGGGAAATATGTCGTTCAACGTGTCGTCAGTTTCGCCACGGGTAGTCCGCCAAAAATAGACTTGACTTTCGAGATATATGTACAAACATTCCGGGGACGCGAGGCTTCTAGACAAAGCAAGTTGGTCAGTTAGCGCTGACGTCACGAATTCTCGGAAGAACACCGCATCAGGACGCTGATTTAAAATTACTTCAGAAGCAACCCCACGTGGTTAACCCAACTAATGAAGAGGCATGATCAGAACTTAGGGATCTGGAGTGGGGAGCTACGTCATCAGGATACCTAATTGATTGGTCGAGAAATACTGCAGAGTGGGGAAGTTCATCTTCCATAAAAACCAATGGTCATCTACTCTCAAGCCCCAATCTTCTCAGATTTTCTGAATCTTCACGTCTATCAGACATCTTCGCTGCGAGATCGCAACTTATCAGTTCAAGAAGTTTTAAAATTAATACTACTGACGTGAATATGATCGTGTCCTTGATCATATTCACAAAAGTGAATTTTGGAGCAAAGCCATTCACATATGTCAGTCGGGAGACGGGACAAATTGGTTCCCTGCCCGTATCAAGATAAGGATCTATACAATATTGAGGCAGAACCAAACAACATCCGCCAGCAAGATCAGAGGGAAACCAGACTACCACTATGAAGAAGACGGCCGTGAGTTCCTTTACTAAATCCAATCAAGTCTCTGTAATTCTGTTTATGGCAAATTAGAATCCAGCTTTTGTTTAAATTTAATTCATATTCCATTTTGTAACTCTCGCCAATTTAATATAACTTCCAGATTTTTTTAAAATTCATTTGTTTCTCATTTTACGTCTTTTGCTGCTTTAAATTTTGATCAATTAAATTTTGTTCTTAAGTAATGGTAGGACTTTCATTTCCAGTAGCTAGCTTTAGACATAATGCATACCTTCTCCCAGTAGCGATAAGACAATTGGTTAATGGCTCAGCTATACCACGGCTTGAGAGAAAGACGTTTCGAGTGCTCTATCACTATTTTAATTAAATACTTTGGCACATCTAAAGTAAGTGTTAGGTGTCCTGGCGCCCACAAGAGCTGATTATAATCATTGCTAATGAACATGTAAGAAGCAAGTATGCTATTGGTGGTGTGAGTAAAGCGGTGCTTGTTCTTGTTGCGATTCTTCTACTGTACTCCGGGAGAACGCAATATTGGAGCCCCGCCAGGAACGTAACCTTTGGTCACTTAGAAGGACAGGGAACGTTACATTTGGACGCCCAACTGTGGAGTTTCTTATATATGTATATTTACCTGCAAGGTTAGTAACAAAACGTTACATTTGGCGCCACAAGCGTAGGCCCGAAAACCAATTGTTTGTCGTGAAGGGAAAAGGATATATTTCAGTGCAAGTATTTTTGGGGGTGATAATAAGTTTTTTTGTGTGTGTCGGTATGGCGGATAAAGATAAGATGAAGCTGCGAAGTGGTATAGAGGTGACGGGAGATGGTGAAGAGAATGGTAGTAGCGTGAATCTGGAGATGGAGATAGACGAAGCTAGGAATTTAGCGGAGGTAAATTCTAATGCGACTAGTGTAGAGGGTAGTTCATCGGAGATGTCAGCACAGGATAGCATTTTGAGTATATTAGTTCAAATGAGACAGGAAAATAATAATAAATTTGAGCAACTAAATAAAGAATTAAAACATGAAATGGAAAGTAATAATCAAAAATTAAAACATGAAATGGAAAGTAATAATCAAAAATTAAATAAAGAATTAAAACAGGAGATGGAAAATAATAGTCAGAAGTTAAATAAAGAATTAAAACAGGAGATGGCGAAAATAGATCAGGGTCTAAAGCATAATAATCAAAAATTAGATGATGTGATTAAGGCTAATGAAAGGTTGAGTGAGAAATATGAGAAACTCAAGGTGAGTGTAGATCAAACAAAAGATGAAATTAGAAGTGAATTTAAAACTCAAATGGAGGAGAACTTTGTTAAAGTCATTTCAGAGGTGGATAGTAAACTAGATAAGGTACAGGAGAAGCTAGAAAATAGTCTCACTACTCAGGGAGAGAGCATGAAAATACTGGTTCAAGTTGAAAATAAACAGATTAAAGATCAATTAGAAAGTGATATCGCTAAAGTACAGTCTGAGCTGGGAGATAAAGTAGAACAATGTAGTAGGAATAATGTGGAGAGTATTCACGAAGTACAGGAAAAGCAGAGTGTTTTAAGGAGAGAATTAGATCAAAGAGAAAAGGTGTTGAAGGAAAGAGTAGAAAAGGCTGAACAACAGGCAGGTAGACAGATAGCAGATCTAGAGTTAAAATTAAAGTCACGGATGAGGCAGGAAGGAAATGTTAGTAGAGTAGGATGTTCGAGTGGTAGTCACATTAGGGAGGCAGACTTACCTAAATTTAGCAATAAGCAAGGTTGCCCGATGGAATTTATGGAAGTAGTGGAAAGTAGATACAAAGATAGGTTAGATGACCAAGTAATTGAATGGAGTAATGTAGTAGATATTTTAGATCAGGCTTTTGTTGGAGAGACCCGAGGATGGTTTGCAGTCTATAAGAATGGATTTGAAGATTTTAGAGATTTTAAAAATAAATTCTGTATCAAGTACTGGAATGAGGAAATTCAAGGTCAGAAACGAGAAGGTATGGTGTTTGGTAAATACAATCCTAAGAACAACAGTTCTATGACGGAGTATTTCCTGAATCAGGTGCTCACGTGTAAGTATTTAGACGGGATGGCTCAGGAAAGCGACATGGTAAGGTTGTTACTGAGACATTTTCCATATCGGGTGAAAGAGGCCGCCTGTATTCAGAAGATAGGTACAGTAACAGAAATGGAGAAATTGTTAAGTAGTTTCGATGTGTTAGGAAGCAATGGTGAACAGCCGCCAAGTCAGTATGTCAATAGAGGTGTGCAAGAACAGAGAGGACAAAATTATAATCAGAACAATAGGGGAAATAATCAGAGCTATTCTAATAATCAGAATTATCATAATAATCAGAATTATAATCAGAACAATAGAGGCAATAATAATAATAATTATTCCGGTAATAATAATCAAAATAACTATCAAGGCAGAGGTAATTACCAGAACAGAGAGAACCAGAGAGGTAACGTAGGTAATCAGAACCAAGGGAGCAATAACCGAGGCTCTTACCAGAACAGAGAGAACCAGAGGGTTAGCGGAGGTCAGAATCAGGCCAGTCCTAGGGAGGACATACAGGTTATCCAGGCAAGTAATCAAGTGCCCAGTCAGCAGTCGGTAAATGAACCTAATGGTGCCGGAGCTTTAAACTAGATCGAGACTGTAATGCGAGGTCAGATTTCCAGTCGTTGATATTCCCAGCCAATACTCTATTTAGTGGTTATGACCTAAATGTAAGAGATGATCTCTTGTGCGATTATGATGAAAAGGTGACAAAACCTAGTGATATTGAAAATTTAAATTCCATCATTAGCATAAATGTGTTGAGGGCGCGTATAGATACGCTTATAGATACAGGGTGTGTCAAGAGTTGCATTAGCTTGTCATTTTATAATAGGATGAGAGACGAAGGTGTAATATTCCAAGAAATCCCTATCAAATCAACTTTTGTAATAACAGCTGTAGGTAAAAAGTCTCATGTCATTTCTAAGCAGGTTCTGGTGGAAATTTGTATTAATAATGTAATAGGTATGCAGGTATGTTTGGTGATCCCAAACCTTGTGTTTTCCTTGATATTGGGTACTGATTGGTTGTCTGCTAATCAGGTTCAGGTGTGTTACGATGAGAGGTGTATTAGAATGAAATGGGGGAAGAAAGCTGTGATTATTGCATTTAATGAGCCAGGTAAGAGTGTTTATTCTCAAAGAGTGTGCGTTATTAAAGTGATTTTGTCAGGTGACAATAAGGTGGGAAGTAGTGACGATGGTTTTAATTTTATTGGCAGTTTGCTGACTAATGACAATCTAGAGGATGCATTATGTCAGGCTGTGGAAGAAAGTTCTTTAGGCATTGATCAGAGGGATCAATTATTGGATGTTTTAGTAAGGAATAGTAGAGTTTTTGAGAATCGGATTGGCGAGGCCAATTGCTACACACACTCATTAAATGTAATTGATCGCAAAGTCTTTGTAGGTAATAGATACCCTATCCCATTTAAATACCAAGAGGCAGTACAACAGCAGATTGACGACATGTTAAGAGATAAGATCATTGAACCATCTATAAGCCCTTATGCTAACTCCCTAATTACCGTACCTAAACCAGATGGCCAGATAAGATTGTGTCTAGACGCAAGAATTTTGAACATGCATATTTCACAAGATCAGTTGAGGTCACAGTCCATTGAAGAATTAGTTCAGTGTTTTGAAGGAAAGAAGTGGTTTACTTCAGTAGATTTAAGTTCGAGTTTTTGGCAGATTCCATTATGTAAAGAAGACAGACCTTTAACAGCTTTTTGCCACCGATACAATTTGTATCAATTCTGCAGAACCCCTTACGGTTTGAAAAGTAGCTCAGCAGCTCTAATTCGAGGTTTAAATATTGCACTAGGCGATGATACTAGTAGTTTTGTCACTATTTATATCGATGACTTAGTCATCAGTTCCAGGTCTCTTGAGGAACATCTAGGTCATTTAGAGTGTGTTTTTAGTAAGTTAGTTCAGGCAGGCTTTACCCTTAAATTAACTAAATCTAAATTCTGTAGGCAGGAAACCACATAATGAACTAGCAAATGTACTGGGAATAAGTGAGGGAAATCGAACAGGGAAGGATATTATTATCCAGTTGGCTGGTAGGAATTTGAGAAAATCAGCAGAATATAGACAAAGCCAACAAAAGAAGAAAAAGCTTGATGAATTCGATGTGGGCGATAAAGTCCTATTACTTGTTCCGAGGCAATCAAGCAAAACGGACAAAGTAATGAAGAAATTCTTCCTTATCTTTACGGGCCCTTTCTTGATCACTAAGAGGATTGGACCTTGTGCATATGTTTTAGCGGATGGAGACAAAACATTGTATGGTACGTATAATGTACACTCTTTAAGAAAATACGTGGAATGAGTCAGGTAAGGACTCGTGTGTAACGGAACAACATGTGTCAATGCCCTGGTATACAATTAGTAGTTTTAAAGAGATAGGTAACTAAGTTTACAAGAGGCATATCCGACTGTTGACACATATACTGGAATGAGTGAGTTATCTGAATCAGATAAGCGAAGGGTGACCTAGTACCTTATATTTTGGAATTAATGGGGTAACTTGCACTCAAATATTATGCCTATGTATAAAACTATGCTTTCTTGTTTTATGTGATGTAGGTAAAATTTTGTAAATTCATTACAGAGTACTTGCGAGGAATCAAGTATGCAGGATTATCACATGCGTGTGATGTGTCGTGTGATGAATTAGTGAAGGCAATATTTATTATAATTATTCTGGAGACAAGAAAAATAACGATTTGAATTAAAACGATACAAGTCTCTCAGAATATCAGCCTAACAAACGAGTGTTAGTATGAATGAAATCATACATATCAGGAAGAAAGAAAGGAACATTGACGCTTTAAAGCAACAACAAAGTATTCATTGTTGTAAATATTGAAGGGTATATATGTATATTTTAATGTTGAAGGGTATAATTTTGTATGATGCTGTTAATTGTTAGGTTAAATGTGTATATAATTTGTTCGCCCAAATCTAAGATTGGACAAAAAAATTCTAAGGGCGATGTAACAGTCCGAATACTTCCCCTTAATTTATATGTTTTATAAGCAGCAAAATTTATTATTATTATTATTATTATTATTATTATTATTATTATGTATATTTTAATTATCATATCGATTCTAGATTTAGTCCATAATTTCTTTATATATATGGAAGGGGTTTAATTATTGTTTGGCGGAAGTTATAAAATGGAGATTTTAGTTAGATTCGTTATAGGTTATATTTTGTACAAGACTTGATTGGGAAATATGTCGTTCAACGTGTCGTCAGTTTCGCCACGGGTAGTCCGCCAAAAATAGACTTGACTTTCGAGATATATGTACAATCATTCCGGGGACGCGAGGCTTCTAGACAAAGCAAGTTGGTCAGTTAGCGCTGACGTCACGAATTCTCGGAAGAACACCGCATCAGGACGCTGATTTAAAATTACTTCAGAAGCAACCCCACGTGGTTAACCCAACTAATGAAGAGGCATGATCAGAACTTAGGGATCTGGAGTGGGGAGCTACGTCATCAGGATACCTAATTGATTGGTCGAGAAATACTGCAGAGTGGGGAAGTTCATCTTCCATAAAAACCAATGGTCATCTACTCTCAAGCCCCAATCTTCTCAGATTTTCTGAATCTTCACGTCTATCAGACATCTTCGCTGCGAGATCGCAACTTATCAGTTCAAGAAGTTTTAAAATTAATACTACTGACGTGAATATGATCGTGTCCTTGATCATATTCACAAAAGTGAATTTTGGAGCAAAGCCATTCACATATGTCAGTCGGGAGACGGGACAAATTGGTTCCCTGCCCGTATCAAGATAAGGATCTATACAATATTGAGGCAGAACCAAACAACATCCGCCAGCAAGATCAGAGGGAAACCAGACTACCACTATGAAGAAGACGGCCGTGAGTTCCTTTACTAAATCCAATCAAGTCTCTGTAATTCTGTTTATGGCAAATTAGAATCCAGCTTTTGTTTAAATTTAATTCATATTTCTATTTTGTAACTCTCGCCAATTTAATATAACTTCCAGATTTTTTTAAAATTCATTTGTTTCTCATTTTACGTCTTTTGCTGCTTTAAATTTTGATCAATTAAATTTTGTTCTTAAGTAATGGTAGGACTTTCATTTCCAGTAGCTAGCTTTAGACATAATGCATACCTTCTCCCAGTAGCGATAAGACAATTGGTTAATGGCTCAGCTATACCACGGCTTGAGAGAAAGACGTTTCGAGTGCTCTATCACTATTTTAATTAAATACTTTGGCACATCTAAAGTAAGTGTTAGGTGTCCTGGCGCCCACAAGAGCTGATTATAATCATTGCTAATGAACATGTAAGAAGCAAGTATGCTATTGGTGGTGTGAGTAAAGCGGTGCTTGTTCTTGTTGCGATTCTTCTACTGTACTCCGGGAGAACGCAATATTGGAGCCCCGCCAGGAACGTAACCTTTGGTCACTTAGAAGGACAGGGAACGTTACATTTGGACGCCCAACTGTGGAGTTTCTTATATATGTATATTTACCTGCAAGGTTAGTAACAAAACGTTACAGTAGAAGTGGGGAACCACGGAAAACCACCTCCTAGGATGGCTGAGGTGGGAATTGAAAACTCCTCTTCTCAGTTTTGCCTCACTAAGCTGAGTGTTTCCAATTCCAGTCCTCTCACCAGATCCCCCCAGGGCTCACATCTTGTGGGACGTGGGTTGGCGACCACGGGACCCCAGCTGAGTCCGGCATTGCTTCCACTTACTTGTGCCGGACTCCTCTCCGTTTTCTTTCCTGTCGACCCCCATTGGTCAACTCTTGTTTTTTTTTCGACCCCGACGGTATTAGGGTATCCGAGGCCTAGAGAGTCTTTCACTTCCCCGCCTTAAGGCCCTTGACTCATCTTTCCTGATCCCTCCTTCTTCGAGGGGTCAGACCTCTTGTTTTCTTTTCATTATATTTCCTTTCCTTTTTAAGATTCCCCGCACTGTTTTTGTTACTTGGCTCCCCGTGTATCTAAATTCCCTTTAGCGATTTTTTTTAAATCTACGTTGCATTTTGTAAGTTTTTTCGATCTAAATTGCATTTCGCGATTGTTTTCAACTTCAATTGTATTTTGTAAAGATTGACAATCTAAATTGCTATTCAGTAAATCTTTCAATGTAGGAGCAGGGCATTTTAGTGAGTATTTTGAATTTCAATTGCATTTTGTAAGGATTTTCAACCAAATCCGCATTTCGCAAGAATTTTAAATCTCAATTGCATTTTGTGTGGTGGTCATTTTGCAATTATTTTGAATTTCAATTGCACTTTGTGAATATTTTGGATTGGAAATGGGATCTTTCAATCTGAATTGCATTGTGCATTTTCAATTTCCATTGCATTTTGTAAGTATTTTGAACCTAATTGCATTTTGTACGTATTTTCGATCTCATTTGCATTTTGTAAGTATTTTGAATTTCAATTGCATTTTGTACGTATTTTGAACCTGGCCTACATTTTGTGCGTATTTTTCAGTCTATTCCTTTTGTGAGTTTTTTCGTTCTAAATTCCCTTTTGTAAGCACATTTTGTGTGTTGTTTCAATCTGAGTTCCTTTTTGTAAGTATTTTCCGTCTCACTTAGTTTTCGTTCTGGTTTCCATTTCATTGTCAATTTCGCTATCACCCAGATCATTAGGGGCCGATGTTAGGCCCCTTAAAACAACAATTATCATCATCATCATCCTCTCACCAGAATTTAAAAATCTCGTCAGAGCCGTGAATCGAACCCTGACCTCCGGGGAGACAGCCAAGATTGCTAGCCGCTACACCACGAGCTGGCTTGTCTCGGGGTAGGAATGAGGTATACTCAACCTCGCTCTATTCCAGGCGAATGCCGGAATGGTTCCTAACTGAAGTTAGGGGCAGATGACCTCACTGTTCCGCTCCTCTCAAGACAACAATAACTAACCAACCTACTGACACGGCCCCTTTTTCTCCAATCCTAAACTCAATTGGAAATACACCCCCCACTACTACAGACACTACAATTACCCTAATGCACATCATGTTCGTCAGCTTCGTGTAGAAATATTTGTCAAAGAATCTTTGTACCATTGTGTGCAAATGTAAATATTAGCGATTATGATTCGGGTAGTTACCCTAGCGCAGTGTTGCAAAGTTTTCTCAGTAGTCACTAGTTTTAGTGATTTAAAATAATTGGTAACACAATAGGGACTTAGCGATTATTTAAAATCGCTTTAGCAACCGAAATAATTTTTTTCTCGGTTAATAACATAGGAAAGTAGTAATTTTCTGCAAAAATAAGTAGGAATATTAGCCCTGGCACTTGAAATTCGGTGCCATGCCGGCATTCCCTTGGCGTAGGTATGGACAACGAATGAGAAAACACAAAATCAGTATGGTTGCTGTTCATGCCGAGATTCGGACTTTCGTGCGCCAACTCTACAATTCTGAATTGGTGCGCGCCTTATGTTAAAATAGAGGCAGTGAAATGTCGGATATATACTGGTATAATATTGAAGAAGAGGCACTGTTCAGCCACAGTCTGCAAATAAAGTTTATTGTTTCGTGGTGTCTACCGGTAACGAAAATAATGAAAAAGTAGCTAATTTTACGAACAGGTAACGAAAGTAACGAAACGTAGTTAATTTTTATGCCTGGATAGTTCGAGGTAACAAACATTCGCTGAGGTCGGTGTCAACCATTTAAACTCGCGCCGCTTGGCTCACAAATTGCGATGGAGCGAGTTTCACGCAAGCGGTGCCGATTGCGCAATAAAGCTATATTTTCCCGTGCCCGACCTCAAGGACAATGAAAATCTCATCAAACGACTAAAAGTGACACAGATTGTGTAAATCGTGATGTTTCTTCGTGTTCTATTACGTAGACTACGGGAGGCTCGTCAAACGGCTGAGAGCAGCGCCGATCGTGTAACATCTCGATTTTTCTCCGTACTTGACTGCGAAGACAATTTGGTGGCGATCACGTAATGTCGCGTAACTACCGCGGGGACGAAGGATATTTCGTCATGCGGCAAAGAACATAACAAATTCTTGTACACAAGACGACATATAAGCTGAAGCAACTCGTTCGATATTAAGAAATCTATTATTTATTTAATTTTTGTAACACCGCAAGTGAATTTTATTTCCTGCGTTAAACACAGTTCATTTTTGCTTTTTTCATTGCGCGATGAACTTCTATGCTTACAGGCGGCAGACGCATCTTGAATTAAAAGGTAACTAAGATGTAACTAAAAGGTAGCTATAAAGTAGCTAATTTATACTTCATCCTTACAGTAGACACCATGTACTGTTCGTGTTGGTATCTATTATTGGTTTAAGTTTTTTGAAATGTAATTGACTGGTATTCATTTTTGTTTCAAATTCTCTATTTATTACAGTATTCCTAAAACTCGTAAAATCCAATTTCATATTAAAATAAAATCAACTACAGTATCATCATCATCATCATCATCATCATTTCCCCTTATCCAGCTCCTGCCGGGTCGGGGGTATTTATGGCACTTCTCCACTTTCCTCCTTCCTTCCACATTCTTCTTCCACGATCTTGTCCCAGTCCAGATTTCTTTTTCTTACGCTGTTCTTCACTGAATCAATCCACCTTGTTCTAGGTCTTCCTCTTGCTCTCTTACCCTTGCACTTCGCCTCCAGCATCTGTCTTGGTATTCTATTTTCCTCCATCCTCTTTACATGTCCAAACCACCTTAGTTTATTCTTCTCAATTCTCTCATTTAGTTTTCCCATCCCAACTTCCTTCCTAACATCTTCATTCCTCACTCTGTCTTTCCTTGTCTTTCCTATAATACTTCTTAGGAATTTCATTTCACTGGCTTGGAATCTACTCTCTTGCCTGCTTGTCAGGGTCCAAGTCTCAGCTGCATAAGTTAATATGGGAACATAGTACACTTTATACATTACCTCCTTGCTTTTCCTTGGTACTTCCTTATCCCAAACAAGTTTTCTTACACTTTGATAGAATGCATTGCTCTGCTGTACCCTCCTGCCAATCTCCATGTCCAACCTACCAGTGTGCATCAATTCACTTCCTAGGTATTTGAACGTGTCCACAATTTCCAAACTCTGACTTCCAATTTTCACAGTGCCCTTTCCTTGTCTTTCCCCTCTTGTCATCAACATGGTCTTGCTTTTCTCTATACTGATTTTCAGGCCGTACTTCTGAATATTTTCGTTCAGTGCATCTAGTTGTTTTTGCACTTCTTCGGTGTTCCTTCCCCAGACCACAAAATCATCTGCAAATAACAGTAACTTCATTTCTTTATGCCCATATGCTTCCTTTGTTTCCTTTACAATTTCATCCATCACCATTATGAACAAGAGAGGTGACAGCACACTCCCCTGTCATAGTCCAGTCTTGTTCGTAAACCAATCTGTCTTTCCAACTGGGGTCAGTACCCTGCTAACACAGTTGTTGTACATTGCTTGCACCATTTCCAACATTTCTCTTCCCAGTCTCTTCTTAACCATGGTTTCCCATACCTTCTCTCTGGGGACACTATCATATGCCTTTTCTAGATCTATGAAAGTCATGATCAAATCCTCTCCATATTCCCAGTTCTTTTCCATCACCTGCCTCAAGCTAAAGATTGGGTCCACTGTGGATCTTCCACTCCTGAAGCCGTAGTGTTCCTGTTGCAACTCTCCTTCCACCTTTCTTCTCATTCTTCTTTCTAATATCCTTTCCAGTATTTTTACTATCTGTGATATGAGGGTGATCCCTCTATAGTTTTCACACACCTTCTTGTCCCCCTTCTTAAACACTGGTATTATTAGCCCTTTCTCCCAGTCGTCTGGTACACATTTCCGTTTCCACACACACTTTAGCAGTCGATACAACCATTGCATACCAACAGGTCCAGCAGCCTTTATCATTTCTACACTGATTTCATCCACCCCTGTTGCTTTTCCCATCTTCATTTTCTGTACTGCTAATTCCACCTCCAGCATTGTTATATCATCTTCTGTTATAGAGTCGTCAGGCTGTGTCACTTCCATCTCACCAGTACAATTGCTCACATTCAATAGCTTATCGAAATACTCCTTCCATCGTCCCTTTATCTCTTCTGGGTGTGTTAACAACTCTCCATCTTCCTTTTTCACTAGCTTTGTAGTACCTCTTTCTTTCCTCTTACTTCCTAGAAGCCCATACAGCATCCTTTTACTTCCACTTACATCTGTTTCCATTCTTCGTGTAAATTCTTCCCAACTTTTCTTCTTTTTTTCTCCTACCACTTTCTTACACCTCCGTTTGCTGTCGTGATACTTCCTTTTGCTTTCTTCTGTTTGTTCTCGGTTCCATTCTTTCCATGCAGACTTCTTTTCTTTCACTGCTTTCCTCACTTCCTCATTCCACCACTGTGTCTCCTTCTCTTTCACTCTTGTTGATGTCCTAACACAAGTACTCTCTGCTGCACCAACAAATGCCTTTTTAAAGTGGGAACATTCCTTTTCTATGTTTTCCACTTCAGTAACTGGGATTTGTTGCTTCAATCTCTCCTGAAAATCTTCTTGTACAGTTTTGTCTTTCAATTTGAAAAAAAAAATGGGAATGAATGAAGCCCCCATCTAGCGGCGAGGATATGGACTGTGCCGGCTGCCGAGGCCTGACGCACTCCTCTGGGGCAATGATTAAATGAATGACAGGTGAAATGAAATGATAGTGGAGAGTGTCGCTGGAATGAAATGTTGACAGGGAAAACCGGAGTACCCGGAGAAAAACCTGTCTGCCTCCGTTTTGTCCAGCTCAGATCTCACATGGAGTGACCGGGATTTGAACCACGGACCCAGCGGTGAGAGGCCGGCGTGCTGCCGCCTTAGCCACGGAGGCTTCTGTCTTTCAATTTCCATACTTTCATTTTACTTTCTCTGATCTCCTTCAGGTTTTCCAATTTTTCCTATCTAAATTTTGCCACCCCAGCTCTATGGTCCCCATCAAATGCTTCTCCTGGTAAAGCTGTCACATCTATCAGCTTTCTGCGATTAGTCCTTTCCACCAGGAAGTAGTCAATTTCTGATTTTGTTCTTCTATCGCCCCAACCATATCTCGTAATTTTCCTGCTGTTTTTCTTCCATGAATTACCCACTATCAGTCCATTCCTTTCACAGAAGTTTACAAGTTCCTCTCCTTCCCGGTTCTTTTTCCCATATCCATATGGTCCAATGACTTCTTCCTTTCCTTGACTCTCGTTTCCGACTTGTGCATTCATATCACCCATGATCACCACTTCTACATCTGAAATTACTCTTTCTACATCCTCCAGGAATACTTCAATATCTTCTTCTCTGTTTCCAGTCTGTGGTGACCGGGTGAGTTAGCCGTGGTGGTTACGGCATGACTGATGGCAGTCGCTCACATCCGGGAGGCGAGGAGGTTCGAATCCCCCGCCGGCAACCTTGAAGATGGTCTTCTGTGGTTTCCCATCTTCCTTCCAGGCAAATGCCGGGGTTGGTCCCTAACTATAGGCCACAGCCGCTACCTTCCAACTCCTCGTCCTTACATTCCAACTTCCCTCCCCAACGGTACTTGTAGCTCACCCATTGGGTGTCCGTCTCGAAGCAGCTACAAAACTGGCGAGCCGAACATGTCCTCGGACACTCCCGGCATAAAAGCCATACGCTAAAAAAAAAAAAAAAAAAAAAAAAAAAAAAAAGTCTGTGGTGCATACACTTGTATGAAGTCCATCACGTCATTTTTCATCTTCATTCTAATTTTCATTATTCTGTCACTCACACACTCGACCACTTCCACATACTCCTCCAGTTGTTTCGAGGTTATCAGTCCCACGCCATTTTTTGCCTCTTGGCCACCACTCCAGTATAATGTATATCCTTTCCTCAATTTCTTCCTTCCTTTACCTTTCCATTTCACTTCACTCAGCCCCATCAATCCAACATTCTCCCTCTCCATGAAGTCTACCACCTCCTCCACCTTGCCTGTCAGGGTCATGACATTCATGATTCCCACTTTCATTTCGGTTACTGGTCGCCCATTTCTCACAGTTCCCCCAGTACAAAAGAACTGCGCGTCGCCTGCAGGGTACACCCTAACCTTCTCCGAATCATTTGAAGTGCCATTTCTATTTTAGGCTATTATTACGATGGGGTCGCCACTCCCAAAGACATTTTATGAAGCTACTGCCAGCTGTTATACAGGCCGCCCCTAACATGGGAAACAGACGCCCTTGCAGCCGCCCCTAACCTGGGAAACAGACGCTGCCGATTGATGCTGTACTCATACTATTCCCTGAGTACTGGGTTGCCTCTTCCGCAATCTCCACCGTTCCGAAGTCCATCTTCTCCGCTGCAGATTCCGTTGAGGTCTTCGCACGTAACCCTGTGCACGGGGCCTATGTTATACCCCATAGGACTGGGTCCTCACCAGAACTTAGCCGGTACTGTAGTTCCATGGTATATTACAGTACCGTTGCCCACCCCCGCGACGTGGACGTGCTTGGCAAGAATTATCCATGTAGCCAATTATAATTGCGTCATGGACCGGGTTAAGGAGCTGTCTAAATCCAGCCTCCAAGGCACAAACCTCTTCCTTCCTTATTGGATGTTCTGTTGCAACCAACCCGTTATATTTGGGTGTGTGTGGAATATGTCTGATAGTCGATATTTGACTGGTGTAAAAGGGTGGATTAAACGGAAAAAACACTTCTAGGATGATTTAGGTGGAAATTGAACATACCTCGTCTCATTTAACCTCAGAAGAGTGTATCCCGTTTCAACCCAATTCAATTTCTTAGCAGGGCCGTGAACTAAACCCTGGATCTTCGGGACAGGAGTCTCTACCAGGTGTGCGATAAATTCAGATCGCGTGCAAACTGAATGTCTACACATTCGCAGCAAGCCATGCCGCTTGACCAGCTCTGCGGACCAAGGCTCCAGCAGCTCGGCATAGATCACATCACATGACATGCGGTGGCGAGAGAATCGGACACGCCAGTCCTAAGATTAGTTTTAGTTTATGATCGACACTTAGAGGTAAAGCAGTCTATTCACCCGAGCACGCGAACTAGCCGTCTGGTCTTCAAGAGACCAATACTGTCATATCTCAATTGGGATGATCTCCTCGCGGAAATAAAACACATGATGTTGTGGTATTACTTGAAATTACAATTATACAATATCAATTTATAAACCAGACTAATATTTTCGGTGAGATTTTTAAAATTAATATCTCTCTAACTTCTGCTCCGATTTGCGTGAATCTGCTTTGATACCACTTTCAGTTTCTTGCGGTGTTAAAACCTCTTAATTTTATAGCATACTGAAAATACGGTTCCTATGCGAATGTGGGAAAAGCAATTACTTGACTCAGATTTTAGTCTAATTTAAGACCTATTGTTGAATTATAATTTAGGTAATGTTCAGTATAATGAAGGAATCGTCGCACTGTGAATGATGTGCTGGGGGGATCGTCTCCCTCTCGAACAATAGCGGCTGACCTTGGGCTTATGGTAAAGGATGCGGACCGGCCAAAGTTATTTATTATCGTTTCTACGTGCAGTTTACACCACAATTTTTGGCTGGTCAGCCCCGGTCGCACAGTCGTACTGAGGACAGTTGGCGAGCCTCAGGCATGTGCAATTGATACGTGAGTTGCTGTGTGTGTATTTTTGGTCGCTTCGGTGGCGTAGTTGGTAGCATGTTGAGCTTCATGCTAAAGATCGCGGGTTCAAACCCGACAGAAGTCGTGGGATTTTTTAAGAGCGTTAAAATCCCTCAGTACGCCCTCTTTCGGAGGGGAAGTAAAGCCGGTGGTCCCATGTAATGGATTTATGACATGTAAAAGAACCTTCCTCAAACTACAATTGAGTGAAGCTAAATTTGTAGGTTAGATTTGATTAACGCTCTATTAGTCCCAACGTTCGCCGCCAGGTGCTGGTTGTGGTGGCATCTAGTAGCTAAGTTCTCAGCTAGGTGTCGTGTTGACGGTAGCTTTTGGTAGCAAAAGTAGGAACTACTTGAAATTGATCGTCTGCAGTCCTTACCTGAATTACAGACACACACTAATACAGCCATCACAATTAACACCGGTTATCAGACAGATTCTTCACACACCCAAAGTACACGGAGCTACATGGCCGTGTTGTTGCAGCCCCTAAACTAAGGAACCAACTGAGTTACTGTGCGCACAATTGACAACTCGCTCAATTCAGAAGCTGGGAGGAGAAAGGGCGAATATTGTATATAATGTTACTGCAGATTCGCCCTCATCATCCCAGCTCCTGAATAGCTCATGCCTGAGGCTCGCCGACTGTCCTCTGTACGATTGCGCAACCGGGACTGGCCGGCCAAAAACTGTGGCGTAAACTGTACAGTTGTAGCTTCCTTGTTTTTAGGCGATAAGATTGCAGTTTTATGTGTTTATATGATGTAGTTCTGTTTCATGTAATCCGTATCCTAGTAGCCTACATCTATATTACTATGAATTGTCTCATCTACGGAACAAGTGAGAAAAGCGTGCGCTATTAATTTTCGAAGGATGGCTCGTCCGGGGTTAGAGCATACAGTAGCCTAATAAACGTAAATGTCCGTATGAGTGAAATATTGAAATTTTATGTGTTGAATAACCCGAACAACCGCAGGTCTTGCTCTACTTGACCCGAAATATTTTGTACAGAGTCAAACTTCTGTTTTCTAGTATGAAGGAAATGAAAGTAAAAACTCATCTCCATAAAGGCGTAGATAACCATAGCAAGTATGTAACATTGTCGTACGTTATTGTTATTAGACTTATTAGCGTTGTCTTGAAGCCCTTCTTACCATAACAAGAGGAGATATCGTATTCTGATTTCCAACTATTCTATACCTTACAACTGAAATAAGTACTATAGCGAATTGCATGAACAATCGCAGTTACCTGCGTGGCAAGAAGTGAGTTAGTTATTGTTGTTTTAAGGGGCGGAACTACGAGGTTATCTGCCCCTGGCAAGAAGTGAGTAGTTTGGCAACCTCATTCGCAGATCACATGATGAGACGAGAAATGCCAATACGACTCTTGAAACAAAGTATAATAAGATATGTCTACTCGGGACGCAAGCAACACACTCCGTCCACGTGAACGTTCCCCACACCATCACCAACAGTGCTCCCCCACGTACGGTCATACAAGTTGGCTATTGGAGGTTTTAACCTGTAACCTGTCTGTGACTTGTTCAATGAAATAATTCAATCCAATACGGTAGCATCTTTAGCCGAGGGATTTGAGGGTTGCCGTGCCAACATGAGCATCTCATGTAAAACAAGTGACGGTCAGCAATTGCTGCCAACGTTCATTGTTACCTTGTCAGTTTTAGTGCCTGCAAACCACAATGTTATGTAACCGAACAGTTTTAAAATCACCATAAATCACTTGCCATTACATTAATGTAGGTGCTTAGTAACTTTTGTTAGCTGGCTCGCACTATATTGGCCAACATTCATTTGTTTTTGTTAATTCATTATAGGGGCTTGGGACATCTTGGTCATCAGCCCCGTGTAGTTTGGTGCGTATTGTCTGATAACCTGTATTTATGTGATGCCTGTTACAGTGTGTGTAATTGTATTAGTGACAGGGATGAGGCTAGTGCGACTGGACGTTATGTGAGGTACCATCCCTCATTTGCCTAGAGGGAGTGTGGAAAAATCAATGGAAAACTCACACTCAGAATTGCAGCTCTCTCAGCCAGGATTCGAACCTCCGATCTCCGTACTTGCTGCAGCTGCCCTTGCGGCCGTGGTGCACGATTTAACAAGCATGGCTACTCCGCAGGATCGCCAACACTCTGAACAACTCCAATGGAGTTTGAGAATATTGAAGATACGTTCAAAGATGGCACAAGGCCATGGGGCCAGGCCGTCTCCGAACTCCGCATGCTGTGGTATTTTATTTACTACTGTCGCCATGTGTGGTCTCGAGGTACGTATTGATACTCCGGATCCAAAGATCTTGGGTTCCATTCCAGGGCTTGCCAAGGAATTAAATTCTGGTCTGATGGCTGGAACGGGGTACACTCAGCCTCGTGAGGTTCTACATCATGCAAATGCCGGAATGATTCCTAATTTAAGGCGATGGCCGCTTCCTTCCAAATCCTAGCCTTGATTCCAAATACACACTTCTGTCTCAATTACACAGGTTATCAGACAGGTTCCGCACACATCCATGTACTGTACACGGGGGTGCATGAACACGATGTCAAGTTCCTATATGAATCAACATCAGTTTATTTTCAACCCTTCCTTCTTAATCCATTTTCATTCATCTTACATTAAGGCTGTGCGGTCAAAAATTAAAATTTTGTTTTTTATTTTTATTTTTATTTTTATTCTTAATCTCTAATGTAGGTCTTTGTGAGACATTATATGCGTTTTGCGGAAAATAACGACGGCTCGTTTGCTGAGCACATGGCTTCAAAGTGGCTATTTTGAGCGTTAAAGGTACGATCACCACGACGAAACTAATAATCGGAAGACACCGAAATTTCTCTAAAACAACCCCTGTAGTAGTACCTGCAATAGGAACAATTCTTATTTCGAAATTCAAATTTTGTATTAACCTCTTCAGATTTGAATACCACTTTTAGTGAGAAAAAATTGATACATTAACTTCAAAGTTATATTAATTTGAAGTGGATCTTATTCTGAGCAGTAGAAAAGTTTGATAAAGAAAATTGGTTCAGCGATATACCCGTGGTGCATGCTCCTTTCAGACTCTAAAATACGCTGGCTGAATCAGTCACACACACATATACACACGCCCGCACACACACAGCGGTAAGACAAGGTCTTGGGCAAGAGCGCGCTCGGGCACCTGCCTTCCCCTCTCCATCAACACCTTTGCTATCGCAGCTTCCGCCCCCCTCCCTCCCTGACTCATCCTGCCAGGCTACACGACCACAGTATAGAGGAAATCGTAGAAGTGTTATTATCTCACCCATTACTCCATACAGAATGTTAAAAATTATTTATGAGTTACTTTATAAAATTCTGTAAGTTATATTAGCAGAATAAAACATGTTTATGATCAATAGAACTTAATGTGAGTTGTAATCTTCAAAATTACGGGTCTACATGACCGCGTTGTCGCAGCCCCTAAACTTAAGATTTGGTTCCTTAGTTTAGGGGCTGCGACAACGCGGTCATGTAGCCCCGTGTACTTTGGGTGTGTGTAGAATCTGTCTGATAACCGGTGTTAATTGTGATGACTGTATTAGTGTGTGTATCTGTTTTTTAATTCAAGTAGGGACTGCAACTTTGAATTTTCAAATAGTTCCTACTTTTGCCGCCAAACGCCACCGTCAACGACTACTAGGCCTAGTTCAGAACTAGCTACTAGACGCCACCGCAGTCGGCTCTTGGCAACGAACGTAGCAACCTAAGAGCGTTGTTTACATTCTTAACCTATCCAATTTAGTTTCACACAGGTGTAATTAGTGGAAAGATCTTTAACATGCCATAAATCTATGACATGGGACCGCCGGCTTTACTTCCCCTCCGAAGGAAGGCATACTGAGGGATTTTTAACGCTCTTAAAAAATCCGACGGCTTCGGCCGGATTTGAACCCGCTATCTTGGGCATAGAAGCTCAGCATGCTACCAACTACGCCACCGAAGCCGCCCTAAACTTAAGAACCAACCAACCAATCTTCAAAATATATCAAAAATAATATATATACTAATATAATAAAGCTGAAGAGTTTGTGTGTTTGTTTGTGTGTTTAAACGCGCTAATCTCTGGAACTACCAGTCGGATTCGAAAAATTCTTTTTTTTTTTTTTTTATATGATAGCCAGATTCAAGAGGAATAGTTTAGGCTATGTTAAATTGCGGACAGACCACTCCGTTCCCTGCATTTAGGCCCTTTGGCACAAATCTACACCGTTTCACCGATCAGAACCAAATTTTTTTTTTTTTTACATATCCTTAGGAACCCTGCGAGTAGCACTGTCTGCGTGAAATTTATGACAGACCGGTCTATTCCCTGCATTTAGGCCCTTCGGCACAAATCTACACCTTTTCACCGATCTGAACCAAAATGTGTATACATAGCCTTTGGAACCCTACGAGTAACACTGTTTACATGAAATTTCAGACAGACCACTCCATTCCCTCATTTATGCCTTTTGGCACAAATCTACACCGTTTCACCGATCTGAACCAAAAATTGAATATTACCCTTTGGAACCCTGCGAGTGACATAGTGTACATGAAATTTCGGACAGACCATCCATTCCCTGCATTTAGGCCCTTTGGCACAAATCTACAACGTTTCACCGATCTGAACCAAATGTCACATACTTAGTCTACATTTTGGAACCCGACGAGTAACACCGTCTGCTTGAAATTTCGGACAGACCACTCCATTCCCTGCATTAGGTCCATTGGCATAAATCTACACCGTTTCACCAATCTGAATCACATTTTGTACACTTACCCTTTGGAACCCTGCGGGTAACACTGTCCACTTTAAATTTCGGACAGACCACTCCATTTCCTGCACTTAGGCCCTTTATCACATATCTACACCGTTCCTCCTAATTGCACCAAATTATACATACACTTTGAAACCCTGCTGGTAACACTGTCCACTTGATATTTTGGACAACGCTCTCCATTCCCTACATTTAGAATAACAAACAAACTTAACTTGAAAACCATGTATTAAGGCCCTGGAATCATTCATGTCCGTAGTAGTGTAAATGTAAGAGTATTTTAATAAGTCTATTGTTGACTGGCAATTAGGGCTGCATCACGTCGCCCCTACCAATGTTCTGGTGCAGAATTGCGAAAATAGTTGAATCTTGCACTGCTTATAAATTGCAGTCAAGGGGAGTAGGCTAATTAGTGCAAAAAGACTTCTTTTGCCCCTTAAAACAGTTATCATGACATATTATGCATCTGTATAAGTGCAATGGTGTTGGTGCAATACATTGAGGTTATCAGCTGCAATAAGCGTTGGTGCTTTCAAATTTACCGTAATTTATTCCGAAAATTATCGTTGAGCGCTATGTGGCCATAAATGATACTATTGCTACCTCAGGAGCTCGGGACAGCCGAAGTTTTCCAAAGTGTTCTGATTCTTTTCCTCTGGCGCTATGCGACAAAATACGACACTATTGGCCTCTACATCTCTAACAGACAATGAGATATAGGCCCTAGGCAGTGTCTTTTATTTCGCTTATCACTCTTTCTAATAATTTTTAGCCTACTTTTCACATTTTGCAAAAATGAGGAAAAAGTAGACTTATGAGATCGATCCGGGAAAATGTGTGTCTGTCTGTCTGTCTGTCTGTCCTTCTGTCTGTCTGGCTGTCCCCCCCCCCCCCCTATTTACTCCTAAATGGCTTCAGCAATCGAAACCAAACTTAGTATGAGTAAAGATGTATACCGGAATATCTCACGTCCATATTTGAAAATGATGTCAGTGCTACCAACTGCTGAAAAAACGCACTAGAAATTTGAGCTCCATGTGTGATATCTTGGAAGGTATGCATGGGAGCTATTCCAAAATTGGCACACATGTAGATAACACTATTTCAGTTTAATTTCCAGGAGGCCATACATGAAAGTGCTGCCAAAATCATGTTAAGCCTTCTGATAGGTCCAATTTTAAATGCCTATAACTTCTACATTATCAATTGGATTTCAACCAAATTTTGTATGTAATATGTGTACATAAACAGATATGACTGAGCGTATTCTTAAGAGCCACCAGGGCTGCCAACTGTTAATAATTGCTCTCTCTATTCGTTTATCCAAATACCAATATATCGGAAAGTATGCAAGACGACAGCTTTAAACTATGTACACGTATAGTACCTGACATTTTAGATTAATTTGGAGTAACCTATATACTTCAGTTCTACCAACATGATTCTAAGCCTGCTGATAGGACCAATTTTTAAATACATGTAACTTCTATACTATCAGTTGCATTTTAACCAAATTTCGTATATGCTGTGTGTAACATATAATATATATGACTATAAGTATTGTTAAGAGCAATCAGGGCTGCCAACTGTTAATAAATGCTGTCTATATGTTTTACCCTAATATCAATATATCAGGAAGTATGCAAGCCAACAGCCCTATACTTTGCACACGTATAGCAGCTGACATAAGTAATATAAGTCAGTGCTGCCAACATGATTCTATGCCTGCTGATAGGACCAATTTTAAAATACATGTAACTTCTATACTAACAAATGGATTTCATCCAAAATTGGCATAACAAGATATCATAATATTTCCGATTATTTCTAACCAGCACACGCATGACATTGTTACCAATATACTTTTACGCATGCTGATAGATCCAATTTCTAGGTGCATGTAACGTCCATTGGACTTCAACCAAATTTTGTATTCTGTACCTTAAGAGATGGAACTAAGAATATATTCAGTCACTAGGGCTGCCAACTGTAGTGCTCTATTAGGCTGCATTACACCAGGAATATTTCAAACTAATTAGACATTTCGATATTACCAACTTAATTTCGTCATTATTCTGGATAGGTTCATATACTGGAGAATAATCATTGGCATGAAATGTAGGCTCTTTAGTTCGTCACGGAATTTCTTGTTAGAAATGTGTTTGTAAATTACAGGTGTCAGTGCTGTAGTTAGTAAATAGCCGTTTCCCTATTCATTATTATCATTATTATCATTAGGGGAAAATGATCTAAATGTTACGTCCATTATACTGTACTGCTTATCACCCTCACTACATCCACCACCACCAACACCACCACCTCCACCACCTCCACCACAAAAAGTTGTATTTTTTTTCTTTCATATGCCAGTTCTGTAAAAGTATTCATTATCATCCATAAAACAAATAAATCCACCGGGCGAAGCCGGGCACTGCTACTAGTTTATATATATATATATTACAATTTGCCTTACGTGGGAAGGAAGCGGCTGTGGCCTTAATTAAGGTACAGCGCCCATTTGCCTGGTGTGAAAATGAGAAAGCAGGGAAAACCATCTCCAGGGCTACCGACACGGGGGGGGGGGGGTTCGGACCCACTATTTCCGGAATGAAAGCTCACAGCTCCACAACCCTAACCGCACGGCCAGCTCTCTCCGTCAATCATATCATACTATATCATAATATAATCTTTTTTATTGGGCTGGACGGAGGGAGAGTGCCTAGTCCTCAAATCGGTCATACGCAGGGCCGTCGCGAGACGTGCGGTCTCGCCAGGCCCCGCGCTTCAGGCCATTTTTTCATAAATGTAAATAAATAAATAAATAAATAAATAAAGATAGTGTGTTTGATTCAGTCCAGCCCAAATTAAAATTTGTCCTCCGCTATGTTGATATGATAGCAGAAACTCCAAGGATCGTCGAATCGTTCATCGAGTTTTTGGAGGTACACGACACTAATCTTGTTATCATGGACTGTTGGGGACAAGGGTATGGCAAGGGTGCTAATATGAAAGCTAAGTATCAGGGAGTGCAGATGCGAGTAAAAATTCTAATAAACGAACAATGTTCATGGCATGTGTTGCACATAATCTTAACTTACTTTTGGGTGACATGGTTAATGCAATAAGAACGCTATGGCATTTTTTGGTATAGTTCAGCGCCTGAACACTTTGTTTGTAGCTTCCACGGAAAGGTGGGACATTTTGTGCGAACTATGTCCTGGCCTCCTCACACTAAAATCTTTAGCTAGCACGAGATGGGAATGTTGAATTGGCAGTGCCAAGCCCATCAGGTACCAGTTAGGCAAAGTAAACGAAGCTCTAGAAGAATTGGCAGAAACTACCAAAGATCCTGTTACCCGGTCAGAGGCCCAATCTTTGTTGCTTCATACAAGTTCGTATGAATTTGTTTTAAGCCTCGTTATCTGGTACGATATTTAATATTTTGGAAGGTCGCCATGTTGGATTGTTATATGTATAGGCCATAGAGTCATGTACCATTAAAGGAAAATTATTGCGTAGGTTCATTATTCGAACTTTCACTTCGATCGCACGATTACGACATAAGAAATAAAAACTTAATTTTAAAATTAGCACAGCCGCCATCTTGAGGTTATGTAAACAATTGAACTGAATTAAATACCAGTAAATTACAATGTGTATAAACATTTGCTGTGCCAAGGTTCATTGTTTTTGGATCATTACATCGCGAGATAAGTCTATTTAAAACTTTCAACTTCGCGTGGCCGCCATGTTCGTTTTGTAGTTAACCTATATTTGAAAGTCTCATAAATGAACTTCCAGTAGTGCTCTTTATCTCCGTACAAAATTTTAGGATGATAACGGTAATAGTTTCAGAGATATAGAATGCCGGTGAAATATTTCGCACAGCCGCCATATTGCGATTATGTAAAAAATTGAACGAAGTTAGATGTCAGTGCATTACAATGTGTATAAACCTATACTGTACCAAGTTTCATTGCGTTTGGTTGGTTAAATCGCGAGAAACGGCTATTTAAAAGTCGCAATTTCGGTTGGCCGCCATGTTGGTTTTGTAGTTACCAGGTTTACATATAGGTGAACTTCTAGTAGTTCCCTTTATCACCGTACAAAATTCCAGAGTATTCTCGGTAATAGTTTCGGAGATATTGATCGCTGATGAAATATTTCGCACAGCCGCCATGTTGGATTGGTGAGACGTAACAAAATTTGAAGGGCACGGTCGGGGTCGTCCGGAATAGTGCTATGAACTTACCGAGTTTCATTGAAATTGCTGCAGCTGATAAGATTATATTAGGGACACACACACACACACACGAATCACACATACACGCACACACAGACAGACACACGGACAAAAGGTGATCTCATAAGCCTATTTTTCCATAAATGAAAATAGGCTAAGAAACTATTTGCGATCAATGATGGTGCAGGAGCGTCTGAACGGTTTGGCTACTCTGTCAATTGAATGTGAAACGGCCAAAAAATTAGAAATGAACGATTTAATGAGCACTTTTACCCTAGCAAAGGCCCGCAAAGCGCCTTTTACATAAATAAAAAGCTCTAAATACTAAACATAAAACAGATTTTTTTAAATAAAAAATAAAAGCCTGCCTTGTAAACCATGTTATTTCTCGAACAAAGGGGCCGTTCAGCTGATATTTATCGGTGGAAGTAGACTTATAGCACCTTTAGTAGTTTAGTTTATGAATAACTGTATAGCCGAAGAAATGTTGAAATATGTAAACGTGATTGCGTATTATTATTAATGATGTGCGTTTGGGTAAGAAATTACATCAAGCACATGCTTCGTTTTCCATAATATATTATTTATGCCAAAAAATCACCTGTGTTAGCTCATTATATCAGGTTTCCATTGATATAGCTTGTTGCTTTTATCTGATCAGGTGCTTCCTGTATCCAATTTTATGTTTAGGTCTATCCTATTTGTTGAGGTTTGTTTAGAAACTAGAAATGTAATAAAATGAGTTTTAACTAGCCTAAAATTGTAATTTATTTTAAAACATCACTCTTCGTACAACACATCCACATCCACTTACAGTCTAACGCTATCAGAGAGAGAGAGAGAAGACATTGATTAACGAGGAGAGGTAGGGGAGGAAGTAGGTGGTAAGTGACGGGTAGACAGATCACGAACACAAATGCAGCGGCTGTCCAACGGTGATAGTGCTGCCATCTCTTGCCATGCGATTGACGGCGGTGTGGATCGCACAGCCTTAACTCCTCTAATGAGGTTGACTGCAGGAAGGGCTTCTGGTCCTGTAAACCACCCGCCACTTACATAACTAATATCATAAAATGTGTATATGTTTGCCATATTGAACTGGTAAATATTGATCCGTATTGACTATTGGTCATTAGGCCTACAGTATTTTCTACTGCCGCCGATTAAATTAAAAACTCATATCACCCAATTCCTCAAACAATGCTTGGATATAGGCCTACATGTATAAATTCTCAAAAGAAGCGTCTTGAATGTCGTTTTTTAAGATTTTGTTTCTATTCCACTCGAACATAGTGCTGTGTGAAGCACATAGCGGCCCACTTTTCCGTGTTTACAAGGACAGTTGCAAAGCATTTCGCCAGATGGCGACTGTCCGAGACAACAGTTGGCATGAGGCAAGCTGCTCATCTTGTGCCAGGAGATTGTTCTGCCGTCCCCTGCAACGACCATATTCTACATCAGATTATTCGTAATTGGTACTCGAACTCATGACCAGTGACAAATCAACAAGTCTTGGGTCCTACGTTACTAGCGAGTATAGGTTTACATCCAACAAATTTATTTTGCTACCCTTGCAAGGACCTTTCGCAATTTGCTTGTATGCGTAATCTGATTTCGTAGCTGGCACTCATTCAATCTAGCCTATTGTGGTAATTCTTATAACTTAGCGTACATATTGAGAAGATCTTTGATAGAACTGCATCAGAAGAGCCTTAACATTATTAGCCTATTTTCATTTTATGAAAAAAAAAAAAAAAAAAGGCTTTTGATATCACCCTTTGTCCGTGTGTGTGTGTGTGTGTGTGTGTGTGTGTGTGTCAACTTCTAATCGGCTGGAGCGATTTATTTCAATGCAACTCAGTAAGGTCATAGTACTATTACGGCCGACCCCGACCGTGCCCTTCACATGTTATTACGTCTCACCAATCCAACATGGCTGCTGTGCGAAATATTTCACCGGCATTTTATATCTCCGAAACTATTACTGATACCACCCCAAAATTTTGTACGGTGATAAAAGGCACTACTATAAGTTCACCTGTGAGACATTCAAAAACCTCTTGACTACAAAACGAACAGGCGGCCAAGCGAAGTTGAAACTTTAAAATAGACTTTTCTCGTGATTTAACCATCCAAACGAATTGAAACTTGGTACTCCTAATGGTTAAGCACATTGTAATGCACTGGCTTCTAATTTAGTTCAATTGTGTACATAACTTCAAGATGGCGGCTGTGCGAAATATATCACCGGCATTCTATATCTCCGAAACTATTACTGATTGAAATGTTGTACGGTGATAAAGGGTACTACTTGACGTTCTGCTATGAGACTTCCATAAACCTGTAAAATACAAAACGAACATGGCGGCCAAGCGAAGGTCAAACATTTTAATATACTTTTCTCGCGATTTAACCAACTGAGCGCAGTTAAATTTGATAAAGTAAATGTTTATACACATTGTAATGCACTGGCATTTAATTTAGTCAATTGTTTACATAACCTCGAGATGGTGGCTGTGTGCAATTTTATAATTAAGTTTTTATTTCTTGTGTATTAATCATGCGATCGAAGTGAACGTTTGAATAATGAACCTACCCGAAAATCGTCATCTAATAGTACATAACTCTATGGTCTACATAAATAAAAATCCAACATATTTAGACGGTTCTCAATATCTACGAATTTATTACAGCAATCGAACTGAAATGCTGTATGTTGACAGAGGCAATTAGGATATATATATGAAAATAGGCTGCTTGTTTTTCATTTTGAATCGATGCCTTTTATGCCCCCCCCCCCCTCCAAGCTATATTCATTCCCACAGTCTCTTTGTTGCATCAGTGCTAGATTGGTCCTGGGCATGCCCTATACGTGTGCTATAGATATTTCGAATCGGTGACCCATGCATTGTATCCTCCCCATGTTAGTATAATTCTAATTTCTGGGGAACGAATTATTCTATTACATGGAATGAGGAAATATGGCTGAGATGTAGGCCCATCTTGGAAAGAATATTATTCAATTTCATATTTCCAGCCCAGTTAAATTTAGGGTCTAAATTTGCGTTGACCGACTGACGTGTTGTTAATAAGGTAAGCTGAACAAGTTTTGTATGTACCTCCTATGGTTGTTACTGTTACTCATGAATGCTAATGACAACATCTGGTCATGCCTGCTGACTCATACGGTGGCTTCGAGCCATGATTGTGGGGTAGTTTGCATGTCACTGAACTCGAGGGAAGCAAACTTAAATATTAGGCTACCGACCGTTCTTCTTGTCAACGGACACCGCAGGGTATTGAGTAGACCTAGTAATAAGCGATGTTCGGTTTAATCGAATAATTTGAAATTAAAAGAAATCGATATATCAACTGACCGTTCTATCGATTAATTATTATTTATAATAATAATAATAATAATACACTGAAGAAAATGGAAATTGCAACACCGTGAAGGCATTGGTCGTTTGTGTTGATTTTCAAGATATGGAACGATGCCATGTAGGTATGTAAACGATCAAAGTTACAGACACATTGGATTGTTGCTACAGGTCTCCCCACGTGATTGGTAGCGGAGGAATCAACTCCAGTATACGTAATCTGGTGTAGCGTAGTTGACTTGCAGTCTGTGCAGTGAAGTGTTCCCCGTCAAACATGCCTCGACGACAGAGAAGAGCACGCTATCAACAACTGTCGCCGGTTGAGAGGGCTCGGATAATTGGGCTGTGTGAGGCTGGATTATCGCTAAGGACTGTCGCTGCACGTGTTGGCCGACAGGCATCTACGGTACAACGTGTATGGCAGCTGTGGTCAAATGAAGGTACCCACACTCGTAGACCTGGCACAGGCCCAGCTCGACAGACAACTCTGAGAGAGGATCGCCGCAACATTCGGATGGCCCGGATGGAACCCCATGCAACAGCAGCGCAAATTCGAGCAGCTGTGACACCCCACGTTACACAGCAAACAGTTGGTAATCGCCTGCGTGCAGCTGGCTTACGATCCCGTGTCCCTGCAGAAGGTGTTCCATTGACCCCACAACAGCGACCTGTAAGGCTGGCCTGGTGTCGAGATCGATTGACGTGGGTCGACGAATGGCAGAGGGTCGTCTTTAGTGATGAATCGCGCTTCTGTCTTGCCCGCAGTGATCGCCGGAATCGTGTGCGCCGACGTACCGGGGAGAGGGGCCGCCCAGACCTTTTATTGTCGAGAGGCACACAGGGCCAACACCAAGCATTATGGTCTGGGGAGCTATTGGCTTTAATGTGAAATCACAATTAGTGCTTGTTGAGGGCACTATGACTGTTCGACAGTACGTTGATAGGGTACTCAATCCAGTGGTTGTCCCTATGATGGCGAACATTGCTAGTGGGATGTTTCAGCAGGACAATGCCCGGGTTTACACTCTACGCATCTCCAGAGAAGCTCTCAACGACATCACAACCTTAGAATGGCCCGCTAGATCCCCGGACCTCAGTCCTATTGAGCATGTGTGGGACATGATGGGTCGACAACTGGCCAACCGTCCTCAGCCACCCACAACTCTGGAACAACTGACCCGTGCAGTGCAGCAAGAATGGGCCACATTTCTTCAGGAAGCGATCCAGGGCCTTATTGACTCCATGCCTCGCCGAATTGATCAATGTATTGCAGCTCGTGGTGGGCACATCCTGTATTGATTGTTGTCCAAACTTGCGGTCAGAGGGATCTAAAAAGTGTAATCATCGAATCACAACCGAACACTCGTCCTGCATGTTCAATTGCAGCAATGTAGCACCACTCCTTCTGGGTGTTGCAATTTCAATTTTCTTCAGTGTATCGTGTGGCCTCGGGTGCCGGGTGCAAGCTCTGTTAATTGACACCCAGAGGTCAGCTTGCATGTCGAATTTTGTCGTTCCTTTGAACGCTATGAAAGTCAAGGTGGTTAGATATCTAAGCTCCTTGACACTATAGCGCTTTCTAGTAGAGAATGGAGGAACTTTGTGTTGGCGGAAAATCCCGATATTAATTTTGCCATTATGAACACGGCCTACCGATTTCAAATGGGTTCTTTAACATGCCAACAACGTATGACATCCATGTCCTGATTTTTGTCGCCTTTCAAAAATCACTTACCACGGCCAGGAGCGAACCTGCAAGCTTTGGGGGGGGTTGGTAGTCCGACACGTTAACCACTCACCCACCGTGATTAGTAAACACAATATAAGAAAATACCGTACGTTTAAATGAGAGGTCATCGCGTAAGTTTTCGGAATGATGTATAGAAATCTATAAAAGCTACTTTTTTTTCTTTTTCTTCGAAATATACAAAGTGTCCTCTCTTGTTTATGTTAACAATAACCAAATAAGAGTCAGTGACAGTTGAAAGACAAGCATCGATCAAATTGGGAAGGGTTTCGAAAAAAGAAAACGAAGAGTTTATTTTGAATTCTTGTTCAATGTTCCCAATTTAGGACATGAACATTTTTGTTTTACTTTGTTTAAGCCTAGTTTTAACAAAAATATATGATAAAATATATTTTAATTAGGTAAATGTCTGATTTGCTTCTGTGAGTGCGTAGTGTAAGGCACCAAGTACATCAATTAATCGACAAAACAATTAACCAATTATTCGATTAATCGATTCAACACACATTCGAATAATCGTTTTGTAGCAATTAATCGATTTTTCGATAATTGAAATTAGTCTATTGAAAGTACCAACCCTAGTATTGAGCTTCCACTGAGCAATCCATTTCCTTGAGTCCGCACTGGAAATGTCGAGGTTTGTTCCCCGATTTGGGCCTTGAAGAGCTAACAAGTTGCCTGTCGCATGCATTTTAGTCCTTTTATAACCTGGAAAAGCTTGTCACGGTGGGTGAGTGGATATCGTGTCGGTCTACTAACCCCAAGATTTCGGGTTCGCTCCTGGCCGTGGTAAGTGATTTTTGAAAGGCGGCAAAAATACGATACGCATGTCATACGATGTTGGCATGTTAAAGAACCCATTTGAATTCAGTAGGCCGAGTTCATAATGGCAAAATTAATCTCGGGAGTTTCCGCCAACACGAAGTTCCTCATTTCTCTACTAGAAAGCGCTATAGTGTTCAAGGAGCTTAGATATCTAACATCTAACAACGAAATTCGACATGCAAGCTCCCCTCTGGGTGTCAAATAACAAAGCTTGCACTCGGCACCCGAGGCCATACGATATTATTATTATTATTATTATTACCTGGAAAAGATGTGTTGTAACCTGGAAAAGATGTGTATTTTAATTATTCCGTGGTTCGTGGAATGATATAGCCTAGCTCTATAATATTCATCAGGTCAAGACTCGTGCTTCCGGGATGGCGCGAAGCGGATCAAGAATTAGAAACTAGCTTAACCACAAGCCACATTATTGCGTGCCGACCTTTTGATTCACTTCCTATTTTGTTACTTCATTTGAGGGGCGTGGACATTGTGGTCATTTAGCCCCGTGTACTTGGGTGTATGTAGAAAGAATGTATTTGTCTAATAACCTGTGTTACTGTGGTACAGTACCTACAGTAGAGTTTGTGTATTTTATGCAGGTGAGGATTGGAAAGAGGCGACCGTGGCCTTAAGTTAAAATCCATCCTGGCATTTGCGTGGAGTAGAAGTGCGGAAAACCACTTCCAGGATGGCTGCGGTGGGAATTGAACCCACCTCTTCTCTGTTTTGCCTCACGAGGCTGAGTGTACTTCGTTCCAGCCCTCAGACCAGATTTGAATTTCTCGTCAGAGTCGGGAATCGAACCTGGACCACTGGGTGCGACAGTTTACCTGCTGTAGCCTATATCGTGCGTGGATCTCCCCTGTCGAAACCCGAAGCGCTGATAACTTTTAAAATACGAACACTCTTGGCAGAGTGAGAAGTAGCTCTTATTTTTCATATTATACTGTAATATGATTTGACCAATGCGTAAGAAGTCGAAGTGACATGTGTCCTTTAACCCCATGAACCCAATTAATTGCTTATCTGTCAGCTGTAGTTCATCTTATCTTGGCTAAGATCGAAATTAGAGTGGGAGAAAGCTCATGGCACGTAGCCTTCAGAAGACAAAGGCGATCTACTGAAACAGCACAAAGACAAAGATTTAAAATCGTTTGTTGGCACCTCTTAATTAACTCTCGCTCTCCCACTTTTGTTATCTTTAAAGTATTTTACTGGAGTTTCAAGCTTTACAGCTGAAATTGGAGCACCTTGTTCAATGTTTACTTGTAGAGGACATTTTCTGCTTTCTGCCATCGTAATAGTATTGCCAAGCTTTGAACCTGCTTCACCATAATATCGAATCACTCATTTGCTCTTTTGTACCAATGGGACGAACTCGGACAATGTTTATACTGAACGAAATGTAATATACAGGGTGTCTACTACTCTGGAAAACAGGGAATACTCAGGGAATTTTTCAATCCTGGAAAACTCAGGGAATTATCAGGGTATTTTAATGACACTCAGGGAATTTTAGTTTTATAAGGCCCAACCTTGAATAATTGGAAATTAAGAATTTAATTGATGGGGGAAAAGTATATTCTGGTGATGATTGTTGTAGATGTATGTTCGTACTGACGTTAAATCAGTAAGCTCTCATTTCTTGCAAGATAGAGCACAAAATTTACATGTGTTGACTGTTTTTTGTATATAAATGTGTAACTGGATGATTTTTGAGAGCATTGCTATTGACGAGCTACTTTCAATATTCGCATTTTTGAATTTTTCCCTCCCTTTCTTTTCAACTTTGTCATGCTACCTTGATTGCTCAAGCACTATTTTTGAAATGGTCTTTAGGTACAAACTCTGTTTTATTATTTATTGTGGCCACTACTGTTACTCAGGGAATTTTCTGATTCATCCTGGAAATATCAGGGAACTGTCAGGGAAATCGGTTAGTTGGTTTTGGTAGACATCCTGAATATACCAAATTCGTATTGAATGAACTTACTCTGCCTTTCGTTTCAGATACCACTAAAGTTGGCAACGCTCCCGATTAACATAAAAATAAAACTTTTTTTAATATAGATTTATTCAAAGGAAATTCTGAAAAGTAATCCAGCCAGTTTATGAAATGTCGAAAATCTTGTACTCAAACAACAAGCTGTGAACTATTTTCAAGCGTTCTAGCCTTTTCTCAGACAAAAACATCAAATACACCAATTTAGTCTGAAGATTATTACAAACATAGTGTTGTTCATATGTATTGGTTTTAGTTACCGGTATTTTGAGACTCTTATTATTATTTTTTTATATATTTTTTAAAAAATTGTGTATTGTTTAGCTTTTGAGTTTAGTGACTTGTTTACGTTTTCGTCTGGTGATGATTATTACTGTGGCCCTGAAATTTAGCGTCCATTTCAGTGTCACGTCTTATACTGTGACTCATCAGTCACTCCATAAAACCTTCTTCCGGTATTCCACAGACCAATGACGCCGTTGTTTGCACTTTCGTTCTTGAGTCATCGGAACATCAACATGACCATGAAAACTATATCATATCGCCTCTCGACAGATGTTCTGTCATTGTCGCTGCTCTCTGTATCCAACCTGCTACGGAAGTCATTTGCAATAGTAGACGGACTTCTAACGTTTGGTTGAAATAGTAGTCGGGAGCTGATGACCTCGCTGATCCGCCCTTCGGATCAACTAACTAAAATAGTAGCCTACGTTTTACAGTTCGGCGGTCTCTATCAATTAATTTTTTAGGCTTTCCAGTGGTGGTTGCGTCCATTGCTTTCATGATTTTTCCATAACACATTAACATTGCTAACATTAGGCAACATGTAACTCCTGTGAAATCTCTTCGGCGGAATGTCGGGCCTTGTGGGCCCTTACATTCTTGCTCCGTTCCAAGACGCGCAATTCTCTCCGTTGACTCATTCTGACAGTAAACACCTCTGTTGATTTTTCTTTTCTTCGGGGAAGTCCGGAAAATACCCGCTATCCCCGCATGACTGCCTCCTCCGACATGGAGTTAATTCTAAGTTATATATTAAGAAAACAGAAGGGAGTTCGGATAGTAGTTTTTGAGGCCTTTTGCCTGTCCCAGTACTGTACTTCGTACTCTACCAAGCTTCATCGTGTAGATTGAGTAATATGAGTGCAGAAAGAAAATATTGCCTACAGGTAAACTCTGACTCGCTTCTGTCTGGCTGCGTGGCTCAGGGGTAACGTTCTCGCTTGCTGAGACCAAGGTTGCAGGTTCGAAACCTGGCGCAATCAGCTGGCATTTGAGGGTGCGCAAATGCGAGGGAGCCGTGTCAGTACATTTACTGGCACGTTAAAGATCCCCTTCGGGGCAAAATTCCGGCACCCCGGCGTCTCTAAAAGCCAGTGTAGTTAAACGGGACGGAAAACCAATAACATTATTATTTATTATGACTCGCTTCTGGTTCACGTATTTTGCGTGGTTCTCTCTCCCCAGTCCTCACACGTCAGTTAGCACGTGAGCCCACTTATCAGTGTTGTATTGCGAATGTTCTCCCCAAGTATCGGTTAGCTCGTCGCATACTAATGTTCACATCTACCTGCAATTAAGCCTTAAATTGTCGCTTTCTGCGGTATGTCCTTAAGGTTCTGAGTTCGATTCCAGACTCTTCCGAGGAATTTAATTCTGGAATGAGGGTTTGCAAGGGTTCCCTTCTGCCTCTTGGTGATACAGTATTTCATTTTATTTCCTATTTCCTATTACACTATGTTTACGGTACACTGAATGGAGTCTCTGAAAAGAGAAAAGCCCCACTTTGCATTTGAGATGTGGGGTTCGGAATTTTATGACCTAAAAAGTAAAAAATATGCTAACAAATAAGTTAGTTATTGTTGATTTAAGAGGCGGAACTACGAGGTCATCTGCCCCGACAAATAAGTTATGTTCTAAAAACTAGCTGAATATAACCTAAAATCGGGAAAATATGACATGCTTTTCTTGACTAATCTTTTCTAATAACGCTGGTTTTGAAAAGGAAATGAGACCGTAACGCGACCCGTCAAGGCCGAACTGGACGTGAGATTTCCTTGTTTACTGATGGGTAGAAACCACAGATTTTTGCAGTCGCGATAAACGCAGGACCTGCAAAGCCAACACTTACTTCCAGCAAACAACATAAAAAACTAAAACACCTCTAAACACAGGGTAAAAGGAGCACCATGAGGAACACCAGTCCATACCCACACAGGTATATCCTTCGGATGACCTCCAGCCCGAGATTATATACGGTTCATTGTTTATTGAAAAGAAAATGCAATGTCTTTGCGAATAGGATGATAACAGTGTCTAAAATTGCAATATCTTTAGTAGCGAAATGAACTATTTCGGATAAAAGAAGATAAATTTGTTGGCATTTTGTATTCCTTACTTTAAAAAAAAATTCCATGCACCTCTAAACATTTGAACTTGTGAAAATGACAGCCACGCTTTGTACAAGCCAAGGCTAGAATAGGAAAAGCTGACTTTCCAAAGGCGACTGACACTTGGCGGAGGGTAAAACCCTATTGGGGCTATTGTCCATCACCCGGAAGGGTGCTGGTGTTAACTCCAAGGCCACCAAGAATTTCTGCAAGTCGCAATTTTAGGAATTTTTCCAATATTCAGTCGTAGTTGAGAGTTAGAAATGGATAGAACTTCGTGACAGTTCATTCCAGAGCCAATGAATTTTCTACTGAAGGTGTTTATATTGTAATTTGTAAATATCGTAATGTATGGGTAGATGAGCCCAATTACGTTGTTGTTGTTGTTGTTGTTGTTATTGTTGTAGCTTGTTGTTGGGGCTGCGACATCGTGGTCATATAGCTCCGTGTATTTTTGGGTGTGAAGGAATTTGTGCGTTAACCTGTGTTATTGTAATGACTGTAGCCTACTAGTGTGTGTATTTTGTCATTTGTCATTATCAGTAGATTTACTTACACGTTATAGATTCCCTCCGGCGCAAAAGTTGGTACCCCCGTGCGGCGTCTCGAATAGTCGCAATAGTTAAAATGGACGTGAACCCCATACATTTATTATTATTATTTTTATTGAAAGTCCCGTGTCTCAATTTTCGGCCCGTTAATTTACTAAAGTTAATCTTAACTAATGGCTTTGCAGGGAAATGCTACGGCTGCCTCATTTTGTAGTCTTTATCACTAGCGTATTAATGGCGCATTTGGTTAAGCGTTGGGTTTTGAAGGCATTGAGCTTGATCCCGGCCATTGTTTTGTGGCATTTAAGGGTAACTAATTGTAATTAGATTTACTGGCACTGTAAGAATCACTCTTAAACCAAACTCCGCCACACTGTCACAAAATACTCAAAGGTTGAAAAGGGATTATTATTAATTTTTATTATTGTTATTGTCCTTAAAATTACTTGTTGTTGGCGGTTAAGCTACTTGTCTCTCATTTAGGCGGAACGGGTTCGATTTCCGGTTATAACATGTAAGATTTTCGAAGTGAGATATCACGTCCCGTGGTTCGGATTTTACGTAAACATGAAGGTCTCGTGGCTCATGATAGGGAGATAAACGGTTGCATAAAACTATAAGCTTCCTTTTTTACATGTTGGTGAGTTTTTTTTAAATTACTTTTTATTGCCTTTGAATGAGGGGAGATGTCCTTGTGACTGCCTAACTGTAAGACGGCAAGAGTGTTTTGGTGAAAGCTACTGTAACTCATTTTCACGGCTCTGTTAGTGTTTGTAGGCCAACTTGTTGGGCTTTCCCTTGCGTTCACTCATCTGTTGTGAGTAAGCCACGTCACACGACCTTCTTGTTTCAAGCTGGGAGGTGTTTGACCCCTGCAGCAAGCGCCTAGTAAATAGTGACGTAGTCCAAAAATAAATGTCCTGTGTGTCTTAATTTTTGGACCGTAACATCACAAAAGCTAATCAACTGGTAAACTATCTCGGGTTTATACTACAATAGCGTGGGCTTTAATTGTTCGTGCTGAAAACTTGACTGCTTGCACTTGAAGGAGTATGTGGGCTTTGCTTCTAAAATACTAAGGTATACTTAGAGGAATTGAAATCTTGTATATCGTTAGGATGGTTTCTGAAGTTGGCACTTGCAAAGTTCATTGAAATAATTCAGAAAGAAATTCATATCGCTTTTTAGAACACATTTTGAATTGATATTATATTTGTGTCAGTCGAGCGAAGGAATGAATTAATGAATAAATAATAGAAATACATAAATCTACATTATTTTTTATTATTAAAAAGTGACTCCAGGGTAAATAAAAATTAATAGATTCCGAGGAAAATTCGTTAATAATAAATATTAAGACGAATGGGCGAGGAGAGATGTTTCTGGTGACTGCTAATGAAGAGAAGAGATAGATAGGTTGGTAGGCTACATAGACTACTAAGACACCCAGTTATAGCAAACTTAGTAATGAAAGGAAGGGTTGAGAACAAGAACTTTAGGGGTAGACCAAGTTTAGAATATGTTAAACATATTGCCTCGGATGTAAGGTATGCTAGCTATGTATAGATAAAACGATTAGCTCAGGACAGGGAGGCGTGGAGCGCTGCATCAAACCAATCAATAATAAAGACTCAAAGAACAACAATAATAATAATAATATGTGTTTAATTGCTTCAGTTTTAGAGGCACCAAGCTACCAGAATTTTGCCCTAACGGGGATCTTTAATGTGCCAGTAATAAATCTACTTGAAGTCGATCTTAACCAGCCAGGAATCTACCAAATACTCAACATTGCTCTCTCGCATTTAGACATCCTTTAATTATAACCGAAGCGGCTTCGGTGGCGTAGTTGGTAGCATGCTGAACTGTTGTGCCCAAGATAGCGGGTTCAAACCCGGCCGAAGTCGTCGGATTTTTAAGAGCGTTAAAATCCTTCAGTATGTCTTCCTTCGGAGGGGAAGTAAAGCCGGCGGTTCCATGTCATAGATTTATGGCATGTAAAAGATCCTTCCACAGACTAACTTACGTGGAGCTAAATTTCTAGGTTAGATTTCGTTGTAACGCTCTATCAAAGTTCCAACGTTCACCACTAGGTATCATTGATATATGGTAGCGAAAGTTGGAACTACTTGTAATTGAATGGAACTTGTAGCTCACCCTTATGGCGTCCTCTGGAAGCAGCTACAGCCTCTGGCGAGCCGAACATGTCCTTGAACACTCCCGGCACTATAAGCTATACGAACAATAGATAAATAAATAAAATTATAACCGATTGTTCAAAGTAATTTTATCGACATATTGGTGTTCCCAAGAAAAGAGAGCTTTGTCGTGATTTCACTGACAGAAGCAGAGGAAACATGAAGCTACTATTTATTAAATTGTCCTTGAGCTTTGCACGTTTACCGTATAACATGTATCCTTTCCCTAACACTCCATTCCTGAAGGTCTCTTCTCCAACCACAACAGTAGGACAGCATATATCAAATGCAGTGATCTAGCCGTTGGGAACGTTGTTCTCTTTTCTAAGAGTATCCTGTGGTGGTTGCAGATATAGATGTAGTCATTCAAGAAGAGCTTTGGCGAGGAGCAATGGATAAGTCAGAGTAATAATCTCTACACATTCACTCACTTCACACGTGTTTTGACGTACCGTCTACCCTAAATATGTTATTCGTCATGTTAGACACCTATTGTATATGTTACATTTAATTCACGATGAAAATTAATAAGTTAAATGTAAAACAAAATATTGGAATGCAGCCGACATAAATCAGAAACCCCTATGGACATCAAATTGGCAGGTGAAAAGCTAAAGGAAGTAGGAGACTTCTGTTACTTAGGAAGCAAAATAACCAGTGATGAACGAAGCAAAGAGGATATAAAAAGTAGGTTGGCTCAGGCAAGGAAAGCATTTCTACAGAAAAGGAATCTGTTGACATCGAATATATATTTAGGCATTAGGAAGTCATTTTTGAAAGCCTTTGTCTCGAGCGTGGCGCTCTATGGAAGTGAAACTCGGACTGTTGGAGCAGCAGAAAAGAGGAGAATTGAAGCGTTTGAAATGTGGTGTTACAGGAGAATGATGAAGACCAGATGGGTAGATGCGGTTACAAATGAAGAGGCATTAAGATGATTGGGAGAGGAGAGATGTTCCTAGCGACTGCTAATGAAGAGAGGAGATAGGTTGGTAGAATAGATACTAAGGCACCCAGGAATAGCAAAGGAAGGGTTGATGATAAGAACTGTAGGGGTACTCAGATTGCCTCGGATGTAAGGTGTGGCAGCTATGGAGAGATGAAACGATTAGCTCAGGACAGGGAGGCATGGAGAGCTGCATCGAACTAGTCAAAAGACTGAAGACTCAAACAACACACTTAATTCTGGTCTGAGGACTGGAACGCGGTACACTCAGCCTCGTGAGAGCAAAACTGAGAACAGTTAGGTTTGATTCCCACCAAGATCCCGGCCGAAGTTGTTGGATTTTTTAAGAGCGTTAAAATCATTCAGTATGCCTTCCTTCGGAGGGGAAGTAAAGCTGGTGGTCCCATGTCTTAGATTTATGGCAAGTAAAATAACCTTCCACTAATTAAACTTGTGTGAAACTAAATTTGCAGGTTAGATTTCGTTGAAACGCTCTATCAAAGTTCCAACGTTCACCACTAGGTGTGTGTGACATCCGGTAGCGAAAGTTGGAACTACATGAAATTGAACGGAACTTGTAGCTAATCCCATCGGTGTCCGCATCGAAGCAGCTACAACCTCGGGCGAGCCGAACATGTCCTCGGACACTCCCGGCACTAAAAGCCATTTGCCAAATAATAAATATATTACATTTATACAGGAGAATGAAGGAGACCAGGCCTCCCTTACCTCCTCTCACTGGACGCCATTGCCGAATATCTATAAAAACGCATGTGTGGCTAGATTCTCCGGATGGAACAAGGGCTTCAAAGAAAGGGGTTAAATACAACATATATTATTTGTAAATCGGTGATTTATATATTAGTAGACCTATTGTATTCATTTTTCAATTTGGAGGAACAATTAATGTGGGTAAGTTATGTATTGCCTGGCAGATGTGTTGCGTCTACTAACTTATAGTTGACATTAGCTGAGGCGCAAAAGTAATATTAGAGAGGGGGCTTTATAACTGAGGGTACAGAAAGTGCTTTGCCCCCCCCCCCCCCAAGTCTACTTCTATGCAGACGCTACTTAGAACTGAACTTCTACCTATCGTTGAATTCCAGCACACTCCCCAGTTTATATTCTCTCCCGTCTTATGGTTTGGATCTTCTGGGCAACTTGCACAACAGACTTGTTGGGATTGTAGATGTTTCCACGGGATCAGATCACGTGGAAAGACAGTTTGAAGAGCGCGATAGCGACCGGATGTGCAGGGTCATGACCGACGGAACACAATAGTTGTGTAACCCACTTCCGATGGCATTTCACCTTCCATCTAATGAAGCGTGGGAGTGATTCAAGTTAAAAACTCGCTCACAATGTTACTGGGGTTACTTAATTTGTAAAAACAAAAAATTATATCGTACTCTGACAAAAATGTTTTCTGGTTGCCGATAGTTATGTTTCTTTGTAGATTGCCTTATGTACTCATGTAGAGAAATTTTCAGGAAACACAAATAAAATCTCATGATGTACGTTCTGTGGTCAAGTATTATTAGCCTGTCTGTTGGTAGCATCCATTTATACGCTGCCGCGCATAAAATAGAGTAGATGGTGTCTTTTAAAACAATAATTCCCACCTTTCACTTTTTATTACTATGTCTCATCATAGGCTATTGAGCGGTTCATTTTGATAAGGACAATTCCTAGATATCATGTGTAATTCTTGACGGATATTTTAAGAGCGTTAAAAATCCCTCAGTATGGCTTTTCTTCGGAAGGGAAGTAAAGCCGGAGGTCCCATGGCATACAGTAGATTTATGGAATGTAAAAGAACCTTCCACTAATTACACTTGTGTGAAGCTAAATTATGGGTTAGATTTGACTAACACTCTTAGGTTCCAACGTCCGTCACCAGGAGCAGACTGCGGTGGCATCTAGTAACCAAGTTCACAGCTAGCTGTCGACGGTGGCGTTTGGTGGCAAAAGTAGGAAATACTTGAAAATTGAATGTCTGCTGCCCTTAAATGAATTAAAAACAGATAACACACACTAATACAACCATCACAATTAACACCGGTATCACACAGATTCTACACTCACCCAAAGTACACGGGGCTACATGACCGCGTTGTCGCAGCCCCTAAACTGTGGAACCAACCAACCTAATTTTTGACGTAAGAAAGAGACTTATCATATTATTTTAAAGAGGGGTGCTTTCTTTTCATAATGTGATGTAACTTGTTGAAGTTTTTTTTTTCTCCAGATAAATCACGTTGAAGAAAGAGCATTTGTAACTTACGGAATAATCTATGCTATACCATTTATATAATTATCCATGCTAAAATCAACAGTACAGTACTAAAATGGAACAATTCTTCTAGGTTTTACCGTGGTATGCGTGGGGTTTCACCTAGGTGCATCAAGTCGGGCTCTTCATTGGGCTCTTGGTACACCCTGCCCCGACCGCCGCTGGGGTAGTGGACCTTTCTAAATAAAGTACAGTAGTTGGTTCTAAAGACAGTAGAAGTGAATACATGAACAAAGCGACCAGCGAATTAGGGACCATCACGAAATACGCGAACTAAGCGGCCAAGCTACCCTGACTCATGCCCATCACATCGCCCGAAGTCATTCAACCGGGTTTTTCCCAACCGGATTTTTATAGCTAGACCTGCCCCTAATTCTTACATTTTATCACTCTCACCATAACTGTTCTATCCGTCGTAACCTGAAGATCGTGTGATTTAGTTAATTAGTTGTGTCAGTGTCTAAGAAGTGATTATCCGGGCTGTTAGGCCGTGGTCCAGTAGGGCTGTTGTTTCCCGACGTTTCAGCGAAGACTGCGTTCGCCATTCTCAAGGGTCTTCGCTGAAACGTCGGGAAACAACAGCCCTACTGGACCACGGCCTAACAGCCCGGATAATCACTTCTTAGATTCTAACGCCGGCCGTGAAAGCCTAAGTTTGTATATAGTTGTGTCAGTGTTTTGTTGGTTTGTGCTATCAGTTTTTTATCAGTTTACTACTATGGAACGTACTACAACTAACAAAGGTAAACAGTGCGCGCTCTATGACGGTTACTCTTATAACTTCAAGCGACAAAATGTGGAAGGGACGATATTCTGGCCATGTTTAAAGGAGAGGTCAAAAAGGTGTCGAGGTATCATGAAAAGTAAAAATGGCGAGATATTGAGTACATCAGTGTGGCGCTCTAGATGAAGCACGGTTGGAGGTCAGGAAAACTCTTCAACAGGCGAAGAAGCGGGCCAGGGAAGAACATACGGCTGTCTCGAATATCTGCAATCAGGAATTTGGCGAACTTCACAACAAAGGGTACGAATTCGTAATAGAGATGCCAGCTGAACTTACGACAAAGAGAGTTCTATACAAACAAAGGTGCCACATCTCAAGGAAATCAAGCAGAACCAGAGAAGCGCGATGATGTGCTTCTTGACGAAGAAATTCTGAAGATGAAAGACGGCAGCAGTTTCCTCCTGGCGGATGACAAATCAGGTGAAAGAATTCTAATTTTTTGTGGAACTTTGGGAAAAGAGGGGTTGGCGTCATGTGAAGACTTTTTTATGGATGGAACCTTCAAAAGCTCCAGTAAACAATTTGCTTTGGTTTACTCCATCCATGTTGACTACGGAAGCTCGACCAAGGAAACAAATATATATTCAGTGGATTTTGCTCTTTTGCCGAATAAAAAGAAAGTAACGTACGTCAGGCTTTTTCAGCTGATACGTAAAGCTATACCTAACTGGGCACCAAGGCGAGTAAATGTAGATTTTGAAGTGGCAGCAATATTGGCTTTGAAAGAAGTTTTCGCGACAGTAGAAGTAAAGGAATGTTACTTCCATATGAAGAAGTGTCTATGGAGAAGAGTTCAAGACCTGGGTCTTACGCGTGACTACAAAGAAAATGAGGATATTCCTACTCTCATAAAAATGAGTGCATTGCTTGCATTTCTGAAGCCCGATGATGTCTCCGATGGCTGGTTGGAGATCTACTCCCTGAAACCAGAAAGTGAGAAGTTAACTGCGTTCTTTGATTATTTCATTGAAAATTGGATTGAAAATTACCAAAATGACATGCAGCAATGGAACTGCCACAGTAGCCGACATTGGACCACAAATGCAGTTGAAGGGTGGAACAATAAACTAAATGAATGTTTCAAAGAACAAACCCCAGAATCAAAGAACTGATCCAGTGCTTAAAGACCGAAGCTGAAAGCTCAGCATGCATGTATATGAAATTACAACTGAATCTGGAAGGAAAGCGAAGAAAACTCAAATACAGAAAAATGGATGCGGGTATTGATAAAACAATGAAGAAGTATGAAGAAACGGGTTACGTAATGGCAAGTCACCAAACCCTCTCCTACCTTCAAAAGTTGGATTAAGTTCATGATCATGGAAACACTCTGTAAATGTATGTTTATATATCTGTAAATATTGCTTTTTTAAACATTACAAAAATGTACTGACGACGCTATTTTAAAGCTGATTTTAAACACGCCTAAATAATAGAAATGTATTTCTATCATTTAGCCAGTGCAAAGCCTGGATAAAGTGTGATGGAAATCAGTGTTTAAAAACTGTACTGATGACGCTATTTTAAAGCGGATTTTAAACACGCCTAAATAATAGAATAATAATAATAATGTTTTTGGCTTTACGTCCGACTAACTACTAAAATTCCGTGGTGGTCGCTTAGTTCGCTGGTCGCTAAATTCACAGAAGTGTTGACCTTCGAGGCGCAGGTAAAATTTCATGATGGTCGCTTAGTTCACTGGTCGCTTTTTTCGCGACACCAGTAGAAGTAACACGTGGGGGATAGGATGAGCCTTTTGAGGGTTTATATCCTTTCCAGTACTAATTAGCCTTCTCTATCATGCATCATCATTTGAGTTAAACATTAGTATGAGTAGATTAGGTTGTTAATGAGGGGCCAGGGAAAATACCCATCGGAAGATGCAACATTAGGGAGGAGATAATCTTCTGGGAGTGAAAATCAATATGCCAGTACAATACTAATTTGTCATTGCGAATTCTTACCTTTTTAATTACGGTTATCAGTTACTTCGATGATGATGATGAGTGATGCCGATTGTTATTTTCAGGAGCGGAACAATGACGTCATCCGCCCCTATCAGTTACTTTGAAAATACAGAAAGGAGGATAACAAACGTTCGGCTTACGTATTGAGGGGAACGTAATTTTAGGTGTCCCAATGCTGGAGGGTCTGTCTCATAGACGTCTAAACTGGTTGCGTGGGGTAGCGGTAACGTTCTTGCCTGCTGTGTCCAGTAAATCTACTGACACGACCCCTAGCATTTGTGCACCCTCAAATTCCAACGGACTGTGTCAGGATTCGATCGTGCAATTTTGGGCACAGCAGGCGAAAACTTTACCGCTGCAACACGCAAGCTGTCTGCTGAGTTTTGTTCGTGGAGTTCAAGCAGTTTTGATATTAATGTTGTTGTGAAGGAAATTGCATCAGTTCAGTTTACATTCCCAGTTTTCCTAACGTGTACCGTTCATTGACTTTAGCATCCAGTTTGGCAACGTCGTCGTCTTCCCAGGAATGTTGGCTTATTTCCGTACATCATGGACAGTAGACGGTGAGTCACTCGTGCCAGCTAGGGCAGGACTGTACTCCCATGTGTCTAAACTACGGTGTTCATAGGCTAGCCTCCACGTTATCATGTCCAGGCAGGAGGCTTGCCTTCTCACCCCGTGGTGACTCACAATCAGCCCAGGAATATACAAACATAGAGGACTTCGCTGTGCAGGCGGACGCTGCGCTGGTCTCGCTACGTCGTCTACAGGATGTCAGGGTTGTTATCTAGAGAACTATTTTGAGCGACGTAGAAAGCAACCTTCAATTATTATCAACAAAAGCGCATAAATACACGAAACATTCCGATAAAATGACTTTAAAATATTTGGCTAAATTGTCGTCTTTTTTAATATACAATTCTTCATTTTCATTCATGTAGTTATGATTTTATATAATAATTTAAAGAAATATGATGCATTCATAACCAACCTGCATATAAGCTACTTAAATAATAATAATAATAATTTATTTCATATTTTATGGCCAATATAGGACCACGACAATCAATTATACAAAGACACTCAGTTGTCAACTTCTTTTCTTCAGTGGAGAGCACCGTTCCTTTTGCCCATTTATTTATTTATTTATTTATTTATTTATTTATTTATTTGTTTGTTTGTTTGTTTGTTTGTTTGTTTATTTGTTTATTTATTATTTATTTATTTATTTATGTATTTATGAATTTATTTATTTATTTATTTATTTATTTATTTATTTATTTATTTCCGATTATTCCCCTTCAGGAGAACGTGAGAACTTGAGCCAATCACAGCTTCACTTCCTTTTCCTCTCTTCTTTTCTTCCCAAAACCTCTTCATTAGTTCACTGTGCTTTTTCTTCCTCTCCTCTGTCCATTTTTTCCCTGATGTTTCCTTGAAACTTTTCGTGTTTCTGATTTTATTTTATTTCAAAATTGTTCTCTGTCCTTAATGTCGTCTTCAGAGTAATTCCATGTCTTCATATACTTCTTTTATCCAACTGGTCTTTAATTTACTTGCATTCACGATATTGAAAATCTTCTTAGTGAGTCTGTTCTCATCCATCCCATATGTGTATCCATAGAACTGCAGACGTCTCTTCCTAAATTTATCTATAATGGTGTCTGTATTTTCATCAAGTTCTGTGTATGTGTCCATAAAATTTCAGTCTCCTCTTTCTGATGAAATTTGTAAATTTTTGCAGTACTTCAATAGATTTCATGGAACTTCTCTTTCATCCAAACTCAGTTTTCATAGTTTGGATGTAAGATTTTTCTGAAGATTTTTCTCTCTTGCTTCTATCTAGATGTATTGATTTGTGATTGTTCCAAATTATCAAAGTTTCAGAAGCGTAAAGTGCTTCTGGTTTGACGGCATTATTGTTATATCGTAATTTTGAGTTTTATGTTCGACGATGTCGAAATGTAAATATTATGATACGGATTTTTTTATTTTTATCCCTAACTCGAACCGACACGAGCTCAATGCACAGTTTCACAGCCTACTGTTGATCTGCACGCTGATCGGTGACGGTGTATTATGTCACACTTGCTTGTTCGCAGATTGCGCGGTATTATGATCTGTGGTTGTAGAAGGGGGTAAACGGCTTGCGTAGTCCGGATCACCACTGACACGAGAAGCAAGTCCTAATAAACCAAGGCTACTTCCAACGTCTTGCCCAGTTTCATTCATATCATCTGCTGAGGTTGGTGTCACGAAGGACGTTCGGTTGTAAAACTCATCGCTAATCCACTTCATGGGGGCAGATGACCTTGAAGTTTCGCCCCTTTTAAACAGCATTCACCACCATCACCAAAGGGTAAATAGTGTCGCGTCATCAAGGGATCGTATTCCCGCTGATAAATAAATCCTGCTTACCATCACTGAATGTCTCCCCACCCTCGATACTTGTCATTTGGATGCCATGGGTAGTTGACTGCCGCCTTCTTTAATTGGCAAGGAGTAGATACCGTTCATTCGTTAGTTCTGGATTTGTGGCATCAATATGCTTGATGTTTAATGTCACTATCTGAAACTATGTCTCTTTGGTACCAATTAATCGTGTGAAACACACTTAGCCTAATCTTTTACTGCACGATTGTTTGATGAACAGCTGATAAGGCCTTCTCTTTAGTGTTATAAACCAAATACTCGTATATACAGTAGAGTTTATGCTTTTTAACATAAAGGGAAATCAGACTGAGGGGGAGGGGCCAAAATATGATTTTTTTGTTTGTTTTAAAAAATCTGTGAAGTTCTCTGAACAAAATGGTGTAGGCCTGTTCTCAATAGGTCTGTTGTAATTTTAAGACATTAAAACTGTCTTGAATGCATTCTTGTTATTTGACATTATTATAAGAAAAAAGCACACTTTTACCTTAAACATTATATTCTCAATACTATTTGGTGTAGAAACTGGGGATGTTTGTTTTGTCTTATAGAGGAAACCCCCATTTCATGTGTTTGTTGTATTTCCTCCCATATAAGGGACTTAAATCTCTAATGTCTTTTTTTTTTTTTGTAAAGAGTAATGTTAAGAATGTTATTGGTAATACGTCCCTTTTAACTACTGCGGCTTTTAGTGACGCCGGGGTGCCGGAATTTTGCCCCGAAGGGATCTTTAACGTGCCAGAAAATCTACTGACACGGCCCCCTCGCATTTGCACACCCTCAAATGGCTACTGGATGCGCCAGGATTCGATCCTGCAACGTTGGACACAGCAGGCGAAAACGTTACCGCTGATCCACGCAGGCAGCAAAAGTGTGATGTTTCTGCACATTTGACCCAGTTACTCAGGAACTAATTGAGGTAAAGAGTTGAAAGTTTCACCATTTATTTGTCATGCTGCGTATGTCGTTTGGTAGTAAAACTATTCATCCAAAGGCAAAACATCACTTATAACACCCCATAAGTGCAAAAACATTTCCCCCTAAAAATTAAGCTATTTAAACAACTAGTTCCGTGAATAACTAAACAGCCTATTTTCAAATATCCTACTTATGTTAATTGCCTCTATCAATATACAGAATTTCAGTTAGATTGCTGTAATAGATTCGTAGATATTGAGAACCTTCTAAATATTTCGGATGGTCACCATGATGGATTTTTAGCCTATTTTCATTTATGATAAAATAGGCTTATGATATCACCTTTTGTCCGTGTATGTGTCTGTATGTGTGTGATGGTGTGTGTCCTCCCTAATAACTTCTATACGGCTAGAGCGATTTCAATGGACCTCGGTAAGTTCATAGCACTATTCCGGACGACCCCGACCGTACCCTTCACATTTTGTTACGTCTCACTAATCCAACATGGCGGCTGTGCGAAAAATTTCGCCAGCATTCAATATCTCCGAAATTATTACCGATATCACCCTGGAATATTTTACGGTGATAAAGGAAACAGCTAGAAGTTCACCTATGTGACTTTTGAAAACCTGGTAACTACAAAACCAACATGGGGGCCAAGCTAAGTTGCGACTTTTAAATAGACGTTTCTCGCGATTTAACCAACCAAACGCAATAAAACTTGGTACAGTGTATGTTTATACACATTGCAATGTACCGACATCTAACTTCGTTCAATTGTTTACATAACCTCAAGATTGCGGCTGTGCGAAATATTTCACCGGCATTCTATATCTCTGAAACTATTATCGGTATCACCCTGAAATTTTGTACGAGATAAAGGGCACTACTGGAAGTTCCTCTATAAGACTTTCAAAAGCCGGTTAACTACAAAACGAATATGGCGGCCAAGCGAAGTTGAAAAGTTTAAATAGACCTTTCTCGCGATTTAATGATCCAAACGCAATGAAACTTGGTACAGGAAATGTTTATACACATTGTAATGCACTGGTATCTAATTTAGTTCAATTGTTTACATAACCTCAATATGCCGGCTGGGCGAATTTTAAAATTAAGTTTTTATTTCTTGTGTCGTAATCATGCGATCGAATTGAAAGTTTGAATAATGAATCTATGCAATAATTTTCCTTTAATGCTACATGGCCTATACATATAACAATCCAACATGGCGACCATCCGAAATATTTAGATGGATCTCAATATCTACGAATCTGTTACAGCAATCAAACTGAATTTATGTTCACATATAGGACTTTCAATAACCTGGTGATCACAAATCCAACATGGCCGCGACGCGAAGTATAAATATTCACATGGTCGTTTCTCACAATTTAACCATCCGAGTGCAGTGACACTTGGTACAGTAACTCCTTATACAAATGTTAATCTATTTTTTTTTCAATTGTTTCCATAACCACAAGATGGCAGCTGTGCGATATTTTAAAATCATGTTTTTACTTCTTGTGTCCTAATCATGCGATTGATGTTTGAATACTACACGTACACAGTAATCTTCTTGTAACAGTACATAACTCTAAGACTTACATATATAAAAATCGAACATGGCGACCATCCGCAATATTTAGTTGGTTCTCAATATCTACGAATCTATTACAGCAATCGAACTGAAATGTTGTATGTTGATAGAGGCAATTAACATAAGTAGGATATATGAAAATAGGCTGTATATTTCTTCACGGAACTACTTTTTATAGGCCAAAGAGTTACGTACTAATACATGAATATTAGTGCGTAGGTGTATTATTCAAACTTCAATCGCATGATTAGGACACAAGAAATAAAAACGAGTTTTTAAAATTTCGCACAGCCGCCATCTTGAGCTCATGTAAACAATTGAACTAAATTATATATCAGTGCATTACAATGTGTATAAACATTTGCTGTACCATGTTTAACTGCGCTCAGATGGTTAAATCGCTAGAAAAGTCTATTTAAATGTTTCAACTTCGCTTGGCTACCATGTTTGTTTTGTACTTAACAGGGGTTTGAAAGTTACATAGGTGAACTCCGAGTATTGCCCTTTATCGCCGTACAAAATTTCAGGGTGTTATCAGTAGACTAATAGTTTCGGAGATATAGATTGCCGGTGAAATATTTCTCACAACCGCCATATTGGTAAGACGTAATACAATTTGAAGGGCACGGTCGGGGTCAGACGAAATAGTACTACGACCTTACCGAGTTTTATTGAAATTGCTCCAGCCGTTTAGATTGTATTAGGAGCACACACATATGCGCACACACATACACACACACGGTCAAAGAGTGATCTCATAAGGCTTTTTTTTTCATAAAAAATAGGCTAAAATATACAGTATATAGTTGTATAACGGTAAGCTGTAGATTAACGATTTTACTAGTGTGAATTGAAATGGTTCCGTCCCACGAGTTCCAGTCCCATGAGTTCCGAAAACAAATTTTCTTATGAAACACGTCCCCTGAGTTCCGAACGCGTATTCATTCCTGAGGGAATAATCTAAGAGTCCCACTAGTTCCGAATGTCTCTGGAAAACCCAGCTGTCAGTTCTGAGGTTGGAGGTTGGAGCTATGAAAGCGTTAGAAAAAGTATTTCCAAGACTTCAAGTGCAAGGCTGTTTTTTTCACTTAAGCCAAAGTATTTGGAGAAAAGTGCAAGAAATTGGGCTTTCGGGTATGTATAAAACTAGCCAGGAAATCATAAATACTATCAGGCAGTGTGCTGCACTTGCATTCCTCAAACCAAAAAAGTAGAAGACGGTTGGCTACAATGAAAAGTTAATAGAGTTTTTTGATTACTTTGTCGAGCAATAGCTTGAAACCGTACATATTCCGATTGAAATATGGAATTGTCATGGGAAGAGGCATAGAACGAATAACTCTGTAGAAGGTTGGAACCATAAGCTGAATTTGAAATGCGGAAACCACATCCTCGCGTAAGAGGCTTGGTGTTTTGTTTGAAGAAGCAGTCTCAAAATGCAGACGAATAAATTATGTGGGCAGAGTTGAATTTGCAAGCCACGAAAAGGAAAAGAAAATATGTTGCAATGGATGACAGAATCCAAAGAGCAACTCAACAGTTTGAAGAGACCGGTAATTTCACAGTGTTTTTAAGAAATGTTTCTTATGCTGTACATATTGATTAGAGTATAAAGGGAAGAATAATTCAGTTATTAGATCAATTTGACGAAGCTACGTGCTGATTACTAAGTGACTTGTAAATAAGATTTAAAAAACGTTCAAAGACGAAGCGACATGCTGATAGGCCTACTACTTAAAGAACTTTCTAAATATAACTCAAAACTGATTATTTTGACGAAGGCACATGCTGATACAGATACTGACAAGGCGAAAGCTGCTTATATGAGCTACCGGTCCATGGCGTCCGTCCCCCTCTGTTAGAGGAGCCAATTCATTAAAGAGGACACGCACTCCTGGCTGGCGCTAACAATTGCTTTTACAATTTATACACATTCAATGGATAATCAGACGAACTTAGTTATTTTACCGATATTACGGCATATACCAAATGATGTGTTCCAACGGAGCATATTTAAAGCGACCATGGGTCAACTTACACATTGATGCAAATGGGACTTTGGATTTCATGCACTTTATGTAACAGCAATATGTGCATCAAATGACTTTAGTTCATGGACACTTATGGTTTCAGTAATAAACAAATTAATACAATTTTGCTGTAGAAAACTAAGCTGGAAATCGCTCAGGTAGTGTTCGGAACTGACGGGACTCGCTCAGGTAGTGTAATTGGCAGATAGTTCCGCTAAAGAATTTGGAACTGGTGGGAATCGGAACTCATGGGAATTGGAACTCCTGGGAAGACATGAATTGAAATAGGTACATACTAATATCTGTGAAGTTTTTATTGTATTGTGTTTATCATTTGCTGAGTTAATGGACCTTCTTCATACTTAAACATGGGCGGTTTAGGGATAGCTCCCCTTACAATCGAGTTTATGCTTTTTAAAATTGGCGATGCAGCCGAAATTTGTCCATAGATCCTAATTGGTGTGCTGTCATGTTTTATAACACCTGTATGTGGGTGTCAAATAACAAAGCTTGCACCCGGCATCCGAGGCCATACGATATGATTATTATTAGTTAATGGTAACATACGAAATTATTTGTTCTGTGCTAGTAATTAAATTAAAGCATACAATTTTTGTATATGTATAGAATTGTTTCAGTTTGTGCACTGGTCTATTATAGACCTTGTTCGCTTAGTTCACTCTACTACGTGGAAACGAACACAGATCAATTCACATAGTTCGCACACACAACTAGGTTAGTGTGCAAAAGTATTAATTTTTAGAACATCATTATTGAAGAGTTACTTTTAATCCACTGAAGTTTTATAATATTGTTATTATCCGAAACCCGATTAACCGAACGTCCGGATTTACCGGATCGGAAAAAGAAAAGAATATGGGTGTCAGTACTTAACGAACACAATCATAAAATATGTTATTTTACAGTTTCAAAACCTTCATTTTAAGATTGATTTATAGGCGGTAAATAAGATTACTAATCTCGAATTTAAGGCGCGCGTAGGTGCCGTATGCTCACTTTATCGCGGAAAAAGGATGTTTCCGGATAAACCGAATGACCCTCGGTCCCATCAAGTTCGGACAATTAGAAGTTTATAGTTATAATTTTTGTTTTACTAGCTGTTTTAATCTTTTTTTTACTTCTTTGCGGATATAATATTTATATATTTTTTAAAATCATATAGTCTTATATACTGTATATATTATATACAGTATATATCTGGTGATGCAACCTAATCATGCTTTCACTTCGTTTCAAGACACTTTGAAATATACTGTACTTACTGCAGAGTAAAGATTTTAACGGAAGTATGATTGTCGTTACTGTTCATCAGAAAATTTCCTGATTTATCCTGGAAAAAGTAGTGAATTCTCACGGTAATCTGTTGGGTTATTCTGGTGAGTACCACAAACTTTATTCATAGTCTATTCTATCGCTGTGTATTTAGAAGAGCGTTTTTCTGATCATCGGGATCAGATTACATTGGAACCACCCTGGTCAATGCTATGATTGGTTACTGCTTTATAAAATATAGGCCTTATATGTATTTTGTAATCCGCCGTGCCACTGCAGTTAAATTATGTTTAATAGCTGGGGCGGCTCCTGATTAAAATTTTAGGGTTGATTCATAGTACATATTGTTTTATATTTGGCATTTATTGTTGCCAATATTGCCATTATCATAATTCCACACAACACAACATTTGAAACAAGTTTTAATGAATAGTTGATGCATTAAAAACTGGACTCACATAGCTCCTTATTTATAAATATATTCTCTCCTGTGCTTGGATTAAGCAAATTTATCTAACAGCTTGGTTGATGAGGTCATAATTATTTAATTTCTAACTTTGTGTTCAGAGCTATAGAAGAAAATGGATTTGTTAATAAAAATTCCACTTTCATTTTCCTATGTCGCATACAATCGACACATGAAATAACTACTTATTGTGCAACAAAAGTTAAAAGCACATTTATAAAGTAGAAATTCTCTTCATCCACAGAACTCATTAACACATTTTTACTGTACTTGAAACATCAGACAACTAAAAATGTATAAATATATTTTGTATAAAGTCAGCAAGCTGCGAACAATAGCTGAATACCTGTTTAAAGGGCGAGGGGTGGTGTGGACCCTTCTCGCGTAGTCCAGTTTAACAGAGACAGAAGCAGGAAGTGAAATGGAGAGATTTTCTATTTCGCTTCAAAGCAACGCTATGGGCCCAATCTGCTGGCCCTTTAAGAGAGAGAAAATTCAATTCTTAGCACTGAAGAATTCGCGTGCAAGACAGTGCTTTGTCCACTGTTTCCTCACCCGGCCCTTTCTGTGGAGTGGCCCCCGCTATGACAATACACCGTACGAGACTGTCAGGATCTTAAGCTAGGGATGAGTTATTTATCATGAATTCGCTTTAGAGATTCTAGAAGGGTAAAACACGTATTTTAAATAGAGTATCTGCAATATAAAGTAATTTTAAAAGACATTAATTAAACATATTCTTTGCATTGCTGCCTTATGACCTTGGGTGGGCAGGGCCCATTCGGCCCTTAAATGACGTACCTTCCAATAATATATTTTTTAAATCTGCTTGTTTCGTTATAACAATATCATCTTCATTAGCGTTGATAGTTTCATAGTTTAACATAACAATAGCAAATGAAATGGATATCATTACAAATTTGAATTAAAATAAAATGAAAAGTTCACATAAAAATTAAATTTTACACACTAGAGAGAAGTTGTTACTAAAAATGGAGGGGCGAATAATTCTGGTGAAATGTAAAAACAGATACCGTATATAGGCACATTTAGAATTCTACCTTATGAAACTGCTAAGTCACACTCCTATTATTTGGCTTACTGCCGTAGTAGTTGTTGGGATAATCTCGACAAACAGAAGGAAAAAAAAAAACACGTAATATCTTAATTATACCGACAAAAAAATGTTTCCCTTCGAGAAAATGAGGTTAGTTTGTTACTTCCGGGCGCGCGATTCAAATTGACGGGCTCGCCGTATTTGCTGAGCCAGAGTGCAAGCCGGTGGTGTTGGCCGAGGCGAACGAGGAAACTTGCACATTCCCGCCAGCATATCTCTGTCTCCTTCTATCACACTCCCTTCCCTTGCCTGAAGCACAGCAGTGCCCAGCGGCTTGCTCTCTGGCTCAGCAAATATGGCGAGTTCGTAGATTTGAATTGCGCGCCCGGAAGTAACAAAGTAACCTCATTTTCTCGAAGGGAAAACTTTTCTCCGCCAATCCGATTGCGCATCGTCTTATACATAACACGCAGAGCGTCCCTGATTTTTTTTTTGTAGAATTAAGATACACCCTGTATATTATTAAACATCATTTCTTAGTATTGACAAGGCGGTTTATATAATTAGTAAGAATAAAACTGTTACCAATTTAACATGGTTAACGTATACGCATTTATTGCTCTATGCCTTATATTCAGCTGCACATTCCTAATCTCAGTATATCTGTTCGGCTGCCCTACTAAAATTTTCCGAGACACTGCGAAGTTTCGCTTTCCTACTGTGCTGTACACTTACTTTGCATTTGAATCATGTGGAAATGGATACCGAAGCAGCTCCTGATCGCTCGTTGTACAGTAGTTTATTGGCTCGTCGCAAAGATGTTACTACTAAAAAAAAACACATTACCGCCTAATGGTCAATACTAGCCTCAAATCGTACTCACTGGGGCTAACTAAGCACGATGGTGCAAGCCTCTAAATGAATCATCAACAACAACAACAACTCTAGTTGATTTTCGCAGTCAAGAAAACCTCATAGAACTTTGCTATCATACTTGTATTTTGGAAAGTTCAGAACTCTTTATTTTTACTCTCTCGTTTTACCTTTACTCCGCCGATGAGGTTCACAGATTACATAGGAAGCGCAAATAATAATTATTTTGATGATTAAACATAATAATATGGAATTTTTACTGCCTTGATATAATTAAGACTCAAGGACTTTCCTCTTAAATACGTCACGTCCGTAGTGAACGATCATTTTATTTTACGTAACTGTGAAAGATTGATTCCTTGTATAAGGGAATTCAAAAGTAACGAGCCGGAGGCTGTAATGCGCAAACTGGTGACTACATCGGCTAATCGTGGCGTGTGTAACGAGGTGTGGTTCCGACCAGAGCGTGGAAGGTCACAGCCCGTCGCTACAGGGCACGCGTGCACGTCACGTGACGATACAAAGCGAGCAGCAGAATGCATCAATAGTCCAACGCTGCCAGTCGCATTGCAAGCAGTGACATGGAGGCGTCAACCGAAGAGCAAGGACGTGTTGTTCGGTTTCTGACAGCGGAAGGAGTAGGGGGAAGACATTCATCGCCGAATGTCATAAGTGTACGGCGAACACTCCATGTCCCTTGCAGGGGTCAAGGCGTGGCACAAGCGCTCCAGGGAAGGACGGGTGTCGTTAGCCGATGATGCCCGGTCTGGAGCACCTCCCTGCATTACCGATGACAACGTCCAGCTGGTTGATGCACTCATTACCCAGGACCGCCGAGTGACAGTGAACGCCATAGCTGCCGTGGTTGGATTGAGCGTCAGAAGTGTGCACACCATCATGAAGGAGCGATTGCACTTGCGGAAAGTGTGTGCCCTATGGGTGCCCCACAGTCTTCAACCACACCAGGAAGCATGTCGAATGGCCTACTGTCTTGGTCTTGGTTGGACGATTGATGCATGCTGCTGCTCACTTTGTATCGTCATGTGACGTGCACGCGTGCCCTTATGCGACGGTCTGTGACCTTCCACGCTCTGGTCGGAACAATACCTCGTTACACACACCACGATCAGCAGATGTCGTCACCGGTTTGCGCATTCCAGCCTCCGGCTCGTTACTTTTTGAACGCACCTTATAAATGGGTAACAAAAAGCAGTACTAACTCCGTACTCGCCATGAAGGCTCTTGAAGCAGTGGAAGGTAGATGGTGCGTCATTAAGGGCTTCATCCGCCCAGGGCGGCCAGGCCGTATTGCACAAAATTGTTTTATTTATGTCTTTATTACTTTTAATTGCAGATATTCTCCTTATATTAAGTTTTCCCCTACTCGGATCTCTCCAGAGAATTGAGTATACATAACTCATCCTTAGCCTAAGTTCCTGACAGTCTCGTACGGTGTATTGTAATAGCGAGGGCCGCTCTACAGAACGTTTCATGTAAAGTACAGTATATGGACAGTGGACTGTCTTGCACGGGAATTCTTCTGTGCTATGAAAGGATTTTCTTTTATCTTCAAGGGCCTGGAGAATCGGTTCATAACGTTGCGTTGGAGTGAAATAGGAGACCTCTCAATTTCACTTCCTGTTTCTGTCTCTGAAGGTCAAACCGGATTACGGGAGATGGGTACTCAGCCATTGTTCACAGCTTGCTGAAGTTAAGATTTTACACAAAATTATATTTATTCATTTTCAGTAATGTTGTCTAGTGTTCCAAGTACATTACAGTACAAGTGTGTTAGTGATTTCTGTGAGCAAGTTAAATCTATTATTTTTTTTTTACTTTTGTGGTAAGTAGTTAATATGCTGATTGTGTGCGACATAGGAAAATGAATGAATTGGAATTTTCCTTGAATCAATTTTATTTTATACTAGCAGTAGTGCCCGGCTTCGCCCGGTAGATTTACTTGTTTTATGGATGATAATGAATACTACTACAGAACTGGCACATGATAGTTAAACTAAAAGAAAAAAATATTTTAAAAATATAACTTTTTGTGGTGGTGGTGGTGGTAGTGTGGGTGATAAGTAGTACAGTATAATGGACATAACATTCAGGTCATTTTCCCGTAATATTAATGATAATAATAATGAATAGGGAAACGGCTATTTATTAACTACAGTACTGACACATGTAATTTACAAACGAATTGAAAAATATGATTAGAATGAGGAGCATGTGAAACAGCAAACACTGCCTAAGGACTATATCTCATTGGCTGTTAGAATAGTAGAGATCAATAGTGTCGTCTTTTGTCGCATAGTGCCTTAGAAAAATTCTCTATACGACTACGGAAACATTTTCTTAGATTTGTCACTTTCAATCATTGGGATACGGCAACATCGCTCGGGTAGAAGAGGACGAAGCTAATTGTAGGACATAGGATTGTGAGTGAGAGGCAAATACTACATTTAATTCCATACTGTCTTTTAAGGCAGAGACGCACTATAGTGAAAGAGCTTATGACGTACTGCTCCGGTCCCAACTGCACGGACCTGAGAGGATCGTTCCGGTGAATCACTCACTCTTTCGTAACACCACAGTGGTTTGAGCAACGTCCCTGTATGAACATCAGCATAGTCAGCAATACCAGATAAGACGGCGGGCTCTGGACAGTCTTCTCATGTTACCTCACGATGAATCAGCAAGCTATTCTCACAACTCCGCCCCCCCCCCCCAGGGTCTCACATCTTGTGGGACGTGGGTTGGTGACCACGGGACCCCAACTGAGTCCGACATTGCTTCTACTTACAGTTGCTGGGCTCCTTTCAGTTCTCTTTCTTGTCGGCCTCCCTTGGTCGACTCTTGTTCTCTTCCGACCCCGACGGTATTAGGGTATCCGAGGGCTAGGGAGTCTTTCACTTTCCCGCCTAAATTGGCCCTTGTGTCACCTTTCCTGATACCCTCATTTTTCCAGGGGTTAGCTTCCTTTTTCTTTTCATAATATCTCCTGTCTTCTGCTCAAGGCACTCAAGGAGGCAGAGTGTGTGTAGCTCCACCACTTCTGGTGCACCCTAGATAGTGCTATACCCTCAAGGGCTCATAGCTGGTGAGTTCGGGAGCTGACAACCCCGAGGGATTTCTGAGCCGGGTCCGGTTTTACTCCTTCTGTCCATTGCCTTTGGGGCCGACCCTCTCCTCTTTCCCCTTCCTATCTGCCTTTCGTGGCTCTCCTTACTTCCAAGTCCCTCAATTCTCATTTATCATCCAGGGTTGAGGGCATTTCCTTTCCTCCTGTCTTTTATTTCCCTTATAACTTTCTTTTGTCCTTATCTTCCTCTAGCCCGTAAGTTATGTAGTTAGTTTTAGCTGTAGTTTCAATTTCACGATCCGCCAAACCTTTAGGGGTCGCTAACCTCGATGTTAGGCCTCTTAAAACAACAATTATCATCATCTTCATCACAACTGGCATTGTGCAATTGGGTTATTGTGGTATTTAAAACTTCCTGTTAAGCCTCTCACCCTTTTGTGTTACATAAATTATTTGTTGCTAGAAACCTTCCCTGGAATCCACGGCATTGTGCAATTTTGTTACTAAGGTATTTAAAACTTCCTGTTAAGTCTCTCACCCTTTTGTGTTACATAAATAATTTGTAGGCAGAAACCTTCCCTGCAATCCACGCAACAACTCGCCCAAGTTTCTTCGCAATCGGATTAATGGTATATGAACGCATAGGGGACATACATACACTACCACTATTGAGCAAGACTTTATGTGGTGAGATGACTACTACTACTGAACTGGTTCATCAAACTTAGAAACAAATAGAAAGACATATTTTAAAAATCACAGGCGGCGAAGAGTGTGGTGTTGCTTAACTTCTGACACGATTGGTTCAAGGGCCTTAAAGTGTGATTATCTAGTCCCGCACAGTTTCACCGAAGTACTCGTTGGGTTCCACGGGGGTAAGTATACATAATTTGGCGCAGATCGGTGAAACGGTGTAGATTTGTGCCAAAGGGCCTAAATGCAAGGAATGGAGTGGACTGTCCAAAATTTAAAGTGGACAGTGTAACCCGCAGGGTTCCAAGGGGTAGGTATACAAATCTTTGTTCAGATCGGTGAAACTGTGTAGATTTGTGCCAAAGGGCCCAAATGCAGGGAATGGAGTGGTCTGTCCGAAATTTCAAGTAGTGAGTGTTATTCGTTGGGTTCCAATGGGTAAGTATGCACAATTTGGTTCAGATCGCTGAAACGGTGTAGATTTTTGTAAAAAGGCCTAAATGCAAGGAATGGAGTGGTCTGTCCGAAATTTCAAGCAGACAGTGTTACTGTTCGGGTTCCAAAGGGTAAGTATGTAAAATATGGTTTAGATGGGTGAAACGGTGTAGATTTTTGCCAAAGGGCCTAAACGCAGGGAATGGTGTTGGTTTGTCCGAAATTTGAAGTGGACAGTGTTACCCGCAGGGTTCCAAAGGGTAATTATAAAAATTTTGGTTCAGATCGGTGAAACGGTGTAGATTTATATAAATAACAGACAATCAGACAAACATAATATCTATATTATAGAAGAAGAAGATCTCTGATCACAAAGATAGGAATAAAAAAGAAATAGGACCACGTTTGGTTTGGTTTGCATCATCCAAGCACAGGTGTGGAGAATATATTTACTAATAAAGAGCGATGTGAGTACAGTTTGTAATGCATGAACTATCTATATTTATTAAAATTTGTTTCAAATGTTGTGTTGTGTAGAATGATGCTAATGGCAAGATAAGCAACAACAAAATGTCAAATTGTGAATCAACTACAATAATACCACGTAGTCCACCCTAAAATTTTAGTCAGGAGCTGCCCCTGGCTTCCACCCTTCGTGACATCGGCACTAGATGTGATGGAGTTGTCAGCAGCCTTTGCTCCCAGGAATTACCCTTTTACTAAATTCTGTTGTATGATGAGTGAACCCCAGGGTCATTTGTGTTTTTGAAAGTGGTAGTTTTGTTTCTATACCCACTCCCTTTCAGTTAGGAGCTCAGAGCCTTTATCGACCGGGATACGTTGCCCCCTCCCCTTCCTCCCCCCCACACACACTTCTAATTGGTTACCTGACGAATAAAGTCGTGGTAGAATATTTCATTGGCGTATCAATACATTCGAATTCACACAAACTGAACATTTCGCCTAAAAATGATGTTTATAGCACAGAAACTCTGTGAATACTAGAGAGCGTTTGACAGGAATATGGCGGCTCGCAGAGCCAAATCAGAAATGTGCACAAATTTGGCCGCACTGCATCAATATAGTCAATGTATACCGACCAAAAGTTGCACAGCTGGCAATCGCGATGTCAGTAATATCGTAACATTCTAGCTAAGCATCTTAAAGTTCAGTTTAATTCTATTCCCCCTATGGCGTAGTGGCTAGCATTTTTGGCTGGCGCTCCCTCAGGAAGCAGAACTGAGTTGAAGTGGGTTGGCTTCCCATCTCAGCCATCCTTTTTTTATTTATTTATTTATTTTTATTTATTTTTTTATTTTTTATGGTTACTCACCTCTACTCGAGACAAAGTCCACGGCCGCCACTTAACCAATCCTAGTCTCAATTACAAATGCATACAATACTACAGACACCGCAGTAAGACAGGTTATCATACAAATACGGGCGGTATGTGGTGAGGCTTCAAGGTCGCGGTACAGTATGAATTGTGGGGAGCCGGAGCGCTGGAGGAGACATCACTCATTTAACTTCGCCAAACTCAAGACCATTCATTGCATGCACGGATTTTAAGCATTAACACGCGATGTCGACAACACGTCTGACAAAGGTGACTGCTATCACTGTTCCCCCCACCACTGAAGCGTGTCTGGAAATTTGTCTGCCCAGAGTGGTCAGCTTGAACTTGAAGCCTCATCAAATACCATCCGTACTCTACACACGCCTAATTACGCAAAGCAAAATTACTCCTAAATAAATCAACGACAACAGACTTTCCTCCTACTAATAGCTTGGATTATGTTTGTACTGCAGGCGCTCTCAATATCTTTTGAGACTGCGAGTACCACCCTCAAGCCATACCAAGTACCAGGGCACCATTAAATAGAATATAATAATAATACATTACGTAAGGTAAGTATGACATTTTATGGACACCGCACACAACAGTAGTTAGACTAAAAGGATATTCATTTACAGGTACATTGCCATGTTGAAGTCCACCACAAAATGTGCTGAAGAAACAAGAAAGGATCTCCAAGAAGTTAAAATTAATCCAGAAGATATTATAAACAGAACAGAAGGATCTACTGTATATAGGCAGGCAGGGAAGATCACGGACACCATGCATAAGAGGAGACTGAAGTTTTATGGGCACCTCATGAGAATGGATGAGAATCGAATAACGAAAAGAATCTTGAATTACATCACCAAGCTAAAGACGACTACAATGTGGATAAAATGCATAGGCCTTAACCATTATTAGTATGGTAATAAATATTACCCGTGTTGACTGATGTTAATCTCCAATTATAAAATCTGCCTTGTCGAACACTAAGAAGTTTAATAATTAAATTAAAACTTACATGTTTCGGTATACTATGATACCTTCGTCAGCGTAGATTAAAGAAAAAGAATCTTAAAAACTAAACTTTTGTAAGGATATCCATTTTCTCTTTGTAATTGTTCACATAGTTTTTAAGATTCTTTTTATTTTTTGATAACTTCAAGGGGTTCAAGGAAAGACCCATTAGAACGACCAAGAACACCTGATCAGTGGAAAGGAGGAGGAACCACAGCGAAAGGATGAAGAAATTCTGGATGAAGAAAAAGGAACTAACCAGCAAATCAATAATTGATCAACAATTATTGTTTCCCGTTGTCCACAGTAGGCCAAATTCGAAAGAAGAAGAAGAACCATAACAGAGTTTTGAGGAAGTTTGATAAATTCAAAGGGTTTCAGGAGAAAAAAAAAACGAACTCAAAAACCAAGGTAATTTTGTCTGAAGACAGGAGAAGTAGACTTAGCGCGAATGTATGAAGACATTCTGGGAGGAGAAAAAGAGATTGGTAAGTCGGTGGATTGTTTACCGCGGTCCATTGTAGGCCAAAATCGACAGAATAATAATGTTTGGCCTCTGAAAAGGCTAGAAGAAAGTCTTTCGAGCTATAATACGTACATGCACAGTTTAAAACACTCACCAGGTTAATGAGAGAGATCCTTGAACAAAGATGTCCGAGTGAATTCATTGATCTCGTGTAATTTTTGCAGGTTTAGGGAATAACATACAATATAATTGGGTAAATTCGTGGTGACCGATACCAAATCATTTGAAATTTATTTTACTGTAGATTCGTGTTGACAGACTGAAAAGCACCAAACTTTTGTTTACTTAAAAAATTAAATAAGTTCAAGAAACAATTTGCAAAATCAAATCCTTTGAATAAAAGCCTGCCGAAAAAGGTATTCCAGGCTAAGGTGATATGGACATGTTATGCGAAGACCGGAAAATCATGTAGTGAAGAAGTGCCTTTCCATGGCTACACAGAAGAGAGGGAGCGATAGACCTCAAACAACATGGATGACGAATGTCTAAGGGACATGGAGGGTTTTGGGTCTATGTGCTGATGATGCTTTACAACGAAACGAGAATAGCCTGGAGAGGTCAACAACTAACCCACTGTGACACCCCAAAATACCTGGGAATAAAGTTGGACCGTTCCCTCACCTTCAAAGACCATGCACAGATACAAAAATGAAAGTTTGTGCTAGGAATAACATTATTAGGTAACTGGCCGGCAACAACTGGGGAGTACATCCAGATGTCCTCCGCACATCCGCCTTTTCTCTGTGCTTCTCCGCTGCTGAATATGCAGCACCTGTATGGCACAACTCCAGCCATGCCAAACAGGTAAATATTGCCCTAAATGAATTAGGACGGATTGTAACAGGCTGCCTGCGGGCAACCCCTGTTAACAAAATATACCACCTAATGGGCGTAGCACCTCCAGATATCCGAAGAAGAACTGCAGCTGAAATAGAAAGAAAGAAGCAGGAGACGGACCCAAGACACCCCCTATTTGGAAGTGAACATCAACTACCAAGACTGAAATCGAGAAAAAGTTTCCTCCAGACGAGACAACCAATTCAGACACCACCTGCAAACCGTGGGATACAACTCGGGCGTAGCTCATCATCAGAGAAATATTGGGACAACCCCAAAGAAGAACTTGCTGCAGGTTATCACCTCCCATACGAGACATGGAAGGTCCTTAATAGACTGAGGACTGGAGTATCTCGGTGTAAGGTGAACATGAAGAAATGGGGATTCATCTCACAGGACGAACTATGTGAGTGTGGTGAACATCAAGACCACCAGCACCTACTCAACAGCAGGAAACTATCAGAACCTGTCTCCATGGACGATCTGGTAGCCGCCAGTGATAAGGCAGTTCGTGCAGCGGAATTCTGGGCATCACGTGGAATATAAAGATGCACATATACTTTGTAATCTTTTATATATATTTATAATATGTTATGTTCTGGACACGTATAAATAAATAAACTTAGGCAACACTGAAAAATGGCTTCAAACATCACAATGTTAAAATATACTGTTTCACAAAATAATAAAATTTCTGACTAAACATTTGTCAGAATTTGAATTGAAGAAAGTATCTCATGGGAACTTGGGTGCTCGCGAGTACTTTTTAGTTCGTATGACGAGAGCACCAAGTTCCATTTGCGAGTACATACAAGGCCGAGGACGCTGTTGTACTGTCTACGTACGTACTGTTACGGCTGTGAGTTTGTGTCACAGCTCGCCGCATGAGTCACAACTGCCCCAGGGCTGGGTTGTGCCCTGCCTCCTGTATTGCGCGCGCCTTATGCAACAGGGCTACTAGGACAAAGGGATAGTCCAGAATATTCGTGACTGGACCAGCGATGGAAACCTCGAGAAGCCGTGAACCTTGGATGGATCTAGAAGCATTTATTGAGTCACCGGCCTGCTATATAAGTGCGACCTGTCAAGCAGTTGTTGTTGTGTTTTACGAGCTAGTGTGAGCGATTATCCTGTGCGACAGAAGTGTGGTGACGAAGTGCTGTGCGAGTTACGAAATCCAGTGACATTGTTTCTCCAGCTTGTGGACAGCGAAATAGCCTGCAGCAAGTGATCGTAAGTAATTCTGGTCGGTGAACGTAAGGGAGAGGAGCAGGTAGTTTCTGTCAAGGCCACTGTACTCATTAGGACGGATTAACTTCTGTGGTCTGTTGACAAGTGGAAGGGCCAAGAGCCCTCAAGGAAGAGACTTGAGGAAACTGGAGTAAGGCTCCTAATTGCTTTTATTTGCTGATTAGTGTAATTTTCTGGCCACAATAAAGTTAATTATTTCTTTAAGCAGTAATTGGTGTTGTGCTTTTTACCCACCGTAATCCAGTTAACAAAGGTGCCACTAGGGGGTGGCACGGAACAACTGGTGTCAGAAGCCGGATTACGAACTCAAGCACAACACCTGACGGTCCTGGTTTCAAAACCCGAGCAGGTCATTTTCTCTAATTTTCCTGTGAGTGCATGCCCTTTACAAGGCAAACAACTAAAATGGAGGCGCAATTGGCAGCATTGCTAGAAAAGTTAAATGGCATAGAAGACGGCCAGAAGAATTTAACCAAGGAGCTAACTACCAAATTAGAAGACGGCCAGAAGAAGATGGAAGACGGTCAAAATAAGTTAGCGGAGGATCTGAAGAAGATGGAGGACGGCCAGAAGAAGATGGAGGACGGCCAGAAGAAGTTAGCCGAGGACCTAACTGCCAAACTAGAAGACGGCCAGAAGAAGATGGAAGACGGTCAAAATAAGCTAGCGGAGGACCTGAAGAGGATAGAGGACGGCCAGAAGAAGATGGAAGACGGTCAGAATAAGTTGACACAGGACCTGAAGAAATTAGAACTGGGTCTGCGTGAGGAAGTCACGGCAGTGGAAAAGAAGTTCGACGCCTTACAAGTGGAAGTTGCCGAGCTGCGCCAACGCCCGCTGATGGGGGTGGAGGAGAAATTCAACGTCTTACAAAAGGAAGTTGCCGAGCTGTGCCAACGACCGCTGATGGGGGTGGAGGAGAAATTCAACGCCTTACAAGTGGAAGTTGCCGAGCTGTGCCAACGCCCGCTGATGGGGGTGGAGGAGAAATTCAACGCTCTACGAGAGGAAGTTGCCGAGCTGCGCCAACGCCCGCCCACCGTTACACCGGGAATATCAGGAACGGGACATAGCAGAGTGACGCCCCCAACCTTCGACGGAAAGGTCCCGTGGAGCACCTACTTACGTCAGTTCGAGGCGGCCTGTTCCATAAATAACTGGAACAACACAGAAAAGGCTACAACTCTCATTGTAGCGCTGAGAGGTGACGCCCTTAACGTCCTTCAGGCCATCCCGACTGGATCCCAAGACTACGCTTCCCTGATCGCCCATATGGAGTCCCGATATGGAGATAGCCATCTTCAGCAGGCCTATCAGATGCAGCTCCGGACCCGGGTACAGAAGAACGCGGAAACCCTGCAGGAGTTCGAGATGGACATCGCACGCCTCGTAAGGCTCGCCTACCCAACAGCGCCGGCCGACTTTCTGGAGCAGATAGCGACGCAGACTTTCACCGACGGGCTACGGGATTCGGACACTCAACAGGCGCTGCGTCTCGCGCGCAATAAGACCCTGGCAGATGCGCTGAGCCACGCACTTGAGTTCGAGACGGCAAAACAGGCATCCAGAATGCACGCGCGGGTGCGTCAAGTGGACATCGACGAACCAGTAAAAACCAACGAGACCAAGCCCCTGGCCGATGAATTAATGGAGGCGCTAAGCCGTTTCTTCGATAGTCGCGGTACCACCAGCAACGACACAGCCGGAAGACAACCGGAGAGGCGGCCCGGAAGAGGACTACCGACCTGCTGGGCCTGCGGTAAGAAAGGCCACCTGAGCAAGGACTGCGGTGATCGCCACCGCCGAGGGTATCCGACGGGAAATCAGTCGTCTGAAAACCGCGCGGCCCAGGGAAACGAGTATTAGCCAGCCTTTGGGGGCAAAGGTTGGCTTGTGACAGTCGTCAAGCCCCAGCAGTCCAAGTGCGTGTGACGAAGTTACGGAGGGACAATAGCAGCCTGATGGTCGACGGAGTCGTCAACGGAGTGAGCTGGCCCATGCTGATCGACACGGGAGCGTCGAGGACCATCGTCAATCCCACCGTGATCCCGAAGTGGAGAGTGCAACCCACACAAAGGAACCTCCAGCTAATAACCGCGACCGGAGAGACCGCACCGGTACATGGCGAAGCATCACTGGAGCTCGTCATTGGTCGACGGGTGGTGAAGCATCCAGTGCTTGTGGCTGACGTATCAAACGAAGTGATCATCGGACTGGACTTCCTGGACCAGAACAATATCATCTTGGACTTGAGTACCAACACTCTGCACTTCGGAGGTGAGGAACTTGCTTTGTAACCAGCACACGAGGCCGTCACCGCACGACGAGTAAGGCTGAGAGAGGACGTCATCGTTCCTGCCAGGACGGAGGTCAGCGCCGCCGTAATGGTCGACGGAACTGCTGAGGGAGTGGCGGCTGTCATCGAGCCAAAATATGAGGACATCCAGACAAAAGGATTGCTAGTTGCCAAGACTCTCATGAACACGACGTCTCGGCCGTACGTCCGCCTGTCCAACCTGAACGACTACGACATTACGGTTCACCGGGACACCAACTTAGGAGTCTGCGAGCCCGTTACCTGGATTGCCCGCATCACAGATACGACGGACGGGCACCTGCAGACGGACAACCGAAGAAGACGCACACTGCCAGAAGAACTACAGAAGCTGTACCAAGGATCCCAGGACCATTTAGACGAGGAACAATCACGCCAACTTCAGGACCTGCTGCGCGAATTCCAGGACGTCTTCTCCGTGGGGAGCAAAGACTTCGGCAGGACAAGCTTGGTCCAGCACAGAATCGACGTTGGGGACAGCGCACCGATTAGGACCCCATTCCGACGTGTCCCGCTCGCCAAGCAAGCCGAAGTCGACCGGATGGTAGAAGAGATGAAGGAGCAAGGGGTGATCGAGCCATCACATAGTCCTTGGAGTTCTCCGGTCGTGCTAGTGAAGAAGAAGGACGGTTCCACCAGGTTCTGCGTGGATTACAGACAGGTGAATGACGGCACGAAGAAGGACAGCTACCCTCTACCCCGGATCGACGACACCCTGGACACCATATCAGGGTCGAGATGGTTCTCCACCTTGGATTTGAAGAGTGGCTACTGGCAGGTGGAGGTCCACCCTAAGGACCGCGAGAAAACGGCGTTCTCTGTGGGCAGCGGGCTCTGGCAGTTCACCGTCATGCCATTCGGCCTGTGCAACGCCCCTGCGACCTTCGAAAGGCTAATGGAGTCCATTCTGAGGGGACTACACTGGAAGACCTGCCTGGTCTACCTAGACGACGTCATCGTTCTGGGGAGAAGCTTCGAGGAGCACTACAGCAACCTGAAGGAGATCTTGTTAAAGCTACGGGCTGCCCAGCTGAAGTTGAGCCCCAAGAAGTGTCAGCTCTTCCAGAAGCGGGTCCAGTACCTGGGGCATATCGTCTCCGAAGAAGGGGTGCGCACCGACCCAGAGAAGACCGCAGCAGTGAAGGAGTGGCCAGTTCCGAAGGACAAGTCCCAACTACGAAGCTTCCTGGGACTCTGCACTTATTACCGTCGCTTCGTGAAAGGATTCGCCGACATCGCTAAACCACTGCATCGACTGACTGAGAAGGACCAACTCTTCACGTGGACAGCAGAATGCCACGGTGCCTTCGAACAACTCAAGCAGGCTCTGTGCACCGCACCTATTCTGGCCTACCCCAGACCTGGAACAAGGTTCATCGTCGATACCGATGCCAGCGATTTTGGTATAGGGGGAATCCTGTCGCAAGTAGTGGACGGCGAGGAGAGAGTAGTGGCCTACTTCAGCAAGGCCTTGTCAAAGCCAGAAAGGAACTACTGCGTCACCAGGAAGGAGCTGCTCGCCATCGTGAAGACCATTGAACACTTCCACAAGTACCTGTACGGGCAAGAATTTCTCATCAGGACCGACCATGCATCCCTGCGGTGGCTCCTGAACTTCAAGCAGCCCGAGGGTCAACTCGCGCGGTGGTTAGAGAGGCTTCAACAGTACAACTTTGAGATCCAGCACAGGAAAGGCCAACTGCACTCTAACGCCGACGCCCTGTCACGAAGACCGTGCCCCGAAGACTGCACCTTCTGTACCAGAAGAGAGGAGAACACCGGGATACAGTGCCGAAGGACTACCGTGGAACTTCAAGGGAGCTGGAGCCGCGAATCTTTCACGCGGGCACAAGCAGAAGATGATGACCTGGGACTTATAGCCGAATGGAAGAGGGCCTGTGTCCCCAGACCCGGGTGGAACATTGTGAGTGACTGCAGCCCAAAGTTTAAGTCCTACTGGGCGCAGTGGGACTCGCTGATTGTAAGGGATGGCTTCATCTGCCGCGCCTGGGAGAGCACCGACGGGAAGTAATCTCGGGAACAAGTCGTCGTTCCAAAGGCTATGACGAAGGAAGTCCATGGAGGATCATCTGGTGGACACCTAGGGATAAAGAAGACCCTGGAGAAGCTGAGAGAGCGGTTCTACTGGATCGGATGCCGTACCGACGTGGAGAACCACTGCGTGAGGTGCCACGACTGCGCTGCCAGCAAGGGCCCAGGACGTAGACCGCGGGGTCCACTGAAGACCTACAACGTGGGCGGCCCCATGGAGAGAGTGGCCATCGATGTTGCTGGGCCATTCCCGTTAAGCGAGGCAGGGAACCGCTACATATTAGTCGTCAGCGACTACTTTACCAAATGGCCGGAGGCGTATGCGCTCCCTAACCAAGAAGCCGCGACGATTGCAGAGACCCTGGTGAAGGAATTCGTCAGCCGGTACGGAGTACCCCTGGAGCTGCACTCCGACCAAGGGAGGAACTTCGAGTCGCAAGTGTTCCAGAACCTATGCCAGCTGCTGGGAATCCGGAAGACAAGGGCAACGCCGCTACACCCTCAGTCCGACGGGATGGCAGAGCGGTTCAATCGCACCATCGAGAACCATCTCCGAAAAGTCGTCAGCGAGCACCAGAGGGATTGGGACAAACATCTTCCACTATTTCTCCTGGCCTACCGCGCCGCCGTGCATGAAGCCACCGGGTGCACACCAGCCCGGGCCATGTTTGGGAGGGAGCTCCGTCTACCTGTCGATCTTGCCTTCGGCCGACCTGGGAATGATCCGATCCCGGTAAGCCAGTATTGTCAAGAACTGGTCGACCAACTGGAGGACGTGCACGCGTTCGCGAGGAGGAAACTGCGGATCGAAACCGACCGAATGAAGACCCGATACGACCAGCAGACGGATGCCGGCGGATTCCACGAGGACGACCTGGTCTGGCTCTTCAACCCATTACGGAAGAAAGGGCTGTCACCCAAACTTCAGAAGTCCTGGGAGGGCCCGTACCGAGTCGTGAAACGGATCAACGATGTCGTCTACAGGATCCAGCGGAGCCCGAGGGCGAAGATGAAAATCGTGCATCGAGATCGCCTGGCAGCCTACGGAGGGACACAGACGGACCAATGATTGATCGGGACGATCAGCCTTTTTTAGGAAGGGGGTGGTGTTACGGATGTGAGTTTGTGTCAACGCTCGCCTCATGAGTCACAACTGCCCCCAGGGCTGGGTTGTGCCCTGCCTCCTGTATTGCGCGCGCCTTATGCAACAGGGCTACTAGGACAAAGGGATAGTCCAGAATATTCGTGACTGGACCAGCGATGGAAACCTCGAGAAGCCGTGAACCCTGGATGGATCTAGAAGCATTTATTGAGTCACCGGCCTGCTATATAAGTGCGACCTGTCAAGCAGTTGTTGTTGTGTTTTACGAGCTAGTGTGAGCGATTATCCTGTGCGACAGAAGTGTGGTGACTAAGTGCTGTGCGAGTTACGAAATCCAGTGACATTGTTTCTCCAGCTTGTGGACAGCGAAATAGCCTGCAGCAAGTGATCGTAAGTAATTGTGGTCGGTGAACATAAAGGAGAGGAGCAGGTAGTTTCTGTCAAGGCCACTGTACTCATTAGGACGGATTAACTTCTGTGGTCTGTTGACAAGTGGAAGGGCCAAGAGCGCTCAAGGAAGAGACTTGAGGAAACTGTAGTAAGGCTCCTAATTGCTTGTATTTGCTGATTAGTGTAATTTTCTGGCCACAATAAAGTTAATTATTTCTTTAAGCAGTAATTGGTGTTGTGCTTTATACCCACTGTAATCCAGTTAACAAAGGTGCCACTAGGGGGTGGCACGGAACAGTACAATAGTTCTCCAGAATTAGAGTTGAGTCTTAGAACAGCCGTGTGATGAAAGAGTACCTGGTGTGAAACCATTCTATTGCGACACTGTTTATGAGCTCAATTGATCCAGTGCTCTAGTCCGTTTTTCCTCTGTTACTGAGGTTCTTATTACGTTCTATTAAGGTTCCCTGGCAGCCTCGACCAATGCTACCAATGTATTAGTGATTTCCTCTCTACTGTTTGACTTTGTTTCTTCTCGTAATACTGACTGTCTGCCAGGTTTCGTGCCATTCGTATATGCCCTTTGTTTTATTTTTACATACTGTTTTACCTGTATCATATCCACCAGTCTATTCCTAAGTTGTTTTATATGATTGTGATACTAACACCTACGAACGACCGCCTGTTTTATTTTTCCCCCTTACCACATGAAAATCTAGGTTCTGTCATTGCTGAAGATGGCACGATATCCGCCGATATAAGCCATAGCGCCACGTCTGGGTGGAACAAATGGTGCGTACTAACAGGAGTTTGTGATCCGAAAATACCCCTAAGACCAAGGGTAAAGTTTATAAAACTCTATGGTCGTGAAACAAAAGCTACATACCACTGAAATGCGTATGTTACGTTGGGCAGGTGGAGTTACCATCAAAGATAAAATCCGTAATGAACATGTGCGAGGCAGTTTCAAAGTAGCGCCTATAACTGAGAAACTTTTAGACAAAAAAATATTAGAAAAATCTTTAAAAATTAAATAAGTTCAAGAAACAATTTCCAAAATCAAATCCTTTGAATAAAAGCCTGCCAAAAAAAGGTATTCCAGGCTAAGGTGATATGGACATGTTATGCGAAGACCGGAAAATCATGTAGTGAAGAAGTGCCTTTCCATGGCTACACAAAAGAGAGGGAGCGGTAGACCTCAAACAACATGGATGACGAATGTCTAAAGGGACATGGAGGGTATTGGGTCTATGTGCTGATGATGCTTGACAACGAAACTACTGGCGCCTCAGGATTAAGAAAGACGACCCCGCATAACGGGAAAAGGCGAGGAAGAAGAAGAGACCACCTGAACATCATCAAGACCTAAAATATTAATTCCCATCTTACTTGCAGACTCGCCCATTTCTACTTTTTCTTTCCGTAGCCCTCACTGCTTGTTCGTTTCTGAGGAGTCCGTAATCTTTGGAATGCCACGGTTCTCGGTCATTCCTCGTTCGTACTGTACTTGGAATTTACTTGGATTGTCCTTGCATGTTTTAGAAAGTACATTTTTACGTACTTTTTCTTCTTCGTATGATACCCGTTTCTATCTGGCGTGAGGTTTGGTGATAGGCAAATTTGTGTTTCAAATGATTTTTATGGATGGACAACCCTCCAGCCGCCGACCTCGTCGTGAGAATAAATGACCACCTCGTGATGTAGCGACTACCATTCTTGGCTGTCGCTCCGGAGGTCCGGGTTCGATCCCAGCTCTGCCAAGATATTTTAATACCTTAACTTAAGGTAAACGGCCGCCTCCTTCCCATCCTCATCTGATTTATACAAATACACCCACTAATACAGTCATCAAAATAACATAGGTTACCAGACACATTTCCACACACATCAAAATTCATCGGGCTACATGATCACGATATCGCAAAGCTCCTAAATCAATAACAATAGAGAATAAATGAACGAATGAAAATTAATGAAATTGGCCAAGGAGATCGAATGGGATTGTTACTTTTAAAGGGCGGAACAAAGAGCCCATCTGCCCCTAAGGATAGCCGTGGCCTATGTGCCTGATCTTGAGACTGGAGACCATGAAAAATTGTTTCTAGGATGATTGACGGTGTGGTTCGAACTCGTCTCCTGAGTCTGGGTATGGCATATTACCATGGCCTGGCGCGTTAACGCGCTGAGCTAACCCGGTCGGTCGGAATTCATACCATATACAACATTAATAATTGTGCTTATTTAACTATAGTATACATTCCATTAGAATTGCTACGAGAGGTCGGTAACCAACTAGGTTTAATGTACGACTTCATATCCGCACACCAAAACCCAGACCTCAAGGGTAACTACTGTCAAGAGTGAGAGTATAGCTCGCAGCACGCGATCATCGTGTGTAGCTTACACAGCTTGCAGTTGTAAGCAGTCTTTCAAGTGAAACGTTGGCAGTTTCAGAACGAAGACGAAAGTAACATGTAAATTTAACTGTTTTCAAGATGATGATATTTCGTTTGAGGGGTTTGGGCATCGTGGTCATTCAGCCCCATGTATTTGGAAGTGTGTAGAATTTGTCTGATAATCTGTGTTATTCAGGTGTCTGTAGTAGTGTGTATTTGTAATTTAGGTGAGGATTGGGAAGGAGGCCGTGGCCTTAAGTTAGGAACCATCCCGGCATTTGCGTGGAGTAGAAGTGGAGGAGCACGGAAAACCACTTCCAGGATGGCTGAGGTGGGAGTCGAACCCATCTCTTCTCCGTTTTGTCTCACGAGGCTGAGTGTACACCCCGTTCCAGCCCTCAGGCAGGAATTGCAGGTATCATCCCGCCATTTTCCTGTGGGGAGTGTGGGAAACCACACTAATGATACCCACTGCCAGCGCAGGGATTTGAACTCCGATCTCCGGACTTGCTGCAGTTCCCCTAATAACTACGTTCACTACACAAGAGAAACAGCTGTTTGATTACTCATTCGCAAAAACACACTGATTTATGTAACGGCCCATGTTAGCAGTATTGCACTATAAAAATAAAATAAAAAACGGGAATTCTAGATAATACGACGGGCTGTCAACATGCCCTTCTCTTCCCTCCTGCTACTTCACCTCACCCTGTAAGTACATGGATGGAGTTTAGACCCGTGCAGTACCTACAGTAGTAGACCTAACCACTATATTTCTCGCACGATGCTGCTACATCAGTGTCTCGGTACAAAGCTGTCCTTGTTTGGCCACCACGCGCCTATCTTAACAGTTGTAGAGATAATTTTTATGCGCGTACTGTAAGGTCTTTGGTCATAAAACATGAGACTATCAATTAGGAATATGGTATCAGTTGTTCATTGAATATATGGATAACTTGCAATAAGAGTAATAAATCAATAAATGAATGAATGGTACGTAAATTAAGGCCACGGCTGCCTCTTTCCCAATCCTCGGCCGAATTACAAATACATACTACTACAGATACTGCAATAACACACAAGTACACGGGCTAATTGCCCACGTTGTTCAAGCTCCGCAAATGAAACAACGGAAGGGGCAGATAACCTCGCTGTTCCACCCCTTAAAACTCCCAATAACTAACGGCAACAACATACCGCCTTGTGTGGTCTCTGGTTACGTATTGAAACTCGACCGAGATATTTAATTAAGATATGAGGGCTGGAGCGATTTATATTCGGCCTCGTGCGGAAAAACTGAGATAAGATGGGTTCGGTCCCCACTTCACCTGTCCTAGAAGTGTTTTTATCTGTGGTTTCCCACTTGTACTCCTGGCAAATGCAGTGACAGCCAAGAATGCTAGCCAATACGCCAGCAGGTAGATACCACTGTAACAATGAGTCTTGTGTTTGTATGACATGTTAATTATATTAAGAAAGGCTGTATTGTAATATATGTATTGATTGAATTCACGTATAGACTGCGTAAAATAAAAGATGTGTTTTCAATTTTCTTTCAAAAATAATCTGGTGCTAATGTTTGGATTTTCGTAGTTTTCTTATGTTTGAGAAATGTTTCTACACGTTTACATTACAGAATTATGAATCGCAAAGAAATTACTGTATATATAGGAAAAAGTTAAAATGAATTATGAAACTTAGTCATCTGTCAAACTTCATAGCGGCCCGATAAAAGGCAAGCTGAGTTATGGAGAACAGAGCAATACTGCTGTTAGGAATGGCGTCATAGAGCACGGATCCTGCCGACTACTGGTGTAAATAGGTGTTACCCATTCAAGATTTGATTGCCACTGAGCGTAGCTACGCCAGCGTTTGTTAGCCTATTTTTATTTATGAAAAAAAAAAAAAAGGCTTATGAGATCACCTTTTGTCCGTGTGTCTGTCTGTGTGTCTGTGTGTGCGTGATGGTGTGTGTGAGATGGTGTGTGTCTCCCCTAATAATTTCTAAACGGCTGGAGCGATTTCAATGAAACTCGGTAACTTCATAGCACTATTCTGGAAGACCTCGACCGTGCCCTTCAAATTTTGTTACTTCTCACCAATCCAACATGGCGGCTGTGCGAAATATTTCACCAGCATTCAATATCTCCGAAACTATTACCGATATCACCCTGGAGTATTTTACGGTGATAAAGGGAACTACTAGAAGTTCACCTATATGACTTTTGAAAACCTGGGAACTACAAAACCAACATGGCGGCCAAGCGAATTTGCGACTTTTTAAATAGACGTTTCTCGCGATTTAACCAACCAAACGCAATAAAACTTGGTACAGTATATGTTCATACACAGTATATGTTCATACACATTGCAATGCACCGGCATCTAACTTCGTTCAATTGTTTACATAACCTCAAGATGGCGGCTGTGCGAAATATTTCACCGGCATTCTATATCTCTGAAACTATTATCGGTATCACCCTGAAATTTTGTACGAGATAAAGGGCACTACTGGAAGTTCCTCTATAAGACTTTCAAAAGCCGGTTAACTACAAAACGAATATGGCGGCCAAGCGAAGTTGAAAAGTTTAAATAGACCTTTCTCGCGATTTAATGATCCAAACGCAATGAAACTTGGTACAGGAAATGTTTATACACATTGTAATGCACTGGTATCTAATTTAGTTCAATTGTTTACATAACCTCAATATGCCGGCTGGGCGAATTTTAAAATTAAGTTTTTATTTCTTGTGTCGTAATCATGCGATCGAATTGAAAGTTTGAATAATGAATCTATGCAATAATTTTCCTTTAATGCTACATGGCCTATACATATAACAATCCAACATGGCGACCATCCGAAATATTTAGATGGATCTCAATATCTACGAATCTATTACAGCAATCAAACTGAATTTTTTAATGTTCATAGGAGCTATGAACATATGTACACCTATAGGACTTTAAATAACCTGGTGATCACAAATTCAACATGGCGGCGACGCGAAGTATACATATTCACATGGTCTCTCGCATTTTAACCATCCGAGTGCAGTGACACTTGGTACAGTAAATCCTCATACAAATGTTAATCCACTGGCATCCAATTTTTTTAATTGTTTCCATAACCACAAGATGGCAGCTGTGCGAAATTTTAAAATCTCGTTTTTACTTCTTGTGTCCTAATCATGCGACTGAACTTTGAATACTACACGTACACAATAATCTTCATGTAACAGTACATAACTCTAAGACCTACATATATAAAAATCCAACATGGCGACCATCCGCAATATTTAGTCGGTTCTCAATATCTACGAATCTATTACAGCAATCAAACTGAAATTTTGTATGTTGTTAGAGGCAATTAACATAAGTAGGATATATGAAAATAGACTGTATAGTTCTTCACGGAACTACTTGTTGTTTATTGTAGCAGGAGCCCCGCGGGGTGAAGTGGAGGACACAGCGATGACAGCGTGCAGTCTGCTCATAAGTCAAGCAGCATTGCGTCAGATAAGCGTCAAAGGAGCTCATGTCACCGCGGACAGGTAAATGATGATTGAGGATACTGGAGCTGAGTAATAGCCTACTCACGACACTGTAACTGTCAACGAAGCAGGATGACGTGTGGCACGTGTTAACAAAGAATAGTTCCCACCTCGAACGCCGGCAATCAATTCGTGAATTCATCCTCACATGTCGCACGAAACGTTGTCTGTATGGCTGGGAAGACAACCTGCATGACCTATATTGCATTGTTACCTAGAAACTCAGAATTTACTTCCAGTATGAAGTTAATTTCCAAGTCCTATTTCCCATAAGAAAATACATTTGGAAGTTGCGATTTTGGATTATGTTCCCGCAGACTATAATATTAGAAAACGTTTTATGAAATACCCTGCATATATTGTATTCTTTACGACCTTCTTTATAGTAAACTGTGCATAATATGACCAAGATAAGTGTTGGTTGGTTTTCTTCACCTGAATAAATAAACTACAGTATCCAATCTTTATTCATAAAGCAGGAAGTTACGCTTATCTTATCTCCATGTCTTTGGGCATAAATATATTTCTTTCATAAAATTGAACTTGGAAGGCAAGCATTATCACATCTCTGAGAATATCTTCTGAAAAACAGTGCATCACGATGAAGCCTTCCTCCGAGCATGCAGTAATATACAGAGTGTTTGGAAATTCCGGTTACAAACTTCTAAGACTTGTAAGAGGGGAGTGAGTACATAATATTTTGAATAGGAACCCAGGTCCTGAAAGAAGGTGGTATCAGAACCATCTCAACCAATGGAGGTACCAGTTCGCTCTCAGTTACGTCGCTGGGAAGCTAAGTGGCTAGCTGATCCAAGACCCAGTGTACTGAGAGTGATAAAGGGAACTACTCGCGTGTGGCGGAGCTCCTTCCGGACTCGGAGAGAGTCCGTCATTTTATGCAGATTAAGGATATGTGATTTAATGTCCTTCCACTCCTATACTGTATACCTGATGAGAAGGGAAGGAGCAGTCTTCACCGTGACCCACATTTTAACCGGGTGTGTGGATCTTGTTAATCTACAAAGAAACCTTGATCTGCAGGATCCCAATCTTATATTTGCCGATGACGTAATGGCTGCTGATCGTGTCATCCGCTTTATAGGAGAAAGAGTGGGTTAGGGCCAGTAATCTAAAGTTATAAGTATGGGAAGGTGGGCCACAGTGAGACATGGGCCACAGTGAGACAAGCTTATTAAATCTTTTTTCTGAAAGAGGGACATTTTTTAATATTTATTAGAGGTTGGCTCTCCTGGTAGCAGACATTTTGATCCTGTTTACTCTTTGAAAGAAGCATGTTATGTTGGAGATAAACAACATCTTCGTTTTTGAGGTAAGAAAAGTAAAATTTTCTTCCTTTTTTTTATAGTTATGTGTATCATTGTACATTAATGAATATGATATGGTCGAAATACATACATATTACTAAATAATTATTGGAATTATCAGCTTGTTCAGTATTGTAGGTTAGATAGTAGACATAATTGTTTTCACATGTCGCAAGTGGGCCACAGTGAGACACAGTAGGGTGGGCTAGAGTGAGACAGTGAGAAAGATATACGGAGTTACCCCGAAGCTGAGGAGAAGGCAAAGTCAACTTCTAGGAGAGAAAGGGGAGATCTTTCATTCCAACTCACACCCTAGAAAGAAAAAAAAAATGCTTTTTAAGTCTACAAATAAAAATTTAAAAAATCTAAAGAGCTGCAAGAATTTCCAAGGAACTTGAAATTCAAGAAGGCAGCCCTAGCTACAGACATTTCCATGGATGATGATTCTTCTAATTCAGACAGCTCATCAGATAATGAAGAAATCGAGCTCCTAACATTTCATCAACTTGCTCGCAAACCTAAGGAAGGCGACTTCGTTCTGGTTGAGTTTTCAGGGAAAGACTCAAGATTTTGCATCGGGGAAGTGAAACGAGATTTAGATGATGAAAATTATTATGTAAAATTCCTAAGAAAAAGTGCAAAAATGATAGGCAGTTCTTTTTTTTTACCCAGAGGGTGCATATATTGCTTCAGTCCCCCCGGTTTCCTGTGCATATGGCAAAACAAATAGACAAAAGTCATATCTCAAATTTTCTGTAAATTTTGGGAATCTGAATGTGCTGTAGTGTTTTCTGGCATTAATTCTTTGTTTTAGTGTTTATCTATGTATTTAACCAGTTAAAATACATTCTTTTCATTGTGTCTCAGTGTGGACCATCATCTGTCTCAGTGTGGCCCACGGGTGGGCTACAGTGCAACATGTTCACAATTTATTATTTTTACAGAAACGTGTGGATGTTTTGGAAATTCTAAGGGCATGAAATTGATGAGCAACAATCAATTTATATTTCAGTATACAACGACATTCTCATATATCGAAAAATAAGACAGTATACTAAAATATATTTTTTCTGTCTCACTGTGGCCCACCTTCCCCTATTATACGTCTCAGCGAACTCGTTCTTATTTCTAAATTATTATTATTATTTCTAAATTTAAGATTGTAATAACATATTCCGTACATTATTATTATTACTATTTTATTTTCTGTTTTATTTACATTAGGCTATTTTCTTATTTAGGCATCCACCCCTTCCCCCCAGAAAAATAACTGTTTGGAGGGGCAGATGGCCTCGTTGTTCTTCCCCTTAACACAACAATGATCACCATCTTTATTAGCATTATCATATTGTATTAATATTAACTAACCAAGATAATTAGGATCACGTCAACGTGTTGACCAACTGAAAAAAACAACACAAATCTTAACACAGAACTTATCGGCTACGCCACGCAGCGGGCCTATTGTTTCATCCTGGTCATCATGATGGATGTATGTGTAACATCTCTAAAAATCTGTGTGGTTGTTTTCTTCTGCTAATGTATGGATTTGCACATTGGGGCTAAAGTTTGATAAGGCACCATCTCAGCATTTGGTGGCTGTCGGAGCGAAAGGACAAAGAATAGTATTTCTAGGATGATTAAGGGAGAGTTGTAACTGAGACGGTTGATATTGCATTTGTTTTAAGTTAATTAGCTGAGTAACAATCGCTTAAGAAAAAGTGTTTTTGTACCGTGCCCATGAAATAAGTAAATGCTTTATTTTCCTGTAATTAAATAAAACACTAGCTGGAAATTGCAATAAATAATGTTTTATCAGCTCGAAAGCTATTTACCCTAGAGCAAACCTTAACGGACTACATAGTACAGTACGTGCGTCTTAATTGAAACAATTCCTTCAAGTGCAGATACTTTCTTCATCCTTATTCCGTATTGAGTGAAATACAGCAAGAGATTGACCGTGTTTTGATGAATGCATGTGTTCACGTTAAAGCCAGTAAGTGCTAGGGGTTCCTATGTTCAACTTGGAAGTAACAATCACAATGACAGTAACAGTTATTTACAGTTTCTACTCGACTTTGTTACTCGAAGTAAAAGAAACTGTTTGTTTAGAACATCGATAATTTACGATGTCTAAACAAAAGCGAAAGCGATAAAAAGCAAAATAGATTTACTACTTGTTATTGTGTTTTGTACTACTGTTGTATTTACAGAGTACAAACGTCGCTGTTACACAATGCGGCTGTATTAAAAGAAAAACGAATAATAAAACACTTTCCATTTTTGTATATAATTAAATTCAAGACTAAACCTAGAAATGAACTGAGGGAATAACTCTCCTTGGAGCAGTCATATCTGATGAGAAAGACTTGATAATGAGCCAACTGTTTGGATTCAAAATCTAATCTCCTGCTAAGCCACTTACACCACCGCGGCTCATGCACCGATCGGGCTTGGCGTGCCTGCCCGGATGCTTTTGAGTAGGGCCCGGATGTTGATTCCGTAAAAAAGTTAAAAAATGCACTTAAAATTTTCAAAAAATGACTGTACTAAATGACCTACAAATTCGAAAAATGCATTATAAAACGGATAAAATGATCTTACAATAATAAACTCAGCAGTATTTCAAAAATGACATCTTAAGCTCAAACTGAAAAGTCAATTAAAATAGATTTCTAGCACTCACAATGTTTATGTTCACTTTAGTCTGAGTTGCACTGCACTGCGAATATCATTCTGATGTCAAATAATGTAAATGATCTGCGGTTATCAGCCACAAGATTTTATATCTCGAAAAGCTGCGTTCAACATCAACTGATGTGATCGGAGCGTACTTGAAGTGAGGAAGGTAGTTTGCTGCTAAATCCTCCTCAATCCCATCCATGCAGTAGTTTTCACCAGAAAGAATGTCTGAGATTTTGCATAATGTTTTATACCCGGAGTTTTTGTCCTGCACTTTTTTTCAGTTTTGATGCAATACCCGCAGCAATTTCGCCACGATTGTTGCTAAGACTAGTTTCCACCCGGTTGATTAAGGAAATGGAATCAATATTTCAATATTTTAAATTATCTTGTATCAGCTACTAGCTTCTTCTTAACTCTGAGAGACGTAACTCCCTCATATAAAGCTGTGACATGACCAAATTGAAAAAGAAAAAAAAGTCCACAAAAGGCCGATTTCTCTAAAATTTCTATAAAACTAAAAAAATGCTCTTAAAATGGAAAAATAGCAAAAAATGCAAAAAGATGCAAAATAAAAATTTCATATTTGAAGACAGGTTGACCCGTCCGGAGTTTCTATGTACTTCAGCATTGTTTTAGACAGCTCAGTAAAAAGATGACATGTCATCAACATCCGGGCCCGATGAGAATTACCTACATTGATAAGCGGTCTATATGAATTCATCCACGCTATTGGTTGTTAGCAGCCGTGGGGAGTGGCTACTGCTTTCAGGCTGTTCGTGAAGGCAGCACGAGGCACGATGCACAGTACATACAAAACTCATGTATTTGATACGTATTCATTCATGATAGCATTACACTTGTTACATTACCGGGCGAGTTAGCCGTGGTCGTTACGGCGTAGCTGCAGGCAGTCGCTCACATCCGGGAGGTGAGGAGGTTTGAATCCCCCTACCGGCAACCTTGAAGATGTTCTTCTGTGGTTTCCCATCATTCTTCCAGGCAAATGCCGGGGTTGGTCTCTAACTATAGGCCACAGCCGCTACCTTCCAATTCCTCGTCCTTACATTCACACTTTCCTCCCCAGACAACACCCCACACGTGACGGTACTTGTAGCTCACCCCATGGGTGTCCGCATAGAAGCAGCTACAAACTCTGGCGAGCCGAACATGTCCTCGGACACTCCTGGCACTAAAAGCCATGCGACAAACAAACATAACTTGTTACATTAAACACCAAGTTGTTATAGTTAGCTACACTGAAAGTATGAAAATAATGATTGTGTGATTTGGAATGATATACTGGTATACTAATTTGCTTTTATTACAGAACAAATGACCTGTTGTTATCGGCCAATTTATTTCCTGGCCTCACATGTACGCGGTGACTCTCCTTTTTTGCACAATATATGGTGGCAGACAAATTTCTCGATATGAAAAAGAAAATCGTCAAGTGCTGTCGGCCTCATTCTGTTCTCTGTGAACACTGCTATACTCGTAACTTACATCAGTCAATTAACAGGGTTATCTGTTACGGCTTGAAGAACATATGTATTTCCATGCAGCTCAGAACCTACAAAACTAAGAAGAGGTGGGTTCGACTCCTACCTCAGCCATCCTGAAAGTGGTTTTCAGTGAGTTTCCCCACTTCCACTCCAGGCAAATGCCGGGATGGTTCCTAACTTAAGGGGCACGGCCGCCTCCTTCCCAAGACTATCCCCAATTTCCAAATACACAATCTAGTAAAGGAGGTTATCACACACCCAAGTACTCGGGAGTACTGTACATGACTACGATGTCGCTAAGACCCTCGAATAAGTAACAACTGTTTTATCCGTATATGAACATGAAATATTACCCTTACTTGATTGTAATGTGGGGCTATGCTGTATACCCACACTACATGTCTGACCGATTTTAAGGTAAGCCATGGAACAACTTTTGTCACAGTGGATTTTGCAGGCGCTGCGACAATACATAAATACATGTGAACATTTTCACGCCTTCACTTTTGTAAAACTATCTTAAGTTGACAATACTTGACTTTTTTCCTCTTTCCTCCTGTTTGCTGCTTAGGAGTGGAGCAACTCTTGATGTAATCAGTGGACATTTCTGGTATTGCCCAACATCTTAGGAAATGGATGATACCATGTCCAGTGTACACTTATCTCCAAGTCACATCTTATCTGTCTGCTTTGGATATCAGAAGTCAAGGATAGTACAGCATTAAAGAAGCTGTGAGCTTAGAAGAACGTCAGTTTTCAATGTTAATTGAGAATAGCAATAACATTTACCATGTTGGGAAATGTTTGATAGGCCTATTTGCTTTATTGATAATAATAGATAAAGTTGAATACAAAACTCAAGAATACAAAAACCTGATTTACCATTACAAGAAACAAACCCACAACACGCACATTTTCAACCGAGGAAAGGGCACTACGATCAAAACGTCTTAGAAGTACTGGGAGGAACGCAAAGCCCGAACAATCCCTTCAAAGAAGATGTGAACGATGGACTGACTACGCAGTGGTTCTGAACCCGTAGAAGTCTGCGGACCACTCAGCCTGAAATTGAATCATGTACGGACCCCCCTCCCCACACACAATACACGTTATTAGTCGCAACCCCTCCTCAATAAAAATTATTTTAAAGATACGAGGTACGTCCAGAAAGTAAGTTCCGTTTGGTAATAACATTAAATTGTGTACAGATACAGAAATATTATTTATTGCACAAAATTCTACAACCCTTAAACTACTTTTCCACATAACTGCCGAAATGTTGCAGGCATTTGTCGTAGCGTGGCACGAGTTTTTGTATACCTTCTTCATAGACGTGTGCCGCCTGTGTCTTCAACTAGTTGTACGTTCCGCTGCAGCGGTTACTGAAGAACTGGTTCACGCGATTGATGACTAGATCCAGGAAAACCGCAGGTTTACAATTAGTGCTCTCGCTATGGAATTTCCCCAAATCTCACGATCACTAATTCATGAAATTGTTACCGAAAAACTGAACTTTCGTAAACTTTACCGACGTTGGGTACCAAAGATTCTTACGGAGCAACACAAAACAAAATGGATGGGTAGTGCACTTCAGTTTTTGAGCCGTTACAATGAAGGCGGCGAAGAATTTCTGACACAGATAGTCACAGGAGATGAAACTTGGGTTTCTTACGACATCCCTGAAAGTAAGCGGCAATCAATGGAATGGAGGCACACTTCATCCCCAGCAAAGGTTAAGCCGAAACAAATCTTGACACCTCGGAAAATGATGTTACCAACTGGTTGAAGACACAGGCGGCACACTTCTATGAAGAAGGTATCCAAAAACTTGTGCCACGCTATGACAAATGCCTGCAAAGGTTCGGCAGTTATGTGGAAAAGTAGTTTAAGAGGTGTAGAATGTTGTACAATAAATATTTTTTCTGTATCTGTACACAATTTAATTTTATTACCAAACGGAACTTACTTTCTGGACGTGCCTCGTATTTCAATTCAAAACTTGATAGTCATCGCCGCGAATACATTCGGACGATTCTCGTTCAACGCCCATTGTTTTCGAAACCCCCATATATTGGCCACTTTTTATACGTGCTGGTGAACCCATTTCTCCCGCGGACCACTCGCGAGGCACTTGCGACCACATGTGGTCCGCGGACCACCGGTTAAGAACCAGTGGACTACAGTGATCCTATGCGGTCATAGAAGGAGAAGGAGGAGGAGAAGAAGAAGGAGGAGGCGAAGAAGAAGAAGATGATTTATTTAAATTTTTGAATATCTTAATACTAGTGTAACAATTGCAGTATAGGCTATTTAAGCAATTTGGCTGATGAAGACCTTAATGAAAGTTTGAAACATGTACCAACGATTGAATAGATATTCAAAAATGTGTGAATAGATGTTCTTAATTTTGTATTGATAGGCTTTACATTTTAAAATTATCTGTGTTAAATGAGATAATTTAATGCGAATTATTTAGCGAACAACCTGGCATGCGAACGTTGTTTAGTTCCAGTGATATGCGAGTCGGAATCTGCCAGTGTCGAGTAGACTGAGACGTTATGTATGGTAAGTGGTTTAGCACTCTGTTAAACACTGAGTGGCCAAAAGTCACGGGAAGGATAGTCCCATGAGAAAATGTGTCGTGTATGACACCTGAGCGTTGCGGCTAGCTGCGGCGGAGCAGAGCAGTCTGTCACAGACATGAGTGTAGTGAACATGGCAACACGTCGCGAGTTAACCGACTTTGAACGTGGGATGTTCATCGGCGCATGGGTCATTAGCATTTCGGAGATTCCGCGCGAATTCGGGTTTCTGAGGTCAACAGTGTCGAGGGCGGATCTTCAATATCGCAGAGATAATGTTACCATCCGCGTAAACCGCCGCACGGGACGACCACAGGTTTTTAACGAACGGACATCACGTCGCCTCAGGAGAACTATCAATACATTTAGGTCGGAAAAGACAGACCGCACATTCGTATAGCTGAACCCCCGCTCCCCGTCTCGGCGTATCTAACTGACTTTTCATGGCGCGTAGACAATACTAGTACAGCAGTGACAGGGATGAATGCTAATACTGTACTGTATTCTCAATACAGCAGCGGGAACTGCTCATGGCTAAGTGGTTAGAATGCTAGGCTTTAACTGAAGGCCCCCTGTGTTCGATTCCTGGTCAAGTCCGGGTGATTTTAATCTCCTCCTTTGGTCAATTCCGTAAGCTAAGCTCGGGGGCTGGGCGTTTGTGACGTTTCATAAAAGGAATACCGAAATTAACGTTAAGAGGAAAGGAAGAACGAACAAAGGAATCAAAAGAATTGCTCTACAGTCGGCCCATATAGACTAAGCACCATTTGTTAGAGAAGTGTGTTAATGAGTACCTATATAGATTTCTGTGACATTTCTTTCAGGTAATAATATAAATAATAATAATAATAGTTACTTTACGCCCACACTTGTGCAGTGGCGGCTCCAGCCGGTAGGCCGGGCAGGCCCGGGCCTACCCACATTTTCCAAACAAACAAAAAAATCCGGGTATTAATTGTAAAAGAATTATAAATAGCCTACGTACTACGTAATAATTACTTTGGTTTATTTCAAATTTAATATAAAACAAGTAAACAGTAGTTAGATACTGTAAACTACAAAGTTAAAGATATAAATCAATAAATTGTACCTACCCTTGAATATAGTGTATTTACTTAGGAATATTTGTTATAGTTTGTAGTTGCAAGTGATTGTGCGCGGAGTAGAGTGGCGACACTGCCTGATGTACGGACAGTCAGCTGTACGCTAGCGCTAGAGGCTTGGCGGGTGTTTTTCTTTGTTTACGTTTATGCGGATCGAACTGGCAGTGGCAGACGATAGTCCTCATTTCATTGTTACGCTAACGCCATTACGCCACTTGGTTTAGTTCTGTTTGTTTGGTGTTGCTATGGAAAAGTTTTTGGTGAAGTTGAAGCAGACTTTGAAGAAACCAAATGAACCTTCAAAAGAATGTGTTGACGGTGAGTCTTCTAGTAGAAGTTCCGATGAAGAAGAAGTTCAAGCAGTTAAAAAACTAAAAGCTGACGATCCTTCTACGAATGTTCAGCCGAAACGACCACTTGATCTTAGCGCAAGTGCCAGTGATGGGCCGAAGCAACCGCAGCTAAATTTTCCTAGACGGAATATAGGAGGAAAACAGCGGTCCTTCCGTACCAACTGGTATAGTACCGGTAAGTATTCTTGGTTAGAATACTCAGTAGGAAATGACGCTGTATTTTGTTTCTTTTGCCGACACTTCTCTGTCACAGGCAGAGAAGTACTTACTACTTTGGGATATAATGACTGGAAAAATTTCAGTAAAATGTCAGACAAACACGAGAAATCTAGCTGTCACAAACTTTGCCTAACAATGTACAAAGGATGGCTGGATACACAAAAAACTGGTGCCGTTACTATCAAAATTAACGAGCATATGGCGCAAACAATAGAAAAGAATAGAGATACATTAAAGACCCTCGTGAGAAGTGTGATATTTTGTGCACGCCAAGACATTACTCTGAGAGGACACAGGGAGGGTGAAAACGGAAATTACAGTGACAATAATGAACCAGATGAAGCAAAGGAGGGGGCTGAGAAGTTTTCGGATGTAAATCGTGGGAACTTTCAAGAATTAATAAACTTATTGTGTTTAGAAAATGACCGGTTTAGTTTGAATCTAAAAACCATGCCTGGAAACGCAAAGTATACATCTAAAGATGTACAAAATGACATTTTAGACACCGCTGCGAATTTGATTACTCGCAGTATAGTTGAGGAAATAAAATCTAGTAACGTATACAGCTTTATAGTAGATGAAGCTCGAGATGAAGGATACACAGAACAAATGAGTATCTGCTGTCGTTACGTTCATCAATGTAAGATAAAAGAAAGATTTTTGGATTTTGTTCAATTGAAAGAGCTAACCGCTGAATCTTTAGCTAGCAAACTAAAACAGTTTTTGGAATCAATTGGACTTGAAATAAGGAACTGTGTAAGTCAGTCATATGACGGTGCTTCCGTTATGTCGGGAAGGTTTAACGGGCTGCAGTCCCTTATCAGACAGATGACTGAAAATCCTTGCCCTTACGTACATTGCCATGCACATCGGTTAAATTTAGTCTTGGTTGACGTCGCTAAAAATGTACAAATAGTTAGAGAAACTATGGGCCTTTTGGAAGAAATATTTGCTTTTCAATCGTGTTCTACGCTTCGCCATGAAATGTTCATATTTACTAAAGATACTAAAACTGGGAGGAAAGTTATCACAGTGCCTCAACATAGTGACACTAGATGGGAGGCAAAGTATAAGGGGGTAACGTAAATTTCTTTAAGAACAAGTTTGGCACTGTAATAAATGCTTTGCAGAAGTGCACTGAAAGTTCAAAACCAAGAGAAGCAGCTGAGGCAAAAGGTCTTCTGATGCAATTTAGATCTTTTGAGAATGTCTTCATTCTAGTTAGTCTTGAGGGTATTTTACAAGTTGTAAATATCCTATCAAAGCAACTACAGTCTCCAACCCTGGATATAGGAAAGTGTCTTAAGCTCGTAAAAGCAACAATGGATAGCTTAGGCCAGTTTCGATCAGAGGAAAAGTTTGAAGAATTTTTTGAAGAAACAAAACAGATTTGCGAAAACAATGACATTTATTGTTCAACCGACACTGGGCGAGGCCGCCGTAAACAAAAGACAACAACAAGTCTTGATGACTATTTTGTTCTAGAAACCTCTGGAAAGGGAAGGTCAAAGTGTGTAGAGAGTGATGAAAGTGAGCATAAGGCAAAACTAAGAGGGATGTATTTTGATGTACTTGACAATAAACTATGTGAAATGAAAAAATGGTTTATTGACAATGATGTTCAAATGGCTTGTATCTTGGCATGTGATCCAAAATCAGAAGAGTTTTTGAATCCTGAAGTTTTGTGTAATTTTGCAAAACTTCACGGCAAGGATAGTGACTTGACCTCTACCCTAAAAGTACAGTGTGGTTTAGGTAAATTAATGTTTGGCAACTCCAATAGTAGCATTGATGTGTTGAAGGACTTAACTGATTTCCCATCGTTTGAAGAATTACAACACATTATGACCATTATATTGACGATGCCCGTCTCCACAGCGTCTGCTGAAAGGACTTTTTCTACAAGGAGAAGAATCAAATCAAATTTGCGGGCCACAATGACTGGGAAGAGACTCAACAGTTTGGGAGTAATATCCATCGAAAGAGAAGCAAGCTGCGAACTTCTAAACCATCATCATCCCGTCGTTGATGAATTTGCTTCTCAGAAGGGTAGAAGATTGCAGTTTTCCATTAAATGAACTGTGCATTTGAGATGTGTTTGTGTGCATATTATTTGATTGGTTTGAGTTGTATTTTGAGTTTTCTACTTAAAGTTAAAATTAGCTTTGTGAAATTTATAGGTAATAAAGTGTATTTTGTTGAAATTCAACAAGTGTTATGAGTTTTTATTTTGAAGGTTAATCCATTATTTCGAATAATATCCCCCTTAGATAGTTAGAATAAGTCATTTTGTGTTTTGAATCATTAAAAGCTAATAGGCATAGCAGGCTCTTGCAAATAAAATATTATTACAAGTAGACCATATCTTATGCAACAACTTACTGTAATTGTGATTACAACTTACTGTAATCGGAACAACTTACTGGAATTGTGATTAGTGATTCTAAGTCTTCTCAAAATTTTCTTTCCTGACAATTACAGTAGAGAGTGTGTACAGTCAATTTCAAAAACGTCAGTTAATATATTTTTTATCACAATCTGGAAAACAATTAAAGGTCTAAATTCTAAGCAAGTGACGAAATATTTTAGGCTTAATTCCATGACTAAAAACATCTAGGCTCTGCATGCTCTAAAACCTTATTTGAGACACCGAAACTACTTTTATTTGGCTATACCACATGTATAGCCCAATAAAAGCAAGAGTAAAATGTACCATCAAAAAGCCTTAAAAATCACCAATTTGCATCCAATTTTTTTAAAAAAAATCCGGGGGAGGACCCCCCTTTCGGCTGGGGGGTATTCTAGGCCCCCCGGTAACCACAAACTGTGCCTATCCAAAAATATAATCCTGGAGCCGCCCCTGCACTTGTGTTGACAGATCAAAGAGTAATTCTGTTGAATGATCAATGATCATACAGAAAACGCTGAAAAATAGCTAAAATGTATTTTAAAATAATTCAGGAACTGTTTGATTGTGAAGGCCTTGTACAAATATGACCTATCGAGTGAACCTCCTTTTACAGCTGCAAATCACTTACATCGCTTATAAATATTCTTATACCGCAAGCACTGTGAACAACTGAAGAAGCCAATCGACCACTACTATGACCAGCTCCACCCAGTCCGCGTCATCGTAAATACGTTACTATAACAATGTAGCCTTACCATTTGTTCCCCCATCTCTACAAACATGATGATTTATAGTAGGATAATTTCGTACTGTTAGATTGAATCAAGCTTGTATCCACTTGTAGACACTTGCAGGCACTGAAACTGGGACTTAAAACGTACCGTAACTATAACAACATATAACATAACCTAAAATCCAACGTCTATTGAAGAACATTGATACATTGATCTAATTTAGACTGCATGTTATGCCTATTACATATTGGCCTATTCATTGTTTTTACTGCGTATTTAAGCAATATATCTGAGATCTGCTCAGGACTAGGTACCCTGATTTATGGTGATATAAAAGGTTTCAAAGGTCTGCTCAGGACTAGGGACCCTGATTTCAAAGCTGTGAATTAAAAAAATTAAGGTTGAGTATGCTTAACAACTATATGTACGGTGCACAGCCTTGGTTAAATAGTGAACACTATACCCATAGAAACATTTAGAGGAATAACAAACAATTTACCGGTATCCTAGTTATTTAAAAAAAATATATAATTTAACTAAAACTCTAATGAATTATATTTTCTGTGTTTAATACCTAACCTAACATTTACGTCAACAAATATTTTCTCACTAAGTTAGTTTGTTATTGTTGTTTTAAGAGGCGGAACTACGAGGGCATATGCCCTTCTTAACACAGATTAAAGAAAACAAATTTGGAATGGAATTTAAAATTTAGAGGTCTTTTCTCACTAAACCGTGGCACTTACGTTGTCCCCAAAGTATAAGCAGAGCCTTTTTTCCATTATTTCAGGACTTCAACCAATCAAGCTCGAGAAGGGACTTCGTTATCTCGTATCTCATGAAACATATTTTATATACCGTATAAGATTTCCTATTTTCTATCAAACGACAGATTGTAGAACTAGACTAGACCTATTTCAATTATTGTTAAAGTAAGTAAGTTAGTAAAGATAAATTAATTTAAAAAACAGCATTTCGTTGGTATTTAGCATTTTAGTGTTTATTTATCTTTATTTATCGTATGAATTTTAGTGCCGGAAGTGTCCGAGGACATGTTTGGCTCTCCAGAGGCTGTAGTTGCTTCAACCGAACACCCACAGGGTGAGCTACAAGTTCCGTTCAATTGCAAGTAGTTCCAACTTTCGCTACCAGATGTCAATGATACCTAGTGGTGAACGTTGGAACTTTGATAGAGCGTTCTAACGAAATCTAACCTAGAAATTTAGCTTCACACAAGTTTGGTCTGTGGAAGGATCTTTTACATGCCATAAATCTGACATGGGACCGCCGGCATTTTAGGGTGAAAATACATTTCGCAAAATAACTTTTCGTGGCTTCAATATCGACAATGGCATTTTTAGGGTACCGGTAAATAAATCGTAGTGATAACACATAGGCTATATGATTCCTAAAATATTTCGCGGATATCGTTAAAACCAAAAATCCTGGAACCTATACTCATGACGTGACTAAATAGTGTTTATTTATTTATCGTATGGCTTTTAGTGCCGGGAGTGTCCGAAGACATGTTCGGCTCGCCTGAGTCTGTAATATTGTTTGCACATAGTGCAAACGTTTCATGGATAGCAATATATTTTCAATGAATTCTTTTTTCATGCCTTCCACTTACATTTCCCATGTAGTGCGCCCTTGTGTCGAGACAATTATATAAGTTAATGCTAGAAGCGATAATTTACATTTAATTTTTATACCTGTTAACGCCCTTTTATGTTTCTTTCTTTCTAGGTAAGTACCTACCCTCCAGAAAGCCCCCACCAGTGCATAGGCCTACGTGAGTAATTTCGTGTGTGTTTACTAGACTAGTTGTATTTTCTTTCTTCTATAGGCTGAAATGGAATTTAATGACGACTATTATTCTGTGTAGGCTACTTGATTTTTTAGAACAGCAGTTTTTCTTTGAATTTGTCGCGCATTGCTAGTACCGTATAATTGATGCGAGTTTATCAGCATGGTATTTCTCCACTGTAAGTAGGTTGCCGTCCTCGATTTCTTTCAGCGCGGTCTCGCTTGGATGTCAGCTGTTATAGCGCCTTTGTAAGCCCTTATCTCGATGACTATATTACATGGAACCTCACGAGCACGTTACGTACAGATTACAATTTCTCCCTGGTAAATTACCATCATTGGTGTACCACGACATGTGCGGAGCAACAAGTCCGGCACTGTGCTTACGTTTGGCAACGCCTCTCTCATGACGTCACAGTGACGTATTGTGGGAAGTCCCTGACGTCAGGATCTGGCTACTTTCATTGGAAGAGGAAAAAAAAGAGCGACTAGCTCAGCCCCTTCGGAGGTGTATGTTTCTGTGCAATCACTCTTCGTTAAGTGTCGTTTAGTGTTACTCTATCTCAACTCCAACGCTATTATAGAGCCTTATTCTTTATAAGAAATCACCTATTTTAATTTGGTACCGTCTTTTCAATTAATTGTGGAAAATATATCCAGTTTTATTGCGCCTACGTGTTTTTTTTCTTCTATGATGTTGTAGGGTACGGATAAATTAATTTTTAATGTTTAACCTAAAATGACTTGACGGACTTCATTGTGGTGTTCGAAGATTCCGTCGTCAAAGAAGAGCGGGCATGTTCGTGTTTTGGCAAGAAGTTGTATCGTTTGGCACCAGGGCGGCGCTTGCTGTATGAGTTCGACACTGCTGTTTCCCCCACTCCCCGCAGCAGGGCGATCTCAATATGGCTTCCGCCAGTGAGAGGCCAGGCCAAGTGACAGAAAATGGAGGAAGCTCGTTTCTTGGAATCTAACACGCAAGTGTGGAATTAATAATGCAATGAATGATCAGCCATCTGGTGGATGTCGATGGACTCACTGCGGAAGTGTTGATTGGGTGATTTAAACGTGTGTGACTCGAAAACAAGTTAGTTATGGAAAAAGGTTATGGGGTAAGATCTATCAGAATATCACTGAAGCGTATTTTATCTGTTTTCGTGAATATAGTGTGTGAATAGGTGAACTAGTTATTAAGGAAGTGTGATGAGTGGGTAAGTTCCACTCTCGGTGACAGGGGAGTCTTTAAGAGGTCAAACGGAGAGGTCTCCACACGATCATATGTGAGAAGTGAGTGTGTTCCATTATTTGTGAGGTGAGCAGTGTCTGATTTATCTGTCTACGTCTACAATGAAAAGTAAAAACTCATGTTGGATACAAGCGGTCTCCAGGATATCAGTTACGGTCAAAGGCAGATGAAGAAACCACGGTAAGACATACATTACATTATATTTTTGTGACATTTTGTTTGCGTCTAAATTTTCTGTCATAATTTTGCAACATCCTGTAACGGTTGCTAGCAATTATGTGCTGTTTATGCCTGTGTTGATATTTGAAACACAACAATATAGTTAGTCGAAGTTTATTTTGTTGAAATTGTTTCCGTTATCAATAATGATAATAATAATAACATTGCTTGTTGCCAAAATAAATAAATAATTTTGCTTTAGCCAGTAGTCGAAAATGTATTTTGAGATTCTCCAGAATAACAATCACTTAGAATTTTTCAGAAATACACCGTGAATAAATAGAAGAAAAAAAACAGTGCGCCTTGGCTAGTGACGTATGATATGACGTCGCGACGTTGCCAAAGTGCGTGGTAGTCGTACGTAGTAGAATTTTAGGTAGGTGGTTTTGCTCGTTAAATTGATGGGAGAGTAACTTGCCTCAGTGTGATAAATCATTGCATAAAAGAGGTTACGAAAATCAAGGATTATTCCCCGTTTCTCTATTTGGGCTAACGTTCGTTGAATTAGGCTGTTTTTTCCTATTTTGAACTAGGCCAAGGTGATATTAAGAAGTAGTGGCGGCCATTGGTGGTGACGTCACGATTAACGAGGACCTTGTAGTGCCTTGTAGGTATGACGAGCCTACCTAAAGGAACGCACCTTAGGCACCGTTAAACACGTTTCAGACTTTTCTGGTATGGAAATTTAATGAGTTTTCTTTTGCGCTCACTCTGGACTTAACTATTCTTAATTCCGCATCGTGATAGTATTTGATTCTGTTATGACTTACGGGCCTATATTTTTCTTATACACACTCTCACTGCCGCCTGCGCATTCCTTGTTAATAACATGTGTGTTCGACAGGCCATGCATGCTCTTGTCTTTGTGCATCTCCGTAGTGGAGATGTCGATATTGACGTCCTCTATTTTTCCTTTGTTGACGTCAGAGCAATAAACTGTTAAGTGTCACATTGTTGAAGACAGCCACTGCCATCGTAGTGATACAGCCCGCGCTTTTCTCGCAGTTCCACTGTTTCTGGAAATTTGCATTTTCCTTCACTACGTATTGAGTGAACTCGGATACGGTACCAATCATGCTGGACCACAGCCTGTCCCTATATTATTTTTTAAGGTGGGGGAATTAACGGCTAGGCAGAAACCTGTTCAAGTGCTTTATTTTGGAAATTAATTTATAAACAGATGTGTTTATAGACGTTAGTTACTGCGGTACTGGTAGGCATTAACCCTGTACCCATTTCTGTTACGGAATATTTTCTGATAAATCGTCTGTTTTGTCTTGGCGTTGGTTAGTGTACTTTTATTGTTTGATACTAGACCCGGTCAATTCTTTTAATTTACAAATGTCTCAATATTGAAGTTAGCTATATATACATGGACAACCTCTTAAGATGAACTTGCTGGATTCATGTTGTAGTACTGCTGGGTTTCGTGCAATAATTGACTCCCTCCTGCGGTGGGGGCAGGGCGAAGGGTTCCGCTATTGTTCCCAATACAAAAGATGTCCCATTACCGTGTAACGTATTTTTATTTCTGATTTCTTTTAAATCTCCTGTCCAGAAAGCATTGAATTTTTATTTCCGTTAATCAACAATCAAGTTCCCTTGATTACCAGTGATAAGTGGATCAAGTGAGTCTATAATGATGATGCCGTAAAATGAGCGATGGGGTCTACTGGTTGTTTATTACCAAAACACGTAATAAAACAGACATGATATGTGGGAAATATTTAAAATGTATTGGCGCAAAATGTGTTTGATGCAATAGCCATATTTGACCTTAATTTTCTATACCTGTAAACATAAATAATGCGAACTAAATTTACACTCTTGATCGCATCTTCGCTGACCATTGCTTGGCTATGCTAAATAACAATAATACTCCATATTTCCCAGTTTTACGTTAGGATATCTCTACGCAATGTCGAAAAAGGAAGATCTGAAACTCTTGGATACTGCCTATGCTAAAACTGAGATTAATTATTTACCTCTGGCGCGCAGTTATAGCCTAGGCCTACATTGGCTTCTAGTGATTCCCAAAATTTATCTTAGAATTTTTCCTACGTATACATTGAATATAACAATTAACTGAAGTCGGTCAACACGCTTTATGCCCGTGTGCAAGGTGAATAGAAGAGTTGTTGATATTCTTAGAGACTCTGCGACATCGTTGTATGTAGCCCCGTGTACTTGGATGTCTGTAAAATCCGTCTGATAACCTGTGTCATTGTGATCCCAGTACTAGTGTATTTGTAATTGAGGTAGAATGTAGGTAGGAATCACCTGTGGCCTTAATGTAGGTACCATCCCGGCATTTGCCTGGGGTAGAAGTTGGAAACCATGAGAAACCACTTCCAGGATGGTTGAGATAAGTCAACCCCACCTCTTCTCAGTTTTGCCTCAAGAGGCTAAAATTACCCCGCTCCAGCCCTCGGAAGAGGGAATCAAACCTAGGCTTTTACGGCGACAGGGTGCACGTGCATAATAATTACATGTAATTAATTTTTGGTAGTCTTGTATTTCCCGAATGATAGAATTGTCCATTAATTTATTGAAAAGTTACCGATATTAATGGTATTAGACATAACTAAAATTGGCTTCAAAGCTATCTGTGCATTGAATTTATACACATTTTAACATGGCTATGTTTTTGGGCTGGGGTCTATCTGAAATTAATGCACGGGAGAACGAGTATTCACTAGACTACATTAGGCCAGGCTATACTCCAAACCAGTGCTCCGCTTACTTTTATTGTAAATACATAGTGTTATTGTTATTACTTAAACTAAGATTACACAGAAACCCCTCAAATTCGAACTAATTGGGGCTGTAGCCTGTTCGGATTAGCCAAAAAATATCCATTTACCAGGCTGTGAGGATGCTGGAGAAGTTTGTCTAGAGGAGTGGACAATAGTTGATATCAACGAAGAATGCAGCGAACATGAAATAGGCAGTAGTGAGTCTGGTCCAAACATGACAATGCGACTTATACTGAAGCTGCATCTTTTCTTGACATCGCATTGCGCTTCGTAGAACAACACGCAGCAGCCACGCCAAAAGATGTCATGTTCATGCAACGCTGGCGTGGGAAGGTTTTTGTCACTTCGACAATTCATGATAACTGATTTCAAGTGGAAGATGAGGTGATTTTGTGTGTTTCTATTGTTATTTCATTGTTTTTGCAAACCTATGGAATTATGTTCAATAACCAACTTATCCGTTTTTCAATTCTGGATGAGATGAGTACGGTATGTACGCGCATTTACACTTTGTTACGTGTGCTAACTGTACTTCTTTGTTAATTTTTCAACTAATTATTTAAAATAAGGTTATAATGTAGAATATGCCTAATTGTTTTATGACTAGGCTATATAAATAAGTTTCTCTTAAAATTGTCGTAAAGAAACTCGTTCAATTAGCCGCGATTTCGGATTTGAGGGGTTTCACAGTATTAATCCTTTTCAGTCCTTTCAATGTAGTTGCCAGCGATTCGCCCCAGTTGGGCCCGTTAGTTGCATGGTAGGCCTACACTTCCGAGACGCTGCCTACTATATAAGGGCAGTTCACTGCAAGATATAAATACTACAGGCATTGCCAATGTACTGCGGGGCAGCGAAACGCCAATTTCAATGAAATTGTAGGTCTGTTGCACACCAATTGAGTATTTAATTCAGAAGAATTCAGATTGTGAAGTATGAAAATCATTGAGCACTGTCTTGTTTAATCAGTTTAGTGGCATAGAATGGAAATACAAGCATATGAAACACAATAATTGGAATAAAATAAAGTACCATAAAATACGATACCGGTACGGTAGTTGATTTCTTACGATTGAATAACTACAATTTAGCGCCACACCGGTTGGTCTACTCTTAACTGAACAATAAATCGGAGAACTACAATAAACCAGAAGTAATACATTGTATACCTGCGTATACCCTCCACTACGGCCCTGCATTGTACAGTACATTGCGGTATCTTCTGCCTTGCATCACATCACAGAGGCCGCGCGCTCTGCCCGAACTGAGGCAGACTCAGGCGAGCCAGCCGGCACGTGCTCGTCTCAGCTGAAGTAAAGAGCCTTTCTGAACTTCTTGCCCTATGGGAAACCCCCCTCCATATTATCGGTATGTAGCGTGGTCGCTAAATTATAGGTGCATTGGTCCAATTCAATGATGTCAATGTTCTTTTCTTCACCTTATTACACAGTAGTTTTCGATGTAAACATTACCTCTTCCAATGAAAGCGGAAGCTTATGGTTTCGACCCGTGTTCAACAATCTTGTTCGCATCCCGGACCTATCAAGAAATTTAATTCTGGTCTGAGGACTGAAACGAGGTACGTTAAGTCATCCTAGAAATAGTTTCCCACTTCTACTCCTGGCAAATGTAGGGAGGTTCCTAACACACGGCTGATCCTTCCCATTCCTCGTTTCAGTACAAATATACTCTAACGTGTTTCTATAGACACAATAATTACACAGGTTATCAGACGAATTCTTCGCTCACTTAAGTATACGGGACTGAAATGTTCATGATGTCCACGTCTCTTAAACAAACAACATGTTTTCTCTAATGCTTGAATAAACTGGTGAGCAAAACCAGCCAGTTGAGTAACGCAAAGCGGCAAGCTTTAAACACTATTATTTCTTGAATAAAGACTACTTTTCAGACACGTGCAATAATCGTACTCACGACCTTCGACTTCGGCCGGCAATGCTCTGACCAGGATGTCGATCTGACGATCTTCTGCTGCCTGAGGCTAAGTTCGCCACCGTCGAGGATCCCCTGCGACCCAGGAGCAGCGAATTGTAGATATTATTATGCTAGTGATCGAAACGGCGAGGCATCGTCTTCTGTTGCGTGGACTGTTGAAATGCAACAAGCAAAGAGAAAAAACAGAACTCTTGTAAGAGTGGGAGGATGCTTTTCAGTCGTCAACAAGAGTGTACCTAATTGCAATGGGGTTTATCCCCTAAACCTGAGAACAATTACCTGGGATTAAAACAAGATGTTCAGGAAAGAACATATAGCCTACTTTCCCCTAAATGTGTGGGTATAGTTAACTTTCTTTGTCCTTATCACCTATTGTTAGCCTACTTTTCACATTTTGCAAAAATGTGTGTGTGTGTCCCCCATATCAACTCCTAAACGGCTGAAGCAATCGAAACGAAATTTGGTAGCAGTAAAGATCTATACCTGAATATTTCACGGCCATATTTCAAAATGATGTCAGTGTTACCAACTGCTGAAAAATCGCAATTGAAATTTGAGCTCCATGTTGGATATCTTGGAAGGTATGAATAGGAGCTATTTCAAAATTGGCACACGTATAGATAGTAATATTTCAGTTTAATTTCCAGGAGGCCATGCATGGCAGTGTTGCCAAAATGATTCTAAGCCTGCTGATAGGTCCAATTTTAAATGCATATAAATTATATACTATCAATTGGATTTCAACCAAATTTTGTATGTAATATGTGTACATAAACAGATATGACTGAGCGTATTCGTAAGAGCCACCAGGGCTGCCTACTGTTAATAAATGCTGTCTCTATTTTTTTACCCAAATATTAATATATCAGAAAGTATGCAAGCCAACAGCTTTAAACTTTGCACAAGGTACCTAACATTCTTGATTAATTATGAGAAACTAATATACGCCAGTGCTGCCAACATGACTCTAAGCCTGTTGATAGGTCCAATTTTAAAATTCATGTAACTTCTATACTAACAAATGGATTTCATCCAAAATTGGCACAACATGAGATCATAATATTTCAGATTAATTCTGACCAACGCATGCATGACATTGTTGCCAACATGATTTTACGCGCGCTGATAGATCCAATGTCCAACTGCATGTTACGTCCATACTATCCATTGGACTTCAACCAAATATTGTATTCTGTATCTTAAGAGATGGAACTAACAATATATTCAGTCACCAGGACTGCCAACTGTAGTGTTCTATTAGGCTACAGGTATATTTCGAACTAATTAGAAATTTCGATATTACCAACTTAATTTCGCTATTTTTCTAGATAGGTCTATATAGATTGGCATGAATCTTAAATTTTAAGAAAAGTAGGCTCTTTAGTTGGTCACGGAACTTCTTGTTTTCCTATTCGAAGTGCAAATTGGCACACTGGATTTGAGCAACGGCGTTCAAACTATAGTTTATAATTTACCCCACCATTTTGCAATTTCATCAGTATAATAATAATATCGTATGGCCTCGGGTGCCTGGTGCAAGCTTTGCTATTTGACACCCAGAGGGTAGCTTGCATGTCGAATTTCGTAGTTCATTGACTATGAAAGTCAAGGACGTTAGATGTTAGATATCTAATCTCCTTGAACACAATAGCGCTTTCTAGTAGAGAGATGAGGAACTTGGTGCTGGCGGAAACTCCCGAGATTAATTTTGCCATTATGAACTCGGCCTACTGAATTCAAATGGGTTCTTTGACATGCCAACATCGTATGACATGCGTATCGTATTTTTGCCGCCTTTCAAAAATCACTTACCACGGTCAGGGGCGAACCTGCAATCTTGGGGTTAGTAGACCGACACGCTATTCACTCACCCACCGTGGCAAGCTGTTTTTTCATCAGTAAACACTCCAAACAACGTAGGAATTCAGTATATTAACACGACTACTTACAATAATTGAAACTTCGTTGTTCTAAACGTATCACTGGGAGAAACACATTTACTACTGCACACCTAATTTTTAATCGCGCCTTTCCTTGGGAGTGCGCTCTATCGGCAACAAGAGGACATTTTCAGTTACACCGTAGACATGGGTTCACTAACTGGCTGGTATGGAGCGCAGCTGGCATCTAGTAGGCTGTGGATAGTTCTCGCATACTGTAGTTCAAACTGCTAGTAGGCTAGATGTTACTCGTGCAGATCCGTTGGAGAACTTTGTTTTAATTAAATATATATTTTCCATTGGAAAATGCACAATATAACGCGTAATTGTATAACGGCTCAGTATTCAAGACGCAATAAATATAAACAAATCAAGCAAAAAAATACAAGTCTGTTAGGACTTGAACCCTAGCCGGCCGCGTGGAAGATCAAAGCTCTAACCACAGAGACAAATTGAACGTTATCAATTGATTTTAGATACGTCTTAGCAAATAATGACTTAGGGGGGACAGACATACAGCGTGCACAGACTTACACACAACGTTTTGGCCCAGTGTAGATCTCATAAGTCTACTTTTATTTTTTGCAATAATCGAAAGTAGGCTATATAAGTACTTGGATTACTAGTTTCGATAAGACAATCCATCTGTATCTGGAACAAACTCCATACAAGATATCGTGGAACTCCGGAATCACAGCGTTTGAGAGAGGCAAACCAAACTGCGTTTGGAAATGTTACCCGTTTACAAACACAGAGGAAGAAATACAAGTCGGCTGAAGTAAGTCAAGACGTAGGGACTTCCCAGATTGTAAAAGAAACTGATTATATTATAACCTACATTCTCCGGATTGGGGCAGGTATAGAACTACTGAAGTAGCCGTGACGGTTCTCCATTGAAGCGTTTGAATCGCCGCGTCACCTGCCTTTTTACAAAATAAGTAACTTGAATGAAAATCCACAGCCTGCTTCCAGTCTCCGACCGGGTCAGGAATGGAATGAATGAAGCCCCCATCTAGCGGCGAGGATATGAACTGTGCCGGCTGCCGAGGCCTGACGCACTCCTCTAGGGCAATGATTAAATGAATGACAGATGAAATGAAATGATAGTGGAGAGTGTTGCTGGAGTGAAATTGTGACAGGGAAAACCGGAGTACCCGCAGAAAAACCTGTCTGCCTCCGTTTTGTCCAGCACAGATCTCACATGGAGTGACCGGGATTTGAACCACGGACCCAGCGGTGAGAGGCCGGCGTGCTGCCGCCTAAGCCACGGAGGCTTACAAAATAAGTAACTTAATGATTTAAAACTAAATATTTTGACATTCAGTATTAGGATTTTTAAACATGATTTTTACCGCATTAGATGTTACCAATTACTTAAGTCATGAACGTCGAACTGCAAATGACACGGCGCGGTGGTGAATCTACTGCCGCGTTGCTCAACTACCCTGATGCGACAGGAATGTGCTGGCGAGAACGTCCCTGCCTTAGTGATTGAGTAAGGCCGGAGGGGGAACGGAAGTCGGCGGTAACCATGGCAACAGGAGTTCAATGGAATTAAAGCAATGTGGCCAAAGAGAGATTACAAAAAACTAGATACATTTTTCTACCAAGGTCCATACAGTACTTTCTGGCGGCTGCTCTCTGGTGACGAACAGAGGAATTTCTCTAGTTTTTTATAATCTCATTGATACACTTTCTTTCTTTGGCCACATTGTTTTCATTCCGCTGAAAAAGGAGGCAAGGTTTCTTCGAAACGTCTGGTGGTATTTAATTTTATTTTCACACGGCATTAGCCCAAAAACCATGAATAATTTGAATTGTAATCCGGACTGTGAAAGCATTAATCTAAACAAATTAAAATTGTAAATAAGTTTAATCTTGGTAAAATTCTCATTTGGAACTCCAATGAAAAATCGTCAATAGAAAGTAGAACATTCAAATTTAATAAAGCACAACGAATTACTTGGCCAACGTGCAAAATGAAACCTCTTTCGATAAATGCTAAATTTCACTGTTCCGTCGTTAAGCCTGAACCGATTTACATTTGTGAAACACTATTTAAATTAAACACCAAATCAACGACAGATCAACTGCAGAAGGTTGACAGAAGGATAATCAGAACAATCATTAATAAATAAAAACACCAGGTAGATGGACAATGGATTGGTTAATGCTGTTGTCTACCGGGAAAGTGATTCAATAGTAGACACGTTGAGGAAAAGGAGAATTGCCTTTCTCGGTCATTTATCGAGATTACCGTACTTAACAATAGAATATTAAAACTACTATTTAAGTTAACTACTTTTGGAACAGTAAAACAAAAAGATATTGGTTCAAAGATGTTCAAAAGGATTTAGATGAGTTGAATATTACAATGAAACGAATTGCAAGTAGAGAAGGATTCTGAAGAACAAACATATAAGACTTATATTAATAACTAATCGAAGAAAACCGTATGTCATATCTGATGGGGAATGGGCAGCCATGTCAGCCAGAATGAAGAGATTATGGGAGAGGAGGAAGATGATGACAACTATATACCCAGTCAATTCTTAGATTACTTAAATGTGTTTGGTTTGATTTAAGTGCTCCAATGTGGCGTAAAAGATATAAATAAAAAAATGAATTATATACATTGTAGGCTACCCCCACCCAGTCATTGGACAAATTCGTTTTGACCAACTGACGAGATACAACTAACAGTTTGTATAAGCAACACTGGAGAAATGGCTTTATAACTTTACATTCATGTCAGACATAGAGTTTTGAACCTGCGTATCTTGTTTTACACCATCCTGACACTTCCATTTCAGGAGGAGGATGTATGTTGTCGCGAATGCCAAGCTGCTTGATTTTCGCCAATGCGAGCTGGGTTCCATTCCCGGTCAATGCATGTGGATTTTCGAAGTGACATATCACGTCATGTGGTTCGGGTTCCACGTAAAAAGGGCGTGATCGCGAGTTTGGTGGATGCGTGAAACTACAAACAAGTGATCACAAAATCTGTTTTGGTTGAACATACAGCTCATGCGCCTTATCATCTCAAATACAGTACCTTGCCATGTGCTTCATGAATTATACCTAACAGCGTAACAGAAAATATTGTTTCTTATTATAAGTCTGAAATGAATTCCGTTGTCAACAACCGATAAGATTACCATTAAGTCATACCTGCCAACTTTTACGGTTTATCCGTAAAATTTACGGAAATTGCAGCATTTTACGGTTTTACGGACGAACGGTGTCATTTTACGATTTCGCGGACAAAAATTTGAAACGATAATTTACATTCGATAATACCGCCCACTTCCGTACAATCGATTGTTTGCGTGGGTCGAAGGCAAGTCCACGATAGTCGATAACTCGTTCTTTGATATGATTCGTACTTTTAACCGTGTGATGGCTGTGTCGTCATCGTAATTGAATTTGAAGCCGGGATAACCGTTCTTGCATGTGAATCTTAGGTGTTGACAGGCTCTGCTTCGCATATTCTTTGTTCCGCTCCGTTCGCTCGTTGCGATTTAAACCATATTCTTTGACCACGTTAGTTGTTCATTGTTCGCGAAGTTGGCGTTCCTTGAATGTTTTCGTCTTTTAAGGTTATGGCATATTTTAATGAAGCGTTCGAGTTTTTGGCTATAACTTCGTGCTTCGCAGTTTCCTGTATTCCTTGGACTAATTACATTCGTTCCACGTGTGTGTGTGTTTATTTTTTTCTACCATGTGCATATTCTATCTTCACGAGGTTGGCGTCGTGTTCATTTAATGGTTGGTGTGTTTTGACATGTTTTAATGAAGTGTTGGCTGTCTTAATTGTTTTATGTTATAATTTTATGTGACGTTCAGTGATCCAGGTTCCTTTCGATGTTTTAGTAGATATCGAGAATGAACAAATCCAACAAGAAACAGTACTTCCAGACATTTAAAGAATCATACTCGGTTGATTTTCCGTGCATACTAAAATCAAGAAAGAGATAAAAATTTGCCTTTTGCACGGTATGTGGGTGTGATATTAATATTGCATATGGTGGAAAAAACGATTTAAGTAATCATGTGAAGTGCGGTAAACACATTAGTTATGTTAAATCGAAGAAGATAGCAAGAAAATCAACACCTTTTTTGCTAAGTCTGGAAACGTTTACAGTGACGTAATTAGGGCCGAGTGTCTGTTTACTTCCTTTTTGGTGGAACACAATGTGCCCTTAAGTGCGGCTGATCATGCTGGAGCTTTATTTAAGAAGATGTTTCCCACATCAGAAGTTGCAAAGAAATATAGTTGTGGTCGCACGAAAACGACATGTATTGTAAATAAAATGGCAAAAAATGCATCATCTCAAGTGCCTTCAGAACGGACCGGATACAGATAAATTCCTTTTCTTTTCATCAGTGAGAAACTACTTTTATACTGCCTGTGACTACATCATCAACAAGTTTCCACTCAAGGATGACATGTTAAAGAATGCTCAAGTTGCTAGGTTAGACAAAATTGAAGATTCACACTTATCTTCCATTCGTTTTTTCTTGGAAAAGTTTCCTATCATGTTATGCAAGGAAGAGAATGAAACTACAGATGAGGTGGTGAATGTGCTTCAGAGGCAGTTCACAGCCCTTCAGGTAGATGACTCTTTGGCTGCACATCAAGATGCTGCAAGTGATTCCAGTTGGGCACAAATATCAAGAATTCGTGGAGCCGATGGACTTCTTAAGTATAACCGAATTTTTAGAGTATTGCTCTCTATTCTCACCATACCCCATAGCTATGCAGAATGTGAATGTTTTTTTTTAGCTTTGTGAAGAAAAATAGAACACAGTTCAGGTCATCCATGTCCAATGAATCTCTGGAGTCTATTTCTATTTTGAAGACCAGGAGTTCTGGTCCCTGTTATGACAAAACATTTTCTCAAGACTGTTTGCAGGAAGCTAAAAAGGCCACAACCATGACTTAAAAGTCGAACTAGCATGTGATTTGCAGTGTGTATTATATTATTTCTTGCCTGTGTTACGTTAAACAAGTTTTATTGTTTAAAGCCTTTTTCAATTATCGTATATCAGCTTAATCTATCAAGGAAGTCCTGTTATGTCTGCTCCAAACCGATATTCACCACGCCTGCTGCTGATTAACATGGATTTCTTCTTGATTGTTATGTTCATCTACAAATCATGTAAGTAGATATGATTTCATTGAAGTATCCTGTTTAAAGCATGAATTATTGTATTTTGTAGCCCAGAAGTATTATTATTTTCGTCAAGCCGGGGTATGTCGAAAATCGTTAGATTTTTTTTGTCGCGCGTGAGTTTTACTGATAGCCCTTTTCAAAAGTTGGCAGGTATGCCATTAAGTGTTTCACTTCCATGGAAGCGTTTTATCAAGTAGCCTGCTGATTTTAAATATATTATCTAGATCTTTTCTTTTATTGGTCCATTTGGTTATCTAAGAGCAAATAATGCATGGGACAAATTTAGCCGGACATTTCCGTTTAGACTTCTGTGGGAATGCTCAGTAATCCTTGGAATACGTGTGAAAAATGTGATTCTTGATGGTCAATAGCGGTGATAATTTCGCGATAGTTAACTTTAATCGCGTGTATCACATTTAAGTCTATACCGTACCGTAATCAATTCATAACTTTGTCTGGAAGATAACCGAGAAAGTAAAACCTACGGTATTTAAGTAAGATTATAGTTTTAATTTAGAAAACTATAAAAGCATGCTCTGACCCTTTAAAATTAAATTTTGTTGCGAGTAAGTATGTGTTATAAAAATATTGATTGTTGGTGTCTCTTCATTAGATATGGGGTCATCAGCCTAGTGTTTAAAAACGGAACCTACGAACGTGAACTTCCCGTTATTGCTGAATTGACTCATATGTTACAGCGCAAGGAATAAATGAATGTCTTAACTTAGTATTTCTTCCTCAAATTCACTTTGGTTAACTGTAGATGGCAAAATTGTGTTCTTTCAATACGCGCGGGTGATGTTGCATTATTCGATCAATTACTCTGATCAGCTGCCTGCATTTCACGATGCGCTTTTAATTTATAACAAAATGACTAAGTTATATTAACTTAACAGACTTTCTCTTCAGTCGGTCAATACGAGTGCCCAAATAGATGGGGCAGAAAGTGACAATTATTTTATCACTCTTATTATCTGAAAGAAATGTTACATGAATTATTTAAGTTATACAATAACACACTTCTCTGACAAATGGTGGGGGATTTAATTGGTTGATCAACTGAAGAGCAATTCTGTTTATTATGTAGGCAACATTGAAACATTTCAATATTCAACAAAAATACTGAAACATTTCAATATTCAACAAAAATACTGGATTTGGAAACCACTTATCAGCGTGGAGAACTCCCTGTAATTGATACGTCTGGAATAGGAGGAACAGTTCTCACGGTACTACTGTACTACTACACACATCAAAAAGGTAGGGATGAAAGTGACGACGGACTTATTTATTAAGCAGTGTCCACGCCTGCTCTACACAATTGAGATCAGTAGAATAGGCAAGCCATTCAATTCTGTGAATACAATTCTGCTGAAGAAAGGCATTGACAATGCTCTGTGGGGGCGAGCGTTATCGTTCACGAACGTTGAATTTGGGCCGCAATTGCCAGCATAGCCTTTCACTGCAGGTGCCAGGATAGTATCCCTGTAACCAATGCCTGTTATACGCGCTGGGATGTACACAAGGTTCAGTGCCATTTCATCCAGCAACAAATTTCCTTGTAAAAACGTGCCATTTCGTCCAGCTCTGTTTTACAAATTATTACACAATTTAATGAGTGTCATCTCGTCCAGACGAAATGTTGAGAAGGGTTGAGGCAGTGCAGTGTGGGATTTCCCACCCATCCCTGCTGTGGAATTCCATTCCTCCCCTCCCCACCTCTGTTTATGAACAGAGGCTTAATTCGTTCGAATGATCTTTATGAATTAACATCCTTGTTAATTATGGAGTTTTCAACCATTACAAGGGGCCAACCTAGTTTATTACTTAACGGGTATCGGTATACGGTTAAGAATGAGAAGAAGTGCGGTGAAGTTGTGTGGCGTTGTGTTAACCGTTCTTGTAGTGGAAAAGTGTTTACTATAAACCGTGCAATTATTAAAGAAGAGATCCACAATACGTGTGTTCCTGATGTGGCTGCACAAGATGTCCATAAGGCTATGGCACAGGAAAAGAAGACAGCCCTCGAAGAAGCTGACAAATCCATTTCATAGGTAGGTTTATATTTTTATTAGTAATATTTACGCCCCAGACTCTATACTGCGTCTCTACCTTAAAAGACAGTACGCATTAAATGGGGCGTGCTGATGCCAGATCTACTGCATATATCAAGTTCTGCAAGGCCGGACACATGATGTAACATAACTCGTATACAGGCGTGCTTTTACGAAAATCTCAAAATTTCCAAAATATTTGTTTGTTGTATATAACTGTACCTCATGCCTTGCAGCGAACGACGGCACAATATTTAGATAATTAAGATACACCGAAGCTCAGAGAGCGATTTTAATCCACATTTTTTTCTATTCTCACTATGTTGTTTACATTATAAGCATTTCATTGTAAACTATAGTTGACTGGTGGCAAACGAGCGGAGCGAGTAACGTCCGTTATTACAAACATCGAACAATTACTTATTTTTAACAAGAAACGCAATAAAATGAAACAGTTATTGTAGACCTGTCAAGCATAGGTGTTTGGATGAAATAGCACTAGTGGGCCGGCAGAGAGTCAACCCACCTGCCTCTGTTCGTGGAATTTGGACGAAATGGCACGACACCGTACACAAGAGGGGTTCGGCGACCATATATGATGCCACCCCAAAACATTGCACCACCTCCTCTCAGTTGGTCTCGGTCTCGGATGTATTGGTCGTGCATACGTTCATCGAGTCATATGCACACTCGAACAGATATATCCTAATTGACATAGGCGAGTGTACACAGCCGATATACACGCGCGCAAGAACGACTAATGTTTTTTTTAAATGTGCATATATGGACATAGGCCCTATAACCAGGATGCCACGGAGTAGCCACCATAGACTGCTACTTAGGAAAGAGGGAGAGGAGACTCATCCCACGCATTTTGCTGTACCCAGTATTTCCCGAAATATCTCCAGCGACTTTCTTATACTCTGACCTACTGGTTTACAAATTTTATGCCAGATGGAAGAGTTCACGTTCGGAAGATTCCTTTCTGGTTGTGGGTGGCTGGTGAAAATATTAACGGTCATTGAGAGTGAAGCCATGAAATCAGTGTTATATACGCTGGGATGTACACAAAAGGGGTTGGAGTGTGTGTGCGAATATTACTAGAAATGTCACTCTTATGATACCTGCTGAGAGTCGCCGTTGCCCGACATCGAACCACTAGTCGCCTTCATCTTTTTTTGCTGCCTAAAGTTTATCAAATTGCATTTCTGTTAGGGCAAAGTAATAGATTAGTTTGTTTGCTACAGGATATTTTACAATAGGCTTAGAATGACGTTACAAATTCAACGAACGTTAGAAAATTGAGGAATGCCAAATAATAATTGGAAGTGATGCGGCTTTTTACAATATTTCGTCTTTTCGTCACATTTCACTGTTGCATTCATGTTGACATTTCACTCTGCATTTGGTGTTGGCTAAAATGTCTTGTCCTACGATTGGCTTAAACTATACGTACCGTATCTTTGTTTAGCAAGCGACTTAATATACTAAAGACGCGAAAATAATATAAGCGAATAATTAGTAGACTTCTAGTCTAGCTCGATTTTGAAGTCGTAAGCAGTTGATCTTGTAAAACACTCAACGGACTTACATTAGGCTGGGTCTTCGACTTTTGCACTTCGGTTCTTGAAACCATTAATCAGTAACCGAAGCACTGATAAGCGTTTATTTTTATTTTTGTCACATAATGTATTGTATTGTAATGTAATGAAATGTGTATAAACAAGTTTGCTGTTCAAACTTCTACACGTTTGTCCAATTTTAGACTACAACAACGAGTTTTTACATTTGGTTAAGTTGCCTTAATCGATAACCAGCGGACACCTTACAACTTCAACAACCCGTAAAACCGTAACATAGTCCCATCTGTTGCTGTTCGCAGTGTTCCATTTCTGCTGGTTACTTAATAGTGCACATTCTATTATTTTTTATCCAGTTTTCGTGCGGCAAGGAGGGACCACAATTTTCTATGTTTGCGATATAGAGGCGCCACAATGATTTGTGAACAATACTGTAACTTTTCAGACTACTGTAATAAAACAATGTTAACTACCATTCCAATGTTTAATGCAGTTGTCATGTTGATGAAACAAACAGATGCATCAGGGATTCCCGACCACTGTGTCGCGAAGTTGTCAAATCGATTGTCACACAAAAAAAGTAATTGTATTTAAGTTATGCAATTTTTTTTTTTGCGTTGGATTGGACAATATGGCTTTACTCGTAACAAAATTGCATCAGTACAACAACACCCAACAGGAAGCATTTTATCTACTTATTGTGTTCTTCAGTATATGCGACCATGATAATTATAAACTATATTTCGTCATAATTGACGGATTTATTTATTTATTGTATGGCTTTTAGTGCCGGGAGTGTCCGAGGACATGTTCGGCTCGCCTGAGTCTGTAGCTGCTTCCAGCGGACACCCTTCTTAGGGTGAGCTACAAGTTCCGTTCTATTTCAAGTAGTTTCGCTACCAGATATCAATGATACCTAGTGGTGAACTTTGATAGAGCGTTCCGACGAAATCTAACCTAACAATTTAGTTTAGTCTGTGAAAGGATCTTTTACATGCCATAAATCTATGACATGGGACCGCCGGCTTTACTTCCCCTACGAAGGAAGGTATACTGAAGGATTTTTAACGCTCTTAAGAAATCCGGCGACTTCGGCCGGGTTTCAACCCGCTATCTTGGGCACAGGAAGTGGTAGCCCAGTGTTTATAAAGTGTAACTTCAAGGGAAAATATCCCAATGTTAGTGATTAACAAGCCATCGGGTTAAACTTTTTCTTTTTCACTTGCGTGAATAAGTAGTTAGAATATAATATTATTTAGCAAATATAATGTAACGCAAGCAAAGACACATGTTTGGAAAATGGTTTACATGTTAATCTTTCATCCGTTACATGCTTAAAATAACTTAGATCTGTACATAAAATGCACCGATTACATAGGAGTAAAGTGTTTATTCCTAGGCACTTTAATACCGTAGTAATAATAATCAGAAGAGTGTGTCACTTGAAAGAGAAATAGTCCCCAAATTATCATGTTGCTTCTTTTTGAACGCAAGTACTGCCTGCGTTAGATCTCGCTCAAAGTCTCTCATGACTGTTGCAGCTTTCTGCTTGTAAGCTCCAGCTGATTTTACTACGGCACAACAAAATCGTGCCACTCACTGCACTTGACATAGATTCTGCTCCCCAGAAATAGACTGGGAAATATTCGTACACGTGTGTTTTGTTGATTCGGGCTGTTTGCACTCAATAAGAAAACGTGCCGTGCGTGCTGCACTGGTTTTACGACTTACAATCGTGATACAATTGTGTAACAGAAAGTCCAGGGGTAACAGCTGTTCTATGACGTCGCTAATCAGCTGTACTCGAACGCTGGTTGGATATGCCTATGCACATTTGCAAACTCCAGATTTGCTGGTTGAGAAACGTATTCTGTAAGCAATGAAGGGTGTAGGTACAATTCCGCTACAACGGAAGGTGAGAAATCACCGACCTCTCCTTATCAGTATCGTAACATTGTAATAGGGTTGGGAAGGAAGGGTTAGAGAAATGTGTAAAGTACTGTACATCGAGAGGTTTTGTCCATTGTGTCAAACAAAATGAAATTATATAGTAATGAAAACAGCTCTATTCAGACTAGTTCTTAATTTGAAGTACTCACGATAATCAAAGACATTTTGAACAGCACGGAAAACGGGAAGTTCTCAGAAAAGTGTCCGAGAATTTCAAGAGTTCTCTGGGTTTCTATTTTAGAGGGTCTTGGAGTGCGTAACAAATTAATTGAGATGACTCGAAAGTGGAAGTAAATTAAATGATGTCCCCTCAAACTTTTCACCGACATTAATTAATTCTCAATTCGCAGTTAAATCGGAGCTAATTTTACATGCGCATTTCTCCTGTTCAAATTTCCCTTTTGACAAAATTGATGTATAATTAGGTTAACTGTCCGTTCTTGGGCGCTCAACTCCTTGCAAAAAGGTGTTCAGGCATGCAGTAAAGGCACAGCAGCGGATGTTTTGACTTGCTATATATTCGAGCTGGAACATGAAGCCTGTTTACAAATCTAACATTGCAGCTTTGAAGATCAGTACAGTACTTCATTCATGTTCTATGTAGCATGCTCTTCAGTCGGTCACCACGTAATAGGGAAGTCCAATTACTCGGGCGGTGAAAGGTAATAATATATTGTACACCTACCTGAAATGAGATAAGACTGGGCTGCATGGCTCAGCGGTAACTTTCTCGCCTGTTGTTTCCAAGGTTGCAGAATCGAATTCCGGCGTAGTCAGTTATTTAAGGATGCAAATGTGAGGGGGCCGTGTCAGTAATTTACTGGCACGTTAAAGATCCCCTTCGGGGCGAAATTCTGACACCCCGGTGTCTCTAGAAGCCGCAATAATTTAAAAAAATGTAAAACAAATAACATTATTATTATGAAATAAGATACACATTTCACAAATTGTACACTTCGCGTAGCCTACATAAAATAATTAGGTGCAATAGTTAGGCCTATTTTAATTCTCAAGTGTAGTCTACCATTTGTTCACTGTTTATTATAATTCAGGTGTTTGTGGAGGCTATATTTTAAAACTTATCTTTCACCGCCCAAGATTATTGGACTTCTATATTACGTGTTTACAGACTGGAGAGCACTTTACATAGGTTCTAAATAGGTACTTTGAAGAAAGGGCGTATACGGTAAGATTTATATGGCTTCTACTCGTGTATTTTCTATTCAGGTTCTGCCACGTTTCGACAATGAAATTAGGTCCTACGAAAAGTGAATTTCTTCTTATGAAAGTTGTTTTCCAACTCTTTTATTACGAAAGTCCTGTTTAAACTTTGGAATTAAAACAAAATAATGTACCGTAACATGATCACAACAACCACAAGCTGATTTTCTTCCAGCTGTAACGTAACAGCTGAATGAGAAAAATATGACTTGGCTTGCGGCAGCTCTCTTTTAGGGTTAACATTTATAATTACCTTATCCGGAAAATTAAATTCCGAATTTCATCATCGATTTGTTACACAGTATTTGTCTAATGTCTTACTAAACTTTATCTGGCTGCGTGGCACAGCAGTAACGTTCTTGCCTGCTGATCCTAAAATAGAGAGATCGAATCCCGGCGCAGTCAGCTGGCGTTTGAGGGTGTTTAATTGTGAGGGAGCCGTGTCAGTACATTTACTGGCACGTTCAAGATCCTTTCGGGGCAAAATTCCAGCACCCCGACGTTTCTTAAAGCCACGGTAGTTGAAAAGGGACGTAAACACACAACATGATCATTATTCTTACAAAACTGAACTTCTAAAACTGAAGCTGGCAGTAAGATAAGTGCCGGAATGTACAATTCTAGGAATGTATAATCGAAAAGGCACAGAATAAAACTAATGCCGTACACATAAGGCGTTTCGGATATAGTGTATTATTATTATTATTTTCGTAAAAAGAACAACCTACTAATTATCAAACGACTGAGAATTTAAGAGTAGGCTATTCTATTATCTAAGTGAGTGAATGAGTCATCCATGTAGTTTCAAGAGAAGTGTGGCGGTTGTCTGGCATTTGAGGTGCACTATAATGTTATTTTTTTAAATATTGACAATTTATTATTCCACCTTCCACTTCGTGCGGCCTGTCATCCATTCACTTACCGTACGTATTAGAAGGTGCCTTCAAATAAATCACTGTATATTCTAGGACATTCCCGGCATTTGCCTGGAGTAGAAGTTTGAAATAACGGAAAACCACTTCCAGAATGACTGAGGTAGGAATCTAACCCACCTCTTCCAGTGCCTCACGAGGCTGAGTGAAGCCCATTTCAGCCGTAAGACCAGAGCCAGGAATCGAACCCGGGCCTCCGCGGTGACAACCAAGAATGCTAGCCACTACGCAACGAGGCGGACGACAGCATGTATTACCCATTTAAGATTTGATTGCTGCTGAGCTTGGCTGCGCCAGTATTTGTTGTTTATTGTCGCAGCTGCCCCGCGGGGCGTAGCGGGGAACACAGCGATGACAGAATGTAGAAGTCAAACAGCATTGCGCGTCACAGGAACTCATGTCACCACAGACGATGACTGAGGCTACTGAGGCTGAGTCATATCCTACTCGCGCAACTGTACGTGTCAACGAAGCAGGCTGACGTGTGACACAAGTAAACAAAGAATAGTTCCCATCTCGACCGCCGGCAATCAATTCGTGAAAGCGTAATAACTACTCTGGGTTGACCAGCTTTCAACTTTGCCTTGGAGAGAGGTGAAACTAGATTTGTACGAGGGCCACTCAAGTTCTAGGGTCTCCTAGTTTTTCCCTCGTGGCTAGGAGCAAATAAGCAATATGCAGCCATTGCTCTCAGGATGATGCACTCTTCGTGAATGTGTGTCAGAGATAGCAGCACCTTGTGGTGCACATACATTTACTGGTAACCGTTAGAGCGAAACGCGTTTCTGACACTTGAAATTGTGACGTTTACGTTCCGTTAGTTTTCTTTACTTGTGTTACATAGGCCTACAGCCAAAGGATATTAATCGGCAGTGGACTGAGACATATGTTAATGTCATGGATGTGAAGAAACTTGCGTTCAAGGGTGAAGCAAATCACAGCAAGCAGATCGTATGCGAGAAATCTGAACCAACATCCTGCACGCATTAGTATTTCATTTTCCAGTGGTCTACAACGTAGGCTACTCCTATATAAGCGTTCACCAGACATGTAACTATGTTGAGAAGAAACTGAAGTTTTTGGCTGTGGAATACGTAGTTTATTGAAAAACATAAAAAATAGGAGAATTTGAACGCACCACGTAGGAATCATGGCAGTGTTTAAATGGCAATTCCATCTTTCTCGCACTTTCACCCAGGCTTGTCGCCCCGGAGGTCCGGGTTCGATTCCCGGGTCTACCAAGAAATTTAATTTCGGAGTGACCGTTTACACTCCCAGCCTCGTGAGTCAAAACTGAGAAGAGGAGGGTTCGTTTCTTATCTCAGCCATCTTGGAAGTAGTATTCCGTGGTTTTCACTTCTATTCCAGGCAAATATCGGGATGGTTCCTAACTTAAGACCACGGCTGCCTCCTTCTCAATCCTCATCTGACTTACAAATATACGCACTAATTCAGCAGGTTATCAGACAACACACACGCTCAAGTACACGATGTCACAAAGCTCTTAAATCAACAACAACAACAACAAGCTTTTATCATAGTTGGGAGGAAGACCAAGTATTTACAGTTCTTTGAACAGTTCCATTTTAATACAATCTCACGGGGTGGTTCCATCTTCTATACAGACAGGAAGGAAGACTGGCGGATGTTATCTACAATTAGTGTAATTGTTTTGGTTTGCCAGTTTGATGTAAAAACACCGTCTTAAATGACAAATGAAAACTTTTAGTTATTAGATGGTGTATTTTTACTAATAGTACAAACCATGGAGATGAAAGGTAGAGACTTAAAACGCCTGACCTATGCAGTACTCTAATTCGCTACCTCCGGCTGTGTACTCTAATGAGCTAATTATGCTTGGCATCACATTGTAATAGCTGAAAGCTTCCATTTGGTATCGATACGGTCGTGAAAATCCAATCCTGGAAACCATGGTATACGAGTATGTCACTAGCCACCTGCCACGTGCCATTTTGGTTGACCACTCCCTCCCTTACCAGCCGTTCGCTCTCCTGGTGGCTGTTAGGAAGGGGGCGAGCGGACTAGCCTACCGTGCTGTCATGTAACGCGGTCTGTAACCAGTTACCCAGTCCGGATGCCAGAAAACACGTGCTGCGCGTGTCTGGCCGCCAGATTGCCGTGTGTAGAGGAATCTCTTAATAACAAGTGATCACTGCTTACATATCTCTGCGCATTGAGAATAATAATTCCACCTTGTAAATCTCTGGCCATTCAACATACGTTAACTCACTTGCCAGCGGAAGTTGACTGACAATAAGACAAGTTTAGTCTACCATGTTGGACTTGGATCGAGTTTTATTATTTCCGTCTCAACGGGCTTGGAGATGAGACGCGGATGTTTTTTTACGACTTGATGCCCTTCCTGACGCCAACCTCGTGAAAGGCTTTTTATTAAGAGATGATATGAATGCAACTGGGAAGGAAGGAAGGAAGTGGTCGTGGCCTATTAGAAGGTAGCCACATCCCAGCTTTTGTCTGCCGTTGCAAATGGGAAACCTTGGAAATCCTTTTCAAAATTGGAGTGATAGACGCCATTTTTCAGTGTTGCCTAGTTCTATTAAAGAAAGCTTTCTAATCGGTCAACAAAACCAAACGCAGTGGATTAGGAATTCTTTAAATTAGGATAAAGTTTTTATGATTTAAGTTAAATTAAATTTGTGTTGACTGACTGGAAATCTATCTTTAATAATCCTTTTCAAGGATGGCCGATGGTGAGGTACGAACCCTCGTCTACTGATTCCGCATATAGCTTGTTCCCTTAGCCTAGTGTTGCGCCTTAGCGAGCAAAGCTACCGCTGTCTGTTTATAATAGTAATAAATTACTAATAATACCCGTCTCAGGGGATTCTTCTTGCAGTTCACATTTATGAAATGGCTTTCATCTAAAAGCTTATAACCCAGTTCTTACAGTCAGAAATAACATTGTTTCAACCAAACGCTGTGGATTAGGGAAAATGTTTGTATGATTTATGTTAAATACCATTAAAATGGAAGGACTAGAGAACATTTTCTACCACAACTTCTGTCACAACGTGTGTACTTCTTGCTTGCTGCACTAGTGTTTGTGGGTCTGTTTAGTGGTCTGCTCGGAGTCTGGTTGATTCAGCTAAAAGCACCTCCGTAGATTATTGTGGAGGTAGGAACACCTAAAACTCAAAACGCTTTATTGAGATGTACTGGGCAAGGTGAGAAGCAGCACTGGTCGCATGAGTCGAACCTTCGACAGCATCCACAGACACCAGTTGTTCTTCGAATTTGCAACAGCGTATCCAAATGGGAATGGGGCTTCAATAAGACAGTTATTTACACTGCTACTCCACAGCGAAGGTATATCGGCCGCGTAGAGCCCAACACATGAAAACTCGAACAAAGTATTTGTTTGTTAGTTACAGTATTAGGCTATTGTTTTATAGGGCGGAACAGCGAGGTCACCGAAATGTAGTTTCGTTAAACCTCAGGTTTCATTTGGATGAGCCGCTGCCATTATTCGGCGCCGCACATACCCCAATACCTTCCTTATAACCACCGCTCTGAATGGGACTGATACATCGGTGAAAAGCCACATTTTGCTCCAGCCTTTGCCAACAGACAAATACAAAACAACTGTATTGTATTAAATAGATTTCATTAGAAAGCTACCTATTGTAATATGTAGCATGTTCCGACTTCCGGAAAATGTCGACATATCTTGCGTTTCACATCCTCCAGACCCCAAAACCACCGTCAATTCAAAAGTTTGTATACAGGGTGTAACTAAGTATGCGGGAAAGCTCCGGGGATTCTATAGAGGACATGCCAATACCGTAAGCAAAACATGTCCTGTAAACATATGGTGTATTTGCATATTAAGGCTTTCACGGCCCGAATTATTTATATATGGTGTATTTGCTTTAGCTCCCGTGTTACAAGCATTGTTTGTGGTGTAGGCCTACATAACACAGACCTATTCACTGTGCAGATTGGTCATTTGTGTTGATAAAGTGTACGTTAGGCTACTACTTTACAGTTCTCTACAGAAGGTGCTGAAAATGGCTACCACGAGCTATAATGCAGGCTTCTATGCGCCGCATCATTGACAGTCTTACACGCTCCCATAGTCGTATCTGCTGACATCCTTGTTCTATTCCCTGACGCAGCATGTCCACTTTATGAATAGGTGTGGCATACACAATGGCCTTAAAATGTCCCAATAAGTAGACGTCTAATGGGTTGAGGTCGGGAAAACGAGCAGGCCACGGTGTCGGTCCCTGACGCCCTACCCAATTGTTTGGGAATCGCTGATGTAAAATTGCTCTAGCAGCAAGAGCAAAATGAGGCGGTGCTCAATCATGCATGAACCACATGTGCTGAATTAAATCCAGTTTGTCTTACAACAAACCAGTTAAATCATTCGTTAAAAAGGCGCTCTAGGACGCTCCTGTCAATGTTCCTGGTAAAATGACAGGACCAATTAATATGTCACTGATTATTCCTGCACACACACATTAATACTGAACTGTTGTTGACGTCTGGATGCACAACTTCTCTGGGATTTGCATCAGCCCAGACATGCGTATTGTGATAGTTCTGCACTGCTATCTGGTATACTTCGCTTCGTCGCTAAACAGAATAGAAGTGAGGAGCTGTTGGTCCTGAACATACGTCTGTCGTAACCAGGTGCAAAATGCTGCTCTGGGTGGAAAGTCAGCTGCACTAAGACCTGGGACGCTTTGGTGGTGATATGGATAAAGGAGCTGTCCTCGTAGAATTACCCACACTGTCATACGACTCACATCTACAATTGCCGCTGTTTCCCTGTTGCTGCTCCTGTTATTTTCCTCAATATGGTTGAGAACTCGTTCATCTGTGTCTGGTGTTCTTGTGCTCCTAGGTCGTCCATTATGTGACTGTTCCGGTCACAATGTTCCCAAACCCTTATTTGGTTGACTGCAAGAGAAGTCAGGTTAGGGTAATTTGTTCATACCATTTCTTTTCTTGTTCATCATCATCATTTAGGTTGTAGAATTTCATTTTATTTAGTGTATATATATCTTGTGTATCTCGGGGACTCAGTCAGGAATATTTCATTTAATTTGTATGGGAGATGTCAGTATACAAGACAGCGGATTGTGTAGGTAAGCTACAAGATGTTGCAACAGCAGGAAACTCTAGGCCAAATTTAGATTGGGCCGAGAATAACTTCCCTTGTCTTGAAGAAAGCTTTGTGTAAATTGTGTAAGGTTCTGACGTCAGAGAAGAGTTTCGCGCCACGAGTTGTAAGAAATATACATGGGTTCGAGATTATTGGTGTATTTTGTATGGGTTGGAGGGTATCATGACCCTGGCGGAGAAAGACGAAAACATGTGTTTACAAGATGAGAGGTGGGATTTTCGTGTATAGCGGGGCTTCACTTCTATTGTAGCGTCTGATTGGAAAGGTCGCGTTCTCGTAATTTGGCGTAGGCCTATTTGGAGAAACAGTTTTGTTGAAAGCATGGCTTGTGAATGTACTCGAAACGGCTACATATCACAACGATGTTATCTCTGTTAGCACAATTCAAGTTGGGTACGGAAGCACATTCATTTCTCTCGCAGAGATGTGGCTATGTAAACCAGTAAACATCTCTAACCTCAAACCACGTGTGGAAAATCTTAGAAATGCTGGGGAGAACTGATCTATCGAGCATGTCTCGTAGATTATCTGCTAGATCGTCGATGAGTGAGTAACAAACATCTTTATATTCCAACATTCATTTTGGGTCACATGTTTTCGTCATTGCCGAGGAGAGAAGATAGTAAACCATAGTCTGTTCGACGAGAGTCCCCGCCATATGTTTAAAGTTGATATTAATACACATATTTTGAAGGTTATAATTAGTTTTCTTTATAGGGAATTACACCTAATAGTTGAACGCCCAAATGATACCAGTTAGGTTGACCAAATGTGTGTCCAACACTCCACGACCCTGCCATTTCAATTGTGTGGTATATGATGAAGTACTTCCGATCAAAAATAGGAGGATGATTTTGGGAAGTTTTAAATCAGTCGCCCAAGAAGGGCTGGTAAAAAGTTACAACATAGCACCTCAACGTGGGGCAAGAGTAGGGAAACCTAGCAGGTATCATTAGGGCACATATGCACACAGCCGATAGACACCTTAGGAGTATTAGGGTTCACAGTAATTTGTTTTGTTTTAAGGGGTATGTCCACATCAGACAATTTAGAATTAAGGTCAAGGGTTGTGTGTAAATCAAACAGTAAAATGTCAGGTAATCAGGAAACTGGGGGAAGTGGCAGTGAGGAAGATGTGGAAAAGACAGTGGGAACATATGTTACCATTGTTACTACTGAGTCGCAGCTGATCGCTGAAGGTAGTAACTTAAATGTAAATGGGGGGGTTATGAACGATAGTTTGATCCAAATGCTACTGAGTGAAATAAAAGAGATTAAGAAGCAAGGAGAATCTATGAGTAAGGAAATTAAGGAGCAGGTAGGCTCTGTAAATGAGAAGGTAGAGTCAGTGACCAAACAGATAGTAGAAGTGAAGGAATTTGTAAGTAAGGAAATTCAGGAGAGCAACAGGGCCACGAACACAAGGATAGAGAGTCTCAGCAAAGAAATACGGGACCATAAGTCTGTCCTTAATAGTAGAATGGAGAGTATGAACCTGGAATTAAGTGGGAAAATTAGCAAACAGGGAGAGGAAATCAGGGCAGAAATGCAGGGGAATCAGGCTGGGATCACAAGTAGGCTAGAAGGAATGGAAGGCCATCAGAACCAGCAAGATGTGGAAATAACGAAAATTAAGTCAGAGATAGCTAGTTCAAGGGCAGAAGTACAGAATGTAACGGGAAAGTGTGATGAGATATGCAACACTGTAAGTGGGAATAAGAGGGAATATTTAGATAGAGTAGGTGCCGTTGAAAATAAGTTGGGAGAGATTGAGGGTCTGAGAGGGAAGCAGGTGGCATTGACCGAGAAAAACGAAAAGCTGCAGGAAGAGCTGATAAAGGTCAGGAGAGAGTTGAAAGAGCGACCGATGAGTCAAAGGGTTGTGATGCCATCTAGTTTGCTACTCAGGGACCCTGGTCTGCCACAATTTAACTCAAGGCAGTTCAACCCTATGGAGTTTTTAAAAACCATTGAGAAGAAATTCAGCAAGGATCTAGAAGACGGGGTTGTCGAATGGGAAACAGTGTTGGAGATCTTGTCTAACTCATTTCAAGGGGATGTGAAAGCATGGTTCCAAATATACAGGCCTAACATGAATAGTTTAAGGGAATTCAGGGATAAATTCAAAGCTAAGTTCTGGGGGGAGGGGGTACAGTCCAGGGAAAGGAAAAAATTAACTTTTGGGAAATATAAGGAGAGAGAAGGGGTATCCCTGACAGAATATTTTTTGGCACATGTACTTATTTGGAAGAATTTGGATGGGCTGACCTCTGACAGTGATGTGGTTAGGGTCATGTTGAAGCACTTCCCACCTAGAATTCAGGAGGCAGCTTGTATGCAGAAGGTAAGGACGGTAGAAGAGTTGGAAGAGCTTCTTACGAGCTTTGACGTTTTAGGCAAGCAGCACATGTAGAGGCCAGAGGTCAAACAGGAATTTAGGAGCAATAGGGGGAATAATCAGGAGTTTAATAGGGGTAGATTTAATCAGGAGCAAAGAGATTATCAGCAGAGGCAGGAAAACTATCAGAGAGGTGGGGGGCGTCAGGATAATTCACAGCGACAGGAAGGTAACTATCAGAGAGGTGGGGGGCGTCAGGAAGGTGGTAACGAAAGAGTACAGGTGAACCAGAGGAGACAAGAACAAGGTGGTCAAGGAGCTTTAAACTCCGAACGGGCTGTGCAGGGAGGTCAGTCAGGCAGTCCGTAAGAAATGAAGTCAAGCAGTGTGTTATTGTGGGTGAGGAGGATTTTATGCCTATGAGTCGGGAGGATCTGCTAGCTGACCAGCAGGAGTTCTCATGTATCGGGGAGAAGGAGGCTTTTATGTCAACTGTTGAGTTGAGCATACTAGGTAAGAGAGTGCAGGCATTGGTGGATTCGGGGAGTGAGAGAAGTGTCATCAGTAAGGGATTTTATGATACTTTAATCAAGGACGGTGGTAAGTTGGAAGAAATTCCAGTTAAGTCGACATATGTGGTAACTGCTGTTGGTAATAAATCCCAAAGAGTGGGAAAGCAGGTATTGTTGCCCATGAGGTTTGGTAATGAAGTTGACCACAAGACTTGCTTGGTAATTCCTAACCTAATTTATGAAATGATTTTGGGGATAGACTGGCTTAACGAGCATAGTGCTGTTATTGATTTTGACCGGGGTGTCATCAACTTTGTGAGGGGGAATATAAGCCAGGAGATGAGAATGAAATGCAAGAGTGTAGATAAGACAGTAAAGGCATGTGTTACTGAGGTCACTGTAGGGGATATGGCAGAAGGTAAGGCTGACGATGAGGAGGAAGTTGTGGATTTATGTCACATTGCTGTGGAGGGTGATAAGTGTGATCAACTCCAGCAGGCTGTGGATAAGAGTGGTTTAAGTGTTGAGGAGAGGGATAAGTTGTTAGAGGTTTTAGAGCTAAACCAAGAAGTTTTCAGTGACAAGCCAGGGCTAACACATGTCTATACGCATCAGTTCGAAATTGTAGATCATTCTCCATTTTCAGGACCCAAGTACCCGATACCTCACAAATTTGCTGATGCTGTGGAGAAAGAAATAGGCATTATGCTGAATCAGGGTATTATTGAGCCTTCAACTAGTGCATATCTGAATCCCTTAGTTGTGGTTGGGAAGAGTGATGGCTCGGTCAGGTTGTGTATTGATGCCAGGCAGCTCAATTGTAGGATATCTGGGGACCAACAGAGGCCAGAATGTGTTGAGGAACTGGTTCAGAAATTCAATGGTAAGCAATGGTTTTCCACTATGGATCTGAGTGCATCATTTTGGCAGGTACCGTTGAGAGAACAGGACAGGAAGTTGACTGCGTTTAGCTTTAAGAGTGGTTTGTACCAATTCAGGGTCGTTCCTTTCGGAACAAAGACCAGCAGTTCAGCGTTGATTAGGGCCTTAAATCTAGTGTTAGGGAGGGACACACACGAGTTTGTGACAATGTACATAGATGATTTAATTGTTGCATCTTACACATTAAAGGAACACCTGGATCACTTAGACATTGTTTTGGGGAAATTAAGGGACGGGGGATTTACAATTAAACTTAAGAAGTCTCTGTTTTGCACAACATCAATCACATTTTTAGGGCATACTATCACAACACAAGGGGTGTCTCCCGAACAGTCACGATTAGACAAGATTCACAACACTGCTACACCACGTAACGCCAAACAATTGAGGTCAATATTAGGGGTTTTCCAGGGGCGAGGCGCCCATTAGGGCGCTGAGGCTCAGCCTATCCGTAAAAAAAAGTTAAATTAGTTTTCTTCGGCTGTTATTGGTGTTTTTCGATTGATATTTCGAATATTATATATTTGAACTCGCGCTGCCTAGTGTCGTGTCTGCTCACAACCAAATCAACCAATAGCTATTCACCTCAACTCAGCCTCACGCGCGCAGACGCAGTAGCAACTACTTGGTGGGCGGGGTGAAGAGGGGGTGTATCTTGTAAACTTGTGCGTTAAGGCTTGCCCAAGGACTCCTGGAGATAGAAACGCCACAACGATAACTGCTGCAATCTAGGGGTGTTTGGCAGAACTAAGACAGCACAGCACTGGTTACAGGGTTGTCAACGATATTAAATGCAAGATAGCATAATTTTCTGACATGAAAAATTATTGAACATGGACATAAATCTGAACAGGACCCAGACATACGCAAAAAAATGAATTTAAGATAAATCTCATTATGTGTTACTTTAAAATACATAACTTAACTTGCAGAATGGTTTTTTTAATGTGCTCTTTTGACATGTTGGCAGTCCTGGCTACACGGTGAATGATACCAATCTGTGCAGCCAGTGTGGAATGTTATGTGCAGTGAAGTGTGTTTCTATTAATATATTTGTAACTTACTGTGTGGGGTGTTTGTGTTACAGTGTAGTTGAAAACAAATAGTAGGCATAAGTACGCTAATCTACACGACACATGCGTTTCAACGGATGCGTTCAATACATCTCATGATCCATTGAATTTTCTTATTGAAAATCCAACATTTTTTTTCTCAACTCTCTTTGGAGGAAAAATTCCAGGTGAAAGAACGGAAGCCCACGCCAAGCTTGTCACTTCAGAAAACCGATGGAAAGTTTGTAAGACGGTTTCAGAGACAATGGTACGAGTCGAAACCATGGTTGAGTGGTAGTGCTACCCGAAATAGATTATTTTGTTTTTATTGTGTGCTTTTTGCTAAAGACAATTTAGAATGGGGCAAAAGAGGGGCTGGTGAGGAAAGTCTTAAAAATTTTCTTTCTAAGGCAAAAAAAAAAAATGAATGTTCAATTTCACACATCACAGCAGCTGTTAAATATAATCATTTAGGTACCGCTAGAATTGACCATGCACTTTCTGAGGCGATGCGTCTTGCAGCTTTGAAACACAATGAAAAAGTCGAGCGAAATAGGAATATAATGAAAAGACTGATTTCAACTCTCTGTTTCCTGGCGCGGCAAGAGGTCACAATGAATCTGAGACGTCTTTAAACAAAGGCAATTATTTAGAATTATTGGATTTCTTGGCAGAGGAAGAACCGTATATGAAAGATCATTTATCATCCGATGGGGTATATAAAGGCACTTCCTCTGACACACAAAATGAACTTTACGGAAGTAGTTAAAGAACAGATTTTTAGTGAATTTGAAAATAGTCCGTTTATTTCCATACAGGCTGATGAAACCACGGATGTCTCAACTACAAGTCCAATGAACGTTATTTTCCGTTATGCCAATAACGAATCGGGAGAAATTGAAGAGAGATTCGTCGGATTTTATGACGTTTCATAAGACCGAAGTGCTCAAGGTATAGCCGCTGTTTTGCTTGACGTCCTCAAAATCTGGAAGATCTCGAAAGGGAAATTAATATCCCAAACGTACGATGGATGCAGTGCAATGTCAGGTAAAAATGCTGGTGTTCACTGTATTGTAAAACAAGAATATCCTCATGCCCTCTTCATCCATTGCTACGCGCATCAATTAAATTTGGTTCTGCTTTATGCTTGTAAAACAATTACGCAAGTTAAGATTTTTGTAGCAAACCTCGCAGGATTCCATACTTTCTTGAGCCGTTCTAGTAAAATAAGCGATCTTCTTAGAGAAAGGGGTTTCAAATTGCCAAGCTCATGTGAAACAAGTTGGAACTTTCATTCGCGCGCTGTTGCAACAATTATCATTCACTATGCGGAACTAAAAGCCGCATTTCATGATATTATAGACAATGATGGATGGGATGATAATTCCTTACATCAGGCAATTGGACTCGGCAATATATTGAATGATCTGACGTTTCCTTTTTTGCTGCAGCTTTATAATTTGATTTTTCAGCATACGGGTGTATTGTTTGTCATCCTGCAAAGCAAAACTGTAGATATAAGACGTTGCAAGTACGAAATTGAAAATTGCACCAAGGCGGTTGATAAACTAAGATGTGAAGAAGTATTTCTTGCCTGCATTGAGAAAGCTAACTCTCTCCTAAATTCAACAGGTGAACTTTAAACTACTCTAAATGAAGCAGGATCACAGAAATTGAAGAAGGAAGGAAGCTTGTAGTTTAACGTGACCGTTAATCTCGCGATCATAAGCCACGGGACCTCCGTTTTACGTGGAATCCGAACCACAGGACATGGCATTTCACATCGAAAATCTCACATGCATTGACCGGGAATCGAACCCGGTCCGCCTTGGTGAGAGGCTTACAGCTTGACCGCTGCGCCACCACGCCCCAGAAATTGAAGAGACTTGCGTTTGAAATAGTTGACACTATAGTAGTGAATATGGAAACCAGATTCCAGGACTTTCAGAAGGTAGATTTTACGGAATTGGTAGATCAGGAAGAATTTTTGTATTACAGTAGGCCAAATAAATTCCCGACATTTATTCTCGAATAATTGTTTAAAGTGTATCCATTCTTCGATCATGAAAAACTGACAGGAGAACTTATGTTCGTTTATAGTAGTGAGGATAAACACCTATCGCCTAGGGATTTGTTCAAATACATTATACACAATGGATTAAAAAATGTGCTCCCCGAGTGCGTGAAGCTACTTTCCTTGGTACTTTCAGTTCCGGCGACCACTGCTTCATGCGAAAGAAGCATGAGTACATTGAAACGTGTTAAAACGTACCTCCGCAACACAATGACGAACGATAGACTATCGAATTTGGCAATTTTGGCTATAGAAAAGAGAACTGTTAAATCTTCTTCCAAACGTCAAAAATTCATTTCCCGAGTTATCGAGGCCTACGCCCAGAAAAACAGAAGGATCGAACTTACCTACAAAAAAAAATAATGGTGAGTGATAATGTATTAATTTGCTGATGCTCCTTGTCGAATTAGATTTAATTATTTGAAATAACACATCTGCTTTATTATGACTGTGAAAGTGAAGAATACAATTTAGTTGAGATAATTGTTCTATTTTTTTTCATACATGGTATGAGTAACTGTGTGTGCCCCATTAAAGTAAAAAAAGGCCTGACCTCTGATGAGTTATGGGACACTGGGGGTGAGGACACAGCCTTTCCAGTAGACTAAAGCTGTGAATTTTGAGGAGTTGAGCACGTTTGTTACTTTCGGAATTCATTCAACTTCAGCCTGCCCTACAAAAAATATCACGCTTCGCCACTGGGGTTTTCAATTATTTTCGTAGATTCGTAGTTAAATATTCCTGTCTTGTAGAGCCGTTTAGGGAATTGCTGAAGCAGGGTACTAAGTGGGTATGGACCCAGGTGCACGATGAGGCTTTTAAGGAGTTGAAGAGAGGCTTTGTAGAGACTGTCATGCTTAGGTATCCTCGTCTGGATTGTCCCTACATTTTGATGACTGATGCGAGCATGCAAGGCATCTCAGGCATTTTGTGTCAGGAGGATAGTGAGGGCAATCTAGGGATTGTCTCATTAGCAAGCAGAGGGCTAAGCATGGCGGAGAAGAGATATACAATTACTGAAATAGAGATGTTAGCAATCGTATACTCTCTAGGGAAGTTTAGGAGTTATGTGTTGGGCAGTAAGTTGCAGATACTGACTGACCATCATGCATTACTTTTTATTGGATCCTGCAAGCTCACTTCGAACAGGATGTCAAGGTGGATATTGGCTATAAGTGAATATAACTTTGAGGTAAGGCATATTAAGGGTACTGAGAACATTGTGGCTGACTTCATGAGTAGAAACATTGGGGGTGATGAGGGTCATCAGGTACTGGAGGTACAGGAAGGTGTTGTTATCTGCGTAACCAAGGTAAGCGAGTGTGATTATGAGATACGCTGCTTAAGGAATCTGCTTGTAGAGCAGGAGAAGGATGAGGTCTTAGGTGATATCTTGACTCAGTTGAGAGGTATGGATGTGGATAGTAGAATTAAGGTTGGAAAGTATTGGTACAAGTTGGAGTGTGGTTTCTTGGCTAGGCTGTGCCATGAAGGTGCCTGGAGAGTGTGTGTGCCAAGCTCATTGCAGGTAACGATGATTTGGTATCATCACAAGGCTTTAGGGCATTTTGGATCAAGCAAGGTTCTTTTTGCTGTTCAGCAGCATTTCATTTGGAAGAACATGGGAAGGCAGATTAGGAAAGTTCTGGCAAGTTGTGACTCGTGTCAACGGTGTAAATGCCCAACGAGGTTTCTTGAGGGACCTCGGCAAATGGTGATCACAGAAAAACCAAGGGATTTACTCTGTGTCGATCTGTATGGTCCATTGGTTAAAGCTCAGTTTGGATATCAGTATATCTTCGTGGTTGTTGACGCATTCAGTAAACTCGTCAAACTGTATCCCCTGAGAAAAGCGACCGGGAAGGGTTGTGTCCTACAGATCACTGATAAGTATGTACCTGAGTTTGGGGTGCCTCTCAGGATACTATCAGACCACGGTAGTCAATTCACCTCAAAGATCTGGAAAACCAAGTTGAGTGAATTGGGTATCAAGCACATATTCTCATCTATTCGATATCCTCAAGGGAATTTGTCCGAACGAGTTATGAGAGAATTAGGGAGAGTATTTCGCACCTATGTGAGCAATCGCCACAATGCGTGGTTCTCCAAGTTAGGAGATATTGAACGATGGTTCAATAGTACGTTCCATGAGAGTGTAAAATGCACTCCCTATGAAATTCAGTATGGTAGGAAGCCTACCAATGAGCTTGCTAGAATGCTAGGTTTGGTCACGGGAGAGGAGATTGGGAAGGATGTTTGTATCCAGCTGGCTAGGGACAACTTAATCAAGGCAGGGAATAAGCGTAGGCGCCAGCAGAAGCGGGTAAAGTTTGATTCTTTTGAAGTAGGCGATCAGGTGCTTCTGAGGGTTCCATATCCGTCTTCAGCTGTAGATAAGGAGATAGGGAAGTTTTTTCATCTATTTCAGGGGCCTTTTAAGGTGGTTAAACGTATTGGTGAGTGTGCCTATAGTTTAACGGACCAGGATGGTAAGTCTGTCAGTACACATAATATTAGGAATCTCCGTAGATATCACTCTGTAAAATAATATGGCATGGACTCTTAGAGAATCAGTCAACATAACGTGATGGCATGACAAAACTCAAGAGATGTGACGAAGAATGCTAACCAGCAAAGTGGCATCGAGTGTTAGATGGATAGATGGTATGATAAGGCCTGTGCAGGCAAATACCATGGCTTGTGAAGCGATAGGGTCTCATGATGAGACGAAGAAAATGAAGTGGTAGACCTAAGACACTTGAGAGAAATCAGTGAGGCTAGGAAATGGACACAATAAGACATTCGAGAGAGTGAGAATGTGTGAAAATTTGACAAGTGTGTATGTATATATGTCTTCCAGGGTTTATTTATGTAATAGTGTAATTCTTTGTGTTTTCAGTGCGTTGCTTGTTTGAGTGTTTGTGATCCACACTTGTTTCACCCGTGTGAATCACATGGGGGCGTATTGTGACTGTTCCGGTCACAATGTTCCCAAACCCTTATTTGGTTGACTGCAAGAGAAGTCAGGTTAGGGTAATTTGTTCATACCATTTCTTTTCTTGTTCATCATCATCATTTAGGTTGTAGAATTTCATTTTATTTAGTGTATATATATCTTGTGTATCTCGGGGACTCAGTCAGGAATATTTCATTTAATTTGTATGGGAGATGTCAGTATACAAGACAGCGGATTGTGTAGGTAAGCTACAAGATGTTGCAACAGCAGGAAACTCTAGGCCAAATTTAGATTGGGCCGAGAATAACTTCCCTTGTCTTGAAGAAAGCTTTGTGTAAATTGTGTAAGGTTCTGACGTCAGAGAAGAGTTTCGCGCCACGAGTTGTAAGAAATATACATGGGTTCGAGATTATTGGTGTATTTTGTATGGGTTGGAGGGTATCATGACCCTGGCGGAGAAAGACGAAAACATGTGTTTACAAGATGAGAGGTGGGATTTTCGTGTATAGCGGGGCTTCACTTCTATTGTAGCGTCTGATTGGAAAGGTCGCGTTCTCGTAATTTGGCGTAGGCCTATTTGGAGAAACAGTTTTGTTGAAAGCATGGCTTGTGAATGTACTCGAAACGGCTACATATCACAACGATGTTATCTCTGTTAGCACAATTCAAGTTGGGTACGGAAGCACATTCATTTCTCTCGCAGAGATGTGGCTATGTAAACCAGTAAACATCTCTAACCTCAAACCACGTGTGGAAAATCTTAGAAATGCTGGGGAGAACTGATCTATCGAGCATGTCTCGTAGATTATCTGCTAGATCGTCGATGAGTGAGTAACAAACATCTTTATATTCCAACATTCATTTTGGGTCACATGTTTTCGTCATTGCCGAGGAGAGAAGATAGTAAACCATAGTCTGTTCGACGAGAGTCCCCGCCATATGTTTAAAGTTGATATTAATACACATATTTTGAAGGTTATAATTAGTTTTCTTTATAGGGAATTACACCTAATAGTTGAACGCCCAAATGATACCAGTTAGGTTGACCAAATGTGTGTCCAACACTCCACGACCCTGCCATTTCAATTGTGTGGTATATGATGAAGTACTTCCGATCAAAAATAGGAGGATGATTTTGGGAAGTTTTAAATCAGTCGCCCAAGAAGGGCTGGTAAAAAGTTACAATTATCAGGAACACTTATGCTAAACGGGCCTGTGTCGCTAAGACGCGCATGTATTCTTTGGAACGTCTTGGTGTTGGGTAAACGTCTATTAGGAAACGTCGCGCTTCTGTTGCGTTAGACAGCGCCCGTCCATACTGAAGATGCATGTCTGCCATTTCCGGATTCGAGTACACCATTGTATCACGACGTGTACTGTCCGAATACTCAATAACAGCTGACAACACGTATCACTCTACTCTAGCTTATGACCTGTGTGGACGTGTTAAGAAAAGCACCTGACATCACGTGGCTTTGAATGCAAAACAAATGCTCACATACTTGAATAGCGACGAAACGTACAAGTGGCCTGTGTGCCCTCCACAAATGACGAACTAGGAAAGTGCCGACGTCTGTGTTATGCACACCACAAACAAGCTTGTAACACGGCAACGAACGCACATAACACCATATAATTACCGGACAAGTTTTACTTGTTGTCAGGTCCTCTATCGAATCCCCGGAGCTTTCCCACATATTTAGTTACACCCAGTATCACTTATGTATTTATCTATCTATATATCACTTTCTTGTGGACACGATAACTACCGCAATTTTGCACCAATCACTTTCAAATTTATACATAATAATATAACCCTCGGTCGAGTTCGTTTAATGGACAAAATCGGACCAAAGGGGTAAAAATGAGGTTTTTTCTTTTCGAAAAAGTGAAATATCGCTATAACTCTTATTAATTTAGGGAAATATCGAATCCATTCAAAGTGATAAAAAAAATAAATAAATAAAACACGATGTTCAGTAAAGAACTTCCTCCTAAATGCATGGGCATTCTTATAACTCTTTGCCCTTTTCAAGGAGTGTAATTGAATGTTGGTTGTAGTAGGCTAGCTTGTTGAAATACAACGTGTTATACGGATATTAAACATGAATATGAGGTGCCCTTTGCTGTGCTACCTCTGTACAAAGTTTTATTCAATTCGGTTTCACCGTGTTTGAATTGATATGGTGAATCGATTCGCACACTTACATGGCCGCTATCTGCAAACTATTGGGCTGATGACCTTGTATTTCAATCAAACGATGCTTCCCACAAAAAGGTATGTTGTTGCAAAATTTAGTAGAGATCAAATAATTAGGTCGGTCGTAATTTGATTTAAGCTTTTAACATTTGGGTGGCCGCCATTACGTTTCCGTCAAGATGGCGACGATATAAAACATGACACTGAGTTGCCTTTTGCAAGTGCTACCTCTGTACCAAATTTCGTTCAATTCGATTTCACTGTGTTTGAATTGATAGGGGGAATAGATTTGCACGCAAACATGGCCGCTATCTGCAAACTATTGGACTGATGACCTTGTCTTTTGGTCAAAAGATGCTCACCACATAAAGGTATGTTTTTGCAAAATTTAGTAGGGATCAGATGATTAGGTTGGGCGTAATTTGATTTAAGCTTTTATCATTTGGGTGGCCGCCATTACGTTTCCGTGAAGATGGCGGCGATATAAAACATGACACTGAGGTGCCCTTTGCTAGTGCTACCTCTGTACCAAATTTCGTTCAATTCTGTTTCACCGTGTTTATTCCGATAGGGGGAATCGATTTGCACACATACATGGCAGCCATCTGCAAATTATTGGGCTGATGACCTTGTAGTTCGTCAAAAGATTCTTCGTATATAAAGGTATAATGTTGCAAAAATTCGTTAGAGATCAGATGATTAGTTTGGTCGTAATTTGATTTTAACATTTGGGTGGCCACCATTACGTTTTCGTCAAGATGGCGGCGATATAAAACATAACACTGAGGTGCCCTTTGTTAGTGCTACCACTGTACCAAATTTCGTTAAATTCATCTTCACCGTGTTTGAAAAGATAGGGGGAATCGATTTGCACACATACTTGGCCGCAATCCGCAAATTATTGGGCTGATGACCTTGTAGTTTGGTCAAAAGATTCTTCATACATAAAGGTATAATGTTGCAAAAATTGGTCGTGATCAGATGATTAGGTTGGTCGTAATTTTATTTAAGCTTTGAATATTTGTGTGGCCGCCATTACGTTTCCGTCAAGATGGCGGCGATATAAAACATGACACTGAGGTGCCTTTTGCTAGTGCTACCTCTCTACCAAATTTCGTTCAATTCGGTTTCACCGTGTTCGAATTGATGGGGGGGGGGGCAGACATTCAGAGCTCACACTCACTCACACAGACAGACAGACACACACACACTTTTTCGCCCTGTGGTGATCTCATAAGTCTACTTTCATTTTTTGCAAAAAATCGAAAGTAGTCTAATAGACCAGCGTAGGATATTATGTTCGGACAAGTGCCAAAAATGTGTTAGGAAAAGTTTTTTGATCACACCAACCATTGACCAAAGGGGTGGGGAAAAATGGTTTTTTAGAGAAACACAAAATTTATCTCTCGTAATAGGCACAATATCAAAACCGTTTGAAATGATCAATACTCCTCGAATAATTCCTAAAATGTTTGTTTGATAGAATTTTTGATTTGACCCACCGTTACGCCAAGAGATTAGCAAAATATTATCGGAATTATAAGAAAATGTTAAATTGATGTGGGAAGAGCCAGCAGAGGTTACCATGACAACGCCACTGCACGAGATTACATTCAGTTTTCCATCTGTCTCTCTGAGAGATAGAATTTTGCGTGAAGAAGTAAGAGACGTTAGATAGACATCAGTGTCGAAACCAGTATAAAAATAGACCCCAAATGTCGGAAAGGTTACCGTCCCCATGTAAAAAAATATGCATAAAAACAGGAAAAAAAAACAGTTTTTAAGCTCAAATTGTAAAATATTCTCTCATAATGAGGGGTATAAATGAGGTCTGGTCCTTCTACGATAACTCCCATATTTTTTTTATCCCCTAGTTTTACTGGCACGTTAAAGAGACCCCCTTCGGAACAAAATTCCAGCATCCCAGCGTCTCAAAACGCCGCAGTTGTTAAAAGGGACTTAACACCATTAACATTATTATTTATTTTATTTTCAGGACGGGTCAGGGAAAGGATTTTGAAAGGAAATCGACCGTGGACCTATTGAAAAAAAAAATGGTAAAAATGGCAAAACCACGAAAACCATTTTCAGGACGGCTGAGGTGGGATTCAACCCACGCTCACCTGATGCCAGCAAGGCACGAGTTAGCGAGTTATTGCTGTCAGCCACCGTGGCCGGTAGCAAGCTGGTTGTTTTAATAGGTGGAACATCGGAGAGTCAACTGCCCCTAAGAAGCATAATATCCTACGCTGGTCTATTTTATTTATTTGATCACATATCGTGCACATGGTTAGGAAATCATTATTATGTCGACTGGATTGAGTTTACGGCAATTGATCTTCGTTGTCGTTGCATTCCTTCAAAAGTTTTCGTTGTGTATTATTCTCACCTGTGGTTATATTCAACACACGGCCTGGTTTAGGGTTGGCGTGGTGCCCGGAGCAACGTCTGGAAGTATGTGGCATTCACTTAACATTTTCGGCAACCCTGCGAAGCACCAACTTTCCATCTGAGCCGAATTCTGCAAAACCTTTTATTCCCTCGTCAAACTGGCATATCAAGCCCATTTGCATTCGTATTGTGGTGGATAAATGTAGGAATGTTGCCGCAGTCTGCCAGTCTTGCAATATCTCCCCAGACATCCACTACTGCCTTGAAGTGATCATGTAGTTTCCGGCAGTTGGTCTTTTGTTTATTAATGTGCCGCTGTTGGAGGTCGTACACACGGGTCTTGAGACTGTAGGCAGTGTTGGCAGACTAGTTATTGAACCTCGACCAATTCCGTCGGTGCCAGTGTTGCCAATTACCGCTAGATCTAGCGATTTTTACGCAATATTGTGGTGATAAATTACTATAAATTTAGTATTGTTTAAATAGGGATTTAGCAAGTGTTAAAGTCACATAATTCATTAGAGAAGACCTTAATGCTGGGGAAGATAGAAGGCACAAGAAGAAGAAGAGGGAGGCAAAGAATGAGATGGATGGATGGCATCACAGAAGCACTAAATTCCAGCTTGGAAAATCTTCGAGAGGCAGTGCAGGACAGAAGAAAATGGCGTAGTCTAGTACATGGGGTCACGGAGAGTCGGAATCGACTAAACGAATAGAGAGAGAGAAAGTCACGTAAGAAATGGATATTTTCTGCGTTAATGACATTGAAATACTTCTTTTAACAGTCACCTGGCGACTTATACACACGCAAGTTAGTAACACTGATTGGTGGGGTTTCTTGAACAGCCATCCGATATACCCAATAGAGAGTTCTTCACGTTGTGTGGGTTGATAGTCGGGGTAGCCCTACATATTTTGGAAGAATATTAAACCAAGTGATCTAATTATTGTTGTGGTACGTCACGAGGACACGCTATATACAGACGCCATTGTAACGAGTTATACTATTCTTTCAGTCTGAACTGTGCTTGGAAAGGACTACTATACAGGGGAGTTTTTTTTTTACCTGGTGTGAGGCTTGTAGTCCAGCCAGAAGCGTGCGTGTGTTCCGCCTACCAAACGAGCTGGGGTAGCTGCTAGCCCGAATACAGAAATAGTGACAGAAGTCCGGAACTAGGTTTGTTATTCGTGGGGTACCGTAACAGACGAAGTGTACAAATGTAATTTCCGTACTATAATGGAGCTGGATAACAATATTCGGGACCTGATCTCTCATAAGGAAAGGAGTTACTGTTCGTCATGGGATTTTTTTAAACAATAAAACACCTGTTTATCAATTAATGGAGAATATTTCCAGCATCTCATGTGAAAAGGTAAATTATTTAATGATGAATTGCTGGTCTCTGTCACAGTTTCTGCCTTCACGCTAGGAGCGGCCAAGATCGCTTGGTTGGCGGAAGAAATGCGCTCTCCTGACTGGACGGAAAGCCCCGCTCCAGCATATATATATATATTCTGTATATCATTCGCAATGTTTATTATTATTATTTGGTGAATTTCGGTGCAATGTCACTGTTATATGTACTCCACTGGGGCAGATGACTTCGCTGTTCCGCCCCTTAAAACGGCAAAAATAATAAAAATAATAAATCACGTAATCCACTCCTGAGCTTACTACAACAGAGACAATGTTATAATTTGGTGTTCAGTTTCAAATTATATCTCTTTAATAGGGTTAATGTTTTATTATTGCATATTTCTAGTTATTCCTTCCACATCAATAGTAAGTAAAATGTCAACTGGTAAGAAACTTGTTATCTAGTCCGTTTTCACTAGCTGGTACCACTTTAATCTAGCTGCGTGTTAAATCTACAATAACAAAGTTTCCGATACAGGCATTGAATTGCTTTTGGCTCCAATACATTCACAATAGATATAATATCCTGCCGCAACACGAAATCGGGCAGTGTAGGATCAGAGATTTGCTGTTGAAGCACAAACTTCAGAAGTGAATTGTGAATTATGCTGCTGTCTAGAACGTAAACGTGTATTATCATTATTATTCTTCTTTTTGCGTTTTGCCCATTATAGAGCGCGCTTGAACTTGTTTTTCGGCTTGATGATATTCGCCTTCCTATCTTCCCAAAATCTCTTCATGAAGTCACTGTGCTGCTTCTTCCGTTCTTCTGTCCACTTGGTTCCAGTCCTGCCACTAGTTTTCACCCTAAACTTGTGCTTTGTTACTGCGGTCCTGAAGACTTTGCGGTTTCTCAGAATATTTTCTCCGATGTTCAACTCTTGCAGGTCCTCTCTTGATTCATCCAGCCAGGCTATCCTTGATTTCTGAGAATTTATTACATTGAATAACCTTTTTGTAAGTCTATAATCGTCCATCCTGAAGAGGTGTCCATAAAATGTTAAACGTCTTTTTCGTACCGTGTTGCTGAAACTATCTGTGTGACGGTATAGGTCTGAATTTCGTCTTTTAATCCAAATTCCGTTTTCTTGTGTGGGGCCGAATATTTTTCTAAGAATTTTACGTTCTTGCTTTTCTATATTTGCAATTTTAGAATGACCTCCTAAAGCTATGGTTTCTGAAGCATATAGAGCTTCCGGTAGTACAACTGTTTTGTAGTGTTTCAGTTTTGCATTATGTGACATTACTCTTTTATTATAGTGATCCCATGTTAGTCTGAATGCTCTATGAAGTTTTGAGGCTCTTTCTGTGTTAGCCAAACTGTCCAATCCTGAAGGAAGAATTATTTCTCCAAGGTATTTAAAAAATTCTACTTGTGAAATTGCTCCATACGCTGTTTCTATTATTATTATTATTATTATTATTATTATTTATCTTGCGCCAGTCCTCTTGTAGAGATGCGAGTGTATCCCTATTCGTATTTTTATGAGCAATGAGTGACATTTTAGGAAGTTCCGGACAGAAATCTCATTTTCATGGTAAGGAACTTCCTGCTGCTTTAGAGGGAGTGTGGTTTTCACATTTTCTGCCTAGGTATCGACCGTTCAGTAATTCCTTCACTATGGAATGCTTTTTTAAATGCAAGATTTCTTTGGATGCGCACTTGTGCAGTGTTTTGTTGACGTTGATTAGACCTCTCAAGCAGCGTTACTGAGCAGGTTACTATCAAATAGGCTTAAGTTGAATATCGATGTCTTACCTCTGAAACCTCCATTTCGCCTTATCAGCAGATTACATAATATACATACATTTAAACGTCATTTAGTCGCAAATTACTGTCGCTGTGAAGAACCCGTATTAGCTGGCTACATCCTCACTCTCCTTGCAGTCGTGCTTTTTGATTACTGTTCCAAAATATGACGAATATTTAAATGATGGTCCAGTTGCAAATATATTTTTCAATCCCGCGCAGTCGCAGGAATTTACCTGTCCATGGACCTTCGGCGTTCCACAAGCAGACATCCTTCATAGCCATGGTCAGTGTGTGCTCTTCGTACTGTGTGACTAATGTTTCAGACGGTCTGCCGACTGTGATACACCTCCTGTTATTCCGTTGGATCACGTTATCCGAGGGGATGAGACTGGAGTGTCCTTCGTGGCTACTCAGTCTAAGCAGCACAGACACCACACCGAAATATATCCTCGGTGTTTAGTTATGATCATACTTGCCGGTGATTTAAAAAGTAACAAATCCTCCCTGCCGCTGAAGATGTCTATCTACGGCCATTCGATGATTCGAATCCCGGAGCGGCGATCGGCCATCTCGAGAGCGATTTTCCCATTACGTTCTTTTCCAATACCGGGCCTTAATAATTATTGTAGACACCACAATAACATAGGTTGTCAAATGGGTTCGACAAATTCCCAAGTATACGTGGCTGATGGCCAGGGAGTACTGTGGCACTGGTTGAAATAATGACTATTGTTTATGTCAGTCAGTTATCGATTACCACTAATCTTCTAGGACTGCTTAGCAACTGTGAAACAAAATATGGCATTTGCCGGACAAGCAGCGCTCTTTTAGACCTCGTTCAGCGATTGAAAACCAAACCTTTAGTCGTCCTTTATGGGCAGTGACTTGCGTACGCTCTGTTTGCCGTTCCTGCTCTACTTCACCGTGAGATTTTCGTCACATTCAGGACATCTGAATTGTTAGTTCATTGAAGGAAAAAACAAGTGTCAAAATTCTCTCAATTTTCTGGTTTTGTCCTGGGATTTGCTATGTGCTAGAAATTCACCTTCTGTTCTGCCAATAAATCAAGTTTGTGTACAAGCTTGCGCGCATGAGGCTCTCCTCCACGTGGTTTGCTACTGTGTTTACTATGGCTCGCACTGCGGCGCGAGAATTCTTGGGTCATAAATAGCATACATAATTAGGTCTTTACTGACGATGGCAGGAGAACCTGTTAAAAGCTTGTAGAAAGATACTCCTTCAAGGTAGAAAAAGATTGCCCGTTTGAATTGGATTTGCCTTAAGTTAACTCTTTAATTACCGTGATTGAATCATGGTGCTTACAGCCTGCATATTGATTATAAATTAGCTTATTTGGCGGATCAGTGGTAGTGTACGCCGCATGTTCCCAAGATTATGGGTTCGATTCATGGCCGTGGCAGTCGATTTTTTTGATGGGTGGAATAATCCACAGCACTTCTAATTGTTCGGTTCCGGCTAGATGAAGACATGTCCGCCTCGTTGTGTGGTGGCTAGCATTCTTAGCTGTCTACTCGGAGGTCCGGGTTCGATTCTCAGCTCTGTCAAGAAATGTAATTCTGGTCTAAGGGCTGGAACGGGGTACACTCAGCCTCATGAGGCAAAACTGATGAGAGGTGGGTTCGATTTCCACCTCATCCATCCTAGAAGTGGTTTTCCGTGGTTTCCCACTTCTATTCCAGGTGAATGCCGGGATGCTTCCTAAATTAGGGCCACATCTGGCACCTTTCCATCCTCATCTAAATAAAAAAAATACACACACTAATACAGATATCACTATAACACAGGTTATCAGACAAATTTCACACACACACACCCAAGTACACGGGGCTACATGGCCACAGATTAAGACATCTTGCCACATTTTTAGACTACGAGGCAAAATAAGATCCAGCCGTAAGTAGCCCACGTAGAGTTCCGGTTGTCTTTTCTAGAAGATTTAAAAGCCGATGAGCTACTGAAAATGAATTTTGTTTGTTTCTGTAGAGTTTGCAGTTTGTGTGAGTATTATTAGTTTTTGTTTAATTTATCTGTATTAGGCCTTCTTGTATTTTGGCACGTACCACTAAATTTTAAAAGAATTTAAATTTCTATACTCTGATTTACAAAAGATGAACGGTGAAAGCTATCATCCGCTTGAAGTGTGAGGTGAGGAGTGGAGTGGAGACAAGAGGGGTAACGGTCTCTATAGCAACAGCGAGCAATGTTGCAATGTATGCCGACACAGCAGTGAGCACATGGTTTGACTCCAGTCATTCTACCGCCTGGCAGGGGGACTAACTTCCCCAGTATTTGTGTCTTCCTACAAGCCTCTTAGAATGTTATGAGTCATGATCTGCCTCAGTGGCAACGCAGTATTTCCCCAAGTGCTAGCTTTGACAGCTGTCAGCGACCATTATTGGTAATTCACAGTATAGAATGTGTTACGAGTGTTAGGTCATTATTGAGCACCGTGTCTGTAATCTCGTTTCCAATGTTTTATGCACCAGATCTGTTTGGAGGGAAACTTCCTTGTATTTCTATATATTAAATGTTGTTCGAAATGACGATGCACTTCAGAGAATATGAAATTGAGATCCAATATAATTTATTTGTCTAATTATGTATAGTGCGATACTTGTACAAGGCTCTTAGTCTCTCGTTATCTATTGAGCTGGTTAACCAGTCATGTTCGCAAGTATAAGATGGTGTTGAACACACGCTGTGTTGGAAAACCGTTCTTATCTGCGGTCAACTCGAGGCCATTCGTATCTACAGACAACAGAGACTCGGCTATTGTAAGTAAAGGATTAGGACAGACAGATACTGTTTATAATAGTAGATATACAAAATTGCATCCATTGTCAAGGTAACTGAAAAATAAAAACCTATAAATGTGGAATTAATTGCCTGTCGCAAGCTTCCTCTGAGTACGTTGTGCTCTCCATTAAATAACTTAAGACGGGGCAAAGCCGCTTACCTAAACTCCGGAGATCTATTCCTCTTAACCGTAGTTCAAGAACTTTGTTTGAACGTTAAAGCGAGTTAGGAAAATATAAGAGGAATTGATACTCAAGTGTAATATTACAAGGTTTAATTTGTATTTAGGCTGGTAGTGGTGATCTGTCTCACATAATATACAATTCTCAAGAAAAATTTCTCATGTCCGTCCGTTTAACACCACCACTTGTACACTTGGTTTCGAGCGCATGAGGTAGAGTGTAGACGGAGGTACCTTAGACTACTGTAAACATGGCTGAGTTCGCATTCGTTCGTCAGACCGCATTCGAATTGTGACATTGCTTCAGGAGGGATTCAGACTAGTGGATGTTGCTACTCGGTGTTGGAGTGAGTCAAAGTGATGTCTTGAGGGTGTGGAAAAAGTTCAGGGAGACCCAAACAGTTGCTGATCGACCAAGAACTGGACGCCCCCGCAAACCCACTCCCATGGAGGATCAGTATCTGTTGCTTTCAGCACGTCGTAGGCCCATTGGTACTGCCAGGATCTTCGAAGGACCACTGGAGTGAATGTGTCTGGTCAGACAGTGCGCAATCGGCTGCATGTAGCAGGGCTACTGATCTCTATACATGGATCGCTGATGGCAGCTCTCCGCTGCACGAGAAAGTACGCCAGGTTGAGCGCGCGGTCCGCCATGTTGGTGTACCCATTCTCAAGCTCTTCTTATGGGGGAGCAATGATAATGTAGTCGATTTTAAATCGTAATTAATGGTGCTTTGGAACAAATAAAAACATAGAGATATATTCACTAATAGCATAAGAGCATTGGGATCACTGACACATCATTCCGAGGTCAGTAAATCTCCGGAATATCAATAAAAATGAATGTATAATAGCGGCTGACAAATATCAACTTAGGTGCTGAGTACACGCAATTAGCGATCAGTAACAGAGTAACGAGTGAAAAACAATTTCTGGAAACATTCTTGTAAATTGTATATACGGTATACATCTATATATGCCACGAAATTATACATTCTTCAAATGATGTACCTATAAACGTAGCTCACTATACAGGCCTAGATTCGACATATCGTAATCGGTCCTTGGTAATGAATTCCTGTTTCCATGAAATAACCAACACTTCCCCCAAGTAATCCCAGCACTCTACATCAAATACTACAGCTTTTAATCACGCTAGCAGCACAATAAACTTAATAATAACGGGAAGTAGATCAAAGCCAAAAATGCACTTTAAGCCTAACCAATTTCACTCCTCAGCTCCACATAAAACTTAACACAACTAAAAACCTACTCAAAATATACTCTCCCCACCGTTTTACAACTATTAAGCGAACTATTCGCACCCAGAACCGAAAAACCCTGAAATGGGATCAAATTTAAACACGCAATAGCCTAGCCCGATCACGTCTGGTTCAGCACCACCGCATATGTATATTTAACTTCACAATAACTTCAAAATTACGGCCAAGTGACCTATCTGCCTGAGAAGTAAAGGTATTACAGGCTTGCCTAGTATGATGGGTCACCAAACAGGTACTTAAAACTAAGATTTTACCCAAATCCAGCCCATTTTACAACTACAAGAAACACACAATATTTACTGCCAGTATAAATACATGTATAACATCAAACTACCAGTAACCAATCACAGAGCAGGATTCGCAATATTGCACCATGCGCTTGCTGCCATCTTACTATACCTGTCATCGTCTATTCGGCTTACTGCTGCCGTAGCTACCAGCCATCCATGTATAGAGATCAGTGAGCAGGGCTTAGTCAAGGGTGCCTGCGTCTGAAGTCACAACATTAGACAGCTCGAGTAAGGTGGGCAACAACTTATCGGACATGGCAACAAGAAGATTGAAAGCGTACTCTCTTGACGGATCAGGTCTCCATTGGTTTGCACCGATACAGTTGGAGCATTCGTGTGTGTCGACGAGTGGGTGAGAGATTTCACGAGCCATTCATCCAGGAACGCCACCAACAGCAAGAGGGTTCAGTCACGTTTTTGGGTAGAATCATGTTTGGTCGACGTGCACCTCTAATTCCTATCCACGGTAACATGACTGGTTTGTTGTACAGAGACAACTTTCTTGAACCTGTCGTTGCAGGATTCGCTGCCACAATGGGTGAGGGCTTCACACTAGTGGACGATAATGCTCGTGCCAATCGAGCTAGGGTGGTCATCAGTTCCTTCAGATGCATGAGATACAGAGAAGGGAGTGGTCTGCCTTTTCTGCGGACATACTGTATTGAACATGCTTGGAAAGAGCTCAAGAGGGCAATTTCACACCGTCTCAATTCTCCAACAAACATTCATCAACTGATTGAAGCTGCTTTCAAACCACGTTGGATTCGTTGGTGGTCAGTATGCCTCGTCATCTGCAAGCATGCCTTAGAGCTCGTGGTGGCCATACACGGTATTGATAAGCCCCAACATGAAAAGGGCGTTCGTGTGCTCAGTCCCTCATCATCACTTTTGTTATTCGTTGCGTGTTTCTCTTTTGTAGAGCAGATTGCGGTTTGTTTTTCTTTGTATGTACCCTATATTGTGTATAATGTGAATACAACACATAGCAAAACTAACAAGTCACTAAATCGCAATAAGCAAACTTTTTTTTGAGCACTGTATTAAGACTTCTAAGGAAATACAGTAAGGCACTCTTCGCGAGTCACCCAAGGTTTGAATCCTCGAGTTGTCAGCAACTATTCTGTGTGGGTTACTCCGTTTCTTTTTGTTTTGTTTGTTCGTGGTGCGTGTACTGTAAATGTATTATCCGTTATGGTATATTATTTTAAGTTGCGAGGCATCTATAGGATCATCCATGCATTGGGTGTCCGCAGTTGAGGCGGGTTTTAGATTGGCCGATAACCTGCCGGAGCAACGGTTTTTGCGGGAGGAAGGGAGCGGTCTGGGGCGTTTACTGGTTTATTCGGCTGCGGATACACTATATATAGATGACCCTGTACCTCAATCCCTAATCGTAATAATTACAAAACACTGTTACCACGACATGTTATCAGGCATATTCAACACACACCAAAGATTACCGGACTGATGGCCTCTATGTGCCACTCCCCTTAATGAACTAACAACTACTTTAATTTTAAATTTCTTTAGAGAAAACGTACACTCTATATACGCCATGGGGGTAAACATTATTGTTTGTTCGTTTGCATAGGTATGAAAGTACAATTTTAAACGTATACAGGTTTATGTAAGACTTTAAAATTTAAGCCACGTTCTAAAAATATAACTCGTTACTACTGCTACCTACCAGATCAATTGGTGACATTTCTCCCGTACACTGATTCGCTAATAGGAACATGCCCCAAATAAACAAGATTTGAAGCATAATAACGGTATATTGAGCTACTAGCAACCCGCCCTGGCTTCGTCCGGTATTTTTAACGGTTTACCCAGCGTGATTTAAGAATGGCGAGATGCATGAAGCACAAATCCCCCTTTCGTCCAATCTAAATTTTACTGTGTATTCTGCGGAACGAAAGCAGAAAATGGGGCGATAGGCTCGCTAGCTAGTTCGTAAACCGTCTCCGAAGCTAGTGATTGAATGGATATTGTTGGAAGAAATGAAAACGCAATAGCACTTAGTGGGCGATGTATTCAGGATCGAGATGCTGTCGCGGTCGTTTTTGTAGAATTTTTCATTCTGAACAATTCTTACTCATAATAGTATATAGATATTTTTAGCGGTTTACCCATAGTAAGCTTAACAGGCGCACGGACGGTAGCTTTTTTTTCGATTCGATTCACTGAAATCGTTACTGCCCGGCTTCCTTCGGTCATAAATAATTTTCTACAGAAACCTTCTCTCGAGAAATCCTTTACAGAATGGTGTAAACCGCATAAAAATCCATCCAGTGGTTCTCGAGATTACCCGTTACATCCAAGAATGGGGGACTTTGTTTTACACTATGTAGAGATTTGGCATCTCCTTTATAAATGATCTAACATAACCAGTATGGAAGTAAGGAGTGAAATAATAAATAAGTTGTCTTATCGGAAGAAACACTTTTTCGATAGTGGTTGATCCGAAGCTAGGTCACATCTAGCGTTACGAGTCCTTAATTCCTCTGAGCAGCTGACTGGGAAAAGCCTAATTGGGATTCAGTATCTTATTAGACGTATCAGTTACCAACAAAGAAAAGAACCTCAATCTGCAGAAACGCTCGATTTCGTACTATCCGATAATGAGATGGCTGCTGATCTCGTCCGATGTAGGAGAGAGATGGAACAAATTTAAGTCAACATTTATGAATTTGCAAGGGCTTTTATTAGCTCGGAGATTTTTTTAAAATGTAACTTTTTTATTTTTATATATTTTTGTTTAGATTCTATCAAATAGGTTCTGCTAAATTAAAAATGTTGGAAGTTTATAGTGGCTTAAATTTGTGTACTGAGGACAGATGGTCCCTATGTCTTCCTATTCTCATTCTCTTTGCCCAATCACCACCCCCACCACTAAAATAGGCTCCGGCACTATATAACAAACTGTACCCAAGCCGACTTAACATTTCACGATCATGAGCCACGAGACCTTTTTTACGTGGAATTCGAACCACTGGACGTGATATATCACTTCGAAAAGCTCATCTGCATTAACCGGGAATCGAACCCGGCCAGCACCATCACGCCCACCTTGACTTACTCATCCCCTCGCAGAAGCAAATCCTAGTTACGCCGCTAAACACGTGTGTTGTCATCATAATCGCGGTCTACTTACTGATGACTAGTTCATTGGAAGTTTTCTAATCTGCTTTGTAAATTCACATTTTAAATACAGTACGTTCGCAATTGCTTGTATTGTTTTTCTTTCTTTCTTTCTTTCTTTCTTTCTTTCTTTCTTTCTTTCTTTCTTTCTTTCTTTCGAATATTAAGTGCGTACCATGTTACGAGAATGGAATATGCTCAGTGAAATAACGTTTCGTTTACCCCGTCTATAATGGCTTCTCCTTCACCTTCATTAGTTCTTGCCACCCTTCTCCTTTATTTTCAAGTTCATGAAGGAGAACTCTCTTGTGTATCACAGTCCTTAAATACCTCATGTTTTAGCAGACCGCTCGAGCATCTTATCGGCAGGAATTACTGGACGTTAAAGTATGCGCACTTAGCGTACTGTTTTTTTTTTCTTGCTGGTAAAATTCACGAGTCTTTCTCACAAACTCAAAGACGCCTGCCTATTTAACGGCATGCCTTGGCGCAAGGATTACCACTCTCCCAGTCAGAACGTAACGTGTGAGGTCTCTTTTAGACATCTCACAAAGCTTCACAAATGGTAACTGTGACCATGAAGTAATCGGTCTTTGGTGTTGATTTTCAAGATATGGATTGGTCACAGAGGAACCACCTCCAGTATACGGACCATATCGTAGTACAGTTGACTTGCAGTCTGTGTAATGAACTGTTCCCCGTCAAACGTGCCTCGACGACAGAGAAGAGGCTATGACAATATTATCGCAGTTTGAGAGAGCTCGGATAATAGCTGTAAGGGTTGGACGACAGGCATCTACGGTACAACCGATATAACAGCAGTGGTCAATGAAAGTACACACAAGCGGCAGATGGCCTCGCTGTTCCGCCCCTTCATTATCATCAAGATATGCACACTCGTAAACTTACACAGGCCCAATTCGACAGGCAACTGCGAGGGATCAATTGCCTCATCATTGGGATGGCCTGGATGGACCCTCGCGCAGCATCAGTGCAGTCTAGCAACAGTGGCACACACTTTATACAACAAACAGTTAGGAATAGTCTGTGTGCAGGTGGCTACGAGCTCGTGTTTCTGTAGGTGTTCCATTGACCCCACAACATCGACGTGGAATGCTGGCGTGAGTCGACGAATGACATAGTGTGTTCGACGGTGTACTGCATGGACCTTATTGTCGAGATATACAATGTGCCAACATCGAGCATTATGGTCTGGGGTTTAGTGTGCAATCACAATTACTGATCGTTGGGGGCAATACGACTGCTCGCTAGTATGCTGACAGGGTACTCTTATCTATTGGTTGTCCCTATGATGACGAACATTGCAAATGGGATATTTCAGCAGGACAATGCCCACGTTTACACTGCACGCATCTTCATGGAAGTTCTTCACTATCTTACAATGGCCCGCCACATCCCCGGGACTCAGCCCTATTAAGCATGTGAGTCGACAACTGGACAACTTGCCTCAACCACCTACAATTTTATTCTGGAACAACCGTCCCATACAATGCAGCAAGCATGAACTACATTGACTCCATGCTTCGAAGAATTTAGCACTGGATTGCAGCTCGTAGTGGGTACATACTGTATTGATTTGTGTCCACATTTGAGGTGAGAGGTATCTGCCAGTGTTATCGTATCACAGCCAAACCACTCCTTCATGGTGTTACAGTTTATATTTTCATGAGTGTAATAACACTGAAATAGAATGAATTAGGAAAGCAAAACACTATGGAATACGAATACTAATCCGTGGTAGCAACAATGTCTGGTAATATTTATTAGCTACTGCTTGCCGCGCGTTTTCAGCTGATGATAAATTATGTTATCTGATAGGCTCGGAATCCGGAATGTCCTCCGTACCTGTTCTTCATTTGTTCAAAATTAGGTTTGCCAAAGTAATAGAGAACTGGCGTGTGAAATGTTAGGCCTATGTACTGTAGCAATTGTACGTCACTTCGACCGGGTATGCATTACCTAATCAGCGCAAATACATTACGGTAAACTAAAAAGTGCTAAAGGTCATCATATTACAGCCTACGTTTTATTTTTTCTGAACTCGGCTTTTTCAACGATACTTCCCATCTCAACGTATCGTGGAAAAGCATTTTGCCGCTCTCCTAGTTTCTCCAACAATAAGCTTATTTATTTTTAAATCTCTGGGTATTATTGAACATTCGTAATGTAAGAACCACTAACCTTTCTTAACACACAAACTACTGTTAAAAACAATCGGGGAATTAAGAAAGAATGTGCCGTGGTAAATCAGTGTAATATCGTTTTCATTTTGTAATCGCTTAGGTAGGTGGTCTACTAAAAGTGGCGGTATGTGGAAAATTCCGCGGCGCGGCAGTGACAACACTGTAAGTAGTACAATCTATTTCGAGCGAGCGCGGTGTGAACTGCCAGCGAACTGTCTGCCGCTCACTTCCTTATCCTATCCCATTATGTGCTACATTACATTGATAGTATTATTTTATGGTAAATCAAGTAGAGGTTGCATATACCAGTTACGTTGTGTGTGATAACGAACGCAACATGCTATTTTATAGTGACTGAGGCAGTCGGAAGAGTGGGCGCTGGACCGGCTACTGCAGCTATACGTGAGGTCAGTGGAACCCAACTAGTATCGTCGTCTAGAGTACGTACCTTCCTAAATTGGAGCTGGCTGCATGGCTAAAATAGGCAAAAACCAATCATTTTTGAAGACATAATTAGGATTTCCGTGATGGCTGTTAGTTTATTGCTTTAAACAACAGTTTAATGTTGTCACTTCATCAGTCCTTTTTGTCAGTACCTTAAGCAGAACAATGTACTGGGTGAAGATAACGAAATCACGTGTGATGACCTAGTAAGGTCCTACAGCCTAGCCGTAGGTACTGCTCGGTCCTAAGCTCTGTGAACTTGCGGGATGAAGGGCAGAGGCAGAGTAGGAGCAGGCGAGAATTGAGAAGCCTGTCGACAGCCTGCCATGTTACCTGACATTCTCGTCTATTCCAATACTGCTAACATGGGTCTTTTCTGAAACCAGTGTGGCGCGGGAATGAGTGACTGAGTCAATGTATTTGCTTGTGTTACTACGCAAAGACCGAGAAACCGCATCACTCATCACCTCCACTACTCATAGTCTGCGATGCGCATTCCTATCAGGTCCACGCAGCTTAGACTCGAGCAGTAAGCTAACCCTCTGTCACCAATCTCTAAGCGCCATTTTCTTTTCAATACTAATCACAAACCCGTCAATGACTAATAAGGAAAGCTAGTCTCATAAATCATACAAGTCGGTCGTAGTTACTCCGAATCCTGCGGCAGTTTCACTGCTTAATAACAGACAGCAGTGGCTACGCTGGCTAAAGCGCAGCGTTAGGTCATGGGGCCAAGCTCTCTGCTGACTCGGTAGACGCGTGGGTTCGAGCCCCACCGTCGGCCGTCCTTGAAATGGTTTTGGTTTCCCATTTTCAACACCAGGCAAATTCTAGGACGGTCCCTTCTGCTAGGCCACGGCTGCTTCCTTCCACATCCTTGCCCAAATTCATTCATCTTCATCCATTCCATCCCTTATACCGACGCGCAGGTCGCCCACTGGCGTCGACTTGAAAGACCTGCACTCGGCCTCTCAGGAGGCCACACGACAAAACAAAAAACCAACTGCTTAATACAGTCGGATGATAAGGACATGTTTTGATAGATCAATGCCACGTACTGCATAATAAATGCCATCTAGATTATCTGTCCCGCTCTTACAGGTTGGCAATGCCATTTCTGTAAATTTATTTAGTTTTTGGCATTTCGGGATTCAATCTCATCTCTAGACAGAAGCTTCTAGGTGCTTCAATATCTATCGGCTTATCCTTTGTGAAGTCACCACGTTGGCCAGATTTTGTAGATGACACCGCCGGCGTTTTATGTCTTGTTCTAAGAAAGCCTTTCTCAGAAGTTCTCATTTTATGGAAGAGCGCTTTTGCATGCATGAGAATGAGTGGGAATCTGTAACTTCGGAATAGGTGCGAGTAAGAGGCAGTGTATAAAGAAGCTGTTCTTTTAACGTGAAGTCTCCTGTCATTTCATTTGTGGGTGTTCCTTCAATAGAGCAGTGCAATGCAGGGGTCTATTGTAGCCAAGTAAAATAAATTAAATTCAATATCAGAAGATACGAAGCCTCCGTGGCTAAGGCGGCAGCACGCCGGCCTCTCACCGCTGGGCCCGTGGTTCAAATCCCGGTCACTCCATGTGAGATCTGTGCTGGACAAAACGGAGGCAGACAGGTTTTTCTCCGGGTACTCCGGTTATCCCTGTCACACTTTCATTCCAGCAACACTCTCCACTATCATTTCATTTCTGTCATTCATTTAATCATTGCCCCAGAGGAGTGCGTCAGGCCTCGGCAGCCGGCACAGTCCATATCCTCGCCGCTAGATGGGGGCTTCATTCATTCCATTCCTGACCCGGTCGGAGACTGGAAGCAGGCTGTGGATTTTCATTCATCAGAAGAGACGAGTGACTTCGCGAAATGAAGATCGAAGTCCAGCTTATTTACAATGTTAGTAGAGTAACGCTCAATAAGGATCTGACAGTTTAAACCAAACAAGTGGGTAAAAATCTCATCGCTTTACGCAATAGTAAAAGTAATAATAATAATAATAATGTATTCCTGAAATTGAAGGCTTATGGGGATATTATGCAACGTCATGTTTACTTGATAGTCGACGTCTTGCACTACTATTGAGTTAGATTTATTGGCCACGATGGTCTTCAGAGATTTTACAGTATTTTTGTTTCTTATATTAATTTGGTTAAAAAAATTGTAATCTGTATTTTCTGCAAAGTAATAATAATAATTATTAGCACTCTAGTAGTATTGTGAGTTTTAAGTAATAAGAGACACATTAATAAGGAGACATATACTATTAAAATATATAGTCATATGATGAATGTTTGGTTTTACGTATTTGTGCGAGAATACCCTCCACTCCCAACCTTGGATGACCAGAGACTGGGAGAGTGTATATAATAAATGCAGTTATTGTAATCTTAATTTGATACTTGTGATCATTCCTGTTTCGTTTTTTTGTACGAAGCATATAAATATCTGCGAACAACGACATGCTAGTTCAAAAAGGAATTAGGACAGAAGATATCAATAAATACTTCAACAATCGGTTATTGCTGTGTATGTAGAAAAATGGAATACAGTGAGTCCCGGCAAGAATGTACGGAACGGTTTATTTATTTGTGAATGAACCTGGTCACAGCTACTACTACTACTACTACTACTACTACTACTACTACTACTTTTTATCCTGCCACTACATTTCCTTTAAAGCCCTCTGGCCGGAAGGTGATGTATTTATTTTGGTGTTCCCCATTTCGTACCTAAACAGTTGAACACAGGGTTTTGCAACACCGTAAGTATCGCAAACTGAAATGTTTCGAGTAATATTGCGACCTCGCCTCGTAGCCGTGCATAATAAATCGTCCACCCCTACCGAGATGTGGAGTTGCAACAAGTCAGGAGAGTTGAGGTTTCAATCCCGGCACTGAACTTTGCTATCCTGAGTGTGGGGTTTCCCCGTTTTTTGTTTTTTGTTTTTTTTTTCCACTCTCTTCCCGTAAATGCCGGGATAGTACCTTATTTTCAAGTCCCGGTACATCTACCCCATTCCTGTCTCTAATAAAACTACACTCACTACTACAACATTCACTGAAACACAGGTTTATCAGAAAAATTCAACATACATTGAGCCGATGACCAAGATGTCCCAAGCTCCTAGAATGAATTAACAACAGAAGGAGTAATCTTTTACGATGAAGCTTCGAAACCATTGACTGTCAATTGATACGTAAACGTTATTTGAACTATTCCGTCCTGTATCTCTTTTCGATAGGAATTCAAAGCATTTTCCCGTAAGTTGAAATAGGAATTTAATGGTTTAATTTTCTGAGAAGCATGTACTTCACAAAATAAAGAAGTATTAACTGCGACGGAACACTAGAGCTATTCTTGAAATGGCGTCTCTCTTTTTAATAGACTTGGTTTCGTTTTCAAGGTCTCAATTACGGTATCGCATATTTTATGAACATAGGTAGGCGATTCAAGAAGAATGTGTATGCCGTTTCATACGTAGTTTTGTTTGATTTGCAATGTTTTTCCCCCCTTTTAGTCTCAACTTAGGAAGCTGGTAGGTGTAGAATCAGAGGACGTCGCGGTGCTAACTACTAATAGGGGATCATGGAGGTGGCCTGTTTGCAAACAGGTTTACAGACTAAACTGGACTCTGAAAGGCCGAACAGTCTCGAATGAAATAGAATGAATGATTTAGTCTTAAAAACTTGATCAAATTTCTTCGTATTGATCGCCTGTTAGTCTTGAACCTTTTTGCGAGCGTGATTGCGATGATATGCTACGTTACTCAACGTTATACCGTGCCCAGTTCCTGTGAGGGCGTTCGAAGGTTGTCGACCTCAGGCGTTTTGATATCAGTCTGTGCCGTAAATGTTACTGTTTACGGCCGCACAGTGTTGTTCGACTCACCATAGCCATGTTTTAGATAACCGGCTTCAGTAATTTGGAAGCAAAGCTAACTCGCTTGTCAGATATGGTACAATTTGTGTTATGATATGAATTATGAATACGTCAAAAACACTCAGTCCGCAAGCTACGTGAAATAACCATACGAAATTAAATCCATCCATCCTGCTCAGTCGTTTACAAACTGTCAATTGTAACTCTTCAGTTGGTCAACACGAATTTGCCCAAAGACTGGGCTGGGTACAATGTATATAATAAATGAATAATAAGTACATAACACTCCTGAAAGAAATTACATGTATTAGTTTATGGTCACTATTATTATGGGGTAATTGTCAGGATTACGCGCTCAGGGCATTCAGGCGGTCATCAGTTCCTTATTACTGAGCTGAGGTTTAAATGTATATAGGCCTACAATGTTATTTTACTACAAACAAAACTAACTAACCTGACATAACTAGATTCAAACTGCGAATCAAAATATAAACACCAACAACGAGCGAAACAAACTGTGGTCGGCATAGCACTGATTGGTCTTGTGTTGGTGTGTGTCTGAACTTGCTCTTCATAATGGGTTCGAATCCCTGTGTGTGTTGTCGATGTGGTCTTCAATAATGAATATCGTGTGTATGTGTATATTTTGTAAATAATTTTCATCGAAGAGATGACCCAAACGGAGAATATGCTATTGAATTTGATCCATTATTTTTATGCCATTCAGATTTTAACGGCTCATGCACATTTATAATTTGTATTTTAATTATTGTCAACTTTCACAATTATTCTTTTTGGGGATATTGTAGTTCAGACTTATACTTTTGAAATCGACGTTTAATTGGACAGTTTGGAGTTAAGATGGCTATCGAGGATGATTATTTCACAATGATGCTTAGGTACACGCTTTGCAAACAAGACTAGAAGTGACTAAATGAAGTTACGAACCGCCATTGGGTGGCTTTAATTAAAATTTGTAGCTAGTTCCTTTTAAGTGGCCAAAGAGTGCCTATATAGTCAACCCCCAACAAAAGTGTGTTGTCTTGCATTACAACTAGAGATTATACAATGGCTGTTTTTTTTAACCTCCGGAGGGTCATAAATGAGAGACAATTGTACATATCCAAATTAATTTATTACCAAAAGTTACGTACAAATGCGGTTACTTTTCAACATAATCACCATGAAGGTTGAGGCATTTGTCATACCTGTGGACAAACTTTTCGATCCCCTCTGCACAGTATGTTGCCGCCAGCTAGTTCAGATAGGACCGATCGTTGGTTTGAGGATCTTCATCCGCCTCGAACATCTGCCCTCCCAGCTACTTTTTCAGTCCCGGGATGAGGTGAAAGTCACTCGGCGGTAAATCGGGATTGTACGGTGGGTGGTCATAAACGTCCCACCGAAATTCCTGCAGGAGTTGTTGGGTGACATGAGCACTGTGAGGACGAGTGAAGTCCACCTCTTCCCGGGACTGAAAAAGTGGCTGGGAGGGCACAGGTTCGAGGCGGATGAAGATCTTCAAACCAACGTTCGGGCCTATCTCTATCTGAACTCACTGGCGGCAACAAACTGTGCAGTGGGGATCGAAAAGCTTGTCCACAGGTATGACAAATGCCTCAACCTTCGTGGTGATTATGTTGAAAAGTAACCACATTTGTACCTAACTTTTGGTACAGTAATACATTCATTTGGATATGTACACTTGTCTTTCATTTATGATCCTCCGGAGGTTGAAAAAAAAACCAGTCCTCCTAGATTTCACAATCGCGATAAAGGCAAAATATGACATAATATTTCCTTTAGTGGTTGGACCATTTTTATCCTTGGTTACATGCACTTGGTGTGTATTGCAGTTGTCTGATAGCCTGTGTTTCTCTGGTGACTGTAGTCGCGTGTGTAATGGTGGTAGGTGACACGTGACTTGAAATATTGAACCATACCTCGTGGGAATGTGAAACAAATTGAGGGAAACCCCAAGAAGGGTGCTTTTAACACCTTGATTTGAACATTCGATCTTCAAAGCCCCTAAAATGCATTAACCATTTGCAGTCTTGGAGCGTGACTAAGTGCTCGGCTATGCTGCTAAGTCGAAATGTGACAAATGCTGTAACTATATTTTCAAGCCACTCAAGTAGACCTATAATATTGAATTATTTTTAGTATCCCCCGAGGAAAATGCTGGGATGGTTCCTAACTTAAGGGCATGACTGCCTCCTTCCCAATCCTAACCCCAATTTACAAATACACACACGAGTAGCCTACATCCAACACAATTACACAGGTTATCCTACAAATTAAATACACGGGACTATATGACCGCGATGTCGCAGCAACAACATTTTTAATATATTATCATCAGATGATACATTGCCTTGCATACTGATATTAAATACATGTTGTCCCATGTGAATTCACAAGTTTTTACATGTTTGTCACACAAGTTCACAGGTCTTTTTAGCGTGTGGATTTTAGTGCTGGGAGTGTCCGAGTACATGTTGGGCTCGCCAGAGTGTGTAGCTGCTTCTATGCGGACACCCATGGGGTGAGCTACAAGAGTACCGTCACGTGTGGAGTGTTGTCAGGGGAGGAAGGTGTGAATGTAAGAACTAGGAATTGGAAGGTAGCGGCTGTGGCCTATAGTTAGGGACCAACCCCGGCATTGGCCTGGATGGAAGATGGGAAACCACAGAAGACCATCTTCAAGGTTGCCGGCGGGTGGATTCGAATCTCCTCGCCTTCAGGATGTGAGCGACTGCCTGCAGCCACGCCGTAATGACCACGGCTAACTCACCCGGTAATTTTACAGTGATTTTATATTTTATTGAATTATAATTTCAGGTTATACTGTACAGTACTTGATCCACCAGATTGATTTTCTTCTATACCCTCTGTTCAAAACGCTTTAGTTCCAGGCCAGCAGTTTGATGTTGGCTATGGTCGTCCTCTGTATCCAAGGTTGCTAGATCGAACCCCCATGTCGATGATTGCTGTTCAAATGTGCATACATGTGAAATGTCCCTACCGGTATCGATAAATTTAGTGACACCTTAATCATCGCTTCGCTGCAGAACTAAATTTTGTCATCCCGGTGTCTTTAAGAATGGTACGTTAAAATAGTCATCATTACCGTCACGCGCTATAAAATAATAAATGCTGGCGTAAAATTAATTTTGTGAGGATATTATTAGTGACGCTATCAAAGATTACATTTTAATTTTAAACATCTTATTATCTACTGGCTAAAGTTGAAGTGTTCCTATACGACAGCACATGGTCATATATTGCTTAACCATACGTGGGAGACGATAATGGTGGCGGTGATGATTTTTATTTATAAGAACTGGAGTCTTTTCTCCGTACTCTCTTGATCATTCATCAGCTACATAGTGAAGCAATGTTTCATTGATAATAATGTACGCACAGCTCTGTGTACTTTCATGGAGTTCAAAGGCCTTAAATTTTATACCTGATGATTTTGAGGATGGCTTCAGGTTGGGTAATTGTTCTTTTGAATATTTTTTTTTCACTCGCCTCAGGTGAATGCTGGTATGGAGACATGTATCAATTTTCGGGGCATCATGCAATTCCTTAACTCAAATATGTTTTCACAGAAGCCATTACGGAGTTCATAATTGATAGTTTTAAGTCACTAAAGTTCTTCCTCGAGTTCATAATTGATTGTTTCAAGCCACTAAAGTTGTTCCTCGAAATTCGATCGAACTTTCTTGGCCACTTAATAGGAGTAAATTTTAGTCAGTTTTCTCGGAGGTCTCTCTGTGATTCTTATCGTGTATAATAAAACGGGATAGTGTTGGAGCCCTGATATCTGAACCAATCTAAACCATAAGAAGTAGGCCTATACAGTCTACAAACAATTGCATCTGTAATATCTTTTTTTCTGAGAAGTTTGATAAAGTTTCGAATCTTTGTTGTTTCGCTTTTCTTTCTCTCGCCCCGGTTGCATGGTACCCTCGTTGAATTTCCGGGGCACAAGAACTAATATAGGGAGTACATTTTTAAAGGGATCATTGCAGAGTACCGAGATGTAGGGAAGTTGCGAGACCGAACGCAGTGCCCACTATGAGAAGCCGACGCAATCTGCAGCAGCAGTGCTGCGTCAGATATTACAACAGTTCTGATCAGATGAAGCTTGGCACAAACCATATTGTGCTCAGGGGATTCCCACGACATGCAACCACGAGAGTGCGGGTCTTAAATTATTCGCCCTGTATTAATTCAGAGGAACTCTTACGAAGATCGCCATGACACTGGTTGTCCAGTTCATCACGCAGAAATGCATGGGACTGATGTACAAGATACTCATCCCCCCATACCAAAAATAAAATAACATAAAACAATATCTTCGTGCCGGCCCCGCGGTGTTGGGGTAGCGCGCCTGCCTCTCACCCGGAGGCCCCGGGTTCGATCCCCGGCTCCGTCAGGGATTTTAAAACTGACGTGAGGGTTGGAACGGGGTGCACTCAGCCTCGTGAGGACAATTGAGTAGCTGTCTGACAGTGAGACAGCGCCCCGATCACGAAAACCAAGATTAACGGCCGAGGGGACCCGACGCGCTGATCACGCGCCACCCCAATATCTGCAGGCCGAATGGCTGGGCAGCGGTCGCTTGATCGGCCTTAGCCCGTCATGGGCTGTATGGTGCCAGGGGTTGTTGAATATCTTCGTGTTGGCTGCGGGAGGTACTCCAGATCTTCTCCGCTGACACTTAATGTATATGACGTTAAGAGTGTGGTATAATAAAACACTGATAATCAAGAAAGAGCCTCCATTTGTTAAAATAAAGAAATATCCCTAGAATTGAGATATTAAAATTCTCATTGAACTCACTATACCTTTCCTTAAAGTACGGTACTGAACAAATATCAATATTTTCATATTTCTTAGAACTACATTAAGTTAAAATACCCTACGTTCATTTGTGGAGGCCTTCGAACAACTGCGGTGGTTTATTGCAGGTAATCTCTAGAGACATCCTGCTTACCTTAACTTGAAACATCGTGTGCGGCGTGTGACGATATAATTTAAAGATTGTTCAGGTTTGGAAGTTTTCCATCTCACGTTAAAGTTTTGACAGCAACAAATGCAGGTTGGCGGTGTGCTTGTGTTGATAGTATGCAACCACTCATTTGTCTGTAGCTTGACAGCGTGTTTTTGTTCATGTTATCCCCACACATTCATCTTGTAATTTGCATGGAAGTAACGCGAATTAAGTTGATTTTGCGTCGGAGCTCCTGTCTCTAAAACCTTCATCTTACTGACAGGTTCTATTTGGTTCCTGGCATGGTTAAACCAAGCGGCCTACGTTCTTACTCTCACGGCTGTTGAGCACGGGTTCGGCGTTTCCAAGAGAAATTCTTGAGCTAGTTTTTCCCTTTACCCCTTTACTCTTTCCCTTTCCTTTCGGTCTTTCATGGCTCTACTCTTCTCAAGTACCTTAATTCTCATTCATCAAAAGTTGGGGATTTTTTTCTGTCTTAAAAAAATTAAATTCCTTTTATTTATATTATCTTGTCAATTTCTGATTCTAGATTGTAAGTTGACTGTAAGTATATAGAAGTACAGTAGCCATTCTCATGTCAATATAATTAGGGGACGGATGTTTGTATTCCATATCTTTTTGTTTATTACTATTATTATTTTATATATTCATATTAGGCATCCACCTTCATTTTTAATACAGTACCCGCAACAGTTACAAATGTTCATAGTTATATAGTTATTGTTGCTTTAGGGGATTGAACAGCGAGTTTTTCTGCCCCTGAAGTTTTCATAGTGTCTCAGGACTCGGCACGGGATGAATTTTCCGTGGTATTTTCACTTTACAGTACAATCAGAGGGTTTTAGCTCAAATCTGGAAATAGGTTGCACTACCGGCGTGGCAATATCTCTACATAATATACCTTCCCGGTGTAACGGGTAATCTCGAAAACCACTGGAAGGATTTTGATGCGGTTTTCACTGTTCTGTAAAGGATTTCGCGGGGAAGGTTTATGTAGATAAACATTCATTTATGACCAAAGGAAGCCGAGCAGGAACGATTTCAGCAAATCTAGTTGAAGAAAGACCTGCCGTCCGTGCGCCTTTTAAGCTTACGCTGAGCAAACCATTAAAACTATCTATATACTGTACTATGATCGTAAGAATTGTTCAGTATGAAAAGTTCTACAAAAAAAAAGTCCACGACAGCATATCTCTCATCTTTAATACATCGCCCAATATGAGTGCTTTTACTTTCTCATTTCTTCCAACGAACTCTGTTCAGTGGAAATTTAAATTACTAGCTTCGGAGCGAGCGAGCCCAGCTTTGGCCAGCATCAAACTGCCGAGTCGTGTCGAGAAGAGTCTTCCCGAGAAGAGTATATTATGTTGGAGTTTCGCAGTTCACCTCGGCTTTTCTGAATTGCGTCTGGGACCTGCCGTCCGTGCGCCCTTTAAGCTTACGCTGGGTAAACCGTTCACGATACTGGGCGATGCCGGGGTGGGTTGCTAGTTATAAATAAACCTGAGAGCGACTGTGAGTGTTATAGAGAAAAATGAAGGCATGTAATGTAAATTAATATGGCAACTTTTCAGTCGGTCAACACACTTTAATCCCAATTACTGGCACATGCGAAAAAGTACCCTGAAAAATATTTGGTATGGACTACAGAAGAGGGAGAAAGAGTAATATATAATATACTAGCGGACCCGTGAGAGAACACTCGCATAATGGGTTGTGTACGCCCCCGGCTCTAGTGCTATGCGGGCTGTACGCGAAACAGTTCTACCAGGGCCTTTAGTCTTGTTTATTTGTTTAAAAGCACTTTATAAACAAATACATATATTTCCGTTAACTTCTCAAGAAATGAAAGATTTTTCCTGTACCATTGAGACGATTTGGAAGATTTTGGTACAAACCACACCTTGTAATTCCCTCTGGTTTAGAAGCTTGAGTTTTGTGAAACATACACCTTAGCGTATTATATAATATGATATTTAAACACATGTAATTTTGATGAGGTTATTTATTCGCAATATCAATAAATTACCAATTAGCAACACTGCGAAATGATTTCAAAGCTTTCTATATGTGATGCACAATCGTAAAACCGATCAAGTACCGCGTTCTTGTTTATTGTTCGTGCAAGGTGTCACCTACTTTGAACGCTAGCGGCCTTGATCTCCAGCTTGAACTTTTGCTGTTACCAGACGCATCATCACAGGGGATATCGTCAATGTGAAATATTTATAAAACATGGCCTTGGGCTCTCAAACTACTAACTGTATGAAGAGACAGTGCTCAGCTTGTAATGGTCTGCACGTACAACGTTGTGAAAACAAAATGTTACAACGGCACAGTTGATTAAAGCCCAATATTGTGGGTTTGATCTCGGCTTTGTCCTTGGTATCTATGGGTGTTAAATGTCAGCCTCGCATAGGAAGATTTACCTGTATGTTAAAGAACCATCCAAATAAAAATTCTGGCTTCCTGGTGTCTCTAAAACCGCAGCTTCCTTTTTAATTGTATTTTTTCATCCCTCGGGACCTTCTTTTTTACATGCTGTTGGGACCTTTCGTCTCGCTAAGATCGATTGACTCCACTCTAGTACAGTTTACGCCATGGTTTTTGGCCGGTCAGTCCCGGTTTCTCAGTCGTACCGAAGACAGTCTGCAAGCCTCACGCCAGTGCAATTAATGCACGAGTTTTCAGTCGCTTGGAAAGCAACTCGTGTGTCGTTTGCACATTTGCACATGTCTGAGGTTCGCCACCTGTCCTCTGTAAGACTGCGCCATCGGAGCTCACCGGCCAAAAACCGTGGCGTGAACTGTTCTGGGTAATAATTCAACACTTACTATTATTATTATTATTATTAGGTGTTATTATTATTATTTAATATCATCATCGTATACCGGCCGCGGTGGCGGAGAGCAGTAACGCGCTACCTCGTGCCTGACTGGCATCGGGAGAGCGTGGGTTCGAATCCGTCCTCGGCTGTCCTGAAAATGGTTTTCGTGGTTTCCCATTTCCACCACCAGCAAATGCCGAGACGGTTCCTTTCAATAGCTCCACGGCCAACTTCCTACCAATTTCCCTCCCCTGACCTTTCCTTAATTAGACCCAAGTTAGCGTTTGCCTGGGCGATCGACCTGTCACCATCCCCAGTTGTATCTGCTGTCAAAGTGTGTTCAGCTCCCAGTCACCGTCCTTGTGACGCTAGAGGAATAATCCCTCGCAGAGTTATTTTTTTGGTAAATATTTTTATTTAATGTTTTTAAATGTACGGTATTTTAATTAACATATTTGGTACATCCATGAAAGGGTTATTTTACACTAGTAGTATACCAAATCTTTAAAAATATTTTAAACGCGCGTAACAGAAGCAGTGATAAATATAAAGATCTATATATATTTATGTATATCTATTTTCTATGCATGGGAAAGAGATCACGTTATCCGTTTCGAAGACACAGTGATATTACAATGAACTTCCACGCCAGATATTTATAACATTTATAACATCCTCAAAATGTCATTGAACTTGACGACCTACGTCACGCTTCGCCGCCCTTTGTACCGTACCGTCCACGGGGATCACACCTACCACCCAGCCAGCCAATCACGTAGAGTACACTACTGATATCGCGCCAGGAGTTGGCAGTTGGGTTTGAACTGCAGATGTGTTCCCGCTCACTGCTTATCGCGCATTCCGAAAACATTATGTTAGTCATTACTTACTTCACTCACTCAGCACATTCCTTCTCTCTCTGGCTGCGTGTTGTGTGCTGCGATGACAGTGATTGGCATGCAGGGGCCGATATATTAAATCTGGAATAGGTGGACCGCGCATGCGTACTGCGAGACACCCCCGCACCCCGTCACAGCGTGTTCAACTGCCATCTCCTGCCGCGATGACGGTGTATTATCAGTAACATCGCCATGTGGGAACGAAACAGTACTGTCAACCACAAACTACCAGAATCCGCTCATGTTTCATGGTAATAATAATAATAATAATATCGTATGGCCTCGGGTGCCTGGTGCAAGCTTTGTTAATTGACACCCAGAGGGTAGCTTGCATGTCGAATTTCGTCGTTCCTTTGAACGCTATGAAAGTCAAGCAGGTTAGATATCTAAACTCCTTGACACTACAGCGCTTTCAAGTAGAGAATGGAGGAACTTTGTGTTGGCGGAAAATCCCGAGATTAATTTTGCCATTGAACACGGCCTACTGAATTCAAATGGGTTCTTTAACATGCCAACAACGTATGACATGAGTATCGTGATTTTTGTCGCCTTCAAAAATCACTTACCATGGCCAGGGGCGAACCTGCAATCTTGGGGTTGGTAGTCCGACACTATAACCACTCACCCACCGTGGCAAGCATGTTTCATGGTTATTCGAGAACATTCCAATAGTCTGTATTAACCTTAGAAAAGCGCCATTTTACACCATTCAGAACAAATGTTTGGAAATGCCAACCACATTTGCTGGAGAAATATTAGATATCAAGAAACTTTTTATACAGCCTAAAAAGAACCGAAAACCCGTTCTGAATTTTATTTAACCGGCCGTGGAAACCTACACCAGTATATAACTTACATGTTGTAGTTCGGTTTGCAGTCTGTAGTCATGCCTGTAATATAAGCATAAAATGATACATGGTAGCAAATCAAAATTGTGCTTCTGGCTATGCAGCCAGGCTTTTCAAAGAAACTTGGAACAGGACTTTTCCAATTCCATGAGTTTTCAAGTTGTAATACACTAGTTTAATATACATTTCCTTGGACAGACGAACTTAATATCTTACTTGACTGTGTCACTTTGATTGTCATATTTATCTGTGAATTAATTAAGCTCAATTGTGACAGAGGTGAAAATTTAGAACATCCTAGAACTTCTGTGGATTTTATTGGAACATGATGTAGTTTGCGTATAATAAATGTACTAAGATTAAAAAAGTAATTTCAAATATATTTCAAACTATTTATCTCGTGAAAAACAAAACAAATGTCATTAAGATTGCTGCATGAATTCACCGCATTGACTAGTCTATGGTAGCTAACGTTTGAGAACGTAACTTCTGTACAAATGATCTCTACAGATGTAGGTCTCGGTTAGTATCACAATTTTATTGAGACTATGAGCATCAGCAGCCTATACATCTTTTGTCATACAGTTAAAAAATGAATTTTAAAATATTGACAGTTTTTTTTAAATCGTAGTTTCCTCGGCGGGTCAGTGGTAGTGTGTCTGCGTCGTGATCCCAAGATAGCGGGTTCGATTCGCGTCCGAAGGACGGCGAAAATCCATGGTACTCAGTCGCACGATGACTGATCATAAGATATCGGTATTATCATAAAATCATTTAAATATCGACCCAGTAGAGTTGTGCTATTCCCTGCTAGAAGGCAGTGTTAAACATCGAAATTGAGGAGTAGATCGCCTCAATGGCTCCATCTTAAAAGATCTCCGTAACGGTAGCTGAGGCCATACGTTATTATTGTGTTCACTATATCATTGGGTATACAGTAATACACCATTCCATCGGCATTTGCTGCAAAATGTAGTGGAGTTCTTTATGTTGGTAAGTTGAAGAAAGTACCAATTATGAATCAGGTCTCTAAATTTGCTGCTTTTATGCATATTATGGTGGAACCCCTGCTTATCGAGTTAGACCCTCAGCTACTTCGGAATGATGCCAGCGGAAGATAATAGGTAATACAGTAACAAATTCATGTCGTCACATCTGTCTGATCTCTTCAGCCAGAGGCATGTTCTTGGTGACTTTCTCAGCATATAGGTAGGCTATACTTGTTGGTTATTATGCGAGATAGGGATTGCTATGTCGATTATAAGGGATATCTTCTGCAATTTATCAATATGAATAATGTCCGGCCTGTTTGTTGATATAGGTCAATCTGTGATCACTGTCCTGTCCACGAGTACCGGTATCGTGTATGTGTGTATTGACTCCAGAATATCATCAGCAATATATTGATTAGTAAGGTCGAACGATATTGCTTAAGCAGTGCTTCTTTGCCAAGTTAAGGTGGATTTTCTTATACCACTTCAAGTAATGAGTAGATGAGATTGTTGGACAGACCCCGTGATATGCTGGATGGTCTCTGATTCACGATGGCATCTCGTACATTCTTATTGTTATTATTTATTTGTTAATCGCCATTACTATGATCGAGAGAACAGTTCAACTTACTGAATAGCAATTGTACTGGTGTACACATCACGATTTTTATTTGAGTTTACCAATACAATGGGAAAATCCACAGCCTGCTTCCAGTCTCCGACCGGGTCAGGAATGGAATAAAGAATGAATGGGGGCTTCATTCATTCCATTCCTGACCCGGTCGGAGACTGGAAGCAGGCTGTGGATTTTCATTTTCACCAATACAATGGGAACTCCGCGGTATGATTTGTTAAATGAGTGAAGCCTACGAGGTGGTTGCGTGAGCAATATCTTGACCACGCCGAAGTGACTATATCAAACGCTTGTAGCGCCGTCGCGTGATAAACATCTTTAATTTAGAATGCTGGCAGCGAGAACGCGTCGAACATGCCTCAGAGACTGGAGGATAAAAATAGCGTAGTGTGTCACTTCGTCCTGCCTTGTTTGAATGTCGTGACTGCAAACACCTTATTGGTAATTCATATCGGAGGTTTGCTCTTCTGTGGAATAAGACTGCATTTATCATGCATAGAAGTGTCATAGCTTTGATTGTTTCGTCTTCATCACAAATAGTTACTCTTCGTCTTCTTCTCGATCACGTGCTGCAGGATACGGTCGATTGTTAATATTTGGTGTTGTTGTGATACATTGTTCATTAGCCCTATATATTTTAGTGTGTGTGGAATCTGTCTTGGAATCTTATCTGATTGTTGTGTTCCTATAATTGGGAATGCCGTGACCAGTTGTTTTGCATCCCGACATTACCAGCTGTAGACGCCACATTAATCCAGTTCCAGGCGGGAATCCTCTCAGTTATCCGAATGAGAACCAGCGTACCTCGTTCCTGCCCTCAGACTAAAGTGAAATCTTGGGTGCTGTGGGTGATTCTGTTTCACTGACGTCAGTATCATGATGACTGCAGACTTTATTAAATCGGTCACCCACTTTTGTCCATGTTGTTTCTTCATGTAAGGTGCTAAAAACGTAAGTGCTAATCAGCCCTGTGCATTTTTGCGTGTGAATACTGATTGATAAACCGTGTTATTAACGTGAATATTTGTAATGGGATAGGTGATTCAGAACTTGAATTACGGTACCTGTAATAAAACACATGAGATGGACATTGGCGGAGCTGAGACAGGTTGGACGGAGGGGTGATGGACAATGTATGCTACTGGTTAATCGTCTAGCACATTGCGTCAGGTTGAAAGGCTATTTGTATAATCCGCGTCACCTTAAATAAGTTACCTAACAATGTAACCTTATAATTTGTTCACCATCACTACCAACATCGGGATTTATACAGGAGTGTAATTTCTTGCAGTTTGGTTGAATCTGGGATGGATTCATTGTTGCCAAGCGTATCTCTAAGTCACTATGTTTGCAGACAATGGAACCAGCATTTACAGTTTAATGCAACTTTAAAAAAAGTTGTCAGCCATATGTTGATCGTCGTCTGTCACTGTGACGTCATTTTCATGTTCGCAAATATTCACACCGTTAGCCAGATAACACACATCATAACCTACAATGGTTTGTTGTTGATTGTTTTACATGGCATGACATCGTACTCATGTAGCCGTGTGTACTTGGGGGTTTGTGTAGAATTTTTCTCATAACCTGTGTCACTGTGATGTCTGTTCTAGTGTATTTGTAATTGAGATCGAGTAGAAGTGGTAGACCACGGAAAACCACTTCCCGGATGGCTGAGGTAGCAATCGAATCCGCTTCTTCTCAGTTTTGCCTCACGGGGCTGAGTGTACCCCGTCCAGCCCTCTGACCAGATTTAAATTTCTTGACAGAGCCGGGAATCTAACCCGGGCCTCCGAGGTGATGGCCAGGAATGCTAGCCACTACTTTACGAGGCGGACAAAAGCAACGCATATTGAAGAACATTAATACATTTACAATTCATGTAGGCTGCATATTCTATCCACGTTTAATTGTTAGGGGTGGTGATTTTTAGCATTTTGAAGAAAGAAAATCACAAATTTGGGTTATAACTAACTGAATAAAGTTGTGCATTAGGGTCCCCAGAAAAACAGGAGAGCACCAATAAGTGGACTGTAAATAAGATTAAGACATGTCTTGTACTAGAACATTTACTGCCATTACGGACTGTACACACACATACAACAACAAAAACTCGAAGCCAAGCACCCACAAGTTCTCTCGTCTGCCGTCGAGCGCTGCAGAGCGAGCAATCGAAATGGCTGTCGAGTGATCGAGACGGCTGTACTCAACATACCGGCCGCCAAGAAATACTTACTTTCTTAACACTACAAATAACATAACAAACGAATTGCATCGAATCAATCACTGCACTATAGTCCAACATGTCTGTTTGAACAAGAAGTCTATATACAATACAATGTTACACTGAAACAAAAGAAACAAAACTGAAGTGCTATGGTACATTAATTACACTGCACTTGCTTCAGGCAGAGGACACAATTTCACAATAGGTCGTTTGAACAATCCCTTGGTAGTGCGTATGGTTGCCACACGAACCAGTCCGTCATCTCCAGGATGAACTTGATCGATCACTGCAATCTTCCAGTGCAGAGGAGGTAGGTTGTCTTCCTTCACAATGACAAGCGTCCCAGGCTTCACACTTGGGGAAGAACTGGACCATTTAGCCCTCTGCTGCAGGTGGTGTAGATACTCATTGGACCACCTGGACCAGAATATCTGAAGTTGTTGCTGCAGAATCTCCCATCTGGACAACAAGCTAAGCTTCACATTACTTAGATCTGGCTGAGGTAAACTTGATAAGGCAGTGCCGATAAGGAAATGGCCAGGAGTGAGAACTTCAATATCATTGGGATCGGAGGAGAGAGGAAGGAGTGGTCTGGAGTTCAGACAAGCTTCTATTTGACAGGTTAAAGTAGTTAATTCCTCAAAGGTAGGACATAACGTACCCATAACACGTCTGAGGTGATGCTTGAAAGATTTAACACCTGCTTCCCACAGGCCTCCAAAGTGAGGTGCTCTTGGAGGTATGAAGCTCCACTCGATGCCTTCTCTGCTGGTGAAATTCTGTACCTCAGTTCTCGTTTCTTCTGAGTCGAGAAGTTCTTGAAGTTCCTTCTTGGCTCCCACGAAGTTAGTGCCATGATCACTGTAGATAGTTTGGCAACGTCCACGACGTGATACAAATCTACTCAATGCTGCCATGAAAGCTCGTGTCGTAAGGCTGCTAACAACTTCGAGATGTACAGCTTTGGTAGCTAGGCATACAAATAGTGCTACGTAACATTTATCTCTTGTCTTTGACCTGAGAGAACCAGTTTTTACAAGAAATGGCCCTGCATAGTCTATCCCACAGTTAAAAAAGGGTCGAACTAATTCAACGCGAACACGTGGTAGTTGGCCCATTAATTGAGTTGAAGATTTTGCTCTTAGTCGGAAACATGTCAAGCAATTATGAATTATCCGTCTGACTGTCGTTCTACCATTCACAATCCAGTATTTCTGCCTAAGGGAGGCCAGAAGAAGTTGACAGCCAGCATGCAAGAGACGACTGTGTTCATGTTCAATTATCAATCTGGTGATGTGATGATGAGGTGGCAAGATCACAGGATGTTTTTGCTCATATGGCAGATTAGACCGTTCTAACCGTCCACCAACTCGTAGCAGCCCGTTGAGGTCTAAACCAGGATGTAGACTTCTCAAGTGACTCTTACAATGAACTTCTTGGTCTGATTCCAGCTGTTTGATTTCCATGTGGTATGCTAACTCCTGAGCCTGCCTAATGCATGTTGTCAGAGCATTCTGCAATTCCTTTAAAGAAAGAGGTCCAGTAGCTCGCTCTGTCTTCAATTTTGAACAATTATGTACAAATCTAAAGATGTATGCTACAACTCGTTGCAATCTCGATAAGCTAGAGAATCTTGTGACGAGTCCATCCTCGGGAGTAGTCATTAAGTAACATACAGGCTTAATCTTCTGCTCTGGTGGTTCCTGCTGCTCTGGGAGATTGTTCAATGTAGGCCAGTGTTTAGAATCTTCACCCAACCAAGCTGGTCCATTCCACCATAACTTATTATCCTTAAGATCCTTAGGATGTACACCTCGTGATATCAGATCAGCGGGGTTAAACTGTGAAGAAACGTGTCGCCAAGTAGCACCTTCTGTAATTTCCTGTATTTCAGCTACTCGGTTGGCTACAAAGGTCTTCCATCTTGATGATGGTGCCGAAAGCCATGCCAATACAATAGTAGAGTCTGTCCACAAGAATATGTTCGCAAATGTAAGATTCAAGGACTTGACTACCCTTTGCAATAATTGAGATAATAGCAATGCTCCACATAATTCCAGTCGTGGAAGAGATAATTTCTTCAATGGTGCTACCCTGGACTTGGAGCAAAGAAGTCTTACAGAAGTGGTTCCATCCTTGTTTGTGGAATGTACATACAAGCACCCTCCAAACGCAGCTTCCGATGAATCACAGAACCCATGAAGCTGTACAGTTACTGAGCGGTCACCTAGAATTCTGCGATCAATGTAGATTTCATCAATCCATGGGAGCTGATTATAGAGTGATGTCCAAGTTGCAGCCAATTCTTCTGATAAAGGCTGGTCCCAAGATAGCCGTTCTTGCCATAACTTCTGAAGAAATATCTTGCATAAAATTACTATAGGACTGATGAGGCCTAGAGGGTCAAAAATGCTGGAAGCAATGGATAGAACTAGGCGTTTTGTGAAACCATGTGGATAGGGTTTTGGCTTGAAACTGCTAATAACTTGAAACTGGTCAGCAGCTGGGTGCCATACCAATCCTAACGTTTTAACTTCACCCTTGTCCAGCTGTAGTGGTAACTGAGCCTCCCTTAGCTCCGGTGAGACATTCTGTAGAATACCTGGGTGATTGCTGCACCACTTACGTAGTGAGAATCCACCCTTCTGTAGTATGTTTATCAACTCTTGTTGCACTTGAAGAGCCTCTTCGACGGTCGCACATCCCGAGATACAATCGTCAACATAGAAATCTTCCATCAATGATTTCTGAGCTTTCGGAAAGGCATGAGCTTCCTCACTGGCCAGTTGTTGAATGCATCTAATAGCTAAGAATGGTGCACATGACATGCCATACGTAACAGTCTTCAATTGATACTCCTTGGCAGGATCTGTCAATTTCTCTCTCCATATTATCCTTTGATATCTACAGTCTTGGGGATGTACCAGAATCTGACGGTACATTTTTGCTATGTCCGCAGTGAAAGCAATGGCATGACTTCTGAATCTTAAGATAATAGAGTAGAGATCTTGCTGGATGGTTGGGCCGACGAGTAGAAGGTCATTCAATGATACTCCGTTGCTGGATGCTGCAGAACAATCAAATACTACTCTAGTCTTAGTGGTCGAGCTGCTTGCCTTAACCACGGCATGATGTGGCATATAGTAGCAACGTGCTGTGGTATCTTCAGCAATATCCATATGACCCAAATCTTCGTACTCTTGAAGAAATCGACTATATTCTTCCTTCAGTCCTTGATGTTTGGTCAACTTCCTTTCCAACTGATGAAACCTCTTTGTTGTCATCTGCTTGGAGTCTCCTAGATTTTCTGGGGTTTCTTTGAAGGGAAGACGCACTACAAATCTGCCAGAAGAGTTGCGCGAGACGTGCCGTTTGAAGTGAGCTTCACAGTCCCTTTCTTCCTTAGTTCTTGGAGTATGGTGTAGCTCTTCGATTTCCCAGAACCTCTGTAGCTGCTGTTGGATGCAGCCTGCAGATTGTACAAAGTAAGATACTACCGGCCGCCGTGGTCCATGTAGGGGCTTACTGGAATCTGTATATTTACCTGCAAGTACCCAACCTAACTCTGTTTCTTGCAGAATAGGATAATCTTTAGTCCTAGCTAGATTTCCTGCGAGCTGAATGTATGGGCATACCTCTGACCCAATTAACAAGTCTATGTGACCCGGTTCGTTGAACTTCGGATCAGCAAATGGCAGATTTTTGGGTAAGTTCCACTCCTTGCTATCAATGTATTCGCCAGGAAGATCTTCAGTAAGCTTAGGTAGAACTAAGCACTCGACTGAGGTCACGAAATCATTTATACGCGAGCCTATTTGCACCAAAACACTATGCTTGGTTTCTGACGTCGTATTCCCAATACCCTGGATCGGTTTACGATCATGAGATCTGCGCAGCCTTAATCGCTGAACACAGGATTCTGAAATAAAGCAAGATTGCGAGCCACTGTCTAAAAGGGCTCTACAAGTCTGCCAGATCCCTTGAGCATCCTTGACCTTCACCAAGGCTGTGGACAACAATATGGACTGACGTGGTTCTATCTTGAGAGTACAGTAACTACTCGCACCATGCTGCACCTGAGTCACGTTCTGATTAGGGACGTTTTCCGACTTATCTACGTTTGACAAATGCTGGGACACATCAATATGCAGTAACGTGTGATGCTTCTTCCTGCATGTTTGGCAGTTACCAGCCTTGCACTGGGCGACTCTGTGTTGAGCATGTAGACAGTTGAAACAGAGATTATTACGCTTGACAAAATCTCTACGTTCTAGAGTAGGAACTTGCTTAAAATCTCTACATCTAGCCAAAGCATGTGGAGCGTTGCAGTACACACAGTTTACAGTTGTAGTAACATACGTCTGATGAGCATGTGGTGTTGTCTTACGATTGGAGGGTTCTTTTCCTTTAGTGTCTGAGCTGCTTGAAGGCTTGAGGAGGTTGCTTGAGTTCACTATGTCTAAAGCCTTACATTTACCTTCTAAGAACTTGATAAGATCTTCAAGAGTAGGAAGAATTTCAGAGTCTACAGTATCTTCAAATTCTTTCCTAATGGACACGTGCACTTTCTCCAAAATCAACTGCGAAACCAGTAGGTCTTCCAATGGCACTGCTAGATTTAGGGCCTTAATAGCATTTAGGTTACTCAGAGTTTGGTTAACTAGTGCCCGAAGCTCATTAACAGAATCTTTGTGAGCAACCGGCAAGTTTAATAAGTAACCTAAGTGTGCCGTAGTAATCAGTCTTATGTTATCATAACGACTGCGAATAGTTTGCAGAGCAACTTCAAAATTACTGCTAGAAACTGGGATATTAGCTATTAACTTATGAGCTTCACCTTTGAGTGTAGACAGCAAGTAGTGAAATTTTTGAATATTGTCCAACTGGTCATTATTGACAACTAGGCTATCAAAGGTGTCCATATAATGCTTGAAACCGGTCACATTACCATCATAGCTGGGAAGTTGTAGTGTCGGTAATCTAATAGCATTCCGTGTACTAGAATGTGAGTGAGGTGGAGTAATACTACCATCAGCCTTGTGATCATTATCACGATTGATCTCGATATTCATTGCAGCTTCGAGATCAAAGTATGCTGATTCAAAGGTTTCTCTTTCAGCTGCATGCTTTTCAATACCCTCAAATAGTTCTAACTGCGTTTGAGCACCTTCAAATTTATCTCTAATGTTAGGCAATTCTTTCAGTCTAACAATTACTAATTGAATTTCTGACTCTCGCTGGAATTCAGTAATATACTTTGACATTCGTGTTAAACTTGATTTGGCAACGGCTCGTTGCTGTACGAGTTGCTTCCTGGTTTGTTCTTCCATTGCTGCAGACGCGTTACGAGTACAAAAGGTTCGAAAAGGGTGAAAACAAGGAAGGCTAGCTTATAGAATAATTAACTAAGAATGTGATCCTTAGTACTTGAGCATAACGGGCGCAAGGAGACAGAATAAACCAATAGGATCAAGGTTGGGAGCATAATCTAAGGTGCCAGTCTAAGAATGTTTCAACTTACTTGTTATGCAGAGATAAATCTTGGATCCGCCACTGTCATCCATGATGAGCTGAATAATACACTGTCTATGTTCTGCATGACCACACAAACTGGAGCTATAAGACCGGCAGCTGAACACGTGCCGTGGTATGTGTTGTAGGTTATGTTACGTATGTAACATGTAAAACACACGAGTTGCATTTCTAGACGTTCGTTAAGAGTTGTGTTCCAACGATTAGTGTTTTACACGTCCGAAGTATGCACGATGTCGTCTCATACTTGGAAGAATCCATTTCGCCACGAGGTGACCATGTGCTTTGTCCGCGTTCTGTTATATCGTACAGAGAACATGTCTTTCCAACGCGAATATCCGGTACGCGAGGACCATGAATAAAGTTGTGCATTAGGGTCCCCAGAAAAACAGGAGAGCACCAATAAGTGGACTGTAAATAAGATTAAGACATGTCTTGTACTAGAACATTTACTGCCATTACGGACTGTACACACACATACAACAACAAAAACTCGAAGCCAAGCACGCACAAGTTCTCTCGTCTGCCGTCGAGCGCTGCAGAGCGAGCAATCGAAATGGCTGTCGAGTGATCGAGACGGCTGTACTCAACACTAACCAATGAGCAATTTTGATATGACATTAATGTGAAATTAAAATCACATATTGTAAAAGGTTAATAGTAATATACAAATGCGTGTAATAAATTATGCATTTATTTTTAATTAATTAGGTTAAAGTAACAAAGAAGAAAATTTTTACAAGTCAAAGTATTACACAGAAATAAATTTATACTGATGCGAAACAGAGAATATACACGCTGTGCCCAAGATAGCGGGTTCAAACCCGGCCGATGTCGTCGGATTTTTTAAGAGTGTTACAATCCTTCAGTATGCCTTCCTTCGGAGGGGAAGTAAAGCCGGTGGTCCCATGTTATAGATTTATGGCATGTAAAAGATCCTTCCACAGACTAAACTTGTGTGAAGCTAAATTTCTAGGTTAGATTTCGTTGGAACGCTCTATCAAAGTTCCAACGTTCACCACTAGGTATCATTGACGTCTGGTAGCGAAGGTTGGAACTTATAGCTCACCCTATGGGTGTTCGGTTGAAGCAGCTACTGCCTCTGGCGAGCCGAACATGTCCTCGGACACTCCCGGCACTAAAAACCATACGATAAATAAATTGACATTGTTGAATGAAAACTTAGAGCTGTTTTATAGACATTTCAGGTCTTACTCACTTGAAACTAAGCGACGGACGGGTGGGCAAAAAGTGCAGGAGGGATTACTTTCCGCATTCCAGACCGGTGGTCAGGGTCAAGCCATCATAAACATTTCAAAAATCCTCATTTGAAGTTTCCATACGAAAATAAAGAATAAAAAGCGTTATGTTTAAAAATGCTGGATTTCGCATTTATGTAGCATTTTGGTACCAATTTTCGCATTTTGGTGCTCTCTCAAACACATTTAAAAGTGGTTTACAGGTTGCGAAAAGTGAAAATACATGAGTGCAGGCAAGCCGTTATGAGCATTTCGCGCTTTATCGCATTTGCGAAAAAACACCACCCCTAATAATTGTTTATGATTGGCATAAGTTAATGCCATCTATAACTGATGTGTTGTTATGTTATGAAAGTGCACCGTAAGTGTACGACAGTTACGGAAGTAAATATCTTTGTTGGCAGTATTGTCTCAGACGAGAATTTTCCGTCAAAGAATAAATAACTTACTTTTTATTGGTTAAAGTTAGGTGACGCCGACAATCGTGTTATTCATGGTTAGTTCCTCTTCCAGCGGGAGTGCAACGCGCAACATGACTTCTTGAGCTGTCTCGACTGTAACGTAATGGTAGCCTGCCCAGCTGGATTGCGCCCGGGATTGAGCCCTAATATTGTCAGCTTAATTCCAATTAAGGCTCATGACAGCCCATTACCGATCACCAAATTAGGTTAATTCATTATAAATGGGCTATATTGCCGCATTAAGTACGTGATTACTAGTGTCAGAGTGAATCTTCGGAGATAAAAGTTCAAGTATGTTTAATTCAGAATGTGGTATGGTATAAGTTACTAAATAATAATAATGAGACTGGGCTCCAAATAGCATATGCAAGAACTCAATACTTAGAAGGATTCTCTCGTTATCTAGATGGGCAACCTCTGAAGACTAAATTCGGCAAAATTCATCAAGTAAATGAATTCAAGTATTTAGGAGAAGTAAATCAGCCCTACGGATTGAATCGTGAAGCAAATAAAGAGAGAATTTCAAAATTACAGAAGGCCTATAGAATTACCTGGAACAGATACAACAAAAGATCAATATCCCGGAATGCTAAATTACGACATTATAACAAGTCATCAAACCTGAAGCATTATACGCTTCAGAAACTTTGCTCGTTGGAGGCAGATCTCTTATTAAAGACATAGAGAAGCAAGATAGGAAAATATTGAGGAAAATCTTTGGCCCAGTCTGCGTAGAGGGAATCTGGATGAAACGGAAGTCTCAGGAGCTGTATCATCACTCTGAAAATATCACCGACACGTTCAGGAAAAGGCGGTTCAAGTTTTATGGCCACATTCTTCGCATCACCGATGACAGTCTGACGAAGAGGATTCTCAACCTTGCTGTCTCAATGAAAGTTAAGACCAACTGGCTTAAGGAAATAGAGGAAGATCTTCAGGAAGTTGGCATCGTAGATGAAATCATACAAGACAGATCCAAATTCAGAACAGTTGTCAACAACTATCATTTTGTGGAGAAAATCAGTACCAATAGCAGAAAACCATGGACTGAAGAACTGAAGGAACTCTTCAGTGCTCAGATGAAGAGATTTTGGGAGAAGAAAATATCAACATCATTTGCTAAATGAGTTCTCTCGTGCTCCTTAGCTGGGCATAACGAGGTAATAAAAATAAATATGGTTCCTCAAATCCACGAAGTCCTGGATGGTCATGTTTATAAGTCAGCATTCAAGAGCATAAAAGCGGTACATTATTTAGCCAGTTCTTGTTACTTCTTTTTTTCTTTTTTGCTCTGCCTACGAATTTCCTTTTCATAAGAGGAAAGGGACCAAGACTTAAGTACAATAGATTATTGCTAAGGAATAAAACATCAGAGCTCTAAAATCAGTATTCTGTTCGTTTTAAAGCCAGCCCATTGCATGGCACTGTGTTCCACTTTTTTGGAAGTTGGTAATGGGAAATCAGTCAGGAAAATTGGCGGGTGTTCGTAAATTTCAAATTACGTTCAAATGAAATATAGAGGCCTAATAATTGAGAGGTTTACATAGTCAAGGAGTGAACTCGGATGGTATATTTGTTTACAGGCATGTGGCACTTGTCCATCAGAATGCATTGCAGATAACTAGGGGAAAATTCAAAAAATGAATCGAAGGTTTTAATGATCTATGAATGAACTAGGCTTGCGAAGACCAACGGATTAAACACGAAGACGTTAAGAACACGAAAGACAATGGACATATTATTCTGAAATATATTATAAACATTTAAAAAACTTTTAAATTAAATTTATTCGATATCATCAATTTTAGGACATGTCATCCCATTGTTTTATATTTATTATATATATATGACTTGCACCTCATGGTGTTTAAGCCTATTTGCGATTGCTATGGCTTAGTAAGGTTTTTATAAAAACCAAAACATGCACAGCAAATATATAGGAACGTAAGTTCTCAATAAAGAAATGTTGTGTTGTAAAGTTGAATACTTGTAGAAACAATTAAAAACAATTACTAAAAAATAAAGCAAAAGTCAGTGCAAAAAGTTCCCGCACTATTCACTGCGAGAATAGTGAGAGTGACATTTACCCCTTTTACCGTTATTGTAGAGAGGTTATCGCTCTGTTGTTGTTGTTGTTGTTGTTGCTGTTGTTGCTGTTGCTGTTGTTGTTGTTGTAGTTGTTGTTGTTGTTGTTCCCGGATAAACCCTGCCATTTTGAGTCATTCCTGGAAATCTTACTTACTGCTCCCCCATCCTGTGGTGACTGTTTTCCACGTAGTTTTCATTTGATAAAGCTAGACTTTGCAAAATAATCAGACAGTTCATAATTCTTTTTGAACTTCAGTATTTTACATAATGAACATTTGGTATTGTGCATTACTAGTCAGAAGTTATCAATGCTATCAATAGAGAAAAATATATTTTTACAACAAAGAGGTGTTTAAATAGTTCAAGTTGCTAAATTCCGATCTCAGAAATACTAAATTTAAACATTATTGACGCCAAATTTTCGATAAAGGCGCTAAGTCTAGCGACAGAGTAGCTAAGTTGGCAACTCTGGACGGGCTTGGTACTTGGTACCTCTATGATGGGAAGTCATTTCAGCAATAGCTATGCAATACAACACTTTTCCCGGGCGGCTAAGCATACACAGTATTCCCTGCAGAGCCTTGTGGTTGAGTGAACTCTTCAATTATTATTAGAAACGATTGATGAAGGGTTATCCATATCACCTCTTTGAATTTCAAACTTTCGTCGTCTGATCGAACGTTACGGAGCGCCTCTGGGGAAGGGTAGGCTTATATGGCAACTAGACTTGATGGTCGGTTTCTAGTTCCGTTAAAATTATGTGTTTGACAGTGATTTAAGGCCCAATTACTGTATATGTTGACGGGAGAACTAAGAGGACATCTGAAACTTTGCTCTGAGGAGAAGCATGCCAACATCAGTCATTCATTCCCTTCATCGCAAATCACCCCCAGGACATCTGGTCGCAAATTTGTGATGCGTACGCGAGGGGTCAATTTGTGTCATATACTAAATCCAGACAATACCCCCTATAACAGGTGACATTCATGTATGTATGTCCCTAGCGCCTAGCCAAGGGGCCGATAACCTCGATGTTAGGCCCCTTAAACCAATCGTCATAATCATCATCGTAACGGCTAGCCCTGACAGTACACCTTAATGTGGTGGTGTGCGTTCTTGTCTGTCATCCCTGAGGTCCGGGTTGGATTCCCGACTCTGCCAATAAATTTATTTCTGGCCTGTGGACTAGAACAAGTTCACTGATCCTCATGAAGCAAAACTGAGAAGTGGTCTCCCGTGGTTTCTTACCTCTTCACCGGAGGTGGCTTCGGTGGCGTAGTTGGTAACATGCTGAGCTTCTATGCCCAGGGTCGCGGGTTCAAACCCAGCCGAAGTCGTCGGATTTTTAAGAGCGTTAAAAATTTCTCAGCATGCCTTCCTTCGGAGGTGAAGTAAAGCCGGCGGTCCCATGTCATATATTTATGACATGAAAAAGAACCTTCTACTAACTACACTTGTGGAAACTAAAATTTGTAGGTTAGTTCGAGAACGCTATATTAGTTCCATCTTTCGCCGCTAGGTGCTGGCTGCGATGGCATCTTGTAGCCAAGTCCGCAGCTAGATGTCGTGGACGGTAACATTTGGGAGCAAAAGTAGGAACTACTTGATCAATTAATCGTCTGCAGTCCTTACTTGAATTAAAAACAGATAACACACACTAATACAGCCATCACAATTAACACCGGTTATCAGACAAATTCTACACACACACACACATTGAGATATTAGCCCATAAGTACTATTATAATATGCAGTGTCGTCCAGGTTTTCCACCTTTTAAGTAAATGTGTTGGTACGAGCTCCTCGAACCTACTCAACTTCGATAAGGTCGTTACCTAGAACACAGCCTCGTCGAACAGGGTTACGGAACCAGAACAAATTATGGATTAATTACGGGATTAAAATGTGCCTTTATAAACGTCAAGAAATATATTTGGGGTCGTGTGTGATATAGCTAATATTCGTGGTCGTGTAAACAAATGTATCCTAGCGCAGGGAAGTAAGAGGATTTAGGTTAAAGCAATCTTATTGTGTTCGCAGTCAGTGGTTGGTGTGCTCTTAATCGACTTGTTAGTCACACTGTGTGTCTCATGGACACAACACCTGTGCGATGCAGAGAAGTGCTACTGCATATGTACTGTTAAGTTCGCTCTGAGAATGATAATTCTTAAGCCGACTTTATAGTGCAGTTGCAGTTGCGCTATCTTGTCCTCAGGGTTGCGGAATCGAATCCGGTTGCAATTGCTATTTGACGGAGCTTAAAATATGTAAGAGATCCGTGTAATTGGAGAAAATATGAGTATCATAAACTGGATAAGCCTCAAATATCAGACATTAGCCCCCTTCCTAATATTCAGTTGTATGTTTCCAGATCGTGACATTTGAAATCTGGAAATCTTACGGAGAAATCGAACAGAACGGTTGCAAAGCTTATGGTTTGTGGTAGGCCATTACTTGATAAGCACCTATTTATGATATCAATGTTCTGGGAGGAAGATGATCCACAGCTATGAGTTAAAGTGCCAGCCATCCCTCCTTATCTTGGAGTGTGTGGTGCGGTGTGAGGTTATCGCCTGCTATTGCCAAGGCTGCGCTATCGAATCTCGGTGCAGCAAATTGGTATTTAGGGTGCGAGGCACTCGTGTTTGTAGATTTACTGGCAACGTTGGGGCAAAATTCCGGCACAGTAATACAAATGGGACGCAAAGATCCCGGCGATTACCTATGCACCTGACTTAGAGCTCAGTGGTAGGAGATGGGCGTAGAGCGGTGTGGGGATCGTGCCGAATACAATGACGCATGACAGTGACATGTTCCCTCGGATATTTCTGGGCTAAGCCAATGCCGCTTAGCGTGGCAAATGTTCTACGCTGCAGTAGTATGCAGGTGAAGTGGGGTGGTCAAGTACAGACCTAGCTGGCGGCAACTGTAAAACCCATTACAGGTACTTTTGTTATTGGAGTGAGTGGGGATGTGGTGGTGCAGTGGCTAAGCTGCTTGCCTCACCGAGGTCCGTCTTCAGTTCCAGGTCAATGAATGTGAGGTTTCCGAAGTGAAATATCACATCTTGTGGTTCGGATTCCACATGAAAATACAAGGTTGCCTCCTACTTGGAGTGTGTGTGTGTGTGTGCGCATAGGTCTAGTAGGTACTTGACTGTTTAGACTGCTTTTTTCTTGCCTTTATTTACACATAGAAGACTAGCAAAATGTTTTTCCCATTTTCCTATACACTACTGTACTGCTTGAGATGTCAGTGTCTCAGTTACTGGGGTGAAGTTAACGAGAATGGTTGTGTAAATATTTTAGTGCTCTTCCAAGTAACTTGCTGTAACTGGGCCACTCAAGGTGTAGCCTGCGGGAGATCATTACATTGTCTCGCTTGACAGCCTAATGCAACTTACTGCGGTTTTTAGCCGTGTTTCCCTTCGCCTAATCGAGAGGACTGCGTTTAGAACCATTCTGTTTGCTTAATGGCTGCTGGCATAAGGTACGTGGATTGTGTCCAGTACGGTAGTGCAGCAGCCCGCCCAGACTAGACTGGTACGGTACAAAATGTTAACTTATGTTCGTATTTTGTGGCCGTATTTTCTTCCTTTGCCCGGGCATCTGTGAAGAGCTGAAGTACTGACATGAAGGATATCTGATGAGCATAGAAAATGTGTAAATTGAAGTGAATTTGTGTTTGTATCATTTAGGGACTAAGGACAACGTGGTAAACAATCCCGTGTATTTGTATGAGTGTAAACTATCTCCTTTTTGATATCAGACTGTACTGGTGTATTATGCGTGGGATCATGAACGGTGCTCCAGAATTTAGGAGTCGGTTGACTTATTCCGATCTAATTTAAGGGATTTAATTGCTACAACCTCGTGTCAAATTTCCTGGCACGTTCAAAATCCTCACCTGCATAAAATTCTGCCATTCTCTTAAAGTTATATGAAGTTAAGAAGGAATTATTATTATTATTATTATTATTATTAAATACTTATTACATTCAATAGCTTATCCCAATCAATTGAGGTCGCCGGAGCCAACCTGCCTCAATTTGGGTTTGGCCGAGGATTTAAGGCTGGATAGCCCACGTGATTCTTCTATACCACTGCGCCATCGCACTACCCATCGTTAAATTATAATTATAATCGTCATCACCAAGTCAGCATCACCCAAAGCATCCAATGCTCAAATCGTGATCTAGATTTCATCGGATATTAAGAGTTGCGATCGCCAACACGTTGAAGTGCATGATTTCACGTTAACAAGTACTGTACATAACATTTTCATACACGCGTCTTATTAATTTTTCATTTAAATATAATTTTAAACAAAGGAAGCATGAGATACTAAAACAATACCTAGATTTTTTTAATTAAGAAAATGTTTATGATATTATGATGTGACATTCTCATGCCTGTTGCAAAGCCTCTTGAAACGTATACATTTTCAGTGTCCGCATTTCTCACAAGGGAAGTCTTCGCGCTACTACACTCCGATCGGGATGAAATTCAGGAGACAAATAGCTGAGGAAATGTACAATACGGGACAGGAAACCGCATCGGCTCAAATTAATATGCTATGTCATATTTATAACGTTAAAGTTATGACAATGATACGCGTGCCGAACCGAGAATGGTGAGCAGTAAGCCAGTGAGGCTGTAACAGGTCTGGCACACGCTCGCTGTTTCCAGGCGAGACGGAATGATACAAGCGCGTGGCCTTCAATGTGGATGTACTTTTTTAAAAAATAATATGCAGGACGTGTTACCTATGATAAACACAATGGATGACAGTAGCAGGGTTGCTGCCGTAATTTAATTATCCGAGATATATTACCTAGGTATTATTATATACAATTACAGAAATGAAATGTAACCGATGCCTAATAATAAGTATAGTACTTTACACATTTAACGAGTATCACTTGTTTATCATGTCTTGTTTGTTTCAATCAATGTACGTATCACAAAGGTGAATGTCATGAACAAGGTGGTCAATACATACGGTAGATTTGTTTTACACCAGCCGCACGTGAGTATGGCAGTATTTGTACACTGGCCACAAATAACCAGGGAAGGACTTTTAAAACAAAAAACAACAGGGTTCGGAAAGTTGGACGGTCGTTCATCTACAAAGCCAGCCTTAAACCAGCTATATGTCCACATGCTTTGAAAGCGGGGGGATGACAATTGGTTGTGTGTAAAAGACTGAACTTTCAAGATGTTGTTACGTAGGTGAATATTGAACTCTTAAACCATCGTAGAAAGTTCGAATGAAATTCTTCCATATCCGAAATCCAAATACATCCAGGGGTTGAATTATACCTGTGGTTCCTTTTGGTACAACCTTGACATCAATGTCCTTGTCATTTGGTTTGGCTGCTAGTATAGCACCTTCTGTTTGTCCAGTCCATGAATCTAAAACCAGTACACTAAACTCGGGGACTAACAGAAAATACACATTTCGGAGCCACTCTTGAAATAAATGTTGAGTTAATTTACCCGACTTGGAAGCGAGTACATATAAATTAGGTGCAGTAAACAAGGTGTCCTTAACTCTTGGTCCAAAGACTCCGTTCTTTTCCTGTAATACCACAAGTAGAACGGGACGCAGACGACTATCCGCGGAGATTATTGGTTGGACGGTGTAAACGAATTTAGGGATTGTGCTTCAGCAAATATACGCTTGTCACCTTTGCTGTGAAGTGTTCGTCCAGAGTGAAATTCCATGTTGAACCCACTTTGGTCTGTATTAAAGACACACATTGGACTATAGGTTTCAATGGCTTCCGCAACATCTCCAACAAATGTTGTCGCACTTGCAAGTATGTCAGCATGATTTGTTGTATAATTATGTGACACGAATTTTGTCACTTTTCTTGTCACAATACGGCAAGATCTTTTAAAATTGAAGAGCCAAACTTTTGATGCGCGAAAGGTTTCATTACCTACTCTCCGTGCTGCCGCAAGAGCCCATTTCCGGATAACAACCTTTCTTCCCTCTCTGGCGCATTGAAACTGTTTAGCGGTTGCATCGAAAATTAATTTCAGTTTTTCTTTTTTCGTACTTCTGCGCACAACATGTTTCTCCCACACGTAAAGGTCATTACGACACTTCAACTTCTTATAGCGGCGATGCACAATTTGGAACTTCCGTTGTTTACCTCCTCGATTACGCCAAAAATCAATAGCGGCCTTCTTATATTGCACACTTATATCGCTATTGTCTCCCGCAGGTTCATCGTGCTCCCTGTCGTATTCTGCATCGTTGTCAGGGTCAAGCATAACCAAGCTACCTTCCGTTTTAACGGAAAAACTTGGGTCATCTATACGGTTTGCCATGTGACCTGTAACGAAGACGTCAAATTAGCCCCCAAAACACGGACCGAATTAATAACCAATAAAGTACATGTTCTAAACGTATTCTTGAATGTAGCCTACTTACGGTACAATTCACAGGCCAAATCCACCTCTGCAGCTGTAACCGTAGTGGGTGTCTTTTCGCACTCTGCAAAACAATTGTGCAGGCACAGAACAACGTTCCATGGGTTGATGTTTTTTATTTCACCACAGGCAGACATGGTTTCTCTAACAATACCTTATGATTGTAGCCCGCTGTAATATTAACAAAAGTTTGACCTTACAAATATCAAACTTTGTTAATATTACAGTGGGTATACAAATTGTCAGCTGCATGTTCAAAGTTACCTGTCACTCTGCATAAGTAGCCGATGCGTCACACGTTCTGTCTGGAGCCCTATTCACATGACAAAGCAGACAGTAGTAGTCAACAACTCCTTTACGGTGTCTGCTTCGTTCCTTGTGCCGCGCTCTTACTAGCGCGCGCCCGATTTGCGGACGTTTCATACAATAAAAAATGGTATTGAATATTAATTTGAGCCGATGCGGTTTCCTGTCCTGTTTGGTACATTTCCTCAGCTATTCGTCTCCTGAGTTTCATCCCGATCGGAGTGTACTGTGTAGTAGCGCGAATACTTCCCTGGTCAGGCGAGCCGAACATGCCCTCGGACACTCCCGGCCCTAAAATCCATACGATAGATAGATAGATAGATAGATAAATAAATAAATCTTGAGTTCTGGTTTAAAACTTAATTATTCCTTTTTTGGTTTACTCTTTTTTGATTATTCGTTCGGTCCATCTCCACTGTTGCTCTCTTTACCGCCTGCAAAGGTCCTCGTGGCCAATTGAGACAGACTCACTCGGGTTGCTCTCCTACAAGACATAGTCGTTCTACACCACTGACCGGGTTAATTGAATTTCTCCAGATTGCTGATTTGGCGCTCCTTATTGTGGATCCATGCTTCCCTACAAAGGGATAGGCAGATTATTTGCTAAACTAGACTTTTATTCTATGTTCCACGTAGAAATCAGGATTATTGTTGTCGTCCACACTGTCTCTGTGATACATTTATTCTGCTCTCTAGTGTAATTCGTGTGACTTCGAGTTGACCTCTCAATCATGATGAAATGTATGTAATGCATTCACTGCATTTTAACGAGTTAACATCCATCCATCCATCCCCCCCCCCCCCCCCCCCCCCCCTAACTGCTGCCTTCCGGGTCTAAAATTATCCGATGCTAAAATCTTGATGTTGGTCCAAACGAGTCAAACGTCCCCGATAACTGCTGTCACCCGGGCCGCAATGCTAAAATCGCAATGTGAGCAGGACTCCTGAAGTAAGAGCCCAAGTGAGTGCATTTATGCCGGCCATGTTACCATTACATTATACAGTACAAGTGATTAACATTGTGATGCTGGTCGAGTTTAGATACGGATGTAATCTTATGGGCGGAAATGATGTCGCGTTCACACCGCCCTCATCTTCGACCGCCTTATTGGTTAATGGTAGCATAAGTGTTATCGACAGTGTTCCGACCTTTAGAACAGCACTCGCCACACTCATGAAAGATTGTGTTTAAGTTCTATTTTTTCGTATTTTCTCTTTAAAATTGCTACGATTTTTAGGCGACTAAGTGAATGTAAGGAGACGTTCCACTCCAACGTATTTTAATTGTTTAGTTATAGACTACACTGTACTGCGTTTGTAGTGGTGTGCCAATGATGCTAGATGTGAGAAAGGAGCAATGTGATTCACAGGAGGTCCCAATTCGGCATTCGACTGGATTATAGGGGTAACCCCAGTTCACCTCACTACCCATTGTTGCCAAGTCGATCAATCCCTGCTTTCTACGAATTGTGTGACATTTTACATGCATTGCAATTACAAGACACTGTTGATATTATCCAGTTCACCCTAACAGACTGCATTTGTGGGAATAACAACACTTAGCTAGTGATTCTGGCTTGAAGTATTATGAGGAAATTTAATAATGACGCTTGGCATCACTGAACCCGTTTCCGAATCTCGTAACTTAACTTCATTTACTTCAGAAATCTTCGAGGTCGCTGCTTTGATTCACCGGGATAAGGAAGTGTTATTGTTAATTCGGCGTTTGATTGGATCACACTGCCAAGAGTCTGTTTAAGTCGAAACACTTGCGTGAACTGCTTTTTTTTCGTACGTGATATGGGAACTACAAGACATAATATAGGTATTTAGTTCCATCTAGAATATACATAGTAGTTTCAGTATTCGGTATATCTCAAGGTAAATACGGACGAACGGTCGTAAGCTCCCAAAAGAATGCTTGTTTACTGTATTGCAGTAGCTGCGATCTTATTTTGCAAATGCGCTCCAGTTTTACCGCAAAAATATTTTGCGAATGTTATCTTCGTTTTTTTTGGATGTAAATAATTCGCCTACTCTCGAATGAGTGGCAATCCATTGCCATTCGTCGTTCTAGCGCTGTTGACGGGTTATCAGTATCACACACCAATGAACCTTAGTAACTTACATAGTGTCGTTATTTCCTGTGCAGACTTAAAAGCGAACTCTTCGGTTGGTTTTAAACATGTGTACATCGGTATCTTTTAGAGGTGTAGAAACTTTTTGCCAAATTGAGCACCCAGGCCAAACAGTTCAAGATGGCAAGACAAACAATGTCGACATAAATAATTTGTGCCCGCATTATCACGCTACATGAAGGATTTTCAACACCTCGGCGTGTGTGCTGGAATTTAAAGTGGTGTGGTTCAGGCATGTAATCGGTCCAGAACGACAGGTAATGTTGGAAACTTCGAGTGCGTCTCCGTTTGGCAACTGCAGTTGACGACCACTATCTCAGACTGTTGGCTCGGAGGAACTCCTGGCTGAAGGCTACATGACTCCGTTTGACCTCCATGGTGGGCTGGCAGCTACAGAACCTCTTGTGTCCACTCACTGTTTAAAACAGGTTGCATGATTCCAATCTGCATTCCCGACAGCAATGGCGAGGTCAGTGTTTACACGCATGTTACAGATATTCATGAAATTGTGCTGCATGTACCCTCAGCAGAAGTGCAGACATTTTGTCGAATTGAGCAGCCAGACAAATTTAGGAGCCGTAAGTGGTTCCACCTTCCTGATACCTATCAATAATCGAGTTTCTACTTGGCATTGGACTCTGTATTATTTTTAGAAACTAAGGCTAGTGTCAGCTAGATTCCACGTAGTACAAGATTAGAAAATGAACTTACACTCTTATTTTGGATAATAGCTGGAGGAGATCCGGCGAAGTTTAAAGTTCATTGACGTCATGATAGATGACACATGGTTTTTGCTGTAGATTTACGTGTAGGAGGAGATATAACCCCAAATAAAACCCAAAACTTGGAACGTAGGTGCCATTTTCGCATCTTTGGCGTGGGCTGTTGTTTAAGGACGAATGTGTGTGTGTCTGACCTCAGAAGATCGCAAAGTATTTGGTACCGCACGCCGCTGACATTGTGTTGAGGAAGGAAACTTGTAGTTTTACATGAGCGTTAACCTCGCGATCAAGAGCAACGGGGCCTCCATTTTTTCGTGGAATCTGAATTTCTCACATGCCTATATTGTTCCCGACGTGAAATCAAGCTGGTATTTCATTGATTTGATGTTATGGGTCACCGTAAACTTTCGTAGTTGTTGAGGGCACACTAAATTTTTGGAAGTGCAGAGACACTCTACATAAACCAATAGTAGAATCGTATCTTTAAACTGTAATTCGTTGTGTCCGTCTTGCTAGTGTCACCTACCTATTTTTCCCAGACATGAACTCGAAAACCAATCTACCGTTTGTACGCCGATACTAACCACAGAATCCGAAAGACTTGCGCAGAATCATCGGTGGTGAATGAAACATTTGGGTGATTTGATGGCATTGTGGACGGTCAAACCAAGACGGAACCAAGCTACCAAGTAAACATGTATATTGATGTGAACAACTCGCATTTGGAGTTGTAATGTGATATTTTACAGATGTAGGCCTATTCTCTGTGATCTGTTGAGCAGGAATTAGCGCAAATGTATTATGCCATCTTGAATTAGGTCCTTTTTGGTAGATTTCATTTGAGAGCTACCTATCGCTATCAGTACCATGACGTGATTTCCGGAAAATTTCACACATCTTCGCGTTTCACATCTCCCAAACCCTTGGACCACAAAACCCAAGTTTATGTATAAGTTACAGGGTGGTTACAATTAAACTTGCGCTACTTGCGAGGGCCCCCCGGACAAACGAGTGATCGTAGGACAATGAAGCGGTGTGGAAACCTTGACAGTCCAGGTTACAAACGATGCTCAATGTGAAGACAATCTTCATCCACGACAGCCTGGAACCGCACTAGCGAGTGCTCCACCACTGCCCAACATCTCAGGTGGGATGTTCGCGATGCTCGCCTTCAAACGCCAATGTGTGTGTCAGTTTCCCGTTAATACACCATGTCCTTAAGGTAATCCCACAGCCAGAAATCGCACCGCATCATCGGCCGATCGTTCCCCACTGCGTGGCCACCAAAATCCCCAGATTTGAACCCATATGATTTATAACTTTCTGAGCATGTGAAAAATTCATACGTTTTTGCCCTTATCCGAAGAACAATATCTCAGTCAAGTGTTTTGATAGCACCAACCATTGACCAAAGGAGTGGGAAAAATCGAACGTAATAGGTACAATATCAAACCCGTTTGAACTAGTCTATACTCATCTAAAAATTACCTACAACTTTGGTATGCAAGTGATAAGATCCACCCTTGCGCCTAGGGATGAGCAAAATGTTTTCGGAAATAAAAGATGCTCTTCTTGTATGCTAAACACGCGGAATTCTTGTATGTATATAATTGGCAAATTTACTGAATTTAATACATTTTTCTTTGACCGGTGAAATGTACTTCCGGCGTACCGAGAGTTTTTTTTTACAGTCATGAACGAAGCATTTTTTTTTTAAATTTGAATGCAAGGTTTAAAACTCTTCATGATTTTCTTTTCCGATGGACTAATACTGTAGTGTACTTGGAATTTGATTTAAAAATAACATTATTTTGTTCATGTATCTAGATGTTTCGCTAGAAATCCCTTCGATTTGGTAAGCATGCTGAAATGACCGTTGTAGACCTCAGTTGCCAATCCATGCTTTGCAGTTATTGCACTTGGCACGTGGATATCTTTACAGAATGAACAGCTCTGGTTTTATTTGTTCAAGATCACACGGCATACGACAATTCAATAATGTTTATGGGAGGTACCGGTACCAGGGAGATACTACTCGTATGCATGCCGCAGGCCCATGTCACGGAACGGAACGACTTAATCCGATGATTCATACATTTCAAGCGATACATCTCTGCTCTTGATTACAGTTCTCGCAATCAGTGACATCATGCTACTGGCCAGAGAACACTCGATTAGGCCTGTTCGTAAACCTAGAATGGTTCATAGAGTAGGTGTGTTCTATTAATGTCTATCGCATACGATGAAGACGAAACCTGGGAATAAACATTCACTCTTGGCATATAAGAACTGGAGATTCAGGACATAGTACTGTATGTCAGTATCATTGTGTAAAAGCAGTTACCGAATTGGTATGATCGTGCACTCGGTGTTTGTTCCCCTTAATAAGCCCGTTTATGTGCGATCGAGGATGAGATGGCATGAATAATTATGTGACGAATTGTTCTTAGCGGCCGGATACCCCATTCTGACGCTCCCCCAGGGGCTCACATCTTGTGGGCGTGGGTTGGCGACCACGGGGCCCCAGCTGAGTCCGGCATTGCTTCCACTTGCTTGTGCCGGGCTCCTCTCCGTCTTCTTTCCTGTCGACCTCACTTGGTCAACTCTTGTTCTCTTCCGACCCCGACGGTATTAGGGTATCCGAGGCCTAGGGAGTCTTTTCCTTTCCCGCCTTAATTGGCCCTTGTCTCATCTTTTCCGATACCCTCCTTCTGCGAGGGGTCAGCTTTCTTTTTCTCTTCCTTTTACCTCCTGCCTTGTGCTCTAGGCCCTTAAGGAGGCAGGGTGTATGTAGCCCCACCACTTCTGGTGCACCCTAGATAATGCTACACCCTCAGGGGCTCACGGCTGGTGAGTTCGGGCGTTGGCGACCCCGAGGGATTCCTGAGCTGGGTCCGTTTTCCCCTTTTTGTCCCTTCCCTTTGGGGCGGACCTTCTCCTCTCTCCCCTCTCCTCTCCTCTTTTCCTTCTATTTCCTTTTCTCTTTAAGATTCCCGCACTGTTTTTGTTATTCGAATCACCGTGTATCTAAATTCCCTTTTAGCGATTTTTAAGGCATTTTTGATCTATGTTGCATTTTGTAAGTTTTTTCGATCTAAATTACATCTCGTGATTGTTTTCAACCTCAATTGCATTTTGTAAAGATTGACAGTCTAAATTGCTTTTTAGTAAGTCTTTCAATGCAGGTTGCGGGGCCTTTTAGTGAGTATTTTGAATTTCAATTGCATTTTGTAAGTATTTTCAACCAAAACCGCATTTTGCACGAATTTTGAATCTAAATTGCATTTTGCACATATTTTGATTCTCAATTGCATTTTGTGGGTATTTTGAATCTAAAGTACATTTGTCAAGTATTTTCAATCTAAATTGCTTTTTGTAAGTATTGTCAATCCACATGAGTCGATTGAATCTACCGTACATTTTGTAAGCATTTTCAATTTCAATTGCATTTTGTAAGTATTTTGAATTTCAATTGCACTTTGTGAATAATTTGGATTGGAACTGGGATATTTCAATCCGAATTGCATTGTGTATTTTCAATTTCAATTGCATTTTGTAAGTATTTTGAACCTCAATTGCATTTTGTACGTAATTTCGATCTCATTTGCATTTTGTAAGTATTTTGAATTTCAGTTGCATTTTGTAAGTATTTCGGCGCTACTTTGCATTTTGTACGTATTTTGAATCTAGCCTACGTTTTGTGGGTCTTTTTCAATCTATTCTTTTTGTGCAACTTTTCGTTCTAAATTCCCTTTTGTAGGACCATATTGTGAGTTGTTTCCATGTGAGTTCCTTTTTGTACGTATTTTCCGTCTTCGATAATTTTGTTCTGGTTTCCATTTCATTATCATTTTCGCTATCACCCAGATCATTAGGGGCCGATAACCTCGATGTTAGGCCCCTTAAAACAACAATTATCATCATCATCATTCTGACGCCAACCTTATCGGAGGAATAGATCAGTGAAATTAATTCATAAGAATGAAACTGAATGAGGAGTTGGAAGGAATCGATCAAGGCCTTTTAGGATGTACCGTCCCGGCATTTGCCTGGGGTTGAGAATTGGAATTCACGGAAACCCAGTCCACATATGGCCGATGGTGGGATTTGAATCCGCTCGTCTCTCGAATTCGGAGATACCTTGGTCGTATGGCGTTACGTATTATTATTGCACTCAGCTATCCGTTGATAGAAATACTTAATGCAATATTGTCATATATCAAGACCTGTGTGGATAAAATAATTTTGAGAGAGGGAGAAGGGGAGCCGGGATTAGAGCCTCGGATCGCCGTACAATCATCTATCCAGCCGAAACGTGAAGTGCTCAGCTATGTTTACTAATATCCATAACAATATTTGTCATGATAAAATCAATGCTTGAAAATACATTATGGTTGAATAACGCTGTAATTCAAGTCTACATTTTCTAGGAATTGGGGGCGTGGTGGCGCAGCGGACAAGCTGTTGGCCTCTCACCAAGGTGGACCTGGTTTGATTCCCAGTCAATGCATGTGAGATTTTCGAAGTGAAATGCCATGTCCTCTGGTTCGATTCCACGTTAAAAGGAGGTCCCGTGGCTCATGATCGCATGATTAACGGTCACGTTAAACGAAAAACTTCCTTTTTTTTCTAGGTATTTCGGAGGGGCTTCAGTACTATCAGCCCTTTATCTACACACATCAAAAAAAGTTTTGCATCACCTCGGTTCCAAGAGTTCCGGAACTGTTAAATACAAAGGGAATAGAGATCAACACAAACAACATTTCAGCTCGTTTTATTGCTCATGAGACCCACACATTGCATGTTGTACCATCATACAGCTAGACTTTCAGCATTTGTGGTCCAGATTGCAGTACACACCACTACCTCTAATACCCAGTAGCACGTCCTCTTGCATTGATGCATGCCTGTATTCGCCGTGGCATACTATCCACAAGTTCATCAAGACACTGTTGGTCCAAATTGTCCCACTCCTCAACGACAATTCGGCGTAAATCTCTCAGAGTGGTTGGTGGGTCAAGACGTCCATAAACAGCCCTTTTCAACATATCCCAGGCATGTTCGATAGGGTTCATGTCTGGCGAACATGCTGGCCACTGTAGTCGAGCGATGTCGTTATCTTGAAGGAACGCATTCACAAGATGTGCACGATGAGGTCGAGAATTGTCGTCCATGAAGACAAATGCCTCTCCAATATTCTGCCGATATGGTTGCACTATGGGTCGGAGGATGTCATTCAGGTATCGTAAAGCCGTTTCGGAGCCTTCCATGACCACCAGTGGCGTACGTCGGCCCCACATAATGCCACCCCAAAACATCAGGGAACCACCACCTTGCTGCACTCGCTGGACAGTGTGTCTAAGACGTTTAGCCTGACCAGGGTGCCTCCAAACACGTCTCCGACGATTGTCTGGTTGAAGGCATATGCGACACTCATCGGTGAAGAGAACGTGATGCCAATTCCGTGGGGTCCATTCAGCATGTTGTTGGGCCCATCTGTACCGCGCTGCATGGTGTCGGGGTTGCAAAGCTGGACCTCGCCATGGACGTCGGGAGTGAAGTTGCGCATCATGCAGCCTATTGCGCACAGTTTGAGTTGAAACACGACGTCCTGTGGCTGAACGAAACGCATTATTCAACATGGTGGCATTGCTGTCAGGGTTCCTCCGAGCGGCAATCCGTAAGTAGCGGTCATCCACTACAGTAGTAGCCCTTGGGCGGCCTGAGCGAGGCCTGTCATCGACAGTTCCTGTATCTCTGTACCTCCTCCATGTCCGAACAACATCGCTTTGGTTCACTCTGAGACGCCTGGAAACTTCCCTTGTTGAGAGCCCTTCTTGACACAAAGTAACAATGCGGACGCGATCGAACTGCGGTATTGACCTTCTAGGCATGGTAGAACTACAGACAACATGAGCAGCGTACCTTCGTCCTGGTGGAATGACTGGAACTGATCGGCTGTCGTACCCCCTCCGTCTAATAGGCCCTGCTCATGCATGGTTGTTTACATCTTTGAGCAGTTTTAGTGACATCTATGAACAGTCAAAGGGACTGTATCTTGGATACAATATACACAGTCAACGTCTATATGCCGGAGATCTGGGAACCGAGGTGATGCAAAACTTTTTTTGATGTGTGTAGATACGCCCATGTGTTGTAGGTTAACTGCGATAGTTAATTATTAAGGGATTAACATCAATCCTCTATTCAATTGTTGTACATGTGTACAACGATCTTTAGCATAACTTAGATGAAGAATATATTTTAAGTAAAATATAATTAATTTAAATCTAATATTATTATTTGGTATGTAAGAAAATTATTGCTATAGCAATAGCATATCTTTGATGTAACAATCAGTCAAGGTTGATACTCGAAATGGTAAGCCTGTAAAATGTATTTAAGTTATTTTAATCATCATCAATTTCCGTTTTCCTGCCTAAGCCGGGTCGGAGCAAATATGACACCCCTCCACTTTATTCCGTCTATCCACCATCCTTCCTCAACTCCACTCCAGGTTTCGTTCTCTTCACACTGTCCTTCCCTAAATCCATCCACCGTTCTCTACGTCTTCCTCGTCCTCTCTTTCCAGTCATTCGTCTCTTCATCACTTGTTTTCATCATTCACGCATTGGACAGGGATCTATTCCGCAATAAGATTAAATTATATTTTACCTAAAAATATATAGACTATTCTTGATCTAAGTTTTGCTGAAGATGGTCTCACCGTAGACCTAAACAGGTACAATTGAATATATGTTTCATAATTTGTATTGATCAGCGTAGTATTTTTAAGAGTTATCTATTAATCAATACGGTAAATATGATACATTCTCCTAGCATGGTAAATTATATTTCTCTTAATTAACATCAAGATCATAATATATTATTTCAGTAGTGTAGATCCCTCCTGCGGCGCTCACAAGCGACCGATCGTGACAATGCGTATTCAATTGAAAGAGAATAGACATTAGCAGTGACGAATTGCACTCAAATTTCATAAATATCTAAAATTTCTTTAAGAAATGACTTTTAAAATTATGTACGAAGTGTGCAATTTGCCAACACCTTAGATGTGGGAAAATACTCTCCATAATTGCTGTCCACGGGCAGCTGTGACGCCTGTTTCATGTCATTAACATTCTAAGGTCTTTCCTTTATCCTGAAATGTAAATAGTGTTCTATAATCATTTGGTTGAAATAAAAACATATCCTTTCTCCTTAAGTCTCTCATTATAAACCAATTGGGAAAAGTGTGGTTTATGAACATGCGAGATTTCTCGCACGGGTCCGCTAGTCAGGTAGAATTTTAATACACCAGTATATTGTGAATGGTAGAAAAAGATCTTGCCTCTTCGGAAATTCACGCCGTACATAAAAAGGTACATTGTATAAACTTCTGTATGAGTGATTGTCTCGCCGAATGAATGAATGAATGAATTTATGGAGTGATTGAGGTGAAGAAAGTGCGTGAGAGAGTGAGTGAACTATGTTAATATTCTAAATATGTAAATATCTTTGTAAAGCATGTAAATATTGCAAGTTATGCCAGTGAAACATTAAGAATTATTATTAAGAATAATCAATATTACATCCAGCAATACAAGAAAATATATACACACATAGCTTTTTAAGTATTAGGACATACGTCCGTACATTGTTTAAGAAATCGCGTGTGCTATATACACATTGTCCTTTGCACTACAACATTGTATAAGTCACTTGTTCTCTTGATCACTGGAGTCCCGTTATATTAAATATGTACAATCTTCATCATATCGTAACTTTAGTCTATTTCTGATTATTATCTAAGTAAACGTATTGGTCTAAAAATGTACATTCTGAGATCTATGTGATGAATATCAAATCCAGCCGAGCTAGGGAAGAATACATGTAAGCTATACCACGTAAGGCAAGGCCTTGTGGGTGGCATGTTAGGTCTACTTACCTAATTATAACGTTAAGTGTTCATGTTAAAAAATATATTACATATACTGTATATATTAAAATAGGCGTTGTGAAACAGCTAGGTAGCAATGGTAATGCTAATTTATAGAATGTAATATGTATGTGGGGCTTGCCCTTTTTTCACTAGGCCTCCCATACTTCTGTTTGATTTATGGTAAATAAATAATAATAATAAACAAACTGCGACGGGACAGGGCTACGAAGTCGTCTCGTCCCTACTTGTCTGCTGGCAGTCCTAGCGGGTGTCCGGGAGTGGAGAGCGAGGCTGGCGGAGTGCCGCGCTGGCGGAAGTAGAATGTCCAAGGTTACAGCTCGCGGTGTCTGTCGTGACCTTAGCGTGACGTACATCAGGCTGGCTAACCTGTGAACAACACTACTGTTTACTTTTTTTTTTAAATGTGTGATGCCGTCAGGGGGTAGGGAACGCGCCAGGCTTTGTTCTTAACGTCCTACAAGACATAGTTTTGACGTAACAATCAGTAACGGACGATGACTCGAAATGATAAACAGTCAATCGTGAAAAAAAGTATTTATTTTAATAATATATAATAATAATAATAATAATAATATAATATAGTGCCTTTCCCAAAACATTAAGATACATCACTATGAAACGGTTCTGAAGTAAGTAGTTATGTACGTAGTCGAAACTCTTTCCCTAAATGCCGATAAAGGGCTCCTCTAAGAACTGGAGAAGAAAGAGCGCAGAATCATTAGAGGAATCATGAGATCGAATTACAAGAATGGCATCCAACAAAACAGATCCAACAAGGAAGTCTATAATAAAATAGAGGAGCTTTCAGACATAATCCGTAAAAGACGGGCACGATTTTATGGCTACCTCAGACGAATGGACGGCAACAGGTTGACAAAGATATTTCACTTTTTTTATTCCAACCACAAAACTATGATGTCCTGGTTTAGAAACACCAAAGAAGGCCTCTAAATGCTTCAAATTAATCCCGACTACGCATTGGACAGGGATCTCTGCTGCCAAAAGATAGTGACGAACGGGCTCAACGAGTATTTCCTCCAAAGATAAGAAGACATGGTGCCCCTTGGACAGAGGCACGTAAGCAGGCTCATTCCCAAAGGATGAGGGAATTCTGGGGGCAAATGTGACGAGACGTAACGTGGTCCTAGTTGGCCCTACCGAATTCTATAATAATAATATCGAAATGATATAAACATTTGGATATAACAAACCATTCCAATAAGTAAACATGTTGGCACCGTGTAACTTGCCTCTAATAGCAATATTATAGCGATTTATACACACACTCGTATAGGTAAAAGGCTGCTTGAGCTTCTAGCTCTCGCAGTTAAGAGGTGCATGTGCGCTTCAGAAGAAGGGAGGTAGTGCACAGTTAGCTAATCCTGTGGGGGTCCGGGCGCGGACACCAAGAGCCCGCTGATGAGCCAGCTTGGTGTTCCTAGGCGAAACCCCACACATGAAGTGGCATGAACCTAGAAAAAATCCCATTTTCAACGCGGTTGGAGATGAGGTGCAATGATGGATGTTTTTATGGTCGGAATGAATTCGTTCAGCCCTAGAACGTGGTTTTCTCCTGGTGCATTTCCTTCCTCGACCAGTGGAGTACAAGCACCATTTTGCTGTTTAGTAGCCCTCATCTATGCCACGTGATCTTTGGCGAGGGCTTCTCACTTATTTAGGGGAATAGAACAAACCTTATGCTTACGCCCTTGAAGTATTTTCTTTCATCACACATGTATCGTGTACCATTACGTAATTGAGAATGAGACCTTAAGTTTGGGGATACTTCAGTCAAATGGCTCGTGCAGGCATGCACTGGATAGTAGATATCATGCTGCGGAGCACGGTGTGCTGCTTTCTCTCTCTTCCCCTCCCATCTCCTTTAAACGTTTGCGAATGAGCGAGCACGCCATGGTTGTCAAACTAGCACATTTCAAATATACTGTATTGAGATACGCCAAGTATTTCCAGCGTGCTTTACTGCGCTTAGCATGACTTTAATTCATTAAGAACCGTAAATACACGAGCCAGTACCGTGTAAAAAAGATAGGTGAACGTAAAGCAGGAAAATAAGCGAAAGTATACAGGACTACGTACAGTATGTTGCATACACATCGTTTAGTTTGAGTCTCTGCCAATCGGGCAGCATACTTCCTCCCTGCATCTTTCTATGCATGTGCTTGTTAGTTCGACGGGTTCCGCCCATGATCATTAACCTATTAAATAACATAGCGAAAATCCAGTTTTAAAGACTTCGAAGTCATCAATTCTGGGGGAGTCCGCTAAATGTAAAAGCCCATAAGAGCCCGTAGTACAATCTTAACTCTGGACGGACAATAGTTGTAGGATTCTCTCTTGTTCATTAAATAGACTCATGTTTAGGAAGTTCATAATAATGTTATTGGTTTTACGTCCCTTTTAACTACACTGGCTTTTAGAGACGCCGGAGTGCCGGAATTTTGCCCCGAAGGGGATCTTTAACGTGCCAGTAAATCTACGGACACGGCTCCCTCGCATTTGCGCACCCTCAAATGCCAGCTGACTGCGCCAGGATACGAACCTGCAACCTTGGGCCCAGCAAGCGAGAACGTTACCCCTGAGCCACGCAGCCAGCCGTTTAGGAAGTTCAACTGTTACGTTGTGGGTAAAATTCTATTTATATGTCCACAAAATGTTTGCAGTGAAATGTGGATTAACCTTACGCTGTGGCAGCTGCAATTTACAAAACTGTACCTCTGGCAAACCAGACTTGTTGAAGTTGAATGCGTCAGAAAGTGAATAGGTAAAATTGTCCATTCTGTGCATGAAAAAATACATTAAATTCGCGTTCAATTCCGAAAGGACTGTCTTGTGATTCGTGTTCAGCAGAAATCGGTATTCCCTATTCAAGACCCGTTGGTGGACGACCCGCCGAGACACAAGGAGGATGCATTAGTCGTCCACTTCTTTGAAGACGTCTCCGCAGGAGAAGAATGCCGACAAATTCTATAATTCGTATCTATAGTCAAAACCATCTTATATTATAACTTTGTCCACCTCATAGCGTATTGACTAGCATTCTTGGCTGAAAACCCGTAGGTCTACTTCGATTCCCAGCCCAGCCGTGGAATTTAATTCTGGTCTGAGGACTGGATCGGGGTTTACTCAACCTCGTGAGACAGCTGAGAAGAGGTGGCTTCGATTCCTACCTCAGCCATCCTACAAGTGCTTTCCCGTGGTTTCCCCACTTCTACTCTAAGCGAATGTCGGGATGGTACCTAAATCAAGGCCATGACCGATCGACTCCTACCCAATCCTAGCCCTAATTACAAATACATACACTAATACAACTATCACAATGACACAGATTATCAGACACGCATCCAAGTACATGGAGCTATATGACCACGATGTCGGAAAGCTCCTACATGAAACTACTACTACTACTACTATTATTACTATAGGCGTCGCTTTATAGGTTATGTTGCGATTGAGAGTGGCCAACGATGGGGAATTTTGGCGAACTTAAAATGGCGTCACACTAACAGACGACGCGACGTTCAGTTCATGCTGCCAACTTTCTAGTTACATTCTAAAGTGCCAGCTTCAAGCTTCAGTGTCTGTAAGAGGTCTGCACACATGTGACTTTGAAACTAGAGTGGCAACAGTGATAACTCAGCCCTACAGTAAAATATTGTACTACAAATCACAATGTTTGTAGCGGTGGGAAGGTTACATGTTTAGTAACTTGCTTAAGTTGACGTGGACTGCAGTACCGCTATGTTTCATCATTACGAATGAATAGACTAATACAGAGAGGTGTCTTGTGAAACAGAAGATTCGGTTTCGAGCATCGACATTGGTCTTATTTTAAGTTTTTACGCTTCAATAGTGTACAACCTAACAGGAAAGGGAAAACCATGCGATTACAATTCCGTGAGAGTAAAGTATAGTCGTGACGGACGAGTACCCAGGCGGCGTTTTTTCATCCCCCATACCGCTTGGTTACGTCCAACTTGTTATGAGAGTTCGGTGCCGGTTCCCTTTCTCTCGACTACAGAAGTCCCTCGTAAGTTAACGGTACTTAAAAATTACTGTGACTATTGTCTTGGAGAGAGAACCATGACGAATAGAAATAAATAGTGTTATCAACCGCGCCCCGCTCTGCTAGCGCTAACGGCGCTGATCCCCAAAGCTACACCGACAGCTGTTCAATAGTGGGATACGCGCTGGGCTACATAAACCTCTTTACGAAGGCTGCGGTTACGCTGATTACAACAAATTGTGTGTTTAGACTTATGAATAATACTGTCAAAAAGTTGTCATTAATATTCTCTGTCCCCATGTAGAACTATCGTTTAAAACCCTCCGTTAGTCGCGCATTGGTCTGACAGCTCCAAGGTTCGTTGTATTAGTTTTAATATCAAGCCAACAGTTCAAGTTATGATCTTATCGTCTCGTGACATCTTACACCAAACCATAGTAAGCATTTTTCTGGAGTTGTGAAATAGCGTGCCTAAAAATAACTTTATCACGTGTAACACTTTGTCAGCGTGATATTGATAGTACCAGCGCTCCCATTGATGTTACATTCTGTTAGTGAGTGGCAGGTGTGCTGTTATAACGATTATTTGGCTTAGTATGTTGCCTTAGTTAATATCAGTAAGGAGACTGCGCCTTATGAAAAACTAAGGATGCAGATGAAGCGTGTCACCTTCTGCTGAAATATAACGAATAGCTACTGATATCGCGTCAGGAGATGGTAGTCCAACACGCTGTGGCGGAGCGCGGGGGGTCTTGCAGTACGCATGCGCGGCCCTCATATTCCAAACTTAAATATATCGGCTTCGCGCATGCCAATCGCTGTTATTGCAGCACACAACACGCAACCAGTGAAAGAAGGAATGTGCTGAGTGAGTGAAACAAGTAGTGACTAACTGAATGTTTTCGGAATGCGCGATACGCAGTGAGCGGGAAGACATCTGCAGTTCAAACCCGACTGCCAACTCCTGGCGCGATATCAGTAGTTCATGATTCAGTAATTTCAAAGGAATTTGTGACTCTTGATACTGAAGACAAAGTTGAAACAAGATCCGAAGATCAGGAGGATGGTAACGGAAGCGAAGAATTGGATGACCGTTTATTTTATTGGCAGGTTGGCCATTATTATATGTCCGACTCATTCTTGGCCACTTGGCTATCACCACGGAAGTCCGGGTTCGATTCCCAGCTCTGCCAATAAATTTAATACTGGTCTGAGGGCCGGAACGGTGTTCACTCAGCCTCGTGAGACAAAAATGTTAAGAGGCGCGTTCGATTCCTACCTCAGCTATCCTGGAAGTGGATTGCCGTGGTTTCCCACTTCTCCTCCAGGCAAATGCCAGGATGGTACCTAACTGAAGGACACGGCCGCTTCCTACCCAAATCCGACCTCTATTACAAATACACACACTACTACAGACATCATAATGACACAGGTTATCAGACGAATTCTAAACAAACCCAAACACACGGGGATACGTGACCACGATGTCGTTAAGTCCCTAATGAATCAACAACTATTATTATTTTAGGCCTATTATTATTAAGACGGATTTTTTTCGTTTTAGGTAAGGATGGCACGAAATAGAACAAGTAACCATGGAAGGCTGCCTTCATTCCGTATCCTACTGGGCGGCTTTCGTGATTTTACATCAGTGGATAGATATTTCGGTAAATTTTGAAAAATTTGAGGTACTGATCCTGGTTTTAATTTCCACTTCACGCGAGGAAGTTTCACGTTCTCATAGTTCACTACGAAAGAGTCCGCCTTTATAATAATTAAATCTTCCGAAAAATGTTCGTCACAGATTCTATTTTTGATCGACAATTGCTTATCCTTCCACGGAAAAACTCTCGCCCATTTCGAAAACAGATTTGTTTCTTTTGGCGGTGTGAAAAATGTCTTCCATCAGATTTTCTTCGTAACCCGATTTACTTCCAGGAACAAAACTTTACGACATTTTCCCGAAACAACAGAAAACTTAGTTGTTTGCACACACAAAGCACTGCACAGACATTCGTAAATTATTACAAAGAAACAAATTCCCTCGAATAATATGACTTTTCGCGCACAGGATATTACAGTACTAACCTCGTGGGTTACTGTCATACGAGCTTATAGTTCGTCGCGACTTCCGCGCCACACACTGGCTGGACCATGAACTACAATGCCTAAGTAGCGGAGTGATGACACTGTTTATTTCTATTCGTCATGAGAGAACCTTAAAAGCCAACTTCCACTTAATGCCCCTAACCCTCATGCCTTTCCCCCAGGGGCTCACATCTAGTGGGACGTGGGTTGGCGACCACGGGACCCCAGCAGAGTCCGGCATTGCTTCCACTTACTTGTGCCGGGCTCCTTTCCGTCTTATTTCCTGTCGACCTCCCTTGGTCAACTCTTGCTCTTTTCCGACCCCGACGTATTAGGGTATCCGAGGCCAAGGTGTCGTTCACTTTCCCGCCTTAATTGACCCTTCTCTCATCTTTCCTGATCCCTCCTTCTTCGAGGGGTCAGACCTCTTGTTTTCTCTTCATTATATTTCCTTTTCTCTTAAGATTCCCGCACTGTTTTTGTTAACTGGCTCCCCGTGTAGCCTATCTAAATTTCATTTAGTTTTTTTTTTTCATCTACCCTCCATTTTGTTGGTGTTTTCAATCTCCGTTGCATTTTGTAAGTCTTTTCGATCTAAATTGCATTTTGTTAGGGTTTTTAACCTCAATTGCATTTTGTGAGGATTGACAATCTAAATTGCGTTTTAGAAAGTCTTTCAATATAGGGGATGGGACTTTTGTGAGTATTTTGAATTTCAATTGCATTTTGTATTTTCAACCTAAACCGCTTTTTGCAAATATCTTTAATCTAAATTGCATTTTGTAGGGTGTGCATTTTGCAAGTATTTTGAATCTCAATTGCATTTTGTGGGCATTTTAAATCTAAATTGCATTTTGTGGGTATTTTGAATCTAATTACATTTTGTAAATATTTTCAATCTAAATTACATTTTGAAAGTATTGTCCATCCAATTGAGTAGTTTGAATCTACCATAAATTTTGTAAACATTTTCAATTTCAATTGCATTTTGTAAGTATTTTGAATATCAATTGCACTTAGTGATTATTTCGAATCTGAAATGTCAATTTTTCAATCTAAATTGCATTGTGTATTTTCAATTTCAATTGCATTTTGTAAGTATTTTGAACCTCAATTGCATTTTGTACGTATTTTCAATCTCTTTTGCATTTTGTAAGTATTTTGAATTTCGCTTGCATTTTGTAAGTATTTCGACTGTAGGTACATTGCATTTTGTACGTATTTTGAACTTAACCTACATTTTTTGCGTATTATTCAATCTATTCCTTTTGTGAGTATTTTTCGTTCTAAATTCCCTTGTGTAAGTATTACCGCTCTCCATTTTGTGAGTACAGTAGTTTCAATCTGAGTTCCTTTTTGTAAGTATTTTCCTTCTCACTTAATTTTCGTTCTGGTTTCACCTCATTGACATTTTCGCTCTCACCCAGACCATTAGGGGCTGATAACCTATAAGTTAGGCCCCTTAAAACAACAATTATCATCATCATCATCATCACCCTCATGCCCTGCTGCGCGAGGAACACTGTGGGGCGTGGTGGCGCAGCGGTCAAGCTGTATGCCTCTCACCAAGGGAAACCGGGTTCGATTAACGGTCAATACATGTGAGATTTTCGAAGTGAAATGCCATGTCCTGTGGTTCGGATTCCACGTAAGAAGGTGGTCCCGTGGCTCATGATCGCGAGATTAACGGTTACGTAAAACTACAATCTTTGTTTTTCGCGAGAAGCACTTGCACCCTATCACTATACCGATTCGTTTGAAACTGCCTGGGAGGTTAGCCGTCGCAACTATACTAAAGGAATGGAAAGTTGCCTGTGTATTCGGGTAACCAGTTTGTGGCGACGTTGCTAATCGGCCGCGAACTAGCTTTGTACAACTTCAGGTATCGCTTCAAGTTTTTGGATCTCTTTCAATGGTGTGTGTTCCACGTAAGGCTTGTCTGCCTGGAATTGATGAGTTACAATACTCTACAAATGTCAACATTATGCTTCGTTCCATTAAATGTTCTTCCGAACTTCAGTTTGGCCCGTACTACCGTAATGTTTTTATTGGTGTTGTGAAGCCTGTCACTTTGGTGAACGCAGGCTGCGCGTGTGACAGGACCTTCCTTGCGTGATACATGGCCCTGTTGTATTCCGGAAGAAATCCCTTGTCATCGAGGCGTTTCAACCCTCCTTTTTCTGAAGGAAACGAAGAGAATGTAACGGTAGTTAAAATTGAGGGTCGTGTATAATAGTAGGACTCACTCACTTAAACCACTACAAAGTTAGTTACGTATTCTCTGAAGGAAATTTCTCGTCCGAAGAAAGATGCCAACATTGATATTCAAACTTGACAGGTTAGTTTTGTTTTTAATGTAAACGGTCGTCTCGAAGGGAAACAGTGTACATTGTTGTAGATGAATGTAGTTTATTTTGCCCTGAAATGGTACTATGAAATCAGAGTTGTTCGGTTCGACTGATAGCTGCGCGGACCAGAAAGGCGAACTCGACAGAGACAATGCTATGATCCGGACTAGTTCAGCTTTAAATCTGAAAACTTAACGCAGATGCACGATGTTCCAATCGCCGTTTCTCCGCCTAAGCTAATCGACAACAGATATTTGCTGCTACCTTACGTAACTATGCCATGGAACCACTATTTTCACCAGATACTGGAAGCTCAAATTGTTCAACCCTCACAAATGACTTTGAAACTGATAAAAGGCAATATTTCTGTTGAGTATGACAAATGAGTTAGATTGTACGCATTCCTTTGTAATAATAATATATTATTCCACTCATGTGTTGACTGCAATAATTGCAAAATGTGATAGGTTATGTTTTATTACTCTAACTATACTTTTGTATAAAATCACAAAGGAGGACGGACTAACTTGTCGGGTTCGCTCTTCTGGTCGGGTACGCCTCAATTCTAGATACGGTAGCTTAATCTTGTGCAGTCTTCATAAAATAAAAATACATTATTCTTCTTTAGTATGCGTTGCATTATAGACGGAGTTGGGTAAAATACTCTCAAAATGAATTTTCGATACAAAATTCAAAATCCCAATAACTGAATCATTTAAAATACCAAAATTGTGTTTTAAAATAAATCTGAAAATAGCTAATACTTCCAGCGAAAAAGATCTCCATTCCATTAAGATTTTTCAAATCAATGGTTTGTAAGCATACTATACTGAAAGTGTTTTAATTTCAATTTAAATTTGGTTGGTTGGTTCCTCAGTTTAGGGGCTGTGACAACGCGGTCATGTAGCCCCGTGTACTTCGAGTGTGTGTAGAATCTGTCTGATAACCGATGTTAATTGTGATGGCTGTATTAGTACGTGTTATCTGTAATTAGGTATAATAATAATATCCTATGGCCTCGGATGCCGGGAGCAAGCTCTATTTGATGCCCAGTGGGCAGCTTGCAGGTCGAATTTTGTCTTTAATTGGAGCGCTATAAAAGTCGGAGGTTAGCTCCTTAACACTATAGCACTTTCTAGTAGAGAAAGGAGGAACTTTGTGTTGGCGAAAAATCCCGAGATTAATTTTGTCATTATGGACATGGCCTACTATATTCAAATGGGTACTTTAACATGCCAAAATCGTATAACATGCGTGCCGTGATTTTTTTCGCCTTTCAAACGTCACTTACACGGCCAGGAGCGAACCTGCAAGCTTGGGGGTTACACGATTTTAACCACTCACCCACTATGGCAAGCTGTAATTCAGGTAAGGACTGCAGACGTTCAATTTCAAGTAAGTTAGTTCATAATTTAACTACCAAATGCTACCCTCAACGACACCTAGCTGTTAACTTGGTTACTAGATGCCACCGCAACTGGCACCTGGTGGCGAACGTTGAAACGTAATAGAGCATTAATCAAATCTAACCTACAAATTTAGCTTCGCACAATTGTAGTTAGTGGAAGGTTCTTTTGCATGCCATAAATCGATGACATGGGCCCGCCGGCTTTACTTCCCCTCCGAAGGAAGGCATAGCCTACTGAGGGATTTTTAACGCTCTAAATAATCTGACGACTTCGGCCGGGTTTGAACCCGCGATCTTGGGCACAGAAGCTCAAATTTAATTTTAAAACACAATTTGGTATTTTCAACGATTCAGTTATTGTACTTAGAATTTTGTATCGAAAATAAAATTTTGTGAGCATTTTGCCCAACTTTGATTATGGGTTATGTTATGAGTTATCTGATTAACGATGTCAAGATTGGTAAATCCGGCAGGACGCCTCAGTGGCAGACGACGATCAGCTTCATGCTGCCAACTTACAAGTTAAATTATAAGTGCCAATTTTCAGTGTCTGTAACTGGTCTCCAAAGATGGTGAATTTGTAACGCTAGTGTTAACAGTGAATACAGGCCTGATTCAACCTACCAGTAAGACATTCTATTATAAATCACCATGTTTGAAGTGATATGAGACAAATGGTAAGGTTACATTGTTAGTAACCTCTTTAAGGTTACGCGGGCTATAAAGGCGACCGGCAGTGCCGACCGACAGGCAGTAAATACAGCAGTAAATGCCTAGAGCCGAATCGCCTTTCATTCCACGTGACAGTTCTCATTTACGTTGGCAAACCTAACGTTGAATAAATGTAAAACGCGACGTGTTGGCCATTTCGAGCCTATCAAAGCGCAGTATTTCAAAACAGTTTGAGGCTGTGTGGCGAGGAGAAGCTGCTGTGTTCCCTGTAAACCAGTCGTCGTTATTGCCACGTAAGTTAGTGTGTTGTATTCAGTCTCTTTTCAATTTTCATTCTTTCGTGAAATGTCTAAGAATAACATATAAGGAGACCTCGCATGTGCAGTTCAGACTCGCGGGGTTGTAATCCTTTGCGTCTAGGTTTGCCGTTAAATAGTCAGGCGTCACAGAAAGTGCCAAGAGTGCATCGTAGGCGTGTCATTTGTTATATTCATACGACCCTGTTTGTAATATGGTAGACACATGCTAATCACTGGCATTCGAAAGAAAAACAAATTAAGTGATTAAGTACCGGTACATATTGAAATGTGAATTTACGAAGCAGAAATGCAAAATGAACTAGTCAGCTGGCAGTACAGTATATAACGGTCATTGTGGCAACGTCGCAGGGTTTGCTAGGGCTGAGTAGTCAACATTACTCAAAACTGTCATGTGAAATGTTAAGACCCCCGTGTATAGTTTCTATAGGGAACTAGCCCAATACATCCGGTTCCTCATTGAAGATCGTACCATCGCAAAAGGTACAAACAAATAATAAGCGCGCTCATGGTAACTGTTTTGGCCCAGACTCATACCATATCATGAATCAGTTTGTTTTAGATTTAGATGATTCGAAACACTAGCGGCAAGAGGCTTTCTTGCATTATGTAACACACGCACGTGTTGTTCTTGGTGCACCATGTAGCCTACTGGATGTTGTTATTGCCCTCAACAACTACTGTCAATCAGGTATAATTTTCAGTCCACCTCTAATTTTTAAATTCCATTCCAAATTTCTATACTTTCATCTGTGTTAAGAGGGGCAGATGACCTCGTAGTACCGCCCCTTAAAACAATAACAACTAAATACGGGACTCTTGCATGAAATCTCGCATTTCAACATCATTGTCATAGTAAATTAGCCTCGCAGAACAGTTCTGGCAGGGACCATCGGCTTATTTATTTGTTTATAAATAAATTGTTGATATTATGAAATTAGTGTGCAATTCGTCACTGCTCCGGATAAATCATTTTGAATGCTCATTTGTTACGATTGGTTACTTGCGAGGGATATATAGTACTGAAATAGTATGATTATACTAGGGAATCCGTGCGAGAAATTCCGCATTTCAACATGTCGTTGTGCATTAGCCTAGCACAGCAACAATAGGCAATTTATAATGAGCACGTTTTCTGTTTATATCCTGTCGTATCCTGTGTATGTCAGAATTACTTGTCTGGCTGCGTGGCTCAGGGGTAACGTTCTCGCTTGCTGAGACCAAGGTTGCAGGTTCTAAACCTGGCGCAATCAGCTGGCATTTGAGGGTGCGCAAATGCGAGGGAGCCGTGTCAGTAGATTTACTGGCATGTTAAAGATCCCCTTCGGGGCAAAATTCCGGCACCCCGGCGTCTCTGAAAGCCAGTGTAGTTAAAAGGGACGTAAAACCAATAACATTATTATTATTATTATTATCAGAATTACTTTCATTTGTTGTAATTGTTGCTCTGTTGATGTGCCTGATGTAGATGACCGAGCTACCTGTGTAGGAGTTGATGTGTCCCGCTCGGCTTTACTGTTATGCGGGTTCTACGTAACAGTTCTGGCAGGGGCTATCGTCTTGTTTATTTGTTTAAAATAATGTTCTTTATAAACAAATAAATATATTTCCGTTGACGTTTCAAGAAATGCAAGATTTTTCCTGTACTATTGAGACGATTTTGGGAGAAACCGCACCTTCTAACTCATGGTTTAAGAGATTGAGTTTTATGAAACATACACCTTAGCGTTTTGTATGATGATGATGTAGGAAAACTAACATTGGGCTTGCAATATGCTATAGGTTACAGAAAAATTGCAAAGTATATGTTATAAATATTTACGCATAATTATGAAGCTGTTCGTTTATCTTATTGTTAGTCTGCAGTCTAATTTAGAATCCTCTCACTGAGTACATAGGAGCTGTTATGCTCCATCTATAACGTCAGACAATGGAAACCTAATGTGAGAGAATTAGGAGACTTTTAACCATATTTAAAATCTCAGCTGAATAAGACTGTTATTGCAAAAAGCAGAGAAGATCTTGAGAGCACAACAGGTTAAATTTGTGGAGGTGACCCAGAAAACAATCATGTTAGAATTTGATGTTCGTTAACGTATGCTACTTAGAAATCGACGAGAGGACGTATGCTTACGGAGCCATTTGTGGATGAATAGCTTCATAGTGTCTTATAAATTGAGAGGACCTAAGCAACTCGTTCCAATCAGTAATTTGTCGACGGCGTAGCAGTGGAATGTCCTAAAACGCTTTGCTGACATCCAAACGTCTTCAGTGTTGACCAGAGCTGAAGATTTTTCATATGAGCGTTTATTGCAGTGTGTGTAGCTTTATTAGGGAGAAGGTAGGGGTCCTCTGGATTTGAAATACGGCCCTGTACTATCCCGGATTTACTGGAGGTGCCCATCGCGGTCGTGGCGCTTCTCTCGATGCTAAGTTTTGACAAAACCATTAATATCCATTAATGACATACGTAACCAAATAGATTTCACCTTTCTTGTAAATCTCTAGCTGGCACCATTTCACCGCCTTCAGCTATCATATCGCTCAGTGCGTAGAGCACAGGGTGTAACTTCGTTTCTCCATTCGCTAGGACAACATACTGTATTATCAATCTGGGTTCTACAATCGCTCTGCTTGACTTTGGAACGACCTGCCTCGTGCAGTAAAAGACCTTCTTCCACGACAATTTCGCCTAAAATGTAAATTGAATGCATATACTGTATAATGTAACTTCGTGTGTAAGTCGAAATGTGTGCGTGCGTGTATGTATGTATGTATGTATGTATGTATGTATGTATGTATGTACGTGCGTATGCGTATGAATGTGTGCGTGTGTGTACTTGTATATGAGTGAGTGTGTGTATGTGTGTTATCTTCCCTTTTATTTAAGAATTATATGTTATAGATGTCATGTACAGCAGATTATATGTTTATAGCAATGTAAAGTTGTAAATTGTATAGGCCTCGGTAACATATTCAGATTTGTATAGATTTTATGAACGGAGATGGAGACACTGCTGTGTATGTGGGGCTTGACCTTTCTCATCTGCCGTCCATAAATTGCAGGCACAATTTTTGGAAATAAATAATAATAATAACGTGCAATATGCGTCTAGTTCTGGGCTGGCCAAGTTAACAAAACCGCACGCAGTGTGTGCTGCTAGTTTGCGAGACATACTGTATGACTACAGAGGAGAGCGCATAAGAAGGCGGGTGTGAGAGAGTCAGTCATTGCGATGTCGCCAGACTGATTGGTTCCTCAGTTTAGGAGCTGCGACAATGTGGTCATGTAGCCCCGAGTACTTGCGGTGTGAGTAGAATCTGTCTGATAACCGGTGTGTGTTATCTGTAATTCAGGTAAGGACTGCAGACGATCAATTTCAAGTAGTGCCTAAGTTACTTTTGCTACCAAATTCTACCGTCAACGACACCTAGCTTAACGCCAGAATACCTATTTCCGTAAAGAAAACTTGGAAGTTTGAAAACTATTAGGTCTGCTTTTGTCGATTCTTTACCCATAACATATCGGAAGTATTTTTTTAAAATAGAAACTCATTTGCATTGTGAATATTGACCTTGATAGGAAATTGTAGAGTCTCTTAAAAATTTGGATTCTTACTCATATGTTCTAAACGACGAATATATCCTTGCCTCTTTCACCCTCGCTGTTTTACAAGGAAGTGTGAAATGAGTAACTAGGTGTGCGGGTTGCGTTGAGCTCTCCCCACATCATACTGCTCGGGTCCAAACTCCGTGAACTTGCGGGGTGAGAGGAAAGTGCAGGGAAGGGTCAGTGAGAAGAGAAGGGTCTGTCAACAGCCCGCCGTGATATCTGGTATTCCTTTCTATTCCAATTTGCTCAAACCACTGTGGTGTTACGAATGAGTGAGTCACCGTCCACTGTATTTGGTTCTGTACTATGCAAGGACCGAGAACCCTCATCACTCGTCAACACCACTTCTCATAGTTCGCGATGCACATTCCTCTCAGGTTCACCCAGCTTAGACCCGAGCAGTACATGTATCAGTGTGTACAACAAAAGTCAGCCAAATCCAGTTATCGTTCGTTTCAATATCACGAACTCGTGTGTCCATTTAGCATACTCTTGTATGTGGTCCTATTTCACCACATATCTTGCATAAACAATTTTAGCGCAAATCTACAGGCTCTATAGGGCAAGACAAATGTTTGGAAAACATTGCTCCAAATGACTTCGGTGTATTTTGATTTTAATTATGGTTAGGGGAGATCTTTTTTTTTTCTCGCTTGAATGATGCTCTTCTATAGATGTGAATGGTGTTGAGCAGCAAGATATATATGATGAGGCTGCAAGTTGCCTCCTGATGAAGCTTGCTGAATCAACTTGGCGCTATGTTCTGAACGTGTGGATCACCCGAGCATCACCCGCGGTGTTGCCAATATATTACTTTTTTAAATCCAAATGTAGGGTTATATAATACTCACACAGCAATGATAGCATAGGTTCGTAGAAAATTTAATAGCAGAACACAATGAATGTCAAAGTGTTGTTTGTTTTAAATAGAATAAGAAGGCAAGGTACAATTTTGTAAAGAGAAAAGGTCAGAAATTGTGCTAGATAGCCAGAGAAAGAATCTTGTTGAAGGTAACAGGGAATTCTTGTGACACTGGTAAACAGCGCATGTTGTTCACCGAGACAGGCGGCGCTTCTCAAACTTTTTTAAAATCATACCTTCATATCTCACGAAACCTCACCAATGAAAATTATTTATTTCCACAGATTTTTATTCACTTAATTTATGTTGTACTAGCCTAACGGGGGCGTGATCGCGCAGGGTCAAGCTGGTAGTCACTAAGGTGAACCGGGTTCCATTCCCGGTTAATGCTTGTGAGATTTTCGACGTGAAATGTCACGTCCTGTGGTTCAGATTCCGTATACAAAAGGGAGGTCCCGTGGTTCATGATCGCGAGAGATTATCGTAGCACTACAAACGTCCTTTCTTCCTTCCTAAAATGTGAATCGTTGTAAGACATCACAAGTTGCAGGCTAAATAAAAGTACTTATTTATAATGAGGCCAAATATCTATTAGGCCTACGCATGTTGTATATTTTTAAGAAAATAATATTTTACAGCGTACTTAGTACATGGTCCTATACAATTGTACAAAACTAGTAATCGTATTCGACTTTTGTTAAATCCCCTCCTCCTCCCTTGTCCGTGGAAATGCTTCTTTACAAAACACCTTGCCCATTCAAAAGTTTGATAATAGTATTTTACTTAGATAGACGGCCAGTGAAAAGAAATAAAGTGTGTGTTGTAATGGTTACACCCGGTGCGGACATTCTTTTATAATGCTAGATAATCCCCAGCGATATTAAATGGAATCCGCTGCTGGATAAGATACATGCCACAGTAGACTCAACTAACGGCACAGCGAAGGACATCTGAAGTACACTGTATAACAAAAAAGAAAAAGACGCACCAGGAAGGAATTGTCCGATGGCGATAGAAATCTGTGGATGTAAGGAACAGACATAGAAAAACAAACTCTCAAAAGTGCACAACAATGGAATGATTTATTGAAGAGTTAGAGCGTTGCAAAGTGAGGACGTCAATAAGGTGTTGGTCCACTCCTGGCCTGGATGCAAGCTGTCACTCGATGTGGCATGGACTGATCAAGTTCCCGGATGGCGTCCTGAGGAATTTCGTGCCAAATGGGCTAAATTGGCAAAATTCCGGGATGTTCACAATCGCCTTCCCATGACGTCCCAAATGTGCTCTATGAGAGAGAGATCAGGCGACCGTGCTGGCCAAGGATGGATAGGGCAAGCTTGAAGACAGTCCATAGCAACACGTGCCGTGTGCGGCCGGGCAGTATCCTTTTGGAAAGTAAGGCCTTTATGTCGCTGAAGGAACGGGATCACAACCAGCCGTAGAATGTCATCAACATACACCGCTGTGCTGTCAGTGTGCCAGGAATGACTACCAGAGGGGTCCGGCAATCAAATGATATGGCACCCCAGACAATCACACCCTGTTGTGGGGCTGTGTGGCGTGCGATAGTCAATGCAGGATCCCCACGCTGACCTGGACGTCTCCAAACACGTCTGCGGTTGTCGTCAGGGCACCGTTGGAAACGGGACTCGTCACTAAAGACTATACGTCCCCAGTCAACACTGTTCGACGTTGCTCGAGCGCGGCACCAATGTAATCTGACTTGACGGTGAACAGGCGTGAGTGGTAAGCGGCGTAACGGGCGGCGCGAGCGCAAATTCCTGTCGTTCAGGCGTCTGTTGATGGTCATGGTGGACACATGTGTTCGGGTCACACGCTGGATCGTTGATAATGACGACTCCGGTGCTGTGGCAGCTGTTCTGACAATCGCTCTGTCTTCCCGTGCTGCTGTGACCCTCGGTCGACCACTGCCGTTGCTGACCCACGCTTGCCAGTATCGTCTGATGGCCGTATCACTTCGACCCAAATGTCAGCGTCATCTCGATTTGACCAACCAGCTTCTTTCAATCCGATCGCACGACCTCTTTCAAACTATGACATCTGCTCATAATGAGCACGAATCCTTCGGCGTGACATTCTTACAGCCGACGTTAAGATATCGCAGTCAAATACAACAGCTACTTTGAGCATACGCCTCAGAATCGCGCCTTATATACACCTGATGCATGCGCAGGTCGGATGCGCGGGGTTCCCGCTATTCATTCATTGGACACGAAGCTTTAATCAATTGCATGTTAAGTCCGAATGTCTTTGCGTACGTAATTTCCTTACAAGCGGACAAAGCCTTCCCGGTGCGTCGTTTTTTGTTGTTATACAGTGTATACATCTATTGCCGACTTCGTCTCACCGGGTGTGTCTCAAGAATATGACTTTTTCCATTGGGAAGGCAGTATGGTTCAAATACCCCCGATGTCAATTTTGAAGCGTGTTCATCCATAGCAAAATAGCTTCGATGTCAATTTTGAAGTGTGTTCGTTCCTCCATAGCAAAATATCTTCGATGTCAATTTTGAAGTGTGTTCGTTCCGCCATATCAAAATATCTTCTATGTCAATTTTGAAGAGTGTTTCTCCATAACTCCCCTTTTAATGAGTGGCAAAGTGAAAACCTTTTGCAGGGTGGGTGGTGATATTTTAAGGTAGTCGGGAACACATGATACCCCAGGCCAGGAACCGCTGAGAGACGTGATTAACAGTTTTTTTTCTGATTTGTTTACATTATTTAAACATGCCTATAGTGCGGGGCACAGCATTGCAGGCCTGAAGGCCAACTGGCCCTCCGCTCCGCTCTTCTCCCCTTTCCCGGCGGTGTTGCCATGCTATTGCACCGTACCTTCAGTCGCATACTGGATGCGAGAACGTACAGGACAACACCGCACCGACTACGCGTGACCGTCAGGCTTACAGTGCTTTGTCCCGCACTATAGCAGACTAATCGTATGGCCTATTACTTCGTGTTTGCATTGTGGTGTGCATCATAATGAAATAAAGAAATTATTCCCGGGGTGGATCGCATACGGCGAGTGGTTTTCCCAAAAATTCGCGTTAAACTCAATCACTTTGTGGGGGGCAGTTCTCTGTAATCAACTTGGCAACAACGCTTCAAATGTTACGTGTGCACAGCAGGGCATATGTGGAAGAGCAGATTTCCTCGTCCTCCTTGAGACCGTCCTTCTCACGGGCTGCTTGTGTGACCTTTACCGGGATACCAGCTGGCTACATGTATGTTACGTGTTAACTTTAGTATGTTTCTCAGATTTGTTGATGTTTACACATATAACCAATTTGTCTTGTTTCGTCTTTGGGTTTACGTCCAATAGTAGGCTTGCAAGCGCTGTTGCCGAATGCGACGTAATTTTCTTCCCGTTTTCTCTTAAACCACGCACCTTTTACTATATTATGTTTTTAGAAATAATCGACGCCATGTCTGTGATATGTGATACAGATACCAAATCGTATTTTGATCTACTCAGCCGTTTTCGGGTTATAAGCGTCCAGACAGAAACAAAGCATGAAAAGCGAAACACTACGAATTTCAGGTAAAACTCGAATGTTTGACCGTTTCAAATCTGATATAAATGGAATGTTGTGACAATGCAGCAATATGGCAATTTATCATGAGTTAGCCCATCAGCGCAATACTTGATAAACATATAGTTGATCGTGTCAATCACAACACCAATACTACTGTGTTCCGCCTTTGGACACGAATAACCACAAACGGCTGTCTTTGGTTTATTGCTGTGAAATCTCGCGCCGAGTATTGTCTATAACAGTTATTCTCGCTTCTAAGTCAGGTTGTAATGGATCTTTCCCCCTGAAAACTCAACAAAGGCAGTGGCATTAGTGGATGATAGGCACAGTGCACGCTATATGGTAGACGTTATAGGAACGTATTGTTCTAACACGTACAGGACTGTTAAAGGTTCAGAGAAGACAATATCTACATACACTAGGAGGCCCGTTTCTGGTCGCAGGAGAATCACCACTAAGCGTAACGATCGCGTTCTCGTAATGCAAGGTCTTCATGATCGACACACTGTGTGGGGGACAGAAATCGGTTGCAACAAGCACGGAGCACGAACATCAGCGAATACCACAAGAGAACATTCGAGATTGCATCCTGGCCATGCCTGATCGAATCACAGCTGTAACTGCGGCTAGAGGCGGTAATATCCGTTATTGAACCAACGGAAATGTGGTGCAAACAAGAGGACAAACTGATTAAGTCGTAGAGTAAACATTCGTAATCATACAGTGTAACAGGTCGAAGGACAGAACGATGGATTCCAGGTTTCGGCATTTGCAAATTCGTGTTTGTGCACTGTTGTGATTGCCATGATCAATAATGTTATCAATTATTGTATACATTGTCATATTGTTGTAATGTCATAGTATTTGATTAATACAAGGTTTGAAACTTCGACATTGATTTTTGTCTGAAATTCGTAGTGTTTTGTTTTATTTTTATTTTTTGGCCGGTGAGTAGGATACAGGGTGATTTAGCTAAGATGACCACCTCAAATATCTACGGAACCGCTTAAGATATCGTCATTCTGTTTTCAAATTCTTCAATCGTATTACGAGGCTCATACAACACGGTCCATTTCGCTCCCAGCTCCCAGAAACCGGTAGCAACTTTCAATTTTTAAAATAGGGCCATACGAATTCCACCCACTGGAACAACTAAGAATCAAGTAAGTTTAGTGATATGCTTATTTTGCAAATCTGACGGGTACTCTTTGAGATATTAAAGGTTTCCATATATGTCGGCATAGACAGAAAGCTATGCACCAGCCGCTGAAATGTGGAGTGCATGTTATCTTGCGTGACCCACTCCTTGTTGACACACACATAGTTTTTTTTTCTCGTTCTATGTATACGGTCATCTTAGTTGAATCACCCTGTATACATATATTCTTAAATTCTACGAGTCAGAACATTGAAATAGCATTTTATGATTATATTGTTACGGCTGTGAGTTTGTTTCATCGCTCGCCGCATGAGTCACAACTGCCCCAGGGCTGGGCTGTGCTCTGCCACAGTGTATTGCGTGCGCCTTATGCAACAGGACTACTGGGACAAAGGGATGGTCCAGAATATTCGTGACTCAGCCAGTGATGGAAACCTCGAGAAGCCGTGAACCCTGTATGGGTCTAGAAGCATTTATTGAGCCACCGGCCCGCTATATAAGAGTGACCTGTCAAGCAGTGTGTGTGTGTTTTACGAGCTAGTGCGAGCGTTTATCCTGAGTGACAGAAGTGTGGTGACTTGCGAAACCTCTAGTGAAGCCGATTCTCTTGTCAGCGAGGGAGTGAGAAACATACGGGGGACTGCCTGTGTTTTGAGCGAGTGTGCTTACTCAGTGCGAGAGAGGTCATTGTGGTGAATTGCAAAACAATGAGTGACAGACTTAGTGCAGCTGTTTCCAGCCAGCGTACGGGACCGGACTCATTAGCACGGATTAACTTCTGTGGTTTGTTGACAAGTGAAAGGGGGCAAGAGCTCTCCATAAGGAAGAGAATTGAGGAAACTGGAGTTAGGTTCTAATTGCTTGTATTTGCTGATGAGTAGTGTATCTTTCTGGCCGCAATAAAGTTAATTATTTCTTTATAGGAACAATCTGCGTTGTGCTTCAACCCACCGTAATCCAGTTAAAAAAAGTGTCACTAGGGGGGTGGCACGTAACAATATATTTGAGATTTATTACCGTATTCTAGTAAGCGAATCTTACAGTTCATCCGCGCGAGACAGAATATGATTTGTATCATTGCTCTTTAGGGTTGTCAGGCAATAAAAGATTGTTCCCACACAAAGGAGTTGACAAATTGGAGTGATATCGGTTGTTTTTACTAAATTGAAGGATATTCTTCGTTTATCGATAACCAGAACTGATCAGGTGAAGTGTCCATGAATTTTATTCTTGCGTGTGTGGTCACTCTGCAGCTCTTAATACATACTGTACATTGTATGTTATATCAAATTCACGGTATTTGTAATGCATTGCTTGTAGTATTGGCTATTTTACTTCCTGTGTTTACATCCCGCGGTGCCCTTAGGACGTGTTCTGGAAATCCCGGATAGAATCGCTGAGGAGCTAGAAGGTGAGCGGCAAGCACGCAATGCAATGACACTATCTTTCAGAACAGAAATTGTTGACTGATTTGACCTCAGCGCTTCTACTTCGCTGTTCCGAGAAGCCAGTTCGACATACTTCTCGTGTCTAAGCTGCGTGAACCTGAGAGGAATGTGCATCGCGGACTATGAGAAGTGGTGTTGACGAGTGATGACGTTCCTCGGTCCTTGCATAGTACAGAACCAAATACATTTGTCGGTGACTCACTCACTCATTCGTAACACCACAGTGGTTTGAGCAGCGGCCCTATGTTAGCAGTATTGGAATAGATAGGAATACCAGATATCACGACGGGCTGTTGACTGACCCTTCCCTTCTCGCCTGACCCTTCCCTCCTTTTTCCCCTCACCCCGCAAGTTCACATAGCTTGGACCCGAGCAGTAGCGGCCTACATTCCGTCGTTACCCATGTGCGACCACAGATAATGACCCTACTATTGAAAAATAAGCCTAAGTACTGATACAGACGTTTTCTATTTAAGTATTTTTTTCTTTATCTTTAGTTCATACTTCCCAATATACATATAAGGAGTTGTTAATTTTGTGAAGTGAAAGAGACATGATTTATATCATCCTTACGTTGCCCTCTGATTACAACCGCCCCTTTTTCAGAATAGGAATACTCTTATTCCCTCCCTAGATACATTTTCGAATTTCACTCCAGGTTCTGTCGATCAAAAATGTATTACGGCCAGAAATTAAGGCATACATTTTTTAAATATTGAATTAACTATTTTGAATTTGAGCGACAAGCCATACGTGGTCTAAGTACTCACACCTTGGTGTTACGAACGCACTGTAATAGTAGTCTAATCCCCCACATTTTTTGTTTACCTTGAGCTTAAATGCCGTACCACTTCCTTTCAAATATTATAGCTTTTACCCCATCCACATTATAGCGAACTCCTGTTGGCTGAATGCCTTGGCACTTCTACCCCCAAAGTGCGGTCGTGTCTGCAATAATTTAAATTAATTTAAAGTAATGTAAATTGAAGGCTGAAAAACTAGAAATCTCAGAGTTTTGACTCCTAAACATTATTCAACCAATGAAACATGCTGGGATATTTCCTATCATTGTGACTGTATGTATGGCTCAGCGGTAACGTTCTCGCCTGCTGTTCCCAAGGTTGCAGGATCGAATCCTGGTGCAGTCAGTTGACATTTGAGGGTGTGAAAATGCAAGGGAGTCGTTTCAGTAGATTTAATGGCATGTTAAAGATCCGCTGTGGGGCAACATTCCGGCATCCCGGCGTCTGTAAAAGCCACAGTAGTTCAAAGGGACATAAAACCATTATTATTATTATTATTATTATTATTATTATCATCGTATTGAAAGCCATTTTTCAGCGGTGCCTTAGTAATAGAAATTTAATGTTTTTCAGTCCGTCTGCACGATTGTACCCAATTATTGTAATGGGTGTTTCTGTAATCCAGAAAAAAGGAATCCAAGAGAATTTTTAAATCTCATGTAAATTGTTTTCGGGATTAGGGAAACATCCATTACAATTGGGTACAATACTGTTGACCGTCTGAAAAGCATTACATTTCGATTCTTTTTCTTTTTTACGACGTTATGCCCAACTAAGGAGTGCGATTGAACCTATTTCACCGATGAATTTTAACTAGTTTTTTTCCTTTCTGCTGTCTATGCAGTGGTGGCTCTCATTCGGGGGTTCCCCCTGTGGGTAGGGTTTTTAGAATGCACCCACGGTCTCCCCTGCCTGTCGTAAGAGGCGACTAAAAGGGGACGACATTGGCTATCCTTTAAGGTTCCCGCACTGGTTTGTGAATTGGCTCCCTCGTGTGTCAAAATTACATTTTGTGAGTATTTTGAATCTCAACTACATTTTGTGCGTATTTTGAATCTAAATTACATTTTGCGCGCATTTTGAATCTAAATTACATTTTGTGCGCATTTTCAATATAAATTACATTTTGTGCGTATTTTCAATCTAAATTACATTTCGTAACTATTTTAAACCTAAATTACATTTTGTGAGTACAGTATTGATATTTGAATCTAAATTACATTTTGTGAGTATTTTCAGTCTACATTACGTTTTGTAAGTATTTTCAATCTTAACTACCGTAACTTAGTTTTGGTTCTAGTTTCTATTTGTTTATCATTTTCACTGTCACCCAGACCATTAGGGGCCGTTAACCTAGGTGTTAGGCCCCTTAAAACAACAATTATCATATCATTCGGGGGTTTGCAGCAAAATGATGTTTGTTCACAGACGATTTGAATCCAGGCCTGTCCATAAAATTTCGTCTGTTACCTTGATTTCTTGAAGGTCATTCACAATTTCTATTACCCTTGGCTTTTAATGAGGACACATGATTATACATCATTTTAGTAAGTTTTTCATTGTCCATTCTTTGAATATGTCCATACAATTTTAATCGTCGTCGTCTTCTTATTCTTGCTTCATTACAGCCAACTAAGGACCACGTCATGTCAATTGTTTCTTTTGCATTTTAATGTTGGCCCAGTACTCTTTCATTCGCAATCGATGTTGCACCTTTCTCTCCGTCGTCCACGCCTTCCCGGTTTCTAGCCTACTTTTCACATTTTGCAAAAATGAGGAAAAAGTAGACTTTTGAGATCGGGCAAATGTGTGTCTGTCTGTCTGTCTGTCTGTGTCTGTCTGTCTGTCTGTCCTTCTGTCTGGCTGGCTGTGTGTGTGTCCCCCCCTATCAACTCCTAAACGGCTGCAGCAATCGAAACAAAATTTGGTAGGAGTAAAGATCTATACCTGAATATCTCACGCCCATATTTGAAAATGATGTCAGTGCTACCAACTGCTGAAAAATCGCAATTGAAATTTGAGCTCCATGTTGGATATCTTGGAAGGTATGAATAGGAGCTATTTCAAAATTGGCACACGTATAGATAATAATATTGCAGTTTAATTTCCAGGAGGCCATACATCGCAGTGTTGCCAAAATGAATATACGCCTTCTGATAGGTCCAAATTTTAAATGCATATAACTTCTACACTATCAATTGGATTTCAACCAAATTTCGTATGTGCTATGTGTACATAAACAGACATGACTGAACGTATTATTAAGATCCACCAGGGCTGCCAACTGTTAATAAATGCTCTCAATTTATTTTATCCAAATACCAATATATCAGAAAGTATGCCAGCCGACAGCTTTAAACTATGCACACGTATAGTACCTGACATTCTATATTAATTTGGAGAAACTTATATATGTCAGTGCTACCAACATGATTCTAAGCCTGCTGAGAGGTCCAACTTTTCTATACTATCATTTGGGTTTCAACCAAATTTCGTGTGTGCTATGTGTACCATAACAGATATGTATATGCCGATTCTTAAGAGTAACCAGGGCTGCCAACTGTTAGTAAATACTGTCTCTATTTTTGTTACCCTAATATCAATATATCAGAAAGTATGCAAGCCAATAGCTCTAAACTTTGCACACGTATAGTACCTGGCATTCTAGATTAATTTGGAGTAACTAATTTACGTCAGTGCTGCCAACATGATTCTAAGCCTGCTGATAGATCCAATTTTAAAATGCATGTAACTTCTATACTAACTAATGGATTTTATTCAATTTTGACACAACAATAGATCATTTCAGATTATTTCTGACCAATACATGTATGTCATTGTTGCCAACATGATTTTACGCGCCCTGTTAGATCCAATGTTTAACTGCATGTAACGTCCATGCCCGGACTTCAACCAAATTTTGTATTCTGTACCTTAAGAGATGGAACTAAGAATATATTCAGTCACCAGGGCTGCCAACTGTAGTTCTCTATTAGGCTACAGTATGCCAGGTATACAGTATTTCGAACTAATTAGAAATTTCGATATTACCAACTTAATTTCGTCATTATTCTAGATAGATCCATATAGATTAAGCATTGGCATAGATCTTAAATTTTAAGAAAAGTAGGCTCTTTAGTTCGTTACGGAACTTCTTGTTAGTTTCGGCTTAGGTTGAAAACTCCGATGTTCTTGAAGTTTTCCCCTAAGTGGGCCACGCTCCTGGATATCTTCACATGTTATCCCAATCTCAAACTGATCTTTCTCATATTTCTGAACCAGGCCCCCTTTGTCCATTTCTCTTGGTGAAAAGCAAAAATTCGGTTGATAGCAGTGTTGATTTAATTCGGGTTATATTATTATTATTATTTTATTATTATTATTATTATTATTATTATTATTATTATTATTATAATCCTAGCGTTGTATGAAGATGTCTAATTTATAAACTATTCAGATGGTCTTTTTACGTATGTAGTCTTTCCTCTCTTTCTACCTTGACCTGTAAACGAATTCTTGTTTTCAACATGAGGGGTGGCTGACCTTGATATCTATTAGTAGTTCGACCAGGAAGTTCATCTACTTCTTTGATGCCCTGTTCTTCAGTAGTTAGCTCTTCCGTCTGAGGTCACGTCTATCCCGGTTGGTAGCTCGAGGTCTAGAGTTTTAGATTATCCAAATTTTTCCATTTGAACCCTACATTTTACGTAATCGTTACGTTACAAGGTCGTGCGACAAGATTTTTTTTTTTAAATATCTGGAATGTTGTAGATTGCAAGAACATCTTGGAACTTACTTCATTTGTTTTCTAGAAGGTAAATATAGGCTACATATAAGTGTGTGTGTGTGCACTGTGCGGGTTTAAGTTTGACAATGCAGTGTGCTAAGAGAACAAAAGACGTCAGCTGTAAAAGTGCTATGAAACACGTGACGAGCTATAGAACGTCATTGATAACACGCGGGTTACCCGAGATAAGATAGTTTCTGATCTGTGGATGTGAAACATTAAGGCGCGGGACATAAACGTGACTTCGTCCCCTTTTCCAGGGCCAGTTTTTTTTTTTTTCTGTTAATGTTTTGGAGAATTCGTGAAAAAAATTATGAAATATCGTGTTTATGATTGTAAGAAAGGCAGTGATTTTTTAAAATCATTATTAATGCTCTATACTTATGTATAAAGTTACTATTTCAATCAAGTTAATGATTTTATATAATGCATAATATTTGCATTATATATGGGAAAATAAAACTTTGTTATAGACTATTTAGTGGAGTGAAAACCTAAGTTGTATACAAAACAATATCTCATTTATTTTCATTCATCAAACATCAACGTACAAGTGACATCGTTTTGTTCTTTCATACTAATTCTCATATATGAAACTACAAGATTGTAGTGTGACAACAACCGTTCACTATCTGCGTTTGTGAGAGGTAACCAGAATGACCGCATACTTTTAAAGCTTCCAATAAATCAATCTCACTTAGCGAATGTGCATACCCTACATAGTCTTAAAGCAAATCACAGTGTTCACCAATATTTACAAACACTGAATAATGCTTTAAGTTTATACAAAGCAATTTTGTTGTTTCAAAAAATACAGTGAGGCCCTTCTCTAGAGAACAGAACCTCGCCGGGGCCGTGTGACGGATGAAGAGCGTTGAGTCACCGCCAGATGATTAGCATTTACCGATGACACGAGTGGGTCGGGAAGCACAACGTCAAAAAAGCGGTTTCTCTAGCCGCTATTCGTCGTCCTTCGAAGAATACAGAGTGTGCTTTTAGACGAGAAAATGTCCTTATTACTCCGTCTTGAACCGAGGGAAGAAGAATCAAATAATTATTAAACTTATCCATTATAATGAATGTAAACGAAACAAAAGAAAACATTTAACTCTGTAATACAGAAGCCCGTTTCAGTACTCTATTATTTTCAAGCTCCTCTATAGGGCTATATCTACTACACATGACAATAATAAAAGGATCTTGTGTCCACGGAATGGCCAGCGATCATTACTGCATGATTGAAATCAATCCCGCCGATGATCGCCAGGGATGTGAGCTCGGCAATCAACGCCATAGCGAAACCAGGCATTTCCTGTATCTACTGCACTGTGCTTTTTATTAAACGTGTTCTACATCGGTCTTAGTATTTCTATAGTATTTCTTTTCATCAAATATTTCATGTTGAACAACGTTGACTTCAATAATATTACCGGAGATACGGCCCAGTAGAAGAGTTCTCTACAGTATATGATCCCGTTTGTGAAGTCCACATTCGATATTGTTCACTAAAGTTTGTGTTACGTGAATAGTGCACTAGAGAAAAGGGTGTGTGTTGCTTATGAAGGGTTGTTCTAGGATTGGTATTGTTTTCTCCGGTTCTTGAAATGAAGGCACCCTCATTGAAGCATGGAGGAAAGTAACAATCGGGATGGCCGCAATTAGCGCCGCGTTTCAAGCCTTTGATATCCGAATGCGCTTATTTCCATTTCAATAGATGAATGACTTAGACCACTTGGAAACGTTACTCTTGTTTCTCGTCAAGAGAAAATGTAATTGTCATTCACGAACTTTTTTCTAATCGAACCTACTGTACATTTCTTAGGCAGTAAAACAAAACGCATGCTACAGTTACATAAAATTTAAATACAGTAATTTTGATCCGCGTTACGATAACTGTGTGAGCCTGCTAAGAGAAGTTCTCAGATCATCTGGTGGTGTAGCTGACCCTTGAGGTCTGGGCTCGATTTCCGGCTCTACCTAGAAATTTAATTCTGGTCTCCGGGTTGGAATAGGGTACACCCAGTCTCGTGAGGCAAAACTGAGAAGATTCCCATCTCGGCATGCTAGAACTGGTTTTCTGTGGTTTTCCATTTCTAGTCCAGGCAAATGCCGGGCTGGTTACTAACTTAAGGCCAAGGCTGTCTCCAGCCCAATCCTCCCCTCGATTTCCATTTCATTAGATGAATGCGACTTAAACCACTTGGAAACATTGCTCTTTTTTCTTGTCAAGAGAAAATGCCATTTTCATTCACGAACTTTTTTCTCATCGGTCTTACTGTACATTTCTTATTAGGCAGTAAAACAAAACTCATTAATACCAACACCACAATAACACGGGTTATACTGTTTATTTATGTGTTAATTTATTTATACAGTACACAGGGCTAAATGTCCAAGCTCCTAAATGAAACAACAGAAGTTTCCATCAGATACGCTAAAGTCCTGATTTTTGTACTGTGTAATGGCACTGCTGCATTAATTCTCACGCCAGGAAATGTTATGCTATTTGCCTACAAGAGATTTATAGGTATCCTGAATCATGCATATTAGGCCTATACAGTACAGTACACTTATTTTGTTCATCTCTCTGAGCGAGATTTTTAACTGTTAGTTCATCGCCGCTAGGTTTACATAACTACCATAATTTAAACCCGCTGTCTAATACGTATTGTTATGCTGCCATGCTCCGTAAACAAGCGCGCTCTGTCATTCAAAGCCAAATTTTAGAAGTGAGTTAATTTGGAGCTTCTTCCACTGAAGCTGGGAACAATATAATGATGAATATCGTAAGTGAGTCGTTATTTCACCCGTCGAAAAACTTCGAGAGGGAATACCGTCACTGTATTCCTACTCCAGGGTTTGTTTTTCTATTGCTTTCGAAGTATTGGTGCTTGCGTGAGAGCCCTTAATGAATGGGCACCTGAAGCTGATCCTTCAGTAACGAAAATGCTTTCACCTGTTTCTCTTAATTGTTCGTGTCTGTCCGCGACATGGGAGTTCCTTCTTCCTCATGGGCACCAATATTTCTCGCGGAGGAATTATAATTTACAGTATAAGAAACTTTACTGGAACTATCAAAATATCGTGCAGGGTCCGGCAGCGTAACTTCCTATTTTTTTAAACATTATAAAACCCATTGTATGAATCAGAAAACTTTTATTTTTTTAAATAATGTAGGCGCTTACATAAAGTTTTGTTTTACTTAGTTTTGAAGATCAAATCAGGTAGGTGACGTCCCCCATTCTCCATACACTGAGTAAACCGCTTTCTGGCGTTTGTCATGAGTCTTGCCAGCATATCAGGCGTTATGTTGGCAATTTCTTCCTGGATGTTGGTCTTAAAATCCTGTAGGGTCCTTGGTCGGTTCACACAAACACGGGATATAAAAAAAACATTGAAAAATCACAAAGGGACAAATTGGGAGAGCGGGCCGGCCACTCCAAATCGCACCTAAGTGAGATTAGGTGTTCCGGAAAGTGTTCCCTCAATATAGCCATCCATGCTCTTGAAGTGTGTGCCGTTGCTCCGTCTTGTTGGAACCAAATGTCCCCTAAGTCCAACTCATCCAGCCGTGGAAAAAAAAAATCCTGTAACAAGTTTATATACCGGTCTGAATTCACTGTAACTGTGACTGCATTTTCCTCAAAGAACCAGGGACCAATAATTCCAGCTGAGGACAGTGCACACCACACTTGTTACTTTACGTTAATGCAAAGGCCTTTGGTGCAGTTCTCGAGGATTTGTGGCAGCCCAGTAGTCATATTTTGTTTGTTAACGGATCCATAGAAATGAAAATGGGCTTCATCACACACAAAAAAATAAAAAATGGCGGCGTCCTCAGGAACGACCTCACACGCGTTCCGCAGACAATTGAAGTCACGTTCAGAAAGTTCCTCTGCACTCGCCATCTTCTACGGATGGAAATGAAGATCAGCATAAAGAATTCTCCTTACAGACCGATCGGAAAGTCCAGGGGCAGACGCATGTTTGCGTGCAGAACGCCGTGGTGATCGCAACACCTAAGCTCTCACTGCCTCAATGTTCTCAGGTGATCCAAGAGGCCGAGGGACTCCAGTTCTTCGTCATGTCACACATCCAGTTCGTCTGAACATAGTGACCCACTTAACAATTGATTTCCGGTCCGGACAGGGGCCAACGGGCCTAAATTAAAGTGCCTCCGAAAGGCGCGCTGGGTTGCGATCACAGAACATCCGCTCGAAAAGTATGCCTCAACTGCAAAAAGCACGCCCCTCCCTGTTACAACCCATGATGGCGGCTGAACTGTGTCGGGACCAACGAGGATATAATAGACAAAACTTTATAGTACCACCTCTCGAACGAGACCACTGACGCTCCGCTACATCAACAGACATAACGGCGCGCATTTAAAAGAAGGAAGTTTTGCTGCCGGACCCTGTGGAAGGTCAGAACAGAAGGCCGTTTCTACCCCAAGCCATGGTATATAATTGTAAGTCCAATCAGCTGCTAAGACGTCTTGCTGGATCCGAGTATAGATATCCAACAACAGTTCGGATGATAAGCATCGTGGGCGTCTTAGATGAGGAGAGACTAACTTGATCGTTATACTACCAGCTTATATCAGGAATGGATGATAGCCGCTCTCCGTCAAGAACTAATTCATACCAGCCAATAAGTAAAAGAATAGGAGGGGCACTGTAAAAATGGACAGCTCATTTAGCCTATTTCGGTAACTGTTGTGACCTAGAAGCTTGAACTGTGAAGTTGATGATCTGGCGAAGTCCAAGGCTTGATTCGCCGCCTTGTTGTGGCCAGAAGTTTCACGAACATTATTTCAACTTGGTACTACACTCATTAGCTTAACATCAGCTCGTGTTTCGTTTTAGGTAGATTTCATAAGAAAGCTATTACAATGGGTACCATGTTTCGGCATCAGGAAAATTTCGACATCCCCTGGACTCCAAAACCACCGTCAGTTCAAAAGTTTATTTGTGTTGTCTGTTAGATGGCTTCCGACGTCACTATGGAGGCCGGGAAAGAGGAACAGCGAGGTGTAGTGCGGTTTTTGACGGCGGTAGGAGTGTCAGGAAGTGAAATCCATGCCCGAATATCCTTTGTGCCCTAAAGAAAGACATTCGTGGCCGTCGAATGTTTCGGATGCAGAAGTGCACGCCTGGGTACAATCATGGTTCTGGAAGCAACCACAAACATTTTTCCAAGAAGGCATTGACCGTCTTGTCCTACAGTGGGATAAATGTATTAACATTTATGGCATGTACTCACGAAATACCGCACAGTGTAGGCTACTTACTTACTTTTTTTTCCCATCTGTCTCGTTTTCAATTGATTGCCCCTTATATGCAGTATATATATTATGGGGTTTGAAGCCATTTTGAGTGTTGCCTTAGTGATCGAGATTTGATGTTTTCCACTCTGTCAACACGATTGTACCCAATTATGATGGGTTATTCCCTAATCCTGAAAAATAATTACATGAGATTAATAAATTGATGACCAGTTTCGATCGTCAAGCGATCATCTTCAGATCCGTTACACTTAGGCTATAAAATCTATGTCTTAAAGTATGAGTGAAAGCATTTACAATATGTACACTTATTTAGTTAGGTATATTCTATGTGATGTTTTGTTAAGATACTGAAAGTGGTGATTGACTTCCAAATTTGCTTAGTGTGATAATGTGATTGTTGTTAAATGGTCAGTTCAGATAGTATTGTACAGGCTACTTACCAGGTTGAGTCGTACGCGGTCCGGTTGAGAGCAGTTAACTTCGTCAATGTCTCGTCCGCGCTATGCTCGTTATATCGTCTGTCTCGTTTTCATTTGACCCTTATTATACACTTTATAATCACTTTTTGTGGACACGATAACTAGCGCCATTTTCCACCAATCACTTTCATATGTATACATAAAATATTCCCTTATAGAATCTCGGTCGAGTTCGTTAATGGGTAAAATCGGACCAAGGGGGTGGAAATGGGGGGGTCTTTTTTTATGAAAAATTTAAATATCGCAATAACTTTCTTAATATGTAAGAAAATCGAATCCATTCTATAAGGTGCGTTCAAAAAGTAACGAGCCGGAGGCTGGAATGCGCAAACCGGTGACTACATCGGCTAATTGTGGCGTGTGTAACGAGGTGTGGTTCCGACCAGAGCGTGGAAGGTCACAACCCGTCGCTAGAGGGCACACGTGCACGTCACATGACGATACAAAGCGAGCAGCAGCATGCATCAGTCGTCCAACGCTGCCAGTCGCATTGCAAACAGTGACATGGAGGCGTCAACTGAAGAGCAAAGAGGTGTTGTTCGGTTTCTGACAGCGGAAGGAGTAGGGGGAACGGACATCCATCGCCGAATGTCACAAGTGTACGGCGAACACAGCATGCCCCTTGCAAGGGTCAAGGCGTGGCACAAGTGCTTCAGGAAAGGACGGGTGTCGTTAGCTGATGATGCCCAGTCTGGGGCACCCCCCTGCATTACCGATGACAACGTCCAGCTGGTTGATGCACTCATTACCCAGGACCGCCGAGTGACAGTGAACGCCATAGCCGCCGTGGTCGCTCCACGACAATGCACGACCTCATACGGCCAACACAGTCGCGGCACTCTTGCAGAAATTCAAATGGGAGGTTCTCGATCACCCTCCACACAGTCCAGACCTCTCTCCCTGTGATTACGCCATGGTAAGTCCCCTGAAGAGGGCTCTGCGGGGCCAACGATTCACCTCGGACGCCGACTTCCAGCTGTACGTGCCGAACTGGTTCACATCGCAGTCCAGAGAATTATATGAGACAGCCATTCACCGCCTCGTGTCACAGTGGGACAAGTGCCTCAACAGCCAGGGCCAATACTTCTAATATACAGGTACTGGTTTCTGTAATTATGCCTCCGGCTCGTTACTTTTTGAACGCACCTTATAAATTCATACTATTCTTCGAAAAGAGGCCAAAAACTTATCTTAAGTAAAGGTTTTTGTTAGCACCAACCATTCACCAAAGGGGTTGAAAAAATGAGTTTTTTTTTTGGGGGGGGGGGAATCATACTTCCCTTAATAGGCGGAATATCAAAACTGTTTAAAATAGTCAATAGTCCTCAATTACCTAAACCCTTTGTCTGAAAGATTTTTTTTGATATAACCCACCCTTACGCCAAGGGATGAGCAAGATGTTCTCGATGAAGATGCTAAGTTGATGAAAGAGGAGCTAAGCCGAAGGTAGGTAGGTCATAAATTATTGCTGACAGCCAAAGAAGGTTTCTCCAACTCCTGTCCTGCTGGTCGGCAGTTGTGCTTTTGCAAGGTAAATAGCAGTAGACTCAGGCCCGACGAGACGGGAGGAAAACGGGGCTGCAGCCCTGGGGCCCAGTCTTGCCGAGGAGCCCGCGAAAGGAGAGAACCGCAGAGTAGACAAATTTACCCAAGTTTACGTATTTGCCAAGAAATTTGACATTTTATTATATTCAATCAATGTATCTGAATCGTTATGATTATGCTACAAAATACTATAATGAGAACATGCAAATAACCATTATCTTCATAGCTTCGCAGCCCGAGAAATAGTAAGTTTCCACTGTTTGTAGGGAGGAATGTTTCTTAATAACATATCAACTTGATCTAATAGCCGCTAAGCTACATTTATGAACCTTCCAAATATCGAATTTTAGTACTTAAGATTGTGAAAGGCGTTGAACTTGTTCTTGTGATGAGAGAGAGTAAAAGTTGTGGTCAGGTACAACAGTAACACGACATTGCAAATTTACAAAGAACAAAATTAGTTCGTAAAAAAAAAAAAAGGTTTTAGTGGGCTTCAAAAATAAAAAGCAAATTTTATATTTACAGGATGTCACGGGGACGAAACAATATGGAGGGGGCCCGTAAGTCCTAGCCATAGGGCCCGTACTCTTGTCTCCACGGCCCTGACTGTAGACTATATTAGATGGGGCTTCTCGTATGCTAAGAACGTTTGTAGGTATACAACAATTGGCAAATTTAGTGAATCCGAAATATTTTTCTTTGCCCGGCGAAATCTATCTCCGCTTTCCGGCGTGCCGAGAGGGATTGTTTAGTTAGATATCGGATCCTCCTCAGCAGAGATTACATTTTATTTTCTCTCCTAATTTCCATTCGCTCTCTGTTGTATATAGTGTCGTGAGTTCTTTCCTCCCTGCTCTTCGGATACTCGCTTCATTGTTGAGCGGGAAGATTCAGTGAAAGCATTGTCATGTTCAATTGTCTCGACTGGGCTTCATCTGTCTTCGCTGTCTTTTTTTTAATCATCCTATGTAGACCTCTGAAAGACCGACTACATAAATTTATCTGAAGGTGTCATATCTTACATGACACACGACGACACGGTCAGGGGTGCTTACATGTGAGAAATCTGATTCAGTAGATTTACTGACACTTTAGAAAACTCCGGTGGAGGAGAATTACAACTCACTGGCGTCTCAGAAATCGTGTGAATTGAAAAGGACGTTCTACCATTAATATTATTGTTAAAACGAATTTCAGAGTTTCTGGGGGGAATTAGTCAATTTTTAGGTAGATTTCATTAGAAATCTTAACTATTGCAAAGGGTACCATATTTTGACTTCCGGAAAATTTCGACATATCTTCGCGTTTTACATCCCATAGACCCCAAAACCACCGTCAGTTCAAAAGTTTATTTATAATTTATGTATATATATGTACATACATCACTTTCTTGTGGACACGGTAACTACCGCAATTTTGCACCAATCACTTTGAATTCTTTACATAATATGTATCCCGGTCCGGGTTCGATTCCCGGTCAATGCATGTGAGATTTTCGAAGTGAAATACCATGTCCCGTGGTTCGGATTCCACGTAAAAAGGAGGTCCCGTGGCTCATAATCACAAGATTCACGGTCACGTTAAACTACAATCTTCCTTCCTTCATAATATGTATCCCTATAAAATCTCGGTCGAATTCGTTAACTTGCATAATCGGTCAAAGGGGGTGAAAATGGGGGGATTTTTTCGGAAAAGTGAAATATCGTTATAACTCTCTTAATATTTGAAATATCGAATCCATTCAAAGTTCATACTATGTGTCGGATAAGGCCCAAAACTTTGTTTGAAAAGTTTTTTCATAGCACCAACCATTGACCGAAGGGGTGGGAAAAAGTGGGTTTTTCGGGAAATATTAATCATATATCTCTTAATAAGTACAATATTCCCCTAATAATTACCTAAAACTTTTGACTGTAAGAATTTTTGATATGACCAACCATTACGCCAAGGGATGAGCTAAATGATTTCGGAATTAGAAGGAAAGCTTGTAGTTTAACGTGATCGTTAATCTCTAGATCATGAGCCACGGGACCTCCTTTTTACGTGGAATCCGAACCACAGGACATGGCATTTCACTTCGAAAATCTCACTTGCATTGACTGGGACTCAAACCCGACCCGCCTTGGTGAGAGGCCAACAGCTTGACCGCTGAGCCACCATGCCCGGAATTAGAAGAAAATGCCAACAGTCATCAGAGATTGCCATGCTAACACTACTAAATTGATGAGGGATGAGCCATCAGACGTTCCCATGACAACGCCATTGCACGAGATCACATGCAGTTTTCCATCTGACTCTGTGGGAAGCGGCTTCGCTGACGAAACTGGTAGCATGCTGAACTTCTATGCCCAAGGTCGCGGGTTCAAAGCCGGCCGAAGTCGTCGGATTTTCTAAGAGCGCTAAAAATCCTTCAGTATGCTCTCATTTGGAGGGGAAGTTCCAACGTTCATTGCGAGTAGCTGGTTGCGGTGGCATCTAGTAGCCAAGTTCACAGCTAGGTGTCGTTGACGGTAGTATTTGGTAGCAAAATTAGGAACTACTAGAAATTGACCGTCTACTGTCCGTACCTGAATTACAGACTAATACAGCCATCACAATTAACACCGTTTATCAGACAGATTCTACACACACCCAAAGTACACGGGGCTACATGACCGCGTTGTCGCAGCCCCTAAACTAAGGAACCAACCAAAATCTCTGCGGGAGATAACATTTTGCGTGAAGAAGTAACAGACCGTTAGTTACACATCAGTGTCGAAACCTTGCATAAGGACAGTGTGACCACAAGTATAAAAATTGACCCCAAATGACGAGAAGGTTAACGTCCCCATAAGACAATAAAATGTTTAAAATATGCATAAAATGACAAAAAAATAATTAAGCTCCAATTATAAAATACTATCTCGCAATAAATGAGGTCTGATCCTTCTATGAAAACCTGCATATTCTGCCTATTTTCGCATATCTCCATGTTTACCCGGTGAAATCTACCTCCGCCTTCCGGCGTGCCGAGAGGAATTTTTAAAATTTGTTTGGTTGCTATTAGGGCACAAGGTCAATGTGGCAAGTGCTGCAACTATGCATGCATCATTACTCAACTTTAAAAAGATGTAATTTCAAATGGTTCACAGATTCATATCCGACAAAGAGAATTTAAACCATTTACGGTATTGCTAAAAGGAAATTAACATTTACAAACACTCCAAAGTCAGTTTTTTAACCTCGACACCTGCGAATTCAGTAACGCATTCATAAACACGCTTTGCTTAAACTGCGAATTGTCAGAAACTGCTATTAAAACTACACAATCAAACACATTAACAATCACAGAAAACAAGGCATCCGGAACAATTGACCCACGAACATGGTTGCCAATCCACGAACTATTTGTTTTTGTTAAGGATGTGCCTATGTGTACAAGTACGATCGGTTATTGGATAGAGACTTTACGACCACCCTGGACAATGTCTGTATGTGGTGAAGTCAAAATACTGTATAAGCAAAAACGGGTGGGCTAACCAATATTTTGATCCCTCTAGGCCGAATGTGCTATCCGCAGTCCGCATGTCTTCCTCTGAATTGTTTCCCCAAGTATTAATTGGATTCTCCATTAGTTCCACATGCAGGAGGTTGGATTTTCTGCTCGACGTGGCAAACCTAATAGTGACACCTTATGGTAGCGGAAACTTGTAAACCACAGATAGCTTATCGCTTGCCGGCAATGTTGGTGGCTCTCTTATGTCTTTATTACCTAGTATTAACATTCTACTTCACACGCCGCGCCGTTCATAAGGTTTCTTGATAACCAGGTGGAATGAAGTAGGGCCAGGTTACTATCGGTATTGTTTTGAATGAGTGCTGCGTTGAGAGTCCTCAAGTCTGTAGACTTTTTTTTGATGCAGCCTTCCTAACCTCAAAGCAAGCTTGTAGTTCAACGTGACCGTTAATCACGAGATCATGAGCCACGGGACCTCCTTTTTACGTGGAATCCGAACCACATGACATGGCATTTCACTTGGAACATCTCACATGCATTGACCGGGAATCGAACCCGGTCCACCTAGGTGAGAGGCATACAGCTCGACCGCTACGCCAGCACGCCCCTCTTTCCTAACCTCAGCTAATTGTTTCAACTGTACGTATGTGACACTGTATGTTGTGGGGTTTGAATTTATTAATCTCATGTAATTTATTTCAGGATTTGGGCATAACCCAGCTCTTTTTGGGTACATTCGTGTTGACCGACTGAAAAGCACCAAACTTTTGTTTTTGACACCGTATGTCCGAAGCAATCAGTATTCTAACCTTGGTCTTTCTCTACAGTTCTTTTCCTCCACTCATATCTTAAGTTATCTCTGGCCTCCACTTTTTCTGAATAATAGACATAATAATAATAATAATAATAATAATAATAATAATAATAATAATAATAGAAGAAGATAATAGCGGATAGGACATGAAGACAGGAAAGCAGATAAATCGTCATAGCAAGGGTTTTAATTGCTATTATTATTATTATTATTATTATTATTATTATTATTATTATCTGTCTATTAGTCTCTTTTGTCTTTTATTTTCTCCGTTTCTATTTTTTAGGGGGGGGGGGGGGGCAAAACAGCTTTCTTGACTTGAACGCATGTTTTCCGTCCTTTAACTACTTTTCCTCTCCCCACCTAAATTTTCTATAACATGTCCATAGCTTCTTCGCACGACTACTGATATCTTTGTCTCTTTCAGTATTGTTTGACTTGTTGCATGGTTGAGACAGCGAATCGTCACTCTCAGTTGAGAGCCTGTAGTAACTTATTGTTAGTTGGTTCGCCATTAGCTAATTCTTCAGCCTTGATAAGACCTACAGTACGGTGGTGGTGGTAGGAAACATCGCACAGTGGTCCGGATCCGTAAAAAAGCGGACAAAAATAGATTTTTCAACTTTACATTAGAAAGGCCAAACCAACTCCCAAGTGAAGTATGTTAATCAGTGTACATTAATTTCACTTTTTCTTTGGAAATTGCTTCTGTGTTTCTCAGATATAATACTACAAAAGTGATACAACTCTTCGTTTCTGAATTCCGCGCTCCATTAAGTAAACTTTGAAATATCATTCTAACTTCAAAACGAAACTCGGGGTCTATAATACTGTATCTGTATGTAGTTTGTGATCTGATATATTTGATTATAGCATGATTTTCGATTTCAGATCACTTATAAGGACTGTTATACTTATTTTTATAGTGCTTTATTTTCTTCAAGAAAAATAAATTTTGCTTGACCTACAAAAAATGTATACATATGTATACCATGAAAATTATGCAAGTTTTAAAATGAAGGCTGGAGAATATATCCTTAAAGGTTTCATCGCCAGAACCCGCCAGATGCGTGATTGAGAAGGGGGAGAACATTACTGCGCGCTCTGAGGATAAACACTCGCGCGAGATAAGGGCCTGTTGAGACATTTGTTTATGCTACGCAAGGGATATCTCGAGGCCATGAAACCAAAATAATCTTCAATCACGAGAAGTAATTGATTAGTAGTAGTTGTGTGTGTTGTGAAGAGTGAAAAATGAATTTTCGTTGTTAGTCGCAGTGATCTTATTAACAAGATTCGAGAGAACAAAAATCAGTCTCGCGCGCGTCAAGGAAAGTTTGTGGTAACATATCTCCTTAACAAATTCCAATTAAATGTTGACGACAGTGTAGAGAAAACAGTGTATAATAATATAAGAACCTTTTCTTTTTGCCGTATGTTGACCGGTGGAGAAAGTGTAACTTCTTAGAACATGCTTTTTTGAAGAAATATTCAGACTGGTTGAAAACAGAAATTGTGATATCAGTTCCGAGCATTCCTGGCTCCGCACAATCAGTAGATCGAGGTCGTCCTCCAAAAGAATTTCAAGAGCTAACGGAGAGAAGCAAAATAAGGAAAATTAAAGACCTAAGGGAGTGTGCCACTTCATCAGAGCTTGCCTATGCGACCGTTATGAATTTAAGGGCAGAGGGAGACGATTCATCAGCCAAGCTAAAAAGAAGCTACCACGACTACACCAACAAGGGGCAAACGAATGGTGCGAAATTTTCAGAAATGAAAAATCTACATAAGTGGCACAAAAGCTCGTCGACAATTTACAACTTGAGTTTGGAATTTCAGTTCCTCGCGCCCACTTTCGATTTTTTGAATGTCTCCTGCATATTCCTTACCGCCTGGGTTTTAAAAAGTGGGAAGTGAGCGTGAAAGATGGTAATCGAGGCTTATTCGAAAGAAAGAAAAAAATGTGCAAGACTCATTCAAAACGAAATTAGGTCTTCCAGTTGATATTCCGAAGCCTGGATATGGAACAACCAGTGATGGCAACACTGCCCGAAGGTTTTTTTGATCAACCTCAAGTAGCATCCGAAATAACAGGGGTAGACTGTGAGATAATAACTCGTTTTGGAATAATTTTAAAAGCAATTTCCTCTGGTCATGAAATTAATAGTTCAGAGTTCAATTCCTACTGCTGCGAAACAGCAAGCTTATATGTACGGCTATATCCGTGGTGTTACATGCCTCTAACACTCCATAAAATACTTATCCATGGATCTTTCATTATAGAAGCAGCTATTTTGCCGATTGGAGAACTTCCAGAAGAGGTCTTAGAGTCTAGAAACCAAGACGTAAGAAAATATAGAGAAGACCATACCAGAAAATCCTCAAGAATTTCGAATAATTTTGACTTGATCCATAGACTATTGCTAAGCTCTGACCCAGTAATTTCAAGCATGGGAGGTCTACCGAAGAAGAAAAGAAGACAGATGCCTCAGGAGGTGTGTAATGTATTGTCGATACCCGAGGACGAGACGGAGCAGGAAGGAGAAGAAGAAGTCGACTCATCCGGATCCGAGGATGAATAAGTAAGTAATTTTATGTACTAAGACACATTTACCTAATAGTAACATCTAATTTAAAGTTTTATACAAAAGTATTTCATTTCATTTAGCGGAAAATATTTTTGTCCGCTTTTTTTCAAATCCGGACCACTGTGCATCGGCTAGTTAATAAACATGACGGGGCATAACATCTTCAAAGCCTTCACTTTCAATAAATATTCTACTGTGTGTTCGAATTCAGTACCGACGTTATTAATGCTCAGTGCATTCTTTGAAGTGTTTAACGGATTATGAATTCCCCCACTTTGTACCTGTGGAGCCGTTGTCACCGTGGCCCACATTTTAACCGAGTGTGTGGATCTTGCTGACTTACGAAGAAACCTTGGTTTGCAGATGACACTCAAACTTATATTAGCCGATGACGCGGTGGGTGCTGATCGCGTTATCCGCCTTATAAGTGAGAGTGGGTTAGGGCCAGCGATCTAAATTTTCCAGTGAAAATTGACTCAATGACTTGTTCGTTTTTTAATTATAAAGATTTGTTTTTCCCGTAATTTTTGTTTATTTTTATAATTTTATTTTTTTGTTTTTGTTTTATTAATTTTTGGTCTTTTTAAATTTAGGTATCCACCTCAAAATTTTAAATTCAGTTCCAAATTTGCATTCTTTAATCTATGTTAAGAGGGGCAGTTGACCTCGTATAGTTCCGCCCCTTAAAACAACAATAACTAACTAATTCCCATACACAATCGACACAGTTGTGGTTGCGTCTTTCGCAGTGAAGAACAGTGGCTGGCTGTGACTGGCTGAGTGGCTCAAACGTAACTTTCTCGCCTGCTGTGCCCAAGGCACAGACAATTGACATTTGAGGGAGCGCAAATGTGAGGAAGCCTTATCAGATTCACTGGTACGTTCAAGATCCCCTTGGGGGGCAAAATTCAGACACCCCGTTGTTTCTAAAAGCCGTAGTAGTTAAGAGACGTAAAACCAATAACATTATTAACAGTGGCTATGTGTGTAATGTATTTGTATATGTCGGACACTGGAAGAGAAATAGTCCTGGCAGATTATTGAGATATGTGATAGAGAGTGACTTAAATACGAATGTACCATGTAATCTAAGTTGTTGTCCGTCCTCAGTTAATCGTGAACTATGCATGGTGTCCACAGTCAGGAAAAGTCAGGAATTTTGTTTTTAGTCAGGAAAAGTCAGGAAAAAGTGTTAAAAATGGCGTGAGTCAGGAAAAAAATGGCGAAAAGTGTTAGAAAGTCAGGAATTTTATATTAACCATACAGTATTTTGTGTTTTACAGCCATATTTTTATGTTACTAGTTCAACTAATCTCTGAAGATAAAAAGCAATAACTCACTGGACATTTATGGTAAGTTTCCATTTTTACAGTACATCTTTTACCTATTTTTTGGCGTTGGCGTAGGGATGTGGCAACCCCATCACTATAGTTTAGGTTATTAAGTATTTTGATTTAAATATTATTGCATTATAATTTACTTTATTATGTATTTTAAATGAATAAAGAGGCAAGCGTTGGACAGCTATAGGGATGGTGGAGGCTGCAAATACTATATATATATTGGCTCAACAAACATTTTTCCGATGTTACGATGCCTTCGCGAGTCAGGAATTTTGTTGAAAAATGGTCAGGAAAATTACATTGAAAATTCTGTGGACACCATGCTATGGGCTCTTACGGTTTTTACATTTAGTGGACTCTCCCAGAATTGATGACTTCGAAGCTGATTCCTCCCCTGTTTTATACCTGGTCATCAATTTAAGTCTCCCTCCGATACCAATCAAGGCTCGGAAAGATCTCGCACTGACGCCCGCTCGCTGGCCCAACTAGCACTTCACAATCTTACGACACCGAAGATACAGACAGCTCATTGCAACATTGCCGGCCTCAGTGTGTGTTCATTGGGTAGGTACTGTAGGCTTCGACTGCCAAGGTCAGTTTTACCTACCTAGCGGCTTGTACAGTTGGGGGGGGGGATTAAAATGATGACACTGTATAATAGCTTAATGCTCATAATGGTTAATTGGTTCTTAAGTTTAGGGGCTGCGACAACGCGGTCATGTAGCCCCGTGTACTTTGGGTGCGTGTAGAAACTGTCTGATAACCGGTGTTAATTGTGATGACTGTATTAGTGTGTGTATCTGTTTTAATTCAAGTAAGGGCTGCAGACGATCAATTTTCAAGTAGTTCCTACTTTTGCCGCCAAACGCCACCGTCAACGACTCCTAGTTCAGAATTTAGCTACCAGACGTCACCGCAGTCGGCTCTTGGTAAGAAACGTAGGAACCTCAGAGCGTTGTTGACATTCTTAACCTATACAATTTAGCTTCACACAGGTGTAATTAGTGGAAGGTTCTTTAACATGCCATAAATCTATGACATGGGACCGCCGGCTTTACTTCCCCTCCGAAGGAAGGCATACTGAGGGATTTTTAACGCTCTTAAAAATCCGACGACTTCAGCCAGATTTGAACCCGCGATCTTGGGCATAGAAGCTCAGCATGCTACCGACTACGCTACCGAAGCCGCCTCATGAGTGAATACAGAAGTACACGATATTGGACGCTCGTTTGGTGATACGTAATTAATACATTCTCAATAAACAACGTAATGCTCATCTGGCAATATTGTCCGCGCGCTGGAGGGAACACTTTAGTACTTGGTTTTGAGCTCCACCCAACGCAGGCGTGCAGATCTCTTTCAGATATTTCAAACAGTGTGTTGAAACGTTTGAGAGTAGATAGTGTTTTGCGAAATGGAACAGTTACATTGAGTACGCTGTGTTTATACACACGTCTGATGTTCCGTTCGCGTTTTATATGCAAGTTGACGGTGAATGCTGTGTTTTAGCTGTTACTGTATCAGTATTTGTAGTTCCTCGTGTTGAGTGCTGTACACTTGTACCGTAAGAGCTGTAGTCCACTATTGACTCTGGATGGATAGTAAACGAGTACGCAAATAAAGTGTTGACATAATTAAAAAACGTTTTTGGGGTGTGGTGGTTCTTGATCATTGTGCGGTGTAGAATTTGTCGGATATCCTGTGTTTCTGAAGTAACTGAAGTAGTGTGTGAAAAACAGCAAGTACGAGGATGGGGAAGGTTCTCCGGGACTCGAAATAAGGTACCATCACGACATTGGCCTCGTAGGAGTCTGGAGATAATTGGGGGAAAATCACTCTCAGAATGGCCATTGTCGGCGCTGGGATTCAGACCTTCAATTTCCGGCCTTGTTGCAGCCGTTACGTGTGTTGAAATGTATTTTTTAGTCTGGTTGGTTCCTCAGTTTAGGGGCAGTAGCCCCGTGTACTTCGGGTTTGTGTAGAATCTGTCTGATAACCGGTGTTAATTGTGATGACTGTGTTAGTGTGTGTTATCTGTTTTTAATTCAAGTAAGGACTGCAGACGATAATTTCAAGAAGTTCCTACGTTCGCTATCAAATTTTACCGTCCACGACACCTCGCTATAAACTTCGCTACTACTAGATGCAATCATCATGCAATAAGCAGGTATTATTGATGATTATTCTTCAAGGTGAACGAAGTGTACTGTAGTCTGCACAAGTTAAAAACAAATAGTATTGCATACTCAAACAAGTCACTCTGTGAAGATGTTGCCGTGTTTTTGCATTGTCGAGTTTTATTGGATGTCAAGCGGTAATGTTTGAACACTATGATGAGAAACAATGGCTGAAGCTAGACTGAATGAATGAACGAACATGCGCTGGCAACGTGTTGTGCTGTCAAACTCCAGCCAATAGGAGTTCACCGGTGGCCATTTTATACAGCTCCCGCCAAATCCTTCAGATTCTTTCGTTTAAAATACAGGGCATAGTGTGCGCATTAAAGAGCACTGCTGAGCCGCGGGGGTTCAGCTATTTTTGTTCGGCATGCTTTGCTAATACACATACACAATGTGGAATGATTATTATGCCGTGGCAGTGGCTGTGCTGAATGCTTTCAATACGTATTCAACGCTCCGAAATGACCGATCTCCGTCTTCGCTTCCTACGAACTAGTTAAGAAAGATGTTAGTTATTGAGGTTTTAAGGGGCGGGACAGCGTGGTCATCTGCACCTTTAAGAAAGATGCATCACTTAATGACGCCAGGTACGTTTGTTACACACTATAGTAAATGACTTAAAAAAGCTTTTGTTGTTGTTTTTTGCGTGTAATGTTTAGTTTTTTTAGTTTTTCTTTGTTTTGTTTTAGCTTTTCAGTCTCAACTTTTACGTAGATTTTAAAGATGTCGAATAGTGGTTTTAAACGCATTAAAAGCTAAAACATAAACTCTGATCACAATCTGGTTGTAATGAAATGCAGATTAAAGTTGAAGAAACTGAAGAAAAGTCAAAAGCCAAAAAGGTGGGCAATAGACAGACTGAAAGAGAAGGATGTAAACGAAAGATTCAAGAAGAGTATAAAGGAAGGACTAATGAAAAACCCTAAACAAACTTCAATTGCAGACGAATGGGCACTTTTGAAGAATGAAATAACAAAATCGGCAGAAGAAAACATTGGTAGGAAAGAAAGAATAGGTAGAAAACCGTGGATCACTCAGGATATACTAGAATTGATGGATGAAAGGCGGAAACACAAGAATCTAAGAGATGAAAAGGGGAAAGCAGAATACAGACGTCTGAGAAATGAGGTTAACAAGAAGTGCAAGGAAGCGAAAGAAGAATGGTTGAAAGAGAAATGTGCAGGTATAGAACATTGTCTGAAATTAGGAAAAGTAGACACAGCTTATCGAAGGATTAAGAATACTTTTGGGGAAAAGAAGACTAAGTTCTGTAATATTAAAGACACAAATGGAAAGCCTCTAACAGATAGGGAAGAAAAGGTTGAGAGATGGAAAGCTTACATAGAGAGTTTGTATAAGGGAAAGGAGATTGAGAATCATGTAATGGAAAGGGAGGAGGAAATTGATGAGGATGCGAAAGGAGATTTAATATTGAGATCAGAATTTGATAGAGCTTTGGAAGACTTAAGCAGGAACAAAGCACCAGGCATAGATGATATACCGATTGAGTTGCTACGCTGCATAGGAGATGAAGGTCTGATCAGGTTATTTCACTTGGTGTGTAGGATTTATGAGACAGGTGAGGTACCCCCTGATTTCAAGAAGAATGTAATCATCGCTATACCAAAGAAAGTGGGAGCTGACAGATGTGAAGATTACCGTACAATCAGCTTGATTACTCATGCTTCAAAGATCCTGTCTAGAATAATTTACAAGAGGATTGAAAGCCAGATAGAAACGGAGTTGGGTGAAGACCAGTTTGGTTTCAGGAGAAATGTAGGAACAAGGGAAGCTGTACTAAGTCTTAGGCTGATTTTAGAAGGTAGAATAAGGAAAGATAAGAGAACATTCATGGCTTTTGTAGACTTAGAAAAGGCTTTTGATAACGTTGAATGGACTAAATTGTTTGACATTTTGAAATCAATTGGAATAAAGTACAGGGATAGGAGGGTGATATACAATCTGTACAGAAACCAGACAGCAGTCATTCGAGTTGAAGGACATGAGAGAGAAGCTGGTATTCAGAAAGGTGTAAGGCAAGGCTGCAACTTATCACCCATACTTTTCAATCTTTACATTGAACAAGCAATGAAGGAAATTAGAGAAAAATTTAAAGTGGGAGTGAAGATTCAAGGAGAAATAATTTCAACTCTGAGATTTGCTGATGACATCGTCATCTTGGCCGACAAGCCTGAGGATTTGAATGAGTTTTTGAATGGTATGGACTCCGTCTTACGGAAAGAATTCATGATGAAAATAAATAAATGTAAAACAAAAATACTGGAATGCAGCCGAAATAAATCGGAAACCTCTATGGAGATCAAATTGGCAGGTGAAAAGCTGAAGGAAGTAGGAGACTTCTGTTACTTAGGAAGCAGAATAACCAGTGATGGACGAAGCAAAGAGGATATTAAAAGTAGGTTGGCTCAGGCAAAGAAAGCATTTCTACAAAAAAGGAATCTGCTGACATCGAATATAGATTTAGGTATTAGGAAGTCATTTTTGAAAGCCTTTGTCTGGAGCGTGGCGCTCTATGGAAGTGAAACTTGGACTATTGGTGCAGCAGAAAAGAGGAGAATTGAAGCATTGGAAATGTGGTGTTACAGGAGAATGATGAAGATCAGATGGGTAGATAGGGTTACAAACAAAGAGGTATTAAGACGAGTGGGAGAGGAGAGATGTTTCTGGCGACTGTTAATGAAGAGAAGAGATAGGTTAGTAGGACACATACTAAGACACCCAGGAATAGCAAGCTTAGTTATGGAAGGAAGGGTCGAGGACAAAAACTGTAGGGGTAGACCAAGGTTAGAATATGTTAAACAGATTGCCTCCGATGTAGGGTGTCGGAGCTATGTAGAGATGAAACGATTAGCTCAGGACAGGGAGGCATGGAGAGCTGCATCAAACCAGTCAAAAGACTGAAGACTCAAACAACAACAAAAGCTAATTATGATCTTTGAATCTTCTGTCAATGTCCTTAACCGAAACACTACTGCAGACGCCACAACAACAGAGGTTATCCGACAAATAATGAAATACACAGCACTGATAGCCATGATGTTCAATGCCAAGGATGCCGGTGTAAACTCCTCAGCTACTTGAGGCTCTGTCCGTCACAGCCGAGGCCCTCCCGGGAGCCGCCACCGAAGGTAGCCAAATTATTGTTGTTTTAAGGGCCGGAACTGGGAGGTCATCTGCCCTTCGAAGTGGCCAAGGGAGACAGTAGATATACGCTAGTGATATTAACGGTGTGAGAGGCCTAGGATTGTTGCAGCGAACAGCACGATTTGTTGATATGCAATAAGCAGACAAATAATTAAAAGCAAAGCGCATTGATTTGGTTCAGTTCAGAGCTGATACAACCGTAAAGCGTTTTATGTATTTGGCTCCTTATTCTTGTGTGTTGAATGTCGGATAAACACTTACCTCATTATCTTCGGCGGAGAATAACGCAAACATCCATCAACTTGTTGAGAGGAAAACATGTCAGTTTCATAAGCAAGCGATTTGTTTCTCTAGAATGTAGGCCTACAATTTAAATAATTCGTATTTGTAGCAAAGAAATACGTTTATTGTTATTATTATTATTATTATTATTGTTATTATTACTTGGCCCACCAGCGGTCGCTTGGATCACAGAATCCACCCTTAAACCCTTATCGTCCCTTGTGTAGCTTTCTTAACCCGACCATAAAAATGTCTTGTATAAAAGAGACAGATGCAACACGCACGTGTTGAGGGTGAATAGATATGGGTTGGATGGGGAACTTGAAGACAACAGGGGCGCACTAAGTTAGGCAGGTGTACCGGGCCCCGTTTTCAAATACATTGGATCAAAACAATGGACAACTATTTCGGAACGGATTATTTTTGAAAATAACTCATGTGACTGGAAAACGGAGAGAAAATCTATCATGATAGTTTATAGGAGTCGGATTACTTCGTTATCGTGACTAGTTATACTTATTGTCATGGTACCCGTACATAAAACGATAGAAATAATGTAATGTATTTAGGCCTTGTAAAATTGCTGCCTCAGGACGAGAAAACGATCAGAGAGGAATGGACAAGAAAGAGACTGATCTCCTTTAAGTACAGGCTTTAACATTTTGAATTTTTGGCCAAAACTTTGTATTTTCCCTTATGAGGTGTACAGTTATATGATTAATATAGCCGCATTTTGTTTTTGCCTGTTCGTTTTGGATTGGCGCCAAATCTACTGGAGTGAAAGACATGAAAGTAGGAGACACGCTTAAAATAAAACTAAACTGCAAATTAATTATGTAATATACCAAGAGATACGGAGGTTAAGAGGAATCCTCAAATCCGGCAGTAAGGCAATTGCGCAATGTGTATCATCTCTTGTCACGACAAGGGTTATAGGACATAACGTACCACTTGGCCGGCTGATTACCTACGAAGAGTCAGCTAATGACCTTAAAGTATTTAGGAGAGAACATGACGTACCATTTGAAAGAGTGGGAAGTTTTTAGGGTGCATGAAACCCTAACCGCACGGCCTCTTGCTCGGTATTGCTCAATTAATCCTGGTAATAAATACGTGGGTAATAACATAACATAAACTAATTTAAAATATGATTCGTTTTTGGATTCCCATCACACTTTGGACTGGCAAAATGTTTGCATGTTTAAAGTCAGCTGTGGTTAAGCTGTGGTCATTTTTCGTTTTTTTTTTTTTTTTTTTACTTTCTTTTTAAATTTTTATTTATTTTTATTATTTGTATTTTAAATTGTTTTTTGTGGGTTTTAAATCCTAGCGAATAGCAAGTTCGCCATGTGAAGTTTCATTCCAAGTTCTGCGAATATGAGAGAGCTCTCAAGCAAGATTTCAAGTTTCCATTCTCTTCATACCGCTTCATTATTCTGTCAAGCCGTTCATCATACTTGACATATTTCTTCTTTCTCTTTGAACTTGCAATGCACAATTCGTACTTCATCCGTCGAAGTGCGCACATAAACCGCCCTTATTCGTTGTACATAACTCCATGTTACATTACCAAAATGTTTAAAGCCGCACAGTGTGATCGCCACTGATGTTTATGTGGTAATGAACCTGTAATTGGAATGCCCAATGAGATCAGAGCAAATTGATGGTCACACAGTTTACATCGCCCTACCTTCACCTCGCTTTGCAACGTTGCCATATGTCACTTAGTAAAAATAGTACATTAGAAGAATATTGGTTTTTAATGTTTTATTTCATAATCATATAAGTTTATTATATGTGACAAAATTTCGCCGCTGGTTCACAAGCTACTGTCGTCAACATATATGTGAAACAAACAAACAAACAAACACAAACAAACGAAAGAAGTTCAATCTGTCACGGGCATAAACATTCACTGTCTTGCGTTCCCCTGGACGTTGGTTAACAATGCGAAAGACAACACCGCACCTCTAATATTGACTACCGGGGTAAAAGGCTGTAGACTAAGAGCACGCGCACACTGGGGACATTTTGTCGCGGGACAGTTTTGTCGCTGTCTACCGCTGTGTGCGGCAGCTCAGGGACAACACTGTTTTGTCGCAGTACCTGCGCACACTGGGGACATTTTGTCGCGGGACAGTTTTGTCCCTGCCTACCGCTGCCTGCGCGCGACAGCTCAGGGACAAGACTGTTTTATCGTAGTACCTGCGCACACCGTAAACAACTGCAGTGCTTGTTTGGATTATCTTGTGTAGCACTCTCACTTCACAAGTTTTAGGTAGATTTCATTAGAAAGCTAACTATTGCAATGGGTCCCATGTTTCGACTTCCGGAAAATTTCGACATATCTTCGCGTTTCACATCCCCCAGACCCCAAAACCACCGTCAGTTCAAAAGTTTATATATAATTTATGTATATATATATATATATATATATGTATATATATATATATGTATATCAGTTTCTTGTGGACACGATAACTGCCGTAATTTTGCACCAATTACTTCGAATTTTTTACCGAAGATGTATACCTATAAAATCTCGGTCGAGTTCGTTACTGGGCTAAATCGGTCGAAGGGGGTGAAAATGGGGGGCTTTTTTCGAAAAAGTGAAATTTCGCTATAACTCTCTTAATACGTGCAATATCGAATCCATTCAAAGTTCATAATATGTGTCGGATAAGTGCCAAAAATTTATGTCAAATAAGATTTTTGATAGCACCAACCATTGACCAAAGGGGTGGAAAAAAGTGGGTTTTTCGGGAAACATTAATCATATCTCTCTTAATAGGCACAATATCAAAACCGTACAAAATGGACAATATTCCCCTAATAATTACCTAAAACTTTTGTCTGAAAGAATTTTTGATATGACCCACCATTACGCCAAGGGACGAGAAAAATGATTTCGGAATTATAAGAAAATGCCAAGAGCTATCAGTGGTTGCCATGGCAACACTACTAAATTGATGAGGCATGGACCATCAGACGTTGCCATGACAACGCACTTGCACGAGATCAGATTCAGTATTTCCATCTGATTAAGTGGTTGGTTGGTTGGTTCTTAAGTTTAGGGGCTGCGACAACGCGGTCATGTAGCCCCGTGTACTTTGGGTGTGTGTAGAATCTGTCTGATAACCGGTGTTAATTGTGATGACTATATTAGTGTGTGTTATCTGTTTGTTAATTTAAGTACTGCAACTAACAATTTTTCAGATAGTTCCTACTTTTGCCGCCAAGCGCCACTGTCAACGACTACGAGGCCAAGTTCAGAACTGAGCTACTAGACGCCGCCGCAGTCGGCTCTTGGCAACGAACATAGAAACCTAAGAGCGTTGTATACATTCTTAACCTATCCAATTTAGCTTCACACAGGTGCAATTAGTGGAAGGATCTTTAACATGCCATAAATCTATGACATGGGACCGCCGGCTTTACTTCCCCTCCGAAGGAAGGCATACTGAGGGATATTTAACGCTCTTAAAAAATCCGACGGCTTCGGCCGGGTTTGAACCCGGTATCTTGGGCATAGAAGCTCAGCATGTTACCGACTACGCCACCAAAGCCGCCTGATAAAGTGGGAAGCGGCTTCGGTGACGTAACTGGTAGCATGCTGAATGTCTATGCCCAATGTCGCGGTTTCAAAGCCGGCCGAAGTCGTCGGATTTTCTAAGAGCACTAGAATCCCTCAGTATGCTTTCCTTTGGAGGGGAAGTTCCAACGTTCGTTGCGAGTTGATGGTTGGGGTGGCATCTAGTAGCCAAGTTCACAGCTAGGTGTCGTTGACGGTTGTACCTGGTAGCAACATTAGGAACTACTGCTTGAAATTGACCGTCTGCAGTACTTACATGAATTAAGACTAATACAGCCATTACAATTCACACCGTGTATCAGACAGATTCTACACTCACCCAAAGTACACGGGGTTAGATGACCGCGTTGTCGCAGCCCCTAAACTGAGGAACCAACCAGAGGTAGATTTCGTTAGAAAGCTAACTATTGCAATGGGTACCATGTTTCGACTTCCGGAAAATTTCGACATATCTTCGCGTTTCACATCCCCAGGCCCCAAAACCACCGTCAGTTCAAAAGTTATATATAATTTATGTATGTATATGTATATCAGTTTATTGTGGACACGATAACTGCCGTAATTTTGTACCAATCACTTTGAATTTTTTACCGAATACGTATACCTATAAAATCTCGGTCGAGTTCGTTACTGGGCTAAATCGGTCGTTGGGGGGTGAAAATGGGGGGCTTTTTTTTCGAAAAAGTGAAATATTGCTATAACTCTCTTAATATGTGAAATATCGAATCCGTTCAACATTCATACTATGTGTCGGATAAAGCCCAAAAATGTATGTTTGAAGAGTTTTTTTTATAGCACCAACCATTGACCAAAGGGGTGGGAAAAAGTGGGTTTTTCGGGAAACATTAATCATATCTCTCTTAATAGGCACAATATCAAAACCGTACAAAATGGACAATATTCCCATAATAATTACCTAAAACTTTTGTCTGAAAGAATTTTTGATATAACCCACCATTATGCCAAGGGATGAGAAAAATAATTTCGGAATTATAAGAAAATGCCAAGACCTATCAGTGGTTGCCATGGCAACACTACTAAATTGATGAGGGATGAGCCATCAGACGTTGCCAAGATAACGCACTTGCACGAGATCAGATTCAGATTTCCATCTAAGTGTGAAGCGGCTTCGGTGACGTAACTGGTAGCATGCTGAATGTTTATGCCCAAGGTCGCGAGTTCAAAGCCGGCCGAAGTCGTCGGATTTTCTAAGAGCGCCAAAAATCCCTCAGTATGCTTTCCTTTGGAGGGGAAGTTCCAACGTTCGTTGCGAGTTGCTGGTTGCGGTGGCATCTAGTAGCCAAGTTCACAGCTAGGTGTCGTTGACGGTAGTACCTGGTAGCAACATTAGTAACTACTGCTTGAAATTGACCGTCTGCAGTCCTTACCTGAATTACAGACTAATACAGCCATCCCAAAGTACACGGGGTTACATGACCGCGTTGTCGCAGCCCCTAAACTGAGGAACCAACCAAAATCTCTGCGGTAGATATAATTTTGCGTGAAGAAGTAACAGACCGTTACATAGTTGCACATCAGTGTCGAAACCTATCATAAGGACAGTGTGACCACAAGTATAAAAATGGACCCCAAATGACAGGAAGGTTACCGTTCCCATAAGACAATAAAATGTTTAAAATAAGCATAAAATGACGAAAAACAAAGTTAATTAAGCTCCAATTATAAAATACCTTCTCGCATTAAATGAGGTCTGATCCTTCTACGAAAATCTGCATATTCTGCCTATTTTCGCCTATCCCCAAGTTTGTCCGGTGAAATCTACCTCCGCCTTCCGGCGTGCCGAGAGGACTTTTTTTTATTTGAGAAGATGGATTTAGTGGAAATTGCTGTTGTTTGTGCACTTGTTATTCGGCCACGAAGGAAGAAGGAAATAAGGAGACAGTACTGGGTCCATCCAATTTACATTTCAAGATTACTAAAAGGAACGTTTTATATTTTATACAAAGACCTTCGTGAGCACCCATCAAAATTTTGGTCATACTTTCGTGTGAGTGTGCAAACTTTTGTTGAGTTGTTAACAACATTTGGACCACAGGTATGTTATCAAACCACAAACCTTCGCTTATCCATACCTCCAGAAGAGAGAATAGCAATAACCATTAGGTAAGTATAAACTAAAGACTATTGTTTGATTTAAGATTATATTACCATTACAGGTACGAAGTACAAACAATATAATTACGTCGAGACAAAAAAAATATTATGTCTTGAAAATTACCCCTATTGACAAAGTTTGAGATACCGTAATAAAATACCATAACTTAATTCAGTAAATATTGTTATTATTCCAAAGAACTGATTTCGGTCACATTATGTATGACCTTCATCAGCAATGTATAATGAGTATTTTACAAAAGGAAACAAGTATAAAGTTTCAAGTCAAAGAAATTACCAAGTATGAAGTATGAATTACACATTACACTGACAGTAATTCGGGTTCAGAATTACCAATGAAAGTGCTTAAGTACGATTCGATTGTTTCATCACTTTCATAAGTCAGTTCGGAACCAGGTCGTTTCGTAAGCAATTGTCTGTGGATTTCAGTCCGCGTAAAATCTTCCTTGGATGTGGATCCCGCCAAACATTGAGCTCTAGCTTCAGATGGTCCCGCGTGATTCCGAGACGTAGATGGCCCCTCTAAATATGGAGCCACTGACGATGGTCTAGGTAGGTATTGTATATTGTTTCTTTCAGACCTGTTGGATGTGAAAGCAGGGGATTGATGGACGTCTTGCAATTTCAACGATTTAAGGACGTTCATTATCTGAATTTTTCCCTTCCATCTTCTGAAAATCAGGTAGTGATTTTAAAGTAGGAACTAGAGATAATGCAAAATTGACATCTTCGTCCGTATGGTCATTTCTTTTGTTTTCTAATACCTCCAAGAGGGATTGTTCAAAGCTTTTTTTCGGGAAGCGTTGGTTCGCCTGGGAGGTCTTGCAGGTCCATGAGATTCGTTGCGTTCCTCTTCTTCCAAGCCTGTTGTTCCCTGGTCATCCAGATTGCTACTTGTGTCCCTGTTCTCCATAGAAGGAAGGAGGAACAGCAACGTCTGGAAGTATATGTAGTTTCTTCGCTTTTTGGCCCCATCTCCCGACTTTCCTTGCTTTTGCAACCTCAGCTCCCTTGCAAAGCAGCTTCTGAGACTATGCCATTTCCTTTGAACTTCCATACCTGAAACAGAAAACAAAACTCCAAATAATTGTCATGACATCATTAACAATGCAGATTATTACACTAAGTCCATTTCATCAGGGAGAAAACCACCACTCGTTCGTTAGTTTGTGTATGCTTGGGTTTATTGTTGCACATTATAGACTATTACTTGCACTGTACTGCACTTTTCATGGAAGATATAAAAAAGGTTTCAATTTCTTTGCAGGTATTTATCTACAGGAGTAAGCTTCAATGCTTTGTCATTCGAGTACTTGAATGCTCCGTCCATCCTTCGAAAGATTGTGAAAAATTGCTGTTCAAAAATTTGGGAAGGACTGCAACCAATCTTCATGCCACCAAAACTGGAAGAAGATTGGATCAAAATCGCAGATAAATTCTTTGAGCGTACTAAATTTCCAAACATCATTGGGGCCATCGATGGTAAACATGTCAGGGTAGTTAAACCGGACAATTCCGGTTCAAGATACTGGAATTACAAGAAATATTTCTCTGTAGTGCTAATGGTGTGGGTGGATGCGGAATACAATTTTGTGTTCATAGATGTCGGGTCACTAGGGGCTATGAATGACTCTGTTATTTTCAAAGAGTCCAAAATGGGACAAATGTTGGAAAACAACACATTGAACATTCCGGAAGGAAGGCGTCTACCAGGTGATGAAAATGGTAGAGAAATTCCGTTTTTCGTGGTGGCTGACGAAGCTTTTGGTTTATCAAAGAGTATATTACGCCCGTATGCAAAAAAGAATTTGTCAGTTTCTAAAAGAATATTCAACTACAGACACACACGAGCACGCAGAGTGGTGGAATGCACGTTCGGCATACTGGCCAACAAGTGGCGAATACTTCACAGTCCTATTGATGTTAACGAATTCTTTTGTGATAAGATATTGAAGTGCTGCTCTATTTTACACAATTTCATACGCGCTAAAGATGGCATACGTTTTGATGACACTGTTTATGCTTCTCCGCTGGACGATGTTTCCTTCGACCCATCTCAAAACAGAGGCACTGACGTGCGGCAGTATCTATCTAGTTATTTACTAGCCCAGAAGAATCTCTACCATGGCAGTACAATAAAATGTACAAGTGACTTCGTGCTTCAATACACCAAAATAAATGGAAAATGTATAAACTCCCGATGAACGTGTCTATTTTAAAAGCCGTGGAGCACAATAAAATTGATGAAATTAACTTACCTGCTTTGGTTTTAAGGTTCCCTTCCAAGTCCTTCCAGTTGGAGACAACTGCTGAACACACTTTCTCCCAGAGTTGTTGTTTAATATTTGTGTTAGCGTATTCTGTCAGGGTCTTATCATAGATTGCAGGTCGCTTCTCCACCTCTTCTATTAATGTTTCCACATTTTCATCCATTATGACGAGGGAAATTGATAATAAAAAGTGCACCAGAACAGCTGTTTTTCTGGAGTTGGGTAGATTATTGACTGGGGAATAACCTAACCACCAAGGGTAGATGATTGAGAAAAGGAGGTGGGTTTCGGACTGGAGAAAAAAAAAGGATGGAGAAATAGGAGGAGAGTCCCACAAAAGTTATAAATTTAACTTTAAATACACTCAAAGGCGGTTGCCACTGCAAATCCGCTCTCAGATACCTAAAGTGGGTAAGGACCTGGTCGAAGCTAACGGGAAACGCAGCTAGGACTTGGGCGGTTTGCAAGAGAATGGCTTTAGCGTATTCCCTCTCAAGCATACATATGCCTACTATGGGGAAGGGTGATGGTCTGGCAAGACAGAGAGTAACAGACTTATTGTATGTCTGTTCAAAGGAATTCGTTTTGAACAAGTAATTCGAAGAATGCCAATAATTTGAATCGGTTTCGATATTTCCAGTTTTCAAAGTTGTAGAGTTCCTAAAAAGCGACCAAGTGCTTCCAAGAAGGATAGTGATAAAAGAATTATACCTTTGAGAATGATTTTGGTAAGTGTACCAATAGTTGCATTTGGAAATGGCTAAGCTTTTACCCAGCCAGGAGCCGACTAAAAGTTTAGGCAAAGAAAAACACTTATCTTTTGGAAAACCAACCATAAGTTTTTTGGAGAGGATCTCCACAAGCAGGAAGCTGGCATAGCGAGCTATGCTTGCCTTACTGGCCAGTTAGAATTAGCTATTTAAGCTAAGAGAGACTTTACCATGATAACCACTAAGAGTTCTTGCTCAAATGCAACAAGTGGTGAAAACCCTATCACGAGATTTATTTGCATTAACGAGGGCATAAACCTAGGAAGAGTCAGGGAAGACAGGATCTTGCCTAACCGTTGTATTAGAGAAATGATGAGTCAAAAAAAGAAAGTTTGAATTTATTTAACAATGAAAAAGAGCCTAATAAATTTAACAAGCATATAGTTTCAATTTTTGTTAACAATTTGGGGTCGCAGACCTCCTAACATTTAAAGTTTGCTCCAGGCAATTAACAATTCTTTAGGTTTCAAACCTTTATATGTACTAAAATCTTTGTAAGATTTAAAAAAGACAAATGAAGTGATTAAAGTTAGACATTAAATCGAGTACAAGGTGTGTACTTTAAGAAATTTCCAAGTACTTATCTTAGAAAAAAGTTACAACTTCGAAAATAACAAAAAAGAAAGCAGGTAGAATGAAAGAGAAGTTCCTATAACTTCTTATATTTACGCTGAATTACTTTTATAATAATTATACAAAATAGGACAGGTCACTTACTGTGAAATCTGAAGAGAAAGTCAAAAGGAAGGTTCTAGACTTCCTATGATTAAGTAGGAATCACGAGACAAATGGGGCAAGTTTCCCTTTCGTGAGACCAAGAAATAACTCACTCGTGAGTTGAAAGAATTGTATTCCCTAATTAGAAGGGAGAAACAATGTAAGTTTGAAACGTGTACTCGACACTTATTTATGCAGAAGTTAATTAATGTTATATAAGAAAAAAGGGAGGGCACTTCTATAGAGTGACACCTCATTGAAAAAAGACTTAAAGTAACAACTTTACTATTGTGGTTTGTTAGTAAAAGGTTTAGGAAAGATCAAATGGGATTGAGGATAAATGTTCATGGCCTTATTTATCGTAATCGGACGATCGCGACGCGGTAGAAATGTTGAACAAGCACTAGTTTTCACTATAGTCTGTTAAATGGATGAAAAGTTCACTGTAGTAACGCAAAAGTTTATGGCAAAAAAAAGTTATTGCAATTGTGGAAAAAAAACTGGTTGCACTAGGTAGGCGAGAGTCTATTGCTTGAGAAAGTTATAGATTGTCATTAAGTACGCCAGAGAAAATCCCAACGGAGGAAGAAAAGTTGGCTATTGAGCATTAAATAATAAGGAAGATCCTTTAGTTTGAGAAAGTATTCACACATGTGAGTGGAAAATACATGACGGCGTGACTGGTAGATTCTGGAAGGTTCCAGAGCAATTTTGACTGAAGAATATGGCCAAAGTTATTCCAGCGGTGGAACGAGCAAAACATTTTATAGACAGTGGGTATTCATTGGTATCCCACGTTGTGAGAAGATTTCTCATTTAATTAGCTTAAGGAAAGCTACTTTCTATTAAGGTTGGCTTAGACAGACAAAAGCTCAACATGGTAAATCCCGCGAAGGATGATTATTGCCCCAAAATATAGTAATCTCACACTGCCTATAACATTATCCTTAAAAGCATGTAGATATATTAAAACGATGAGAATGAGGTAAAAACCTGAAGTCTGTACTTATCTTTGCTGCATAGCGATGGTGAAGTTCCCTTTGAAGGTTTACATTAGAGTTCCAACATGGCGTGGAAGAAGAAAATGCCTCTTGAGTTCTGGAGGTTGGCTCTAGTTGAGCCTTGACTGAGTCGACGGTCGACGTACAAGTGAGACCCACTCAGCGAAGCGCAGAGGGACCAGGAAAGAGGAAAAGAGTGGAGGTAGGAGACAAAAGGAAGACATATAAGCATCACCAACATACAAAAGTTAAATTCTCTTGAGGAAATGGTCTTCAAAGAGTTGATAGTATTCGACGCTATCGCAGCCTGGTGGGTGAAAAAGTAGACGAAGTTCTCTTGATCACGGAGATGATAGCTGGCGATGGCGACGAGATCTGGTGGCCAGATGGATAAGGACGTCCTCTTGTACAGGGAAGAATTGAGGAACTTCAGAGATTCACTGCTAGATGACGCTAGGTGGGTCATGGAATATATATATCTAGAACAGACTCACAAATGACATAAGAGACATGACCACCAAAGAGAAACTAGAAGATCACTGTTGGTGTTTGATAAAAAGGAAGAAATGAACAATCAAAGAGTATTAAAAATATACTCTATCTTACCGTGTATTCCAAGAATACACCAGGAGTCACTATGGTATCTACTGTGCACCGTATGCATAGAAAGGGCATATGGACCCTGATTATGGCCTTCTCAATAGATCTACCCTACCTGAAATACATATTGCACATTCAGATCGGTAGTTTAGAAAGCCGTGCACGAAAACTAACAAAAATCTAAACGAAATAGTACCTTTATTTTGATTGGGAAGATCTAGCATTCAGTTGGTTAAAGCAAGGGTGAATCTATTAAGGAGGACATGGATTGGGTCCATGTTCGTACATGTCCTGACTCTGCATTTTAGTCCAGTAGCTTTGGCGTTGCCAACTTAAACAATTAATAGGATCGTGTAACTACTTCAAAACGTTAGTATAATTTACAGTGGGATCATACATATATTCATAAATTATGCCTATTTTGGACATCCGCTATTTTAGTTGACTGGGAATTCTACATAGCCCTTTATTTAGACCAGATAGTTTTGTTACAAGCCACTACACCAATCAAAATAAAGAAATACGAGGTATTGTCTGTAAATTTAAAAGTGGAAGTCGTTGTCATCGTCGTTTTAACCAGAGGGAGTTTATGTTTAAGGCCGCCAGTAGACCTACGTCTGAGTTGGGGTGAAATGTTAGCACGAATCTCTGCTGCTCTCGCTTTGTATAGTATGCAAACATCCATTCACTGTTGAAGTCACAAGCCTATCCCCATTTTTAAATTCGACAAGAATCGTCTTATTGCATACCCTCTCGGAGTCGGCATCAAAATCTGCCAATGTCAATACTCAGAGAGTGAATTCGGGTAATGCTGACAATTCCCTGTCATCAAATTGAACTACCGTACGCAATGTTCCCCAAACCTCGGCTATCGAGTTCCAAAACGGTTAGAATTAAAATAAGGTACTAAGTGACGAGGATCGTACAATGTGCGTACGATCTTGCTGATAGATTGTACATCGTACTAAGAACGAAATTATCTTGCTTGTACGATCGAGTAGCTTACAAAGATAATACTGGAAACTCTGTCGTGAACGTATGCGCGTGCCGGAAGGCAGCGATTACCGTGCCATCTCTTGTTACAAGTTGCAAACTACCCTCCCCTCGTCATTCGCACACGCACACACCAACCAATCAAAAATGCATTGTACGAGGTCAGGGGTGTTCAACTTAATTCTCAGAATAGAATAGAATAGAAACAATGACGGCAATAAGTTATGCTTAATTGCATAGTGGGTACAGTTGGGAATAATGAATGTGGGCGGTAGCATATAAAGAAAATGTCATTTGTATTTTTCGCAGCGTACCGTACATATCCTGGTTATTGACACTGGTTTTGGATTATTTCGCATAACAGGACTGTATTATAGACATGGATTTGTTTCTCGGGTGAAGGGCAGATGACCTCGCTATTCTGCCCCTTAAATCAATTCAAAATTGAACTTCTTTCTTTGAACTCTAATATCTTTGATTATTATACTTGCTATAACATAGGTGATTATATTATATTCCCTTTCATTTACACTATTGTTTGAATTTAACCATGGATACAGTATTTCATTGTCACATAATCTGAATACCTCTCAAGAAATAACTGCTTTTATAAAAGCTACTCAAATCTAAAGCATTCAGAGTAATAGTGCATTACATAGTAACAGTTTATTACATCAAAAAGGGATTTGCTGAGCAGTTTGTAGACATTCCACAATTTTAGATCTTTCAACAAATTAATAGTCCAGTAGACAAACATTGTTTCGTATGTTGTGGTCACAGTATAGGCTAATTTTTTACTATCATCACAACCGAGTACTCGTAAGTCATTTCCTCATATTAGTTTACAACTCTACTGTAGTTTAGGGCTTATATTGCTTAAGTGTATGACAGCAATAGTACCGGTAACTACACCTTCAAAGATTTGGTTCGGGAAGGGAGGGGGGACAGGTTTGTTGATAGGATAGTCATTTCTAAGTTTTACAACATTAAAATAAATAGTTATTTTTTATCTGACAGTTATTTGGGAGGGCAGTGATTGTCTGTGGGTGTCACTGTAGGTAGTTAAAAGTGTCCTCCATCGTCGTGCTCATGTTTTTTGTTTTATTTATAATTTTAAATTCTATACTGTAGTTTTATTTATTTATTTATTTATTTATTTATTTATTTATTTATTGTCACGTGTGTATTTTTATGTCTGACAAAGAATACACATATAGCCTACATGTCTCACTCTGTTGTGTAGAGACTCCATGGATAACGAGAGGTATGCGACACTTTTGTCCCCAGTGTGCGCACTTGAATGCTATAACACAGGAGACCGACAGTCCCGCAACAAATATGGCGCCAGCTGTTGCGACAGCCCGGATACATTTTTGTCTCGTCCGTGTTGTGTCCCCAGTGTGCGCATCCCAATACAGTGTAATAGCCCTTCACCTTGCGACAAAACAGTCCCGCGACAAAGTGTCCCCAGTGTGCGCGTGCTCTAAGAATGAGGAAGCTTCTGAGACGCGTAGGTCTCCATGGCCGATAGTGTCCTTGAATTAGGGCTGTGGAAAGTAGCGCAATCCCTAGGGCTGAACGACTGTAGTTAAGGTTAATGTTTACATCACGTTGCTAGGCTGTTCCGGACTTGAAAAGAAGAAACGAACTCGACTAGTTGTGAATAAATGTGCAGCGTGTGAGGTACCGCAGGTGCTTCCAAGGTCACGCAGCTGTGTTGGGGCTCCGTTGATACGAACTGTTGAGCACGACCGTGTGCTTGTACTCCTGCATGGCAACGATTGACCCCATCTCTAATGCTCCAAAATTCTTTCCTAAGGATCCACGGACACTATTCGAATTTTATGAGCTTGAATTTAGACAGAAAATGGCACTGCTCAGTTAAACTCCTCTTCTTACAATTCCTCACAATCAATGTGTTTAATTTAAAAATCAAATACTTTAGCTAATATTGAACACCATTTTAAAGTCTTAAATCAATATAAAATGTGATCAGAATCTCGCTGTTTCTCATAAGATCGTAGAAAAACAAATTGTGCCCCGCGTTAAATCATTCACCACGACACATGCAACAAGTCCGGAGATCGGACGTTCGAATCCCGCGGATTAAAGCGGCTATCCTGAGTGGTTTTATACCGGGAAAATGCCGGGATAGTACCTTATTTCTAGTCCCGGGCCACTACACCATTTCTATCCCTAATACCGCTACACACACTAATATAATCATCGAAGAAACACCGGTTATCAAAGAAGTTCGACTCGCCCAAATAAATGAGGCGACCAGGATATCCCAAGCCCCGCAAATGAAATAACAAATTTGGACACTTTAAGTAGCTTGCTTTCCTCTTCTTTTCTGGTGTACAAATTCACCTACAACTCGACCGATAGATAATGTACCCCGTTCACAGCCTATGAAATATCAAATTCCATCACTGATGGTCCATTAATTTTTATCAGCGCATTATTAAATTTAAATGATATGCATTAAATTTTTCAAGGTTTATTTAACCGAAACTTATTTCACAACTCGACACTTGTAATGCATAGAGTAGGAACATTGTTTTGATACGGTAGAAGAGGATTTGCCTATTTCGGCATTGAATAACTTCTACCGTTAAGCCACTTCTAAAACGAGAAACTTTCTAACATCTTGAGTTCATGGTTAGTAGTAGTACCATCCCCCTTCCCTCTCAACGTTCTCGTCTGCTGTGTCCAAGGTTGCAGGATCGAATCCTGGCGCAGTGCGAGGGAACCGTGTCAGTAGATTTACTGGCACGTCGAAAAGATCCCTTTCGGGGGAAAATTCAGTCACCTCGACGTCTCTAAAAACCTCAGTAGTTAACATGGACGTAAATCTGATAACATTATTTTACCTTCCCTCTCACCTGGCGGCAAACTTGTATATTAGATTCCAACGGGGCTATAAATAATTGGGGACACATCATGCAGCCTTGAGCGAAAGTTACTAAACACACAGCACGAGAAAGTGATGGATAACATTTGAAATAGTTGCATTAACGTTGGAGCAGGGATGCCATACTCAACCATTACTAAGGCCCAACTCGACTTGACAAATGGAAGTCTAAAGGCCGATGGTCGAAATGAAAATGTAAACTTGAGTTTTGTTATTTCACATTGAAGCATACATTTGCATTATGATTTTATGTAACGATTCCAGAAGACAATCAAGTGGTAGTGTTTGGGAAGAAATGATCATATGTCTTTTGTTCTAGAGAAGCAAGAGTACGGTAAGTCAAAGTATTGTGAGATGAAGGGGACATTCTTATCATTCTTTGAAACGCTTTTAAACTTTGCAAACAATTCATTTAAGTATTATTTTGTGTAAATATTTCAAAATGTACTCTGATCTTAGCGTTGGCGACTTCGGTGGCGTAGTTGGTAGCATGCTGAGCTTCTATGCCCAAGGTCGTGGGTTCAAACCCGGCCGAAGTCGTAGGATTTTTTAAGAGCGTTAAAATCCCTCAGTATGCCTTCCTTCGGAGGGGAAGTAAATCCGGCGGGCCATGTCATAGATTTATGACATGTAAAAGAACCTTCAACTAACTAAACTTGTGTGAAGCAAAATTTGTAGGTTAGGTTTGATTAATGTTTAAGTTCCAACGTTCCTTACCGGGCGCTGGTTGCGATGGCATCTAGTAGTAGCGAAGTTCACAGCTAGGTGTCGAAAGTAGGAACTACTTGAAATTATCGTCTGCAGTCCTTACTTGAATTAAAAATAACAGATAACACACACTAATACAGTCATCACAATTAACAGACTGATTCTACACACACACACACACTAAGTACCGCGCGTTGTCGCTGCCCCTAAACTAAGGAACCAACCAACGAACCGATCAGTGTCTTTTTAGCAACATTTATTTTGAAATATTTTTGGCTTACATATCTGTACATAAAGCCCTGCATGGATATCCGCAAACATTATCTCCATGCGGATATAGCTTGCATGGCTGTGCGGATAACGGATAAGCTGCGGATAATGTTTAGAGTAAATTTGCGGATAGTTTTTAGAATACAATGTAGAACTGGATTTAAAAAATAATAATTTTAGTTTTTACTAAGATCTGAGTTTTGCACGTTTCTTGTTATTTCCCCATTTGCTTTCGCTTGGATTGTATGAGAATAATAAAGAAATGAGAGAAGCCAGTCATGGAAATACTCTTAATTAGTGTTGACGTATGCCAAAACAAGAAATTCCTTTATACCTGCGCCTGCCTGCGTGGCTATATCCGACGACTAAGTAAGTACTATAATTAGCCACCCTCTGTTTCACTTACCGTTACTCAGAAGGACTAAACTCAGTTAACATTGTCTTGCGATTCACACATAGCCTATGCCTTAGGAGAACGAATTTCACCTCAAATGTCTAAATGTGTTGCTTTAATACTTTATGCTGTATCTAATGAATTGTCAGCGGATTCGGATAACAAACGTGCGGATTTGGGGCGGATAACGTTTTGTTTATCTGTGCAGGTCTCTTAAGTCACTTAACCTAAAACTTTAGGGGACTGAATATTGTTACTTGGTGAGCCGCATGTTGGACTCAGCGCTGGAGTGTTTCTGATTTTTATACGTTTTTGAATAGTTCTCATTCTTTTCAGCTGCTAAGCATCACTAAAAGGAAAGGCATAAACATTCCACCTTTATTATTTGTACTTACCAACTATGTCATGTGAATTCTTCAGCGTGCTGAATGAAACTACAGAAAGTGAAGTGTATGTTTTCAAGCCCTCCAGTAATGCAATCGGATCGAATCCGTAATCCTGGGATCAAATGGAATGCTCCCATTAATATGTTGTGCCTTTTTCCAAATAGGCATTCAAAATTGGAAATAGATTATCTAGGTAAGCACGCAAATAATTTTGCGGCTGCGGGACATGGTTTTATCTTCCAGCCTAGGCCTAGTTTCATTTCAGGGATGAGGAATGGCCCGGTCACTAGTTCATTCATCTTTTTTTAAATTTATTGTTTCGTCTCCTTTAAGGTGGGTTGACGGCTTCAGGTGAGACTGTTGAGCGGTGGCCGCTATTAGCTCCGGAACGCCTTTACTACGGGGCATTCCTTCCACATATTACATCTGGCTCTTCTCAGGCATCATTCCTGTCCAGTTTCCCTCGTACAGACTGCTTCTAACAATGTAACCTTAACCATTTGTCCCCCTTGGTGATTTATGGCATGATTACAGTACTTGAAATGCAGCCTATATGTTTTTTAATAGGTCAACACGGTTCTACCCAACTTGTAATGGGTGTTATTCCATACACCTGAAAAAATAATACATGAGATTAATTAGTACACTTGGATGACTAGTTTCGATTGTCTAGCGATCATCAGATCCTTTACACTCGGGTTATTAATCCATATCGAAGAATATGTGAGCTAAGATAGGCCTATATCCATTATACACTAATTTAGTTTTTACTAGTAACCCACCCCGGCTTCGCCCGGGAACAGTTATGAATGCATTACGTGCTAGCTCGTAAACTGTCGCCTCAGTAATTGAATGGAGATTGTTGGAAGAAATGAAAACGTAAAAACACTTATAGTGGGCGATTGTGTTGGAGATAGAGATATGCTCTCGCGGAGTTTTTTGTAGAACTATTTATACTGATCAATTCTTACACTCGTAGTATATTGATATTTTTAACGATTTGCCCAGCGTAAGCTTAAAAAGCGCACGGACTCCAGTTTTATTTTCGACTTTTTGCACTGAAATCGTTACTGCTTGGCTTCCTTTGATCATAAACAAATTATTTTCTACAGAAACCGTCCTCAAGATATCCTTGGCAGCAGCGGTTCCCAACCTTTTTTCATCCCGTACCCCTTTATACCTATTTATCTAAAATAGTACCCCGTAAAAAGTAAACTTTTAAAACGTTTATTTTTACGGGCAATATGTACAGTACAAAACTTAATTAAATCATCAAGAATAAAAACTTACCTTACAACTATGTACAACTTATTTTTTTAATATAGTATAACTAATATTTTAATGTATTATTTGTTTGCTGTTAGTAAGCATTTCGTTTCAATAAAATGATAAACATAATTTTCAATTTCACTTTTATTTACTTGTGCAAATGAACATGTATAAACCTTAAGCTGAGGAAAATAAACAATTACAGTACACAAGCTTTTTTGATTTCGATTTTATTGAAATCCAATCATTTCTAGCGATTAGTTTATCAAAAATAGACAAATCAAGACAATAGCAGTACAGCGGTGAAAGTGACTGGGGTTGGCTCCTTGACGTGCCATAATAATTCGGCACTGCGCGCCGGTACATTGCGATGGGAACATGACGCCCGCCATTACCGTTTATTTTTGGCGTACCCCTAACCGGTTCGTTTCGTACCACCAAGGGGTACGCGTACCCCAGGTTGGGAACCGCTGCTTTACAGAATGGTGAAAACTGCATCAAAATCCATCCAGTGGTTCTCGAGATTACCCGTGATATCCAAGAATCGGGGACTTTGTTTTATAATAAGTAGAGATACAGACGTTCATTGTAAACTTGCGAAACTTCTGAGGTTTGTTAGTATTATGTGATTTTTTGCCTATTTTCATTTTTGAAAAAGAAAAGGCTTATGAGATCTACTTTTGTATATGTATGTGTGTGTGTGAGTGTGTGTGTGTCCCCGTAATAAAATCTAAATTGCTGGAGCGATTTCAATGAAACTCGGTAAGGACTTTGTACTAATTTGTCCGACCCTTACCGTGCCCTTTATATTTCATAACGTCGCACCAATCCAACATGGCGGCTGTGCGAAATATTTCACCGGGATTCTATATCTCCGAAACTATTAGTGTACTGATATCACCCTGACATTGTGTACGGTGATAAAGGGCACTACTAGCTGTATGACTTACACAAACTTAAGTACAAAACGAACATGGCGACCAAGCTATGTTGAAACATTTAAATAGACTTTTCTCGCGATTTAACCATCCGAGCGCAGTGAAACATGGTAAAGCAAATCATTATACACATTGTAATACACTGGCATCTAATTTATTTCAATTGTTTTTATAAACATCGCGTTTTTATTTCTTTTGTCCTAATCATGCGATTGAAGTTTGAATAATACACCTACGCAATAAGCTTCATGTAATAGTACATAACTCGATGGCCTACATATATAAAAATCCAACATGGCGACCATCTGAAATATTTAGACGGTTCTGAATATCTACGAATCTATTACAGCAATCAAACTGAAATTTGGTATGTTGATAGAGGGAATTAACATCAGTAGGATATATGAAAATAGGCTATTTAGTTCTTCCCGGAACTTTTTTTTTAGATTAGTGGCTACTGACCTACAAGTTAGTTGTTTAGTGTGATAATCTGTAATGGTGTTCTAACTTAAATATGGATTAAAGTACTTAGCTGGTTCTTAAGGGAATGTAGCCTAGTGTTCTTTCTGATGAAGCATGATTTCTTGCTGTTAGGTTGAGTCAGGATTACATTAAATGTTCCCACTCCAAAGTCGCCATGCTTGCAGTCACTTACAGTGTAACTTGAAGGTTGGCAGCATGAGCTGATAATTCGCTGTGATACCATTCTGAGTTTGTCGATCATTAGACTACACCATTTGCCAGATGACAACGCATAACTAAAGCCCTGCGTGGATACGGATAAACCCGCGGATATCCGCAAAATAATTCGCCATGCCGATATAGTTTGCATGGCTGTGTGGATAGCAGATAAGCTGCGGATAATGTTTGGAGTAAATTTGTGGATAGTTTTTAGAATACAATCTGAACTTGTTGAATATCATTACTAGGACCCGGATGTTTAAAAATCCCTCAATATAAGCAAAGCCGGCGGTCCCATGTCATAGGTTTATAGTATGTACAATTGCCAAATTGGGCGATTTTATCACGAAGAGGAGCAGCAACATGGGGACGGGCATTGTCATGAAGAAGTTTGACACCGTCAACATTAATGTTATGGCCTTTGTCACGAAGGGCACGACGCAACTTAACCAAAGCTTCACTGTAGGCTGGAGCATTTACAGTTGTCCCGTGTTCAGCAAAGTCCACCAATAACACACCACAGATATCTCAGAACACTGTCATAAGCACTTTCCTAGTAGATTGAGTCAATTTGAATTTTTTTCGTATTGGGGAACCAGTATGTTTCCGCCCCATAGAGGGCTGCTTAGTTTCGTGTAGTGGTACGCCCACGACTCATCACCAATGACGATTCCTGGAGACATTGCTACGGTCCATACAGTCGTCCCCATACACGCCACGCATGTCCCTGTGATAATAATGTTATTGGTTTTACGTCCCTTTTAACTACACTGGCTCTTAGAGACGCCGGGGTGCCGGAATTTTGCCCCGAAGGGGATCTTTAACGTGCCAGTAAATTTACTGACACGGCTCCCTCGCATTTGCGCACCCTCAAATGCCAGCTGACTGCGCCAAGTTTCGAACCTGCAACCTTGGGCTCAGGAAGCGAGAACGTTACCCCTGAGCCACGCAGCCAGACTTTGTCCCTGTGAATTTCACTCGGTTTATGCCCTTTGGTCCACACATATCGAACTACACATTGCTGCTCTTCTCAAGTTGACGATAGTAACATGTGCGCCATTTTTGTTTCGTAGTTCAGGCTTGTCTCGCTAGAGCTGCACATTAAAACAAAATACCCTCTGTAGCGCAAACTTCAAACTAGGCTATATCGTCGTGAAATTTCAACATTCCAGCTGCAATACCAGGGGATAAAAGGATACAGTCAGTCTGAAAGACTAGACTTTATATAATTTCAAATGACGCATGCTACAAATGCTACACATGTTAGAAAGGCAGGAGAGCTTCTCGCTTCGCTCGAAGCCCCAGGACTCTTTCAACAGACTTCATTACCCATTAACTTAGGCTTCCCGTGCGGGAAACTGTGAGCGGGAGGTGCACTCTGCTGCATGACGTCACGCGCTCTCCGTGTCCGTATCGCATAACGCCATAGCCCACGAGTAAACTCAGACTCGGTGCATATGCACTGAACAACATGATGACGTCATACGCTCAAGTGCATCCTTAGTACATTTCCTCTCCGTAACCGTTATGCATAACGGTAGACCAAAGCATAACGATGAAGTCGACAAGATCATTTGAAATGATAAAAATGATTGTGCGTTACTTTCCGATCTGCCCTCGTATATTGTAGCTTAAGATTCGATGTCCATATCTAAAGTAGATACATTTTAATGGCGTACAATAAAACGAAACAAGGACATATTTATACATTTTCCATTAGCATTATGCTGTATGTTATAATATGACTTTCTGAAATGCTAAAACCTAAACATCAAGGATAGCTATGAAGCCATTTTTCAGAGTTGTCTTAATTCAATTGATATTGTAACTTTCAGTCTGTCAACACAAAATCATTCCAATTACTGGAATATGTGGGGGAGGGGGGAATTACATGTGATTAAGATATATTTACCTAACATCAGTCGTTCGATATTACTGCCCTGGTCCACATACAGATCTATACTACTACTACAATTATTATTTCTCGTACTATTAATAATAATAATGACTTGGTGGAATTTCATTATTATATACGCACGTAATTTGTTTGTACTTCCACTTAATTTGTTTAGCGCACTCTTTCTCGTGTGGTTATAATGTGCACTCCCTCGTGATGGACATAGGAACTGGAGCTTTGAACTCAGTCAAGTTACAGCGTTGAAGACAATTCACGTTTCTGTTCCGGTCTGTGGCTGATTGTGGGGTTGGTTTTGTATGTGTCAAGGTGACAATCATGAGCCGACGAGCTTGTAATTTGTGAACCATTTTATGGGCAATAATTTCCGCATATGAAACTCGTCGAGCTGTGAATAACGAGCCGTTCAGTTATGGAACGCCCTTGACCCCAGACCTTCGTCACGATTGGGGAAAATATCCTATTACACAGTATTCCCAAGTTAGCCAGCTATCTTAGTTCATTCATGTTTGAAATCCATTCAATACTGATCGAGAGTCCTTTGATTTTCTAAGAATGTGGTTGTGAAGGAGCGGAGCTAACAGAAGCCAAAATGATACATTTTGGACGTCGAAACCGGGCATAAGATACTGAAAGAAATACCCAAATCAGCTTAGGACCGAGGTCGTGATGTAGTGGCTGGCGTTAATGACAAAGGTCCCGACCTCGATTTCCAGCTCCATCAAGAAATTTCATTCTGATCACAGGGCCGGGACAGGGCCATTTTTAAGGGTATGGCGTTATTATATGCACTGAGTCGATATGTTTATATATTTCGTCTCACATGACAAAAAGTGCATAACTGCTGTTGAAAATTTATAGTTATTCGCTCGTTTCGTTTTATTGTTAGTCATTAAAATGTATCAATTTTAGATACGAACATTGAATCGTAAGTTACATACACATAATACTGAACGGGAAAATTGAGATGGTCACACTGCTCAGACATTTGATGCTGTAACTCATTCATTGTATCTTAAATCAATCTCCTGTTTATATGATCATTATATGGTGAGTAATCGATTTCAGGATTTTATGTATTCGAGATGGTGATAGCGCTTACTATTCATTCCAATATCATTGTGAACGTGCAACTTAGGTGTCTCGCACACTACTATTCTTTCACTATGTTTTGAGGTAATTGCGCAATTGCATTATACTGTAGATTTGAATGTTTTAATAGTACGCATGGTCGCCACCTTGAATGTAACGTCGTGACACGTGTGCCGTCTGTAAAATTTATCTCCAATTTTATTCATTGAAGATGGAGGTTACACACAATTTTCGATCTACTTGCCTTGTGACTCGAGCAAGTTTGGTGTTTCACACAATACTTCTCTTTAATGGGGGTTTGAGTTGATTGCGTAATTAGTAATTTGTTAAATTTGATATTTTAATACCTCCTATGGCCGCCATCTTGAATGCATGAAGTATATGCACTTATGTCTTCTAATTTGTGGGTAATCGACTTTAATATTTTATATAAATTTTAGATATTACATATTACATTTTAGATGACAAATGGACGCACCTGAACAGACACCACAAGAACCCAGATTGATTCCACACACACTCCCAAGTAATCGAAGCTGATGATCACGATGCCCCAAGACCCTAAAGTGAAAAAGAAAACCTCAGGACCTGACCGGTTGCATGGCATAGCAGTATGGTTCTCGCCTCCTGTATCCAGAGTTGCGGATTGACATTTGGGAGTGCTTGAATGCGAAAAACGCGTGTTATTGCTGTTGTTATTCTTGTTAATTCAGTTAAGAGATTTGCTACTTCGTGGTCATGTGTCAGTAGATTTATTGGCATGCAAAAGATTCCCTTTACATCACCCCAAGTACCCCGTAGTTGTTTGTAGCAGCTGACTTCGTTGTTCCGACTCTTAAAACACCACTAGCCCCGTAGTTGCCATTCAACTACACACATGGTGTTTTGGGGAGGGAGATAACTTCTTTGAAAATTAAAGATAATTTCATTCATACATAGAGAGTTGTAACTTAGTTGGAGTAAGTTATGCGCCACGTCTTGACCTTCACTTCCGCTGTTACAGGTTTCCTGTTCAGTAAACTATTAGTCACGGTAATACAGTACAGCGGAAACGCTGTGCATGCAAAGTAAGAAACTTCCAGTTATTGTACTGACAGAGATGTGTAGTATATGAGACATTCATATTCCTGTTCATCCCACAGTACCACGTACGATGTCAGTATGCCATTGTGCTTCTGAGGCAGATGACCGCGATGTCCTGTCCCTAACAGCAACAATCAACTCTCACCGAGGTTGCCAGGGCTATCTGCACAATTTCAGGAATTTTGCCTAACTTATACGTCTAGTTGCGAAAATCTGGTTTATATTTATTATTATTGGTCTGGTGCGAGGTTAAAAGCTTCAAATGTTTCTTTTAAAGCGAATGTTTTGCCACTTCTTGTGAAAGGCTTTATTTGCGCGCTTAACGCGAAATTGTAATGCTGCGAGTCCAGCTTAAACTTTCGGCTGCACTTCGTTTAAAAATATTGTTTAGTGGAGCAGAAGGGGGGGATTAAGTACAGTAACTATAAACTGCACCCTATGGTATCATGAGGACAAGGTAAAGGTTTGTACTGTACTTCTTTCCACAAAACAAGCGGTGTCGCGCCATTCATTGTGATGACGGGGTTGGGGGATGCATCACACTCAAGGCTTCTTTGGTTAAATCGGCTGACTTCGAATAGGTTGAATGTCCTATTGTTCTGTATATGGATGCCAAAATGAGCAAAATTATTTACCAAAGGCAGAGGATAATTTCGTTTTCCGTATGTGTCGTCCTTACAAATTGAATGTAAACACGCGTAAGCTTTCGCTTCAAACAAGTAAATTGCGCCGACTGGTGTTATGAATATACTACTTGACACATCATTACCAATGGTCGCTTTGCTGTTGTAACATCGTAAGTTTTGAGACACCGTAGTGATTATCTCTGTATATTTGTGTCCTTGATGCTTGTTTAATAACCTGGATTATCTTCGTGGCTGTAATTGTAATTCCTAAGAATCAGGATTAGGGTTGATGCTTTGGGAGTTCAAATAAGGCACCATCTCAACATAAATATGGTCTCCGACTTAGTATGGAAACAACTATGGGGAAAACATACTAATGATGTCTGTGTATTTGAACCTCTGATCTTCGAATCCCAACTACACTGTACAAACGTGGAACGTGTCACGGGTTCACTTGGTGGTTTTTATTTCGTTACATTTATTAATATCGGTAATTGGAAGTTAGAAATGGTATCTAGTCTACTGAATGTCATCTTTTCCAGTCTACTGAATGTCATCTTTTCCTTCTTTGTTTCTGCGTGAATTTGATAAGTGCATTATGAAAGTGAAGGTTAGGTTTACACGAAAAAACTACTGAATTATTTTTCAGTAAAAACAAATAAAAAATAAAAAAAACACCTTAGTTACGGAAAGTCGCTCTTCCAATTCTGCGGACACAAATGATGGAAGATATGCATGTGGGTCAGGAATACAATGAGTAGCGAAAATTATTTCTACTAGTGCCGAATATTAACAAATACTTCAACTCAGCGCTTGAAATGAGTAAGATGAATCTTCTTTCAAATACGGAGTTTGAATTTTGATCAGCGCTGAGTTGAAGTACTGTATTTGTTAATATTCGGCACTTCATTTTCTAAATTATTTATTTGTTCTTTATTTTGAATTTTAATATTAAAAAATTCTTATTTTTCTAACTACATTTTGGAAAATTATTGTAAAGCCCACGAGCCTCCGTGGCTTAGGCGGTAGCACGCCGGCCTCTCACCGCTGGGTCCGTGGTTCAAATCCCGGTCACTCCATGTGAGATCTGTGCTGGACGAAACGGAGGCAGACAGGTTTTTCTCCGGGTACTCCGGTTTTCCCTGTCAAAATTTCATTCCAGCAACACTCTCCACTATCATTTCATTTCATCTGTCATTCATTTAATCATTGCCCCAGAGGAGTGCGTCAGGCCTCGGCAGCCGGCACAGTTCATATCCTCGCCGCTAGATGGGGGCTTCATTCATTCCCTTACTGACCCGGTCGGAGACTGGAAGCAGGCTGTGGATTTTCATTTTCATTGTAAAGCCCAATATTAAACTTTATTTTATTTATTTACAATTAATACTACATTGTAAGATAGCCTCCGTGGCTTAGGCGGCAGCACGCCGGCCTCTCACCGCTAGGTCCGTGGTTCAAATCCCGGACACTTCATGTGAGATCTGTGCTGGACAAAACGGAGGCAGGCAGGTTTTTCTCCGGGTACTCCGGTTTTCCCTGCCAAAATTTCATTCCAGCAACACTCGCCACTATCATTTCATTTCATCTCTCATTCATGTAATCATTGCCCCAGAGGAGTGCGTCAGGCCTCGGCAGCCGGCACAGTCCATGTCCTCGCCGCTAGATGGGGGCTTCATTCATTCCATTCCTGACCCGGTTGGAGACTGGAAGCAGGCTGTGGATTTTCATTTTCACTACATTGTAAGGATATCCATTTTATTGCTTTATCTAATTTGCATTGCAATTTTTATCACAAACATTTCATTTCAAACAAATTTAGACCTGAGTACATCTATATCATTTTTATTTTTATTCTTAATTGATTTCATTTAATTTGAGCTGAAAAAAACCTCAATGTCCGATGTCAGGTCGAAACATGTAGGATATATAATATACATATATATATATATATATTTGTGTGAGTATTGATTGGCGTATAAATTTAACCTATTAATTAATTTAAAACATTTGTCCTATCAATGGCAAATGTATTTGCATTCCATCACCATCTTTAGAAAAGATTATTTTCATTAGTCCATGAGTTTTCGAACTAATCTAGTTGTCGCAATGATAACTGCTTTTTGCATCGACTTGTATAAATTTGCGGCAACATCAAGTTCCTTCAATCCATGCAGTAGACTCCTTGGTACAACGCCAGTTCTTGATACATATAATTGGCATGATCTTCACCTTACCAATCTGCCATTACTTCTTGATAGGCTCCACTAGGTCTTTACTATTTGGAGATCTTTTTATCGTGCTTTGCCTTTAAGTCGTTGCTGTTGAAAACTGCTACCGGTACATCAATCAACATGGCTTCCTTAACCTTCATATTAATGACTAAAATATCTCTCGTGTTATGGCAGACTGTCCGCTCGGCCAATATAGTTCGATCCCAATAGAGACGATAGGTATCATTTTTTAAAATTATTATTATTATTATTATTAGCAGTAGTGACTTGACTTACTTGATTTAATTCCTATGTCCCCTCTCGGAGCAAAGGGCTGCAACAAAATTCCTCCACGGATTTCTTCTCCTAGCCAGCCTCTGCAGGCCTGCCCAGGATTTGCCAGTCGCCTTCCTCTCCCCCTCAACACTTCTTCTCCAGGTATTTCTTGGCCTACCCTCCTCCTTCTTCATTTCCAGAGTAGAGAATGGGAAATCCTTTAGTTGTTCGTTGTTCCAAAGTCCTTCCAACGTACTTCACTCAATCCTAGAATGTCTAACTGGTAGTTTCTCATTTCTGCGCAGACCTGCTTTAGCCTGCCTGTTTGGCGTTAAGTTCTTATATTCCAGAATCCAATTTTCGTAATCATTTTCATGCCAAAAATCGTAAACTGTTTATCAGTCCGGTTATTTTCTGTTGCAGTTTCAGTAATCGAAGAAGTTCAGATGTGTGAGTGATTGGCCCACAGCACCCTATCATGGTGGAGGGGCTGCCTCCTCACTGAGCCCATGCTCACAGATGTGGAGTTAGATGTTCAACTCTTCTCTAGTTCGGTATTCCAGAGTGGGACGAGATATCCACTCCAACCCTCCTCCTTTTTCAGTCGGGCTTTGAGGAGTTATTAGCAGTAGTACTTTATTATTATTATTATTATTATTATTATTATTATTATTATTATAGTAAACGTTGGCTTGAACATACGTTTCAGTGGTCATATAATAAAGATATGTTCAGTTTATATCTTAATGGAATTATGTTATCTTGACACCACGCTATTTTGTGTATGTAAATAGTAGATAATTGACTCTGAAATCAGAGTTGCTTGTTGTTAACGTTCTTTATCTTCCTGTCTCCTAACCTAACACTGTCCTCTCCCTGTTATTTACCGCTAAGTCTGTTGGAATGCAGTGAAGAATTCCCATTGTTATGAAAGAACTAAGATAGTGAAAATGAAGCCCGCATTCCTATTGTATCTTACTCTAGTCGCTCACTTCATCCGATTGTCTCAATGGTGCATTCCATAGGCCATTAGCATCGGCTATCTTTAAAACCCCGTAAGTTGTATCTCAACACTATTGATCAGGCACAATGATGTTTCTCTAATTAAAATTCATTGAGACTATACAAATGAGAGTTGCATGTATTATAAAATAATTATGGGTCTGCCATAAAATAGTATTTTAGTGCCACTTAAAACGTTAACAATCATCGGTTGTGGCGTTCTTTGGTTCCAATTAAACTAAGCGGTCCGAATGATCTTTTGTTTTATGTTGCGCCGTGCCAATAAGATTGCAGACCACCTCGTGACGCAGTGGCTAACATTCTTGGCTGTCACCCCCTGAGGTCCGAGTTCAATTCCCGGCTCTGACATGAAATTCAATTTTGGTCTTGGGGCTGAGATGGGTTACATTCAACCTCTTAGGGCATAACTGGGAAGAGGTGGGATCAGCTCCCACCTTAGTCATCCTAAAAGTGGTTTTATTCCGTGGTTTCCACTTCGCCTGTTACAAATTACAGTACATTCACTAATATAGCAATTACAATAACCCAGGTTTTCAGTCAAATTACACACACATGACCACGATGTCACACAACCCCTAATTGAATCAAGAACTAAAATAAGGTTGCAATTATGGCCTACAAATATCTGGAGATGCTGAGAGCATTGTTGCCTGTACTGCGGCGTAGCAGTGCTTGACAAATCGTGCACCACGTCGGCTGCAGCAAGTCTGGAGATCGCATATTCTTGAGTGTGGTTTCCCCCGCCTTTTTCCACACTCCTTTTAGGCAAATGTCGGGATGTGTCGTACTTTCCCAGGGCACATAACTCATCTGTGTCCCTAATATGTGTAGTTACAGTCATCGCATCAATTCATTTTATCAGACAAGTACAAAAGAGACATAACTACACGGGACTGATGGTCAAGATGTCCCAACACGTATTGTTGTCGTAAGGTGTATAATTTAACGTGTAACGTGGATTTGCGAAGGATTTTGAATTAAATTTTATCTTATTATTACTGCATCTAATATAGGGTAATCAGCAACATTGCCCAAAAAATATAACGTAAGTAGGGACATAAATTGATACGGAATTGTCTCTTACGATTATCTTGAATCTGCACGTCACATTTCATTACATTTATTGATTAGTATTCAGTGTTCCGGAATTTATAGTTGTATTTTGCCATTTATATTCCCATAATTTTGATCGTAAAAGTCGCGAATGATACTTCCGCATTGACATACTGTACATTATGGAGTATTACTCAGTTTGTTCAATGGTATATTTGGTATTTAAAAGTATTTATCAGTAACATTTTTTATTATGACTGACAAAATGTATTGGAAAGTGTTCTTATTATCCCGGTTTCCTATTTTATATTGCATTAGGCCTACATTACATTGGTAAGTCTACTGAATTGTAATCTATCACTGAAAGCAGTATTTAGTCAGCAGCAGTGTCTGGTTGGGGTTAATAGAAAAAACTGCAATTCCAATCAAGCAGCTGTCGGACTACTGTATGTTACGCAGCGTTGCATCATGCAATATTGTGTACTGACTCAGTCAGGCGTAAGGGGCAGATGACCTCTTAGTTCCGCCCCTTAAAACAATAACTAACTCTGTCAGGCGCTGAGTTTCGCTTGAATATGAATGTTTATACGTCGCGAAATACCACGAAAATGGCTGGATCTTGTTGAAAATAAACAAAATGTTCCTAAAATACGCGCGAATTTTGTGGTTATACAACGTTCCAAAGTTTTAAGAGTAGTTGGTGTGAACCGCAGACTCGGAGAAGGAACTCTGTAAAATGCAACGAGTCTTTTCATCAACGCTAAAGGAAGCAAATTTGAAACTGAGTACCTCCAAAACCAAAGTGTTAGTTGTCAACAAATCCTATGAAAATATCCAAACATCGAGAATAATGGTAAAACCATTCAACAGTGCAGTCAGTTCTGCTACTTAGGAAACATCGTCACTGACGATGATAGGTGCACCACAGAAATCATAAGGATAATTGCCCTCGCTAAACAGGCTTTCAGCAATAAGAGGCAGCTTATGACAGACAGACAGACATACAGGCAGGCAGGCACATTAGCATTAAACACTGAGGGAATATGGGGCGCAGGCACTGGCTGTGTTTACCTTGCGGTTACGTCGCTAGTCAAAGCAGGGAATACTTCTTTCCTATACAGAGCGAACACGTAAGGTTGGTATGTGCATATGTCATGCGATTTGCGGACTATTTCCTGTTGCCCTGCTTATTCGTAACTTATGCTTAACTTTTGGACACTTGTGTACATCACGGTAGCTGAGGCCATGAGATCATCATCACCTGTATCGGTGATCCTACTCACTCATCTCATGTATAAATTGTGTTGTTGGACAGAAGTGTCTGGTCATGACGAAAATGTTCTTGCTGTTTTAGCGTGGAGCGGGACCGACTGCGGGAACGCGAGCGGCAGGCTCGGGCGCAGATGTCTTCCCAGGCGGAGCGCGAGGCAGAGGCGACAGGAGCGCCTCTCTTCGGAGCACCAGTCCGGGTAAGTAACACTTTTACACTTTTACTAAGGAGAAGAACCGCTCTGGACTATCAGGCCTCCTAGTCTTAGGCGGCGCCAATGCGCATGCTCCCCCAAATTCATCCCTCGCAGCTAGCATTCACCTTCACGTGGTTGCAGGGAAGTGAAGTGTTCATATTACCCGTTTGAGCTAAGATTGCCGGCGGTCGAATTATGAACTAACTGCTGTTTATAGCCGGTAATGAGCTTGCATTAGCGCAGTGATCTCCCTTCCCACCGCTACTCTACAAGCGCTACGATGTACAAACTTGCGGGCACCTTGCTCAGCGGCAATCGCATCTCAAGAATTAAGAAAGAAACTGAACATAGATTGTTATATAGAGTGCGGACGGTATGTGGTGTGGCCTCAAGGTTACGGTACAGTATGAGTGGCGGAGAGCTGGCGCACTGGAGGAGAAACCCCTCCCTTAAATGTGCCGAGCTCAAGACGATTGTATACAGTTTGTGAACATTAACACGCGATGTCGACAGCACGGTGGGTGACGAGTGACTTCTGTCGCTGTTCCCCCACCACTAAAACGTGCCTGGAAATCTGTCCGTCAGTTTGCCCTTGATGAGGCGTCACCACACACACCATATAACGTCTGCACTCTACCTGATGGCACATGTGCACACAAAGAGTTGTGTATGCGGTCGAGTTCGGATACTGCAGCGTGATTGAGAGGGGAGGAATGTTCACTTCGCTAGTTCCTACTGAAATGTTCTCATCGGCTTCTAGTAACTGCAACTACAATGGGTATAAAAATAATATTCATGCACTACATTTTACTCTGTTGGTGTCTATAATTTGCCTTGCAGCAATATGGTATTCCATAGGTTTGTATAAGGACCTTATGGCAGTTTATTACACACAAACATTCTAGTAACGTGAACACATTAGTCAATAACGGAACAAGATGCATATTCGTAGGCAAAGAAAGTATTCATACGCGACCATCGTTAGTAACCATTGGACTGTTACACGCCCTTCACACGTTTTAGGGCATGACGACAAGTGAAGGTCGACTCTCCGCAGTGTTCTTAGATGATACTGTTTACTTTACGTCTGACAGTGGTACAAAATGGGTCGAAAATCAGAAGAGTTGAGTGCTGCCTGCAAAGACCACATACAGTAGTTTCATTATTTAAACAAGGATTCAGCTATCGGAAGATTGGGAAGTTGGTGAAACGATCGCATGCGACTGCCCAGTATATTATTAACAAGTGCAAGACGGGATCGACCGATAATGCAAAGCGACAGGGACGACCAAGGGCCATTTCACAACGTGAATCTTGCCAATTGGTTCGTGAAGCCTTCCAGAACCCTGGAATTAGTGCAGCTGAACTAGGGAAACAGCATGCTTCACGTTCCGGGAAGATTGTTACACCTCAAACTATCCGGAATCTGCTGAAGGCATTAATGACAGAGCAGCGCGAAAGTAGACTTTTTTCGGACGGAAGTAAATTTATCATGTTTGGATCCGATGGTAGACAGTTCGCTTGGAGAAGACCAAATAGAGAACTGGAAAGCAACAGTGTACTTCCAACAGTGAAGCATGGAGGAGGCCACGTCATGGTATGAGGCTGCTTGAGTGCTGCAGGAGTTGAACTGAACGTAATTGAAGGTAACAGAATGCTCAGGGCCACATGAAAGTGCTCCGGGGTAAATTTGTCTAGGAGTGTTGTGAAATTAGGCATACAAGACACCTATTTATTTAATCATGACAACGACCCTAAGCTTACAGCAAGAATAACGTGACAGTGGATGTTGTACAACGCCCGAAAAGTATTTCCCACGCCACCGTTATCTCCCGACGTTATCCCTTTTGGAAATTTATGGGCCCATTTCGGAGAAAAAAATTAAGTGTTCCTCCAAAACGCAACTAGTAGACAATTTGCGAACATGTTGGTCTGAAATTACACCAGACTTCAAGAACATGCTTCAGGCCATTATAAATGCAAAAGGTTGGCATGCCAAATAATAATAGCGTTTGTATACTGTAAAAAGTCTCATTTGTGATGTGTATGAATACTTTTTTGGTACCCCAATAATGGTTTTTGTTTCATATTGTAATTCGTATTGTGATTGAATGGTTTTCGTTTTTCGGTAATGAATAATTGGTACTTTTCGTTCTACATAATGCAAACATGACGTTCTCTGGCCAAGTATTAAACCAACATTCAAAAATAACTTGGTATATGAATACTTTTTTTCTCCAACTGTATATTGCATGTTAGTGTGTCTCCCAGGAGCATAGCAGCAGTGACCTTCCTTCTCCTCCTTTCCCCTCTAAGCTCTCGGCTTCTCGCAGGTTTTCGCCATCAGGTAATAATCGCTGTCTAATATGCATCACGCTTGATGTGTTTGATTGACCCCGCTGCTATACTATAAGGTGCGTTCAAAAAGTAACGAGCCGGAAGCTGGAATGCGCGAACCGAAGATGACATCGGCTAATCGTGGCGTGTGTAACGAGAGGTGTGGTTCCGACCAGAGCGTGGAAGTTACCAGCCCGTCGCTAGGGCACGCGTGCACGTCACGATACAAAGCGAGCAGCAGCACGCATCAATCGTCCAACCAAGACCAAGACAGTAGGCCATTTGACATGCTTCCTGGTGTGGTTGAAGACAGTGGGGCACATTGGGCACACACTTTCCGCAAGTGCAGTCGTTCCTTCATGATGGTGTGCACACTTCCGACGCTCAATCCGACCACGGCGGCTATGGCATTCACTGTCACTCGGCAGTCGTGGGTAATGAGTGCATCAACCAGCTGGACGTTGTCATCGGTAATGCTGGGGGGTGCCCTAGACGGGGCATCATCGGCTAACGGCACCCGTCCTTCCTTGAAGCGCTTGTGCCACGCCTTGACCCTTGCAAGGGACATGAAGTGTTCGCCGTACACTTGTGACATTCGGCGATGAATGTCCGTTCCCCTTACTCCTTTCGCTGTCAGAAACCGAACAACACCGCTTTGCTCTTCGTTTGACGCCTCCATGTCACTGTTTGCAATGCGACTGGCAACGTTGGACGATTGATGCATGCTGATGCTCGCTTTGTATCGTCACGTGACGTACACGCGTGCCCTCTAGCAATGGGCTGTGACCTTCCACGCTCTAGTCGGAACCACACCTCGTTACACACGCCACGATTAGCCGATGTCGTCACTGGTTTGCGCATTACAGCCTCCGGCTCGTTACTTTTTGAATGACCTTATAGTATTGCCCTCGCACCTCCACCCCAGCCTTAGGTGATTCTCTTCGCTCTCCATTTATAGATGGAGACCTACAGTATTTTGTTCCTGTGAACATATTTTCAAATTATTTTGTATGTACCCGTTTGGTGTACCTTTGCTCTCATTTTTTAAAAATTATAGGAACAGTCGCTACAGTTTTGCCCACTTGATTAATTTACTCGACAGGACCAAAATTATACCTCTTTCCCACGTAATTGAGGTATATTGGGATGTTCCTGAATTCAGTACCCTGACTTATAACAGACTAGACTATGTTACGGGAAGTATATTTCATTCATGACCTAATGTGCACTAAGCCTCTCCAAGGAGCTTTGTGGACCACATACCTCGTACACACAGCTCATCGTGCACGTATGAATTGACGTTACAAACTAAGGCGTCCTGGTGTTCCAGTCAGCGAACGGCGGCAGCGGGATGAAGGTCGAGTCACGCATGCTGCAAATGGACTCCCTAAACTGGGTTAACAGTAATGCTGGAAAATGGATCAGAAGATCTGAAAATTATTCATATTACTAAAGTACCGGTAACCCTACTGTCGACCAAAATATGTGCACTCGAGTTTGAAGGTTGATTGTGAAGTAACCAATATACCTACATTAAATCTAATAACATCGTCATTTTCGTCGTTATATTATACGTTAGTTCATGTAGGTTTGGAATTTTTAATTTATATTTTAATATTTTTTTATCGCAGTTGGAACACAAAAAGTGTCCATTTTTAAGCGTGTTTCAACCATGGGTCACATTTAAGAATTATCTCAAAAGCCCGTCATCGGATCGAATCAAAATTTGAACTCCATATACACTGGAATGTTTTATGACTGGTTTATTAATTTCAAAAATTTTCTTGTCCAAAAAAACAAAGTTATCATTTTTGTAAGGTAACATTTTCTCGGTCGCCTCCGTAGCGTAGCGGTCAGCATGGTTAGCTGCCGCCCCGGAGGTCCTGGGTTCGATTCCCGGGTCTGCCACGAAATTTGAAAAGTGGTACGAGGACTGGAACGGGGTCTACTCAGCCTCGGGTGGCCCAAATGAGTAGAGGGGGTTCGATTCCCCCTCAGCCATCCTCGAAGTGATTTTCCGTGGTTTCCCACTTCGTCTTCGGGTAAATGCCGGGATGGTATCTTCTTCAAGGCCACGGCCGCCTCCTTCCCTCTTCCTTGTCTATCCATCCTAACCATCCCTTACCTTCCCTCATGAGTCCCCTGTTCGCTTTGCAGGTGAGGCCGCCTGGGCGAGGTGCCAATCCCACCTCACCAGTTGTATCCCTTCCGATTCGATGTTCCCAGCTCTAGGACACTGCCCGTAGAGGAGGTAGTGGCGAGTTCCCTCGCTGAGTCCGTGGGTTCCACCAACCTGGAGGGTAAACGACTAAAAAAAACAACTTTCTCGGCTCGAGGTGGTTGGAAAATTTAGTTCTTGGTCGCGTTGTAATTCATATAAAAGAAAAGGTTATGCTGTATGACTGTGAAATACGTAAATTAATTCATTTATTTTATATCGGTTTGTATTTGTACAGGAAAATAAGACATGGTTCCGCAGCTAGGCGATACGGAGAAAGCACAGTCATACAGCATAACCTTTTGATGTATAAGGATTACAACGCGACCAAGAACTACAATTTCCAACCTCACCGAGCCGAGAAAAGGTTACTTCACAAAAATGATAACAACTTTGTTTCTTGGACCCGCAAAATTTTGAAATTAATTAACCAGTTATAAACCATTTCTAACGTACAATAAAACGACGAAAATGATGTTATTGGATTTTTTGTAGGTCTATTGGTTGCTTCACAAACAACCTTCAAACTCGAGTGCACATAATATTTTGGTCGACAGTAGTCATATTATAATTTACAAATATATTTTAAAATGCGGCTTCCTGCTGAACGCTTGCCGTGCAACGACGCCCATTTGAGACACGTTTTAACTGGATAGAGGCATAGACTATAAGGTAGGTCTTCGCCCAGAACGTGGGCCTGTACCGTACGGGACGTATAAACTAGACGAGATGCAGTCACGCCATTCAGCACTTAGTTCACTGTCATAATGAAACTATAAGGTGCAACACACTAAAATAAAAAAATAAAAACAAGTACCTGTACCTAAAAAATCTTACCACAAACACCAATCTTATATATAAAAGTGAAAGTCTGTATGTATGTATGTGGGTATGTGGGTGGGTCTGTTCCGTATACAAATCTACACCGTTCCACCAATCTCAACCGAATTTTGCATACACATAGCTTAGGACCCAGAAGGAACCGCTGGCTACATGAATTTTCGATAGTCTTTCTCATTCTTCTGATTTCGACCCTTTTGCACTCCAGCACATGCTAAACAAATCATAAACAAGTAGTTCCGTGAAGAACTATACAGCCTATTTTCATATATCCTACTTATGTTAACTGCCACAATCAACATACAAAATTTCAGTTTAATTGCTGTAACAGATTCGTAGATATTGGGAACCGTCTAAATATTTCAGATGGTCGCCAGGTTGGATTTTTATTTTTGTACTATTACAATAAGATTATTGTGTACGTGTGGTATTCAAACTTCAATCGCATGATTAGACAACAAGAAGTAAAAACGAGATTTTAAAATTACGCACAGCAGCCATCTTGTGATAATGCAAACCATTGAAATAAATTAGATGCCAGTGGATCGACATTTGTATAAGCATTTAACGTGCAACGTTTCACGGCACTCGGATAGTTAATTCGCGAGAAACGTCCATTTAAATATTTATACTTCGCGTCGCCGCCATGTTGGATTTGTGCTCACCAGGTTCCTGAAAGTCCTATCGGTGAACATATGTTCATAGTCTCTATGAACATAACAAAATTCTGTTTGGTTGCTGTAAAAGATTCATAGATATTGAGAACCGTCTAAATATTTTGGGAGCTCACCATTTAGGAGTGTTATGTGTATAGGCCATAGAGTTATGTACCATTCAAGGAAAATTATTGCCTAGGTTCATTATTCAAACTTTCACTTCGATCGCATGATTACGACACAAGAAATTAAAACTTAATTTTAAAATTTCGCACTGCCGCCATCTTGAGGTTAAGTAAGCAATTGAATTAAATTAGATGGCAGTGCATTACAATCTGCAAAATCAATTACTGTACCACATTTCACTGCGCTCAGAGAGTTAAATCACGAGAAAAGTCTATTAAAATATTTCAAATTCGCTTGGTAGCCATGTTCGTTTCGTACTTTACAGGTTTATGAAATATACATAGGTATACCTGTATCAGTACCCTCTATCACCGTACAAAATTGCAGGGTGATATCTGTAATATTTTCGGAGATATAGAATGTCAGCGAAATATTTCGCACAGCCGCCATTTTGAGGTTATGTAAACAATTGAACTAAATTAGACTCCAGTGCATTACAATGTGTATAAACATTTGCTGTACAAAGTTTCATTACATTTAGATAGTTAAATCGCGAGAAAAGTCTATTTAAATGTCTCAACTTCGCTTGGCCGCCATGTTTGTTTTGTTGTCACCAGATTTATGAAAGTCTCATAGGTGAACTTCTAGTAGTGCCCCTTATCACCGTACTCAATTTCAGGGCGATATCGGTGATAGGTTCGGAGATATTGAATGCTAGTGAAATATTTCGCACAGCCGCCATGTTGGATTGGAGAGACTTAACAAAATTTGAAGGGCACGGTCGAGGTCGCCGGGAATAGTGCTATGAACTTTCCGAGTTTCATTGATATCGCTCCAGCCGTTTCGATTTTATTAGGGGGGGGGGGACACACACACGAATCACACACACACGCACACACACACACACGCACACACACACGGACAAAAGGTGATCTCATAAGCCTATTTTTTCAAAATTGAAAATAGGCTAAAAAATATACTCATGAAGGAATGGCAAGGCGGATAGTTTCCATGGCAACATAGCTCAAGTCGAGACACGGCCGACTGGATGCCATTTGCGCTCTGCACTACCGGTATATAAAATGAGGATCTTTACTTGAAATCCCGTTAGTTACTCAACTACTCACACAGCACTGTCAACCGAGTTTTGCATAACAAAGACTTGACACTATCTTCTACTATATATTTGTCAAATACCACTCACTCACTCATTCATTCATCACGAAATCTCAGAAACCATCAAACGGATTGGAATGAAATTTGGTATGCAGCTTCCCCAAGGGCCGCAAATGCCCGCAAAGAGAGGATTTTTGGATATTCTGGTTCTAAAGGGATGTTAAGGGGGTAGACCTGCATTTCATTGAACAGCAATATCTCCCGATTGGTTTCATTGGGGGATGTGATACTTGGCACATAAACTCATCATTAAAATTAAAAATAAGGGTTTTTCGATGTGGTGTATACTATGAGGTGAAAGGGGTGAAAAGTGGGGATTGAAAGATTCCTAACGGAGCGTGTATCTCTTAAACGACATAGGCGAGGAGTTTGAAACTCAGCGGGAAAAAAATCAGCATAAACATAAGCAAATATGTGTTTGGCCGTTTTATCATAAATCCAATTTAAGGGGCCCATGGGGAGGGGTGAAATTCTGGAGGGGGGGGGGGAACAGGAAATAAAGTGTCCTAACTGATTGACTGACTCACTCATCAAACTCAGGGGGAAAAACTGCTTTAAAGTAAGTAAATAGCTGTTCGACAGTTTTTTTATCAATCAAATTGAAGGGGTTCATCGGGAGGGGTGAAATTCTGAAGGGAAAAAAATGAAAGAAAATGTCCTGACTCATTCACTCACTCATCATCGCCCAGCCAAAAATATTGAAGTTGGAAACATGACATTTTGGGGATATGTTCGTTGTATGTCAAAACCGTACACTAAGGGAGGATTTTTGGATATTCAGGCTCAAAAGGGGTCTTAAGGGGGTTAAACATGAATTTCATTGAATAACAATATCTCAGGAGTGGTTTCATTTGTGGATGTGATACTCGGCATATAAACTAATCATTAAAAACAAGTAGTTCCGTGAAGAACTATACAGCCTATTTTCATATATCCTGCTCATGTTAATTGTCTCTATCAACATACAAAATTTCAGTTTAATTGCTGTAACAGATTCGTAGATATTGAGAACCGTCTAAATATTTCATATGGTCGCCAGGATGGATTTTTATTTTTGTACTATTACATTAAGATTATTGTGTACGTGTAGTATTCAAACTTCAAACGCATGATTAGAACACAAAAAGTAAAAACGAGATTTTAAAAGTACGCACACCAGCCATCTTGTGATTATGCAAACAATTGAAATAAATTAGATGCCAGTGGATCAACATTTGTATAAGCATTTAACGTGCAACGTTTCACGGCACTCGGATAGTTAATTCGCGAGAAACGTCCATTTAAATATTTATACTTCGCGTCGCCGCCATGTTGGATTTGTGCTCACCAGGTTACTGAAAGTCCTATAGGTGAACATAAGTTCATAGTCTCTATGAACATAAAAAAAAAAAACAGTTTGGTTGCTGTAAAAGATTCATAGATATTGAGAACCGTCTAAATATTTCGGAAGCTCGCCATTTAGGATTGTTATATGTATAGGCCATAGAGTTATGTACCATTCAAGGACAATTATTGCGTAGCTTCATTATTCAAACTTTCACTTCGATCGCATGATTACGACACAAGAATAAAAACTTAATTTTAAAATTTCGCACAGCCGCCATCTTGAGGTTATGTAAACAATTGAATGAAATTAGATGGCAGTGCATTACAATATGCAAAATCATTTACTGTACCACATTTCACTGCGCTCAGAGAGTTAAATCACGAGAAAAGTATATTAAAATATTTCAAATTCGCTTGGTCGCCATGTTCGTTTTGTACTTTACAGGTTTATGAAATATACATAGGTAAACTTGTATCAGTACCCTTTATCACCGTACAAAATTGCAGGGTGATATCTGTAATAGTTTCGGAGATATAGAATGTCAGTGAAATATTTCGCACAGCCGCCATTTTGAGGTTATGTAAACAATTGAACTAAATTAGACTCCAGTGCATTACAATGTGTATAAACATTTGCTGTACCAAGTTTCATTACGTTTGGATAGTTAAATCGCGAGAAAAGTCTATTTAAAAGTCTCAAATTCGCTTGACCGCCATGTTGGTTTTGTAGTCACCAGGTTTTTGAAAGTCTCATAGGTGAACTTCTAGTAGTGCCCTTTATCACCGTACACAATTTGAGGGCGATATCGGTAATAGTTTCGGAGATATTTAATGCTAGTGAAATATTTCGCACAGCCGCCATGTTGGATTGGTGAGACGTAACAAAATTTGAAGGGCACGGTCGAGGTCCCCGGAAATAGTGCTATGAACTTACCGAGTTTCATTGAAATCGCTCCAGCCGTTTAGATTTTTTTAGGGGGGGACACACACACACCTCACACACACACACGCACACACACACGGACAAAAGGTGATCTCATAAGCCTATTTTTTCAAAATTGAAAATAGGCTAGTAAGCAGACATGTGTCTAAGGGTTTTTCGATGTGGTGTATTATTATGAGGTGAAAGGGGTGAAAAGTGGGGGTTGAAGGATTCCTAACGGAGCGTGTAGGCCTATCTCTTAAACGACATAGGCGAGAAATTTGAAACGCAGCGAAAAAACATCAGCTAAAAAGATAAGTAAATCGGTGTTCGACCGTTTTTTCATAAATTAATTTAAGGGGCCAATGGAGTGGGGTGAAATTCTGGGGGAAAAAAGAAGAGAAAGTGTCCTAACTGACTAACTCACTCACTCACTCACTCACCAAACTCAGGGGAAAAATACAGCTTTATAAATAAGTTAATAGGTGTTCAAGCGTTTTTTCATCAATCCAATTTAAGGGGCCCATGGGGAGGGGTGAAATTCTGGTAAAAATAATTGAAAGAAAATGCCCTGTCTGACCCACTCACTCATCACGCCCAACAAAAACTATTTAAGTTGGAAAAATGAAATTTTGGGAATATGTTCGCTGTATGTCGAAAACGTCAACTAAGGAATGATTTTTGTTTATTCGGGTTTTAAGGAGATGTTAAGGGGGTAAACGTGCATTTCATTGAATAACGATATGTCATGAGTTGTTTCTTAGGGGATGTGATATTCGGTATATATACTAATCATTAAAAATAATCAGACATATGTCTAAGGGTTTATCGATGTGGTGTATATTATGAGGTGATAGGGGTGAAAATTGGGGGTTGAGGGATTCTTGACGGAGCGTGTATCTCTTAAAGGACATAGGCGAGAAGTTTGAAATTCGTTGGAAAAAGAACAGCTTAAAATACAAGTAAATAGGTGTTCGACTGTTTTTTTTTCTTTCATAAATCCAATTTATGGGGCCCTTGGAGAGAGGTGAAATTCTGGGGAAAAAAAACCAGGAAAGAAAGTGTCCTAACTGATTGACTCACTTATCACTCATCAAACTCAGGGGGAAAACAGCTTTAAATAAGTAAATAGGTGTTCGACCGTTTGTTTCATAAATCCAATTTAAGGGGTTCATGGGGAGGGGTGAAATTATCAAAAATAAATGAAAGGAAATGTCCTGACTGACTCACTCACTCATCATAGCCCAGCCAAAATTATTAAAGTTAGAAACATGAAATTTTGGGGATATGTTCGTTGTATGTCGAAAACGTCCACTAAGGAAAGAGTTTTGAATATTCGGGTTCTGAATAGATGTTAAGGGGGGTAAACGTGCATTTCATTGAATAACAATATCTCACGAGTGGTTTCATTTGGGGATGTGATACTTGGCATATATACTAATCATTAAAAATAAGCTGACACATGTCTAATGGTTTTTCGATGTAGTGTATATTATGAGGTGAAAGGGATGAAAAGTGGGGGTTGAAAGATTCCTAACGGACCGTGTATCTCTTAAACGACATAGGCGAGGAGTTTGAAACTCGGAGGAAACCAATCAGCTTAAAAATAAATAAATAAATAAATAAATAAATAAATAAAATAAATATGTGTTCGACCGTTTTTTCATAAATCCAATTTAAGGGGCCTATGGGGAGGGGTGAAATTCTGGAAGAAAAACGTCCCCTAAGGAAGGATTTTTGGATGTTCACTCTCATCGACCAACCCAAACGATTTAAGTTAGAAGAATGATATTTTGGGGATATGTTTGTTGTGTGTCGAAAACGTCTACCAAGGAGGGACTTTTGGATATTCAGGTTCTAAAGGGGTGTTAATGGGGTTAAACCTGCATTTCATTGAATAACAATATGACACGACTATGACGCGAGCGAAGCGAGGCTAAAAATGAGATGATGTGCGTCTATGTATTACTCAATCACGCAAGTACCACTGGTCCGATTTACACGAATTTTACATGGAAGTAGCTGATTTACCTGGTTAACATATAGGTTACTTTTGATTTCAATATTTTGTACTATTTAAAGATGGCGACCATTTTAGTGACTTCACCAAACCCTTTGGTTTAAAACTTTCATATTTCCATTTCAAATACAAAGAGAACGCTAAGAAATAGCAAACTTTTGATGGTATATACGAGGTTAAAAATTACATTTTCTATCCGAAAGGTATCTCCAACCGTTAGCGAGTTATACCTAAATTTGTGCTATAAAACACGGTCGACGCCGAGCGGTGTAGTTGGACAAAATGTTCCATCCTTAATCTCTCTCTGCACAGCACTTCGCCTATCCCCTGTTTTAACTGTCACCTTCATATTTTAATTTATTTATGACGCGTAGCGAAGCACGGGTACTTCAGCTAGTCTCTTTATATAAAGGGGCATAAGGAGCTCATTTAGAGCACCAGGTTCCCGCATTTCTATGGCAATGTACTCATGCCTTCCAGCTTGATTATCTCTCGCTAGAAGTTGCGTGTGACACCGTTGGCTGCAGGTCTTACAAACTTCATTGGAATCACGGAGATCATTATTTTGTGTTTGGGGACAAAGCGACAGCCAATGGCCATCAGCAAAACAAATGAAAGGCGCCTAGTAAGCACGTGGAACGCTCATAATTGCCAACCCTATCAAGTGAATTTAGTGTCTATTGTGTGTGTTGTGTACATGAACAAATGACTAGAGGCATATTCGACAATAAACATCTTGTAACGTGGTCATAGTTCTGTTCCCAATAACATTATTGTTATTATTCTAATGAGGTATAATTGCATTTGTGTGTGCAGCTAGATGGGTTATTGGGTATGTATTTAATTTTATTGTTCATATTAAATCACAATGTGATTCTGGTGAATGCAATCAACATCCCATATTTCCATGCTTTGGATGAAATTGATGCTCTGATGACCTCTTCATGGTTCATTGAACCTCAGAAAGCAACTTATGAGCAATGCAAAGCCTGAAACTAGCCCTACTGATGATCTTGGCAAAGATTTTTTAAAAAACTAACTGCTTTAAGCCGTCCAACGTCTTCTATGTTTTCTTTTTAAGTACATCCTAAGAAGCGATAAGCAGGAAAACAACGAATGAGAAGGAAGTTCAACAAACTACCATTTGTATTCCCGTTAAGGAGAAAATTTAAGTTCGGAACTTCTTTTCATCACACAAAAACGAGCGCGTTTCGGGTTAATTTGGAAGAACGTCTTCCCTCCGAGCTCAGCTTAATGGAGCGTGTGATCTTTCAATTTAAGCTTCACCAGCACTTTCCTTTTTACACGAATATGTTTTTCGGCTGGGGTCAAGCCAAAATTTGCCTGATATACGCTGAAAGTGTGACGGTCTACCGCGCACGTTGCCCCTAATCTAGCGTGCATCTCATTACTGCCTCTGCCAGGCGAGAAGCTTCTACTGTTAATATAACACGTCGATACTTAATTGCGCAGTAAAATTCATATCGTCCATAATTCGAACGTTCCTCAGTGCAGCTGAGGATTTTTTCTCTTTCCTTTCAAAATTAAGAAGCGGTATGTGTCATTCTCCTACTTTATATTTTATATTAAAATCATTCCATTTTCTCCTCCGTTAGGAAGCGGGTGAATTGACACAATCTGTGACATTCGCCTAATTGTTCTCGTTGTAAATCCATTTCGTGAACCTACTTCCGCCTTTTGAGCTTTTTCTTGACAATAAATAAGGTTAACATTTCCTCTTCATCAGAAGAACACCACATATTTCTATAGGTTTCTCTTCTGCCGACACCATCTATAGGTTTCTCTTCTGCCGACACCATAGTACCTGCCCGCGCGCGCTACCATTCCGTAATGTGAGTGACATTCCCGGATCGCAGCCCGCCTTGAGTTTCACGATGTCCTGCCCGTATTCTGTGCCAAGGTGATTTTATCATTTGAAATGATCTTGTCGACTTCGTCGTTACGCTGGGGTCTGGCGTTACGTTACGGTGACGGGACGAAATGTACCCAGATGCACTGAGGCGTGTGACGTCATAGTACCGCTTGGGGCATGTGTACCCCGACAATCTCTACTTCGTTAGTATAAGACAAAAATCCCCGATTCTTGGATGTTACGGGTAATCTCGAGAACCACTGGATGGATTTTGATGCAGTTTTCACCATTCTGTAAAGGATATCTCGAGGAAAAATAATTTATGTATGATGAAAGGAAGCCAAGCAGTAACGATTTCAGTGAAAAGGTCGAAAACAAACTTGGCGTCCGTGCGTTTCTTAAGCTTACGCTGGGCAAACCGTTAAAAATATCAATATACTATGAGCGTATGAATTGGTCAGCATGAAAAGTTCTACAAAAAAGTCCGCGAGAGCATAGCTCTATCTTCAATACATCGCCCACTATAAGTGTTTTTAGACTGGATGGAAGGGCCAAGTCCCCGCGCGCTCTGGTGAGCGTGTGGCATCCCGGGCGATTCACCTTGCTTTGCCCTTGGTTTGCACTTGCCCTTCGCGAGTAATTTGAAACAAGATAAGCAAGAAAAGCATTATGCAGATCATTTTCTAACATGTCGGGAGTTTTTGGCTTCGAGCGAAGCAGGAAGCCTCCAGCATTTCTAGCATTTGTCAGCATTTGTAGCATTTTAAATCAATATAAATTACTTAAATTAGTGAATATGTGTGTGTTATTATTTTATCCGGTGCTATAGACACGTCTTGCAGAAAGCATGGAGGCATTAGACAAAGGGGCTACGTGTAAAATACACTCCAGCAAGTACCAGACATATTTATGCTGCCAAAGGGAATACTTCTTGGGCAAACTCTACTCTTGAGCGTATTGCCGTACTTTGTAAACATTTTTATAGAGTGTATTTGCATACAGAGAAGAAGTGTATTGATAATTCTTACGGCTCCTGTTACGGCTTGTCACGCAGTCCGGTGCGACCCTGCCTTTATCTGGTCGGGAATGAACTTATATCACGCGAACGTCTGGAGCATGCCCCGAGTGTAGCCAGGGAACCTGCTATATCATTTTATGATGTTAATTCGTTTTAGGGTCAGCGTTGAATTTGTCTCAGAGCCTGTGTTCCTGTGTTAACGGTAATTATTCGGGTCAAGGATGGGGTAGATGCCCCGGGGCATGAAATAAGGTTCTATCCCCACTCAGGATAGTTGCTGTCAATGCCGAAATTCGAACCTCCGATCTCCAAGACGTGCTGTTGCTCCCCATTGCGGTCGTGGTGAGCGATTTTACGCGCACGGCTGCGCCGAGTTGTAGTCCCTGATTCCCCAAATACAGTACAGTAGTACCTAGATTCTCTGTCCCATCAAACATAGGGGGATAGTCCCTTGGATTCGTTGATTTCTCAAAGGGGCTACGTGTAAAATACACTCCAGCAAGTACCAGACATATTTATGCTGCCAGAGGGAATACTTCTTGGGCAAACTCTACTCTTGAGCGTATTGCCGTACTTTGTAAACATTTTTATAGAGTGTATTTGCATACAGAGAAGCCTTTCAAAAATTACTTACCGCGGCCAGGAGTGAACCTGCAAGCTTTGGGTTGTTAGTCCGACACTATAACCACTAACCCACCGTGGCAAGAAAGGATGGGGTAGATGCCCCGGGGCATGAAATAAGGTTCTATCCCCACTCAGGATAGTTGCTGTCAATGCCGAAATTCGAACCTCCGATCTCCAAGACGTGCTGTTGCTCCCCATTGCGGTCGTGGTGAGCGATTTTACGCGCACGGCTGCGCCGAGTTGTAGTCCCTGATTCCCCAAATACAGTACAGTAGTACCTAGATTCTCTGTCCCATCAAACATAGGGGGATAGTCCCTTGGATTCGTTGATTTCTCTGGACATAATAAAATAATATCGTATGGCCTCGGGTGGTGGGTGCAAGCTTTGGTATTTAACGCCCAGAGGGCAGCTTGCATGTGGAATTTTGTCGTTCCTTGGAGCACTATGAAAGTCAATCAGGTTAGATATCTAAGCTCATTGACACTATAGCGCTTTCTAGTAGAGAAAGGAGAAACTTTGTGTTGGCGGAAAATTCCGAGATTAATTTTGCCATTCTGAACACGGCTTACTGAATTAAAATGGGTTCTTTAACATGCCAACAACGTATGACATGCGTGTCCAGATTTTTGTCGCCTTTCAAAAATTACTTACCGCGGCCAGGAGTGAACCTGCAAGCTTTGGGTTGTTAGTCCGACACTATAACCACTCACCCACCGTGGCAAGAAATTGATAACTAAATTCTTCGATTTCAACGTCAAAATCGGAGCGACTGTTTCGCGCTTAAATCGAGCCAGTGGTAACACGCGGTCAACACTTGATCGCTAAGTGATAAACATAAGTATGTAACGTTTTTCAGTAAATTGGCAACGTTGATTCTAAAACTGGACTGTCAAGTGCACTCATCATCCAAGAATGTTAAACAGACTTAATGGGGCTTCGGTGGCGTAGTTGGTAGCATGCTGAACTGCTGTGCCGAAGATAGCGGGTTCAAACCCGGCCAAAGTCTTCGGATTTCTTAAGAGCGTTAAAATCCTTCAGTATACCTTCCTTCGGAGGGGAAGTAAAGCCGACGGTCCCATGTCATAGATTTATGGCATGTAAAAGATCCTCCCTCAGACTAAACATGTGTGGAGCTAAATTGTTGGGTTAGATTTCGTCGGAACGCTCTATCAAATTTCCAACGTTCACCACTACTGTAGGTATCATTAATATCTGGTACCGAAAGTTGGAACTACTTGAAATTGAACAGAACTTGTAGCTCACCCTAAGGGTGTCCGCTGGAAGCAGCTACAGACTCAGGCGAGCCGAACATGTCCTCGGACACTCCCGGCACTAAAAGCCATACGATAAATAAGTAAATTGGGGAATTTAATCAGATTTCAGATGAATTTTATGAGTCTTCCGCTTTAATACCCTACCATGTTAAGTGTTCATATTCCCGAGATAAACTCAATTTCCTGTAGATTTACATTTTTATATTCGGGAAACATTTTCTCATTTTCTGTCCAACCAAGCACCCAAGAACTTTGATAAGCGGTTCTTTTGAGTGTTTAACATACACTGAAACAATTTCATGTTGCTATATCATTTATAACGAAATGTTATAGGTAGATAATAATATATCAAAAATGGCGGTGAAAAAATTCTTATGTAAAAAAAAAAAACATCTTCATAATTATTCCCATTTTGAAAATAGATTTTCTCTGAAACTAAAATGCCTACGTTAATACGCGGTGAAAGTTTGAATTTTGTAGCTAACTTGGTTCCCCCAAAAATGTTTTTATAAATGAATATAGTGAAGATTCTGTTTCCCTTTATACACGGAGCATGGCATTAGTTTACGATGATATAAGTACTAAAAAATATGACATGACTCTTCCAATATATGAGATTGTTGGTACGTATTTGTGAGCCTGGCGGTTGGTGACACTCCAGCTGTGGAACACGCCGATTGAGCTGTTGTTAAAATCACCTTTTATTGAATTGTTCTGCTCTATTTGTGACGATAACGCTCATTGTTCTCTTTGGCTGTTTACTACTTTGCTATGTGTACTACATATCGCCACTTCAATGGGCATCGTTCGGGCGATACCAGTTTCGCGCGCATTTACAGCTCAAACAGGTGAACTTCTCCATTGCTAGTGGCAACGTACAATGTGCATTTTAAACCTCGAACAGGTAAACAATCTTGCTATTTCTGTAAATAAATACGTTTCATTTACGGCTGAAATTTTGTATTTATCCAGGACGAGGTGTAAAATGTCCATACTTTAATTTGTGTCTTTGTATGTTTATGTGTTTGCGTCAAAACTACTGGAACGGAATGCATCAATATGCAAGAAGGCTCACGGACCGTGGAGTAGGTCCCTACCCACGGTACTAAAACTCTTTCTCTGGCCCGGAATAGGAATGTCGACAGGTAATATTATATGTCAACACACACATACACTACTACTAATTTCAGGCCACATTATTGTTATTAGAGTTGAAAACCGTGGGTATGCATTGCAGGGGGTCGGGAAAGAACTTGAGGAGCAGGATGATGCTGCTTGATTTTCACCAAGGTAGACAAGGTTTGGTTACAGGTTAATTCCTATGAGATATTCGGAATGGAATGTCACGCCCGGTAGTTCCAATTACATGTACAGTCACCGATAGTTATACCTAATCGAACATTTTCTTCCCTTGCATCCTATGACCTATCCCGACTACATTACTAAACTCATGCGATGTTAATAATGTTTCTATCACTAACACACTGTTACCTTTGATTGCATGAAAAAGAGACAGGTTTCGTCGCTTATGACAGCGAGAATGAAACAGCCAACGATCCTAAGCTGAAAGAACACTTGGGTGGAGAACGAATTGCCAACGAAGAACACATTTAAAACCAGCGGTTCTTGGTAACTCCAGCTCCAAGGAGTGGTTTTCTAACGTCAGGGAACTGAAACTGTGGTAAATCGTCAGACCATTGTTGAATGACAGTTAATTAAACTTCCTAACTGCCTGCGTGGCTCAGCGGTAACGTTCTCGGCTGCTGAACCCAAGATAGCGGGATCGAATCCTGGCGCAGCAGTTGGCATTTGAGGTTGCGCAAATGCGAGGGAGCCGTGTCATTAGATTTTCTGTCGCGTTAAAAATCCCCTTCGGGGCAAAATTCCGATATCCGGCGTCTCTAAAAGCCTCAGTAGTTAAAAGGGACGTAAAACCAATAACATGATTAATTTAACTTCCATGTGAAAATTGGAAGTCAGAGTTTGGAAATTGTGGACACGTTCAAATACCTAGGAAGTGAATTGATGCAAACTGGTAGGTTGGACATGGAGATTGGCAGGAGGGTACAGCAGAGCAATGCATTCTATCAAAGTGTAAGAAAACTTGTTTGGGATAAGGAAGTACCAAGGAAAAGCATGGAGGTAATGTATAAAATGTACTATTTACCCATATTAACTTATGCAGCTGAGACTTGGACCCTGACAAGCAGGCATGAGAGTAAAATCCAAGCCAGTGAAATGAAATTCCTAAGAAGTATGATAGGTAAGACAAGGAAAGACAGAGTGAGGAATGAAGATGTTAGGAAGGAAGTTGGGATGGGAAAACTAAATGAGAGAATTGAGAAGAATAAACTAAGGTGGTTTGGACATGTAAAGAGGATGGAGGAAAATAGAATACCAAGACAGGTGCTGGAGGCCAAGTACAAGGGTAAGAGAGCAAGGGGAAGACCTAGAACAAGGTGGATCGATTCAGTGAAGAACAGCGTGAGAAAAAGGAATCTGGACTGGGACAAGATCGTGGAAGAAGAATTGTGGAAGGAAAGAGGAAAGTGGAGAAGTGCCATAAATACCCCGACCCGGCAGGAGCTGGATAAGGGGAAATGATGATGATGTAACCTTAGGACAGTGAGAATGAAACAGCAAAAGATAAGCTGAAAGAACACTTGGGTGGAGAACGATTTGTCAACGAAGAACACGTTTAAACACAGCGGTTCATGGTGACTCAAAGACCAAGGAGCGGATTTCTATCGTCTTCAGACCATTGTAAGGTGTATCTGTGTTGCTTTGCGCTGTGTTGTGTCGTTGAATGAAAGATAATGAAACGTCCAGGTGTAACCTTTTGAATGCCCTTCGTATCTACCAATCGATCAGCTTTGCCTCCTTTAACGATCACCAAGCTCATTGTGGTTGATAAATTTGCTCGTCTATTGCGTATGCATTTGTCTATTTAGGCCTAATGGGAATCCAAGAAATACCCGCCGGCTGACCTGTGTTACTTCACGTAGAAAGAAAGAACAAATTAAGAATATCCCGGAACTCATTAGGTCAGGCGTCTCTAAGCCTATCTTCTACAACAGGCAATAAGCTGTTGACTTGAAAACTAGCCTTCAGAGTTTCGATACTTGAATTTGGTATCAATTATGCTATTGACTTTCTGCGGCCGAAATCAGGTTAATGTGGAAATTCTTTGAAAAAGCACGGATACAAAATTGTCAAAATATGTAATTTTAAACTTCATTTCCAGAAAATGTGTACTATGCAATATCAGGGTGTCTACCGGTAACGAAAGTAACTAAAAAGTAACGAATTTTACAAATGGGTAACGAAAGTAACGAAAAAGTAACGAATTTTACAAACGGGTAACGAAAATTTTCTGAAGGCGGGTTGAATCGTTTAAACTCGCGCCGCTAGGCTCAGAGATTGCGAGTTTCACGCAAGCGGCGCCGTGCCTATTGCATAGTACTAAGCTATGTCTCCGTGCCCGACCTCAAGGAAATACATACCGAGGATACCTTGAGTGGTATACATCGGTTCAATGTATATTTTCGGCATTAAGAAGACTTCAGTTTCGTGTGAAATATTTTTCTGTGTTACTGTACTAGGAAACCTGACTTCTCGCGAGACGTTTATTCGCGAATACTTCCGAACCTAAAAGAAATCTCTCATTTCTGTTATTTGGAAACTATGTCAAATTGAAGTCCAGAAATAACGCGAAACAATTTAATGTCGCAATCTTGCGAAATGTTACCGTTTCGAAAAAAAAAAAATGCGAAAAATCTTCGAAATACATATAACTTATTTAAAAAATATGTCTAGTAAATTTGCGACATCCAGTATGGTTAATTCGAAATTCCGTTATAAGTCGATTTTTCCTTCGAACTTTCGTTCCATCGGATATATAATCTAACCGATTATTTCGATAACTTGTAGATAATTTGTGGTTCTCAGTTGAAATAAAACTTACCCTCTTGTCGTATTATTCGTGCAATACTCTCGGAATAATTCGTAATATTCGATACCGTACCTACTTCGAACGTTCATCCTCCAAAATCGCATCCTCAAGACGGCCGGCTGACCGCACGACTTGCCTGCGGGAGTCTCGTCAAACGGACCGAGATCGACATCAGTTGCGTAATACCATGAAACCCATCCCATATCGTGAACTTGTGACCACGAGGACTGCGAGAATCCTGTCAAAGGTGATTCGGCACCCATCACGGGGCACCCGTCACGAAACCTACTTGCCATTTTTCGCAAGACCGTATACTTAAAAGCGTGCGGGGAGCGAGAAGTGCACCAACCCACTTAAACATGACAGCCTACGTAGCATCGAAATACTAAATCCTCCTCGTGATCCACCCTGAACTGATGAACTTCCAACCACAGCATAGGGACAAAGGGAATCACGGCGCCAACCGAACAACATGTTCATAACTACTCGTGAGTTTTAACCATGCCCATGCCTCCGCCATTCTGTCAGGACAGATAGACAGGCAGACAATCGTTGAACGGCCGGGTGCGGCGACGATTGCATAATATCTCGAGGACAACGTAAAACGGCCGAGAGTGGTAGCGATTGCGATACATAGCGATATTTCTCCGCATTCAATGACGAGGACAACTGTATTCTTGTCAAACGGACAGCAAGTGGCGCCGATTGCGTAATAATGCTATATTTTCTTGTGCCCGACCTCAAGGACAATGGAAATCTCGTCGAATGACTAAAAGTGGCATTGGTTATCTAAATCGCGATTTTTCTCCGTGTTCTGTCGTGAAAACTACGGGAAGCTCATCAAACAACTGAGACCAGCGCCGATCGTGTAACATCTCGATATTTCTCCGTATTTGACTGCGAAGACAGAGTTCGGTGACGATCGCGTAACATCGCATACCGGTAACTTACATTTCTTCGCGACCTACCGCGGGGATGAAGGATCTCTCGCCAAATGGTCAAGAGCAGAGCAACCTCTTGGTACCGTAATTATAACAACATATTGTGCACAAGACGACATATTAGCTGTAACAACTCATTGGATATTAAATATCTAGTATATGTTTATTATTTTTAAAATTTTTATAACATCATGTGAATTTCATTTAAAGCGGCTTCGGTGGCGTAGTTGGTAGTATGCTGAGCTGCTGTGCCCAAGATAGCGGGTTCAAACCCGGCCGAAGTCGTTGGATTTTTTAAAAGCGTTAAAATCCTTCAGTATGCCTTCCTTCGGAGGGGAAGTAAAGCCGGCGGTCCCAGATCAAAGATTTATGGCATGTAAAAGATTCTTCCACAGACTAAACTTGTGTGAAGCTAAATTGTTTGGTTAGATTTCGTCGGAACGCTCTATCAAAGTTCCAACGTTCACCACTAGGTATCATTGATGTCTGGTAGCAACTTGAAATTGAACGGAACTTGTAGCTCACCCTAAGGGTGACCGCTGGAAGCAGCTACAGACTCAGGCGAACTGAACATGTCCTCGGACCTTCCCAGCACTAAAAGCCATACGATAAATAAAAAACCTCTTTAAAAACAGTTCATTGTTTTTTTCTTCACCGCGTGATGAGCGCCTATGCTTGCAGACCGCAGACGTATCTTGAATTCAAAGGTAACTAAAATTAACTAAAAGGTAACTAAAAGGTACCTAAAAAGTAACTAATTTTTACTTCATCCTTACAGTAGACACCCTGAATATGTAAAATGAGATACCGATCAAACACCATTATATGGACTGACTGATTCTCCTTAAGTGTCGCCTAGGTTTGTGCTTCAGATAAGCATACAGTATGTACACTTTGTAAGTCTACTGTATTGTGTTACTAGCGGGTACCCGCGGCTTCGCACGCGATGAAGACAATGGGGATGCTGCATTATTGCTGATAAATTGGTCTATTCTGTTCCAGCAAAATGGGAATTCCATTGCGTTGAGAAAGTCTACAGTGTACGATGTTCCCTTATGTGAACACGTCATTTTAAAATAACGTTTTTGGTTTTGGCATGTTTTACTGACAAGGAGAGGTCGCCAAGTGGTTTTCTAGAAAAGTGTTCAAATTTGGAGGGTTTGCTCTTCATAAGAAAATATTTTTGCCGTGTTCGAGCGTTTTTGCCAATGGGCCTTAGTGTGTTCAGAATTGAACGTTTAAAATCAATCCTCAAACTTGTGTAGTCCTATTCTCGCACACGTTCCCGGCTCGTTTCCGTGGCGTAGTCGCTAGCGCATTGGCGTGGGGAATTCAAGGTTTCGAGTTCGAGTCAGACCTAGATCAGGATTTTTTTTTACTGTTATTATTGTCTTTTGTGTTTTCTACAATGTATTTGCTGTGGTCTCTTCGGTTTTGGAGCTATGTACAATATTTTATCATCATTATTATTCGTCCTTGAAGCTTGGACGAGTCTTAAGTTTCATTCGTTAAACTTGAAATGCAGCGTGGCCGGCGACGCTACGTTCATGTGCACGCGCCGAGTCGAATGCAGGAACGCATTCCACTCTGCTCTACCATCAAGCTAACCTGTCTGTATCCAAAACTCGATACGGAACTCGTGTAAGTAACATCACGGGACACTCTTCGTCACGCAAGTGCCGTATAAGCGGGTTCGATAAGTCGGAGGTCTTGATTGACGCTTATGCGTGTTCAATATTACGTGTTTGCGGTTGTCAACAATCAACAGTATCTAGATCGCAAAAGACAACAATAACAGTAAAAAAGAAGTCCTGACCGAGGTCTAACTCGAAACCTTCCCCACGCCAATGCGCTAGCGACTACGCCACGGAAACGAGCTGGGAACGTGTGCGAGAATAGGACTACACAAGTTTGAGGATTGATTTTAAACGTTCAATTTTGAACACACTAAGGACCATTGGCAAAAACACTCGAACACAGCCAAAATATTTTCTTATGAAGAGCAAACCCTCCAAATTTGAACACTTTTCTAGAAAACCACTTGGCGACCTCTCCTAGTGAGACATCGATTTTGTTGTCAGGATACTCGTGAGCACGCCACATAGCCTACCGTTACCCATGGGCAGAAATGGTTTTGTCTAAATGTACACCTGCTGCTCTTAAGTGTGTGTCATTGCGCTTTGTTATTAGTATTTGCGAATATTGTTTGAAGAGGGCACTGCACTCTTGCACACTGGAATGGCAAACCTATCGGAATATGGGGATGTACATTATGCAGCCTCTTCCAGTGTTACATCCCAGGGATTGAAATTCTTCGGCAACCCGTTTGCTTCATATGACTCTCAAAATATTGAAAATTCCTGATTATTGTGGTTTTGGAGATCTTTGAAAGAGGGTGCCCTCGCACATGGTGTAGATGCATTGTCAAAGGAAAACATGCCATGTTACGAACATGGACCTTGTAACCTGTACTAAAAGCTTCTGCAGACTTAACACCAGTCCAATTATTCTGAACAACAGTTCCTTGAACTCAGATTTGCCAATATTTTATTGTATCGGTCCATGTGTACAGTAATATCTCTTACAGGGTAAGTACGTATAATTTGGTTCAGATCGGTGAAACGTTGTAGGTTTGTGCCAAAGGGCCTAAATTTAGGGAATGCAGCGGGCTGTCCGAAATTTCAAGTTAACAGTGTTACTTGTCGGGTTTCAGAGGGTAAATATGTAAAATTTGGTCCTGATCGGTGAAACGGTGTAGATTTGTGCCAAAGGGCCTAACTACGAACATTGAGCTTTATATTCTGTAATGAATGGAAGGCAGCCTATAATTATGTTAATCCAGGGTATAAGTTATCTCTATATCAAATTTCATCCAAATCAGTCCCAGCCGTTTCAGTGTGAAGAGGCACACTCACTCACTCACACACTCACAAAGGCGGCTTCGGTGGCGTAGTTGGTAGCATGCTGAGCTTCTATGCCCAAGATAGCGGGTTCAAACCCGGCCGAAGCCGTCGGATTTTTTAAGAGCGTTAAAAATCCCTCAGTATGCCTTCCTTCGGAGGGGAAGTAAAGCCGGCGGTCCCATGTCATAGATTTATGGCATGTTAAAGATCTTTCCACTAATTACACCTGTGTGAAACTAAATTGGATAGGTTAAGAATGTAAACAACGCTCTTAGGTTGCTACGTTCGTTGCCAAGAGCCGACTGCGGTGGCGTCTAGTAGCTAGTTCTGAACTAGGCCTAGTAGTCGTTGACGGTGGCGCTTGGCGGCAAAAGTAGGAACTATTTGAAAATTCAAAGTTGCAGTCCCTACTTGAATTTAAAAAAAAACAGATACACACACTAATACAGTCATCACAATTAACACCGGTTATCAGACAGATTCTACACACACCCAAAGTACACGGGGCTACATGACCGCGTTGTCGCAGCCCCTAAACTAAGGAACCAACCAACCAACACTCACAAACGTTCACAATGTAATGTGTATATATACATATAGGGATTATGTACGGAACTATTCGAACTTTTATGAACTGTCCACATCCCCCCCCCCTTCTCTCTCTCTCTCTTTCTCTGTGTGTGTGTGTAATGGAGACTACTAGTTATTTTTGGTGAAATAATGTGAAAATATCCAGAGGAGTGCGTCAGGCCTCGGCAGCCGGCACAGTTCATATCCTCGCCGCTAGATAGGGGCTTCATTCATTCTATTCCTGACCCGGTCGGAGACTGGAAGCAGGCTGTGGATTTTCATTAAAAAAAAAAAAAGCCTCCGTGGCTTAGGCGGCAGCACGCCGGCCTCTCACCGCTGGGTCCGTGGTTCAAATCCCGGTCACTCCATGTGAGATCTGTGCTGGACAAAACGGAGGCAGACAGGTTTTTCTCCGGGTACTCCGGTTTTCCCTGTCAACATTTCATTCCAGCAACACTCTCCACTATCATTTCATTTCATCTGTCATTCATTTAATCATTGCCCCAGAGGAGTGCGTCAGGCCTCGGCAGCCGGCACAGTTCATATCCTCGCCGCTAGATAGAGGCTTCATTCATTCCATTCCTGACCCGGTCGGAGACTGGAAGCAGGCTGTGGATTTTTTCAATGTGAAAATATCTCGTTTAATCGGAATGGCCAAGTCTTCGAGGCGCCCGCTTCCTGAGCCTCGGCTGTAGGATTGAATCCCTTTAAGGGTGTTTTAAATGCGAGAGATTCGCGTCTGTGTAATTTTCTGGGACATTATAAGCCCCCATCTTGGGCAAATTTTTGGCTTCCCAGTGCCTCCGGAGCAAAGCTGTTAAAAGGAACAATAGTCTTTATGTACAATCGAAGTCATCTGGCTTTAAATGCTTAGTGATTTAGGCCTATTGTTCGAGGAAAATGTTTCGACCGAGATTATGCTGCCAACTTTCTTGACCGTCGTAAATAATGCTGCAGTGGCATAACAGTAGGCTAATTATAGGCGGCAAAATCTTGTGCCAAGATGCATTCTGTATGAAGGGAAGTGAAAATGTTTAACAACATTTCTATATAAGTTTTCCACTTTACAATACAATTTTTTTTACACTTGCACAATGTTACTGGTACATGTTTCGGTCCGTATTTGATCTTCATCAGTTTAAATGTAGCAATCTCTCACAACTAATTAAATATGTCACGGTGAAAACTTCATGCATGTAAGTTGCAACCACTTCATTTAAAATTCCTTGATTAAAAAATAAAAAATAAAAAAAATAAAAATAATAATGGTAAAAGTTCTTCCGTGCATATAAACAGTGCTGTCTTCTTTCTAAAGTTGTGTGTGACTAAAATTGTTGCGACATAAAAACTCAAAAGAATTTTTAATTGTTAAGGATTCTTTTAAATCAAGGAATTTTAATTGAAGGGGCAGGACTTAGATAAGGATACGGTGCATGAAGTGTTCACTAATGCATGTTTCATTAGATGTGAGAGATGGAGGGTGATGAAGGTCAAATACGGACCGAAACCTGTACCAGTAACATTGCGAAAGTTTAAAGAAAAGGTATTGTAAAGCGAAAAAAATTATATTGTATTCAAATCAATATGGACAAAAATGACGTAGGCTATGTCATACACACATGAAAACAGTTCTTTAATTAGGTGTTGCAATATCGATTATGTGTTATTTAGTTAACGATGTGGCGTTGACAACCATGGATGAAGTCATACTTGACAAAAGACAATGAGTCTATGCTGCCAATTTTCAAGTTACTGCACCTTGCAAGTATCGAGGGTTAGTAGGTGGTCTGTACACGAGAGTGGTGATATTGAGAGCAGCCCTTGATTCAACCCATCATCATCATCATCATCATTGGTTTGCAGTCCTAAGACTGGCCAGTTGCCATAAAAACATGTCCAGATCGTCCTGTCATTTGCCGCTTCCTTCATTGAATTATAATTCTGTGCTTGGGTGTCGTTTAGCATTTGTTTAAGGAAGGTATTTCTAGGTCTTCCTCGTGGTTTTTTTCCCCTCAATGAACCCTTCTGCCACAGTTCTCATTAAATTGGGGTGGCGCATTGTGTGACCCCACCATGCGAGACGACGTTTACGGATTGTGCGTAGGATTGATCTCCGTTGGTTCACGGTGTCGAGAACCCTTGTGTTCGATATCCTGTCTCTCCACGTCACATTTATCATCTTACGATATCACCACATCTCAAAGGCTTCAAGACGGTTCTTTTAATTTTTATTTAGTGTCCACGTTTCACATGCGATTCAACCCAACAGCAAGAAAATAATTGTAAATCACCATGTTAGCATTGATTACAGCCTTAGTGAAAGGTGACGCGGACTTGATGGTAAATGTGTGACTAATTTGGATAGCCATATACAGTACACTGATTTATTTGCGGATGGATTTACAATAAAAGATTACTTTACGTTTTGCCTAAAATCCGCGTACTGCTTATTCCTGTCGTTATTTTAAACATGCTCCCCGAGAGATATAAATGTCACGACTTGCCCCAGTTAAGGAATCTTACTGTGGAACACGCAACCGTTTGTCTCCTTCCGGTGCTGGTTATTACAGAGGAGAATGATAGCCTTTTAGGAGCTGTATCGCTAACAGGCGAGGGTAAAGGCTCTAAAGAAATCAGTAAGTCAGATTGCTCAATCACAAGTCGTACCACTACGTTAGACGTCCCAACATACGGGATAATGGTCCGGATGATTCTCAGGTTCTGATTTGTACAGAGCCTTTCCGGGGTATGTCTTCGTGTGTTTTAAGGTATTTGTATATCCAGACTTGATACGCCGTAACTATCCCAATTTTCCTACTGTACTTACGAATCCGTTGTTTTTCGGAAAGTTATTGGCAATAAGCATGTCTACCCCAAATTCCAGTTTGTGGTTGAGATGCGATGAATTTCTATGTGGCAGGTGGTTTTAACGGTTCGATGCCCTTCCTGACGCAAACCTCATTGAGAGATGAAATGAAGAGGCCGTGGCCTATTAGAAGGTACCGTCCCGGCATTTGCCTGGAAGTGAAAAATGGAAACAATCACGGAAAACAATATCAAGGATGGCCGACAATGGGGGTTCGAAACGACTCGTCTTATATGTCCGCAGATAGCTTCGGTTCCATCTTTACCCCGTTATCCCCCCCAGTAGCTCACAACTTGTGGGACGTGTGTTGGCGACCTCGGGACCCCAGCTGAGTCCGACATTGCTTCCACTTGTGCCGGGCTCCTCTCCGTCTTCTTTCTTGTCGACCTCTCTTGGTCAACTCTTGTTCTTTTCCGATCCGGACGGTTTTAGGGTATCCGAGGCCTAAGGAGTCTCTTCCTTACCCGCCTTAATTGGCCCTTATCTCATCTTTCCTGATCCCTCATTCTTCGAGGGATCAGCCTTCTTCTTTTTCTTTTCGTTATATTTCCTGTTCTCTTTAAGATTCCCGCACTTTTTTGTGAATTGGCTCCCCGTGTATCTGAATTACATTTTGTGAGTCTTTTTCCATCCAAATGACCTTTAGTGAGCATTTTCAATCTACATTGCATTTTGTAAGTATTTTCGATCTAAACTCCATTTTGTAAGTATTTTCAATCTAAATTGCATTTTGTAAGTATTTTGAGTCGCGGTCTGACATATTGTGTGTATTTTGAATCTAAATTGCATTTTGTAAGTGTTTTCAATTTCAATTGTAAGTATTTTCAATTTCAATTGCATTTTGTGAGTATTTTGAACCTAACCTACATTTTGTGCGTATTTTTCAATCTATATTACCTTTTATAAGTATTTCCACTCTACATTTTGTGAGTTTTTTCAATCTAAGTTCCATTTTTTTAAGTACAATATTTTCAATCTACCTTGGTTTCGTTATGGTTTCCATTTCATTGTCATTTTCGCTATCACCCAACCATTAGGGGCCGATAACCTAGATGTTAGGCCCCTTAAAACAACAATCATTACTCTGTTATCAAGTTATCACAAAGAGAGTCTACTTTCAGCTAATGCATCTAGAGGAGCACTATCGACAGCGACTGACACATCGCAATTGTATCTTAATTTATAACAGTGAGAATCATAACGAACCCTGGATAGAGTACCCCAGACAGTAGTAGGCAAAACATGTAGGGTAAAAGGAGGCTTCTATTAACTTCCCAATACCGACGTTTTGACAGCTAAATTTGGTTTCTGGCATATAGTACGCAGTCTGTTTTTTATGGCTTTTCAGAAGTTCTGTAATGTGGCGCAGTGGCGTTGGGCGTAATCGTGGCACCAGCAGAGGTCCTTTGATATCTAAGAACAGTCGACATGCCCTTCCTTCTTCGGTATTGGCGACAAAGGTTGTTTTAGTTAACTAGTACAAGTCTAGCGCGTAATGTGGACGTTATCTTAGTGGCTGAGGCGGTTCAAGTCCAATCGGACGTGGTATGAGAGACCGAACCGAATAGTGCTTCGAATCCAGCCGTACGCAAACTTTTTTGAACGACAGCCCGTGCTCCATTTTAGTGGGAATATAATATCAAACCACACTTAAAAAGTCACATTACCACATTTATTCACTTCGATGTATTCCTGTGCATAATACGTTGAATTTTGCTAATTTATGAAGAGAATACAATCGAATTAGTAGGTTATGCCATGTGACAGAAAGTTAAATGAATACGATAAACCATGATTTAAAACTCTGACATGGATTTTAACATAGAATATCGAAGGAGATTCTAATCGCCAGTGCTCGCATCGAAGTATACGTATTCCTTAAATTCTACTCGGTATTATTTTGTTATTAAATTTTAACAGAAAAGAAGACAACTGTATTTGACGTGAACAAATTCAGATTTTCCCGTGTAATACCACATTCGAACACTATGTAACGGTTATGGAATCCAGCCTGATGATGCATGTGCTCGCTAAATTATAGGACTGGCGCCCCCTCCCCAATAATCAACTGTGAACTCTCGTACCAATTCCGTAGTAAGACATGTCACATAGGTAAAGTGGTAGACACAGACGATAAAACTTAGTTAAAAAAAAAACATTTAGAACCTAACAAGTATCGAACCCCGATTCTTCCGGTCGGGAGTTCAACGCGTTACCATTTCAGCCACGGGGACTTAAACATTGCAAGTGGTGCAGAATACCTCACAACGATAGATAGAACTTTTGCGTTGGAAACTATACTGTCTTTATCTAAAATCGTTTTACCGATTCGAATACTATTTTAGTCGGGCATATTAATGTTCACGTTCAAGGATAAGATTCATTTTCTTTTCTTCTGCTGTGATGGCTCTGAAATGTGCAGGTATTTGCTTAACCCTCGGCCACCTCGATCCCATCACCTAGCGTAAACATTACGTTATGGAACTAAGAGAATTTGGAAAATTGTAATGTTTTCGCGGTTATGGGCTGTTCTCAATGCAACGTGCACTCTTAACACTCAAACTGGCATATCATTGGGATTTTTAGACCAATCAGTGAGGTGTTTACACTGGCATGATTAATATACCTTCATCCACAAATTAGTATTGCTTTCAAGCTAAAAATCAGAGTTTTAAGTAGCTACCATTGGCTCGAAATTACCTAGTGAAATGTTTCGCTAGTGTATTTTCTCCATCGTAGCCAATTTTATGAAAATAGTTGCCTCAAAGAACAACCTGTTACAAGGTGGAGAAGAAGGTTCAAAGTTTTCTTTAATTCAAATTTCGTGACAGTAGGATTAATAGCTCAATGCACATGAGACTTCATTTTGCTGTTCTCAGCGGCGTCAATATTTGAGTCTTCTTTTTAAACTTCAGGGGCTTGGACATCGTGATCATCACATTCTTGTGTTCTTGTGTGTTTAAATTTGTCTATTAAGGTGTTGGTAGCAGTTTGTGTATTTGTAACTGAAGGTAGGAGTGTTAAGGAGGTGGCAGTGGTCTTAAATTTCAAACCATCCTAGTATTTTATCTGGAGTAGAAGTGGGTGGGAAACCACGGAAAACCACTTCCAGGATGAATAATAGGTTGGTCTCCAGTAGATGATAAAGATTTGAAAATCAATTCCACAAATATGCCGACACACTTTATTTTGTTTGTATAAAAATAATCCTACCTGAAAATTCATTCAGCAGGCGCTCATTCAGTTAGTAGCTTTCGTTCCTGATAATTTCAGTTTCTCTCTTATCATTATCTTAGAAAGAAAAATCGTGGTAACAATGGGAAAACAAAATATATGATAATATTGCGAAAACCAGCATTGTCACAAGTCCTTTTAGTCGATGGATATCAGATTGAGCGAGTCAAGAGTTTGGTTTATTTAGGACAGAATATTAATGAGAATTGGGATCCTTCGGTTGAAATAAGATGTCGTATAGAGAAGGCTAGATCCATCTTTATGACAATGAAACAACTACTATGCTGTCGAGATCTCAGTATGACGCTTAAGAAAAGAATTGTGAAGTGTTATGTTGTCTCCACCCTTCTTTATGGTGTTGAAGCATGGACCTTGTCCGTAGCTACAGAAAAGAAGATTCGAGCTTTTGAAATGTGGATAAACCGACGGATTCTTAAAATTTTGTGGACAGAACATGTGAGTAATGCCGAGGTTCTTCAGCGTGTGAGCAGCCAACCTGAGCTGTTAAACACAATTAAGAAGAGGAAATTGGAATACTTGGGACACATGATGAGGAGTCCAAAATACCGTCTGCTTCAAGTTATACTTCAGGGTAAAATTGAAGGTCAGCGTGGACCGGGAAGGAGACGAATAACTTGGATGGATAATTTAAGAACGTGGTTTGGGCTGTCTTCCACGGAACTCTTCAGGATTGCACAGGGTAAGAAGGTGTTAGCCATTGTGGTAGCCAACGTCCGTATCGGATAAGGTAGAAGAAGAAGAAGAACAATGGGATGAACTCAATTCGATACGGGTTTTCTCATTGGTGGATCAATTAATACTGTTTTAAGTTTGTCGAACTTAAGAAAGAGGAATGAGGTTACAGAGGGCTTTGACGCGACACGTGCGGTGGCCTGAGTGAGACGGATTATCCCTTTAATTTAAACCAAGGTGGTCACATTTCGAACGCTTGATACCCTGAATATACAGAGTACCTTGCTTTCGTTCTATACAGTATAATTTATCGTGTTTGAAAACACACGGAACATCCAAACTGCGTCCATTTCATGCAGATTGATATAAAATATCGCATTTCGTCGTCCAACCTGGCTACGTACCATCGGATAAAATCTGTCCTTTTCAGGACCAATTAAAAAAATCACTCGTTGGAACAGGTACATAAGTGGCTATAGTACATCCACTGTGAATGGCATTAAGCGAAAGATCATGTACCAGCCCGGAAATCGAACCTGCTACCAGGCAGCTTACCTGTCGCAACACTAGGAGTGCATGATATAGCCACATTAGCTACTGATAACCATAGTGAATTGCTAGCACGTATTGAATCTATTCGTAACCTCCATAGACACCTGTCCAAACGTCAGGTGGTGTTATTCGGAGCTGTGATAGTTCAAAACATGCATTATAGTTGAGGTCATTGAAATAACACTACCGCGAATGATTTCTACTATATTCGCGAGCATGGACTCACCGGTAAAGTTGTATTAAGGCCGTAAAGGAGCAGGTAGGAATGTTCTTAGGATGGCTTATGATAAACGCGTTAGTTGGGTTGCTTTTCTCCAAAAAAGTAAGGGTCTGGTGAACCACTCTGTATATGTGGGATGTTTATAGTGTCAGAAGCGATTCCTCTGGTATGGACAGGTAATAAGGCGAGATTTTTCGTACCTAGTAAAGCGACCCTTCGGCATCCAGTGTGGAGGAGAGATATGCTAAATATAGGCCAAATACGTCATTGAAAAGATCTAGAGAAATCGCCTTACTAAGAGAAGGGTTACCAAAAGAACTGGTTCTCGACAGAAAAATATACAGCCTCGGGATTTAACGTGCTGACCCCAAATATACTTCGGGAGCACCTTGATCAAGATGAATTTACAGCCAGAAGAGACATGAGTGGAGCTCGCGTGTGCTAGCACAACCACTCTGTATTGTAGCCCGCTGTTGGGCTTAATTTCATAAATTGGCTAAGATTATTAACCTTTAGGTACACAAATCGTTGTTTAATAGTTTATAACGGCTATTTGTCGCCACCTAACCTAATTTTTGGGTGTTAATTGTGACTCGAAAAGGCTTTGCTGTAATTGGAATTGTTACTGCTGACACACGTAAATAAGAGTTAGCGTATGGTGAATTAAATAAAACTCGCGTTTTATTTCTTATGAAAGAGCTTCAAAAAATAAGGGTCCAACTATTGGCATAGTGACTAGCATTCTTGACTGTCAATGTGGAAATCTGGGTTCGATTCCCGGTTCGTCCAAGAAATTTAATTGTAGTCTGAGGCTAGAACGGGGTTCACTCAGTATCGAGTGACAGAACTGAGAATATCGAGAGGCAGAACTGAGAATAGATGATTTAGATTGCTGTCTCAGCCATAGTAGAAGTGTTTGTCCGTGGTTTCCCACTTCTACTCCCGGTGAATGCCGGGATAGTAGGCTACCTAATTAAAGCCACGGTCAAGTCCTATCCAAATCCTAGCCTCAATTTCAAATGCATACACTAGCACAGCCATTACTATGAAACAGGTTATCAGACATTCCACACACAACCAAGTACACGGGGTAAATGATCACTGTCTCACAACGCTCCTAACTGCAACAATTTAAGGAACCCGCACTGGTTAAGACAGTTGATCTGTCTTGGGAGCAGAATAAGTATGGCCACCGATAATTGGTTGTATCGTGGCACTGGAACATTGTTTTGGGCAGTAAATGTTTATGTGACGCTAACAAAGAAGGTTGTAATTGCTCTCAAATGTTGGTTTATGGCATTCTCATGATGTACAATTAGCTGTAAAGAACTCTTTACGCTGTTAAAGGAACAAGTTGCATGCTGATAGCAAACATTGTCACGTCATTGCGACGGTGACTTACAAAACTCAACAGAGATCTGCTTGTTTGCAGAGCTAGAAATATCACACGCGTTTTATGAGCCATTCTGGATATATGGCCGATCACGTAGCACTTCAGTATTTATGCTGGCTGACTTTGTTGTGCGAATTACGAACTCAATCATTTATACTGTACGAGCACTGATTGCTTCATTAAGGGGCTAGAAACGGTGAGATCGTCAGTCTCTGAATATTGTTTATACTTTTTCTTTAGTCAGTCTCGTTGCGTAATTGGCTGTCACAGCGGAGGCCTGGCTCCGATGTCCCGGCTCTGACAAGAAATGTAATTCTGATCTGAGGGCTGGAACGGGGTACACTCAGCCTCGTGAGGCAAAACTGACAATAGGTGTGCTCGATTCCTACCTTAGCCAACCTTGACGTGGTTTTCCGTGATTTTCCAAGACTTATTTTTTTTTTATCGCATATCTTACCAGCTCGGCTTCACTCACGGACTCTGCGAGGGATCATTCCTCTACCGTCCCCAATTGTGTTAGCTGATAATGTGTTCAGATCCCAGACACCGTCCACGCAAATGCCGGGATCGTAGACTACCTATCGCAAGGCCACGGCCGCCTCCTACCCAAATCCTTCCTAAATTACAAATACATACACTATTTCAGCCATGACGGTGACATAGGTTATCATACAACTTCCACACACACCTAAGTGATTGCTGATAAAGTGTGTTCAGTTCCCGGACACCCTCCCTCGCTAATCCGTGGGTGAAGCCGAGCCGGGCTGGGAAGATAAGCGATTAAAACAGAAATATTAACATGATACTTACTGGTGACAGTTCACTTTTGGATCACCCTGATCCCTCTTTTTCCCGGCACCCTTCAATTGGTTTCCGGAGTCTGTCAACAACGGGGAATTGAGTCCAGAATTAGTAGTTTTATTACGAAGCGTGGTTTTGTTTGCACATTCGCAAAATAAAGGGTATTGGTATGGGTCACATTTAAGAGTTCATAAAGCGCACGGGTATTATCAGTTGTCATTCGTTTTTCTACACCCACAGTGGTATTTTCAACATGTTAAAATTTACGGATTGTTAATGCCTCAGGAAAATAGTCGCTAGGTTTTTATTTTATTTTTTATTGCTGAAAGTTTAAATATTAAGTTATATCAAAGCAGGTTCCGTGTAAATTGGTTCTGCAGTTCTCGAAAAACGAATACAATTGATAAATCATTCAAAATGTTCTTTTTTACCTGTATCGATATTTGTATTATTATAATTTTGGGTCATACTAGTAGTGGTGCAACATTATTTATTTAATTTTAGCGAAGGAATGATCGCGATCCATCTGTAATTACGTGAGATATGGTAGTTAGTGTTGGTTACTGTAAGACAATCTTGTAGAGACAATATGGCCAGTTAGCATGCTCAAGAAGGTTCGCTCTCGTCTCATGGCATCTTTATTAAGCTACCTGCATGTTTCGTGGAAAGATTGGTATAGTGTGACATTTATGTTGGCTCGTGGTCAGATGAATGACAAGTTGCAAATTTTGTAAATTAAAATATGAGATTGAAAAGTTACATGAGGCATTCACTTGAGCTCACCGAGGTGAGCTAAGGCGCAAGGCCATGGGGTCTCCGTCGACCGTCCTTGAAATTATTTCCCGTGGTTTCCCATTTTCAACAACACACACACATGGCGGAACGGTAACTTCCAACTCCTTGCCCAGTGCCTTTCATCTACATTCATAGGCCTATGCCATTTAGCTCTCGTAAGAATGGTCTCAGGAATGGCATCCGGCCGTGAAGACGTTACCGGGAGGAAACTCTTCTCACTTCACCACACCGTGTTCTCGAAGATTGGTAATGAGACGGTACCGTAGTGACTCATTTGAAAATTCCCTGTGAGAATGAATGTTTACAAGAATGCCTTTTCCTTCTAACCAACCAGGTTGAAGTTTATGTCAAGATTAGTCATTGTTTCTGTGATTACCAGCTTCAATATCGAACTGGGAGGTAAACAGTTCACTGAACAAGATAACGATAGTCTGATGACAGCAACACATTGCGAAAGCGCTATCTATTTTGGTCCTACAGTATTGCAGTGCTGAGTGTTTCGGTTTGGGCCAAGAAATTGTAGTACATGAAGCTGATGACCACGATGTCTGACCCCTTTAACGAGGAAAGCAACAATAATAACAACATATGTCTGTGCTTAGGCTACTGCTCAGTCTTGGTGGCTGGCCACAGTTTGATCCATAGGCTGAGTAGTCGTATTCAAGACGAACATAAATATGAGGAATGTACCGATGAGTATTTTACGTTGGAAAGCAGATGGAATACTGGTAAATCAATCCAACATTTTTTTTTTGTAGCGTACTTGCATATCACGTCTTGCTTTTGGATAGGGGTAATCGATATCTGCTTTTACACTAATCTAGGAGTAATTCTTTATCCAGGAATTAAAAATTTTAAGAGCATTGCTTTTCTTATGTGTTACTTCTGTAAGGCAGTCCTGACTGAAAGGAAAATGATTTGAGATGCCTGGTATTTTTTTTATTAGTCTGAAAATAGAAATTGTTTTAACTCATTACTTCTTAATCTTCCTTAGTAAGAGCCCAAGAGACAGAATGCTCCCTCAGGTACACCAGGAAAATAAGGATGGGTTAATCTCATTTCTGTCTGGAGTTATCTTGAGTTTTATAAAGTAATATGACTTGTTGTGATCATGACGTCTGACGGTGCGGGATAAACTGGGTTCGTGAACCGCTGTCGGGATTCAGGTCGTTACTAGTGTAAAGAGGTCAGCCAGCCAGACAGTGCTGGAGAGAGGTCGTTCCACCCGTCTGGTTTGGTGTAGCACAAATAAGTGTCCTCCCTAGTACCATAACAAAACTTTTATTCGAAATTACGTCCATTGATCGGGGTTTGGACGTGTTCCTTCTCCGTAGTAGGCTGCAGGCAGTGAGACAAGAACATTAATGGGAGGGTCCATGGAAATACACATTCGCACAGAACTCGCTAACTTGCATCTTCGAATATCCCTTTATAGCCTAGCGATCTGTCAAACGCCTATCATAACGATAAAAATATATATAAGATGACAATATAATATAAAATAAGAAGTATAAAATTAACAACTATATATACAAATATAGAAATTTAAAATTCCAAATTAAAATATAAATAAAACATTAAAATTAAACATAATAACAAAAAAAAAAAATATAAATATTAAAATTGAATCGATAATAAAGTAGTTAAAATTAAGAATTTAAATCAAAATTTAAATGAATGAAATAAATACAAATAGAATATTTGGAAAATAGTTGTATAAACTGTCAACAATCACGTACGAGCAGACAGGATGAATGGAGTAACATTTTATCCCTGTCTCATTCATCGTTTGGAGAGTTACTTCCACCAGTTATTTTTAGGTAATAATTGATCTGCGAGGGTTCACTCAGCCTCCAGAGGGCAGCTGAGAAGAGGTGGGTTTCACTCCAGACAAATGGCACGGCACGTCACGTCACGTCACTTGAAGCCACAACCCTTTCTTTCCCAATCCTAACTCCATGCGTGTGGCTTTTGTGCAAATACTGTAGAACATATTTCAATTTCGTCCAAACCCAGAATAGAATTTGCCGTATCGACCTAGATACTTAATCCGAATTCAGTTCCTGCAAGTTCGGAATGGAAAGTGAGATGCTTCCTTCAGGTTTACAGTAGCAATTCTTTTAACATTAGTTAATTTATTATTATGGTGTTAGAAGCCATTTTCAGTGTTGCCTTAGTAAACGAAAGTTTGATGCTTTTCAGTCGGTCAACACGATTGTACCCAAATGAGGTGGGTATTCCCTAATCCTGAAAAAAATTACATGAGGTTAATAAATTCACTTGGATGACTAGTTTCGATCGTCAAGCGATCAAAGTATCAAACTTTCATTAAGTTAGTTAATTTAATTTAAGGGCATTGAAGTTCTGCTGATTGGTGCAGATTTGTTTGGCTTAACAGCTCCGAAAATGCTATGATGATCTTCCTCCTAACTCGAAAGATGAGTTTGTGACTATAATCCTGAGGAAGAACTACGATAGTAGGATTCTGAAATAATCTCAACCCTAATTGTCGTCAGCCGGCCCCGTGGTGTAGGGGTAGCGCGCCTGCCTCTCGCCCGGAGGCCCCGGGTTCGATCCCCGGCTCCGTCAGGGATTTTAAAACTGACGTGAGGGTTGGAACGGGGTGCACTCAGCCTCGTGAGGACAATTGAGTAAGCTGTCTGACAGTGAGACAGTGCCCCGGTCACGAAAACCAAGATTAACGGCCGAGGGGACCCGACGCGCTGACCACGCGTCACCCCAAAATCTGCAGGCCAAATGGCTGGGCAGCGGTCGCTTGGTAGGCCTAGGCCCTTCAAGGGCTGTAGTGCCACGGGGTTAGGTTAGCTAATTGTCGTCAGATGATGCCTAGTTGTAAGATAAAAAGTATCTCAATGAATACAGATATGTGAATATCGAGGCTCGCAAATAATCTAATTACAATAGGTTCTTTTTTTTGTTGCTCATTTTAATCTGATACAATACATAAAATCGTCTAGCTTTTATAGACTTATCAAGGGAGTGGGCAAGGCACATGAAACTCTTTGTGTCCGTAGGCGCTGCAATGGTTGGTTGGTTTATCAGTTTAGGGGCTGCGACAACGTGGTCTTGTAGCCCCGTGTACTTACTGTGTGTGTAGAATTTGTCTGATAACCGGTGTTAATTGTGATGACTGTATTAGTGTGTGTTATCTGTTTTTAATTCAACTGAGGACTGCAGACAATCGATTTTCTAGTAGTTCCAACTTTTGTTACCAAACGCCACCGTCAACGACCAACTAGTTCTGAACTTGGTTACTAGATGCCACCGCAGTCGGCTCCGGCGACGGACGTTGGAACCTTAGAGCGTTAGTCAAATATAACCTATACTTTAGCTTCACACAAGTGTAATTAGTGAAAGGTTCTTTATCATGCCATAAATTTATGACTTGGGACCGCCGGCTTTACTTCCCCTTCGAAGGAAGGCATACCGAGGGATTTTTAACGCTCTTAAAAAGTCCGACGTCTTCGGCCTGGTTTGAACCCGCGACCTAGAGCATAGAAGCTCAGCATGCTACAAAGAACTGCAGTGGTCACGGCCCTGATAGTCGGTATGTATCTTCAGGTACCCGATCGGAACTTTGTTGAAGAGTAACAATAGATATATATTTCTGGAGTGCGGCATATTTATTATGAAACCATCTTGTCTCGCATAATTATTCAGGATGTTTTGAAAATGTGTGCCCAAAAATAATAAAACATTGTGCATTAATTATACTGTCGAAAGTACCAAGCGTAGTAATACTCGTATAGGATCCAGAAGAATTCCCTGTGATGGTCGGTTTCCCTTATATTATGCGGCTGGCACATTGTGTAAGGAAATTATAAATATAATCAAGAGGAAATATCCAGTTACCGCTCGTTTATTTTCTTGATTAATCCTTTGATCCGAATATTTAGCTGCTGTGGAGAAACAAAATACATTACTGAATATTGCTTATAGAATTCTGTTCCTAACTTTTAGTCATTGTAATACCGGGTGAGTTAGCCGTGGTCGTTACGGCATGACTGCTGGCAGTCGCTCACATCCGGGAGGCGAGGAGGTTCGAATCCCCCCGCCGGCAACCTTGTTCTGTGGTTTCCCATCTTCCTTCCACGCAAATGCCGGGGTTGGTCCCTAACTATCGGCCACAGCCGCTATCTTCCAACTCCTCGTCCTTACATTCCAACTTTCCTTCCCAACGGTACTGGTAGCTCACCCATTGGGTGTCCGTCTCGAAGCAGCTACAAAACTGGCGAGCCGAACATGTCCTCGGACACTCCCGGCACTAAAAGCCATACGCTAAAAAAGTCATTGTAATAATTATTTCAGAGTTAATTTAGTGCGGTTGTAATTATTGTTCCAAACCAATTATAATGACATGTGAAATAGGCGTGTTTCAATATTTTCAACTACTGTACTGTATCAGAATGTTGCTGTTTATTACTTCATCAACACCTTGCCTTTGATCCATACTAACAGCCCTATTGCATAATATCCATAAATGAAACAAGTCTTGTGACAGAACATTTTGAATATTCGCCTTAAGACTTTTTATGAGATGAAAGGAAGAAAGCTTGTAGTTTTACGTGACCATCAATCTCGCGTTCATAAGCCACGGGACCTCCAATTTTACTTGGAATCCGAACGTGATATTTCACTTCGAAAATCTCTCATGCATTGACCGGAACTCGAAGCCGGTCCACCTTGGTGAGGACAAGCTGGTTGACCACTGCACCATCACGCTCCTTTCCGGATGAAATGTATAATGACAAAATATACACTCAGTTTAATTTTTGTCTGTTTGTCGTTATGAGTTGGCGTCGAAACTACTGCAGCGAATGGCATGAATTTTCGTTCCCCCCTTACAATAAAACCAGACTGCAAATTATGTATGCAATACAAAGGGGTGAGGCGCGTCCTTCGTAAACCTCCAATTTGCGTGGGCCGCGGGTGAGGGCGTTAAAAGCCTCAAATCCCGGGAATGATGCAATTGAGCATTTCATAGCAATGTCTTGGCGTGGAACAGTAGGCTCTAGACATGATTTCGTGGAACGTTCTCGGATGGAGAACGCTGGAGATCCGTCAGCACTCCGGTGACAAGGCGAGGTGCACATCCTTCTGATCTCCATACTTCCCATATACGAAGTCGCAATATATCCATCATTCACTTCACACGGACCGTGGAATAGTCCGTACACATGCTCCCTAAACCCTGTCTCCAGCCAGGAGTAGTAGGGATGATCGATTTTCTTCAAAACTATTCTTAGTTTATTGCTGTCTTGTGTTTTCTCGACAAGACATTAATTCCTAACTACAGATTCCAACGTTATTATGTACGACTAGAAATTTTCATCATAAACTGTCTTCCTATAATTTATGAACCCGTCAGCGAAGGGTTATGATAGCTAAGCTTGAGCGTCTGTGAGTTCAAGTCGCCAAGATGAATTCATGCAGTTACCGGATATTCCGTATGCACTTTCGAAGAGAGACGGCTTGGCGGCGCGTCTGCCATCTGTTGCCACCTGTGAACACTAGCTCGTATGGGTGTCATGCGCAGCTTTATGGATTCTTCGACCCGATACTTCTAGTGGGGTGAGCGGGTGAAACGCATGACGGAATTTAGATAGAGAAGTCTCGTGCTTCTTGTCACCGTGTGTCCACTCTACTACTCGGTTATCAGCTTCCAAATTATGTGTTTTCCGAGTAAAAGAATAAATAAAATTAATTAGTTAGTAGCCTAATAAATAAATATTGTCGATACTGAGGCAAATTTGTCGGATGGTACCGGGTACTGGGGCCCGTACCTTAATCTTAGATCCTAATAACTACAACACACCATATTAGTCACCAGAGGCGTAACTAGGGAGGGGGGATGAGCTGAGTATTCATTACATTGGGGGGAGTTTTCGGACATTATGAAACATAATCAATGAAAGCAAATATACGATCCTGAAGTTTCTAAACCTCCTGTCTATATTTTTTTCGTGTTTTATTTCTTTAGCGTTTGATACGGCGTATTTGCACAACTATTTTGTTGATACAATTTTCTTGTTTTCTTAAGTTTAACGTACAACGGCAATACAACTTAAGCCCCCCGGCACTACAGCCCGTGAAGGGCCTAGACCTACCAAGCGACCGCTACCCAGCCATATGGTCTTTAGATATTGGAGTGACGCGTGATCAGCGCATCGGGTCCCCTCGGCCGTTAATCGTAGTTTTCGTGATCGGGGCGCTGCCTCACTGTCAAATAGCTACTCAATTGTCCTCACGAGGCTGAGTGCACCCTGTTCCAGCCCTCACGTCAGTTTCTAAAATCCCTGACGGAGCCGGGAATCTTACACCATATTAATTCCAAAATGACGTTCAAACTCAGATACTAACAGAATGACAACTGACAAGCGGTGTATTTTTGACTAACTGAACAGTTGGCTATTTTGCTCATTCAGTAAGTATTAAGTTACGCTAACGCTAAACATTTTACACGAGTGAAAAGAATTGCTTTCAAATCAGTGAATATAAACTTACACAATTCAATCATTTATCATCATTCCGACGATTGGTTTTATTAAAAATTAGGAACTTCGTCACTGCTAGTCACCACACTGGCAGAACACACATACACACGTGCATGGCTCTGTTTGCTAAAGATGTATTCAAGTCTGTAATTAAAGCAACAGAAAATGTGTTCTTAGTGACTTCAAACGCTATTCCAAATTATTGATTAAATGGTGCATTATGAAGTGGAAATACTTAGAGCAGATGTCAGATAATATTGTACGCTACCGGTAACTTTTTTATATAAAACTACCTAGCAGATGTACCCGGCTTCGCCTGGGTGGGAATGTGATGCCATCCCTGTCTTATTCAGCTTCATTTTAAGAAGAAACCCAAATAGGGATTATTATTGTTATTATTATTATTTATTTAAGCGAAACTTCCCCTACAGGAGAGCGATTAAACTTGATAACATTTAATTTTTGGAGGTGTGTCCCTCCCAAAATCTCTTCATTCTCGTGGAATGCTCCCTCTTCCTCTCATCTGTCCAATTTTTCCCATGTTGTCGTAATGAGCTTGGTTCAAACTTAACATCCGCGATTTTCGTCTGGCACTCAGTTATTATTATTATTATTATTATTATTATTATTATTATTATTATTATTATTATTATTATTATTGCATTATGCGAACCGGCCAAAACTAAGGACCACGCAAATATCATTTCATTTCCTTTTCATAGTTCTTTCGTCCTTTCTCTTCCTCCAAACTTCCTTCATTCTTTCAGAGTGTTGCGCTTTTCTCTCTGCTGTCCATCTTCCTCCCCTGCGTTCTCTCTTTACTCCTACAAGAACCTTTATGTTGGAAAGTATTTCCCTGAATTGTGTTCTGTCTCGACAGTCGTCATCTGTAATTCCTAGCCTCCGGAGTTCTTCCTTCATCTGCTTGTTGTAACCCCCTTGGCTCTTCAGACCATATATTTTATCAAAAATTTGTTTATTTATTCTTGAACGACTGGACATATTACAGTTTTCTTAAAATAATAATAATTATTAGGATTACTATATCCATGCAGTAATCGTTATTTATCCATTTTCTTGTTTCTGCTCGTTTTTCTGTCGCGTGAATTGAGGTCCACTCGTACTCGCTGACGTGCGCTGAACTTTCTTGAAGACTACCTGTGATGCACACCAGTGATGTGATAAAATAGATCGCGCTACTTACTGTATAAAGTAATTACTCGCTTATAGTGCGTACACACGCATGGCTCCAACTTTCTCCCCGTTATCAGTGACGCGTGAACTTACGACAATGGCAGGCAGGTATGTATGTAAATACTGGAGATCAGATAATGTGTTGTATCGTGGTCGCTTGCTTTCCCTGGCCACAGGTCCGGTCCGCCCGCCGACCCACTCTGGAGGCATTGGGGGTTGAATGATTGCTTATCATAGAAGATTTAATTAAATTACTTTCACAACTATTTAACGACTGGCGCTATAAAGGGGGAAGAATCTTCAGAACAGTAGTGACAGGAAATCGTTGGTAGGAGAGGTGGCACAATATTATCAATCTCTACTTATAGTATAAAACAAAGTCCCCGATTCTTGGATATCACGGGTATCTCGAGAACCACTGGATGGATTTTGATGCGGCTTTCGCCATTCTGTTAAGGTAATCTTGAGGAAGATTTCTGTAGAAAATAATTTATTTATGATCAAAGGGAGCCAAGCAGTAATGATTTCAGTGAAAAGGTCGAAAAAAGAACCTGGCGTCCGTGCGCTTTTTAAGCTTACGCTCGGCAAAACGTTAAAAATATCAATATACTATGAGTGTAAGAATTGTTCAGCATGAAAAATTCGACAAAACAATCCGCGAGAGCATATCTCTGTCTATCTTCGATACATCGCCCACCCTAAGTGTTTTTAGTTTGGACGGAAGGGGGATTTGTGTCTCATGCACCTCGCCATTCTTAAATTACGTCTGACAGGAATTCCTTGCACATTCATAATTGTTCTCGGGCGAAGCCGGGGCGGGTTGCTAGTATAAGATATATCTTTAAGTATTTTAGTGACTTGAGCAACATTTGAGCTTAATATAGATACGAGAAAGAGAATGTTGGAATTTTAAGAAAACTGTAATATGTCCAGTCATCAAACAATGAATGAGTGCACTCTTGGTAACTTCACTTTCTTTCTTTCTTTCTTTCTTTCTTTCTTTCTTTCTTTCTTTCTTTCGACCTTGAGTGAAAACTGAAAAGAATGAGTAGAATATTATTGTAAAATACAGTATTCCAGGACACGCTTCCTTGTAGGGATTGATTAAAACCGTACTAATGGTGCGCTCATTCTTTGTTCGAGTGATCGTGCATAATATTTAGGACAAACTCTTCTAATTTCGTGATATTTAGCATTCCAGCTCATTTTCAGTATTGGGTACTATTAAAACATTCTTGTTTTTACTGTTATCTACTACGGTACTTTATTTAATGTATGTCTATTGAGTCATAGCATGTCAACAAACTACCGTGATATTGGGTTAGAGCACAATCCGTTTTTGAAAAATTCCTTGATAGCCGAGCTTTAATTCCGTAATTATTTATTAATTACTGTAAAAGACTGAAGGCGAAGTCATTGTTGCACAAATAATTACTTTAACCATACGAATAGACTATAAATAGGAATTCGGAACTGAAAGAATGAAAGATTTTGAGAAAAATCATGGGTCCCATTAAAGAGGGAGATGAATACAGAATCGGGCATAACAATGACTGCGTCCTCAGGACTCAGGGAAGAAAAGCAACCCATCGTGCAAAGATGAAGGAATACTGGTCTAACAAGGGAAGTATCAGGTAAGACAGGTTGAAACCTTTGAAAGAATAATAACTTTGAAAGGATAATAAAATTGCCGCCTATCTTGAAACGTTATTGACACAATCGTTGTACTATAATTGGACAACGTGCGGAAAATCACCTGCCAGTTTGAACTGCAAGGCTCCGAAATCATGTAGCGAATCTCTTAAATAAATCAATGGAGGTAGCGAGTACCGTACATGTTGGAATGGACAGCCCTGACGGCTCAGGCACTCAAGGCCAGTGGGAAGGAGCCGCACACTCCAGTCAGCATATACATATACGCCCCGCCTCGTTACTACTGCGAGTACCACAGGGATGTCCAGCCGTCATGCCTGCGTACCAGGATGTCTGGTACGATTTCGGAGCCTTGCAGTTAAAAACTGGCAGCTGATTTTCCTCACGATGTCCTCTTATACACTGCTCACAAAAATTACGGGATATTGTAAACTCAGCTATGTATGCTATGTCTTTCGTACCGCATTAGATATAATCGCCTTTCTTTCCTCCCAGAGAAGGTAAACATGTGTTTGGGTCACCCCTGCACATACGCCACGTGACGGAGGGCACGGTCCGTACTGTTGCTGTCAAAGGGTCATACAGCGGTGGTTTGTTGCTGAGATCCGAGCCATTCCATTCCCGTTGTCAGTTAGTGAATGACGTGACTTAGGAACAGCAATGCCTCCACAACTTGATTTACCTGAATCAATGGCCCTCCAGGCCATAGGACGGATGGAAGCTGGACAGACACAACAAGATGTGGCTCGAGCCTTTGGGGTGTCTCAAAGTGTGATCTCAAGACTGTGGAATCGTTTTCAAACAACAGCTACTGTTCACAGAAGGGTAGGACAAGGTCGCCCACGGGCAACAACAGCAAGGGATGACCGTTACCTCGTGTTAAACAACCCACTGGAATAGACAGCAGAATGCAACTCAACTGAGAAGCGTCCTTGTAACAGCAACAGGACGCAGAGTATCAACCCAAACTGTCCGTAACCGACTTCATGCACGTGGCCTCTATGTCCAGAGGCCGATGGTGTGTACCAGGTTAACTCCACAACACCGTAGAGATCGCAGAAACTGGGCGGAGGAGCATCGTGTGTGGAGGCACACCGAATGGAGCTCAGTTCTGTTTTCTGATGAGTCGCGATTCAACGTGGAATCGGATTGTCAACCTGTTCGCATCTGCAGGGAACAAGGAACACGAAACAACCCATCTTTTGCACAAAAAAGATCCCCATATGGCGGTGGTGGGTTGCTGGTGTGGGCTGGAATTACCCTGGGTGGACGTACGGACCTCTACATCATTCCACGTGGTACTGTGACCGCTGTAAGGTATAGAGACTAGATTCTCCGACCATTTGTCGTGCCATATGCTGATGCCATAGGCGCTTCCTTTGCGTTTATGGACCATAATGTACGTCCCCACAGAGCTGCGTTGGTGGACGACATGCTGGAGGAGGAGGGTATCCAGCGTATGTAGTGGCCAGCTTCCTCACCGGACTTAAATCCGATAGAGCACGTGTGGGATGCATTAGGCAGGCGCATTGCAGGCAGACCAGCACCTCCCACAACTGTTCCACAGCTGCAGATTGCTCTTATGGACGAGTGGCCACGTATCCTCCAAGAACTCATTGATCATCTCATTGCATCAATGGCACACAGGTGCACAGCAGTGCTAGCCGTTCGAGGAGACCATACACCATACTGAAGAACAATATTCAACCTTGGACCACGATTATGGTAGTGTTAATGTTGCTGTTTGTTTGGCATATTCTCTCTTCATTCATGTCATTTGATTCAAACACTCATCACGGGCTCTCTGGAATCATGGGCTGCTTTAACTGTCAGTATAGCATTATACAATTTTCAAAAGAAAAATATATATTGCCCGTTGAGCCATTATATATTTAAACACAAATTGTGCTAAATGTTCCGGCATAACTCAACAAAATGACAGCGTTTCGCCCCGGTGTGCTATTGGGCTCTTCAGTTGGTTAAAACACACCTCACCAAGACACTGTCTAGTACACTGGGAAGGCCATTGCAAGACGTATTTGATACATGTGTATCCGCGTCACGAGCAACGCCAGTGCACAATTTGTGTTTAAATATATAATGGCTCAACGGGCAATACATATTTTTCTTTTGAAAATTGTATATTCAATGCCAAGGTAAGGTTATAATTGCTTTGGAGTGGAGTTCCGACTCCCATAGTGCACTGGCGTTGCTCGTGACGCGGATACACATGTATCAAATACGTCTTGCAATGGCCTTCCCAGTGTGTACTAGACAGTGTCTTGGTGAGGTGTGCTTTAACCAACTGAAGAGCCCAATAGCACACCGGGGCGAAACGCTGTCATTTTGTTGAGTTATGCCGGAACATTTAGCACAATTTGTGTTTAAAAGTATAGCATTATGTAAGTAATAAATGGTTGAAAAACTAAATGATCTCGTATATTATTGCACCATTATAAGTTGACCTTACAATATCCTCTAATGTTTGTGAGCAGTGTAGTACAACGATTGCGTCCACAAAGTTTCAAGATAGGTTTCGACCTCTCTTACCTGATACTTCCCTTGTAAGAAGAGAGCTTGCCAGAGTTAGGAACCACGTGGTCCAAGGGGCCTCAGCGTCTTAGAAGACTATAAATATATAGCCTAGTCAATGTAATGCATTTTTATGACTAAAAGAGTCTTGTTAATATGATCGACACAACAATTACCAGTATTTAAACATTCCTTAGCTCCAGAATCACATATGAAAATGGCATCAGTTTCTGTTACCTGATAAACTTTGTGGGAACGAGATCGACGACAAGATCAACAAATCCAATTTGACGCCCATGGAGTAGGGCCTATTATCCAAAACCCTACTGGTAATTTAATCAACAAATAATCTCGTGTGGCATTATATTTCATGACCCTTCACTTTAAGTACCGTTAATTCTAGGAAGGATTTGAAGTGGGGTTGGTACCCATGAGGGTAGGAGCGAAAATTAAGAAAAATGAACGTCCCCTCATATATTTTCGTTGAAAATCAAGTGGTGCAAGTACAGTCGCTCATACAAAGAATTCTTGGTAACTGTTTAGTCCCATGGGCGAGTTACACGAGAATCTTTACATTGTTGTATATGAGGGTACTCGACTCAATTCCTCTTGAGTTTTGGCTCTTACTGGGGTCGGACGATAGCTTTACACCTTGATAAATCCTGTTTTTAAAATTCATTTTTGAAATATAACCCTACTCTTCTAGTTAATTTTGGTGAAAGCATTTTATAAATATCACCATTAATTTAGGAGTTACGATTTTAAAAGCTAGGCAATCCATAAGCTATTTAAGGAGTCAGGTAGCTTAGTCGTTTTTCAAAGCCGTTTCCCTTGTAACTCCTACAGTATAAGGCCTATTGCGATGCATGTGTTCCTAGTGATAGGATCTACAAAACTAACCAAAATCGTTAGCCTTGGTTGTTTAAAAGAACATACGTTTCATGAAAAGATATTCATACTGATATCAATTACCACATGATTTAAAATACTAAATTCAACAATAAAGTTCTGAAAGAGGTCAGTATTGTAGCTGTTGCCTTACAAATCAACCTCCAACAAACAGAGGAAAAATATGTTAATAATGTTTCATTTATCAGGGAAACTGTGAAACCCGACAACTTAACATTCACAATTTTTAATTTCTTTTTTAATGTTTAACTGCTCTGAAGACAGTTTCATACTGCATATGTACTCTACACATGAGGTAGTTAACATGCAAAAAGTGTTAAGCTAAACCCTTCCCCTTGCGTGTGACCCTACTGGTCATAAACTTATTCCGATTCTTCTTACTCTAGTTGTGTATACGGTGGATGTTGTTGATCAAGTCCTTGTACACCAATGACGAGCACGTGTCAGCCGCTACGCTTCTCCTCTAATTGGCATTTCCTGCCTCCAGCCCACAAGCGGCGAATCTCTAATTGAAGGTGAAAACATTTTAAAAGTTCGGTTAGCTGCGACTCAAGCTTTAGTTATTTCACGATGACGTTAATGACAGAGGATCAAGATGGCTCAGGATGGCCCTCGAAATTCTAGGTGGTCCGGTTACAGCCATCTACCCCATAAAGAGTTGGTGTGTTTAGCTAGCTTTTGATTTTCAGCGGATTATAACGGAATTTTAACATGCTTGTGGTGAAATATTTCGTGTGTTGGTAAAACTGGGGAGGAACCAAAACTTTTTTTTAGAATAACTTGAGCAATTCGGGTTCCCACTAAGGCAAAGCATATCGAACAAAAGGACAAATAATTATGAGAAACAATGGTTATAAAATCTATTACGGAACAAAATGAGTTCATAATATCCAGAGCAAAAAATGTAATTGGTATTATCTAAGTGGTTCATTATCTGGAGTCACCTTTTAGAGCGTAGACAGCGGCTTTTCTGTGAGTCTGTGCCTGTATCCCTGCGGATTTGAAGAACTGGACTACGGATTTCGGAATTGCTCTGCGGCTTCTTAACATAAGTCCAACTGGACGCATTTCCTTATTGTTGTACGCTTGTTGGAAATAGCGTATGATTGTTTGGTTGTTTCTTATCAAGGTCGACTGCTGGAGGTTGATCTTCATTCTTTTCGAAACGTACAGTGGGATCGATAATAATCCCGACCTTGTACCCTGACCAACTCAATGACATCTAGCCTATACGACGGATGCTTCCTACTTTATTTAGCAATACAGTGGACCTCCTCGTGAACTTCAAAATTATTATTCTCGAAAGCTTTTACAAACAACTTCGTTACACGGTGATCACGATGGCTTGTTTCTTATGAACTCTCCATGGTGACAATAGCCAAGAACGCGGGCAAGGGTTTCTGTCATGCTGCGTTGTCTGCAGCGAGTACTGTCTTGATTTCATCTATGAAGAGCCTCTTACTGGAGCAATGTGGCATTGCATTTTGAAGGTATCTCTCCACTTTGACCTTGTGTTACTAGTCTATAGATTAACCGAAGGGTATCCTCGTATAAATCTGCACCAAAAACATCAGTCTTTAAAGGGCACGTTTTCTGATTCTGTTTCTCAGTGCCCTTGAGATGTGCCTTTTTTTCTTTTGCAAGCCTGTGGAACCCTTCTGAAACCCGAGAGATGCAATACTTGATGTCTTTTCTTGCCCCAGGGAGCGGATTGAATTTATAGGATCATTTGAAGCCCTGTTTAGACATAGCATCACCATGTGGAAAATACAGTAATTTCTATTTTGTTTGTTACTGAAAAGATACGTTTTGTGATTTATTTGAGTCTGAGAATTCTTTTAGTGTGGTAAGATTGAAAACGCATGCATTCGCTGCTGGAATAAAACATGTTGAACGCATTGTAGAAGTGTGTTAAAAATATTCGAACTAGGGAGAGTAGGATGTAGAAAATCTTCGCTCTAGAAACGCGCAGGAACATCCTTACTTTAAATTCCGATAACTTGATCGGGCGTTTTTTTCCCGCTACCGGTATTGAATATATTGTACTTTTAAGTTCATTTGAGTGCCCTATCTATTTTTCAAATAATATGTGAAATGTGCGCCTTGTTGGTGAAATATGATTATGCATCTAACACAATTTGAAAGCAAATGTGAGATAGCTGGCAGTGACTCTAAAGTTCTATTTTGTAATACAGTATTAGAATGACGTATTCCAGAAACAACATATGTCAGCGAATAGTAAATTTGTACAATTAAAAATAACTCGCAATGGTATTTTTGACACGAACCTACTGACAAGTCACTTTTAAGATGGGTTTGGCATATTGTTTCGTGAAAAGAAGATTCAATTGACTTATATTGTTTTTGAAATAAGCCCATGCTTCGACTAAAGTATTATTTTAATAGCCTATATTTTGGAATAATTTTAATGCAGAAATTATTCAAAGGTTTAATGTTATATGAAAATTAGAATGTAACTATATAGGCCTACTACTTTCTGTAAACTGATTGACGCAGTCCATGGAAACACCGTGCAATTTATTGTATAGTCTATTAATAACACAGTGGCCAACTATGTTGTAGTTCTTCATATAATTTTCTAATTCCTTCTTTTAGAAAAATATACTCAATCAGCTTGAGAATGTCAACTTCCTTTTTAATTATTGCAAGACATCCTTTTTGTCGACGTGGTTGAGAATATCAATTAATTTATACGGTATCGTATGTATGAATCTGGACGCCATGAATACAATTCTTTGCAATTACTGTACTACTTTCGGCAAGCTGATTGTCCCTGGAAACACTGCAAATTACATTAATCAGTCACACACTGGCCAACTATGTAGTTGTGCTTCGTAGAATGATTTCATGTCTTCTTGAGGAATATACTCAATCAACTTGGAAATGTCACAAACTGTTTTCTTTATTGAAAGATGCCCTTCAGGATATGCCGATGTGGTAGAGAAGATTAAGTGATTACCACTTTTCTATTCGGAATGCATGATATTGTTGGCCATCAATGACATTCCATGCAATAACTGCACAATCATTGCTGATAAGATGGCTAAATTGCATGTACTGGCTGATTGTAAATTGTAGTTTCTGCAGCCTTGGAATTCCCCTTCCTGATGTCTAAGGAGAAGTCACATTTCTTTTATAATATCTTTACTACAAACGCTTATAGTCAACAGGACAATCTGGGATTACTACTGCAAATCTCATATTCTGCCTGGAAGTTACAATCAATTGAATGCACTCCTTCAATGTATAATTCTATCACACTTCTTTATTTTTCTTTTCAAAACAGCGTAAATCCTGTCATGCTGGAGAAATAAATGCCCCCGAATTGGGAAATATTAATTCTTTTATAGGCTACAGTACACCCGATGAAACTAGAGCTAACAAAACCCTCCACATACAACTGAAAAGATATGGAGGTTTTCAATACTTTCTGGCATTGACCTGTCAAGATAATTAATAAATGAGGCAACTTCATTAGGCCCTTTGGATCCCATGCCTTCAAGTTCAGATAAAAAATATGGCTGTGTCATCCTAGAAATTGTGTGCACTTAACTGTAGCTTTCGCAAATCAAAGGTCTCTCGTATTAGGATACAAGGGAGGTTCAGATTTTGTATAAAATCTATACACTCTCTAACTACTTTGTTTTGCAAGATTGGAAATTTTCTTAATTTTCTTATACTAAGTTATAACATTTCCTAGCTCTGCGAAAGTGGACTATTTTTTTTCTCCAGCAAGACTTACTCTTTTGGCACTATCATTTTTTTTAAATTACCTTCGATTTTAATTTTCAGCTCCTCACACCTACAACATGTATATTATCGGTGGTTGATTAAGTTTGAGGTCGAAGTGCTCCAGAAAAATATTCTGTTAAAACTGTACTTAACATAAAGAGGAGGATGTTTTTTCTTTTTCTTTTTAACAACAGATGCATAATATGAACATTTAATCGTTCATTTAAGAGTTTGCAATCTGTGTTAGCGTATGAAGCTCTTCTGTTGGGAACGATGTTATGTGCTATTTTACATTATCTCTGATGTATTTCTAGATGTACACTTTCCACGTTTTGGGGCAGATGAACTCGCTGTTAATATTATTATTATTATTTACGTTCCTTCTCTGGTCCCGTTCTCATGATTGTTTGTTGAGCACAGTACAGCAGCCGACCAGTACACGTGCGTTATAAGTTTGCCAAGGTCGGGTGCGCGCGCACACACTCACGGGTCATCTAAGCTTAGTAAACAAGCAGCGTGTTCACTGGTTTGCAGCTTTTATGTGGTGTCTTACAACTCGCAAGTGCTCTTGCGGGCATCTTCATCAAAATATTCTTATTATCTGCCGATCAGTCCTTGCAGGCGCTTATTTAGCCAGGCAGTCCCGCCTCGTAGCTGTCTTCATGTTGTGATTGGCGATCTGATAACACTAGCCCGTGACATGCTATCGTGCTGAGTATGGTTTTGAATAGGGCATTTTCTCATAATTCTTGTACATTTGATCTTTCCTTTGCATACATCTGTGCTGCATGATTTTATTTTAAATTCAGTATCGTACCTAGCTGGTCAATGCATTAGACTCGTCGTAAAATACTACAGTGTTAGGACCATCCCTATAGAACGGAGCCACGGATGCGTCGCGTGACGGACGAGCGAGCTACTGTGTGTCGAGCAAGGCACTGGCGTTAGAAGGAGCGGAGCGCCCAACTATTTTAACCCTTAATTCACTACTAGGAATATTCCTACCATGAGTCCCACGGACTCACTTTTTTAAATATCAAAATTAAGAAAAATAAAATAAAATGCACTTGACTTGATATGGACATTTCATGTTAATACACTTAATTACTTACTAGTTGAAACCCGTCAAAAATGACGGTCAATATAAAAATATTTACTGAAGAATTTTCTTATGTAGCCCCACTGTATATTCTTTGTACGATTATTTTTTGGCTCTATTGAAACTATAAGGGCGTCAAAAGATTGCACTCTCAACATTGCAAAATACTGCTGGCCATGACTGAAAAATTGATGAGGCAAATTGAGACCTATACGTTCCAGAGTTTTCCCTTGAGCTTCATTGATTGTGACAGAGTGTACCAAATAAATTGGAAAATATTGCCTCTTAAAACAAAATGATAGTGTTTTATCGGATGCTGTTAAATCAAGTAGAAGGATTAGACCTCTCTGCCTAATTTTAACTGCACTTATTATTTCCAAATCCAAGCAATATGGTTGCATTTAGGAGCCCCTGGGAAACGTTCAGATTTCTAAGCAGCATAACGGTTCAAGCGTTTGGAATATGTGGAGGCAAGTCATTTATTTCCAAGGAATTCAAGAACTCTGAGTAGTCTAATAAAACTGGCCGCAAACCGTCACATATAATTTTGGAATAAAACGAAGAAATGCGATGATGTGCACCTCCATACATCTTAAAACAATGTGGACCGTATGGGTGTGGCACAGTAACATTGGCACCAAATGAAACGAAGGATATAGCATTGTACTGCCGATAGTCTCTTTGAAATTCCTTGAGATATCATCTCCAGTGAAAAATAATTGTTGCAACATGTCAAATATTTTATATTTAGTCAGATTAATTTTACCATTACAACAGCAAAGGTCAAAGTCACCAAGTGTAGATTTCTCTCAAGAGAAATACAGTGCAGAACAATGTTTACATTTGTTCGTCAAGGACCCTACACTGTAACGGTATAGTATCTGGAATTGTATCTGAAATGCCGTATTCATATTGGAGTTTAAAAGTGGCTTCGTATTTTTCTCCGATTTCCCACTTGTTTGCGGCTAATATTCTATTTCGTAAATTGGGTTTATTTATAGCAGCATTTCTCCCCAAATTAACGTCATATTAAATAACACTATAGTGGCCTGCATCAACGCAGCTGCCAAATATTAAATAGCAAATAATAACTTACTTCCATTGCCAAAATCAACTGCGTGGTTAGACTCATTGTTATGTACTCGGAAAAAATAATCAATGAACAATAATATTCACTTATACAACTAAGTTCAGAGACTTCCATTCTCAAGTTGGTTGCTGATGAGAATGCGATGAGACTGATCGCCAATAATAAAATCCTTGCAATTTTTGCAATTTGCTTGCAAGCGCAACTCAGGATGACGAACTTCATTTTGAAATAAACAGAATGAAACTGCTCTAAATAATCAATTTCCATCACCAGTTGAAGGTACAATACTTTGCATTTCCATGACAGTAAATTATGCAAGGGAGCATAGAATCACTTCGCCACTACTGGAATGAGCATGGACTCACTTCGCCAGCCACCGTAATGGAGGGAGTTTTAGAATTATATGTTCAGTGTTTTTCAAAGATCGTATTAACTCAGGGAAGCCCAGTCTTAAGGCTACATTCTGAGCTATCGCCCCAGATTCCAGGTTCGATCCCTGCTCTGCCAAGAAATTTAATTCTGGTCTGAGGGCTGGAACGGGGCGCACTCTTGAGGCAAACCTAAGAAGAGCAAAATTTGATTCCCATCTCAACAATCTTGGATGTGGTTTTCCGTGGTTTCCCACTTCCACTCCAGGCAAATACCGGGATAGTTCCTAACTTAAAGCCTCAGTCGTCAACTCTCCATTCCCCATACTAATTACAAATGCACACATCAAAACAGCCATCACATTAACACAGGTTATCAGAGAAAGGTTTACACTCACACACTAAAGTAGACGGGGCTGAGTGACCACGATGTCTGAGTCCATCAAATGAATTATGTTCGACAATTTTCTCTCAAGGCGAAGCGATTGTGCCGATTTTTATTTAATAATTTAAAAGTATCTGGCAACGTAAATCATGGAGAATTCCTTACCTTACGGGAATAATAAACGTAACATATGTTTAGACAATGTAATTCCAATTGCAAGATAGAATAATTTGGAATTAAAATTACATGTCTGAGGTGGGAATCAAACTCCTTCGACGATGCATACTCAATTTCGTTGTCCACAGTGTTAGCCGCTGAGCCACCCAGACAACGAAATTAGAGTGCAATATTAAGTGACGTAAACAACAAACGCACTCAACTGCCAGTTACAGTTCATCAATATTTCCCTTATTTCATGATTCTATTCCAGTTTATATCGGGATACAACATAAGCGATATTTCCCTTTTCAATTCTTATAAACAAAGATCACACTACGATACGGTGGATCTTTTATCCGCCATTTCTCTCATGAAGGAACGCCATTGTGGCAACGCGCAATTGCCACATATATTACACTTTTCTTTAAGCATATAAAAATATACCGTAACATATATTTTCCTTTAAAAGACACACTGCAAATCTGCATGCCACGAGCTTTCGTTAGAATGCCATACGAAGCCAATCGGTTAAGTCGTTTTCAAAATCTCGAGTGTACAAAAAATACCTTAGTGTTTTAAATATATATGGCAACCGAGAATTCGTTACTTTACGGGAATTATAAAAGTGAAATATGTTTCTACAATGTAATACCAATCGTAGGAAGGAAGAAAACAAAAAGAAACCATATCCGAGGTGGGAATCGAACCCTCTCGACCATGCAAAGGATGGCAACAGAGAATTATTTACTTTACCGGAATGAAAAAAAGTGAAATATGTCTCTACAATGTAATACCAATCGTAGGAAGGAAGAAAATGAAAATAAAAAAACGTATCCGAGGTGGGAATCGAACCCTCTCCACCATGCTAAGGATGGCAACAGAGAATTCGTTACTTTACGGGAATGATAAAAGTGAAATATGTTTCTACAATGTAATACCAATCGTAGGAAGGAAGAAAACGAAAATAAAAAAACATATCCGAGGTGGGAATCGAACCCTCTCGATCATGCATAATACAAATTTCGGGGCAGTAAGCTTATCCCCTCGGCCATCCAGACATTAAGTCCTTCAATTCGTGGTTTATTTAATATAATTCTATTTCAATGCATATTGTAAAAACATAATTAACATTATTGGAGACCCTTTTTAATTCTCATAAACAAAGATCTCAGTTAGTCGCGACCGGAATCGCCATTTTCCTTGTTGAGAAAGGCCATTGTGCGCATGCGCGGGAGTGTCAAATATTACATATTTCTTTATTCATTTAAAAATATACCGTAACATACATTTTCCTTTTAAAGAAACTCTGCAAATCTGCATGCCAAGAGCTTTCGTTAGAATGTCTTACGAAGCCAATCGGTTAAGTCGTTTTCACAATTTCGTGTGTACAAAAAACAGCTTAGTGTTTTAAATATATAGATACAGTAAATTATAAATATTTACAAATAATGAGATATTCTCACAATGATCTCAATAAACATCAATCACATTTTTTCAAAATGATAAAAAACATCGGAAACTATATAATTCAAAAATATCATCAGCATCATTTTAAAACGACAAATACTGTTGTAATCAACACCAAAACAAATGTCACGTGTATTGTATGACAGTGAAGATCCAGCAAGGGTCTCTGTTACACAGGATCTGCATATCTTTTCGAACATTTTTTAACTTTGGTTTTCTTCTTCTTGGAGCCATGAATTTACAACAGACTTTACATCAGGATCAGTGATACTTACTGAATGACATCCAGCATGATTATGATCCATACTCAAATATAAAATAAGCATATATACTGCAAGCTCATGGTTAGAAGTTGTAACATAAATATCTACCATGAGTCCTCGGGACTCATTCTAGCACTTTTGTCCACTTTCCAGTCACCGCTTGCACACGTCTCTTCCGCTACAGATTCAACACTCAACTGAAGGAAGATACACAGTGGCGGAAAAAAAATCGGAGCAAAATCACGAGATGCACAACGATTAAAAAAATGACTGTAAGTCCCGGGGACTCAGGTAGTGAATTAAGGGTTAACACATCTACACTTTTTCACGTATTTAATAATCATATTAATTACATGATTTTCACAGTAGTTGCCGGAAATGCTGTCCTTCATTTTCTAAACACATGTTGCACCGACGTAGTAAGTTTTGGTACACTCGCTGTAAGTAAACCTCACTAATATTTCGTATCGGTGCAGTTATTTCGTTCTTGAGGGCCTCCAGAATACGCGGATTGTTTCTGTATACCTTTTGTTGTAGGTTCCCCAACAAGTAAAAATCGCACAGCGCTGAAACTTACGAACACATCTCTATATACAGGGTGTATCCTAATTATACCGACAAAAAAATCAGGGTCGCTCTGCGTGTTTTGAATAAGACGATGCCACAATCGAATTGGAGGAGTAAATTTTTCCCTTCAAGAAAATGAGGTTACTTTGTTACTTCAGGGCACGCGATTCAAATCTACGAACTCGCCGTATTTGCTGAGGCAGAGAGAAAGCCGCGACCACTGCTGTGTTTAAGGCAAGGGAAGGGAGTGTGATAGGAGATAGAGATATGCTGGCGGGAATGCGCAGGTTTCCTCGTTCGCCTCGGCTTGCACTCTGGCTCAGCAAATACGGCGAGCCCGTCAATTTGAATCGCGCGCCCGGAAGTAACAAAGTAACCTCATTTTCTCGAAGGGAAAAATTTTCTCCACCAATCCGATTGCGGCATCGTCTTTTACATAACACGCAGAGCGTCCCTGATTTCTTTGTCGTTATAATTGAGATACACCCTGTATAACAAGAAGTTCCGTGTAGACCTAAAGCCTATTTTCATATAAACTACTTATGTTAATTGCCTCTATCAATATACAACATTTCAGTTTGATTGCTGTAAAAGATTCGTAGATATTGAGAACCGTCTAAATATTTTGGATGGTCGCTATGTTGGATTGTTATATGTATAGGCCATAGAATTATGTACCGTTAAAGGAAAATTATTGCGTAGGTTCATTGTTCAAACTTTCACTTCGGTTGCATGATTACGACACAAGAAATGAAAACTTAATTTTAAAATTTCGCACAGCCGCCATCTTTAGGTCATGTAAACAAATGAAGTAAATTAGATGCAACTGCATTACAATATGTATAAACATTTACTGTACCATATTTCACTGCGCTCAGATGGTTAAATCGCGAGAAAAGTCCATTAAAATATTTCAATTTCGCTTGGCCGCCATGTTCGTTTTGTAGTTTATAGGTTTTTGAAAGTTACATAGATAAACTTGTAGTAGTGCCCTCTTTCAACTCAAAAAATTTCAGGCTGATATCAGTAATAGTTTCGGAGATATAGAATGCCGGTGAAATATTTCCCACAGCCGCCGTCTTGAGGTCATGTAAACAATTGAACTAAATTAGATCCTAGTGCATTACAATGCGTATAAACATTTGCTGTACCAAGTTTCATTGCATTTGGATGGTTAAATCGCGAGAAAAGTCTATTTAAAAGTCTTAACTTCGCTTGGCCGCCATGTTGGTTTTGTAGTTACCTGGGTTTTGAAAGTCTCATAGGTGAACTTCTAGTAGTTTATAACACACACTAATACAGTCATCACAATTAACACCGGTTATCAAACAGATTCTACACACACCCAATGTACACGGGGCTACATGACCGCGTTGTCGAAGCCCCTAAACTTAAGAACCAACCAACCAACGAACTTCTAGTAGTGTCCTTTACCAGCGTACAAAATTTCAGGGTGATATCTGTAATAGTTTCGGAGATATTGAATGCGTGTGAAATATTTCGCACAGCCGCCATGTTGGATTGGTGAAACGTAATAAAATTTGAAGGGCACGGTTGGGGTTGGCCGGAATGGTGCTATGACCTTACAACGTTTCATTGAAATCGCTCCAGCCGTTTAGAAGTTATTACAAGAGGGCACATACACATACACACCCACACCCACACCCACCCACCCACACACACACACACAGCCAAAATGTGATCTCATAAGCCTTTTTTTTTTTTTTCATAAAATGAAAATAGGCTAAAAATGAATGTAACGTAATGTAATACATACGTATGTGTGTGTATGTCTCCTTTACGTTCATATACCACTCATCCGATTGCGATGAAACTTTGGTGAATCGTTGAGTTACTCCAGGTTTCTGGCTTAGTAAATCCATTTTACAATAGGTAGCGCACGAATAGATTAAACAAATGAGTGACAGCGCGCGAATCTTTTCAACGAAGTCCCTTATCCTTTCATATACCATTCATCCGATAGCGATGAAACTTTGGTGAGTTGTTGTGTATACTCACGTGAAGGTTTCTGACTTAGTAAATCCATATTACAATTGATAGCACACGAGTTAATTCAACAAATGAGTAACAGCGCGCGAATCGTTTTATCAAGTCCCGTATGTATTCATATACAATTCATGAGATTGCGATGAAACTGTGGTGAGTTGTTGTTCACTCTCCAGCAAAGGTTTCTGAATTGGTAAATCCATTTTACAAATGGTAGCGCGCGTCTCGTTTCAACGAATGAGATTTGGCGCGCGAATCGTTTATACAAACGGACTTTGGTTAGTTGTCGTGTGCACGCCTCGAAAGGTTTGAATTATGAAATTCATGTCACGGAAGGCGGCGCGCGAGTCGTTTTAACAAATGAGTGTATTTCGTACCGTTTAGGGGCAGTTTACGGAAAAACAAACAAAAAAAATATTGTGTATCCAAAAGCACTTCAACAAACAGAATTACAACGCCAACACTTTCTTTGATGGCATTGCAACGCATTTCCGGGTACAGCTAGTTAATAATAAAAATGGTTGTTTGTAATGATAACAGCTTTGTTATGCCCTACATTATGTACGTCGCATATCTAAGTATTGGAAGTTGCATACGGTTGACTAAACTACGAGTATAATAATCGGTGTACAATTCAAATTGGAGAGACAAATTGCACTGCAAAAATACGTAAATTTTCGAGTTAAAGAACACGTTTAGGCTAAGTGCAAGGGATATTAAGCTTCGAGATATCGAAATTATACTTAAATTAAAGAGAGAAAAAAGCATGTAAATTATAAGAAGTTTGGTATATTGGGTTTCACGACTAGTGAATTAAAACTCAGCAATTCTTCTAGGTTTGTGCTGTGTCTTGTGTGGGGGTTTCGCCTAGGACACCAAACTGGCTCATCAGCGGGCATAAGAAGGGTGGTAGCATGCAGTTTGCTACTCCTGTGGGGGTACGCTGATGAGCCAGCTTGGTGTCCTAGGCGAAACCCCCACACAAGACACAGCACAAACCTAGAAGAATTGCTGAGTTATAAGAAGTTTGTTGGGGAAATAATAATTACGAGTTGTCGAAAATTTAGAGTAATGGAGGTTCGACTGTATGACGCTCATTAAATGCAATAACGTCATGTCTCAAAAATCAGGAATAGGCTTGATGTTCTTACACTTCAGAGTACTTTTTTTTTTTTTTTAGATATGTTGTTATTGCATTTTATGAGCGATTATGTCGAATAATTTGTCATATTTGAAACCACTGGAAATGTTTTTTTTTTTTAATGTGCCCGAGTAATAAGGCCTGGTACTGGACGAATTTATCTTAAACGGTTTGTTGTGAGGTGTGAAAAATATTTGAAGTTTAACGGATTGTTTAAATATCTCATACTTTCATATAAACTATGTTTTTCTGAAAAATCCGTGTAATATATAATACTTGCGTCTAATTTTCTCATAAGAAAACAAGAATTCAACTGAAGTGGATTGTCTTTGTGAGATAAGTTCGTAGGCTGTGTGTGTATCCGTCTGTACCCTTATTAACTTCCAAGCGGCTGCATCAGTTGAAGCAAACTATAAATCTACGTAATATGATCATCTCACCACTTGCAATTTTAATACACACATCAAAAAAAGTTTTGCATCACCTCGGTTCCCAGATCTCCGGCATATAGACGTTGACTGTGTATATTGTATCAAAGATACAGTCCCTTTGACTGTTCATAGATGTCACTAAAACTGCTCAAAGATGTAAACAACCATGCATGAGCAGGGCCTATTAGACGGAGGGGGTACGACAGCCGATCAGTTCCAGTCATTCCACCAGGACGAAGGTACGCTGCTCATGTTGTCTGTAGTTCTACCATGCCTAGAAGGTCAATACCGCAGTTCGATCGCGTCCGCATTGTTACTTTGTGTCAAGAAGGGCTCTCAACAAGGGAAGTTTCCAGGCGTCTCAGAGTGAACCAAAGCGATGTTGTTCGGACATGGAGGAGGTACAGAGATACAGGAACTGTCGATGACAGGCCTCGCTGAGGCCGCCCAAGGGCTACTACTGTAGTGGATGACCGCTACTTACGGATTGCCGCTCGGAGGAACCCTGACAGCAATGCCACCATGTTGAATAATGCGTTTCGTTCAGCCACAGGACGTCGTGTTTCAACTCAAACTGTGCGCAATAGGCTGCATGATGCGCAACTTCACTCCCGACGTCCATGGCGAGGTCCAGCTTTGCAACCCCGACACCATGCAGCGCGGTACAGATGGGCCCATCAACATGCTGAATGGACCCCACAGAATTGGCATCACGTTCTCTTCACCGATGAGTGTCGCATATGCCTTCAACCAGACAATCGTCGGAGACGTGTTTGGAGGCACCCTGGTCAGGCTGAACGTCTTAGACACACTGTCCAGCGAGTGCAGCAAGGTGGTGGTTCCCTGATGTTTTGGGGTGGCATTATGTGGGGCCGACGTACGCCACTGGTGGTCATGGAAGGCTCCGAAACGGCTTTACGATACCTGAATGACATCCTCCGACCCATAGTGCACCCATATCGGCAGAATATTGGAGAGGCATTTGTCTTCATGGACGACAATTCTCGACCTCATCGTGCACATCTTGTGAATGCGTTCCTTCAAGATAACGACATCGCTCGACTACAGTGGCCAGCATGTTCGCCAGACATGAACCCTATCGAACATGCCTGGGATATGTTGAAAAGGGCTGTTTATGGACGTCTTGACCCACCAACCACTCTGAGAGATTTACGCCGAATTGTCGTTGAGGAGTGGGACAATTTGGACCAACAGTGTCTTGATGAACTTGTGGATAGTATGCCACGACGAATACAGGCATGCATCAATGCAAGAGGACGTGCTACTGGGTATTAGAGGTAGTGGTGTGTACTGCAATCTGGACCACAAATGCTGAAAGTCTAGCTGTATGATGGTACAACATGCAATGTGTGGGTCTCATGAGCAATAAAACGAGCTGAAATGTTGTTTGTGTTGATCTCTATTCCCTTTGTATTTAAAGGTTCCGGAACTCTTGGAACCGAGGTGATGCAAAACTTTTTTTGATGTGTGTATAATCAGTGCTGCACATTGCTGATTAAATTCTACAGAGATGTGAACCGAATTCCTGGTCTGGATTCACAGGACTGTTATAATAATCATTTCAGTAAAAACTCGATATCTTAGAACCTGCACATGGAAACTGTTTGAAACATCACACGCTATAATACCACCTTGTTGCATATATTTTACAAAATAGCATGCGAATAAATCGAAACAAACAACATTTCAGCAGAGAGAATTAAAAGAGTAACTGTTTTCTTAAGACTCCTACGTTATAGCCTACACTTGAGTCGGTTGGGGTTTCTTAACATTAAATCTAGCCTATACACCTATTTTTTTATTTATTTTTTAATAAAGAAAGTATATACCAAGTTATTTCTACTGAATTGTTGTGTAGGTTTTTTGTATTCTGCAAGAAAGGAGTTACTGTAGTGACGGAACTCGCTCTGCATCGCTCAGTATTTAGACCGACTTTGCCGTACGGGAGTGAGTAGATTCAAGCTATCTCATATATAACCTGGAGGTAACTGATATAAGGGTAGCACAAATGATTGATCGGACAAATTAATGGGAACAAAATCAGGAGAGTACTCCTAATGAATGGATACGGGCTACGTTAGAAATGAACACATTAGATGAAGCTGTTTGTATGAGCCGTCTCAGGTGGTGCGGTCGTCTGAAGAGAATGGGGGAGGAGGGATTACCTAGAAGGTTAATAAACTCGGCTATAGAGGTAAAGAAAATCAGAGGTAGACCTAGAAGGCGATGGTTAGGTTCGGTAATGAACGATTTCAAGGTGAGAGGAGTAGAAGCAGAGAATGCCGCAGTTCTAACAGTTAATAGGGGATCATGGAAGCGACTAATTTGTAAGCTGGGGCTTGCAGTTTAGACTTCACGCGGAAAGGTAAAACAGTCTTAATGAATGAATGATTTTAAAAACTTTAGCTTATTTCCTGGCACCCTAAAATAGTAAGTGTTACCAACATAAAGCTGCATCCGCTTACAGGCTCCATACGTAACGGCATTTAACGCGTTTGAGATATTGGCAAAAGGCAATAGTAGTTCCTCTTCATAAGAAGGGAAATATGAAAGATTTGGAAAATTATAGAGGAATAAGTATACTTAACTCTGGATACAAAATTTTTGCAAACATTGTTAAAGAAAAATTACTGAAACATTACTCTGAGGTAATAGGGACTGAACAACATGGGTTTAGAAAAGGTCGCACATGTGCAGATGCCTACTTCACCTTAAAAATGTTGATCGAAAAACGCAGGGAGTTCAATTTGGAAACACACATATCATTTGTTGATTTTAAGAAAGCCTTTGATTTTGTTGACAGAAACAGACTTATTGACATATTGGCCAGGGATTGTGTCCCCAACAGTTAATTGATAACATTTACAACATGTATAGTGGTACTCTTATTGCAGTAAGGTTAAGTAGTCATAAATCCGAGTGGAAACCCAATCAGCAGAGGGGTAAGACAAGGCTGTGGACGCTATACTATTTGCTGATGATGTTGCATTGGTAGCAGCGTCTGAAGATGTTCTGCAGTGGTCAGTATTCAACCTCCAGAAAGTGGCATCCAAATTCAGCATGTGCATTTCTACTGAAAAGACTAAAGTAATGGCCTTTAAGGGTAAGGACCCTATCCCCAGTAAAATTTGTCTGGATGGTAAAATTTTAGAAAGAGTTAACGAATTCAAGTATTTAGGATATCCTTTATCTTTTCAAGAAGAACGAGACATAACTGCAAAAATAACTAATTATACCAGAACAACAGGAATCATCAATCGCGTCATGAAGCCATCTCTTGTCCAAAGGCATACACGCTTGCGTTTGTATAACACATTAGCCAGACCAACCCTATGCTATGGCAGCGAGGCATGCACAATAAGATAGGACATCTCCTGACTCACAGCTCGCGAAATGACCTTATGCGCCGAACAGCAGGCTATACTAAATGGGATCATAAGAGAAACGAGGATGTGCTGAAGGAACTAAAAGTGAAACCAATAACTGCATACATTTGTGACTACCAAGAGAACTGGAAGCATCATGTCCAAAGGATGGGACCTGGAAGATTACCAAAGGAGATCCTTCGCTTCCAGCCACGGGGAAATAGATCTATAGGACGTCCGATGAAGAGATGGAGGGAAAGTGCAAGACCGTAACGGGACATTTGGCCCAATACTTGAAAGGAAGATGATGATGATGAGACATTGTTGTCGACGGCAAAATTCGCGTTAACACCCGTGACTGCATTGACAAGGCTACATCGCATTATTTCAATTATTCATTGAGGATGTTTAAGACGTTAAAAAAGTAAAAAAATATGCAAACAAATATACCCTATAAACCAACTGAATATGACCTTAAAACGGGAAAATATGACCTATGAATGTAGGGATATGTAGCAAGTATTGTAGTAGTACTAACGTAAAACGCGATAATACAGCATGTGGCTTAATTAAGTACTAAAGGGCTTGGATTTGGCTGGAATTACTGACCTTGATGTAGAAGATCGTTCTAAATTTTGTGCGATGGTAGAATCTTGGAACCCCACCACCTAGTGTCCCTAAATGTCGGAAGCTCCTTTTGCAGGAGAGAAAGGAGAAATTATCAGCATGGCTCAAGAGATATTGGGAACGGAAGAAAGCATCGAAGTAGTCATAAGCGCTCCGTAGTGGGCTTAAATCAATATTAATAATAATAATAATCTAAACTTTGTACCGCAGTGAAGGGGTCTTTCTATACGTTTTGGTTCTGAGAGTTATTGGGGAGTATGTTCCATCGCTGGATTAAGTAGCTTTAGATCTAAGTCTTATCTATTTTAACATATTTTCTGTTTTTTCTGTGCAGGTGTTGCCGAACGCTGCCGACTTGCAGACGCAGCAGATCCAGAGCAAGATGGGACCTCACGCTCTCATCAGGCACTTACTGGACGAGCCCAAGCGTCTGATAGGCATTGAGGGCATGCCCCCGGCTAGCCCCGCGCCCGCCTCTGCGCCCGCCGCCGCCCCCGCACCCGCACCATCCCAAGCGCAGTTCAAGAAACCCCCGCAGCAACACGTAAACCACCAGCACCATCCTCATGGTCCACCGCAGCGGGGGTTTGCGAAGCCGCCGTACCCGAGTCGGAGCGGGTACCCATCGCGGTCCGTCAAAGATCACCGGATAGTACCGGATAAGGGTCCGCCTCGAAGTAGTGGCTCCAGGATGGGACAAGCGAGCATGAATCTGCCCAGGATACATTGCGACCAGGTGAGTTATCAGATTGGAGTTATTATTCTGGTAGCATGCTGAGCTTCTAAGCCCAAGATCGCGGGGTCAAACCCGGCCGAAGTCTTCGGATTTTTTAAGAACGTTTAACATCCCTCAGTATGCCTTCCGTCGGAGGGGAAGTAAAGCTGGCAAGCCCATGTCATAGATTTATGGCATATGAAAGAACCTTACACTAACTACACTTGTGTGAAGCTAAAATCTGTAGATTAGATTTGATTAACGCTATATTAGTTCCAACGTTCGGTCGCCTGGTGCTGGATACGATGGCATCTAGTAGCCAAGTTCGCAGCTAGGTGTCGTGGACGGTAGCATTTGGTAGCAAAAGTAGGAACTACTTAAAAATTGATCGTCTGCAGTCCTTACCTGAATCACAGATAACATAACATCCATCATAATTAACACCGATTATCAACAAATTCTACACACACCCAAAGTACACGGGGCTATAAGACCGCGTTGTCGCAGCCCCTAAACTAAGGAACCAACCAACGGAGGAAATATTCGTTCAAGATAATGTTCAAAACACGCATTTGTTGTACATATGTTCAAGAATAATATTGGATATAATCCTTTCTTCCTTCCTTACAACATACGGTTACCGTGACATGTTTAGGGTATAAAGGAAATATAACACTAAATTCTTACGCTTTCCCCATACCACGCTGCTTTTAAGTTACACAGTCGTTTTATTTTTAAATGCTATTTTAGTATATGAGTTATTCACATTTAACACAAACTTGTCAACGTCTTTCCATAAACATTACCTGTTGAATAATTTCAGGTATTTATTATATCTTCGATTTGTTAGCAGACGTGTGGAAAATGAACAGGTTTCTCAACATACTGAGTTTGTGTTTGAATCAACATAAAAATTACTCTGGATTAAGGTCCGGGGAAAAAAAACGGCCATCATGGAAGTTTTTCGCTATTTGACTGAAATTAGAGGACCATCTTGAATGAACAACGTACGATAGTGTGTTTATCCAGAATATCATAGAATTATTTTACTTGACTGGTTAAAGGTCTCCTAGGCGAAAGAGTGGTACTCATTCCCAGGTATGACTGCGATAACGAGTTGCAAATAACCTCAGGGTGACTTGCCAAGTACGGGGGTAACCCAAATGTATGGCATGAATGTTTATGAAAGGAGATTATCACCAATTGTGGAGTACACACATCAAAAAAGTATTGCATCACCTTGGCACGAAGAGGCCCTGCACCTTGACGTACAAATAGCTTAGAGATATACCGGTGCACAAACAACGTTTCAGCTCTCTTTATTGCTCATGAAAACCACACATTGTCGGTTGTACAATCATATAAGTTAGCGAGCCTTTCGGAAGTTGTGGTCCATATTGCAGCATACGCCAGTATTGCTAATACCGAGTAGCACGTCCTCTGGGATGGATGCATTCCTGTATCCGTCGTGGCATAATCCACGAGTTCTTCAAGGCACTGTTAGTCCAGATTGTCCCACTCTTCAACGGCGATTCGACGTAGATCTCTCGGATTGCTTGGTGGGTCACCTCGTCCAAAAACAGTTCTTTTCAATGTATCCCCGGCATGTTTGATGGGGTTCATGTCTGGAGAACATGCTGGCCACTCTAGGCGAGCGATGGCATTATCATGAAGGAACGCATTCACAAGATGTGCACGATTCGGGCGAGAATTGTCGTCCATGAAGACGAATACCTCACCGAAATTCTGCCGATATGGTTGCACTATGGGTCGGAGGATGCCGTTCTGTCATTCATGTATCGTAGATCCGTTTCGGTGCCTTCCATGACCTCCAGTGGCGTACGTCGGCCCCACATGATGCCATCCCAAAACACCAGGGAACCACCATCTTGCTGCACTCGCTGGACAGTGTGACTAAGACGTTCAGCCTGACCAGACTGCCTCCAAACACGTCTCCGACGATTGTCTGGTTGAAGGCATATGCGACACTCATCTGTGAAGAGAACCTGATGCCAATTCTGACGGGTCCATTCAGCATGTTGTTAGGCCGATTTGTACCGTGCTGCATGGTGTCGGCGTTGCAAAGGTGGACCTTGCCATGGACGTGTCGTTTCAAAAATGAGATTTGGACGGCCACTTAGTAAGAGCTTTGTTCTTCGTGGAACTTCGGAACTTCTGGTTAGTGTAATTTACTTGACGAGTAGCGACTTCGAGGACAGGGCTGTCCTCCGAAAGGGGGTCATACATTTTTCTGTCATAGGACTTTTCTAGGATCTAGTATTCAGAAGACCAGACGAGTCAAACTTAGAAATGAGTCAGTCCGCCTAAAGCTAGGGCTGAGAAATGTGCTTGACATTCTTGAGGAGTCGAGATTGAAATAATTCGGTCATCTGATGAGGATGCCCTCTAGTAGAACACCCAAAGCCTATTTTCGAAAGGAAGATGATTGGAAAGAGACCAAGAGGTAGACTTCGAGATGGGTGGATGAAGCAGGTCCACAGAGGTTTCGCTAAGAGAGCGTAGAATAGTAGATGACAGTGATGGAAGAAGATTGGTGGCAGGACCGACCGCTTTGGAAGGGGCGTGTTCATTCCCACACCCGACCTGCTGGAGTAGAGAATCGATGATGATGATGACTTTTCTTTCTTCACATTGGTTACGGGGATATGGCCGAGTGGTTGATCTCTCAATACCTTCCTTTGCACTGTGAGCCTGCTAATGATTGGCAATCGTAGCTAGGTATAAATTGGTTCTAAACCTGTGGAGCCGTACGTGTTCATCGCGGCCCACATTTTAACCGAGTGTGTGGATCATTATGATTTACGAAGAACCCTTGGTTTGCACTACACTCGATCTTATATTAGCCGATGACGTGGTGGCTGCTGATCGCGTCATCCGCTTTATAAGGGAGATTGGGTTAGGCCATCAATCTAAAATGTACAGTATTCAAAGAACCTTTTTAATTCTGAGTTTTGTTCATTATTTTAATTATTATTTCTATTTATTTTTTTGTTTTTTATTATTTTTAAGTTTTTGGGGCTTTGTGACATCGTAGTCTCGTAACCCCGGGTGTCTTGATGGGTGTGAAATCTGTCTGATAACCTTTGTTGTTGTGTGTATTTGTAATTGAGGCTAAGATTGGTTGGGGGTGGGGTGGGCGTGTTACCGTCCCTGGAATTGTATTAGGGAGAAAACGTAATGGGAGCTCTGTCGTTGTTTGAAATTAATGCGTGGACATGAATTAAGAAACTTTAATGGGTTGAGGTGCAGGAATCAATAAGCAGACGCGGGCTTGGTACGTAAGTGTATTATGTTGTCCTTCGTGTATTCTTGTTTCTATCCTTAGCTAACCTGATTGTGTGTGTGTTGCAGGCTCAACCGCAGAACAACAACAACAACAACAACAATAAGGATCCTCTGTCTGGCCACTCTGATTTGGAAACCATCCTTAAGGTGAGAAACAGCATTTCTCAATTTATGTCTTAATCAACACGTTTCTACCTTCTGGCATACAGGTACTCACTCAGTTCCGTCATGGGAATAAAAATACGCTCATTTGGTCCAATAATGGCACAGTAGAATCGATAGACTGGTTTGAGCACAGCAAAAAAATGTCTCTCAGTAGCAACCAAATTAAAACACTACAAAACAGTCACCCAGCCACACATTGTAATCGTTTTGGGCCCTCACGTTGAGCGACAATTGTAACGTTTTGCTAGCCCACACGTTGAGCGACAATTGTAACGTTTTCACTTTGCTCCACGTTGAGCGTACAAGTGTAATGTTAATTAATGCCCCATGTTGGTAGCGACAAATGTAACGGTTTGGCTGCCCCAAACTGTTGGGTGATAAATGTAACTGTTTACCTTTGCCTAAGCTATGTTGTTTTAATGGGCGCCAAGACCTCAATGCAATGCTGAAATCTAAATTTGTATTTAACAACGTCTAGCTCTGGTAGAACACCTTCAAGAATCTATTCACTCAGATCGTGGTATGATTTGATCATTAACCCAACAAACAATTGTATCAGGAGAAGGAATTGGTCTATATCTAATGCTACCTACTGAAAGCAAAGATTGCATTGTAAAAGAAATGAATTTATTATATAAAACAAGTATAGCAAAATTAATAATAATAATAAGTATAAAATTTAAATTGGAGCGTTGTGATTTGAATATTACCGATAGAAAATTACGTGAAAACGGAGTCTGATAAATTATTGATTTTACTCTTATTCCCAAGCTATGAAGTTATTGAAATATGAAATATAAAACAAAGAGAAATGAGAAATTGCGTATTTCTGCGTCATTCGCGCTTACCACTGGAAATGGCCGAAGCCTTTCCCTCGTACTGGATGATGCTGTGAGCTTCCCACAGTCTCCTGGACGTCGTCATCTTTGTCGATATTTGATGATATTCTGGTAGATTAGATAATTCTATGGTCCGTACATCGGACCCAAACACTCGTACAACCACACTGGTTAGGTTTTACAAACGTTAGTCCTCCACTCCACGGAACATCGGAGCGACTCCCGCGTGCAACCGTACTCGTTAAGTTCTACACAGATAGTCCTCGTTCCACGGAACATCGGAGCGACTCCCGCGTGAACCATACTCGGCAAGTTCTACACAGATTCCCTCGTTCCACGGCGCGCTGAACGATATATCCACACGTCGCATCCCCACTCTTCATCCGACTTCTAGCTTACGTGGTCTCCACTGATTGGCTGCACCCCACGCGCTATACTCCCCTCCTCTGGCTCATTACACCCGGTGGGAGGGTTCCGTTCCAACTATCCGCCTTTTCTTGACGCTGCAACCCCGCTTGCGTAATACTTCCCGACAAGATTAAGCGTGTACTTGAATTCCCAGTGAGTCACGTCTCTCGATATACCCTAACTGACGAAACTCCGTTAAATTCCGTAATCACATAATTTTCTATGATATTGTCGTTCGTAATAATTTGCTTGATAGCGTTTTCTAAGACATAGAAAACCTATCTGTATGCTTATAATTTTTATAAAATGCTCCGAAAATACCTTAATAATAATTATAATAAATTAATAATAATAATAAATTAACATGAAAAATTCTCTTGGCTGAACAATTTGCCGCGTAAATAAATAGAGAATGGCTTCCTACTGACTTATGCCAGTGGCATGAAAACCCCTCGAAAAACACGTTACATATTCGCCTCGGATCATCGGATGATTTACCGTGACGACGGTCCATTATCCGATTATCCCAGACACGTTAATAATCCCCATCCAAAATACATATTACATAAATGAAATCACCCTAATTACAGATATATACACTCATAATTTTTCTTTACGCACTTTGCGTCAAAGTTTGTTGTCACTATAGATTGCACTTTGCAACCAGTCCAATGTTTTTCACATAGAATAGTGTTCCACGGATATTTCCGCCTCTCAAATTTCTCTATGTTGGAAAAATAGACATAATTAATGTGTGAGCACTATGTATTTATGATGTCATATCACACGCATTGAAGGTGTTCTGATATATTTATATCACCATAGAACTTCCTAATTTCACTGGAGGTCCCTTCCTTATGGTGAAATTTAATCTCACTTATCACTGAGCACACGATCACACTATTGTGGCAGCGCCTCGTGACCATAATACTTAATCTCTCTTTAAAGTAGATTAAATTAATATTGACTTCTGAAAAAAAAACAGTAAATGCGCATTACATATAACACCAAATATTTCTGTGCCGTAATCGCCCTGTCTTGTTAAGTTCCCGTAGACCATATTCTACTTAATACTAGTTCTCAACACAGATTGGTTCTCCTCACACAAATGAAACCATTGTACAAATTACCTTAAATTACACACTTACAAATCTTACATGGCGAGGCCGTAAACAGAAATCACGTGTGCTGATATGTATGAGTTTCATGAAGGACTGTCTCGCCTTCTGATGGCCCATCTTTTGCCTCGTGGACGCCTTAAGCAAAAATACCCTGTTCAAGCGCTCACCCATCTCTTGGAGGCAAATGGGAATTCACCAGCGCTACCAAATTCTGGCCTTGGTCTATCGAGACATTTTAGTGCTCAAGAGCATCCGACAATCCCGTCATATTTCGCTGTACCTTAAAAACTCTCATTTACTTACATACTACCCCCCTGTGTGACTTCTGATACGCCTGCCTGGAAGACCATCTCCTCCCACGCACCAAATACCACACTTACTCATTTGATAGGCTGGCTCGCCAGCTAAACACACTCACTTTATGACACATATTTTCGTAGACTATGTATATTATACGGGACCTGTTTCCCTTACTATTCTCCAGCACATATGCTGTTTTCCCAATACGTTTGGAAACTATAAATGTTTCTGCGTCACCTGCTTCCAACCTTGCAAGTGGCTCCCTTAAATGAACTTCATCACGTTGTTCTACCTAGCATATTTCTCAGTGTCTGTAACGATGCCCTGTTGCTACTGTCCACACATGCTAACCCTACTTTCCTCTGGTGTAACACCTCTACTTGACACTCTATGACCTAAAAATGTCAATTCTGACTGTCAGAATGACGACTTAGACAGCTTCAAAGTGAACCCTGCCTGATCTAACTTCTGAAAAACTATATCTAGATGACGTAGATGCTCCTCAAAACTGCGTGAACTAATTACCATATCATCTATGTAAATGGTTACAAACTCTCCTGTGTCATCCCCTAATGCGATGTTTAAAGACCTAATTAAAGCTGCTGAACTACTCTTTAACCCATAAGGTGTTCTACAAAATTGATAAAGGTTATATTTATGACTAAAAGCTGTAAATGGTCTATCTTCGTACATAAGTGGCACTTGCCAAAAACTGGAACTCAAATCTACACAAGTGAAATACTTCTTCCCCTTAAATGTTTGCATTAATTCCTCTATTGACATAGATTTCAGCTGATCTGAACTAATTCTATTGTTAACCAAACGAGCGTCTAAACAAATACGAACCGTGCCGTCGGTCTTGGGTACCGTGATCAAAGAATTAACATATGGACTGTTAGAGTGCTCAATAATCCCATCTTCAAGCATCTGATTAATTTGTGCCTCAACTGCACTCTGATAAGCGAAAGGTACAGGATATCTATGTCCTGTGAATACTGACCTATCAATAACGTTCAATGAATGTGTATAGCAATTGGCCATACCAATGCGATCCTCAAAAACTCTCCTATTACACAATAACACTTCATAGAGCCGAACACACTGTTCATCCTCTATATTTCCCTGAAATGCAGCATCACGTAATGAGTCCTTTAGACTACCGTTCGTAATCACACTGCCCACAAAACATGGAGAACCCCGCTCTACGGCTGGCGATATCTCATTTAAAGTACAAATCACACCTACAATACTACTCCTCTGAATATGGTCATTGAATGCTACTTCTACTTCAGAATCTCCCCATTTAAATTTCAAACTCCCTACATCATAACATAAGTTACCAGACACTCTACTTAGCCACTCTGAACCCAAGATAACACTGAATACTAAATTTGGAATTACAAGGCAAATCTGCTTCTCTACATGATTATTAATTTTAATGTCTACTAAAACTTGCTTAGAAATTATTTTAGACCTCTTCCCAACAGCTGTGATAACAAAAGTGCTTTTAATTGGCATCTCCTCAAAATTTACTCCAGTTCCTTTCATTTTATCATAAAATGCACTACTTATGCAACTCTTCATACAACCACTATCAATTAAAACATCTGTGTTCGCCTCGGACACGTTAAATTTAACTATGGGGCTCTTACTAACCACTTCCTGAATAATACCTTCATCATTTAGTTCATGTAATAATTCATTTCTTACATTTAGGTCATAGGGTTCCTGTATAATTGTATGGACAGGGCATGCTACAGACTGAGATTCTGACCTTACTTCGCAGCCTGGTTCGCGTTTAAAGAACCGCTACAGCTGGCCGTATTACTACTAACTACTGAACTGGTCTGGTTGTTCTGGGCTGTGTTGTCATTGTTTGGCTGTATATTACTACCACTAGGCTGTCCTCTTCCTTGACACCTATTCTGGTTGTAATTATTGTCATTATAATTTCTCCCTTGATTTCCCCTGAAATCATTGTTTCTCCCTTGATTTCCCCTGAAATCATTGTTCCTCCCTTGATTTCCCCTGAAATCATTGTTCCTCCCTTGATACTGATTACCATAGCCATTTCCTCTGTTCTGATTTAGCTGATTATTATTATTATTATTATTTCTATTTTGAGCGTTGGCCCCTTCGCCACCGTTCCCTTGAACTTCCTAATGCCTGGCTTCATTAGGCCTATTATTATTATTACCCTGGTTCCGATTGAAATTGTCCTCATAACCCCCTCTCCCTAGTGCATCAAATGTGCTTAACAAATTTTCTACTTGTGATATTGTCTTTACATTCTGGATACAAGCAGCCTCCTTGATCCTATAGGGAAAGTGCCTAAGTAGCAACCTCACCACATCACTTTCCTCCTTCAACCCATCCAGATATTCACACACTAATACCTGCCCTAAAAAGTATTCGGTCATGGTGGAGCTTCCTTTAGGGTTATATTTACCACACACTACTCCCTCACGATGCTGCGACTGAATAACCTCATTCCAGAACTTTTCACAGAATTTCATTTTAAAATCATTGATATCAGTAAACTTGTCTCTGTAGACAGCAAACCAATTCCTCGTTTCCCCCACAAACACTTGTTCTAAAATTTCAACTACCTGGCACCACTCAATACTACCATTTTCCAACCTCTCCCCGAATTTATTTTCTATAGTGTTCATGAACTCCATTGGGCACCCCTGTCGATTGCTGAACTTACCCAGTTTTTCTTTGAATGCAGGTTGCGGGAGTTTCTGAAAAGTGAAGGGAATTATCTGAAATTCAAACAATTGTATGATGAAAAATTTGGTACCTTGATTGAAAAGAACTACCGCCTGTTATACGAGGTGTGTTCATTTGAAATCCGTTGGGAACATGCTACATGATGTGTTTTGCGTGAGGTTGAAAATACTCGTTGTTTCTAGACACATTGCATTCCATATATTGATTCTTCTTCTTCTTCTTCTTCTTCCCTAGCGTTTGACCCGCCTAGCTACAGGGTCCGATATATGGATACGTTGTCGCCATTTGTTTCTGTCTCGGACCATGTCAGGATGAAGGTGTTGGTTCTTCAGATCTCCATCTAGCGTATCATCCCACCGTTGCTTTGGTCTTCCCTTAGGTCTCTTGCTGCCGACTTGTGTATTGTAGCCAGTCTTTGCGATTGTGTCCGCTTCCGCTCGTAGAACATGCCCAAACCAACGCAGACGGCACTCCCGCATCTTGTCACTGATTGGTGCAACCCCAAACCGTTTCCTCTTGTTGTCATTGGAAACATGATCCAATTTGGTGACACCCGCTGTCTATCTTGGTCTCCATAACGTCCAAGCGACGTTCTGTCCCTGTTGTTGTCGGCCAACACTCTCAACCGTACAATGCGACAGGACGGATGACATTACGATAGATATTTGACTATAGGTTGTCCTTCATCCTTCGATCGCAGGTGACTCCAGTGTTGTCCTTTCGATCGCAGGTGACTCCAGTTGTCGTTCGCCACTTCATTCAAGCCGCGCTGATTCTCGTGTTCCATCTATTGAATATAATTATCTATTCAAACTTCTGCTCAATTATTCTTTATTCCTACATAGGGCCATAAAACAAAGTGCAATCGCTCTTAATTGCTAAGAAGTACAGCAAGCCAAAGACCATCTAAATCAAAAATGTTGCATTAATTTTCTAAATTTCCTCCCACCTTTGAAAGTTCTACAAACTTACAAACTCGCTCTGTCTAATCGTTGCATCCATGCCACTATTCACACTATCATAGTGTACTTACTGAAATGCATATGTTTTCCCATAAAAATCTCTTCTTCAGACAGGCAGTAGGTTTCCAGACAGATATTTTGATTTCTCTCTATGCCTCTTCCTGAGGATATTCTGTTTTTGTCTGTGGCCATTCTACATCCTTTCTCAGAAGCCAGCTCGGAGCTGGTGGGAGGACACCATCGATTCTTGACTAGTCGCTGTGGGTTACACCCTCTAGAGAAGAGTTCTGCAGGATTAAGCTCCCCTGCTACGGTATATGTCGCAAGCTGTATGGATCAGTTTGGCATATTTCCTTTTTTCTGTTTTCAACAAATACTGCCCAGTTATTGCTCTTTAAGACATGCTAGTACTACCATTGAATCAGTTCAGAAGTAGGTCTTGATATCCCTCATCATGTCACTTATTTTCACCACTTGTCGATAATGTCTAGTGGAGATCAGTGCCGCCAACAGATGTATAGTAGTAGCTGACTTTGGAGCCACCCTGGATTTGGCAATGGCCAGACGTAATGTCACTTTCTCGCCATTTTCAGACCTCAAGAATATGCATCCTGCATAAACATATTTACTGGCATCTGCAAACACATGCATTGACATTTTGTTGAGCCGATGGAGCTTACAATGAATGCGGCAATCTCTCAAGCATTCCACTTCACTGACCCATCCCACCAGTCATGCTTCTTGCATCATCATCCTGGGTTGGAGGAGCGCAGGGCCCAGGACTCATTTAAGGTCGAAAATCTTATGTGCCGTTGCAAGCAGTTCTCGTTTCGTCAACGACATCACTTTCAGTCGCTCTGGTTCTACTCAAATCTGATTGTGTTGTCTGAAGGATCCCATACTGTTCCAAGCACCGCTGGTTCTGCTTTGCCTTGGAGGCCGTCTACCCATCCCCTCAAATCTAACTTTCCACTCTTCAGTATACCCGTCGACAGTCTATGAATCACTTTAACTCTTCCTCATCATGGACACTCGTGATGCAATTGTCCACATTAAAGGAATTTGTAACCTCTCCGCAAATTCTTTGAGCAACAGCTCTTGTTCTCCTATCAGCTTCTTCAGCGTTGCTCCGAGAAGAAACGAGCTACATTTCATACCATACCAAAGACAACTCTACCATGTTGAAAGTGACTAATTTACAGTTATGTTTTATCCCACCTGAGAAACTTTTAAGTTTTGACGGTCCACCGGATTAATGCCAATCTGAAGGAAAGCCTTTGCAAACCAATCTCATTCCACCTGAAAGCCATAATCAAGGAAATTATGTCATCATCAGGTTTGGCCCCTTTTCCACACAGTCATTGAGTGAGACGCCATATGATCCCAATGCAGAGGCGTCAAATATTGATCTCACTTTGGTTGTTGTACTCTTCTCTCTAAAGACTGCACTATGGGGTAAATAGTAACCTTCCCATGGCCAGTCTCCCACCGATACAATCTCTGTTATGCTTTGTTCTAGCCACTCTTGAAGTACATTGTTATACTCATCGCATTTCCCGATTCTCTCCGGACGTCGAGCGAGTCCTTGAAGACGTTGTTCTGCACACTGCAAGTTGTTGCCTCCAGGGGATCCTGACTTCAAATCTTCCATCTGCCCGTCTTCGTGTCGTTTAGTGAAACTGATTAATCACATCTTGTTCCTGTTCTCTCTTGCTCTTCACCTGGGCTGGATCCATAATGCCTAAAGTCTCTATCTTCCATAAATCATTTATGACGATCTTCTGCCCCATGAACAGAGATATCGCTGAAGTTACTCTTCCCATTCTAGAATTCATCCTGTGCCCCATGAGCGTCCATCCAAGCTTAGTATGTGCTGCATGCATGCTAGGTTTTACTGGCTTAGTGATTCCGGTAATTATCAATGGTAACACATCCGCACCGAATAATATGTCAATCTCTCTGTCACTATGTCCTACGTCAGTTAGCTCTATTCCTCTTGCTATAAGTTCTGTTGGAAGTCTGTCTAAACCTGAGACCTTCCCACAAATGGTAGGTTGGTTCAGCAACTCCAAAACAACCTTGAAGGTGCCACTAAGTTATTCCATTTCCACCACATAATTATTGTGCATAGTACCTTCAACCTCCCTTCCACCAAAAAGCATGTGGATAAGGGTTTCCTCACCACTCGAGTCTATTCCAAGCTTATTGACTAAACCCTGTCGCAGATATGATCGTTGGGATCCTCTATCTAATAATGCCCTTGCTGTGACGAACTCTTTACCTTTTTTTTTACAAGTTTAATCTGTGTCTGCAGCAACACCTGTCCTCCTGCAGTCACGCCACCAATGGTTTCTCTCTCTTCATGCACATTCTGGATGGATTGCTTGTTTAACGCCGGGCACATAACAGTAAAATGTTTTAATGCCCAGCATAAACAACGCGCCTTCACTCGACAACTCCTTGCTATATGGTTAGCTCGCGGGCACCACACTCCCTCAACTTTCTTCTTCTTTCTTCTATCGTCAATTCTCTGGCTAAACAACAATCGTGCGTAAGATGTTCCTCATAACAGAATAAGCACCGCATCACATCTGTTTTCTCGTATGCAATAAGGCCTGCTGCCGTATTTTGATGTCGAGGAACTTGGCTGCCTCTACTAGCATCTTACATGTTTGATGGATTCCTTCTACTCCTCGAAAGTGGTGCTTGCTAATGTCAAAAGCTCCTGACTTTCTACTTCAGTCCGCAGAAAGGCTAACAACTTGCTTAGATCCAGAGTGTGTCTGCTAGTTACTGATGTTCCCCTATAGCTGCTGTTTCCTGGTCTGCCATTTTAGTTGCAGATCTATGCCTTTCCCATGCTATGAGAGTCTATTCCAAGCTTATTGACTAAACCCTGTCGCAGATATGATCGTTGGGATCCTCTATCTAATAATGCCCTTGCTGTGACGAACTCTTGACCTTTTTTTTTACAAGTTTAATCTGTGTCTGCAGCAACACCTGTCCTCCTGCAGTCACGCCACCAATGGTTTCTCTCTCTTCATGCACATTCTGGATGGATTGCTTGTTTAACGCCGGGCACATAACAGTAAAATGTTTTAATGCCCAGCATAAACAACGCGCCTTCACTCGACAACTCCTTGCTATATGGTTAGCTCGCGGGCACCACACTCCCTCAACTTTTTTCTTCTTTCTTCTATCGTCAATTCTCTGGCTAAACAACAATCGTGCGTAAGATGTTCATCATAACAGAATAAGCACCGCATCACATCTGTTTTCTCGTATGCAATAAGGCCTGCTGCCGTATTTTGATGTCGAGGAACTTGGCTGCCTCTACTAGCATCTTACATGTTTGATGGATTCCTTCTACTCCTCGAAAGTGGTGCTTGCTAATGTCAAACGCTCCTGACTTTCTACTTCAGTCCGCAGAAAGGCTAACAACTTGCTTAGATCCAGAGTGTGTCTGCTAGTTACTGATGTTCCCCTATAGCTGCTGTTTTCTGGTCTGCCATTTTAGTTGCAGATCTATGCCTTTCCCATGCTATGAGAGTTTCTTCTGGTATCGCAGATTCCACTAATGGAAATAACATCGAAGCATATTTGTCGAAAGTGACTCCTAGTGTCCTAAGTGCCCTTAATTGGGTTTCCAAACGGTCGTGTAATGTGCGTAGACAACTCTTGTCACTCCTTGTGGAAGTGGTACCAAGGCGAGTAGCTCCCTAACGTAAACTTCTATTAGAAGATCGTCTCTTCCAAATCTTGCTTTAAGCTACTATAATAATTTACATTATATTGTATTATAATGCACTCGAATAATTACTTCCCATTGGTGGATAACTCTGTATAAGATAAATGTTACGCGTTGGTCTCAAATGTCCCGCGATGGTCGTGAGGAAACTATGGATTTGCCGCGTCCTGCGAATTGTATATGTTCGGGCCGTTGAAGAAATTCCTAATGGGACCAAGATTTCACTCCAACATGGAGGTACAGGTATGGATTGGTTCCATCAGCAACCCAAACCCAAACCCAATTTTGCGGACGACTTACGCCTTCTATCCAAACAATAGGATGCCTCCTCAACGCAATAAGTGACTTCTTTTGAACAAATGTAAGCAGAAATGTGTAAAATGAATACCACTTTTTCATTTGGCTCACGTGTCGATTTCCTGTTCAGGAACCTCGTATAGGTTTCATTTGCACACCCTTGGTATAATTACAGGGCATGTAGACCATTTCTTGCCGTTTGTTATGCATATGGGAATAATTAATTGTAGTATGAAACTGTTGAACTTCGAATAGGTAATAAAAAAATCTCCACATGCGTGGGTTAGTAAAATATCAATAAATTGACTAAACTCAAGTTGTTTTTACGAAACTCTGTCGATTTTAAAGTAAAATGTAAAATGTCTATCCCAAGCTGGTCGAATTTGAAAAAAATCAGTGTTACTTCGCCAGAACAACGAATAGGACAACCGAGTTTTTTTTACAGGCATTGATGGCACCGGTTCTTGTCGTTGTCCCGCGGCGTAGCCGTGCTCGTTAAATCGTGCACCACTACCGCGCGGGTAGCTGCAGAAAATCCATAGGTGTTTAAATCTCGGTGCGGCTATCCTGAGTCTGAGTTTTCCTTAATTCAAATCCCGGGGTGCCTACCTCATCCCTGTCTCTAATACACTTCCACACACTACTACATTCATCACTGATTCCTGTTGAACAAGCTGGATTTCGCCCAAAACGAGACTGCTGCGATCAAGTCCTTGCCCTGTCTTCCTATCTAGAAGCTGGTTTTGAGAAGAAGCTCAAAAGTGTTTCTGTCTTCCTGGATCTCTCAGCAGCCTATGATACTGTCTGGAGGAAAGGACTTCTCCTCAAACTTATAAAGGCAGTTCCTTGCCTTAAAATAGTCACCCTGATTGGCAATATGCTGAGTAACAGGCTATTCCAATTGTTCACTGAAAATGTTAGAAGCAGGTTCCACACTATTAATAATGGTCTGCCACAGGGATCAGTTCTATCCCCTCTGCTATTCAACTTGTACACCCATGATCTGCCCGAAACTCTATCTCGAAAATTCATCTATGCGGACGATATAAATCTTACAGTCCAAAATACCACCTTTAATGAAGCAGAGGATGTAATGAATGCAGATCTTCAGAAGATGGATGAGTACTTCAAGAAGTGGCGCCTCCAGCCAAGTGCTTCAAAATCTGAAGTTGCCTCATTCCACCTTAACAACCTAGAGGCAAACTACCAGCATAGAGTTAAGTTTAGGAATCAATACCTAAAGTACAACAGATGTCCTAAGTACTTAGGCATAACATTGGACAGGACACTGACATATCAACAACATACAGAAAAAACTGCTGCAAAACTAAAAAGTCGCAATAACCTACTTAGTAGGTTAGCTGGAACATCATGGGGCGCTGACGCCAGCACACTCAGGACTACCGCTCTGGCTGTCGTGTATTCTCCAGCTGAATATTGTGCAGGCGTGTGGTTGAACAGCTCTCACTGCCAACTCGTAGATATACAACTCCGCCAGGCAATGCGCATCATCTCTGGTACTCTACGTTGCACCCCTACCCAGTGGCTACCTGTACTTTGTAATATCGCTCCACCCCATTTAAGGAGACAGCAAGCTCTTGTTCGCTTGTGGTACAGGATCAAAGAAAATGCTGAGCTTCCTATTCATCAGGATGTCATACGGCTCTCTACAAAGAGATTGAAATCCCGAAAGCCAGCATGCAAAACGGCTATTGATCTTTCGTCCACTGAGTTCAACCTCCGAAATGCCTGGAGAGATGAATGGCGAAACTCCTCACCTCGCGGCTTACTTCAAATCAGTGACCCCACCACAAGACTTGCTGGTTTTAATCTTCCTCGGGTAGTTTGGTCAAGGCTCAACAGAATCCGATGTGGTACCGGTCGAACAGGTGCAGCCCTACACCAGTGGGGTTGGATAGATTCCCCCCGATGTGACTGTGGTTCTGAAATGCAAACTATCGAGCATATTGTGCAGGAGTGCCCTCTGCATTCATATCCCGGCACCTTGGATGATCTCCACTCAGCAACTCCTGATGCAATTGCGTGGATTACAGACCTTCCTGTACAAATTTGATGTGATGGTCCTAATGCTGTCAATAGTGTTTAAAATTGTAAATAGTGTATATACTGTAATTATTTTTCTGTCTTGTTAGCATCATACGCTAAATAATAAAAAATCACAGGTATACAGGTTATCAGACAAATTCCACACACACACAACTACACATGGTTGATGACCAAGATATCCCAAGCAGTAAATTTAATTAAGAACAAATTAAACATATTGTCGTTGGTTTCATGTTAGTGTAACTTCTTGTGTATGATAGAATGCATTGCCGTTAGACGTTAGCTGGTATGATTCCCAGCGCTACGACGGTGTCCGGACAGTTCCCCACACTGACACTTCCACACACTGCAAAAAATACTGACACTTCCCCCACAGCCCTTGGACGTGGCTACCTGTTTAATGACTCAGAAATAATCTCGACTGACATTTCCACACACATCTCCCTTCTCATCCCCCAAGGCTACAATGAAAACGATCAAGTTGAAATCTTGCCGGGAGACCTCACCCCAAATTAAAAGAGGTTGTCAAAGTGTTGAAGACGGAACCTGAGAAGACAAACTGTGCATTTGTAAAGGCCGAGCTCAACATTGAAGAAAAAAGAAGACGAAAATATGTCTAACTGGACGGACGGATTGAGAACATTCAGAAAATGACATTAAAAAAGTTTTCAGGAAGCAGTTGCCTATTCTCAGAAAATGGAGTAGGTTAATATTATTGTTGAAGAAATATGACAAAAAAACTGACGAAGCCTAGAAATCTGATTTTAAACACGCCAAAATTATAACAACACCAAAATGATAGGTTTTGTTATTAATTTGCCATTCTACAGCCTGGATAAAGTGTGATGGAAATCAGACTCTGCATTTGTTTTATTCTGATGGAAATTACACTACATCACACTGATATTTTCGAGACCGTGTTAGTAATGAAAAACATAGACCGAGCGCTTTTCTTCACTCCAAAGAAGTATTATGTTAAGGTGCATTGCCACTGGTGCGGCTGTAACGATGATCGGTGAAGCCTATAGCCTTAGAGAGGGGGGGGGGGGGATGTGTGTGGAACTGTCAGTCGAGATTATTTCTGAGTCATTAAACAGGTAGCCGCGTCCAAGGGCTGTGGGGAAGTGTCAGTATTTTGGGCAGTGTGTGGAAGTGTCAGTGTGGGGAACTGTCATGTAATCCGCTACGACACTCCTTTGAAACTACAGTTGCTGTTCCCATATTGCAGACTTCTATAGCATATTGTACGGGGTGAGAGGGGAAACCCTCTGGGTGTAACTACTTATTTATCGTATGTCTTTTAGTGCCGGGAGTGTCCGAGGACATGTTCGGCTCGCCTGAGTCTATAGCTGCTTCCAGCGGACACCCTTAGGGTGTCCCAACATTCCAACTTCCGCCACCAGATATCAATGATACCTAGTGGTGAACGTTGGAACTTTGATAGAGCGTTTCGACGAATAAAATTCTAACCTAACAATTTAGCTGCACACAAGTTTAGTCTGTGGAAGAATCTTTTACATGCCATAAATCTATGACATGGGACCGCCGGCTTTACTTCCCCTCCAAAGGAAGGCATACTGAAGGATTTTTAACGCTTTTAAAAAATCCGACGACTTTGACCGGGTTTGAACCCGCTATCTTGGGTACAGCCGTTCAGCATGCTACCGACTAGGCCACCGAAGTCGCTTTGGGTATAGCTGAACCACTCGGAATATAAATACTTCATCTTTATAAGGTGTGAGGTGAGTATCTATGCGGCGAATAGTTTTTACCGCTGGCAACCTTTTCTGACGCCAATCTCATCAGAGCAGTTAATGAGAGATGAAATGAATGAAAATTAATAAAATTGGGCTAGGAGTTGGAAGGAAGTGGCTATGGCCCATTAGAAAGTGCCGTTAAGTTTCGACATTATTGCCTGGAGTTGTCAAGGGGAAACAATTTCAAGGACGGTCGACGCTGAGGTTCGAACTCGCTCGTCGCCTCTTTGTTTGGTTTCAACAATATACGTTACTATCTTAATGGCAGTGAATTTTTATTACAGTGGGATCTATCGAAACATTTCTTCAAATGGATGCAATTTGATAATCGCGAATTTTCGTGAATTATGACGATATCCACGCTATTCGGAGCGCGACTATTTACATAATGGGCATGTGCTGACCACACCTAGCATCAAATGCTGTCCATAATTTTGTTTGCACTACCAACATACTGTAAAGTCCTAAGTGTGAATCGGCAGCCTAGTTCAAAATTTAAAAATTCCTCTCGGCACGCCGGAAGGCGGAGGTAGATTTCACCGGAAAAACTAGAGGATAGGCGAAAATAGGCAGAATATGCAGGTTTTCGTAGAAGGATCAGACCTCATGTATTGCGAGAAATTATTTTACATTTGGCGCTTAATTAACTTAGCTTTTCGTTTTTTATGTATATTTTTGACATTTTATTGTCTTATGGGGACGGTAAACTTCTCGTCATTTAGGGTCCATTTTCATACTTGTGGTTAGGGGCCGATAACCTAGATGTTAGGCCCCTTAAAACAACAATCATCATCATCATCATCATACTTGTGGTCACACTGTCCTTATGCAAGGTTTCGACACTGATGTGTAACTATCTAGCGGTCTGTTACTTCTTCACGCAAAATTTTATCTCCCGCGAGATGTTGGTTGGTTCCTCAGTTCAGGGGCTGCGACAACGCGGTCATATAGCCCCGTGTACTTCGGGTATGTTTAGAATCTGTCTGATAAACGGTGTTAATTGTGATGGCTGTATTAATCTGTAATTCTGGTAAGGACTGCGGACGGTCAATTTCAAGTAGTAGTTCCTAATTTTGCTACCAAATACTATCGTCAACGACACCTAGTTGTGAACTTTGCTACTAGATGCCACCGCAGCCAGCTACTCTCAACGAACGTTGCAGCTTCCCATCCAAAGGAAGGCACACCGAGGGATTTTTAGCGTTCTTAGAAAATACGACGACTTCGGCCGGCTTTGAACCCACGACCTTGGGCATAGTTCAGCATGCTATCAGTTACTTCACCGAAGCCGCTTCCCACAGAGTCAGGTGGAAAAATGAATGTGATCCCGTGCAATGGTGTTGTCATGGCAACGTCTAATGGCTCATCCCTCATCAATTCAGTAGTGTTTTCATGGCGACGTCTGATGGCACTTGGCATTTTCTTCTAATTCCGAAATCATTTTGCTCATCCCTTGGCGTAAGGGTGGGTCATATCAAAAATTCTTTCAGACAAAAGTTTTAGGTAATTATTAGGGGAATATTGTCCACTTCGGACGGTTTTGATATTGTGATTATTAAGAGAGATATGATTAATGATTCCCGAAAAACCCACTTTTTCTCACCCCTTTGGTGAATGGTTGGTGCTGTCAAAAACGTTTCAAACATAAATTTTTGGGCCTTATCCGACACATAGTATGAAATTTGAATGGATTCGATATTTCAAATATTATGAGAGTTATAGCGATATTTCAGTTTTTCGAAAAAAGCCCCCCATTTTCACCCCTTTCGACCGATTGTGCCCATTAGCGAACTCGACCGAGATTTTATAGGGATACATATTATGTAAAAAATTCAAAGTGATTGGTGCAAAATTGCGGTAGTTATCGTGTCCACAATAAAGTGATATATGTATATATATATAAACTTTTGAACTGACGGTGGTTTTGGGGTCTGGCGGATGTGAAACGCGAAGATATGTCGAAATTTTTCGGAAGTCGAAACATGGTACCCATTGCAATATTTAGCTTTCTAATGAAATCTACCTAAAAGTAGGAATTTACTGACCGTACGGTCGTATGCAGTTCATACACACGAGACATGATTGTCTTCGGAGAAACCAAATGCTATTTTTGTAACTTGTTATCGACTGTTGGAACTGGAAATGGTTATGGAAAGATAATGTTTTGTGAATAATTTTAAATTGGAAATCGTAGACATACTTCCATGGCTATCCTGTTAAGTGAAAGTATGATTGGCGATACCGCTATTTCAACTGCTGTTTTGAGCAGTAGTAATGATTATGTTCGTCTCCTGATTTGTTAACACGTTTTCACGACTTTTACGAAAGTTATCAATGTTTCCATAAGGCCAGCTTTTGTCACCACAAAATAAGATCTCTGGCTGTGAGTCTTGAAAGGACCATTTCATTTAGTTGAATTAGTTTTAGGGTGCGCTTTAATCCTACTTGAGGTCACAATATCCTTTGGTTTTAAGAGCCTTAAGCAAGGTAGTGAGTAAATTTAGCAGGATATTCTGAAGAACCTTCCACTAATTACACCTGTATGGAGCTAAATTATAGGTTAAACATTTGACAAACGCTCTTAGGTTCCGACGTTCGTCGCCAGGAGCCCACTGCGGTGGCATCTGGTAACCAAGTTCAAAACTAGTAGTCGTTGACGGTGGCGTTTGGCGGCAAAAGTAGGAACTACTTGAAAAATTCGATGTATGGATTCCTTACTTGAATTGAAAACAGATAACACACACTAATACAGTCATCACAATTAACACCGGTTATCAGACAGATTCTACACATACCCAAAGTACACGGGGCTACATGACCGCGATGTCGCAGCCCCTAAACTGAGGAACCAACCAACCATTCTGAAGTTCCGTCTGAAGGTGGTAAGTGGTGACTGTAGCAATTCACTTCAAGTAAATGCTGAGGTTATTTGTCAAGTCCTTGGCTATTTTACCGAACCCCCCTCATTTACAAATACACACACTGATCGTCAGGCAAGTTTCACGCACGAGCCTGATGACCACGATGTCCCTAGCTGCTAAATGATTAAATTAATAAGCCTTAATAATTTCATCATTGTGTCTATTCATCTCATTATGAATATGCTGGTTTGCATAGGACCATGACTTTATTATTTGTTGCTTCATTTGAGGGGCTTGGACATCACGGTCATTTTGCTATGTGTACTTGGGTGTGTGTGTGTGTGTGTGTACATATAGGCTATGTAGAGAGGGACAAATATATATATATAGATTGATGGATATTCTGATAACCTATGTCATTGTGGTGTCTGTAGATTGTAATTCATGGGAGAATTGGGAAGGAGTTGACCGTGGTCGCAAGTTAAGAACCAGCCCGGAGTTCGCCTGGATTAGAAGTGGGAAACCATGGAAAACCCGTCTCAGGATGGCTAAGGTGGTAATCAAAGGCGCCTCTTCTCAGTTTTGCCTCACGAGGCCAGAATTAAATTTCTTTTCAGAGCCAGGAATCGAAACCGGATCTCCCGGGCGACAACCAAGAATGTTAGTTGCTACACCTCGAAATGGTCCGATATTATTTAAGGCTGTTCCAATATGACAGCCTCGTGTCTGTTTATTTGCTTCGACGTTAATTATTCCCTTCTAGGAGGGATATCCGGCACCGGGCTGGGTCTTAAGCTACAACATTTGGACGTGGCGTTAAGTGGCGTAAGCTGAAATTTTCCTATTCACTGTGCAGATATAGAGGAAGATGTGTTGAATCGAGAATGAGAACTGTAGAATACAGTATTTGAGCTCCATCCTCCCGGCTTTAGCGATCAATTTATTAGGTTGCTTGTATACACAGAAGCTCACAAAGATATCATCAAGTATTTGGCAACGGTGTGCATCAGAAATCATTCGTGCATGAATGTCCTTCAGTGTATTACAGCACGAGTGTAGTTAGGCGCCGATCTGAAGTAGCTCGGTCGCTGAATGGAAACACGAGGTATAGCCTGGTATAAAAGTAAGCTCTTCCATTAATTTTAAAAAGGCAAGTTTCTAAACGACCGCTGCGTATGAAAAAAAACAAATAGAAGGATATGAGGAATTTAATAGCCGGTAACGATGGCTTGAAGTTGTTTTCCGTACTTGCCCAGTTTCAACTCCGGACATGTGCTGGAATGTTACCTTCAACCGCATATTCCTTGCCCAATTTTATTCATTCATTCATTCATTTAGGGGCAGATAACCTCGTAGTTCCGCCCCTTAAAACAATAACTAACTATTCATTCATTAACTTATTTTTTTAAATGGGGGTAATTCCCTGGTGGTAATTTGTACAATTGCATAAAATCACCAACAACTAGGGCGCCCGTACTGCTCCGCAGCATTATTTTTCAGTATTGGAATTAAAAAATTACGTCATTATGTAATAGTTTATAACCTTCATTTCACAATAGGCCTACTTCCTTCCAGACAATGTTCGCTGTGCGTCGACCCTTAGGTTTAATTTCTACTTCTACATCTTTAAATGATTTTCCTCGGGATAAGGCAACATAGAACATTCCATGGCCTAAAACAGGATCAGGCAAGTAGATTCCAACTCGATGAAGCGTTTGACCCTGCGCTTTGTTTGTAATACAAAACGCTAGTGTAATAAGAAATTTCCGTCATTAGAACCAAAGATATGATTGCTTCAATGAGAAAAATTGTTGAAAAAATGAGATGTAATATCGAATGTTCACTCATAACTTTCCTCAGAATCAGCCGATTTGAATAGTTAAGAGCTCAAATGAAAGCGCTTGATTCACTGAGTGTTCTTAGACCAAATCGGCCTTCGTAACTCAATTAGAACCAAAGATATGATTGCTTCAAAGTTGGAATAAGTTGAAAAAATCAAATAATTTGAGAAAAGCGTAATTTGAGTGATTTGTAATACTTGATGACAAATCTGTGCATGGATACCTTTCATATAAAAAAAGAATGAAGGAAATCGACCGGATAGAATGGCCGCATGGACTCGGATAATTTTTCATAAATATTTTTAATATATAGAAGATGATTGCATCAATGAGACAAAAGTTGGAAAAAGTTCAAGAAATCAAATAATTTGAGGAAGTGATTTATAATACTTGATAACAAATCCGTGCACGAATACCTTTCATTTAAAAGACGAATGAAGGAAATCGACGAGATAGAATGGCCGGACGGACTCTGTTAAGTTTTCATAAATATTTCTAATATTCGCTTCGGCAATAACATTCCTCAGAATCAACCAATTTCCATATTTAATACCTCAAACGATAGAGCTTGATCCACTGAATGTTCTTAGATCAAAACGAACTGTGTAACACAATTAGAACCAAGGATATGATTGCTACAATGAGAAAAAATGTTGATAAAATGAGATGTAATATCAAATGTTCACTCATAACTTTCCTCAGTCATTCGATGTGAACAGTTAAGATCTCAAATGACAGCGCTTGATGCACTGAGTGTTCGTAGACGAAAACTACCTTCGTTCCTCAATTAGAACCAGAGATATGATTGCTTCAAAGTTGGAAAAAGTTGAAAAAATCAAATAATTTGAGAAAGGCGGAATTTAAGTGATTTGTAATACTTGATGACAAATCTGTGCATGAATACCTTTCATTTAAAAAAAGAATGAAGAAAATCGAACGGCTAGAATGGCCGGACGGACTCGGATAAGTTTTCATCAATATTTTTAATATGTAGATAATAATATCAAACACACTTAATGTTCACAAGTCGCCATTTGGGAACTATAGTAATTACATCGTAGTATGTACACAAAATGTCAGTCTTTTCTTAAAGGTATCTAGAGTCTATGTTTGGGGAAAGGCTCGGAGGCTGTGGCAGCCAATGAGTTCCAACTATCAATATCATAATTTATGAAAAAGTATTTCCCATTATTTGTAGGATGTGGTTGGCCCTTAACTTTAAGCGGATGATCTGCCCTGCTCAAGTAGGTTTGTAGTTCTCCACATGCTGGTTGATTAGTTAGTGTTAATCATAGCATATAGTGTGGATTTCGTCCTTCTATCTTCCACAGATTCCCACCCTAGTTTTTCTATCATTCGAGTTACACTACTTTTAGGATTAAAATTGTTGAGCACAAACCTAGAGCTGTCCTTTGTACATTTCCAGCTCGTTGATGAGCCCTACTTGATATGGTCACAAATCGCTGAGCCGTATTCCAATATTGACCTCACCAGGGTCAAATATCCTATTGTTTTTGCCTTTTAATACCCTAATTTCGGTTTGCGTCAGGAAGGACATCCGGCTGTAAATACCATGCACCACTTATAAATACATCAGTCTCACCTTCGATCCCGTATAAACGAGAATAAGGGGTAATAAGAAGTTGCCTTAATTACCTACCAATTTCTCGCATCGGTGATTGTTTAGATGGACTGGCGAGTTTGCGTGTAGAGTTTTCGCCACGGTTTTTGGCCGGTCAGCCCCGGTTTCGCAGTCGTACAGAGGACAGTCTGCAAGCCTCACGCATGCGCAATTGATACGTGAGTTTTCAGTTGTGCGGAAAGCAACTCGTGTATCAATTGCACATGCCCGAGGTTCACCACTTGCCCTCTGTACGATTGCGCAATCGGGGCTCACCGGCCAAAAACCGTGGTGTAAACTCTACACTGTGTATTGCGGTCCTACTATATCAAATTTACATCGTGTTGTGGAGGTCACAATTCAGACAAATAGCCGAAAGTCAAGACTATCTAAAACTCGTAAATCGTCGAACCCTTGTTAAGTGGGGACACTCAGAGTACCGAAGGGGTTTCCCTTCGCGGGTTCAATAACGAGCAGACTTGTGATTTAAAACTTCTTAGTCCCAAATCACTTGACCTACAGTTGTACATGAACCACAAGGACGTGCAGTAACGTAGAACTTCTCTTGAACCCCACCCCCTCTCTCTACCAAGTTTAGTATTTCGAATCCTTGATAAAAGAAACTAGCCTGAGATAATAACGGCTTCTGACAAGTTGTACATGTTTAAGTTAGCAGTCGGATAAACATATTTTTTAAGGATAGCATTACTTACTTTACTGAAGCAATAGAATAACAATAAACGAAATAGAATTTAACAAATACCAAATGACCAGAAATGATAGCTGATTTATTGCTGTTTTTCAAACTATAAGTGCGTTTTAAAAAAGGACACTCAGTTGTTTTTCAAGGCATCTAGAAAAGTAAATTAGAAAAATCGAGCTTCTTAATTTTTTTTATGGATTTCTGTGAAACAAATTTTTATTAAAAAAATGCTTATTTCAATTCTCGGGGACCCTGCCTCTGTCCTAGGTCTAAATAATTATAATTACACTCACTGTTACAACCAGCGCAGTAACACAGGTTATCAGACAAATTCCTTCATTCAAGAACAGTACTTGAGGCTGCAAAGATGTCCCTAGCCCCTAAAGTGCATTGCTCGTCATCTCGATACATTAGTTGGAAGTGTTGTAGGATTCTATGGTGGTGGTTGTGTTTCATTTGGAAGATACGGAGTTGATAGTCAGCGTTATTGTGGTGACTGCAGTAGTGTGTACAGAAGTAATAATTAGTATTCAGGATTGTGATAGTTGCTACGGGAATTCGAGTAAGGTACCATGTCGGAACTTCACGTGGCTATTGCATATAACACTCTTCGATGCTATCTGACTGACCGGAATAGATTTCGTAATCTTGGATTTAAAATACAAAACTTAACCAACAATATTTTAGGTCAGCTTAACAGGGGGAAGGCGTATAAAGTAGGCTACTTTTAGTTTTCAGTATGCTCAACTGTTAAGTCTCTTTTGAATGACAAAGATATTCCCCACTCGGATGGAAGCCTTTCATATTATTATTATTATTATTATTATTAATAATAATAATCGTCTCTGAACTTGGTCCAATATAGATTGAATACTCGATGTGCCGTGTTCCGTTGACACCTACTTTATCCATCAGTAGAGCCTAATAGGAGATTCTTTGATACTTGACATCATAGCGGTTGATAACTTATGCAGGGCTGCTTTAGATCCGTGGCAGATAAAGCCACCACTTGTCATATCTGTCACCAGAGCAGAAATGTTTCGTCTCTTTTATTATGCTCAGGTGCAGAAACACAAATCGCGGGAGTTATAACATGCTGTCGACTCGCCTCTTTATCGTTTTGTTGGTGTCCAGTTGAACTGTATGGCGCAATGGGTTTGGTGCTTGCATTGCTATGCCCGACATTGGGAGATCGAACCTCTGTTCAGTCGGTCGGTGTTTGGGTGTTTAAAGGAGTCGACTGTTAATTTAACTTCCTAGTATGTGGATCAGTGTTGGTGTCCGCCTGCTGATGCCAACAAACGGTGGCTCGATTCCAAGTCAAAGAAGTATTTCATTTTATTTTTTTTAAGAATAGGAAATTTTACGACATTTTAAGTCTACGATGTCGGGCCGTAAAAGGCCTCTCGTGTCGGTGTGATGATTAATAATTATTATAATAATAATGTTATTGGTTTTACGTCCCTTTTAACTACTGAGGCTTTTACGAGACCCCGGAGTGCCGAAATTTTGTCCCGAAGGGAATCTTTAAAGTGCCAGTAAATCTACTGACACAGCTCTCTCACTTTTGCGCTTCCTCAGATGACAACTGACTGTGTCAGGGTTCGATCCTTCAACCTAGGGTACGCCAGGCGAGAATGTTACCGGTGCACCACGCAGCATGTCATATTTCATGAATGATAATACAAAATTAATTAAATCTCAGTCACACGTAAAGTTCAGGTTTCTCCACCAGATGGCAGTTCATTGGAACGTTCGTGAAGAGTAGATCGCCTCTAAATGGCTCCGTCTACACAAGGTAGCTGAGACCACACGGTAGGCCTAAACTCCTTATAGAACAGAGGTATTTTTTTAAATTATTTTTATAACTTATTTTTATTTACGGTACGGTATTTAAATTTAGTTTTTATTTTAGTGATCTTAGTTATTAGTTTTATAATTTTAGTTTTATTTGTTATGATTTGAATGTTTATATTATTATTGTTAATTTTAATATCTAACTTATATTTTGTTTAGTTTTTCATTTCGATATTTATATTTTCTTTCTTTCTTTCATTCTTTCTTTAAAAAAGATATCTAGTACCGCTCATCCAGTGGATACAGAAAATACTGTCAATTTGGTTTTCAAACAAGTAGTTCCATGAAGAACTATATAGCCTATTTTCATATATCCTACTTATGTTAATTGCCTCTATCAACATACAAAATTTCAGTTTGATTGCTCTATTAGATTTTAGATATTCAGAACCGTCTAAATATTTTATTTGGTCGCCATCTTGGATTTTTATATATGTAGGCCATAGTTATGTACTGTTACATGAAGCTAATTGCGTAGGTGTATTATTCAAACTTCAGTCGTATGATTGGGACACAAGAAATAAAAACGAGATTTTAAAATTTCGCACAGCCACCACCTTGAGGTTATGAAAACAATTGAAATAAATTAGATGTCAGGGCATTACAATTTGTATAGCATTTACCGTACCAAATTTCACTGCGCTCAGATGATTAAATCGCGAGAAACATCCATTTAAATATTTAAATTTCCCGTCGCCGCCATGTTGGACTTGTGCTCATCCGGTTATTGAAAGTCTCATAAGTGAACTTAAGTTACTGGCCTATATCAACATACAAAATTTCAGTTTGATTGCTGTCATAGATCAGTAGATATTAAGAACCGTCGAAATATTTCGGATGGTCGCCATGTTGTATTTTTATGTATGTAGGCCATAGAGTCATGTACTATTAGATGGACGATTATTGTGTAGGTTCATTATTCAAACGTTGATTCCGATCGCATGATTAGGAAGGAAGCTTGTAGTTAACCGTGACCGTTAATCTTGAGATCATGAGCCACGGGACCTCCTTTTTACGTGCAATCCGAACCACAGGACGTGGCATTTCGCTTTGAAAAATCTCGCATGCATTGACCGGGAATCGAACCCGGACCGCCTTGGTGAGAGGCATACAGCTAGACCGCTGAGCCACCACGCCCCCCCCCCCCCCAATCGCATGATTAGGACACAACAAATAAAAACTTAATTTTAAAATTTTGCACAGCCGCCATATTGAGGTTATGTAAACAATTGAACTAAATTAGATGTCAGTGCATTAAAATGTGTATAAACATTTGCTGCGTGTCATTGCGTTTGGATGGTTAAATCGCAAGAAAAGTGTATTTAAATGTTTCAAATTCGCTTGGCCGCCATGTTCGTTTTGTACTTGACAGGTATTAGTCACATAGATGAACTTCTAGTAGTGCCCTGGCAAAATTTGAGGGTGATATGAGTAATAGTTTTTGAGATATAGAATGCCAGTGAAATATTTCGCACAGCCGCCATGTTGGATTGATGGGACGTAATACAATTTGAAGGTCGGGGTCGGACGAAATCGTACTATGACCTCACTGAGTTTCATTCAGATCGCTCCGGCCGTTTAAATTGCATTAGGGGTACACACACACGGACAAAGGGTGATCTCGTAAGCCTTTTTTTTTTTAAGAAAATAGGCTAAAAATGTTACACTTTCAATGTAAAATTCGTTAAAATAAAGCAGAAAGATTCAACCATCAGCACATTTCGATAATACAGTGAGAGCCTTCCTAATAGAACGGAGCTTTGCAGGCCCATGTGACGGGTGGAGAGTGATTAGTCAGCGCCAGATAACGGGCATTTGCCGATAACACAGGAGCAGGACGGGAAGTCCCGAATACTGGCATTGCATTTATTACATACGGAGCTGGGAAGAAACGCTAGATTAGATAATTAAGACTTGTGAAGAAGCACTGTAGGCTATCTCGTATCCCGTGGAGATAGGTATGGAACAACACATCGAATTTTCTAGTAGAAAAGTCTTTCGGTAAGTGTGTTCGTAAGTTTTAGCGCCGTGCGATTTTTACTTGTGGGGGGACATCAAGAAAATGAATACAGAAAAAATCTGCGTACTCTCGAGGCTCTCGAAAACGAAATAACTGCACTGATATGAAATGTCAGTGAGCATGAATTACAGCGAGTGTACCAAAGCAATGCGCGTTTAGAAGATGAAGGACAGCGTTTCCAGTAACTACTCTGCTATTTATGTAAGTAATAATATGATTCTTAAATATGTAAAAAAGTATAAATGTGTTAAACTAGTTGGGTGCTACGCTGCTGCTAGCGCCAGTGCTTTGCTCAACACGCTGCAATACACAGTGGCCCGGCCGTCACGTGGCAACAGCGTGCTCTCGATCTATAGGGAAGGCTTTCACTGTATAAATCGTTTTGATGATTGATAGGTGGTTGGTATTGTGACCGTTTGACGAACGTCCTACGACCACACAAGTGCGCATCCGAACAACAGTCGAGCACAAAGACTCATAAACACCTCGGGGTTAAGAGTGAGCATTCTACAAAGGTGTAGAATAAAGAAAATAAAAGCTCTGCTGTTCCCCAGATGCACACTACAGCAAGGATAGAAGGCATATTTCATGAATCATGAATGACCACAGTATCAGTTAAGATAAAATTTGCATCAATTTAATTGATCCACTCAACCATCCTAATCTTTACAAGGGCATCCTCAGGGAGAAAACTAAAACACCACCTGGAAAAAATAACAACCTGCGCTCCCCCTGGGATCCTATACTATTTAATCGCAGGTGTTGAATAACGTTCCAAAAAAATAAATTTATGCAATGAAAACGTCAACTTTTAAACATTTCATCGTGTTAGAATACCCATGAAATTAATAGTCCATCATGGTATTCTATTATATTATAAACGATATTTACAGTATTCAAGTTATGTAGATCACTGATCGTCCTATCACACTTGAATAAAATTTTATTTCTGAAGTTCTACACTTTTCCATATTTCCAAAAATCATGGATAATCCTATGGGATATTCTCTTCCACGAAACGAGAAGAAATTCCAAAACATACTAGAATTGTTAATTATACAACTTAATGCAAGTCAGACCAAGTCGAACAAAGATGGATCCATTAGAAACATAATACCATTTATATTTCATTAATCCCCTCACAAGGAATATTCATATTAGAAATAATAAATTATGGATCTGTGATCTATCCTCGATAATAAAATAAATAAATTATGGGATTAATTATTCAGTGATATTAATTGCAACTCAACCTTATTATTCCAACCAATTTCAAACACTTATGGATGATTCGTAGCTATTTCAAAATTTTCATCGGAACATGAGGCCGCATTTTAAATGCCCCTTGCACTTTATCAATTTAGTTTACTCTTTGATATCACAATATGGCAATTAGACATGTTAATCTATCTGCAGGTTTATATCATTCAACCAGAAAATATGTAATTATGGTTAGAGCAAGTTAAAATAGAATCTAGAATTCCACTGGTGACAAGATCTAGATAGCGGCGTGGGGCTGCAACAGCGGCACCGCCCTTCTTTTGAGTAATATGAGATAACATCCTCCAAATTCCAACATTTCATTATATTCAACAACTATAATTCTTTTACATATTATTTTCACATATTTAACTTCCATCCAGTCATATTTACTGTATTTAATGGATTATCATAATTATTAATGGGACAAATGCCTACTCGCATTCCCAATTCAACTCGGGACAAATGCCTACTCGCATTCCCAATTCAACTCATCACCCTATCAGATTTATCATATGAATGTTATAAGTAACTGTCTCTAATTAACCTGTTCAATTATCTGCTTGTCACCATAACAAAAATCCTCCTAATTGATACACCTTGCTCTAATAACAAACTACGTTACGATTGCTTTATCAATCCAATGTGCATTAATTCATGTTAATTTCTCATTTCTCATATTTGTTTTAAAGAAACATCACCTAAATTATCCAAACTCATCCATTTATTATTATTATTATTATTATTATTATTAATATGAAATTCTCATGGATAATTACCATGTTATATTTTTCATAAGATCCATTAAATTGTTATGAATATTCCTCCTTAATTCCCCATGTAAATTCTCATACATGATCATTCCGCATTATCATTTTAAAGAAAATCCTTAACCACCAGAAAAATCGAATCATTTCACGAGAAATGACAATCAGAACTCTAAGACGAATTGCATCAAAATGACCAAGAACTACATTTAAATAAACAAATTACCAATAAACTATCTCTAAACGATCGCTGAAAATAACAATGTGCCATAAAAATATGCACGGAACTATACAACAAAAATCAGGATGAAACTCCTGTCTAAATAGAACAGCCGGATGCCTTCCGAAAATATACTCATTCTACGATATGCCCACCGTGGATATGCTATCTCAAAAGAAATGAAATAAAATTCGAAGAGTGGACAACATCAAAAAGATCCATGCTTATGTCCCAATATAATGCAGAAAATAAAGATCTATGGCGTGTAAAACGATTCCTACATGGTTGAATGGTATAGTCTAAGGTCTGATATTCACCGGTACTAGATATTAAGAATAGAATAAGGGGTTCACGTCCATTTTAGATGTTCTTGAAGAAGGTCCAAGTTCCTGCGGAATGCCCTTAGTCTGAGCATAAAATCCCACGCGATCCTCCGCACACGGAAATGTGTACAGGTCAACCTCATGGCTCCACTGGTCTAAGTCCCAAGTATCCAGACGTCAGCATCCATCGTACACCCAATTCATATTTAACGCACCATAATACTGGCTCGACTCATGGTAGATTTCAAAAGTTCATACCGGCGTATCGCTACCATGACGTCCTGATCGGATAGTCTTAACACCATAGCTTCTGCTATGAAAAAGCACGTGTCTAATACTGTCACTGATTTTACCACAATCACCCGGTGTTTTACCGTCCCGAAATATTTCCGAATAGTCACAGTAATGTTCCCGGTTACTTGATTGTAATCCTTCTGTAGTTATCGCAGTACGCTTACACACCTGTTTAGCCTTAATTCCATGTCAATTGCTAGCCAGAAATCTACCCTGGTATGAGGTATTATATTCACATAACTCAAGTAAGGAGTTATTTCCAGCTCATATGCCTTAATATGCTGTGAGCTCGGGCCATACCCAACACCACCTTGCATTCACAAAAGCTAGTCCCATCTAGTAAAACTGTCCTGAGCACACTTGAACAATGCCTCGTTTGTAGGCTAATTTTGGCTTCCAGGTCAGGTACTCTTAACTTAAGATTGATTAAGCCGCCCGCTTATGCACGGATTAACTGCACAAACACGAATGTCTCTCCCATTACAGCCGCTTGCTTGTCCCTGCAAATCCCTATTCTGCCTTTCAGTTTCTTCCCCTACTTGACTATCTTTCAACTCTTTTGTCATTTTTTTCGGATTCTCTTCGACAACAGTTTCGTGACCTTTCAATTTCTCTATACTTTCTCTAATGGCTTGAATATCTCCAGATACAACTTTAATCTCTGATGAAAAAGCATTCCTGATCTCTTTGACTTCGACCTGAGTTTCTTTTACAACCTGAGCTTGAATTTCATTAATTACAGTTTCTTTTACTGAATTTTTCAAGTCTGCTACAACTCCTTCCTTTAATTGTTCTACAATTATTTCTCTAAATTCAGAAGTAACTCTCTGCACTACCTGTGTGGCATTTAACGTACTTTCCTTAGTTGTGTTAATCTCTAAGGACGCTAGATCATCTGTTATTTTCCTAACATTATCTTCCATTTTATTTTCTAATGATCTAACCATCTTTTGAATCTCGTTCTTATGTTGAGCTAACTCTTCCTTCATCGCTTTTCGACTATCTTGTAAACTATCTTTCATAATGCCATAGTTTGCGAATAAATTATCCTTTAAGTTCGTTCCCGAATCCACGATCCTAGCTTCTAAACTTAGGAAACTCTCCTGAGCTCTCCTAGCGTTGTCTCGTATCTTGGTTTCCAATGACACAACATTATCCTCAATCTTAGCATCTATCGATTCAGACATTTTATCATCGAATGATTCTATGTTTCTAGACATCCGGCTTTCTATCACTTCTATCCTTTCTAACATTTCCGCTTTTAATGAGTTCGAATTTTCTGTGATTTTACATTCTAAACCTGAAATTTTATTTTCCAGAAAAGCAGAATTCTCTTTCATTTGATTTTCAATTTTATTTTCTAAAGAGACAGAATTCTCTTTTATTTGTTTTTTCCAGAGAAGCAGAATTCTCTGTAATTTTCTGTCCCAACTCCTCCATCATTTTGGTAAGTGCTTCCATGACCACTCACAATAATAATTATAGCACTGGGGTACGATGTCAACTGATGATGGGGAAACTTAATCTAAACTACTGGTACAGTGAATATTCAGGCACGACCTTAAATTGATACTTCAATACCGATGACTTATTAAATTTAAAATCTACAATAAATGACCAGAAACAACCACTACAAACCAAACAAATCACTCCAAACTATGAAAACTGCGCATTCATGACCCTGAATCCTACTACAGCAAGAACAAACACAAATCGACCTCGAATCGAAATTCGGAATCGAATCGTATCAGAAACTGAATCGAGCTCGGGCCCACACACGTTGGCAGCCAAAACTCTTCTATCTTACTTTATGTGACCGTTTGACGAACGTCCTACGACCACACAAGTGCGCATCCGAACAACAGTCGAGCACAAAGACTCATAAACATCTCGGGGTTAAGAGTGAGCATTCTACAAAGGTGTAGAATAAAGAAAATAAAAGCTCTGCTGTTCCCCAGATGCACACTACAGCAAGGATAGAAGGCATATTTCATGAATCATGAATGACCACAGTATCAGTTAAGATAAAATTTGCATCAATTTAATTGATCCACTCAACCATCCTAATCTTTACAAGGGCATCCTCAGGGAGAAAACTAAAACACCACCTGAAAAAAATAACAACCTGCGCTCCCCCTGGGATCCTATACTATTTAATCGCAGGTGTTGAATAACGTTCCAAAAAAAAATTTATGCAACGAAAACGTCAACTTTTAAACATTTCATCGTGTTAGAATACCCATGAAATTAATAGTCCATCATGGTATTCTATTATATTATAAACGATATTTACAGTATTCAAGTTATGTAGATCACTGATTGTCCTATCACACTTGAATAAAATTTTATTTCTGAAGTTCTACACTTTTCCATATTTCCAAAAATCATGGATAATCCTATGGGATATTCTCTTCCATGAAACGAGAAGAAATTCCTAAACATACTAGAATTGTTAATTATACAACTTAATGCAAGTCAGCCCAAGTCGAACAAAGATGGATCCATTAGAAACATAATACCATTTATATTTCATTAATCCCCTCACAAGGAATATTCATATTAGAAATAATAAATTATGGATCTGTGATCTATCCTCGATAATACAATAAATAAATTATGGGATTAATTATTCAGTGATATTAATTGCAACTCAACCTTATTATTCCAACCAATTTCAAACACTTATGGATGATTCGTAGCTATTTCAAAATTTTCATCGGAACATGAGGCCGCATTTTAAATGCCCCATGCACTTTATCAATTTAGTTTACTCCTTGGTATCACAGTATGGCAAAATTATTAGGCATGTTAATCTATCTGCAGGTTTATATCATTCAACCAGAAAATATGTAATTATGGTTAGAGCAAATTAAAGTAGAATCTAGAATTCCACTGGTGACAAGATCTAGATAGCGGCGTGGGGCTGCAACAGCGGCACCGCCCTTCTTTTGAGTAATACGAGGCAACATCCTCCAAATTCCAACATTTCATTATATTCAACAACTATAATTATTTTACATATTATTTTCACATATTTAACTTCCATCCAGTCATATTTACTGTATTTAATGGATTATCATAATTATTAATGGGACAAATGCCTACGCGCATTCCCAATTCAGCTCATCACCCTATCAGATTTATCATAAACTCAGGATGTTGGGTAAAGTGGTCGCAAGTAAACAGCTTTAAAGAGTGACAATTGCTCATGATTAATCTGGTAAAAATAATGAATTGAGTAAGCCAACCATCGCCATGAAAGCATCAAATTATCTTACTGTATTCTAGTTGACACTTCCGACTTTTCCGAGCGCAGTAGAGTGAAGGAGGGGCTTGGAACGAGGATATGTATACGGGATAACCTTTGGCGTCTATATAGTTTTGTGCGATTTCCGGTAGTCACCCATGCTTATTTCACCTACAAAACCCACTATCCTACGTAGTGTCGGACAGCGTTGAAAAATGACTGAGCGCAAGAGGAAGCGAAGTATGTAACCAAGAGAACACACAACAACAAAACTCCTGAGTTTAATTCTAATACTCACGTCAGTGGCTTATAAAATGCAAATACGACCAGCGTTTAATGGACTACTGGTTAGTGATTGTGACATCATGGCTAATGGCCTTGTGTATGTGTATCTACTTGTCATATGGACTAGGATTGGAGGAGGCGGTGGCCATGGGCTTGCTTTACGTACATCCCGACATTTGCTTGGGAAGTCGTGGAAATATGCAGGGGATGTCTCGTAAGTTATGTAGTGTTTTAAAGAATATATTATTTGGAAAGTTTTCTGACAAGAAATTAAACTAATCTTCAAAGTAGAGACCATCAGATTCTATCGTCCTGAGCCTTCCTTCACCGAGATTTCTTATCCCGCGACCGTACCAGTGTCTGGGTTTTGATGCGAAGAACTCAGCGAGACCCAATTCCACAGCTTCAATGTTTTCGAAATTTCATTCATGCAAGAAATGGGTTATAGATCGAAAAAGATGGTAATCTGAAGGTGGAAGATCAGGACTGTATGATGGATATGGTAGCAGTTAGACTCCTCCCAATTCCTGAATTTTTGCCATGGTGGTTCGTGCAATATGAGGTCTCGCATTGTCCTACTGTAAGAGAACTCTATTAAGTCAACTAATGCTGAGTATTTCCGTCTCAAAGTTTCATGAACTCGTTCCAGTTATTGAGAATAAAGATCCGCATCGACTGCACGCCTCTTTGGAACAAACTCCCAGTGAATCACTCCTTCAAAATTCTTCAAAATTCCACCAGACACACATCATCACTTTGGGGCCGAACCGATCCTTTTTAACGAAGACTTTGGCAAGTTGACGGGAACTGAGCCACTGTTTCGAGGCGTCAGCGTTGCGGTAATAGACCCGTTTTTCATCACACCTGGCTAAATGGTTAGCGCGCTAGGCTTTGGCCCGAAGCGATCCGGGTTTGATTCCCGGCCGAGCCATCAGGGATTTTAATCTCCTGGGGTTAATTCCCGTGGCTCGGGGACTGGGTGTATGTGACGTCTTCATCATCACTTCATACTCATTACGACGCGCAGGTCGCCCACGGGCGTGAACTAGAAAGACCTGCACTCGGCCTCTCCGGAGGCCACACGATCATTACCATAATCATTGGGTTACCGATAAGCTGACGGCAGATATCCTCTCTACGATGAGCCTGTTCAGGGGTCAATTCATGAGGTACAGATCTACTGCTTCTGTTTGATTTTCCAAGTTTCTTAATCTGGCGATGTATGATATCTTTTGATGCACCAAGTTCATCTGACAGCCTAAGAGTACTTCTTTGCGAATTTTCTTCCAAGACTCTGCGTGTATTCTCAATATCCCATAGTTTAGGTCAGGGGTGGCTCCTGAGGTGGTGCCCGTGTGCCATGGCACCACCAGTGTAATGAAGAGAGAATATGTGACTTTTCCCTCTCAAGAACAGTTTATATTACATTTACATTTTGAGGAAATTGTATACATATTCTGCATTTATTTGAACGAGCGCGCAAACTGACATGCGTTCTGGTGGCGCTTTATTGAATTACTGAGCCAGAGCCAACCGGCACTACCTACGAACATCAGACCGCATCAGACACTGTACTGCAATAAGGACTAGTTTGGCTTGAGTTTGTTTGTGTTGTGTTGAGACGCATATTACCCTGAGGTAGAGCCAACGGCCTCGTGACGCGGAGCTTCAATTCTATCCACGAGATAGCAGCACGTCACAGGTACAAGCACACATTACATACACGTTAGAACTGCTGAACTGCTTTATCTTTCAACCACTAGAGTACAGCATATGGCAGCAGACCTCCAGTGGTACCAGCTTGACGATATATCACTGTGTCTTGACTATTAAATAAATTCAAACCACAAAATAGTTTTAGTTCTTTATTGTTTGACATTTAGCAACTTTTTTAGGCTCATATTGATGACGGGGCTTATTTGTTCTCTCTTTGTAATGTAAAAATTCGGAATTTTTCAACGAGTTTTACTGTGTTTCGTTAATTTAATTTGGCGGCACAGTTTCACGTCCCAAGCGTAAACACACATTCTGAAAAAGATGGTATCCACACAAGACACGGCACAAACCTAGAAGAATTGCTGAGTTTTACAAATTCTCAAGTTTGACTGCAAATGTGTATGAATAGTGTCCGTCGTTAAATAGCTTTTGTGTTCATTTATATTAGATGCAGGGGATATCCTTTCCAATCAATCCGTATGTACGATAAGTAAGGTTGTCTTAGAGGTAGGTCATCGTGTTCATTTCATTTCACCTATTTATTTTGAGACAGCAACTGAAATTGCGACAAAGAGGCTGTGGTCACGTGTGTGTTAGCAATAGCCATGCTTATTTTTTCCTATATAGACATGTTACATAAACTTGCATAGCATCATGCGGCATTGACCATATAAACACCGTTTTAATCTAATAAGTGTGCTTTTTGAATCGATACATGCAAGCTAGGTTCCTTAATAAAATTTGATTTGTTTCATGTTTGAAGATCGCATAGCTCGAGCGCAACGTACGAAGCCGTAGGAATCTCAATGAGCTCTGTGTCACCTTTCGGAAGTGTAACAATGAATAAAATAAGTGAGTTGTTACAATCTCCATTTAGCGATAGGACCGCTCTTATTAATTCACATGAAAGTGTCGATCGAGGTTTTGGAACAAATATTTTTGATGAGTAGGCCTAGCATATGTTGTTTTCTTCAAATTATTTTTCTGAGAGGTTTGTTCAATTAGAATTCTTAAAAGTGGTTTTTGTTTAAAATGCATATTGATCAAAATATGTTTATGATATAATATCGTATGGCCTCGGTGCCAGGTGCAAGCGTTGTTGTTTGACACCCAAAGGGCAGCTTGCTTGTCGAATTTTTGTTGTTCCTTGGAGGGCCATGAAAGTCAAGGAGGTTAGATATCTAAGCTCCTTGACACTTTAGCGCTTTCTAGTAGAGAAAGGAGGAACTTTTGTTTTGGCGAAAAATCCCGAGACTAAAATATTTGTAGTAGTTATGCAATTTCTCAATTCACTTCAGCTGACACTTCAATTAAGAACGTCTTCTACAATAGCACAGTTAAATAATGTTAAACATATAACTTATTGCATAAAATATGCACTATCCGTACCTGCAACTTCGAATGATTTTATTGCAAATTTTGAATATGCTGGCACCACCAAGTGAAAAATCACCAGCCGCCACTGGTTTAGGTCTTCCAGAACGCGGTATATCTGTAGTGTTTTCTTCTCCAGTGTTGAAACGTTGGAACCATCGTTGTGCCACACGGTCACTAACGACACCTTCTCCTTTCACTTCACCTATTCTTCGAGCCGCGGCACAGCTTTGTAATCTTGTTTCCAGTAGTGCTTTAGTGGGACCCTAACCCCCTACCTTGTATGTTCCATTTGTGATTGTGTATCACTGACGACTGATACATTCTCGCAATGTACACTATTCTAGTCATGGCCTCTGTAAATAGCATTGGCGAACCAAAGAAAACCAATTCTAGCTCTTTTAAAAGACCAACTAAAATAAAAATAAACAAGTAGTTCCGTGATGAACTATACAGCCTATTTTCATATATCCTGCTCATGTTAATTGCCTCTATCAACATACAAAATTTCAGTTTAATTGCTGTAACAGATTCGTAGATATTGAGAACCGTCTAAATATTTCAGATGGTCGCCAGGTTGGATTTTATTTTTTGTACTATTACATTAAGATTACTGTGTACGTGTGGTATTCAAACTTCAATCGCATGATTAGAACACAAGAAGTAAAAACGAGATTTTAAAATTACGCACAGCAGCCATCTTGTGATTATGCAAACAATTGAAATAAATTAGATGCCAGTGGATCAACATTTGTATAAGCATTTGATGTGCAACGTTTCACGGCACTCGGATAGTTAATTCGCGAGAAACGTCCATTTAAATATTTATACTTCGCGTCGCCGCCATGTTGGATTTGTGCTTACCAGGTTACTGAAAGTCCTATAGGTGAACATATGTTCATAGTCTCTATGAACATTAAAAAAACAGTTTGATTGCTGTAAAAGATTCATAGATATTGAGAACCGTCTAAATATTTCGGAAGCTCGCCATTTAGGATTGTTATATGTATAGGCCATATAGTTATGTACCATTCAAGGACAATTATTGCCTAGGTTCATTATTCAAACTTTCACTTCGATCGCATGATTACGACACAAGAAATAAAAACTTAATTTTAAAATTTCGCACAGCCGCCATCTTGAGGTTATGTAAACAATTGAATGAAATTAGATGGCAGTGCATTACAATCTGCAAAATCATTTACTGTACCACATTTTACTGCGCTCGGAGAGTTAAATCACGAGAAAAGTATATTAAAATATTGCAAATTCGCTTGGTCGCCATGTTTGTTTTGTACTTTACAGGTTTATGAAATATACATAGGTAAACTTGTATCAGTACCCTTTATCACCGTACAAAATTGCAGGGTGATATCTGTAATAGTTTCGGAGATATAGAATGTCAGTGAAATATTTCGCACAGCCGCCATTTTGAGGTTATGTAAACAATTGAACTAAATTAGACTCCAGTGCATTACAATGTGTATAAACATTTGCTGTACCAAGTTTTATTACGTTTGGATAGTTAAATCGCGAGAAAAGTCTGTTTAAAAGTCTCAAATTCGCTTGACCGCCCTGTTGGTTTTGTAGTCACCAGGTTTTTGAAAGTCTCATAGGTGAACTTCTAGTATTGCCCTTTATCACCGTACACAATTTCAGAGCGATATCGGTAATAGTTTCGAAGATATTGAATGCTAGTGAAATATTTCGCACAGCCGCCATGTTGGATTGGTGAGACGTAACAAAATTTGAAGGGCACGGTCGAGGTCGCCGGGAATAGTGCTATGACCTTACCGTGTTTCATTGAAATCGCTCCAGCCGTTTAGATTTTATTAGGGGACACACACACACGCGGACAAAAGGTGATCTCATAAGCCTTTTTTTTTTTTTTCAAAATTGAAAATAGGCTAAAAACGCATTACTTACGAGACATCCTAATATTTCTAGGATGGCCGAGGTGTCGGCTAATTTAGTCTGAGTGACCCCGTCACAATCTTTAGACCAGAATTAAATTAGTTGCCCCCCTCCAGGAAGCGTCCCCTTGAAGTTATTGAGGTCTTAATGCGTATCCCTAGTCCACAGAAGGTGGTTGTTCAGAACGCACTGTCGTTACACATTACTCCTTAAATTCGGACCGAGCGTCGTATGTGGTTTAGAGTTGGTCTTAGAAACCCAAGATGGCGGATACGATCCCCGCTCTGTGTGATGGCATTCAAGTTATTTCAATTTTCAACCGTTAACGAACCCAAAATTACAACCGTTAAGGAACCCGTCAGGGCACAATTCTGGCACTACGTCGTTTTTGAAAACGCAGTAGTTAAAAGGGACATTACATCCAAAACATTACATTACATGTACTTCTTATATAAAATAGAGAAGCGTGTGTGAAATGTGTTAAATACTTTTTTTTTTTTTTTTAAGAATCCTCAATAATTTTGGTGGTTGCTAATCTTGAACATCACAGGCTATCAACAAACTGTGCACTATTCATATTCTCAGTGAGACGGGAGAACGGGGATATAAGTAACAGTGTGGATCTTTATGAAGAAAAAAATACTTGTATACACTGGCGTGGCATTTCGATGAGCTGCATTGAGAAAAACACCACCTCCGTTTTAAGACAGGATAGGTGAAATGTGTTGAGGTTTACTATGTAATTTTTGAGTATTGGTTGTCAACGTACATGAACTTCATTCGACGGTCGTCGTTCCATTTGTGAGTATGTGAACGTAACGCATGTGTTTTTTTTTAACAACATGCAAACAGGTATGTCTTTGCAGTTGACTGTGATGAATAGGTTGGATCTGTGGTCGGTAAGGCTATTCTCTACTCTGCTCCAAAGTTGCGGGATCGCATCCCGGCAGAGTTGATTTATATTTAATATTTTTTAAAAATTAATGTAGCCAATGGCCATATATTTTATTTTAGGGCGGGTCGTGGGAGGAATTCGGCCGTAGGCCTATTGCATGGAACCGTCCCGGCATTTGCATGGTTGTGAAAATGGGAACCCACGAAATACATTTTCAGGACGGTTTTCCCCGATAACAGCGTCTTAGCGCTCTCGGCCATCACAACCGGTTTCGATTTATTTTTGAGGGTGCTAAAGTGCGAGAGACCCTGCCAGTAATTTATCTGGGTGTTAAAGCAATCCCTTTCTGGGACAAAAATTATGCATCTAAAATGCAACAGTTCAAAATGGACGTTACATTATCATTATTATTATTATTATTATTATTATTATTATTATTTTCATTGAGGATGAGTTGAGTAGTGCTACTCAGTCTCTGCGAAGAAATGTGATAAACGGTTCCAGGCTAGTGTTCAGAAGTAACGGGGGGAGTTTTAGTCGGTAGTCTGCTACTCAGGAGTCCGACACTTGGTGCGTAAATGCATTTCTTCCCCTAAAAAAAAGGAAGAAAAAATATATTATTATTATTACCGTATTATTATTATTATTATTATTATTATTATTATTATTATTAACCAACTGAACGGAATTTGCGTGCCTTTCGCTATGCCAATGAGAGTGCTGAGTAACCACTGTGGCGAGTGGCGTATGTACTGCAGTCTTCGTATAGTTTGCGTTGGTGTAGTGGCGATGATGTACTGTACACTCGTCACCGCCAGTGAGAACGCTGCATTTGATGTGGTGACTTTAAAATATACTATCACACTTTTTTCTTTCTTTTAAAGACATTCTACGGACGAAGAACATTAATTTGTAAACATTCGTATCTTGACAGGTTAAATTGTTCCTTCAGACAACGAACTGTTAAGATGAATTGCTCTGTAATATCATCATCATCCTGGAGTAGATTACCTGTATTAATTAATTGTGTAATGTTCCTGTTGCAGGAGATGACTTCTGTGATGGTCATGACTCCACTGACCGCCATCGCTGCCACCCCTCGTAAGGAGATAGAGTCCAAGTTCACCTTCGAGGAGCCCGTGGTAAGTCACTGTTGTATGGTTATTAAAATTGTAATTACATTTGACAAGAGTCACTCAAGTTTCTATTGTATTAAAAAATAAGCCTATTAATTTGGTACAATGGATAGACCATTACGGAATTCAACTGCCATTGAGATTAATACATGAAAATATTCAAGTTGTCCTGCAATATTTGGATGATTTAGCTCAAATTAAGACTCAAATGCAGATGATTGAAGAATAATAGGCTACATAGATGTCTGCTTTGATCGATATGCTTGACGTTTTATTTCTGCTATTCGAAAGATTGCCTCGTTGGTGTACAATTCAACACTTCTCGTAAGTAGGCCTATACACACTATTCATGTGCAGTATTTGAATCACAGTAATTACACACCTGATGTAAGTACTTAAGAGGATTTAACTACTAATGACAGTGATGACAGATACCGCCACACTCGGACTCATTAGCACAGATAATAATCTTGTTGACACCTGCGTACTCGTTGCATACATTTTGTTTTAATAATTGCTGGTTGCCAGACCTTTAATTAATTCTTCGAGGTTATTCTCTGTGCCATGTCCTGTGGTTCGGATTCCACGTAAATAGGAGGTCCCGTGGCTCATTATCTCGAGATTAACAGTCACGTAAAACTACAATCTTCCTTTCCTTATTCTCGGCACACCAAACATGTCGGCGTTTCTAGAATGCTTTCATAGATATGAGAACTTCCATCTACAGTAGACAGGGAAGTATTTCTAGAACAGAACAATGTCTTAATTTTGTTTTGTTTGTGTTATTCCGTGATTAACAGGAATCGATATTAAAACTTGTGCATTTGGTCAGTTACCAAGTTAACATATCTTCATAGTAGTCAGTATATACTGTACTATAAGTGTTTCATATCACAGTTATATTGTATCTTGTTTACCTCTTAGTGCGAGATGTAGGAATAGAACTTCCTGTGAGGGCAAGAGCTCAGACAACGTACGAGATGATAAAGACTGTTTCTTTAAGAACCAGTTGGCCATGTAGTGTGTTGCTCGCGTGCGATGTAGTGGCGACTTGCTTGGCTTTACCCGCCCAGGTCTGTTTCCCTTGTCATGTGAACACGACTGTGATGGTCATTCATGACTGGCTAGTGTCCCCGCTGAGGCGGAGCTTTGTTACGAAGGTAGAGGGGGGAGTGCGTGGCAGATCAGCAAACCTTTGCTCGCGTGCATTCCTGGCCGACCGTGCCTTAAATGAATTGAATGCTTGCGTCTATTTCGATAGTTGATAGGCTACATTACGTGGTTAATGCAGTTATAAACACAAATACCGATCGATAAAGAAATCGAAAGATCGCTAAATTGATAGTGATTGCTTTAATACAAGAATGTAATGTTCATAAAATTCGCGAAAGTCCTCTTGGGGGGGGGGGGGGGGGGGGGGGGGGAGAGAGAACTCTTTCTACGATGCTTAGTGTACAGTACGCGGGAATTTAAGTCGTATCTTGTAAATATTGGCGAAGAATGCAAACTGAGCATCCCTGATGGTTTGCAGCTTTGCCATTCATCTTTGCGGCGCACCAGTTTTTTCTTTAGTCTTTTCTTCGATTTTTTTCTTTCTTTCAGTCAATTTGTCATCATGATGTATAAGTACGGTGTTTTAGTCGGAGTTTTCCCCTGTTTTGCAGTTGTGGCTGATGAAAGACTTAACGAAGTGGACGTTTTCATGCGAACTTTCAACGCACTGAATCCCTAAATTCAAAATTCATGGAAAGTATGAGAGACTGAAGAGCTCGGTAGTTGGTTAGAATCCGGATGACTGGGAGTTCCAGCAGGAGTTTTCGAAGGTGTAAGTGTTTTGTGCTGCCCAAGGCACCTCTCTAATTTCTTTGTTTCCGCCAGCGCGTGATTAGAGACTGATCGTATCTGTCACTTATAGGGAAAAGTGTGGCATATCAACGTTCGTGTCATCTCATACGAAGGAAAGTGACGATATCTCAAGCTACATTTAGAATTAGAATTTATTTAGAATTAAGCAATATTACATCCAGCAATACAAGAATAGTACATTATGCAACGAGCATATAATGGCAATAATTAAGACACGAGTATGTTTATAAAACGAGCGTATGCGAGTTTTATAATTTCCATACGAGTGTCTTAATTACCATTATAGGAGAGTTGCATACGACTGTTTATGTTCGACGATAATTATTATAACTAGTATTTTATGTTTGAACATAAATATTTATAAATGTCTCCGGAGATTTCGCCAGTTTTATGTACTGAACAGAGCGCATGAGACGCAGAGAATGCCTTTTATTTGACCATGGCCTCCTCGATTACCCTACTATGACACTAGGCTACGGAGTGAAATTTAAATTTGAAGGCCGTGGAACTGAGCGCAGGTGCGATGCTAACAACTGGTCGAACAACTGTTTCTTGAACTCTGATTGGTGGGAGAAACTGTTTCGTAATGAAAAAATAGTGTTATAATGAGCCTCATTCTAGTACAGTCTTCTGACATATAATAGTCAGGGTCGAACATAAAATGAATAAATACATAGCTTTTTAAGTATTAGGACATACCCGTACATTGTTCAAGCAATTGCGTGTGATATATGTACATTGCTATATATAGCCTACACATTATAACGTTAGTACAATATTGTTTTTATAGCTCTTATGTATGGATTCCATTTGAGCCATATAACCTTATTGCAAAGAAACCCTGGACCTGGCTAACCCCTTTATGTCATTTCGACAAGAATGGACCACATGGTGGTAACCGGTTTATCCCTTTGTATCCACTTGACCCTCACAAACACAGCTGCATACTCTACCTCGCCAAGTGCCAGGTACTGGTAAGACAGACATGGGATCTTACGCGCCGTTATATTGCAGTGTTGAGGTCCCCTAAACGTAAATACTATGATAAGCGTTGTAATAATAATAATAATGCTTCCATAGCGTATTTTTTATTTTAAAAAGAAGGATCAAATCGTTTTGTGTCATGAAAGTTAGTACTAATACTCAAGTTGCAAAATTTGAAATTAAAAAACTACACACACACACACACACACACACACACACACACAATGGTGTAGCTACCCTTAAGGCAGCGTGGGGCCAACGTGAACTGCATGACCTATGTTATGTTATGTTTTGGTAAACACAGAAAAAATCTTGCATTGACTAACCTTGCATTTTGTCGCAATAGTCTTGCAAATTGTATGTTGAATCACAGAAACTTCCTTGAATTTCAAAATTAATATAAAGTTTTTATTAATAGACTAGTTTTTAAAGTGAAATTCAGAGGATGTAATTTTTTCACTTGGATTCATTCTTGTATTTTACCGAAGAATCATAGTTGATAATGTTGACTGTCTAGTTATTTCACAGCTGGTAACATTAGGCGAAAACATGCAGCATTATTTAATGAAACCATCTTTTCTGCAGAAATATGTTACAAACATTCATGTGATGTGTGTTGTTTGTTTACAGGCGGAGCCTCCTCCTCTCCCACCCCCGGAGCCAAGAACTCGTAAGTACCTGTACTTAACTTTTATGAGCTTCCCGTAATTGAAATATAATATTGATGTGAAGTGTTGCAAAATTCATGAGAAACATAGTTTTGTCCAAGAAATGTGGAATATCCGGAAAATTGTGACGATACAGACCACTATTATGCTGTTTGCCTGATTTGTTCCGTACTTAATTTCGTCTCAACGGCTTCTAATATCATTGGGCTGGTGCAGCCTTGGACGCTAGATAGATGAAAGTGGAGACGCTGGACAACCTGATCTTACGCGGCCTTATGCCATCCTTCATGCGTTGTTGGGAAGCTGACATATATTTGGTAAATGTATAGGTAAACCATCTCATTATAGAGCGAGTGCGTTCTGTATAGAATGTAACCTCTTAGGCGCCGTGAGACGGCCGGGCCACTGTGGCTAGTCGCCAGCAGAGCAAGGCACTGGTGATAGCAGCAGCGTAGCGCCCAACTAGTTTAACACATTGACACGTTTTAACGTATTTAATAATCATAATTACTTCCATGAAATTCAGAGTTGTTGCTGTAAATGCAGTCCTTCATTTTCTAAACACACATTGCACCTTTATAGGAAGTTTTGGTAAACGCGCTGTAATTCATCCTCACTGATATTTCGTATCGGTGCAGTTTTTTCGTTCAGGACAGCCTCCAGAGTACGCGGATTGTGTCTGTATATATTTTGTTTGAGGTTCCCCCACAAGTAAAAATCGCATGGCGCTTATTTTATTTTTATTTAGTGTATGGCTCTTAGTGCCGGGAGTGTCTGAGGACATGGTCGGCTCGCCAGATTTGTAGCTGCTTCTATGCGGACACCCATGGGGTGAGCTACAAGTACCGTTGCGTGTGGATGAGAAGAAATGAATAAAGATGAATGAACAAGTTCAATTTCAAGTACTCTAGTTCCAACTTTGGCTACCAGATGCCACTGACACGTAGCGATCAACTTTTGAACTTGATAGAGCGATATAACGCACACATTTGGCTACACACTACCAATTGTAGTTGTAGGTTCTTTTTAATGCCATACATCTATGACATGGGCCCGCCGGCTTTACTTCCCCTCCGAAGGAAAGCATACTAAAGGATTTTAACGCTCTTAAAAACTCCGACAACTTCGGCCGGGTTTAAACCCGCGATCTTGGGCATACCGACTACGCCACCGAAGACGCGGCCGTATGTCTTCCTTCATGGTTTTTGGGAAGCTGACATATAATTGGTAAATGTATAGGTACATCATCTTATTATATAGTGTGGGCCTTCTCTATAGAACGGAACCTCTCATGCGCCGTGAGACGGCCAAGCCACTGTGGCTAGCCGCCTGTCAACCAAGTACCGCATGGCGCTGAAACGTACGAACACATTTACTGGAAAACTTTTTGAGAAGATAAGTTTCCTCTAGGAAATGTCGATGTTTTGTTCTATACCTAATCATCTTCACGGGATACGAGATAGGCTAGAGTACTTCAGCACAAGTCGTAATTATCTCAACTGAGCTCCGTATGGAATAACTGCAATGACAGCATCCGGTACTTCCCGACCCGCTCTTGTGCAATCGGCAAATCTGGCGATTATTTAACGCTATTTACCTGTCAGACGGCCCCGGCGAGGTTCCGTTCTAGAGAGAAGGCTCTCACTGTATATACTGTAGCCTATATGAGAGAGAAGGCTGTTCAGACAGTCACGCGTGTGTTACGCGCTGTGGGTGGACTACTGCCATGAGTTTTCGTTTCCTACAATACACACGTGGTGTATCCGCGACCTTCTAGGCGAGTTCCAAGACATATTATGGAGATGGCGGTAAACGAATGGGTAGAACAATCTACAAAAGAGGCGGTTTCACTATTACCTGGACCCATGTAGAAACCTGCTAGGAATATTCGCGCTCAGTCACGCCAAGTACTGGCATTCTCGGAATCGCAGTGACCAGCTGATATTAAAACCCAATAAGTTAAACTGTATGATATCAAGGGGCGACGAAGGTTTGGCGAACCTCCTTCCGGCCTTCTCGACGAAAGGCTAGGATAGGTCAGCCCAGTCCACTCATCGTATTTGATTAATAGAGAGAACTCCCAGTTTTCAGTTGTATTCTCTGTGATTTACATTTCAACCGACTGTGTGACTCCTGCAGGTTTACGACAAAACCTTAATGTACCAGTATTATTTTTTCCATTTTTTAAAATGCTGTAGCATAATTATGTTTTTTTACAATTGACTTTGATGTCTTTCACCGTAACACAACCATATGGTAGCATGCTGAACTGCTGTGCCCAAGATAGCGGGTTCAAACCCGGCCGAAGTCGTCGGATTTTTTAAGAGCGTTAAAATCCTTCAGTATGCCTTCCTTCGGAGGGGAAGTAAAGCCGGCGGTCCCATGTCATCGATTTATGGCATGTAAAAGATCCTTCCACAGACTAAGTTTGTGTGGAGCAAATTTATAGTTAAGATTTCTTTGTAACGCTCTATTGAAGTTTCAACGTTCACCACTAGGTAGCATTGACATCTGGTGGCGAAAGTTGGAACTACTTATAATTAAACGGAACTTGTAGCTAACCCTAGGGGTGTCCGCTTGAAGCAGCTACAGTCTCAGGCGAGCCGAACGTGTCCTTGGACACTCCCGGCAATAAAAGCCATACGATAGATAGACGGTACATAAGCTTCATACTAGGGATTCATGTCAAGATTCATGGCCCCACATTAGTGGAAGCTGGTACAAAGCGACTCTGAAGTCTGTCTGTTTGTCATCGTCATTGTTTGGACCCTTTTAGCACATGTACTCGGGGATATTATTGGTTGAGATGGAGTTTGTTTTTATAGTCACATAATACATTCAATTTCGACCAAGTAATTACACCAATGACATATCATGGAACTCGATCGCTAGTTCAGTTGTTCTAGGTTATGTTTAGACTGAAATGGGATTCTTGATCCTGTCATGGACTGCTTATTTGTAGCTATTCGGCTATAGCCATATTGTCAGTGTGTGCTTCGTGTTGTGTGACTGCAACGTTGAATACCCTAGGTACAATCGAGTGGTCCGCCGAATTTAAATACGATCAATTTTTCGCTTTTTCATTGCAAGAAGCACACCACTCATCGCCATATTTAGTGCACGGCCCCAATGCATTGAGTGATGGCAAGTACAGTACATAAATGGGCGAGTTTGTTGAAATCAAGTGGAGAAACGTACATGATGAACTACACCCGGGACGGCTATCATTAATCAGTGACGATTTGGTGCGTGCGATAGATGCCAAACCCCATTACGACAGACGATTGACAATTTCCACGCTGTCATTCGAACTTCCGCAGGTTTCATAATCAGTTCTGTAGAACTTGGACTTCAGGAAATAGTGGTCTCATTGGGTTCCGAAGATGGTTATCAAGGAACATCATGGGAGTTGATTGGCACACATTTTGACTCGCTACCAGGTGGAAGGTGAAGGGAGTGGTTGGGCCTCTCCATTACAGGGACTGGAAGATGGGTGTACCGCGTGACTTCTAATTCTAACAAACACCCAAGTACACGTTGATACATGTCCACGATGTCGCAATGCCCCTAAAGAAACAATAACAAGCTAAGTCCTCCTACCAGCCAGACGAGTAAGCTATTTTATTTTATTTTCATACTCTATGAAGTCTTTTTTTTTAAATTTAGCGTATGGCTTTTAGTGCCGGGAGTGTCCGAGGACATGTTCGGCTCGCCAGTTTCGTAGCTGCTTCGAGACGGACACCCGATGGGTGAGCTACAAGTACCGTTGGGGAGGGAAGTTGGAATGGAAGGACGAGGAGTTGGAAGGTAGCGGCTGTGGCCTATAGTTAGGGACCAACCCCGGCAGTTGCCTGGAAGGAAGATGGGAAACCACAGAAGACCATCTTCAAGGTTGCCGGCGGGGGGATTCGAACCTCCTCGCCTCCCGGATGTGAGCGACTGCCAGCAGTCATGCCGTAACGACCACGGCTAACTCACCCGGTTATGAGGCCGTTGTCAGCGATGGATAAACAAAGCCCAGAATAAATACCGGGGCCTTATGTCAGACAATGCTAGAGCTCACATCGCCCGTCAAAGGCATACCCAGATCGTATAATTTGTTGCTGTTGCTTATTATTTTAGAAGCTTTGCGTGATCATGGTCATGTAACCCCGTGAACGTGAGTGTGTTTGTAATTGAGGCTAGGATTTGTGTCCTGATCTTGGAACAGTCCTGGCATTCGCCTAAAGTAGAAGTGTGAAACCACGGAAAGCCACTTCCAGGACATCTGTGGTGGGAATCTAACTCACCCCTTCTCGGTTTTGTCTCACGAGGCTGAGTAGATCCCGTTCCACGAGGCGGGAAGTGTTTCGGCACCGATGAAATGAAAACGATCGTAAGAAAATTGGCGTCCTTCGCAGGCACAGACTTGTATGAGCTCGTCGAGCGCTAGAACAACTGTTTAAATGTAAACAAAACCTGTATGAAAAATAGAAAAGACCCTGAAGATTCATTTAACAACTAATTATAAATAAATACTACCGTGATGTATCAGTTAGGCATATGCCATTAACTATACTATAGGCACTTAACCTGTAATTTTCTTTGCAAAACGACATAATAATGATGATAATAATAATAATTCAATAGCTGAATCTTATGTTCAAACTTGCAGTCCTCGACTACTTGATCGTGTACTGTACCACTCATCATAGAAAACACTTTAAGAATGATTCAACTAGCCTTAAGCTTTATTTTACATTGCTCTATATTACCCTTTCACGAATTGCCGGCTGTCGAGATGGAAACTATTCTTTATTTGCTTGTGTCACTCGTCAGCCTGCTTCGTTGACAGGTGCAGTTGCGCAAGTAGAATATTATTCTCAGCTCCAGTGGCCTCAATCATCGTTTAACTGTCTGTGGTGACATGAGCTCCTGTGACTCTTACCTGTGCAATTGCGAGGATTGTTTTGTTCGCTCTCGTCCGTGTTTTCTACATTTGAGTGGAGTAGGAATATATTAGAAAAAACATTCTTAATTCGCCCATCATTATTAATTTTTCCGTTCACAATACAGTGTGTCCGCAAATTCTCTCCGCAGCGGTGTGCTACGTGGGTCTCACTTTGCGGGACTTGTTAGGTTGGCAGTACATTCATTTCGCTGTATACGCAGTCTCACCACAGTGCTTGTTTCGTGTTGACCTTCAACTGTTGTGATAGGATGGGGAATCCCGGTTCATTATTGCTGACAGTAAGTGCCTGTGCATGGCAATGTTGACGCAGTAAGTTGTGTTCTTGCCAAGTTCTTGTGTAAACTGAGTCTAGTGGGAATGCTTACTACTGAAGAGCGTGAGTTTTTAGTGGAAGAGGTTTTCCGTGCTGGTGGATACTTTACGGAGCATGCGAGGAGGCAATTTAGTTTACGTTTTCCTGCTTCGAGGTGACCACATTGTGACACTGTACGGGATTTAATTAGGAATTGCATGTGCATTCGATTTCACGTGAACCATTGGTAAAGGTGTTGAACTATGTCTTCAAGAAAGAGGAAGGCAGTTCCAACACCAACTGTGATTGTGGTGAGTACCACATTACTGAATTATTTTAATGTAATTGTCCGTGTAACAACATGACATGAATGTACTGCCAACCTAACGCGTCCTGCAAGGTGACACCCGCGTAACTCGCGGCTGCGGGGACGATTTGCGGACACACTATATAACTTTCTAAGACAGGTAGCGCGCGCATTACTGCTTGACTTATGTGAAGACTGCACTCTGTCATCGCTGTTTCCTCCGCTTCGCCCCGTAGGGCTCCTGGTACAATAAACAACAAACGCTGCTGCAGCCACGCATAGCGGCAATTCAAATCTTGAATGGGTATAATACTGCAGATCTTTTGTCACAATTTTGTACAAAGATTTGTTTTCTGTTAATCAGCGAATATGTTCCTATGGATGTAGAACAATAGTTTCTATTGTGTTCCTAAAAAAATATATTTCAAACTTGATATTACGTTACTATGGACGCAAAGTTGACAAGTAAAAATGTATAGCAAAAGAGAAACTGTTCCGCCTAGTCAATACATTTATTTAAAACAAGTTATAAACCTGTTATTAAATGGTACATGTTTCGGGGCCTCTAGTACTGGTCCCTTCTTCAGCCATGAATAAAGATGTAAAAACCAGCATAATTAAAGATATAAAAAATACATAAAATGATAAGTGAATGGATGAACAAGAACATATTAACCATGAGAAGTAACACGAGTGCGCATAAGTAAAATGTAATACCATTGGTAGTGCTAGGTTCTTGTGAATGAACACTTATATATATCACTGTTCTAATGTTTATGCGTTTGAAAATCACTTCACTTGGGATGTATGGCCTGTTGTTTACAATGCTGTTGACTGAAACTTGCTGTTCAAGCTGGGGCTTCTGAGCTTCTAGTCTCTTATTAGCGGGAAAAAAACACTGATTGTCATGCAATGAAACACATTACCATGATGAGATGTCCAAGCGTGGAAAAAACATGCTTTACTTAGACCATCTAAAACATTTTCTTTGTTGATCTAATTCATAGAATCCGAAATCCTATTTTTCAACCAAAGCCTCATCTCTGCTTCTTGTCTTTCAGAGCACAAAGTAAAAATGTGCATTAAAATTATCTTATAAACAATAAAATTAACAATTACTATCTTTTGAAACTCTCTTCATTGGTACTAGTCGAAGTTTTAAACAGTATTGGGCGTTGCATGTAGTATTCGTCTCAAAACTCGCGTGCTAAATATAGTAACAAATAGTATCAAAACTGGAGCCTCCGTGGCTTAGGCGGCAGCACGCCGGCCTCTCACCGCTTGGTCCGTGGTTCAAATCCCGGTCACTCCATGTGAGATCTGTGCTGAACAAAACGGAGGCAGACAGGTTTTTCTCCGGGTACTCCGGTTTTCCCTGTCAACATTCCATTCCAGCAACACTCTCCACTATCATTTCATTTCATCTGTCATTCATTTAATCATTGCCCTAGAGGAGTGCGTCACGCCTCGGCAGCCGGCACAGTTCATATCCTCGCCGCTAGATGGGGGCTTCATTCATTCCATTCCTGACCCGGTCGGAGACTGGAAGCAGGCTGTGGATTTTCATTTTCAGTATCAAAACTCACGACTACAAACTACACTAGTAGCTGAAGTAACATTCTAATTAGTCTCAAAACTCACGACTCACGTGCCAGCGATGACCGCAGGAAGTATGAGCTGTACAGTGATTCAACCCATGTTTGTCCATCCAGTTTTAGAAATGGTATTTGGTTTGTATTGTTTTAACAGGAATTATCAACCTACCCCAGATCCAATTCTCCAAGTATACCACTGATTTTTATTCAAGTCATTCTGCTTGGTGTCATCAAGCAGGCCTTAAAATCTTAATTGGAATCATGATGGTCGTTATTTTGTGTTTGGATACAAAGCGACAGCCAATGGTCATTAACAAATCAATTGAAAGGCGCCTAGTAAGCACGTGGAATGCTCATAACTGCCATCCCTATCAAGTGACTAAGGTGTCGATTGTGTTGGTCCTGTACAGAAACAAATGACTATTGGCTTATTCGACAGTAATTAGAACAATATTAATAATGTTGTGGGTTTTACCTCCCTTTTAACTACTGCGGCTTTTAGAGACGCCCGGGTGCCGGAATAGTGCCGCAGTTCCGGCTGGTGCTAACAATTGACCTTTTTCCATTCAAAGAAGAACTGGCTTGGCTCGTGAGTTTTGAGACTGGCCCAGGTACAGAAACCTGTTGGAACCTACTTTTAACTCTTGTCTTAAAATTCGTGAATTTTGAGACTCATGAGTTTTAAGACTTGTGAGTTTTGAGACGACACTTGTTATTCGTAGAAATTATATAAGAAAAAGGTATGAATGGCATTGTCCCTGAATTCCTTATGTATGATTGCTTCTGTAAATCTCACGTCGAATGATATTAGGGTGGTGTTGAATGACAGAAAACTAACCCTGAATAAAAACTGAATAACCTGAGTGGAAAATAATCTAGGAGGTACCGATATACTACCGCTGATTAGATTACATCGAAGACTTAATCAGTTAATATTGCTGTGCTTTTCACTGAAGTGGTGTTCTGTTTGGGACGTTCTATTATTTTACTTTCAGTTGACTTACTTCAGTACCTTACGAGGAAAGTATCTATTGGGGTTGAAAGTATCTATTGGGGTTTCTTTAGAGCATCAAACCGCAGTGTATACCTGTTATTTAACAGTTCCGTGACAGGATAAATTAGCATTTTTCTGCATCTCGCATGGTCTTGGCTTTGCCTTTTATCGCAGATTATGTCAGGCTTAGCAGTATCTTTTCATCTAGGAGGACAAAAAAGTCAACAAATTGATCCCCGCACTCCCCTCCCTCGACGTAAGCGCGTAATTAATCGAGGTAGTTTCCCGCCATTTTCGAGCGTGCGCAGATCAATGTTGAGGGCAGATGGCGCCAGGGGCGTGTTCCCAAGTCAATAACGAGAGAGCGGGTGACCAATGATTAGCATGGCTCAAAGGTACGGGCTAAAGGATGTTCCACCGGCATAGCTCACACAGGTGAGGCGCTGACAGCGGTCATCCACACTATGATACTATATCTCAAGTACCTTTCCCAATTTCGGTATCAAATGAATAGAAATTTCTTGTGGTCCCCAGAGGATCTAGTGCAGATCTTTGTAGTTTCCCGTTGTGTCCTGCGCGTCGTGACGAGGATGTACAGTACAACATATAACTGTAAGTCGAGAATATCAGGCTAAATTAGCACACAGAGTACACAAAGCTGATAAATCACGTTGTCCTTAGCCCCACAATGAAACGGCAAAAAAGAAAATGATCCTGTATTCTATCTTAAGAACAGTGCGATGTTGTGACTTAAGAGATCGCCACCTCGGCGATGTCGTGATTTTTAAGATCGCCACCTGTGCGATGAACGTACTGTCGAGAGAAACTACGCAATCTGTGCGATGTCGAGACTGTTAAAAGATCGCCACCTGTGCGATGAACGCACTGTTGAGAGAAACGTACGCAATCTGTGCGATGTCGTGACTGTTAAAAGATCGCCACCTGTGCGATGAACGTACTGTTGAGAGAAACGTACGCAATCTGTGCGATGTCGTGACTGTTAAAAGATCGCCACCTGTGCGATGAACGTACTGTTGAGAGAAACGAACGCAATCTGTGCGATATCGTGACTGTTAAAAGATCGCCACCTGTGCGATGAACGCACTGTTGAGAGAGACGTACGCTATCTGTGCGACGTCGTGACTGTTAAAAGATCGCCACCTGTGCGATGAAGCACTGTTGAGAGAAACGTACGCTATCTGTGCGATGTCGTGACTGTTAAAAGATCGCCACCTGTGCGATGATCGCACTGTTGAGAGAAACGTACGCATTCTGTGCTATGTCGTGACTGTTAAAAGATCGCCACCTGTGCGATTAACGTATTGTTGAGAGAAACGTACGCAATCTGTGCGATGTCGTGACTGTTAAAAGATCGCCACCTGTGCGATGAACGCACTGTTGAGAGAAACGTACGCTATCTGTGCGATATCGTGACTGTTAAAAGATCGCCACCTGTGCGATGAACGTACTGTTGAGAGAAACGTACGCAATCTGTGCGATGTCGTGACTGTTAAAAGATCGCCACATGTGCGATGAACACACTGTTGAGAGAAACGTACGCAATCTGTGCGATGTCGTGACTGTTAAAAGATCGCCACCTGTGCGATTAACGTACTGTTGAGAGAAACGTACGCATTCTGTGCGATGTCGTGACTGTTAAAAGATCGCCACCTGGGCGATTAACGTACTGTTGAGAGAAACGTACGCATTCTGTGCGATGTCGTGACTGTTAAAAGATCGCCACCTGTGCGATGAACGTACTGTTGAGAGAAACGTACGCAATCTGTGCGATGTCGTGACTGTTAAAAGATCGCCACCTGTGCGTTGTACGCACTGTTGGGAGAAACGTACGCAATCTGTGCGATGTCGTGACTGTTACAAGATCGCCACCTGTGCGATGAACGCACTGTTGAGAGAAACGTACGCAATCTTTGCGATGTCGTGACTGTTAAAAGATCGCCACCTGTGCGATGAACGCACTGTAAGAGAAACGTACGCTATCTGTGCGATGTCGTGGCTGTTAAAAGATCGCCACCTGTACGATGAACGCACTGTTGAGAGAAACGTACGGAATCTGTGCGATGTCGTGACTGTTAAAAGATCGCCACCTGTGCGATGAACGCACTGTTGAGAGAAACGTACGCAATCTGTGCGATGTCGTGACTGTTAAAAGATCGCCACCTGTGCGATGAACGCACTGTTGAGAGAAACGTACGCTATCTGTGCGATGTCGTGGCTGTTAAAAGATCGCCACCTGTGCGATGAACGCACTGTTGAGAGAAACGTACGGAATCTGTGCGATGTCGTGACTGTTAAAAGATCGCCACCTGTGCGATGAACGCACTGTTGAGAGAAACGTACGCAATCTGTGCGATGTCGTGACTGTTAAAAGATCGCCACCTGTGCGATGAACGCACTGTTGAGAGAAACGTACGCTATCTGTGCGATGTCGTGGCTGTTAAAAGATCGCCACCTGTGCGATGAACGCACTGTTGAGAGAAACGTACGGAATCTGTGCGATGTCGTGACTGTTAAAAGATCGCCACCTGTGCGATGAACGCACTGTTGAGAGAAACGTACGCTATCTGTGCGATGTCGTGGCTGTTAAAAGATCGCCACCTGTGCGATGAACGCACTGTTGAGAGAAACGTACGGAACCTGTGCGATGTCGTGACTGTTAAAAGATCGCCACCTGTGCGATGAACGCACTGTTGAGAGAAACGTACGCATTCTGTGCGATGTCGTGACTGTTAAAAGATCGCCACCTGTGCGATGAACGCACTGTTGAGAGAAACGTACGCAATCTGTGCGATGTCGTGACTGTTAAAAGATCGCCACCTGTGCGATGAACGTACTGTTGAGAGAAACGTAAGCAATCTGCGCGATGTCGTGACTGTTGAAAGATCGCCACCTGTGTGATGACAGTACTGTTGAGAGACACGTACGCAATTTGTGAGATGTCGTGACTGTTAAAAGATCGCCACCTGTGCGATGAAGCACTATTGAGAGAAACGTACGCAATCTGTGCGATGTCGTGACTGTTAAAAGATCGCCACCTGTGCGATGAACGCACTTTTGAGAGAAACGTACGGAATCTGTGCGATGTCGTGACTGTTAAAAGATCGCCACCTGTGCGATGAACGTACTGTTGAGAGAAACGTACGCAATCTGTGCGATGTCGTGGCTGTTAAAAGATCGCCACCTGTGTGATGAACGCACTGTTGAGAGAAACGTACGCAATCTGTGCGATGTCGTGACTGTTAAAAGATCGCCACATGTGCGATGAACGCACTGTTGAGAGAAACGTACGCTATCTGTGCGATATCGTGACTGTTAAAAGATCGCCACCTGTGCGATAAACGCACTGTTGAGAGAAACGTACGTAATCTGTGCGACGTCGTGACTGTTAAAAGATCGCCACCTGTGCGATGAACGCACTGTTGAGAGAAACTTACGCTATCTGTGCGATGTCGTGACTGTTAAAAGATCGCCACATGTGCGATGAACACACTGTTGAGAGAAACGTACGCAATCTGTGCGATGTTGTGACTGTTAAAAGATCGCCACCTGTGCGATGAACGCACTGTTGAGAGAAACTTACGCTATGTGTGCGATGTCGTGGCTGTTAAAAGATCGCCACCTGTGTGATGAACGCACTGTTGAGAGAAACGTACGCAATCTGTGCGATGTCGTGACTGTTAAAAGATCGCCACCTGTGCGATGAACGCACTGTTGAGAGAAACGTACGCAATTTTTGCGATGTCGTGACTGTTAAAAGATCGCCACCTGTGCGATGAACGCACTGTTGAGAGAAACGTACGCATTCTGTGCGATGTCGTGACTGTTAAAAGATCGCCACCTGTGCGATGAACGCACTGTTGAGAGAAACTTACGCTATCTGTGCGATATCGTGACTGTTAAAAGATCGCCACCTGTGCGATGAACGTACTGTTGAGAGAAACGTACGCTATCTGTGCGATGTCGTGACTGTTAAAAGATCGCCACCTGTGCGATGAACGCACTGTTGAGAGAAACGTACGCAATCTGTGCGACGTCGTGACTGTTAAAAGATCGCCACCTGTGCGATGAACGCACTGTTGAGAGAAACTTACGCTATCTGTGCGATGTCGTGACTGTTAAAAGATCGCCACATGTGCGATGAACACACTGTTGAGAGAAACGTACGCAATCTGTGCGATGTTGTGACTGTTAAAAGATCGCCACCTGTGCGATGAACGCACTGTTGAGAGAAACGTACGCAATCTTTGCGATGTCGTGACTGTTAAAAGATCGCCACCTGTGCGATGAACACACTGTTGAGAGAAACGTACGCAATCTGTGCGATGTCGTGACTGTTAAAAGATCGCCACCTGTGCGATGAACGCACTGTTGAGAGAAACGTACGGAATCGGTGCGATGTCGTGACTGTTAAAAGATCGCCACCTGTGCAATGAACGTACTGTTGAGAGAAACGTATGCAATCTGTGCGATGTCGTGACTGTTAAAAGATCGCCACCTGTGCGATGAACGTACTGTTGAGAGAAACGTACGCATTCTGTGCGATGTCGTGACTGTTAAAAGATCGCCACCTGTGTGATGAACGCACTGTTGAGAGAAACGTACGCAATCTGTGCGATGTCGTGACTGTTGAAAGATTGCCACCTGTGTGATGAACGCACTGTTGAGAGAAACGTACGCAATCTGTGCGATGTCGTGACTGTTAAAAGATCGCCACCTGTGCGATGAACGTACTGTTGAGAGAAACGTACGCAATCTGTGCGATGTCGTGACTGTTGAAAGATCGCCACCTGTGTGATGACAGTACTGTTGAGAGAAACCTACGCAATTTGTGAGATGTCGTGACTGTTAAAAGATCGCCACCTGTGCGATGAACGCACTGTTGAGAGAAACGTACGGAATCTGTGCGATGTCGTGACTGTTAAAAGATCGCCCCCTGTGTGATGAACGCACTGTTGGGAGAAAACTACGCAATCAGTGCGATGTCGTGACTGTTAAAAGATCGCCACCTGTGTGATGAACGCACTGTTGAGAGAAACGTACGGAATCTGTGCGATGTCGTGACTGTTAAAAGATCGCCACCTGTGCGATGAACGTACTGTTGAGAGAAACGTACGCAATCTGTGCGATGTCGTGACTGTTAAAAGATCGCCACCTGTGCGATGAACGTACTGTTGAGAGAAACGTACGCATTCTGTGCGATGTCGTGACTGTTAAAAGATCGCCACCTGTGTGATGACAGTACTGTTGAGAGAAACGTACGCAATCTGTGCGATGTCGTGACTGTTAAAAGATCGCCACCTGTGCGATGAACGCACTGTTGAGAGAAACGTACGCATTCTGTGCGATGTCGTGACTGTTAAAAGATCGCCACCTGTGCGATTAACGTACTGTTGAGAGAAACGTACGCAATCTGTGCGATGTCGTGACTGTTAAAAGATCGCCACCTGTGCGATGAACGTACTGTTGAGAGAAACGTATGCAATCTGTGCGATGTCGTGACTGTTAAAAGATCGCCACCTGTGCGATGAACGTACTGTTGAGAGAAACGTACGCATTCTGTGCGATGTCGTGACTGTTAAAAGATCGCCACCTGTGCGATTAACGTACTGTTGAGAGAAACGTACGCATTCTGTGCGATGTCGTGACTGTTAAAAGATCGCCACCTGTGTGATGACAGTACTGTTGAGAGAAACGTACGCAATCTGTGCGATGTCGTGACTGTTAAAAGATCGCCACCTGTGCGATGAACGCACTGTTGAGAGAAACGTACGCATTCTGTGCGATGTCGTGACTGTTAAAAGATCGCCACCTGTGCGATTAACGTACTGTTGAGAGAATCGTACGCATTCTGTGCGATGTCGTGACTGTTAAAAGATCGCCACCTGTGCGATGAACGCACTGTTGAGAGAAACGTACGCAATCTGTGCGATGTCGTGACTGTTGAAAGATCGCCACCTGTGCGATGAACGCACTGTTCAGAGAAACGTACGCAATCTTTGCGATGTCGTGACTGTTAAAAGATCGCCACATGTGCGATTAACGTACTGTTGAGAGAAACGTACGCAATCTGTGCGATATCGTGACTGTTAAAAGATCGCCACCTGTGCGATGAACGCACTGTTGAGAGAAACGTACGCATTCTGTGCGATGTCGTGACTGTTGAAAGATCGCCACCTGTGCGATGAACGCACTGTTCAGAGAAACGTACGCAATCTTTGCGATGTCGTGACTGTTAAAAGATCGCCACCTGTGCGATTAACGTACTGTTGAGAGAAACGTACGCAATCTGTGCGATGTCGTGACTGTTGAAAGATCGCCACCTGTGCGATGAACGCACTGTTGAGAGAAACGTACGCTATCTGTGCGATGTCGTGACTGTTAAAAGATCGCCACCTGTGCGATTAACGTACTGTTGAGAGAAACGTACGCAATCTGTGCGATGTCGTGACTGTTGAAAGATCGCCACCTGTGTGATGACAGTACTGTTGATAGAAACGTACGCAATTTGTGAGATGTCGTGACTGTTAAAAGATCGCCACCTGTGCGATGAACGCACTGTTGAGAGAAACGTACGCAATTTGTGAGATCTCGTGACTGTTAAAAGTAAACTTTACCATAGCCCGTTTTACATTGCACAGCGAAAAATTACCCTTTCATAAAAACATAAGTAGGTTGGAGTAACGTTACAATAATGGTTTTGAATACCAGTATTTACAGAAAAATAACAGAGGCATCCGAGGATGTATCTAGAAAGTCAATGAGAAAGATTGGTTTGGTGGGGAATGTGGCTATTAGGGATTATCACTACGTTTGGAAAAGCCAGGAAGGATTATAATGTTTCGAAAAGAATTTCCATGCTAACCTGCGATACCATACAATGTTCTACCTAGAATTTTGTGAATGAACGCCATAGAATGATGGCTCTCCTTGTGTGGTCTTGGGGTAGGCCTATATGCTATATTGAGACTCCCAACCGATAGGAACTAGGTTCGAAATCTGGCTCTGTCACTAAATTTAATTCTGGTCTGTTGGCTGGATCGGAGTTGACAAAGTTTCTTGGGGATAAGAGATAGATGGGTTCGATTCCCTCCATGGCTGTCCTAAAAGTTGTTTCCTATTTCTACTGCAGGTGAATGTACAATTTAAATTCATCCTGGCTGCGTGGCTCAGCGGTATCGTTCTCGCCTGCTGCTCCCAAGGTTGCAGGATGGAATCCTGGTGCAGTCAGTTAGCATTTGAGGGTGCGCAAAGGCGAGGGAGCCGTGTCAGTATATTTACTGGCACGTTAAAGATCCCCTTCGGGGCGAAATTCCGGCATCCCGGCGTCTCTAAAAAGTAGTTAAAAGGGACGTAAAACCAATAACATAATTATTAATTTAAATTCAGGCCACGGTTACTTCCTTCCCAATTACGAAAATACAATAGGAAGCAGGGGATGCACCTACCAACGACGTTTGAACACTCCTCTTCGATCAACTATGACACAAAATAGACTTCGTAGACATAAAATCCTTTTCGCTTCGATAGTGACGAAACATTGTTATCATATAGGTTTGTAACAACCGTGCTATTCGATCATTACAACTTTTCTTAAACACTTCAATGAAGTAACTAGAGAGCGGATCTATATGAAAAGTAAGATGTGAAACCAAAACGCAAACCTTATTTATTGCGTTAAGTCACGCACCACGACTGCAATGGATTGCTGGAGCTTTGCATTTCAGCTGCACCGATGTCCTTTTTCGGTGGCTATAACCAAGTTCGCAAATTTCCGGACGCTGGAATCCCGCACACGGATGGTTAAAAGGTGGACTCGAAGGTGGGTTGTGCTCACATTGTGGACGATGAAATATGAAGATCTCTTTGCCACAGGCCTGTAGTGTTCTCACTGCTATAAGGTGTACGACTCCAGTTTCGTGTGTGTACTGACTCTTTCAGTTCATTGCAGTCAATTGCTTCATGTTTCCCCGCAACATCTGAATTCACGACCTTCTAGCTGGGTTGTGCAACGCTGACACTAGAATATCTTTCCTTTGAGTACTAGCTAGTTACGGCATTCTGGGAAACTCTGTGGCTAGATGATTCAAGACCCAATAAATTTAGAGCCATCGAGGAAACTATTCGTGTACGGCGGAGCCCCTTTTAGGCTAGGAGGGTGTCCCGTAATTTTATGCATATTAACGTCCACTCATTCATAGTTGTCGAGTCGCATTCACCGTGACTCGCATTTTGACTTAGTGGATCTCGGTGACCTTGATCTGTGGGTTACGCTCAATCTCATTAGCCTATAATGCGGTGACTACTGATCTTGTCGTCCTCTTATTGGGAGAGAAATTGTATTTTCTGTTAGATTATTACATTTTTTATTCCGTGTATTTTTATTTTTTATTTGTGTACTAGCTGTTACCCGCGGCTTCGCCCGCAATAACATTTGGAATCCCGTTATAACATTAGTTATATAGATAGATAAGCAAGGGTCCTAGTGGAAAATAATTCTATCACCTGAAACCAAAAATGCATGGGATGAAAAAAAAAAAAAACATCAAAATATCATGTTGGTTTCGGACCCTAAAAGACGTGAAAAATACAATAAAAGTATTAAAAAAAGCAATTTTTTGAAATTTCATTCGAATCAATTTTTATGTCATTCCTGGGACTTAGAAAAGTACAAAAAGTACAAAATCAAAGTACAAAATCATTAATAACTCCCTAAGTATTCGTCGTATGATGAAATAGAAAGAGACAAAAAAGATGTAATGTGTTATTGTCTACAACATAGGCCATGTATAATTTTCCACTCAGACATATTACCTGGTTTTTTTTCTCAGAATGTCACCCCTCCCCATGGGCCCCTTAAATTTGATTTATGAAAAAAAAAACGGTCAAACACCTATTTACTTATTTTTTATGCTGATTTTTTTCCGCTGAGTTTCAAACTCCTCGCCTATGTCGTTTAGGAGATACACGCTCCGTTAGGAATCCTTCACCCCCCACTTTTCACCCCTTTCACCTCATAATATACACCACATCGAAAAACCCTCAGACACGTGTCTTCTTATTTTTAATGATGATTTACATGCCGAGTATCACGTCCCCCTATGAAACCAATCGGGAAATGCAGGTCTACCCCTTAACACCCCTTTAGAACCTGAATATCCAAAAATCCTTTCTTAGCGGGCGTTTGCGGCCCTTGAGGAAGCTGCATACCAAATTTCATTCCAATGCGTTCGGTGGTTTCTGAGATTTCGTGATGAATGAATGAGTGGTATTTGAACTTAGCTATTAGGCAGTTTTCTTATTTTGACATCCACGTCTAAACTGCTTAAAGAAAAAGAATCGTATTTTAACTAAGCAATGAGGGGACAGACGGCCCCGAAGTTTCCCCCTTTAAACAACAACAATAATAATAATAATGAACCCTGAGAAACCTCATATCAAATAATTTTTGCATATCCGGTTCCTTAGCTTTGTTCAGAATTTGAAGGATTAAGTTTTGTCTGTGTTCTGTGATCCTGTCACCTGAAAACCTTTAATTCCATATTCTCCGTTCGTAACCAGTTTTCGCTATTGCAATCCCACCATTAGGGGGCTACGAAAACGAAGGCTTGCATAGTGTTGCCAATATAAACTTGTGGAAAAACGCTAGGGAGTAGCGAAAGGTTGTTAGATCCTTGTGTTATCAATACAGAAAAGTTAATTCTGCACCATTCGAACTTCAAACATTCTCTAAATCTCTATTTAAATATATCTTGTCGCCAAAATATCTGTAAAAACTCTGGATGTAGTGATTCGTTGCTCAAGTTGGGAACACAACTCGCATAAGAATGAGAAAAGCATGGAACGACGAATTATAATGCTGCTGTTGTGAGCATTCGTTGGCTAGCCCTTCCACTGTCAGCTTTTAGTGTTAAGAGAAACATACGATAATGATTGGTACAAAAGTAAAAAGGAAAGTGGGAAATAAATGATCCATTTCCAATAATTTTGAAGTTATTTCGCATTTCTTCGTGTAAAGTAAGTGATTTTCCGATTTCGTTAATGTTATAAAACTATGGTATCAATACCTGGTATTACGCATGAAATGGACAGCGTGTTGGCTAGTTCACATCGCACTGGCATGGAGGCAACAGGTGCTATTGAGGTAGCGTGTAAGATACTGCGATATTTCAGTGGCCGGTATGAACGCGTGGTAAAAGATGGCTATGTTTGTCTTGTAAGAGTTATGTGATACTATTTTCCTTTCTTGATACTAGAGTTACTCGTTTGTTGATTATATATTATTTTACAATTACATAATTTTAAATGTCGTAAGTTCAGTTTGCTTTATTTTCTATTAAATAGTAATTCTTGAGCGTTTAAACACATCCTGTTCTATTGGACCTTACGTTGGAAAAATTGGAAATGGAAATACATTAATTGTTTGTTACCATTCGTACTGGGCTTCAATGGCGTCGGCTGTGTAGCATGCACCACGTGATAAAATATTATGCTGTTTCCGTCGCACTTATTGCAGGTCTCTCTAATTTGTCTTCTATCTTCTCGCGCTAGTGTTACAATACGGTAATCCTCCTCCTGGAATTGTGCCTCGGCCGTGAAGAAATAGTTAAAGTGACGGTTAATTTGTCACTTCGGAGGAGTGATTAATAGTCGTTAACAGGATTGACGGGCTTTGAGCGTTATTCACTTGGCATTATAATGCACCTGATTTTGTAAGATCTGACTGGCTAGTTACCACCCTACCGCCCAGGATTAATTAGCTCGACGTTAGCAGAGAGGGTAAGTGGAAGGGAGATAATCCACTGCTAGTTAGTTATTGAGATTTCAAGGGGCGGAACTACGAGGTCATCTGCCCCTAAAATGCATTGCTAACATCAGATGTAAATTTAGGATTCGTTTTAGTGCAATGGCACTTCATTACATGTGCACGATACAAACCTGTGAGGTGAACACAAAACGAGGTGCAGAATGATGTTAAAAATAATTATGATTTAATCCAAAAAGAGAACAAGATGGATGGTTAGTTCCTCAGTTTAGGAGCTGCGACAACGCGGTCGTCTAGCCCCGTGTACTTTGGGTATGTGTCGAATCTGCTGATAACCGGTGTTAATTGTGATGGCTGTATTAGTGTGTGTTTCCTGTAATTCAGGTAAGGACTGCAGACGGTCAATTTTAAGTAGTCAGCGACCTCTAGCTATGAACTTGGCTAGATTCCAGCGCAACCTGACGGTGAACGTTAGAACTTATAGAGCGTTACTCAAATTTAACCTACACATTTAGCTTCAAACGATTGTAGTTAGTGGAAGGTTCTTTTACATGTCACAAATCTAAGACACGGGCCCGCCGACTTTACTTGCCCCCTGAAGGAAGGCATACTGATGGATTTTAACGCTCTTAAAAATCTGACGATTTCGGCCGGGTTTGAACCCGCGATCTTGGGCATTGACAAGAAAGCAAGAGAGGTAATGTTCCTGAGTGTTGCTCTGAGCGATAAAGCAAAAGTAATTGCGTTGGCTGATGGTCTTTAAAGCCTCGTTCACACCGGCAGATTTGTTTGCAGACTGTATGTAGATTGTTTGCAGACTGTATGCAAACTGTTTGATGTATACTACTTTGGAGTCTGCAAACAGTCTCCATACAAGTCTGCATACAGTCGGCAGACTGTTTAGAAACATTGTATCCGATACAAGTATGTTACTTGGTTTGCGCCCACACCAGAATTAGACCTCTAGTCCACACAGTCAGTGCTTCTACTGATGCCGAGTGAAGAAGACTTACTTTTGGCTTGTGCGCGTTTTGTATGTGTCTACTTGTTTGAAAAGCGTTTGCGACTTCTTGCAAAGCATCCCGCTTTTTATTGCGATTTTTGTACTCTAAACACGTCGCGTCCCACAAAACAGGACGGGCGTGAAACTCTTCAATTAATTTGATTGTCTGTTCCTGATTCCAAGAAGTCATTTTGGGACTATCACCAGGAGCACAGTTTTCCTATCAAATTTTAAAACTAAAAACCAAATATCTACTTTTGCCACACACAATTCAGTATGACTCCATCCGCTCTGTGATCCGCTCGAAAGGCAACTGGCTACTGGATGCGTCTGTGGTTTGTATCCGGTCTCCAGTTTCAAAACACGTCCACACAGGAAGACTTGAGACAAAACACTTGTTTCTTGTATGCGTGTTTTCCATTTCGTTGGAAAACAGAAAACATTGTATCTTGTTTCTAGAAACATGAGATTTGTTTGTCATTAATTTGTATGTCAATTGTATGCAGACTGTTTGCAAACTGTATGCAGACTGTTTCCAAACATCACTCGAGTCTGAAATGTCTCTCCCGATTGTATGTAGAATGTTTTCAAAAAGTCTGCAAACATCTCGCATACAAATGAGAAACATTTGGGAAACAGTCTGCATACAATGTTTCTGGAAACAAATCTGCCGGTGTGGACGAGGCTTTAGAGTTTGTAAACATTAATTTTTGGTTGCGCACATTGTTCTACCAATTTGAAAAGTACCCGGTATGTATGTATGTCTGCTTGCTCTGCTGCTTCTTAATAGTTATCACTTATCAGTATCACTTACAAGTGTCCAGGTTTAGGTGTCATATTAGTCGGGACGGGGGACAGTTATCGGATTATCGATTAGTGCGAAGCGGCTATGGCTCTAGAGACTTTTGGCGATGCCGTTACTTCCGGTGGCACGCGCCTGCCAGGTGAGATAGACAGGTGTGGGACAACAGGTGTTCTTGGAGCACTACTCATCTTTTGCTAGCAGGTGGGAACATGGAAGAAAACAAAGGAAGGCTTATGCACATCATATTAGAGCTGTAACTTGCGCTCGAGTGGCCTTTGGTTGAGTTGATTCATTTTATGTCTCACTTTTAATGGCAATAAAATGTATTTCGCCTTGTAAATGTGAGGCTCATTGATGCAGGGACATACCTGTCCCCGCTGTAGGTGGTACGTTCAGTTTGTAAACATTGCCTGTCATATTGCGGAAACTAATCCAGTATCGCAGTTAAGAGAAGCCGCTTGTTTCCCCCTCCACTTGCCCACAGCTGTCTAGCGTCGCGTGCCACACTACGTTAGCTGTGCTCCCTCCGGTTTGTATCCATGGCAACGGACTCCCTTCCCCTCACCTGCTCTGTCCCTGTTGCACCAGCACTCAAATCCCGTAAGTGTCTCTCTGTCGCTCAATTCGCTCCCTTCCCCGCCGGCTTCAATGCGCAGCCGCAGTGGTAGCCATTACAGCGAGCCCGCCAAACCGAACCAAAGCCAGAGTTGGATGACAGCATGTTTCAAGGCCTACTGTGTTGTGCGGGGCCTGCTGATGCAGTGTCTGTGGATTACTCTTCGAGTGTTAGTGTGGTGTATACATCATTCTGTGCACAGTTTAGTGAAGTGCAGATGTTTAGTGTTCTTGTGTGAGTGTCTGGTGTGGTGAATCAAGTCTTTGTGTGTATCAGCGTTCGAGCAATTGATCACCAGCGTGATTGGTGCGCGTGCGCTGAGAACCATTTCCGGTGCATGTGGGAGTAAACGGACCTTGTTTAAAGTCCACTGCTGGGGTAAGAGGACATTTTGAATTCTCTTTTTACTCAGCCTTGAGGCACTGCTCTGCTGTATATACGGTTTCCTTCGCCTCACTGCTTTGTTTATGCCCTTCAAGTAATACGTTGCATAGACCCCACTGTGCTGCTGCCATATCGCTCGTCCTTTGTTCGCTTGATCATTATTATTCATGGTGGACGTTTGGTAGTTGTACGAACATTTTCCATAAATGCAGGCTATATGTCGACACACAGCTTCTTGCTCTCACAATCAAATGTACAGTCTGTCGCAAAAGTAAGTGTATAGTTCTGGTGGACTTGTACAATCATTATGCTACGGAACAATCGCTCTAAGAGAGATTCAAACTTTTATTTCACGTTCAAGTATCGAGCACAAACTGTCTCAAGACTCAAGAGGGCTTAACTTGACAGCTGTGCAACCTGCCTACCGGACTCATAACAACCGTCAAGTTGGAATACGATAGATGCGAATTAAATTCTAGCACCCTCAACGCAGTGATCGTAACTGTGGACGTGTTAATATAGTCGTAGGATAGTCCGCGTTCAACCTGAAGAGTATATATCCTGTCACGTGCGATTTGTCAAGAGGTCTACAAGGAGTTGCGATTAAATGTGAGGTACTGGTAGTGAAGGCTCTGCTTCTAATAGGCGGTGTGGTGTGCTTAGGCCAGCCATGTTTGTTTTTCTTGTTAATGTTTTTATCGTTTTATGTATTTGTTTTGTTTTGTGTGCGTGTGAAGCGCTTCACGTGCACAGGGCGTAGAGCAACAGGGGAAAAACTGCGAATATAGTAACGTTATCAAAACAACCGTGTTGTTGGACTCAGAAATCGGTAAGTAATGACATTAGTGAGTGTATCAGCATATCATGCTATCATCAATCATAATAATAGTCTTCATCTTAATGTCATGACTACAGTATCGGGCTGTTTTACCGCGTCCGGTTTGTAATTTACAGGCCTATCGAACTTGCGTATGACAGTTATCGCCAAGAATGCGTTTAACGCCCCTTTGAATGTTCTGGCTTTAGAGCCGGAATTCAGCCTATTTTTGCGAGTCAATAAATCAACTGACTTCGGTCTCTGTTGTGTCTGTTATGTAGTCAGTCCGGAGGCTGGTCGGATCCTCAAAAAGTACCACCGTAGGTTGCGGCGTGTACTAGGTAAGGTGAGGATTGAAGTAATGTATAATTAATGAATGTTTAGACTATTAATTCAATTTATTGACATCAAGTGTAATAAAATGATTAAATAGCCATTGGAGCAAACGTCGATAAGGAAGCTCTTAAATGATTAAGTTCATATCACTATGTATTGCTGTTCTTACTGATTCATGAGCAACACTGGCCCTATGAGTAGACCTTTCACAGCGCCCGCAGGCACGCGCTAACTCAGTACCACAGACTGCCAGAATGGGATTGACATTTGGCCGGAAATTCCACGTCAGTCACCACCCCTGTGCCTCTTGGCTAATCCAAGTTCGCATACTTGATGTCATAACATTGCAATATCACAGCCCACGTGCTTCGGTGCCTGGTTAGGTGTATGGCTTGTACAGTGTGATCGCTATAGTAATGCTGCTTTAATAATTGTCTGTATAGTACGGTAGGGTAGAACATCAGTAGTTGAAAGTAATTAGTAACTTATATTTGTGTGATTTGATTCAGTTTTCATTCACATTAACTGTCTATTTTCATATTATATTTCGCTATGTCGGAGGTGGGTACGGTGGCTAAGCGAAAGGGTGAACTGAAAACCACAGGGCGAGGAATCGTTCTGCGAGGTCAGTCCCGTGAATTGGTTTGTACTTTATGGGGATATTTCGAGAAGGAGAGAGATAACGGCGGTCCTTTAGTGCTATCCTTCAAATGGTAAGTTCCTGTGTTTTTTAATCTCTGAACTGACAGTTCACCTTCACTTATGTGTGTGTTTTCTTAAACATGATTTTGCTTTGAGTAACAACTTGCTCTCTCCAAAGTTAAAGCATAGCTTGAAACGTTAAGCTATGTAGCTGACATGAGGAATGTTACAGGCCGGACGTTTGTTTTAGACGATTGCCCTTAACCTTGAAGCCTGCGGCTTCACTTTTGTCACCACCGATCTGATGTAATGGAATTCCAGACTTGAGCACGTGGCGACACCGACTTGCAGGCAGTACAGTCAACTTCGAAGTATTGTATGACGCGGAAGTACACGTTGCGTATTTACGAACATAACGTCATTATATTTGCCAATGGCTGTACTTCAGTAGAAGTGTGAGACAGCTTTATCAATCATCGGACCGCTTGGGGCAGCTGATAACAACACAGGTACTGCAGTAACTCGCCTCCAGGCTTCCATTAAGATTTTTCACTCGTCTAAAACAAACGTCCGGCCTGTAATAGTGCCACATTGAAAACTAACAAGCTTATTGACAGCGTTATGACTAGTGCGTATAGCAATAATGGTAGTGAGAACTGATGAAATCCCGGGACCTTCTTCTCGAACATACGGTACTTACAAAAATAAAAGGCATGTGAGTAAATATTGCTCGCGTTTAAGTGCAAACCTTGCCTGAATATTTCGTACGCAATATAGGAGCAAAATCCTCTTTCATGCCTGAAGCAGCAGACTACCATAGAAAAAATGTACGCTAACATTATTGTAAGTTATCGAGAATTCGAAATAATTAGTTCATTCAACTCGCTATAATATATTAAATAACTCATTTGCCCATGCGCGCGTAGTAGGAGCGAGCAGTTTGGCAACCTCGTTCTCAGACCCACGGCCGTGTCAGACCACATGGCGAGGCGAGAACTGTCAATCCCATTCTGGCAGTGTACAGAAACCTTTGTAATATAATCACAGCTGAATGAGCCATTTTAATCTAGCCTGTGCCGAGAGACAGTGTGTAGGTCTACGCACACGTAAATGCTAACCTATTGTGCCGGGGTTTTATCACATTTCCTTGGGCTCGGAGAATGAGCCCGTTGTGCCACTGTCTATGTAGAGTTGCTATTTTATAGTAGAGCCATTATTACTTCCGACTTGACGTTTCAGTGCTAGGCTAGAGTTTCGTTCACTAAATCGCGACATCGCGAACGAAACTCAATTTGTTGTGATATATCGATTTGAATGGCTGCCTGTGATTGTCTAGTTAAAGTCTAGTCAGAAGGAATTCTGACCGCTAGATAACTCTAAGGTAACACTGAAACGTCAAATCGGAAGTAATTATGGCTTTACTATAGTGGCATGTCATGTGTTCCACCTTCATCTTTCAAGGCCTAGTATAGCTGTATCATAGAACTAGAACCGTAAGCTGACAGGTATAAGTGTCGGTTGCGCTACGAATTCCTGAATGGCTGACTATATAAAAGTAAGTTGTTTGACGAGGAGTGCGCCTATAATATTCATCGAATATACTCGCTAGATGGTGAATGGCCTCAATCTTCCGCTCTTTAAAACGGCACGCACCATATTATATACTAACATAGCCTAATATAAAAATTAGGCTTTTTTAAATATATTTATTTTTGTCCAAATCACCCATATCCACTTTAATTTTTGCTATTGCCTCGATGCCACCTTCGTTTAGTAAAGAGACAGATTCGTGCTAGTGTTATTGGTTACCATCCCTAAGATCTCTGATTCCATTCCAGGCTCTGCCAAGATATTTAATTCTGAGTCTGTCTTCGAAGAAGTGTTTTTCAGTGATTTTTTGAAGACTGCAAGATTTTTATTTTATTTCATTTATTACTATAAAATTAATAGCGACTGTTGGATTATACCTACAATCTTTTATATTCTCTGCCCGCCGTGTTAGAAATTATCATAGATGTTTTCAGTAACGTGGCAAGATGTCAGTAGCATAGGTTTCTAGTAGAAATCGTGAATGTTACTAGGTTTTTTTTTCCTTGCCTCTCTTGTTTACACCTGAACATTCATCTTCAATTTGGCTCCAGCTCTGTGTCTTGTTGAAATTCCAGAGAACCGTTCTGCTTTCTTGTGTCTTTCCATTAAGGATAGTGCCTGACAAAAGATTTTCGAAGTGAAATATCACGTCCTCTGGTTCGGATTCCACGTAAATATTGAGGTTCACGGTCGCGAGATTAACGGTCACGCAAAACTACAACCTTCCTTCCTTCCTTCTTTATTTTCTGGAAGCCAGGTATGTTTCTTAATGATGGATTAGTGTATAGGCTACCTGTTGAGTAAACCTTGAAAATGGACCGCAGTTGGGATTCTATCCCGGGAAGGCGCATTTGCCGCTTTCACTTCCGCGTACTTCGCCAGTCTTATTTGCAATAATTGCAAAGAATTAAGAATTATTCTTATATGAAGAGAGAAAGAAGAATAGCTAGAACATGCATAAATAAAAAAATATCAGAAAGATGGACAATGGCGGATAGTACCAAATGAAGTGGTATACAGAGAACTGGAGCCCATCACTGATACTATTCGGAAGAAAGGGATTTCTTTTTTGGTCACATTATGAGGACACCGGAAACCAGATTATCTAGATAAATTGTAGAGAAACTTTGAAATACGAAACAACACGTAGGATGGATTAAGGAAATTAGAGAAGGTATGAAGGAATTAGAAATAACCTTGGATGACTTGCAAAACAAACAAAAAAGAAAGATATAAAAATAAGATTTCAAGCAAAAATAGACAAACGTCATACAGTAAAGAGGGTATTTACAGATAAGGAACGCCCGAGAAGATCAGAGCGAATAAAAAGCTACTGGGCGACTCTGAAAGAAAACTTACTGAAGTGGTCCAATGAGGCCGTAGTAGAAGAAGAAGAAGAGAGCATTGGAGTTCAATTCACTGGATAACCTATCGGTGATATGACCTTGATTATTGGCAAGATACACCAGAGCTTTCTATACATCATATTTTATGTATTTTGTACCTGTTCGTATAACTTTCTGTAAGATAAAATTGTCAAGATATGTAAAAAAGCTCCACTGATGGTTTATTCCGTTTTAACGTATCATGTACTCTTTGAAATACGTTGGAAGTTTCTTCCGCCTCGATGTTTTGATTTTTCTAAGCGAAACCTGTATCAAACACTCGCAAGGCCTGAAACTTTGAACAATAATGTCCATAATATGGTATTGCAGTGGCGGCAGTTGTTGCACGTCTGTGCGCCTAGAACATTAAGTTATGTGCGAAGGAAAACATTGTTCTGTAGTTAACTCGTGGGGCCAGCTGCATTTTCAACGGCATCGTTCCAATACCTCTAAACCAGAATTAAATTTATTGGCAGACCCGAGAATCGAACCAGGGTGGCAGCCAACGACGCTAACTACTACAGTCAACGCAGACATTTTTTGTTTTGTCATTGATGACCAGTACACCATACGGCATAGGGTACACAGGTTATTCTGGCAGGTGTACGACTGCTTCGAATCGGCCGGGCTCTCACGGGTACACACCAGTTACATGTGTGCGAGGGAAAACAGGTTGTTCTAAAGTTCGTGTAGGCTCACTAGCAGCATGGGTGATTTGAATGTCAACAATAGCGTTCCAGTAGCCGAAACTAGAACTTAATTTCGTGGCCGAGTCAAGAATCGAACGGGGGTGATAGCCAGCTATGCTAACTACCACGAGGTGTGCGGTAGGCAGGTGTGAACGACTGCTTTCCGTTCGCTGGGCTTCCTCGGGGTCACGCTAGTTCCACTCCACATTGGAGTTCATGTTACTCTACACGTCTTGAGATCTTTAAAAATTACAGTTTCAGTCAGGGCTAAATCGAGTTACCTCTAAGTATGCGAAATTCATACCAAAGAAAAAGAAATCCCTCTCGGCACGCCGGAAGGCGGAGGTAGATTTCACCGGGCAAACTAGGGGATAGGCGAAAATAGCAAAATATGGGGGGTTTTCGTAGAAGGACCGGACCTAATTGTATACCTCTTATTATGAGAAAGTATTTTACAATTGGAACTGAATAACCTTTGTTTTTTTGTCTTTTTATGCATATATTTTTTAACATTTTATTGTAATCCTTTCGTCATTTGGGGTCACTGGTGGTCACACTGTCCTTAGGGGGCGTGGTGGCGCAGCGGTCAAGCTGTCGGCCTCTCACCAAGGTGGACTGGGTTCGATTCCCGGTCAATGCATGTGAGATTTTCGAAGTGAAATGCCTTGTCCTGTGTTTCGGAATCCACGTAAAAGAAAAAGGTCCCGTGGCTCATAATCACAAGATTCACGGTCACGTAAAACTACAAGGTTTCTTCCTTTTTTTTTTTTTTTTTTTTTACACTGCCCTTATTCAAGGTTTCGACTCTGATGTGTAACTATCTAAAGGTCTGTTACTTCTTCACGCAAAATGTTATCTCCCGCAGAGATGTTGGTTGGTTCCTCAGTTTAGGGCCTGCGACAACGTGGTCATGTAGCCCCGTGTACTTTGGGTGTGTGTAAAATCCGTCTGATAACCGGTGTTAATTGTGATGGCTGTATTAGTCTGTAATTTAGGTAAGGATTGCAGACGATCAATTTCAAGTAGTAGTTCCTACTTTTGCTACCAAATGCTACCTTCGACACTTTGATGTGAAATTGGCTACTAGATGCCACCGCAACTTTCACCTAGCAACCAACGTTGGAACTTAGATCATTAATCAATTCTAACCCGCAAATATTGCTTCACACAGTTGTAATTAGTGGAAGGTTCTTTTGCGTGCCATAAATCTGACATTGGCCCGCCGCTTTACTTCCCCTCCGAAGGACGGCATACTGAGGGATTTTAACGCTCTTAAAAAATCCGACGACTTCGGCCGGGTATGTACCCGCGATCTTAGTCATATAAGTTCAGCATGCTACCAACTACGCCACCGAAGCCGCTTCCCACAGGGACAGATGGGAAAACAGAATGTGCAGAGGCGTTGATGTGGCAACCTCTGATGGCTTTTCCACTGCCATCGTAATGTACAGGCCGTAAGGCTCCTACTGTGACGTCACGCCTAGGGTCGTTATAGTCGCAGCAGCAAGTCAGATAGCTCCCTTCACACGCAGTCTCTTCAAACCTAATATAAATAACGCTCCCGCTTCAAGACGTAGAAAAATAGCAACGCTATTTAGGCCTGATTGGTACTTCCATCCGTTACCACTACATACGCCTAATTATCGCTCCGCTTGTTCGAATCCGGCCGATGTAGCTGGTATTTTGAGAGTGAACAAAATGGTACATTGCCGGTACATTTACTAGGACGTTGAAACACACAAACAGGACTAAATTGCAGTATTTTGACGTCGAGAATAAGATCTATTCTTGGCCATTTTCTCGTTGTTCACCGCTTTGAAAAGGTTTATGGTAGATGCCTGAGAAAACCCCACATCACTCTTGGCTATTCAACAGATGGAAATGAAAATCCACTGCCTGCTTCCAGTCTCCGACCTGGTCAGGAATGGAATGATGGTTCTTGGCATTTTTTTAAAATTCCGAAATCATTTTGCTCATCCCTTGGCGTACCGGTGGGTCATATCAAAAATTATTTCAGACGAAAGTTTTAGGTAATAATTAGAGGCGTATTGACAGTTATTGACAGTTTTAAAATGGCTTTGAAGTTGTGCCTATTAAGAGAGAGATGATTTTTGTTTCTCTAAAAGCAATGGTTGATGCTATCAAAAAACGTTTCAAACATACATTTTTGGCCCTTATCCGACACATAGTATGAACTTTAAGTGGATTCGATATTTCACATAATTATTGAGAGAGTTATAGCGATATTTAACTTTTTCGAAAAAAGCCCCCCCCCCCCATTTTCACCCCCTTAGTCTGATTTTGCCCATTAACGAACTCGACCGAGATGTTAAAATATATTATGTAAAAAAATTCGAAGTGATTGGTGCAAAATTGCTGTCGTTATCGTGTCCACAAGAACGTGATATGCATAGGCTACATAGTCTATACATACATAAAATAGTTACACGGTATTTAAACTTTTGAACTGACGGTGGTGGCCGGCCCCGTGGTGTTGGGGTAGCCCGCCTGCCTCTCACCCGGAGGCCCCGGGTTTGATCCCTGGCTGCGTCAGGGATTTTAAAACTGACGTGAGGCTTGGAACGGGGTGCACTCAGCCTCGTGAGGACAATTGAGTAGCTGTCCTACAGTGAGACAGCGCCCCGATCACGAAAACCAAGATTAACGGCCGAGGGGACCCGATACGCTGATCACGCGTCACCCCAATATCTTCAGGCCGAATGGCTGGGCAGCGGTCGCTTGGTCGGCCTTAGCCCGTCATGGGCTGTATAGTGCCAGGGGTTGACTTTTGACTGACGGTGGTTTTGGGGTCTGGGGAATTTGAAACGCGAAGATATGTCGAAATTTTCCGGAAGTGGAAACATGGTATCCATTGCTATATGTAGGCTAGCTTTTTAGTGAAATCTACCTAAAAAAAAAAAAACGTGGCGCTACAGCCCATGAAGGACCTGGGCCTACCAAACGACCGCAAAGAAGCCCTACGAATCCACGCCACTCGAAATTCGTCTTGGCAATCCACCGTTCGGATACCACTCTGCTGCAATGGACTGATGGGACCATGTGATGGCAGTGGGGATAAGAGGAGGGCCTATCATATGAATGGAATACGCCCCAGCGGGTTGCAAAGCCAGAGGAGGTAACGTTTTAAACTCGACATTTAACTATTTCCAAGCGAGAGCTGTCGATCAATATCGAAGGCCCAATGTCACCTGCAAATAGTTAATTATTTATTTAATCGTATGGTGAATACTACAAGGAATTCATAAGTCCAGGTCCAAGTTCTTCAACCACACAACAGCACTTTCTGAAAGATGAAACAGGTCGCTGGGGCTTCCGGAGTAGGCATGAAGAGGGCAGCGCAGGATGACATGGTCCATGGTCTGCTCCTCTTCACTGCATTCGCACATTGGAGAATCCATCCAGCCCCACTTATGGCGTAGCGCCCATGCCCAATTTTCAGTCTGTTGAGGCGACACCATAGTTTTCTTGGGAGGCCTTTAATTCTTTCTAACCGCCAAAAGGCATCTGGTTTAATAGATTAGTGGGATTCTGCATCGCAAATTCGTGCTGTCTTATCCCTGATGAACTCTTCTATTAAGTTACATCTGAATGTATCTTGCGGCGTACCTGTGTGACACGTTAAACCATGACTGCGATGGGGAGCTGCAGCAAATCCGGAGGTCGGTGGATGGAAAGGCACTGACGGGCTATCCCGAGCTTTCACACTTACTCCAGGCAAATGCTGAGATGGTGCATTATTCCTGGACACCTACCCTAATAGGCTGCCTCACCGTAATTATTACATTTACACAGATTACTGGAGTCACCATAGGAACACAAGTTGTCTGTCCACGCACACGTGGCTGATGACTAAGATATATAATGCCTCTAAAATAAATAAATAAATAAATAAATAAATTACAACTTCTGAATGTATCTTTGGTTCTTTTACGTGGAAAGCTCTGATATAAAATGTCTTTTTAATGTTGCTGTTATGTATATACAGATTAAAATGTGTCCTATGTGGTGATCTGATATATTATTCATTTTATGCTATTCAGATGAGTCCATTAGCCCACCATATTAGTTCACAATAATTGGGAAGCTATTTGCCCTTGAGATGTTGTCTGGCTCAATCCTATCTTGACCTTACAACGGCTGTGTAATATTCAATTAACTGTCGGTAATCTATCCTCATTGGGCTGATAACCTGGATATTAGGCTCCTTAAAAAGACAATTATCATAATCTCTCCTCATTCATTCCCCTCGTATGACACTTCTGTTATATGCAATACTTCTTATCAAACCTAAATAATTTCTTTCTTCATTTCCCACCAATCAATACCGGCGATCATACTCCCTTCTCTCATGCTGTGTCTGTCTAGCTGCTTGCCTCTCACCAAAGTTAAATAGGCGTGAGATTTTAGAAATTAGGTCACATTCAGTTGTTCGGATTCCACGTTATAATGGCCCTAGAGATTGTAGATTTAAGAGCTACATAAAACGAGCATTTTATTTTTACCGTCACCTTATAAATGATACAAGTGTTCAAGTACTCTAAAAAGACAAAATATTAAAAGCCAACCGACAAATGCAAAATATTTCACTCATATGGTGTAATAATTAGGGCTCGGATCGATATGCTCGATAAAATCTCCAGATATGCTCGAAAACCATGTGTTTTATGCTCGATAGATATGCTCGATAGATATCCTCGAAAAAAACATTATATGCGATTAAATATGCAGAATATGCTCGAAAAACACCGTTAAAAACTATATAGAAAGGAAAGTGGAACGAAGAAAACAATAATATACCTTTATATACGAGCTTTATTATCTAATTGTATGTATGATACACTGCAATATACTGGCATTCAAGTTTTTCAAGTATATATACGAGACGTTTACTTATAAAAGTTCCAGTTTAAAAGTTCATTTACAAAATGTTCAGAATTAGGAGAGTCAATGAAGTAGATCTGCATTGGTCTGTACAACAAGAATTTTTTCTATGTTTTCAGTTTTGAATGATTTTCTTAAATCAGTCAATAAAAGTCCCAATGACGAGAACGACCTCGCTATAGGTTAAAAGCCTGCGGTTCTATCATTCGCACCAGATAGGTTTTTCAATAATTATTTCTGTTTTCGAACCTTAAGGATGGTCAGGGCGCGAATTCGAGTGGGAATTCGAAGAAAAGAAAACCTATTTAGACGAAAACCACAAGAATATGCATTTCTATGCTTCTAATCTGAAAACCGCGGTTTTATGCATTTATATGCTCGATAAATTTCAATTCTGTTGGTCCCAGAGAGGTTAAAATACCACCGAAAGGCTTCTTTCAATGTGTACTATTCAGGAAAAAATTATGCAAATATGCTCGAATCCTAGCCCTAGTAATAATAATTGAGCCGATACAACTTCTGAAGTTGTGGGCTGAGCAGATTGAATTAAAGAAGTTAAAAGTTATGAACACAAATCATGACTTCTTTAAAGGAGGAAAAAAAAATGAAATGTTTTGTTTGTCTCCAGTAGGCTAGGGTTTGTTAATTCATTTTAGGGGCTTGCGGCATCTTGGTCATCAGCCCCGTTTGAACTTTGTCTGATAACTTGTGTTTTCTGTGATAACTAGTAGTGTGTGTAGCTGTATTAGGGACAGGGATGGGATAGGTGCCCAGGACTTGACATTAGGAACTATCCCGGTATTTGCCTGTTGAAAGTGTGGGGGAAACACGGGGTAGGTTCCTTAGTTTACGGGCTGCAACAACGCGGTCATGTAGCCCCGGAAAACACTGGTGGGTGGGACCTCATAGAATACAGGATAGCAGATGTCAGCGCCGAGATTCAAACCTCCGATCTCTGGGCTTGCTACAACCCCCCGTCGTGGCTTGTTTTTTTCGATTAACTAATTGCTCTGCTTTTCGAGCGTTCAATTAAATTGTAACACAGGAAATCGGAGGGAGTTACGAAATGTAATGATTCTGATAATTGATCTGGTTGTGAGCTGCAAACTCAATTATAGATCGAAGAACTATTGAACTAATTTGATGAGAAGACAGGGAGGGAGACTTTCTAAGTACGGTCTCTGAATGACCTAAATGCGGCTGTTTCCGAGATAGTGGATCCACACCTCTGGGCCCCCTTTTAATTTGGCCGCAGTTGGAGTCGCGCAAGTCACCCCGTTTACCGATGATTGCTGCTGCAGGAAGGAGAGGTCACGCGTTACCCGAGAGCCGATCGTGACGAGGCCACCACGTGGTATCGCTTCATCGATCACAAGCTGTCATGCGTCAGGTGTTCCTAATCCAGTGATGGTTCGGTGTGTGTATGCAGTGCTTGATGTTTGCAAATTAACTATGAAGAGAAAAGTGCATTTGGATTCTTATACTAAGTAGCCATCGTTATCACATAACTGACTAGGGGCAGATGTCCTTGCTGTTTTTTCCCTTAAACAATAACAATAATACACATAACTGACTGTTAATCTTCGTTTAGATAAATTGAGATACAAATGAAGGGACCACCTCGTGGTGTAGCGGCTAGCATTCTAGGCTGTCGCCCCGAAGGTTCGAGTTCGATTCCCGGCTCTACCAAGAAATTTTAATTCTGGTCTGATGGCTGACCTCGCAATCTTGGGAATGAATTTCCGTGGTTTCCCCACATCTACTCCAGACAAATACCGGGATGGTTCCTAACTTAAGGCCACGGCCGCCTCCTTCCCAAGCTTGATCTGAATTACAAATACACACACTAATACAGCCATCACAACTACACTGGTAATCAGACAAATTCCACACACACCAAAGTGCACGGGGCTACATGACCACAATATCGCAAAGCCCTTAAATCAATCGACGACAACAGCAACAAATGAAGGCCCCCTGCAATCTGCAGTTATAAAACTTTGTCTGAAAGTGTCGAAGAAAAAATAGCAGCTTTTGTTTTTCTTTCTCTCTCGGTGATATTAATTTCCCGGTCATTTCAAATCTTCCAAAGTTCATTACTTCAGTTCAAATGCAGTTAACTCGTGCTAGCTAGCCCAGAGTACACTAAATGTTACCGCTGTTTATGACCTGTTTGTGCTGCCAAATCGCTTACACGACTCAATATGGCCTCGATGTCGTCTCGTTCTTTGATAATGCGTCATTTAGTATTTCACACAGTGACGTACCGTTTGTGTAAAGAGAAAAAGGCAAAGGTTTGGAAAGTAGGAAAGTAACTTTTGGATACACCATAAAATAAGTTTCTCCTTGTTAATCAACGGTAGTGTATTCTCCACTTCCATTACAAGGCACACTGTTTGAATAGGAAGATCGGGGGCGTGATAGTGTAGCAGTCTGGTTTCGCTCCATTGCTCTGCCAATAAATGTAATTCTGCTTTGAGGGCTGGGATGGAGTCGTCAGCCTCGTGAGAAAAGGTGGGTTCGATTCCTACTTTGGCCATCCTAGAAGTGATTTTCCTTGGTATCTCACTTCTATTTCTTGCGAAAACTGAGATAGCATCTACAGTAACTTCAGTCACGGCTGCTTCGTACGAATCGTAAAGCCCCTAAGTGGAGGGCGGGGGGTAAAATCTTCATTCTACTTCATCTTATCAGAAGTTGCCAAATGGCCAAGTATATCACATGGGATGTATTTTAAACATACAGGTAAATTCCACATTTAAAATAAAACATACGAACTCCTAGACATGTTCACTATAGACGATGTGGATGATACCTCGTTATGGCTATTGAACCTTTAACTGTCATAAGCAATTATTACAGACATGACACACTATAGCTCTTGAGATCGATAAGGATGGATGTTGCCGGCGCGCAGTTTACGACGGTCTACCGCAAACTACGTAAGATAACCAGATACTGCTCCTTGTTTACGGTTTTACCCTCGAGAATGAATTCCAAATGGACTATTACGCAGTAGCAGATCCAGGTTTCCCTTCTCGGAGGGGAGTATGAAAATTAAAAACCCCATTCATAACTAATTCCTGCTGTGTCCAGGTGTGCGGCGTGGAAGCCTCTTTTCCGCAGTGGTAGCATACTAAAAGAAAGTTCTGTATGTTCACATCACGATTTCTCGTCAAACGTTAGAAAACACATAGTCTCTGAACGTAATTTATAACTTCTGCTGTTTTAAGAAGTCCAACTTCTAAGTTATGGGCTAGTTTTTGATCAAGTTTGATGATAATAATAAAAATTACTACACAGATTTTCGGAAAATTGGGTGACTAGAAGGGTGTTGGAGCTTCCCCTGGTATCATAACAAACCGTCCCACCTCGTTTCTTCCGCGAAGGTTTCCCATGTGTTCATTTTCCCACAGACAATTTTCTCCAGTAGGGAGATACATCGTTCTACAGTTTGGAAGCTTGACCTTATTGACTCAGTGCTGTGAACAGTGGGCTGCCCAAAAATCGTTTTACTTGACAAAAACAGTCTCAGGGAAGTTCAGCTGGGGGCTCGCGCCCCCTAAGCCTCGCTTACGCTGTAGATCACTGAAAGTACCTGCTAATAAGGAAAGTAAAAGCAACCATCCAAACTGACTTTCCTTATGTGGTGATTCTGCATGTGCTTCAATACGCCGTCTATTCACTCGACTTAGCCCATTGCTCCTTTTCTCTCTTTCCAAGGACTAACAAACATCTAATCTAAAGGGACGTAATTGTGTAATAGCGGATGCAGTAAAAGCATCGTCACAGGAGACATTCCGGTAGATTACAGAATGTTGCCCTCAAACTTTTGAATTCTAGTTTTGCACAGGGGGATTACTTCGAAAGTGTTCGTGCATTGGTAGTGTTACATTTTCATGCCACGTTCCTGTTTCCAAACATTGGTTTTTGTTTTAGTATGAACATGTTTTGTGACAAATTATGGGGTTCAAGAAGAATTTATGGGGGCATATTAGGTGTTTTTTTTGACCCGATAAGTTAGTGTATATTCTTATAAAAAGGCGTTTGTTATTTGGAGATTTTTTTCAACTTCTGAAGATTAAATACGTTATCTTTTATTTTTATTTTAAATTCTGTATTTAATCCACTGGGCCGACCTTCCTGTCAATGAACGTCTAGAATTCGTTGTTTCCCACTAATGGTTTGCTATTAACGCACCTGAGACTGTCCCCATGGTGGATTAGCAATCCTCATTGTAGGGCCGGGGTTCTCAAACTTTTTCTGACGTGTCCCCCTTCTGAAACATTAACTATCTAGTGCCCCCCCCCCCCCCTATTCTTCTTTCCATTTTTAGCACATCTCATAGGTTACTTCGCACAAAAGAAAATGAATGGATCACAAGATCTACAGTATTTGCTTCTGTCTAATTACTGCAACTACCAGTTAAAATAATAATACAATTAACTATTCTTAGAGCACATCAAAGTTCGAAAAGTTTAAAAAACATGGATTTGTATTACTCCAAGGTGTTGAAAGTTAACTATTTCTCCTTGCTTAATTGAACAAATTTCATGTGGTGTTGCTTGTACCAGTTTATTGTAAATCCAGTTTATTGTAAATCGGGCTAACCACCTCCACTTAACACGCACTAGACTGCAAAGGCCTGGCTGAATTCGAGTCGTCAAGGGCAGAAATACCCTACTATTGTAAGGAAGTGGCGGTCACATTGTCATTAGTGGTTGTTAAGTGTTTGATAAGGATATATCGCTGCGGGTGAAAGGGTGCTGTGTGGGAAATGTTACTCAATACCTTTAGTCAGAATTCTTGCTGGCATGATCTACTGGTCACTTCTTGTGGATAAGACAGCAAAAGTACGAGTTTATTAGTCTTGAATGGTCGTGGGAGCTTCCTGTCTATGATAGGTTCATGGATATGAGGATATCAATATTTGTTACAGAATATTGAATATAAATATTTCAATCCGAGCCGGTGCCTGCGTCCCCCACTTGACCTCAGGTATAGGGTATCATCACCAGAAAATTCTGCAACAAGGTCATACAGAGCTCATATAATTATTTTAGATAGTAAATTATTTTCAAACAAGACTTGACCCTACTGGCTGATTCATCTATTTCCAACATGTTCAGTGCAACGAAAACAAAAAAGAAAATCATTTATAGGGCGTTCTTTTAGCATTGCAATTCCAACGACATGTGGCTGCGAACAAGCGAACTCTTGCTAAATTCAGCAATACGAAGGCTTAGTAGAATATAGTGGACGTGATCGCGCTATAATTGGTCTCTACTGTTAGACCAAATTCGACAGTAAGAAACAGACTAATACTGAGAGGAACTAGCATAATTCTAAGTTTTATCGCTGATTTTATTATTTAAATTATGAGGAGGCGTGGCCGGCGCGGTGACACCCACAGTCGCGTTCTCAGTTGTCCTTATGAGGCTGACTATACCCCAGCCCAGCCCTCACGTCAGTTCTAATATCCCTGATGGAGTAGGAATCGAACCCGGGTTCCCCTGGGTAAGAGGCAAGTGAAATAAAGATACTGTTACGAGCTTATTAAATGAGCGGGTGAGTTCTTTACCACAACGTGTTACTTTCATGTAGGGTTTGAGGAAGGATGCAGTTATATAATTGTAAATTATATGTGACAGTCTTGTACACTCTTGCCCTCAACCCAGTCACCCATTTTATAAGCTCGCAATTTTACATTAACAACATTGTTCGAACACACATTGCTACAGTATGCTAAAAAGGTTCCCCATGCCGTTTTCGGACAGTTGACCTACCTCTAACATTGATGTTCCTTACACATGAATCAAATTACTTTAGGCCTATGTGTTCTTTTAAGTAGTCGCATTTGATTTTCTTTGGTGTGTTTTAACACTTATTTTCTGATTTTCAGAGCGGTCCAGCAGCCAAGGCACTCAACCTCTGTCCACGTAAGTATCTACTCAACCGTTCTTGGATACGATTCGTATAAAGTGCAGCAACTCTTGATTGTCTGGGGACAGACAATCTACTAAACCCATCGACAGTCAGTCATTTTCTGTGACATAGGAGCTCGTAGCACAGGCGTGTGGCTGATCGCATGCGCATGATTTAAGAGAAAATTGAGTTTTTTTAAAACTGGCATGTCAAGCGGGACAGCGAATAACGTGTTGCTACTTCGAACATCGACTCTGCTGTGACGTAGCGCGTGAAGAGATTACGTACTGTACGCAGGGTTGTACAGGCGCCTTGCCTGCAAGTAACTGTATACTTTGTACAGAAAGTAATACACTACCGTGCGTTTAAAAAATACGTTAACACGTTATTTCCCCGGAAAAGAAAATCACTGCTCATTGTAACACTGTGAACCAGTGATCTGTGATCAAGACATAAATTACAGTTATACTTCTGAAGAATAAGATGTTATATTCCTGTTATTATTATTATTATTATTATTATTATTATTATTATTGGTTTTTACAGTACATATAGTATAACACATTACAACATAACTATACGGGCTTCAGGGAACCAAAGTATAGTTACTGAAACAGCAACTTCTAAGCTGGAATGCGCTACCCATGAACTTCCGGACGATTCAGGTTGTTTATAGAACTACTACCTTCTGCATTAGTTGGTACAGTTGCGTATCCAGATCCAGTTCTTTAAGGCCTTGGAGCAAGGTACTTGGGATCACGACCGTACTTGAGACAATAATAGGTATGGTCTTGACTCGCTCTACATGCCATTGTCTTTTGATAGGGTCGACCAACTCGCTGTATTTGTTGATGTTTTCTATGTGTTTTGACTGGAGATTGTTGTTGTTAGGAATCGCAACATCTATCAAGGTAGTTAGCTTGATTTTCTTGCTGACAACCACCAAATCCGGCCTGTTGTGTGATACCGATTGATCAGTCAACTTGTATTCCTTGTTTTCAAGAAAACGCTTGGCTGATATGGGTGGTACGGAACTTTCTTTCCTTTTAGAAGCTGACATTTATCAGCCAACTCCTGATGCAAGATTTTAGTAACTGCATCATGCCTTTGTTTCAAAACCCTCTCTCCGTAGCTCGACTGCGACCGTGAGAGGGGTAGTTATGGTGTAAACGGAGAGCAAGGCTATCCTACTTGGTTCTCTCTTTTGTTCTTCTCCAAAATGCTTGGTCCCAGCAGGCACAATCCCTCCTCCTCACCTAATGGCATACCGACAATAGTGGCTACGCGCGCTAAAGCGCAGCGTTAGGTCAAGGGGCCAAGCTCTCTGCTGACTCGGTAGACGCGTGGGTTCGAGCCCCACCGCCGGCTGTCCTTGAAATGGTTTTCCGTGGTTTCCCATTTTCAACACCAAGCAAATGCTGGGACAGTACCTTCTGACAGGCCACGGCCGCTTCCTTCCACATCCTTGCCCAGTTTCATTCATCTTCATCCATTCCATTCCATCTCTCATCCCGACACGCAGGTCGCCCACGGGCGTCGACTAGAAAGACCTGCACTCGGCCTCTCAGGAGGCTACACGAGAAAAAAAAACTAATGGCATAGGTATTTTTACTGAATCGATAACCTAGATGTTTATGACCCTTAAAACAGTTATCAACAGGTATTTCAATGCCTGCACCCTTACGTTACAATTAGACCACCTGGCTAACCCTGATAAAAGCAATTTACGCAGAATTTAGAACTTCATGTAGACTTCAAGGTTTTATGACCGGCTGCATGGTGCAGCGGTAGCGTTCTCGCCTGCTGTTCCCTAGGTTGCAGGATCCAATCCTGACGCATTCAGTATTTGAGGGTGCGCAAATGCGAGAGAGCCGTGTCACAAATGCGAGAGAGCCGTGTCAGTAGATTTATTAGCACGTTAATAATTCCCTTCGGGGTAAAATTCCGACACCCCGGCGTCTCGAAAATCCGCAGTAGTTAAAAGGGACGTAAAACCAATATCATTATTATCATCAACCTTTTCTTGTTGTAGGGCTGCTCTTGAACCGTGAAAAGATCCGCTGGCCGAATTGAAGTATGCATAGGCCTATATTCTGAAATGACAGATGTTAGATTTGTATCAAAATAAATGCAGAAAATGGCTTGTTTAATCGATGTGTCCGGCTCCGTAGCTGATCTTTGGCCTCGAGGACCGCGGGTTCTATTCCCAGCAGAGCCGTGGGATTTAAACCTTATTTCTCAGGCCCAGGGACTGAATATTTGATATGTTCTCTGTAACAAGTGCACCCTCATTTCTGTATGCAAGATAGTTGATAAAACTTCAGTTTCTTTTGGTTCTTAAATACACAGTACTATCAAATCTCTCGCTTGTCAACACATGTGAAGACGAAAGGAAGCACTGATATTACTCTAATCTAACTTATCTGGGGATGTGTTCTGTGCCAGCTGGTAAATAGCTTACGATATTTGTCTCTAATTGTAGAGTACGGACGGTATTTGGTGACGTGGGCGCCCGTTGGATTTGGGGGGAGGGATAGGGAAAGTATTAATTTTCGTTTCATTGCCTATCCGTCACTACGTGAAGATGAGACGTACTCTCCCTCCCCAAATTTTCGTTTATTTTGTTAATTGCTTCGTGAAATTCATTATTTGACTGCTCTGAAACCGTTGGCTACTTTATGTCCGGAATGGGAGGAATATTTTGTTTGAGTTTTGTCCTTAAAAGTTCGCTTTTCATCGTGATTCATCGTCGTAATGTTCAGTTATTAAAAACAGGTAAAAACTAATGGAACTAACAAAAATAAAAATCAGTAACTTAGTTCTTTAAAATGGTATTGCTAATCAAGTTCGCCATTTTTGTAAATAACTGGACATGTTTTCAGATAATCTTAAATTACTAAGTTAAATTAAACTATGGAAATATCCCTACATCTGAATCTACCCAATAATTCAAATAGCACTGTTTCCAAATATCTAGTTTGTACTGGCCGTTACAGCAGATCATCATGTTTTTCCTCTTCTTCACAACCAATCAGAAATACGATTTACTTTACGTCGACATAATTATTGTGAGCTCCATGGTGATTTGGAACTTGACTCGGAAGGTCTCAAAGACAGGCTCCTGATTTATCACCGACGAGAACAATCAGTCTGTGCAGTGGGAGTGCGTTCTCAGTAGGATTGCCTTGCTCTTCAACCAGTGAGGCAAGCACCAGGCAAAACAAATAGTTCATCTCAGTAAGATACTGTTGTTGGTGGTGGTTTCTATTAGGGGCTTGGACATCGTGATGTACTCTGTGTGTGTGTGTGTGTGTGTGTGTGTGTGTGTGTGTGTGTGTGTGTGTGTGTGTGTGTGTGTGTGTGTGTGTGTGTGTGTGTGTGTGTGTGTGTGTGTGTGTGTGTGTGTGTGTGTGTGTGTGTGTGTGTGTGTGTGTGTGTGTGTGTGTGTGTGTGTGTGTGTGTGTGTGTGTGTGTGTGTGTGTGTGTGTGTGTGTGTGTGTGTGTGTGTGTGTGTGTGTGTGTGTGTGTGTGTGTGTGTGTGTGTGTGTGTGTGTGTGTGTGTGTGTGTGTGTGTGTGTGTGTGTGTGTGTGTGTGTGTGTGTGTGTGTGTGTGTGTGTGTGTGTGTGTGTGTGTGTGTGTGTGTGTGTGTGTGTGTGTGTGTGTGTGTGTGTGTGTGTGTGTGTGTGTGTGTGTGTGTGTGTGTGTGTGTGTGTGTGTGTGTGTGTGTGTGTGTGTGTGTGTGTGTGTGTGTGTGTGTGTGTGTGTGTGTGTGTGTGTGTGTGTGTGTGTGTGTGTGTGTGTGTGTGTGTGTGTGTGTGTGTGTGTGTGTGTGTGTGTGTGTGTGTGTGTGTGTGTGTGTGTGTGTGTGTGTGTGTGTGTGTCTTATAACCTTTGGCTGTGCCCTTGATTTAAGAACCATCCCTGCTTTTACCCGGAGTAGAAGTGGAAAACCACTTCTAGCTGAGATGGAAATCTCTTTTCTCAGTTTTTCCTCACGAGCTGAGTGTATTCCATTCTAACCCTCAGATGAGATTTACATTACGTGGCAGAACCTTCGCGACCAGAGTCTGAAAACATACTCCGAAGGGTTTTCTGCGTTTTTTAAGGCAAGTCTGAAGATGGTGTTCTTGAACCGGGGTTTACTTACGATAGGGTGGCTAGTCACTTTCCTCTTCTTCATCCCGCTTCCAATCAACAGCGCGTGGTCACCGGTCCTCTTTAAGTCCTGATCACGTCCAGTGTAGCTTAACTTCGAAGATTTCGAGGGAATCGGTGTTGCAATACTGCTAAGCCGTTGTGAAAGGCGTTTTCAACCTAGTGCTTTCGTTTAACAAGCCAAGAATTGCTCGCGAGCACAAGCTCCCCTGACATCCATTCTTCTATTCAAATTATGTTGGACGAACAGAATAATAGTGTTTTCATTACACGTTTTGACAGTCAAAAATGTTAAATTTTGTGAAATAGTACTTTTAATCTACAGTAAAAATAATACGGATGAAGAGATTTTGGGAAGAGAAGAGGAAGAAGGGAGAGAAGTGAAAATTGTGTCATCATGAGATATTTAAGTTCAAACACTGTCCATAATGGCAAAAATGGTACTGTATAATAATAATAATAATAATTGGATAAGAAAACCAAAGGGGCATGTTCACGGAAGTTGAGAAAGATCTACGTGAAATGGAAATTTTCCCTAAAGATATCCAGGAGCGTGTTCCACTTGAGGAAAATCGTAATTGCGCACAAAGGTTTCCAGGCAAAGCCGAACCTGAAGACAGTGAAGGCGTTGTCCCAAGAGAGAAAAGAACAACACCGGAGATGAATGCAGGAACATAGGGCGGTAGTTCGAGCTTGGAAGAAGAGACATTTGAACTGACGTGGTCCCTAGTTGGCCGAATCGAAGAAATAATAATAATAATTGGGCATTCCTGTTTTATGAGTGACACGAAAGGTGCTGATGCGACTCGACTGTCCATACGTAAATCTATCTTATCTGCATGAGTAATTCAAACAGTTGCAGCATGCCTGGAGAGCGGTGAATCCCGAGCACATATATTCGGTTTAATGGTGCTCGAGTACTTGGTATGGTATAGAGATGGTGCTCACAGTCTCAAAAAGGTTGAGAATGCCTGGATGCAGTAACAACAACAAAGGGTCTTGGTTGTGTTGTTTGTTTTTATATAAATCTGAAAACGGCATTACAACTGTCGTGACTGTAGTATAAAAATGAATTTGTATATTCCATGACAGTGAATCGCGGTTGCGGGAAACTTACGACAAATTAATTAATATCTGTGTAGTTAGTGGTAATAAAACAAAAGGTTCGTGTAGTTACGACCCATGGTTCAAGTAGTCACGACCCGAGTCTGTTTTACGAGTGAAATAATGATGACCAGTAATCGTGACGCATGTGCCTCCTATCAGCCAGCTCGAATAGTAAGTTCAGGGTTTTAAATGTTACGGTAGGCACGGGTTCGATTCTCAGCTCTGCCGTGGAGAATTTTAACCCTGATACGAGGGTTAGAGCAACTGAGATGAGATTTGGGTTTGAATCCCACACGCAGTCATCATAGAAGTGATGTTTTACGTAGTTTCTCCCGTTTCAAATCCAGGTAAATGCCATGATGGTAACCTAATTTAAGGTCTCGGCTTATGACGTCGATGTTCCGCCTCTTGAGACAATAATTACCACTACTTTTTTCTTTGCAACCCTGGTACATGTTTTCAACTCATACCAAAGTACACAAGGCTGATGACCTCCAGGTCCTGATGTCCTGAGTGGAAAGAACTTTATCAAAAATTGGTGTGTGTGTGTGTGTGTGTGTGTGTGTGTGTGTGTGAAGCGCTTAATGGTGTGTTATTTCAAAAAAGAACCTAATCACGAACTCTCCTAATTCACATTATAATCATTTTCCGGGAGGCGAATATTTCTGAAATTACAGACGTCCCATCAAAAAACTCAGATTGTGCACCGAAATAAATTGCAGCGTTTACACTTCTTAATAAGTATTCGCCTTACTTTAAATTACAGAAATGGCAAGCATTTTATATATAAAGGTGTCAATCGCATTAACTAATTGCGTCGAATGATTGAATCAAATTACGCGTAAAAGTAATGTATGATAAATGTATTTCCTGAAGCAACTTTGGTGTGCTCTGTAACATTGGTAATTGTCATTTTCATTGGAGAAAAGATAATTTGTCTCTGTCGATAGCATATCTATAAGACCAAAATATAGGTTATCCTCAATGCTATTCATTAAAATGTCTGTACTCGACCTACACGTCCCTCCCTTCACCTCGAGGTTTCTCACATTACCGCTGTGCTCGGAGAGTAATCAATGTAGTAAAGAGTAAGGAACGGGTTTTGAAGCATATTGCATAATATGACGGCTATGTGGCGTAGTCGGTATTGGCCAAGGTATCTGAGTCTAATCCCGGCGCAGTCTGTTGATGAGTGTCAGCAGATTAAGATTTAATGGAACTTGAACGATCCCATGCAGGGCGAAAATTCGCTATCTCGACGTCTCCAAAACAGTTGCATCTAAAGGAACGTTGAAACCATACCTTTACTCTATTGTATTTTGAACAGGTCTCCATCCAGTAGTCTCTTGACGCTGCCAACATACACCGGAGTGGTATACTGTATATCAAGCAGGCCTATCTCCCGTACTGAAGGCCGTATGATTTGTTGCTCGTCGTACGGAAAGTTCAATCTATATGTAGCCAGTTGTGGTGATTGTTTTTGTAGCACGACCACAAGCTTATTATTTTACAGTGCGTTTCTTTCCCAGCTCATTGCATAATCACAAACTGTTTCGAAAATTCGCGTTTAAGTTTTTTTTTTGTCGTGTGGCCTCCTGAGAGGCCGAGTGCAGGCCTTTCTATTCGACGCCCGTGGGTGACCTGCGCGTCGGGTTGAAAGATGGAATGGTTGAGGATGATGAAACAGGGCAAGGATGTGGAAGGAATCGGCCGTGGCCTATCAGAAGGTACCGTCCCAGCATTTACCTGGTGTTGAAAATGGGAAACCACGGAAAACCATTTCAAGGATGGCCGACGGTGGGGCTCGAACCCACGCGTCTACCGAGTCAGCAGAGAGCTTGGTCCCATGACCTAATGCTGCGCTTGAGCCAGCTGAGCCAATGCTGTCGGTCGCGTTTAAGTAATAGATACAGTTATATCCATCTCTTACATGAACTGTTTGAGCTGCAACCACCCTCGAAAGTAGTAGTAGTAGTAGTAGTAGTAGTACTTTTGACGGGGATAAGCATATCTTGGTCATTAGCTCCATGTACTTGAATGTACAGTATGTTGAATTTGTTAGATTATCTCTTTTCTGTGGTGACTGTAGTAAAGTGTGGTCAACATTTTTAGGGTTAATTAGGATTGTGGTCTTGAAACAAGGTTCCATCCCGGTATTGGCTGGCCTAAGATGCAGTAGCCTTCACTTCTTTGTCTAAATGAAAATGAAAATCCACATACTGCTTCCAGTCGACCGACCGGGTCAGGAAATGGAATGAATGAAGCCCCCAACTAGCGGCGAGGATATGAACTGTACCGGCTGCCGAAGCCTGTCACACTCCCCTGGGGCAATGATTAAATGAATGACAAATGAAATGATAGTGGAGAGTGTTGCTGGAATGAAATTTGTGACAGGGGAAAACCCGAATACCCGGAGAAAAACCTGTCTGCCTCCGCTTTGTCCAGCACAAATCTGACATGGAGTGACCGGGATTTAAACCACGTAGGCCTACCCAGTGGTGAGAGGCCGGCCACGGAGGCTCACCTTCTTTGTCTAAATAAATAGCACAAATATTTTAATAGGGTTATTTGGTGGACTAGTGTAGGTGTCTTAATTGCTTTGCTCGTGAATTGTATTGTATTGTACTGTACTGTAGGCGAGGCAGAAGTTATATTTAAAGCCCGGCGCGGTTATCCAAATTTTTTTTCGCCATACGGATATAGTGCGGATAGCTGGTAAGCTGTTGATAATGTTTGGAGTAAATTTGCGGACAGTTTTTAGAATACAATCCGAGCTTGTTATATATCATTACTAGGACCCGGATGTTTATGACATATCGTATTTTTCATAACAAATGTAAGATGATGATTTAAGTTAATCTCTTCCAAATTATGCCAGTAAGCATAATTAACACTCCGAACTGAAAAAGGTTGCAATTCTGGCTGTATAACATTTATTTTAAACATAGCACTTGACATACATACCCTAGGGGAACGACTTTCTCCTCAAATGTCTAAATTTGTTGCTTTAATACTTCATGCTTTAACTAATTAAAAATATTATTGTAATGCCAGTAGATTCGGATAACAAACTTGCGGATGCGGATAACAGTCGTGCGGATGCGATGAGGATAACGTTTTGTTTATCCGCGCAGGGCTCTAGTTATATTATGTATGTATTCCTTGTATGTTGCCGCCCGCTCATAACTAGGGCAAGGGAGTTGAATGAAACACAGTATAGCTAAAAGTGCAACAGGGCCAAGGATTTACGTCACGGCACGCGTCACTTGTATGCACCCAGAGGGCACTGCGCTGTGACCAGTAAGTAAAACAAATTTCAACACATATCTGTACACTGTGTTCAAAGTGGCAAAAGCAGAGAAAAGTGTGTTGCTAGTAGTAATAGATAAAGACAACATACACTTCATACCCCGCTAGCATCCCACCGTTGTTGTTGTTGTCGTCGTCACGTTAACGTGCAGCCGCTTCAGATTCCTTCCCCTACTTTAAACAAATACACGTGGGGGTCAACTGCAATTCCTTCGCGACTCATGCCTGTCTGGAGCTAGACTAGGAAGCTAGTTTGCTTTCTTAATCTGTGTTGCTGCCTTCAATGTTATCTAGCCCCCAAGGTTATTGTGATAAATAATATTGTTGTTGATTCTATATGGATTTACGACATCGTGGTCAGATAGCACCGTGTACTTGTGTGTATATATAATAAGAGAAGAAGACTGTGGACAGAGAGTTTTTTCGAAAGAAGATGTTAAGTATGGAAGGATTCCAGGGAAGAGTGAAAACTAGGGGCGAAGTGGTCTGAGGACAGTAAGAAGTAGCATAGTCTAAAAATGAAGAAATATTGGGAAGAATGAAAGAGAAATTAGCAAAGAGTGAAGAATTGAAATTGGCGCGTGGTCCATTGCAGGCCTTATCGGAAAGAAGTATGATAACCTGTGTTAACATGGTGTCTGTACTAGTGTGTGTGTATATGTAATTTAGGTAAGAAGCGGCCGTGGCATTAAGTTAGGTACCATCCTGGCACTTGCCTGGAGTAGGGACCATCCCGGCACTTGCCTGGAGTAGAAGTGGGAAACCATGGAAAAACACTTTTCGGATAGCTGAGGTAGGAATCGAGCCCGCCTCTTCTCAGTTTTGACTCACAAGGCTGAGTGTATCAGAATTAAATTTCTTGGCAGAGCCCGGAATCGAACCGGGGCCTCCGCTGTGACAGTCAAGAATGCTAGCCAGTACGCAGCGAGACTGAGAAATAATTTCGCAATACGAGGCTTGGTATATTTTTCGAATGCTATCTGCGATCTGCAGTAAATATGGAAAGTATTATTTTAATATTGTCTTATAAGCATGTATTGGTGTGTTACGTGCCACCCCCTAGTGGCACTTTTGTTAACTGGATTACGGTGGGGGTACAAAGCACAACACCAATTACAGCTTAAAGAAATAATTAACTTTATTGCGGCCAGAAAATTACACTAGTCAGCAAATACAAGCAATTAGGAGCCTTATTCCAGTTTCCTCAAATCTCTTCCTTATGCGCTCTTGGCCCCTTTCACTTGCAACAGACCACAGAAGTTAATCTGTCCTAATGAGTACGGTGGCCTTGACAGAAACTACCTGTTCCTCTCATTTATGTTCTCCGACCACAATTACTTACGATCACTTGCTGCAGGCTATTTCGCTGTCCACAAGCTGGGAGAAACAATGTCACAGGATTTCGTAACTCGCACAGCACTTCGTCACCACACTTCTGTCGCACAAGATAATCGCTCGCACTAGCTCGTAAAACACAACGACGACTGCTTCACGGGTCACTCTTATATAGCAGGCCGGTGACTCAATAAATGGTTCTAGATCCATCCAGAGTCCACGGCTTCTCGAGGTTTCCACCGCTGGTCCAGTCACGAATCTTCTGGACTATCCCTTTGTCTGTAGTAGCCCTGTTGCATAAGGCGCGCGCAATACAGGAGACAAGCCACAGCCCAGCCCCTGGGGCAGTTGTGACTCAAGCGGCGAGCGATGACACAAACTCACAGCCGTAACACCACCCCCTTCCTAAAAAGGCTGATCGTCCCGATCAATCATTGGTCCGTCTGTATCCCTCCGTAGGCTGCCAGGCGATCTCGATGCACGATCTTCATCTTCGCCCTCGGGCTCCGCTGGATCCTGTAGACGACATCGTTGATCCGTTTCACGACTCGGTACGGGCCCTCCCAGGACTTCTGCAGTTTGGGTGACAGGCCTTTCTTCCGTAATGGGTTGAAGAGCCAGACCAGGTCGTCCTCGTGGAATCCGCCGGCATCCGTCTGCTGGTCGTATCGGGTCTTCATTCTGTCGGTCTCGATCCGCAGTTTCCTCCTCGCGAACGCGTGCACGTCCTCCAGTTGGTCGACCAGTTCTTGACAATACTGGCTTACCGGGATCGGATCATTCCCAGGTCGGCCAAAGGCAAGATCGACAGGTAGACGGAGCTCCCTCCCAAACATGGCCCGGGCTGGTGTGCACCCGGTGGCTTCATGCACGGCGGCGCGGTAGGCCAGGAGAAATAGTGGAAGATGTTTGTCCCAATCCCTCTGGTGCTCGCTGACGACTATTCGAAGATGGTTCTCGATGGTGCGATTGAATCGCTCTACCATCCCGTCGGACTGAGGGTGTAGTGGCGTTGTTCTTGTCTTCCGGATTCCCAGCAGCTGGCATAGGTTCTGGAACACCTGCGACTCGAAGTTCCTCCCTTGGTCGGAGTGCAGCTCCAGGGGTACTCCGTATCGGCTGACGAATTCCTTCACCAGGGTCTCTGCAATCGTCGCAGCTTCTTGGTTAGGGAGCGCATACGCCTCCGGCCATTTGGTAAAGTAGTCGCTGACGACTAATATGTAGCGTTTCCCTGCCTCGCTTAACGGGAATGGCCCAGCAACATCGATGGCCACTCTCTCCATGGGGCCGCCCACGTTGTAGGGCTTCAGTGGACCCCGTCGTCTTCGTCCTGGGCCCTTGCTGGCTGCGCAATCGTGGCACCTCGCGCAGTGGTTCTCCACGTCTGTTCGGCATCCGATCCAGTAGAACCGCTCTCTCAGCTTCTCCAGGGTCTTCTTTATCCCTAGGTGTCCACCAGATGATCCTCCATGAACTTCCTTCAGGACTTCCTCCGTCATAGCCTTTGGAACGACGACTTGTTCCCGAGATGTCTTCCCGTCGGTGCTCTCCCAGGTACGGCAGATGAGGCCATCCCTTACAATCAGCGAGTCCCACTGTGCCCAGTAGGACTTAAACTTTGGGCTGCAGTCGCTCACAATGTTCCACCCGGGTCTGGGGACACAGGCCCTCTTCCATTCGGCTATCAGTCCCAGGTCATCATCTTCCGCTTGCGCCCGCGTGAAAGATTCGCGGCTCCAGCTCCCTTGAAGTTCCACGGTAGTCCTTCGGCACTGTATCCCGGTGTTCTCCTCCCTTCGGGCACAGGAGGTGCAGTTTTCTGGGCACGGTCTTCGTGACAGGGCGTCGGCGTTAGAATGCAGTTGGCCTTTCCTGTGCTGAATCTCAAAGTTATACTGTTGAAGCCTCTCTAACCACCGCGCGAGTTGACCCTCGGGCTGCTTGAAGTTCAGGAGCCACCGCAGGGATGCATGGTCGGTCCTGATGAGAAATTCTTGCCCGTACAGGTACTTGTGGAAGTGTTCAATGGTCTTCACGATGGCGAGCAGCTCCTTCCTGGTGACGCAGTAGTTCCTTTCTGGCTTTGACAAGGCCTTGCTGAAGTAGGCCACTACTCTCTCCTCGCCGTCCACTACCTGCGACAGGATTCCCCCTATGCCAAAGTCGCTGGCATCGGTATCGACGATGAACCTTGTTCCAGGTCTGGGGTAGGCCAGAATAGGCGCGGTGCACAGAGCCTGCTTGAGTTGCTCGAAGGCATTGTGGCATTCTGCTGTCCACGTGAAGAGTTGGTCCTTCTCGGTCAGTCGATGTAAAGGTTTGGCGATGTCGGCGAATCCTCTCACGAAGCGACGATAATAAGTGCAGAGTCCCAGGAAGCTTCGTAGTTGCGACTTGTCCTTCGGAACTGGCCACTCCCTCACAGCTGCGGTCTTCTCTGGGTCGGTGCGCACCCCCTCCTCGGAGACGATATGCCCAAGGTACTGGACCCGCTTCTGGAAGAGCTGACACTTCTTGGGGCTCAACTTCAGCTGGGCAGCCCGTAGCTTCAACAAGATCTCCTTCAGGTTGCTGTAGTGCTCCTCGAAGCTCCTCCCCAGAACGATGACGTCGTCTAGGTATACCAGGCAGGTCTTCCAGTGTAGTCCCCTCAGAATGGACTCCATTAGCCTTTCGAAGGTTGCAGGGGCGTTGCACAGACCGAATGGCATGACGGTGAACTGCCAGAGCCCGCTGCCCACAGAGAACGCCGTTTTCTCGCGGTCCTTAGGGTGGACCTCCACCTGCCAGTAGCCACTCTTCAAATCCAAGGTGGAGAACCATCTTGATCCTGATATGGTGTCCAGCGTGTCGTCGATCCGGGGTAGAGGGTAGCTGTCCTTTTTCGTGACGTCGTTCACCCGCCTGTAGTCCACGCAGAACCTGGTGGAACCGTCCTTCTTCTTCACTAGCACGACCGGAGAACTCCAAGGACTATGTGATGGCTCGATCACCCCTTGCTCCTTCATCTCTTCTACCATCCGGTCGACTTCGGCTTGCTTGGCGAGCGGGACACGTCGGAATGGGGCCCTAATCGGTGCGCTGTCCCCAACGTCGATTCTGTGCTGGACCAAGCTTGTCCTGCCGAAGTCTTTGCTCCCCACGGAGAAGACATCCTGGAATTCGCGTAGCAGGTCCTGAAGTTGGCGTGATTGTTCCTCGTCTAAATGGTCCTGGGATCCTTGGTACAGCTTCTGTAGTTCTTCTGGCAGTGTGCGTCTTCTTCGGTTGTCCGTCTGCAGGTGTCCGCCCGTCGTGTCGGTGATGCGGGCAATCCAGGTAACGGGCTCGCAGACTCCTAGGTTGGTGTCCCGGTGAACCGTAATGTCGTAGTCGTTCAGGTTGGACAGGCGGACGTACGGCCGAGACGTCGTGTTGATGAGGGTCTTGGCAACTAGCAATCCTTTTGTCTGGATGTCCTCATATTTTGGCTCGATGACAGCCGCCACTCCCTCAGCAGTTCCGTCGACAATTACGGCAGCGCTGACTTCCGTCCTGGCGGGAACGATGACGTCTTCTCTCAGCCTTACTCGTCGTGCGGTGATGGACTCGTGCGCAGGTTGCAAAGCAAGTTCCTCACCTCCGAAGTGCAGAGTGTTGGTACTCAAGTCCAAGATTATGTTGTTCTGGTCCAGGAAGTCCAGTCCGATGATCACTTCGCTTGATACGTCAGCCACAAGCACTGGATGCTTCACCACCCGTCGACCAATGACGAGCTCCAGTGATGCTTCGCCATGTACCGGTGCGGTCTCTCCGGTCGCGGTTATTAGCTGGAGGTTCCTTTGTGTGGGTTGCACTCTCCACTTCGGGATCACGGTGGGATTGACGATGGTCCTCGACGCTCCCGTGTCGATCAGCATGGGCCAGCTCACCCCGTTGACGACTCCGTCGACCATCAGGCTGCTATTGTCCCTCCGTAACTTCGTCACACGCACTTGGACTGCTGGGGCTTGACGACTGTCACAAGCCAACCTTTGCCCCCCAAGGCTGGCTAATACTCGTTTCCCTGGGCCGCGCGGTTTTCAGACGACTGATTTCCCGTCGGATACCCTCGGCGGCGGCGATCACCGCAGTCCTTGCTCAGGTGGCCTTTCTTACCGCAGGCCCAGCAGGTCGGTAGTCCTCTTCCGGGCCGCTTCTCCGGTTGTCTTCCGGTTGTGTCGTTGCTGGTGGTACCGCGACTATCGAAGAAACGGCTTAGCGCCTCCATTAATTCGTCGGCCAGGGGCTTGGTCACGTTGGTTTTTACTGGTTCGTCGACGTCCACTTGACGCACCCGCGCGTGCATTCTGGATGCCTGTTTTGCCGTCTCGAACTCAAGTGCGTGGCTCAGCGCATCTGCCAGGGTCTTATTGCGCGCAAGACGCAGCGCCTGTTGAGTGTCCGAGTCCCGTAGCCCGTCGGTGAAAGTCTGCGTCGCTATCTGCTCCAGAAAGTCGGCCGGCGCTGTTGGGTAGGCGAGCCTTACGAGGCGTGCGATGTCCATCTCGAACTCCTGCAGGGTTTCCGCGTTCTTCTGTACCCGTGTCCGGAGCTGCATCTGATAGGCCTGCTGAAGATGGCTATCTCCATATCGGGACTCCATATGGGCGATCAGGGAAGCGTAGTCCTGGGATCCAGTCGGGATGGCCTGAAGGACGTTAAGGGCGTCACCTCTCAGCGCTACAATGAGAGCTGTAGCCTTTTCTGTGCTGTTCCAGTTATTTATGGAACAGGCCGCCTCGAACTGACGTAAGTAGGTGCTCCACGGGACCTTTCCGTCGAAGGTTGGGGGCGTCACTCTGCTATGTCCCGTTCCTAATATTCCCGGTGTAACGGTGGGCGGGCGTTGGCGCAGCTCGGCAACTTCCTCTCTTAGAGCGTTGAATTTCTCCTCCACCCCCGTCAGTGGGCGTTGGCGCAGCTCGGCAACTTCCTTTTGTAAGGCGTTGAATTTCTCCTCCACCCCCATCAGCGGGCGTTGGCACAGCTCGGCAACTTCCACTTGTAAGGCGTTGAATTTCTCCTCCACCCCCATCAGCGGTCGTTGGCACAGCTCGGCAACTTCCTTTTGTAAGACGTTGAATTTCTCCTCCACCCCCATCAGCGGGCGTTGGCGCAGCTCGGCAACTTCCACTTGTAAGGCGTCGAACTTCTTTTCCACTGCCGTGACTTCCTCACGCAGACCCAGTTCTAATTTCTTCAGGTCCTGTGTCAACTTATTCTGACCGTCTTCCATCTTCTTCTGGCCGTCCTCTATCCTCTTCAGGTCCTCCGCTAGCTTATTTTGACCGTCTTCCATCTTCTTCTGGCCGTCTTCTAGCTTCTTCTGGCCGTCTTCTAATTTGGTAGTTAGCTCCTTGGCTAACTTCTTCTGGCCGTCTTCTAGTTTGGCAGTTAGGTCCTCGGCTAACTTCTTCTGGCCGTCCTCCATCTTGGTTTCCATGCCATTTAACTTTTCAAGCAATGCTGCCAATTTCTCCTCCATTTTAGTTGTTTGTCTTGTAAAGGGCATGCACTCACAGGAAAATTAGAGAAAATGACCTGCTCGGGTTTTGAAACCAGGACCGTCAGGTGTTGTGCTTGAGTTCGTAATCCCACTTCTGACACCAATTGTTACGTGCCACCCCCTAGTGGCACTTTTGTTAACTGGATTACGGTGGGGGTACAAAGCACAACACCAATTACAGCTTAAAGAAATAATTAACTTTATTGCGGCCAGAAAATTACACTAGTCAGCAAATACAAGCAATTAGGAGCCTTATTCCAGTTTCCTCAAATCTCTTCCTTATGCGCTCTTGGCCCCTTTCACTTGCAACAGACCACAGAAGTTAATCTGTCCTAATGAGTACGGTGGCCTTGACAGAAACTACCTGTTCCTCTCATTTATGTTCTCCGACCACAATTACTTACGATCACTTGCTGCAGGCTATTTCGCTGTCCACATGCTGGGAGAAACAATGTCACAGGATTTCGTAACTCGCACAGCACTTCGTCACCACACTTCTGTCGCACAAGATAATCGCTCGCACTAGCTCGTAAAACACAACGACGACTGCTTCACGGGTCACTCTTATATAGCAGGCCGGTGACTCAATAAATGGTTCTAGATCCATCCAGAGTCCACGGCTTCTCGAGGTTTCCACCGCTGGTCCAGTCACGAATCTTCTGGACTATCCCTTTGTCTGTAGTAGCCCTGTTGCATAAGGCGCGCGCAATACAGGAGACAAGCCACAGCCCAGCCCCTGGGGCAGTTGTGACTCAAGCGGCGAGCGATGACACAAACTCACAGCCGTAACAGGTGGAATTGTTTACCGTGTCCTGTTTGCGTACAGCCGTCTTGGCAAAGAAACTGTGAGGAGACTAGGGTTTGAATTATGTTTGTATTGAAATACTGGAATTTAGTAATTTCCATGAAGTGTTTTGAAATAATTCTCTGAAAACTCAAAAGAATGGCAGGCAAACAAGGATAAAAGAAGGTTCTGCTTTGGTGTGACAAAACTATATCAGGCTCCAATTGATTGAGAAATAGCTCCCGTTACCAAGCTATCTTCTCGTGGGCGTTAACAATGTATATGTTTTATGATCGGGTGACAAGATGGCTCTGTGCACACTGCACAGATCACGAGTGGTCGGAATGCGTTCTGGTAGTGGCTGGGTGCAAGTAGCTTACATACTGTACGCTATATCTCCAAGGCATACGAAATACACCTGCATCGTAAGTTCCTGTTTGGCTCGCAGATAGGATTGGCAACTCCCCTCGGGCATAAACTCGTGTGATCTCTACCATATCACGGTATTCTCGCTTACAGCTTTCATTAGACTCCCTTTGACGTGTTCTTCACCATCTAGCATCTTGGGCAGATAAGCTCGATGTTCCGCCCCTCCCCCTTTAACCAATCGCCACCATCTCGCACCGTTCTTAAGCTCTCACTGGAGTTTTTTAACGAGGTGTTCGGCCAGTATTCGTGCTGCATAATAATGTCGAGCTAGCAGAATGATATGGTGTCTGCTATTTATGCTAGCTCTTGGATACCAATAATAACAATAATAATAATAATAATAATAATTATTATTATTATTCTTTCGATTCGGCCATCTAAGGACCACGTCATTTCAACTGTTTCTTGTTGCATCGAGCTTTAACATCCTCCCAGTACTTTCGCATTAGTTCTCGATGCTGTTGTTTTCTTTCTGCAGTCCACTTCTTACCATTTGGAAGCTTTGGCTTTTCTTTGAAACATCCGAGTGCTGTTGGTTTTTGTGTAAGGATGGCACGTTCCCTATAATAATAATAATTATTATTATTATTATTGAATATCCTAAACAGCATGGAGCCCTATTTTACGAAAGTGAATTAGGACTGTAGTTTGTAATAAAGTATTTAAAAACAAAACCAAAACCTGTTGAACACTTCTTATAAACTCCGACCGAATGTTCGAGCTCAAGTCGGTAGTCGCTAAATTCTCTTTCGTAGGAAGTTTGTGTCATTACCTTCCGTGTCGACTGAGCCACTGAGCCATGGTCGCGCGGTATGTCATTGGTTACAGCCATGATTTCTATTGCATGTCCTTCTTATCAGCTCATGAGCACAGTAAAGAAGGATCACCTCGTGGTGTAGGGGGTAATGTTATTACCTTCCATCCCTGTGGTCCTCGGTTCTATTCTCGGCTCTGCTAATACATTTAATTGAAACGGGGTTCACCCAGCACCGAGGGGACAACTGACAAGATGTGGTTTCTCACTTCCTCTCCACCTGATAATACCTAACTTAACCTCCTTTTCACATTGGTTGGCCGTGTAGCGCAGCGGTAACGTTTTCGCTTGTTGTGTCCAAAATTGCAGCGCAGTCAGTTGGCATTTGAGAGGGCCTAAATGCGAGGGAGCCGTGTCATTAAGTTTACTGACACGTTAAAAAATAAATTCAGTCGGAATTCCCGCACCTCAGTGTTTCTAAAAGCCGATTTAGATTAAAAATGGGGACTTAAAACCCATCAAATTGTATTTATTATTATTCCTTTCCACATTAACAGGAGTTATCAGGAGAATTCAACACTCACACTCATGCATGTGGCTTAACCTTTTATAAGTCAGTGTCCTGTATATTTTCCTCTGACTATAAGCACAATATTCATATTGTCCAAGCTGCTGATAGTTGAATCTTTCAGCCATAAATATACGAATTATTATTAATATTTTTATTATTATTATTATTATTATTATTATTATTATTATGTGAGCATCTGCATGACCATTGGATACAATAAGGTTATTAATAATAATATTTTGTAAGTGTTAATATTCCTGAAAGTCTAAGTTGCCCGATAAAATAAATGTTTTAAAATAATATTTAAAATTAAAGAGTGAAAAAATAAAATTCGACAATAAAAATTAGAATTAAAAAATATGATTTGTAAAAATTAAAATTATCTAATGAGTATGGACACTAAGATGTTAAAGAAAAATTAAAATTATAATTGGGCTAAAATAATTAAAATCTAATAAATATCTTCAATAATATTCTGCCCTATAAATGGTTAAGACTCCGATGTCGCAAACACCTCAATTAATTAACTAATTAATTAATAACAGCGAGGAAATACATCGAGAGTTGACCAACACTAATATGATTGGGGATAAACCTAAATAATTAATTAGATAAATCCCAACAATGTTTCAGAGGAGACGAAATAATTACAAAGTAGTTCAGGTCAACGTGGTATGGTGACTGCCAATGAGATGATGATGATAATTGTTGTTTTAAGGGGCCTAACATCGAGGTTATCGGCCCCTTCGATTGCCAATGAGTATGCCCAAGTTGTCTAATTGTGTTCGCCTGAAAATGGGCCTTCGTATAGGCCTACCTACCTCCCGAAGTTGACTTTTTTTTTACCCTTCCTTCAGGAAAGTGCTAAGTTGGTTCCTTGCTCCAAAATCTTGGGAAACGCAACTCTGTCGTGGACCCCAAATAAGTACAGTTGTGTTTATCGCAATATCTTAACTAGACATTTCACTTACACCTATTTATTGACTGGGGATGATGATCAAACTGTCTCTAGGCCCTGAAAGAAACAGTAAGACTCTCAAAAGATAAAAAAGTCTAGTACGATTTTCGAAGCGAAGTGATATGTACGGTGGTTTGGGTTCTACGGGAAAAGGTGGTCTCCTCGTGCCTTATGTTTACAAGATTGACTGTCACTAAATTTACAACCTTCCTTCCTTCTCCCTCGCGGCGTTAAATCGTTCACCACGATGGGGAGCTGCAGCAAGTCCGGAGCTTGAAGGTTCGAAACCCGGCGCTGACAGCGGCTATTCTGAGTGTGTTTCCCCCGTTTTATTCCGGCCTCCCTCCAGACAAATGCCGGGATAGTACCTTGTTTCAAGCCCCGGGGTCCCTACTCCATCCCCGACCTTAATAACTAGTTATACACACACACTACTGAAGTCACCAAGGAAACACAGGTTATCATACAAATTGCACACACCCAAGTACTCGGTGCTGATGACCAAGATTTCCCAAGTCCCTAAAACGACCACCTCATACAGCAGCGAGTGTAGACTGATAACGACGGTCCGAATACTCAGGCATACTCTTTCATACATTCGATCCTAAAGCGGAGAAAGGGTCATTATGTTGACACTGCTAAGGTAGTGGAAAGTAGCCCGAAAATACTTTATTAATCCTGTTCCACGAATTGGAACTTCAAACATTATGTTTGACCGCCTGTTAAGATTCGAGTGTAGCCTGTGGGTGGTTAAATACAGTTGGATGTTCAGGAGTTTTTAATTTTTATAATTCTTATAATTATTTGTTTATTTGATTGTAATGAGTATTTGTGAAAGAGCTTTGTAGACAATGTTAGGAATCACCTATAATGCCATTAATGAACATGTGTAGGAGACCGTATATTTTATTTTAAATGTGAAATTTACCTGTAGGCCTACGTTTTAAATATTTTGTGTGATAGGCTACTTTGCTCTTTGGCAACCTTTGATGAGAGGATGTTGAATATATATTCCACCTCCCCCCATATCGTATGCTTAATCGATTTTATAGCAATTTGGGTTTTACAAGTTTCCATCCTACTTCTTACTCGTCATCGTATCGCCATAGCCGTAAGTCCTGGGGTATTGCCCCATTCACAACCATAATAATTACAGATACATACGCTAAACTCGTTTTGTCACCACAGAAACACATTATTAGACAAATTCAACGCACATGTACTGTAAATACACGGGCTGATGACCAAAGATTTTCCAACATCTTGTCAAAGTTAGTTCCATTACCAAATGGAATGGCATGTTTCCTGTGTTATTCCGTTATATCAGGTTTTTGGGGAATAAATCGCCATTTCGCACTTAACATAGGCTACATTAAGTTTTTAAATGCAGGAAAGGCACCTGCTTCGTTCTAATCTCCTTCTCTCGTAACATATTTCTGACAACAATTCACTAGGCTCTGTCTTATCTCTGAACCATTCGTTAGGCGTTAAAGCCCTGTCTTTTAGGAAATTACTGTACTTGGTACAAAAAGTACCGGATTATTTCTATAACACTCAATTGAGGTAGCGTGTCGGCAGCCAACATATGGCACACTGTCAGCTTGCAGTGTTGACAGGTATAGTCGCGCGGTTACGGTGAATCAGATCCTGTGGCATGCGTTATCATTGTCCTCTATGTGGTGACATGTAGGCCTACTGATTGCGAGTGCGGGGTAAGGTGGAGAACGAGGGGAGGAGCTACATACAGACGTCATTTGTTGTTATGGCAACCTGCTTACTACTCGGCAGAATATATCGACCCATTGCGTACTCAGTAGGACGAGTAGACACTGTGCTCAGGAGTTTTGGCACAATGGTTTTGGGTAGGCAGATATCGCTGGCTCTCAGCCGGACAACAAGGTGCCACGTCCTCGACGGCTACATTCCTCTGCCTAGCATTCAAGTGATTTCCCATCAATATTCCTGTTACACGTAGTACTGTTTAGCTGTTTAGAGCAGGGTTGACTTGAGGCTACTGGAGCCGAGTCATATCCTACTAGAGCGACTGGACCTGTCAACAGTGCAAACTGACGGAGTGCCGTATGTAAACAAGAATTAATGGGGCGTGGTGGCCTAGCGGTCAAACTGTTTGCGTCTCACCAAGGGTTCTATTCCCGATCAACGCATGTTAGATTTTCGAAGTGAAATGCCATGTCCTGTTCGGGTTCCACGTAAAAAAGCAGGTCCGGTAACTCATGATCGCGAGATTAACGGTCACGTAAAACTATAAGCTTCCTAAACAAGCTTCCGCCGGCGCACTTATCTCAAACGGGCATTGCAGTTCCATCGACTCCGTGCAGTAGGAGACAGGGGACAGGGAGGGTTGAATATTGTGCAATTTGGCCATTTATTTCCAAACGATGCAGTCATGTATTGGACTACAAACTGTAAACATTAGACTATTCATTCAGTTTTGAATATATTTATTGCTGGAGTAACATCTAAGTGTAAAGCAAAGGTATTTTTGAACACAAATATTGTTTTGATAATGTTCATGTATATATAGTTATTGTTGTTTTAAGTGGAGGGACAGCGATGTCATCTGCCCCCAAAAATGTTGATATAGGCAAGAATTCCAAATTATTCTACTCGTATATTTTCTTTCCTCTTTCCATAACTTACAATCTCACTCTATGATCATGATCGTAAACATGGTCAGACTTGTTGCTTCTTCTTCCCGGTCAGTGCTGTTTGGCCACTTTATGAACGACATTTTATACTTTCAGGGTGTTGACTGGCACGGTTCTGAGCAAAATTTCCACATCTAGCTTTCTATATAATCCATTGCAGTTGGAAGGAGCACTTAGCGTAATATTATGATGCTTATTATTATTATTATCATTGCCACCACCCACACCCTTGCTTGTCTAGAATCAGACTATTGCAGCTGTTCTTGATGTTCGGACGCTTACTGCAAACCGTTGTGCGCTTTGCGTGCTCTGAGATACTGTTGTCATGATGATCAGCTCCTTGGGTATAATCCTTCCTGTGGGAGTATTACGAGCAGCTGGGCAGAAAGGAACACGCCTCGTTCCGTCATCATCTATTGATATCGCGCCAGGAGATGGCATTTTAATTTAAACTGCAGATGTCTTCCCGCTCACTGCGTATTGCGCATTCCAAAAACATTGAGTTGGTCACTACTTGCTTCACTCACATAGCGCATTCCTTCTTCCACTGGCTGCGTGTCGTGTGCTGCATTGGCATGCGGGAAGCCGATAAAATTATGTTTGGAATAGGCGTGCCACGCATGCAGGGCGAATATTCGCCCTGACGCATGCTTACTGCAAGACCCGCACCCCGTCGCGGCGTGTTGAACTGCCATCTCCTGGCGCGATGACAATAGTTATGCATGTAACCGTGCTCTCGAACATTCATTAAGTCTCTAGGATTGACCTAAGCCATGGGATGTGGCATTTTCAAAATTGATATTTTTAAGGGAGTATGTTCCGTACATGCGTTGATTCCCCTTTTAAAACTTCGAAGGTGACTTGTTGCTATTAATATGTTTTACTACATCGCTCTTTTCGCTATATAGTTTTTATTTAATTGTCTGACTGAGTGGCGTCTTAATTACGCAATTAAAAACATGAGTCTCGTAAGAGTAAACTTCAGATATCACATGTATCGGGTGCGATTATGCTGTCAAGATAGCCTATATATCTCCACTTTCACACCGACATCAAGTAAAGTATAGTGTTAAGGGTGTTCTATACAAGAAAGGTTAGGTAGAGAAAAGCGTGGTAGTTGATGGTAGATAGAGGTATCTGGGCAGCCAACCGTACTCTTTTACCGCTGACATTCAAATCCTTTATGAGGTTTGTCCGCGTATCAGACTGTTTTAAACCAAAATGTCCGCATTTGATGTAAAATTTTAGAAATCGTGAATAGCCTTCAGAATCGTGTGTTAGTACAATATAAAACTAAACTACTCATAATATAAATGACACAGGCTGAGGTTGATTCATTATCTGTGTTTTGTAGTGAGCATTTCTACCAATATCGATAAATTTAGTTGCAATTAAAATGTAACGGAGGTAGAAACAGTACTGTAAAAAAGCTTTTAAATATCACGATGATTTTGTAATGATTTCCGCTGCAGTAACATAAACGTAGGTGAATGTGTTGAAAATCCATGTCCCAATAAAATCACAATAATACGTAGCCTACCGATACTACATAAAATATGTTGTCTACATGAAATCAGTATTGATCCATTTTCTACAGTATGACAGACGTTGCGTTATATATTTTATTTTGATATAAAATACGAATCCGAAAAGCTATTTCAAGACTGCGGTAAAAGTTGGAAATGTTTTGACCAATCATAATGCATAGACTGAAGTATTCCGAACCTCGAATTCCCTTGTATAATGTGTATTAAAGATCTATACAGCCAGTCAGTTCCAGTTAGTAAAAATTGATATAAGGGTCGAATTTACATTAATGAGTTTGTCGAATGATGCTTCAGAGGAAGCTGCAATTTAGAGATCTTATTCCGACATTTGACACGGATCTTCTTTGATCAAGTTCGCGCAGTTTAAGTTCGCGCAGTTTATGAAGAAGAGTTGACCTTGTGGTAAGAGTCACCTTATTGTTGATTCTTGTTTATTACAGCTCTTTGTCTCCCCAAAGAGCTCACAGGAAGGGCGACCAGGAAATCGATACGGCGGGCTCTTTATGTGATGACGTAATGGTGACGTCGGGAGGCGGAGACCGCACTACTCATCCTCGTTATAGGCAGCATTACAGTCATCATCATCATCATCATCATCATCATCATAAGCCCTTCTTTCATGCCGTCCTTAGTGGGAAAATCATCTGCTACTGTGTCTCTAACATTTAAATATAAGAGTATCACGTAAAATTACTACAGTTGATATTGTACGTTCAGTAGTAGGTTCTTTCCTGCGGTGGTTGGCCATGATTCTGCCCCCTTACTGCATCTACGTGTTAATATAACATTGTTGGTGGAACCTCTTTGTGCGAGTGTGAATAGAGCAAACCTGTTGAGGGGTGTTTGCCCCTCCCCTCCCCTCCCTTCCCTCAACAACAAACCGCTTAGTGCACAAGACAGTGAAACGCGTCACGTCTGATCAGAACCAAACGAAAACATCTGATTTATGGAGATGTTATTTTCGCACTCAACACAGAAATTACTTAATAAAGATAAGTTAATATATCTTTTATGGGATAACTACCAACCCGTCCCTGCTTCGCCCGGGAACAAATGAATGCATTACGTGATAAGCGGTTGTTTTTGTTTTTGTCGATGTCAATGAACTACGACCTATATCCGTTTTACGTCTCGGCATGATGGGTTAAAATCACGATTGGACTATTTAGTGGGGTGAGTTAGCTTAAAATTATGCCAAAATATTTCATATCTGGCAACCAATGCGCCCCTTTGGATTCAGATAGTTCATGGATAGACAAGTCTAAAAAGCCTGGGACACAAATTTTTCTGGCCCTCTAGCAGTGTTGGTGACGTAATCAATATGGCCGCCAACATTTTGAGACATGCTTCTACATTCCTCGTTGTAACTCAGTTTTCCTTTTCGATATCAACATAATATGTAGTTAGTGATTATGAATCAGGAGAAAACGCGCTTTCCAACGGTATTTTTGATTTCATTGTTTAGGTTCACAATATAAATAAAAAAGTATTTGAAATTTTATAATTTATTTTTATTTTTTCAACGCATTTTGCTAAATAACTTGAAATCCGTTACATGTAGCTGAAAACGTGTCAATACTTTTTTTGTTCATCAAGGAATTACCTTTCCAACGGTATATATTACCTCTGTTTTATCGTAAACAGTTGCTAAAAATCTGCCAAAACAATGTAGCGTTGCAGGAGTCGTTATCGTAACTATGCAATTTTATTTTGTACTTCAAGTCATTTGTAAATATCGATGTACTGTGTGGTGGTTTATATTAAAATGGGTTTCAACAGCCGTTCTTTAATATCATTGGAAATATCGACAAAAAACGGGGGTGTGCAAATACTTTTTGTACCCACTGTACCTCTGGGTTTTCCAATCTTTGATATGACAGAAAACTGACACAGGTGAGTGAGAAAACCTGGCACTAAAGAATAAATTGGCGTTAGTAATTAAAACTCTATTAGGCTAATAATAATACATGGATAAATTATCAAATACTAATTTTAATTCAAAGGCATTTTATTGACAATCAATGTATCTGAGGACTAATTGAAAAATATCAACATTTACATACCGGTATACTATTCTGGCAAGAGCAGTCAACACAGTTGTTTCATAAGAATACTGATATTCAACTTTTTTGTGGATTAAAAGCAGTGACATGCTTTGCCTACAAAATCCTATGTTAGGACCCTTAAAACAATTACCTATTAATTATTATTATATTACAAAATCTTCAGGATATTTTAAAATGTACAGTATCTGCCTCCTTTACGTTTTAATTGCATCTTATTTTATCGATATTGGTAGAACAGCTTAGCCTACTACAAAACACGTAGTATTCTTGGGAATCTCATCCATCTCAATATTTCTCATTTATATTTTGAGTACTGTAGTTTAGTTTAGTTTTATATTATACTAACACACGATTCTGAAGGCTAATTACGCATTGTTTTTAGTTATACTGTATGTGAAAAATGAAAAAAATGAAGAAAAAATCTAACTTGAGGACAAACATCATAAAAGACTTAAATGTCCGCGCAAAAAGCGGACGGTTCGTTGCCCTGATACCTTTACCTTCCATCAACTTGCACATTTTTTAACCAACTTTTCTTGTCTAGAACACCCTTAACAATTTACTTGATACATGGTCTGAAGAATTGCATTGGTACGGAACAGTACAATCATACCAAATAAGCGCGAGATTGCAATATCAACAGCGCTTCCTCGTGTTCTCGAACGAGAATTTGTACGATTATCTATGAGCGCCATACATATTGCACGGGGGTCTTTTGCTGTTAAATATTGCTAGGTTTCATCTGTATGGTAAATCTCCATGAAACACTAAACACTTTTGAAGGACCTTGACTTTCTATATGTTTATCATTCGCTTCTGAAGTTTCACATTCTGTTATCAGTACTGAACTTCTTCATAGCCCTTTGTCTCATATTTACAGTTCCATTAAAATGAACTGTTTCGTCACTGGATTATTTGTTCGGAAATATAATGGGAGTTTTATTTCATCTTTCAGTTGGCGAGCCTCTGTAGGATCCTGCCACTAATGTTCAAAGCTGTGGCTTTGTTCTCAGTAATGTTGTCGTTTTTATCGTCCCTCTGTCTCTTTGGCTTGCTTTACCGTCATATTCCTAATTGTATTCAGTATCCAGTGACCCTAGTGATGGCTAATACTATTGAATATATGTACGCTGGATTTAACACGTCGTCGCTGCAAGGGTCGTAGTGGATAGGCCTTAATAACTGGCCAGGTCGTTCTTGTTTTCTTCAAATAAATTTGGTCTCAAAGTCCTAAAACAAAATAATCGATTTTTACAGCAATGTTTCTATGTAAAACTCACATGCCGTGAAAGTGTGCCAAAACGCGCAACATGATCAGGGGTATACTGAATGCATTCCTTTACGTAAAAATTCAGACATTCACGACCGGCGTTGAAATAGGAATCTCTGTTTCGCGGGCTTATAGGTCGTGTTCTAAGGACGTTTTGTCGTCCTGACGTTTCGCTGAAGACTGCGTTCAGCATGTTCACAGGATACATTAGACGAGGTAAAACAAAACAAAAAACATGCTGAACGCAGTTTTCAGCGAAACGTCAAGACGACAAGATGTCCTTAGAACACGACGTATAAGCCCGCGAAATAGAGATTCGCATTCCTTTACCATTACAGTGGGTGGACTACGAATTAAGAATTGCTAATTCTGATCTCATTCAAGAAACTACGAAATTGTATCAGGAAGTGCGTGAACACAGCCTTGATTGGATGTATTGAGGTAATTGGTGTGTTCACTCATTCAATCCCATAAGATTAGTGCTCTATTACATTGATATCCGAAGAGTTTGGAGGGCAAACCATATTACACAAGTAAGAACTACTAAAAGAACATCTACAGCAAATAAGTTAAAGTGATACGGCTAATAGGCCACCTCGAACGCGCAGTGGCTAGCATTGTTGGCTGTCACCCCCGAGGTACCTGGTTTGATCCTCGGTTCTGCCAAGAATTTAAAAGTCTTGGTATGGTCTGGTACGGGGTCTCCCAGCCTCGTGATGCAAATCGGGAACCTGCCGGATGCTATGGCAGGAGGAGTGGAAAGTAACTGGCCACCCTACCACACCCAAACTCCGGCCTACGTCCCTGGAGGGGATATGGCACTTTAAGAAGAGAGAGATATGGCTATTATCAAATAAAAATGGTGTGGAACTTCGGAGGTATAGGCTACTGAGATGCATTTCGACTCATATGAGGTAAATGGTGGTATTCAAAAATATTAATGTATAGATGAAATGTATTGGATTAAAAAACAAGATGTTCAGCAAAGAACATATAGCCTACTTTCTCCTAAATGTATGGGTATATTTATAACTCTTTGTCCTCATCCCTAAAACCACCTCTACCACCATGTAGTGTTTGTTTTCTTTTATATTGATAATTAGCCAGTAAGTGTCAAAATCAATATTATATACTTTATGATGATTGAATAACAAAACTACTAACTTATTGTAATGCATTCACGTCCGTTAATCTCTATATTAAGCCAGCCTGCAAACTTAAGGATCTATCGTTTTGGGTACCTTCCCCTTAAAAAATCCGCGCCAATCACAGTAAGTTGGTGCTGCGACCTAGCAGTGAATTCATATTTATCTAGTACGCCTCTGGGTGTTCAACGAGTAGGCAGTTTAAAGTAGCCAGGAGGGAGGCGATCCAACTGGCAGTGTTTAATGATAGAGCGTACAGTCACTCGTCCTGCTAGAAGGACCTTCCGGAAGTACTTTTGTACACAGCGGTGCGTCCTTCCAGCAGGACTTTGGACCCTTATGGCAAATGTTTGAACTGGCCTTCCAGCAGGACGCGTCCTTCCGGCAGTACTTTGGGTTATCAGAGCGTAATAATATTGCAGTTCTGGTACTGGGCAAACAATAAAAGTCTGTAAATATTCTAAAATATTCAATATGACTCATATTGACTAATACAATAACTGTCTCTTAACAACATATTGACTCTAAAATATATAAACGTATAAAGTATAAACGTGTTTTCTTATAGTACAGAGACTAAATAAATGTATGAGCGACGGCGCGTCCATCACTCGAGAATAAATAAATTTAAAAAAAGCCTAGTTGTGTTTTTGTCAATATCCCACTGCACAGTTGCACAACTACACGTAATTTAAACTACAGTACCATGACATTTACTGATATCATAATTACTAGCAAATAACGAGCGACTCCATGCATCTCCGCTGTTTGGAGCATCGAAATAGGTAGCAAAAACATAAACACAGTCACCATTACGTATAATCGCCGCCATTACTGAACGGTCAGAGCTACCAACTTCAGACTTTCATGCGCTGATTCGTTACATTTCCCTCTATATAATGGAAAAAAGAACGGTCCTGCCAGCAGGACGCTTCGTCCTCATATAAGCAATTGAATTACGTACTCAAATGAGGACCTAACTTCCTGCCGGCAGTGCCTTGTACGTTCTATCATTAAAGGTAATCGGAGCGCGATCGTGGCTAATAGTCGAACTACCAGTATTACAAAATTGCCATACTTTAGGAGGCCAGGTATTGACACAGCGGTATATTTGGAACAATACTACCCACATAACCCACAAGAGGACAGCACCGTACAGAGACATTAAGAAGGCTGTGGTTGATAACAACGTGTATCTAATTCTTCTATTCTCCTTTTCGTAATGTCTTCTGTTTATGTGCAATGCTGGGACTGTGACTTTATTAATAAACGAGTGTATACATTAGCCTCCCCTTTGAGCTAAATGACATTTTATTCAGTATCTGTGAAAAGAGCTTGTGCACATCATTTGTAAAAGAATTCAAGAAAAAAAAAGTCAACTGTAGCAGTATTCGATCCCCAGTCAACTGCGTGACAGGCGAACACGCTAGCCCAGAGCACAGTATAGATATCATTACAGTATGGACACTTCGGCAAAACCGGAAGAACGGATTTTCAAAAAAATAATTGATAAGGGGGAGCACCAATACACATGTAAGCCGCTAGGTAGCACCACTTATGGACAAACACATGATAAACAGCTGGGTGCTGAATTTATATTTTATGTAATTTATATTTATGTAACTCTATTTCAACACACTAGCTCTCTTTATAATCAGATACCGTAGTTTTAGAAAATAAATAACAAGAAAATAGAAAGTGTTAATATTACTGAGTTTTAATTCTAAGATGTGTGTGATTTAATGTTTAACACCACATTCCTTCAGTCCTGTGGTGTCGCATTGTGATTGCATCGTAACGATGAAAGGTTATGATATGTTTTTAATGATTAAATTAACACATAATATATTGAAAAGTGTGGGGGAAATGTAGATTTTGTTTCTTTACTTGTGTGGTCTGAGATAATGCAATTGAAGTTTTCTACAGTGACTATAAATAAGTGTTAATTTTTAATGTTCTCAGCTTCCTAACGTAAATACTCGGGAATTTATTTAGTCAATAAAAAGTCCTGTTGATGTGTGGGGACAGCCTTATTATGCAGTGTTATTTTCACATTTCATGATATGCCTAGGCTACGGTACTTCTTACTCCTCATTTCTTAGCGTACTCACACTTCCATTCATTATCTTGTGTTCCAAGAATAATTCAATACCGGTAGCCTACTGTAAGTTATGTGCTACGGAATCTCTTTTCATTGCCTTTATTAGTTCCACGTCTTTGTAGGGATATTATAGCAGCAACAAGTAGCCTTCTGATTCAACAAATAGACTATACATTTACTGGTAGATTGTTTAGCCTACAGATGGCCTAAAATTAAGTAAAGTAAAGCTGAAATACAAGCTCAGGGCTTACAGTAAGTAAACCGGCCAACCACCCTTCGTATAGAGGCCTGCTTCTTTAATCCTAGAAGCCAAGGTCACACCCAAATAATCTCCTCCATTGGGATTCCTAAAGTCATCATATAGTTTTGGACTGGGTTTTGATTCTTGGTTAATGCATGTTAGAATTTCAGAGTTGCATCTAGTGGTTCAATTCGAAGTATAAAAGGAAGGTTCTGTGGCTTATGATCACGAGAGCCACGTGAAGCTATAAGTTTGCTTTGCTTCCTGCCACTAGTGAATGTAATAAAGTAATATAACTGGTGAATAACACTATGTACAATGGTGTCGCCAATCAATCAAGTAAAACACTCAGTCCTAAACTTGCTCTAACCATAACTTAACACCAATCAGTCCTAACTTTAACCTTGTCTCGACTAATAAGTTGCCATCTAACCGCACCGCACTTTTTACTAGTCAGTGGTATGTCTACTCATTCTTCCCATTCTGCAGGATTGAAGATGAGTTTTCTATATGATGGATGGTTTTTACACCTGGATGAGAGAAATGCTAGGCTCATAATGCTGTGTTGCTTTTGGAGAGGCCTGGTGCACGTCTTTCCAGTTGGTACCTGTAAGCGACATGCACATCATAGTAGAATTAATACTGGTCATTAGGAGGCCTAACTATATGCCATAGCTTCAGTTACTAGGTCTACGTCAAGAGTTAACAAAGGGCTATCGTGGTGTAATCAGTTCACACTCTGCGCAGATTGCTGGGATTCAGTTTCAAGTCGCAACAGCAGTCTTATTTTAAACACTAAAGTTTCAAAGTATGTATATTTTTATTAATGCAGCCAATGGCCATGTACTTTTATTTTCAGGACGGGTCAGGGAAGGGTTATTGGCGGAAATTGGCCGTGGATATGTTGAAAGAAACCGACGTGGCATTTGCCTGGTGGTGAAAATGGGAAGCCACGAAAACCATTTTCAGCATGGTCGATGTGGGATTAGAACTCACGCTCTCCCGATGCTAGCGAGGCACGAGGTGCGCTCTCGGCCACCGAGGCCGGTTCAAAGTATGTATGCCTCTTGGTAAGCTATAATCTGGAGTCATTTATATAATCATATTTTTTGACATAGGCCTACTGTATATATTATAGTTCCAACTAGGACCTCTTTGGTCTATGACCCGTGTACTTGTGTGTGCATGGTATTTGGTCATCAGTGTTGTGGTGAATGTAATGTAATTGTTGTTTTAAGGGGCGGAACTTCGAGGTCATCTGCCCCTTGTGTGTTGTGATGACTAGCAGTGTTTGTAACTTGAACAGTACTCAAAAAATGGTTTTGCATATTGTGCGATTTAGTGTTTTACTATGTGTACTACCCTACCAGCGAATTGTTACCGGTGGCGGAAATCGGAACTAATGCGCTCCGCCCAGCCACACGCCTGCGATAGCCGTGCAGTTGTCGCCAGCGAAACTCATCGCACGTCATTTGTTTGCATAATTCGTGTTGGGTCGTGCGCTGTGCGATGTGTTATCATTGTATGACTGTACATGCGTTCCCCCTCTTGCCTAGCAACCGCTCGCGGCAGCCATAACGATGCGAGCTGACGTGGAGCAGTGCTCCACGTCTGTCTGTCTGTTAGGTAGTCAGCCCGAAGGCTGGTTGGATCCTCAAAAGCACCACCATTACGTTATGTGAGTAGATACCCACAAAAACCCAAGGCAGCGCTATATTGAGGCGTTCTAGGCAAGAAGAGGAGTGAGGTAGTTTGCCATTGCTTTCCTCACTGAGTCAGAACATTAGTCCTAACCCTATGAGTAGAACCTTTCACAGCATTCACAGGCACCGACTGTGCCCTAAATGCCATTACTAAGCACCACCCATACCTCAGTAGCTTCCATATAATCACAGCCATGAGTGAGACTGAGACGTCTAGTAGTAACAATTCCCTGGTAGGGTAGTATGTAATGACATACAAAGAAAAACAACACACAATATGCTGTGCAAAAGAGACAAACACTAAAAGAATAACAAAAGTGGCAATCTTTTCATGTTGGGGCATATCAATACCATGTATGGCCACAACGAGCCCTAAGGCATGCTGACAAAGAGGCATACCGAACTACGAACCAACCGGGTTTGGGGCAGATTATCCCACTCTTGGAAAGCAGCTTCAATCAGTTGCTGAATGTTTATTTGTTTGTGAGAAGATTGGGACAGTGCGTAACTGCACTCCTAATCTCTTTCCATGCATGTTCGATACTGTTCATGTCCGCAGAATATGCAGGCCACTCCATTCTCCGTATGCCTTGCATCTGAAGGAACTGATTGACCACCCTAGCTCGATGGGCATTATCGTCCACTAGTGTAAAGCCCTCACCCATTGTGGCAGCGAATCCTGTAACGACAGGTTTGAGGATGTTGTCTCTGTATACCAGACCGGTCATGTTACTGTGGATAGGAATTAGAGACGTACATCGACCAAACATGATCCCACCACAAAACACAACTGAATTTCCTTGCTGTTGGAGGCGTTCCTGGATGAAGAGCTTGTGAAATCTCTCACCCACTCGTTGCCACGCTCGTATGCTCCTGTTGTATGGGTTTCTTCTCACACCCAAATACGCAATACCATGATGTACAACCTCCTACATGAAACAACAAGCATTAGCATAGCCACCTGGCTATGGCTTCATGAGACAGTGATGGCAGAGAATCCCAATCTTCGTGCTCCAATAGAGGAACAGTTTGGCTATGGTTCGAGCAGAAATAATATGATAATGCACCGGATGTTACAGCCATTCCAATAGACCAAGAGACACTAAGGAGCAATCTGGCCACCATGTTAGACAACTTCTGTACATCGACTGCAATCTGTTGTTTCATTTGAGGGGCCTGGATATCGTGGTCATTTAGCCCCATGCACTTGGACGAGTGTGGAATTTTGACTGATAGCCTGTGTTATTGTGATGCCTGTCTTAGTATGTGCATTTGGGGCCGATAGCCTAGATGTTAGGCCCCTTAAAACAACAATTATCATCATCATCATATGTGCATTTGCAATTCAGGTGAGGATTGGGAAGGAGGTGGCCTTGGCTTTAACTTAGGAACCATCACAGCATTTGCCTGCAGTAGAAGTGGGAAACCTCGGAAAACCACTTCCAAGATGGCTGAGGTGGGAGTCAAACCCTCCTCTTCTCAGTTGTGCCTCACGAGGCTGAGTGTGCCCTGTTGCAGCCCTCAGACCAAAATTACATTTCTTGGCAGAGCCGGGAATCAAACCTAGACCTCTGGGGCAACAGCCAAGAATGCTAGTCACTACGCCACAAGGTGGTCCATGACTGCAATCTGGATCCTCTGTAAATATTCTCAGAATTGCCCAGTAACTTCACACATAGTGTGGATAGTTATTGTTGTTTAAGGGGCGGAACAGAAAGGTCATCTGTCCCTCTTAACACAGAATAATACAAATTTTAGTTGAGTTAAAATTTATAGATCGATGCCTAATATTAATAAAATAAACAAAAATAATATATATGGAATAAACATTCAGAAAAGAAAAAGTTCTTTGAGCAAATGCACATACAGGTACAGTATTTTTCTCACCAAGATACGATGAACTATATTATTAGTAGGGCCATGTTTCTTATGCAAGATATGTTTACGTAATAGTAATAATGTGTGAGTCTTCCAGACAGACTCGTGCGGGTATTTTTAAAGTTAACACCCATATGCATTTAAGAAGACTATTGAAACCGTGGTCTCCGAGCTACCATTAAAACGAAACAAACAAACCCCGTGGTACAACACTCCATGAAGGGCCTAGGCCTACCAAGCAATCGCCACCCAGCCATTTGGCCTGCAGATTATGTGGTGATGGTGACGCGTGGTGGGCGCCTCGGATCCCCTCGGCCGTTAATCTTGGTCTCCATGAGAGTGGCGCTGCCTCACTGTCAGCTATTCAATTGTCCTTGTGAGGCTGTGTGCATCCTGTTCCAGCCCTCACGCCGGTTTCATAAATCCCTGACGGAGCCTGGAATCGAACCCGAGGTCTTCTGGTGCGAAGCAGGCGCGCTACCCCAACACCACCCGAGCTATATTACTTCATTTAATTGGGCATGCAAAATAATTTGGAGATGGAATTTTTGGTGCATGGAGCATAAAGCAGGCTTTGCCTGGTTGAGGGGAAGGGGAATCAGAAACCATAGAGATTCACTTCTATTATGACCAAGAGGTGGATTAGAATCCATCCCTTTTCACTTAGATCACCTCGTGGTGTAGCAACTAGCATTCTGGTCTGAGGGCTGGAACGGGATACACTCAGCTTTGTGAGGCAAAACTGAGAAGAGGTGATTTTGATTCCCATTTCGGCCATCTAGTAAGTGGTTTTCCTTGGTTTCCCACTTCTATTGCAGGCAAATGCCGAGACGGTAGGCTACCTAACTTAAGGCCATAGTCGTCTCCTTCCCAATCCTCACCTAAAATTATAAATGCACACACTATTACAGCCATCACAATAAGACAGATTATGAGACAAATTATACACACACCCAGCTACATGTGACTTTATGCCAAAATTTAAATTCTCCTTGGCAAAACCAGGTTTCAAAACTGGGCCAACCAGTTAGAAAGCAGCTATGCTTACTTCTAGACCATTGCAGTAGCTGTGGAAACAATTGGCTTATATGTTTGGCTATTTTTATTTCTTATATATGAATATTTCTTTTATCCCCTGTCTTCATTCCCTAACTCTTTTTCATACTAATTGACAGTGTCATGGAGCCCTTTCATTCTAGAGAAATGGATCATCAAAGCAGCCTCAAAGTAGATGGAAAGTAGAGGAGGCTAGGAAAGGAATGGGGAAGTGACTGTGGTCTATGGGAAAGCCACCATCTCAGCATTTTGAGAAGAGAAACAAGGAACCTAATTTGAAATGACAGGTGAAGGGACATGAACCAACTTATTTCACAAACCAGGTCTTCAGAGTGGTGATGTGATTTGCAGTTAATGTTGTACAACATCCTTAGGTCTCAAACCCCAATCCTTCCATTTTCTAACAGGATGGGATAACCCAGAACTAATGGATCATTGCACCTGTCTAAAACCATGGAGGATTATGTTAAGTCCTTTGGCTGTCCAACAATAAAATTGTAAGTTATTTTGATTTGGAAGTTATTGCTTTATGAGGTTACTACCAAATCCCTTGTTGTAATGCAATAAACAAACATTCCTTCTATCCTGATATCGCCATGAACCCAGATCACTGATTTGATTTCTGGTAGAGAGAGTCAGGTTTTGAAATACTGAAATAATGAACTGCTTCAGACCTGTCATATCATATTTTCCTAGCATCACTTCATTACGATTCCTGACCTCCACATAAATATGATTAATCAAGGGTAGAAATTAAAACGGATGCACATTCTGAAATGTATAGTATGTCAAGTGTAACAAGCACAATGCCTATGTAACATTGACATAGAGGTACCGGTACTGGATTCTTGTGATAAGCATTTATACCAAATTCTACACCTTTAGCTTGTATCACATGAAACCTTGGCCATGTTTACAGCTAGTTATAAACAGATTATTTCTGCAATGATGAGAATCAAGTCCTTGCCCAACAATAGAATAGGATGTGAGTTGCAGCTTGACATTATCTGAGGAATTTCCGACATCCCTGAACATGTTTGAACAATGTGGCTTAATGTAAACATTGAAATCTGTTGCTATGACTTAAGATAACTGTAAATTTTAAAACCATTGAGCTTTAAAATGGTATATGAAACTCAAATTTATGAAAATGTTTGGATAGGCAGTAGATTTATATAGCCTATATTTATGACCAATACATTACATTACATTACATTACACCTCGTGGTGTAGCGGATAGCTTTCTCGGCTGTCACCCCGTAAGTCTGGGTTTGACTCCCGGCTCTGGTCTGAGGGCTGGAATGGGGTACAGTCAGCCTCGTGAGGCAAAACTGAGAAGAGAAGGGTTCGATTGCCAACTCGGCCATCCTGGAAGTGGTTTTCCGTGGTTTCCCCACTCAAGGCAAATGCTGGGATGGTTGTTAACTTAAGGCCACAGCCATCTCCTTCCCAATCCTATCCCCAATTTACAAATCCACACACTAGTACAGCCACCACAGTAACACAGGTTATCACACAATATGCCCACCCAATTTCTCAATTCCCGAGTGATATATGTGTAAGGCTTGTTGACACCCAGAGTTTGGTGTAACATCTCCTCACTTATGCAAGGCTCCACTCTTGTATGATTATTATGTATTCATTTTCAAATAACATGGACTTATACGATATTGCTTTAGTGGCACCATGTTCTGCGTGTGTCATGGTGAAGAAAAATCATCCCTAGGATCGTTGCTGAAAGCATAGAAGTATCCAGGAATTTGATTAGTGTGTATCGAAGATACAGTTGTTGTTGCTTATTTTAAGGGCTGAGACATCGTGGTCATATATCCCCGTGTATTTGGGCGTGTGTGGAATGAGAGGCAGGTATCACTTGAGAAGAAATTGGGTGGGCTTATCATTTACATGGGTGGGCAAACTTTTAGTGGTCTCACAAAATTAAATAAAATTAGGGCATTGTGATATGTCTATGAAGTAGGAACGTCAAGGTTAACAACCCTGGTTTTTAAGTCACACAGCCTTAATGCCATGCCGAGCCTAGTGAGAGGTTTGCTAACGTCAATAGTTTGTCTCTGAAAGCAACACTATTTACAATTCTGAGGGACTGGAGTACCGTCAGTCATTTTCAACAAACATGAGATTGTAGCTTTGGGTGCACGACAATCCAACCTTCTCCAGAACTCTAGCACCAAGTCCCATAGGTGAGGGAGCAAATGTTAGCCTAAATCTGATTTGCATTGTAGCTTGTAATTAAATCACTTAATTCACTGTAAAGGGCTGCAGCTTAACAAATTACATTTAATAAAAAAAAACACATCAACTAACTTCAGTCAGGAAACCATTTGCCTTCTAGGCTAAGTGGGGTTAGAAAACGGTCACTTTAAAGGAGACAATAGCTTCTCTAGAGTGGAGATTTAATGTTTGTTGGGCATTATTACCTAATCTCAGCCTAGCACTGCCCTCCTTGTGGTTTAAAACACTTCCTTTGAGAAATAAAGACTACGGTACATACCCTATATATTGACGTGTAGATTTGTCACATATGCCAGTAAATCCTCCTGATTACAGGCCTTGATCCAGTCATTATATCTGGATTAGGAATGAGGAATTTGTGAATTAATGGATAGGAAGTTTGAGGGACTGACATCTCATGGGTATTAAAACCAGAATTATTCGGTGAAGCGTGTGATATTTGTATTTACCGCTCCAATGCACGAGGAAACCGGAATGCTGTTATGTCCGGTGTGATAAGAACTGCCCAAAAAATTACCGCACAGATGTTGGTTTCCCACACTTCTGCTATTGGTTAAATTGCAAAATTATATTTCTGAGTTGATTTTAATAATTACAAGCAATGTTTTCTTCAGACAAAATCGACAGGCCGCACTCAATGAATATGGGTAGACTGCTCTCTCGCAGATACATGGTGAACTGTCGCCGCCATGCGTGCGTGCGTGCGGTGCTTCCGGTGACGGCCGTTTCAAAACCATGACGAAAAAATTACATGGTAAAGGCCTGATGTGTCCATACTGTAATGGTTACTATACTGTGCCCAGAGCTAAACATATCCGTAACATCATGGCGATCTTAACTGATATATTAGATTCAACCTGTTGGCAAATAATGACTTGAAATAAACTATTTCTTCACTGCAGTACATCTTCATTATAGATCATTTCATACAAAGTTTATATTATTGTATCAGTAGGGTATATCGCATACAACATACTAAAACTACTGAAATATAAGACAGGCTCATGAGGACAGCTGCCATCTTGTCGTGTGGCAGATACAGCTCAGCTCTTTTAAGCCAGTCATACAGAATAATATTATAATATTAAATTATAATAAATAACGGATCACGACCTTCAGGATAGCTTAAACCACCCTAGGCTTGATAATCTGAATTGGTGGGTCTTAAGCTATTGATTATAATGGTTGCATAATTCACACGGCCACCATCCTGAAATGGCAAGGCCGATGACCTTGAAGTTTGGGTGAAAGACGCGTCCTATATAAAGGTATGTTGTCACCAAATTTGGTAGAGATCGGATGATTAGTTTAGCCGTAATTTGAGTTTACGTTTTGAACGTTTGAGTGGCCGCCATTCAGTTTTGGTAAAGATGGCGGCGATATAAAGTATGGCACTGAGGTGCCCTATGCTAGAGCTACCTCTGTACCAAATTTCGTTCAATTCGGTTTCACCGTGTTCGAATTGATAGGGGGGGACAGACATTCAGAGTACACTCACTCACACACACACACACACAGACTCACACACAGACAGACACACAATTTTTCGCCCTGTGTTGATCTCATAAGTCTACTTTCATTTTTTGAAAAAATCGAAAGTAGGCTAAAAAGATACATTTTAAAATACCTAGTAGGCTACACACTTGAATATAATCGTATGGTAACCAGATTCGAGATTTCGAATTCATTGTGTAACAACTGTACTTCCTACATTTGTATAATCTATAATAGAGAATGGTGGTTAGTCACTGAACCGTTTATAAGCCAAGTCTTGAGGAACGCCACTACTGGATGTCGCGGTATAAGTACAGTATTCTGCAGTTCAGTGGTATTCAATCCCTGGTACGTGAATTTAGGTGTAGTAAATTTCAAGAGGTACCTAAAGTTAATAATCCGCAATAAATTTTGAATTAGCCAGCGGTATAATTTTTTCAAATAAATACATCTCTCTTCCTCGACTGCTTTATGCATCTTATATGGACGGATCATATTCTGACAAAAACATTAACCATATTGGAAAATTAGTTTGATTCTACGTATTGACTGCAATAACTTTTTTTTTTTTTTTTCACTGAACACTATAGGCGTGAATTATACACCTCCGCCCCCTCCCCCTATTCCCGTGATGTGATCAAGAGCCCTCAGTGCTGATATCAATCAAAACAAAACAGGAAACGCTTAAAAATGTATAATTAACTAAGAAGAGGCAATTCCAGCCATACGTCAGTACAACATGTAGTTTTTCTACAATCAAGTCGTTTATTTCTTAAAATGTATTCATCGTACAAAAGACAGTTGTAAAATTAATAAACCCAAGTTCCTTTCCTCTTAGTGATTGCGATTCAATCATTTGTTACTGTAGACTAGCTCTCCTACCCGTTACGGTTTTTGTTGTAAGGGTAACAAAAACAGCGTTCAGGGCACTAGTGACAGGGGTTAGCTTAGTTATGACTAGACTAGGAGACCTTGTTTGCCCAACACCCGTGTAATTTGGCAGTTTGAACTTAATACATTGTTCTACTTCGAATTAGGTATTGAAAGGAAGATCACTTGTGGTGAAAAACACTGAACTATATACAACTAATAGAGAAATAAACCATCATCCAGCAGACAAAGTCTAAAGCAAAATGAGTTTTTTTTTTAAATTTAGAAATAGTTTTTAGTTTGGCCTTCATACTGACATTATGTGTCTTAGTATTCTGAGGAAAGATGATTGTAATGTATATACAGAGTGTTTCACCAGCCCCTTATTATTATTATTTAATAGATTGTTCCCCTTTAGGAGAGCGATTGAACTCGCATACATGATTTCATCTTCTGGGCGTTTTCCCGCTTCTGTTCCCAAAACCTCTTCATCCTCTCAGAATGCTCCTTCTTCCGCTCAGCTGTCCACTTTCTTCCAGGCTGTCGTGATGGTTTATGATCAAACTTAACATTTTTGATTTTATTCCTGCACTCGGTGCGGTCCTCAAAATTTTCAATGTTGACCTGTTGTAGGTCCTTCTGAACCTCTGTCAGCCACTCCGTGCCACACTTACTCCGTGTTATAACGTTGAGCAATTTCTTCGGTATTCTGAAATTTTCCATCCTGTAAATGTGTGTATAAAACTGTACTCGGCGTTTTCTGACTACTTCCGTTATCGTATGGATCTTTTGGTAGAGTTCGCTTTGAGGTCTCTTCATCCAAATACCGTTATTATTAACTGCCCCGTAAATCTTTCTGAGAATTTTCCTTTCCTGTTTTTCTATATCCTTAATTTTGGAATGACCGTCGATCACCATTGTTTCGGCTGCGTAAGTTGCTTCCGGAAGAATCACCGTTGTATAGTGCCTTAATTTTGCGTCCAGCGAGATGCACTTCTTGTTGTAGTAAGCCCACGTTAGCTTGTAGGCCTTCTGTAGTTTGGTGATTCTTTGTTCATTGGCGATTCGGTTTAGTCCCGAGGACTGAATGATTTCACCAAGGTATTTAAAATGGGGGGGACTTGTGTTATTTTACCGTATTGTGTGATTAAAGAAGAGTTATTTTCTGGCCGTCTTTCCATATAGTGGGTGTTTTCACAAGAAATTTGTAGTCCGGTTCTTTGAGCAATTTCATGTAATTTTTCCACTGCGTGTATGGCTTCATGTCTGGTGTTAGTGATAATGGCAATATCGTCCGCAAAAGCGAGGCACTTGACTGTAAGACGGTTCTCTTTTTGATTCCAATTTGAATGCCTTTTACATGAGGTTCTCATTCCCTAATGATCTTTTCTAGAACAATATTAAAGAGCATTGGGGATAATCCGTCCCCCTGTCGAACTCCAGTTTTGATGATAAAGGGCTCCGATATTTCACCTATGAATTTCACTTTGGACATAGTTCCTGTAAGCGTCTGTTCAATGATTTTTCGGGTCTTTCTGTCTATCCCGAATTCTTTCATGATCATAAAAAGGGTTTCGCGGTCTACGAGTCTTACGCTTTTCTGAAGTCGACGAATGTTATTACTGTATTTCTACATTTTCTCATTTGTAATATTGTTTTTAAGCTCCACACCTGTTCAGCACATGATCGCCCTTTTCTGAATCCGGCTTGGTATTCACCAATTAGCGGATCCACGTGGGATTCTAGCCTGTTTAAGAGTGCCTTGGAGAGGATTTTATAAGCAATAGGGAGCAGGGAGATTCCTCTGTAATTACTCATGTCTGTTTTATCACCCTTTTTGTGTAACGGACGAATTAGAGCACATTTCCAGTCTTCTGGTATTCGCTCCATCATCCATATGTCTAAAATAAGGTGATGAAGTTTCTGCGTAAGTGTAGGATCGCTCAGTTTCCAGAATTCAGCAATGATCCCATCTTCTCCTCGTGCTTTGTTATTTTTGAGCTTTTGGATGATCTCCTGAATTTCTTCAAGGTCAGGGGGTTGTGAGTCCGGGTGTGTGGAAACCGGAGGAGTGTAGGCAAGTTTTTCTTGGGGTGGTTCGCAGTTAAGAAGGGAGTTGAAGTATTGGGCTAATATTTTACAGTTTTCTTTCGCGTTAGTTTCCAACGTGCCGTGCCATCTGGTTTTTTGAAGCACATGCTGGGCGCCTGATATCCCTTTAAGTTTTCTCTAAACGTCTTGTAGAAGTTTCTAGTATTATGTTGGGTGAAATCCTGCTGGATTTCATGGAGTCTGTTGTTGTCATATCCTCGTTTTTCTTTCCTAATTGTTTTGGAGGCATATTTTTGGGTTTTAAGAAAGTTCTCCCAGTTTTTCTCAGTTTTGTGACTTAAACTTTTTCCGCGCAGTCATTCGGTTGTCAACTGCCCGATCGCAAATTTCATTCCACCAACGATGTTTTCTTGTGCGAGGAGGTTGTCCTAGTTTCATGACTTCCTGAATTTTCTTCGTTATTTTCTGCCAGTCTGTTGATGTCTCCTGATTAATTTGCATTATGATTTCTTCTTTGTGGAGTTTCAAGTACTCTGGATCTGGTTTGATATTTTTGGGTGGGCCTCTTTGCTTTCTATTGGGTTGGAATTTCGTCTTAATTTGGAGAAGATGATGATGGTCTGATTCAAAGGCGCCTTTGCGAGCTCGGACGTTTAAAATTTATTTTGTGTTTTTCTTGGAAATTGCGATATGGTCAATTTGGTATTCACCCTGTCTAATATTGGGTGATCTCCATGTGGTTAACTTGTGTGGAGGTTTTTGAAATTGTGTGCTCATGATCTTAAGTTCAAAGTTTCTGCAGAAGCCAATTAGTCTTTCACCATTACTGTTGGTACGTTCGTGCTTAGTATGGGGGCCTGTGGTATCACTAAATTTTCTTTCCTTACCTAACAGGGCATTAAAATCGCCCAGTAAGATCTTCACATGGTGCCTTGGTATTTTGTTGGTTGTTTCTTCGAGAGTTTCCCAGAAATTGTCCATAGTTTCAGGATCGGATTTGTTGAGTTGATTTATGGGAGCGTGGACGTTGATCAGTGTGTAAGCTTTATTGGCTGACTTTACTGAGAGCAGAGATACTCTTTCGTTGGGAGAAGAGAAATCGATGACTGAGTCGAGTACGGAATTGTGTATGGCGAAACCGGTTCCCAGGAGTGGTAGTTTGCCTCTAACTTTTATGGTAGGTTTGCCTTTATAGATTCTGAAATTCTCCGTATTAAAGTGTTCTTCATCCGTGAATCGTGTCTCTAGAAGTGCGGTGATTTTGAGGTCAATTTTTTCGAGGGCGTTAGTGAGTTGTTTTAATTTGCCTGTTTTAGTGAGGGTGTTCACATTAATTGTGCCAATAAAATTCTTGCGTCGAGTTTTGAGAGTGTGAAGCTAGAGTTCTTGAGAAGCTCCGATTCTTCTCTGCATGGTGTCGCTGATCCCCCAGAATCCGATGATCAGGTGAGTCCAGTATATCGACTGGTGCCTGGGGTAGTGATTCTGTGATCGTCTTTTCCATCATGCGCTCTAGTTGAGCTTTGTTTTTTGTGGTGATCTCAGTTGAGACCACAGGTATACGACTCGATTTTTGAGTTCGAGAAGATTTTAGTGCAGCCGCCTCAATTAGAGAAACAGACGCTGACCACTTTGCCGCTTGTTTCAAGTCAGACGCAATGTGGATTTCGCAGAATGGTATGCCTCTTCCGCCCGTTCCGCCGTACCGAGATCCATTCTCTCCGCCTTCACTGCCGTTGAGGTCTTCGCTGTAATCCTAGCAAGGAGCCCTTACAGGGTGCTATCACTCGGGCCAAGTGAACCCTGTTTTTTTAACGAGGTTGTTACTCCTCCCCCTCCTCCTTCCTTCGTCACTTACGTGACAAGGCCCCGGGCTTGGGACCGGCATAGCGGGGTTCAGCCCCTTATTATTATTATTATTATTATTATTATTATTATTATTTTAGGAAGGCAACCCAACTAACGCGTACATCATACGTCATCCTTTACGGCCTTAGTACAACTTTACCGTTGAGTTCATTCTCGCGAATATTGTAGAATAGCGGTAGTGTTATTTCAATGACATCAACTACAGTAGGCTACTGTCAGTAGAAAATGAAAGACCAAGAACTAGAGATGTGACCACATTGCACTTTGTACCACAGATTAGGTACATGACAATGCATTACTGATTAGAAGGACAGTCCGGTACATGTACGTTGACGGTCGATTTTCAGTACGACGTCGCGCCACCACGTGCTGCACTCAAGAGCCGCTAGACGTCGTGGCATGCAATCATACAGCGCTTGAATACGCTGCTGGGGAATACCGTCGCACGCGGTTTGTAGGCGCGTCCACAAAGCATCAACACTGGCGGCAGGTGGATCTGAACGAGCAAGTTGCCGACCGACCATATCCCAGACATGGTCGATGGGCGACATGTCAGGCGAACGGGCAGGCCAGGGAAGCAGAGGCATCCGTCGCTTTGCGAAGAAGGCTTGCACATTTCTCGCCACATGCGGGCGGGCATTGTCCTGCTGAAATATTGCCGCGGGCTGTAAAACTTCCCTGATGTAGTGGTCACTGTTCAGATTGCCCGCAAGACGTACGAGACGCGATCGCCTGTTGTAGACAATTGCGCCCCAAAGCATTACACCTGGTGTTTTTCCGCTATGCCGCTCAACAATAGTCTGCCTGATTGCGTTCTCCACTGCGGCGTATATGTATATTTAATCAGGCTGGCTCGTGGCTCAGCGGTAACGTTCAAGCCTGCTGTTCCCACGGTTGCAGGATCGAATCATGGCCCAGCCAGTTGGCATTTGAGGGTGCTCAAATGCGATGGAGCCTTTTCAGTAGATTTACTGGCACGTTAAAGAGCCCCTTCGGGGCAAAATTCTGGCGTCTCTAAGAGCCGCAGTTGTTAAAAGGGACGTAAAACCAAAACCATTGTAATCATTATTATTATTATTATTATTATTATTATATTTAATCATATGTAATATTTTTCAGTTTTTTTTCGCATGTCCCAGTAATTAGGATAATATTGTGTTGACCGCTTGAAAAGTTGCAATATCAACTGCGGCAACATTGACAAATGGTTTCAAAGCTATCTATACTACTCGTACATGAACGTTGAACGCATTTCCGTTTCTTTAAATCATTTATTTAAATACGTCAGTGATATATTTGAATGTTTAATATTTTGGAAACGCAAGGAGTTGAAAACGGCCGTGTTTCTAATATATGTGTGTGACTGTTTCAGGGACTTGCTGTTGGACCTGAATATCTCAGACGACAGTGATGTGGAAGACAAGGTGAGTTTTGTTGTGATGTGGTCGGTAACTGGAGTAGGCTTATAGTTCAGTAGACTACTAGTGTGCTCCTATGTTCCAGGACCTCATCAAGCTGGCGCCCACCTCCAGCCCCGCGCCCTCGGAGAACATGGAACCCCCGTAAGTGTGCATAACAAACTGTGTGGCGTAGTGACTAGCATTCTCGGTTGTCAACGCGGGGTCCGGTTCTCCCAAGAAATTGCGGCTTCGGTGGCGTAGTTGGTAGCATGCTGAGCTTCTATGCCCAAGATTGCGGGTTCAAACCCGGCCGAAGCCGTCGGATTTTTTAAGGGCGTTAAAAATCCCTCAGTATGCCTTCCTTCGGAGGGGAAGTAAAGCCGGCGGTCCCATGTCATAGATTTATGGCATGTTAAATAACCTTCCACTAATTGCACCTGTGTGAAGCTAAATTAGATAGGTCTCTACGTTCGTTGCAAAGAGCCGACTGCGGTGGCGTCTAGTAGCTAAGTCCTGATCTTGGCCTATTAGTCGTTGACGGTGGCGCTTGGCGGCAAAAGTAGGAAGTATTTGAAAAATTCTAAGTTGCAGTACTTAAATTAAAAAAAAAAAAACAGATAACACACACTAATACAGTCATCACAATTAACACCGGTTATCAGACAGATTCTACACACACCCAAAGTACACGGGGCTACATGACCGCGTTGTCGCAGCCCTTAAACTTAAGAACCAACCAACAGCCCCTAAACTGAGGAACCAACCAACCACCAACCCAATAAATTTAATCGTGGCCTGAGGGTTGGAACAGGGTTTATTCCTCCTAGTGAGGCAGAATTGACGAAAGATGAGTTCGATTCCTACCTCGGAGTAGATTACCGCGACTTCCCCCACTTCTGCTCCAGGCGAATGCTGGGATGGTAACTAAATTGAGGCCACGGCTACCTCTTAGCCTACATTACAAATACACACATTGGTACAGCCATCACAACGGCACAGGTTATAGGGTGTCCGTCTCGAAGCAGCTACAAAACTGGCGAGCCGAACATGTCCTCGGACACTCCCGGCACTAAAAGCCATACGCTAAAAAAAAAGTATTATTTATTTACCATACATCTTATAAGAAGTATGGAAGGCCTAGTGAAAAAATTATAATAATCAGTACATTTCGTTACATTTGTCACGAGGTATGTACATTACAGTACATTTTGCATAGAAAATACAACTGAACTTACAGAATAAAGTATTCTCCTCAGTTAAGGGGTTGCGACAACACGGTCGTGTAGCATAAAGTATTCTACTGACAATATTAAGCCATACTAACTAGGCTAGGCCAGTAAAATCGCTATCTGCGTATTCTACGTAAAGTGTAAACAATGCAAGCTCGGCCTGGAAAGAAAGACGGAGGGGAACTTTGATCACCTACTGTATTTTCACATCGTTAGCCAAATGACAGACATAACCTCTATAATGCAACACTTAATTGAAGAACATTGATCCATTTTCACTTTATGTAGACTCCTTATTCTATATATTATCGGTACGTATTATTGTGATAAGGCTGACACGAAATTGGTGGTGATCGTTGCTTTATGAGGCGGAACATCAGGGCTATTTGTTCCAAAGACACAAGATTATGTCATCTATAGGCTAGGCTATTCACGTATCGTTATGTTTTGCAGCATGACTTAACGACAATTACGAAAGTAAATATCTATTTTGGCAGCATAAACACGGTCGATAAATTGTGTAAATTTATATTTGGGGGTTAGAGTAAAATGACCCAGATTATAACGAGACCGGCTTCGAGAAATTTCCCGTAACCAGTCCAGTAATTATGGTTTTCTACCTCGCAGTTCTGCCCCTTAAAACAATAAAAACCAACGACTAAGGTTTTCTCGCCGAAGAATGCTTGATACCAATCTGTCTCAATTAAGATCGGACAAATACTGTAGACCTAGCTAGAGTGCTAGGTTATAGAGCAGCTACTCGCTGCCCTGTCATTCCGCACCCTCTTTTCGTCCATATGAGATATTTGAACTCCGATGCCGAAGTGACCCTAACTGAATGTATTGAGATGACATTTTTCTTTAGGATAAATTACCATTGTCTCGTCTAGGGCAAGGATAGAAAGGTAACTGCTGCATCCGTATCTTCCAAAGTTTGGGCCGATAACCTAGATCTTATGCCCCCTTGTCACAATTATCAACATAATCTTCTTCTTCTTCTTCACAAAGAAAATCTGTGGGTGCCGTTGTGGAACAGAACAAGATAATTGGTGATGAGGAAGTATTTTAATTCTGTAGTTATTCATCTTCTTCAGGTTCTGTCAAGCGATATATTCTAGATCACAGTATAGATCTGTACGGTATTCGGGGGCGTGGTGGCTCAGCGGTCTAGCTGTATGCCTTACACCAAGGCGGTCTGGGTTCGATTCCCGGTCAATGCATGTGAGATTTTCGAAGTGAAATGCCATGTCCTGTGGTTCGGATTCCACGTAAAAAGGAGGTCCCGTGGCTCATGATCTCAAGATTAACGGTCACGTTAAACTATAAGCTTCGCTTTTTTGTACGGTATTCAAATAATCTTGTTGTTCGTGGCAGCGAATCTGCAACTTACCATTGAAAGGACCGTCTCTGTGAGCCAGGGATTATGATGTAACACCAAACGAGTTTTTGATTCTCGATAACTCTTGAGGGAATGTTTTCGACCGGAACAGCCCTTGAGTGGTATATCGACACAAATGGTCAGGTGTTCGTTCTGATTCCAAGCGTTTTTATCGTCCTTATATACGCGAATATTTTCATGGTCTGCATTATTTGTCAGATACCTGCAGTATGGGGATGGCTAATGACTGAGTTTGTAGATTATTCTAAGCGGAGCTGTGCAGGTCGCCGACCCATTCAATAGTTCTTCACTGTCCGTAGTGTTGGTTGTACCCGACATGTCAAGTCCCATGTTACGGTGCGGTGCAGCCATCTTTGTGTATGACGTAATAAGAATTGCGCAATATAACACATGGTGGCAGCTGCTTCACTCCCCCCTGCCCTCCTCTACTCGTCATTTGTTTATTCAACCCTTCCAAGCTTCCGCCAGAACTTGTTCTGAGGCAGGTATACGCTCTGGACTTCCTTCTGCTGGCGGTTGACCGGTCATATCAATGCCGATGTTCTGTTCCTGTCATTCAAAACTCAGGCATGTCAAGTACGTGCATATTGTTAGAATCGGATGATGAAATTCATATTGCTAACAGGCAATATCGTTCCTCTCTGATGAAAAGTCTTATTGACAGTTTTGACCTGATTTTTGTCTTTACAGTATTTTTGTTTTTAAGGCGGTAATATCTAAGAGAGGGTCTTAAGTATTTCTATCGGCTGCTAGATAATGCTGTGAGGTTTGGTTAGCAGGAGGGCGATCGTGGGACCAGGGACCAACCCCCTCTCCCCGCCCTACGAAATGTTTCGTCAGTGACATCCCTAAGTTAATATCCTTCTACTATTTTAATCCTGAATGTTAATTAGAAAACTTCGTGTTTGTACAGTAATAACAACAATAATTGATCATTTATTCATCTATTAATTGTTTTTTCAGTTATTTTCGCGTTCTCGTAGTCCTTTATCATTTTCTTATTGTTACTTTATATTTTATTACTAGCTGTTGTACCTGTCGTTGACGTGTCAGTTAGTTAGTTTTTTAAGGGGTGGAACTACGAGGTCATCTACGGTGGAGTTGTGGTGTATTTACAGAGAACATGTTAACCACCTTTCATCCGATAAAATACACAAGTTCCTCTTAAATGCCTTAAAGACAAATCCAGACAAATATTAGGTCAAAACTGTCAGTATGAATCACTATGTTGCTGAAGACTAAAAATTAAAAGGTAATATAAGCGAAGAAATTTAATCAATTAATCGTTATACTTTCCACCACTACAACAATTTACCAAAAGGCACTCCTGCCTCTACTCCTGAGTCCCGGACGGGAGCATTTTATAGTTTTACACAGATAATGAGCACTTTCCTTAGTAACACCTCTCAACACATTCTACAATTTTTTAACAGATGATTAACCACTCAGTTCAAAAATCAGGGCAGAGGGCCCCCCTCCCCATATAAATCCAGAATTGGAGTGGCATAAACCTTCATATTTTCTTACCACTCTGCACAAAATTTAGAACCTACAACAGAATGTTAAATAGGGTAAATGCCTTGACAAAGAATGTACTAACAATCTCTGCACCACCAGTCATCATGTCTGTGTCTGCACTGTTTGGAGGAGCTGAAATAACAGGGTAGCAACTAGGATTTTCCAAGAACAGTAGGTGCATCAGTACTGTGGATACAACCAGGGGTTGATGACATAAGTCTACCAAGAAATTAGGAACTTGCCAATTAGCAAGACAAAGCTTGTCTGCTTACACTCTCCTGTCAGCTTTTAATTTCCATTTCCTGGAAATAGCAGTGTTAAAATGTCCCAGGCTGTCCCCTTGGTTGATTGTCCCCACTGCAGGGATTTACCCAGGTTGTGTGTCTGTGACAGATGAGAGATGCAGTTTGTAAGTGGTAGTATTAGGTAAGAGTCCAGAGTTGTTTGATAGTTGCTCTTTTCTTTTTGTCACATTAGCAAGTGTTTAGAAGATGTCCCCTTTGTCATAAAGATGGCAAAACTGGATACATCTTCCTAAGTTAGGAAACGTTTTTATTGTAGGTATATAAAATTGAGGCCTCCATTTTATTATGTAGGCACGGCTTTTACAAATAATATTTTCTGCACGAGAATGACGCATTGCTCACTGATAGAATGTAAAGTTATTCAATGTTTTCAAAAGGTTCATATTTGTTTATTATTATTTTTTAAAGGCTGTTACAGTTTCCCCTGAATAACAGTAATAATAAACCAGAATGAGGTTCACGGCAACCGTTAGGTTTACCTTAAAATAGCACTGTATAAATTAAGACTAACAATAATAGACCTAAATGTTTTGCAACGTACCTTCTTATACCCCTGATGGTTTCTTTTGGACATAATCATTCAATTGACTAAAACATTTCTGGTAAATAAAAAAAATAAAAAAACACCAATACATAGTGTGGTATTAATGTAAAGAACATTCTGAACTGAAACGTGTGAATATGGCATAATAGTAGTATTTTGATAACTGATAATTGAAAATCTGAGCGACAGAGACAAATATAGACACTGACACAGCTGTGAGCTGCCTCAAAACAAAGCAAGGAAGGGCAGAATTCAGACAGACATGAACAGACTGAAGATTTTTGTCCTAAGCTAAAAATGAACTCTAAAGTATTTATAATCACAACAAGTAGTTCCGTGAAGAACTATATAGACTATTTTCATATATCCTATTGGTCTTCTTTATTAAAAAATTCTCCCGCCTATGAAAAGGAACGCCATGTTGGATTGTTCTGTATGTAGGCCATAGAGTTATGCACCATTAGATGAAGGTTATTGTGTAGGTTCATCATTCAAACGTTCACTTTGAACGCATGATTAGGAAACAAGAAATAAAAACTCTATTTCAAAATGTCGCACTGCCGCCGTCTTGGGGTTATGAAACGATTGAATTTAATTAAATGGCAGTAAATTTTGTATGAACATTTACCGTACCAAGTTTCACTGCGCTCGGATGGTTAAATCGCGTGAAATAGCCATTAAAATGTTTCAACTTCACTTGGCCCCCATGTTCGTTTTGTACTTAACAGGTTTTATAAAGTCGCATCGGTAAACTTGTAGTAGTATCCTTTATCACCGTAGAAAATTTCAGGGTGATATGAAATATTTTTCGTGGCCCGCATGTTGGATTGGTGAAATGGATCACAATTTGAAAGGTACGATCGAGGTCGGGCGCGATAGTAGTATGTGCTTACCGAGTTTCATTGAAATTGCTCCAGCCGTTTAGATTTTATTGGGGGGGGGGAGGCACACACGGATGCCTAGCAATACAATACAATGTGATCTCATTAGCCTATTTTCTTTTTCGTAAATGAAAAGAGGCTAAAATATATGAACACTGGCCATAATAGATGAGGACCTAATGGGGCCCCTTCCAAACTAAAATCCTGGCTACGCTACTGGCTCGACTACCCTAGTGTGTGGTCACAATTTAAGGTGGATTTGTTCCTTATCAAGTCTTCTGCTGTGGAATTCAGTTCTATATTTAGAACTAATGGCATATATTTAGCGTAAAAAGCAACAACATTTACCAGGATAGGTAATGCAAGATATTTTCCATATTGATTTATAGATTCCTCTTAAAAATAGTACACCTAGCAATACAATATGAAACATCTATTGATTTGTACATGTTTTGGAGTCATCTTCAGCTTGTCTTCATCAATTTCCGTTTTCCAGCCTAAGCAGGATCGGAGCACATGTGGCACTCATCCACTTAACTCTGTCTGTACACCGTCCTTCCTCAACTCCTGAACCCCACTGCAGATTCCCTTTCTCTCACACTGTCCTTCACCAAATCCATCCACGGTACTACAGGTCTTCCTCGTCCTCTTTCCAGTCATCCGTCTCTCCATCACTTGTTTCGGCATTCTTCCATCCTTTTCACATTTCCATAACATCTCAATCTGTTCTGCTCCAGCTTATCAATCACTTTCTTTCGAATATCTTCTTTTCTCACTTTAACTCTCCTAGTCTTCTGTACCATACTCCTCAGGAATTTCATTTCGGTCGCCTGTATTCTACTTTCATCTCTCCTCGTCATGGCCCAGTTTCTGCTCCATACGTCATTATTGGTAAGTAATAGGTCTTGTACATCACTTCTTTAGCCTTCAGTGGTATGTCTTGATCCCAGCTTGTACTAATTTAAAATTTATTCTAATTAGACTTAGGGTAAAAATAACTAAACTTTAAATAAATAAATAAATAAATAAATAAATAAATGGTTATCTTTACAAAAACATTAAATTAAAAGAAAATGAATTTAAACAATATAATTTTGAATTGAGTTAGAGATAGAATTGGATGTTCTCGAAAGAAAACATATATTGTCCGTTGAGCCAATATATTTTAACACAAAATATGATAAAATGGTTCGGCTGACTCAACCAACTGAAGAGCCCAATGGTACACTGGGGCGAAACGCAGCAATCTGTTTGAGTCAACCGGACCATTTTATCATATTTTGTGTTCAAATATATTGGCTCAACGGACAATATATGTTTTCTTTCGAGAACATTAGATTCTATATCAATGCCAAGTTAGGGTTTTTATTGCTTTGGAAAGGAGCTTTGACTCCCGTAGTGCATTGGCATTGCTCGTGACTTAGTTACACATGTATCGAAACGTCTTGCAATGGCCTTCTCAGTGTGTACTACCTACGCGTCGGTGAGGTGTACCATACCAACTGAAGGGCCCAATGGTACACTGGGCCGAAACGCTAACAATTTGTTTGAGTCAGCCAGACCATTTTATCATATTTTGAGTTATAGATGTTAAAATTGATGAATAGTCAAAAATTAATTGCAATCAGATATCGAATGAAGATTTCTTGAATTATTACTATCATCTATAAGGAAAAAATCTTCCGATTTAGACCTTATGACCTTATTTACAGTTCAATTATTTTTATTCTTAAGTTTTAATTAGTATAGATTATGCCTATAATTAGTTATAAGCTGAAGAAGACTCCACTGAAGGGTTGAAACGTGTACAATTTAATAATCGTTTCATGAATTATATTCATGAGCATATTATTTTTAAGAGGAATATACGCAGCGTATAAAGATGTTTGCCGCCATGTGCCAGAGAGGAAGAAACAACCTCATTGGGCCTATAACCTAGATCAATGGTGCCCAAATTGTTTGTTTCATGAACCCCTTTTGCAAAGATCTGACAAGGAACACTCGCCAAATCAACATCTCCAGTTTCAATGAAACTTGGTGAGCAGCACGTTTCAGGTTCTGAAGCCCCTAAATATTAAACTGCAGGCTTCTCTTCAAACTGAACACTGCTATGACCCATTAAAAATTAAGATTTTGAATATTGGCACTTGTTAGACTTGTCTCCACTTCTTGTCTGTATGGTGTGTTGTCAGAAGTGAGGGTAATTTCCATCGATCAAAGCAAACAAAGGCTTGCAATGCAAATTTTCAGAAATTTTATTTCACAGATTCAATTTTCAATCTAAACATGTACATTATCTCCTGCAGTTTCATAACGATATGGGTATGGTAGCTCAATTAGGCTAGTTCCCTTGATAGTGTTTAGAAGTTCCAGACCACTTGTGTGACCCTGAACAGACTATCGGTGCTTTTGTTTTAAACACTGCACTATTTCTATAAGTATCTTGCAGCCTTAATGCAATTCTCTTCCCAAACAAGTCTGAATTTTCAGCTATGAATGACTGCAAATACAGTTTACTTCATCGATTTCTGCCTGTGTCCTAGATGATACTATGAAGTGAGTCTAGGAGTCTGAGGCACTCTGTGCTTGCCGGGATCAACAGAGCACACACAGCACATGATTTATCAAAGTCTGTGGCACAGCCAAGCTCCATGAAACTGACAATTTGCACAATGTGCATTTCTCGGAAGGCTCGCTGCATGTCTGGTATCTCACAGTGCATCTAGAACTTGCCGACAGAAAACAATGGAACAAGCGCAAGGCCCTATGGTGAAGGTACCATTAATGCCTCAGCATTATGACCCAAGTACTATTTACTCACTTGCCAATATCACTGTTGTGTCTGGGACAAAGACCAAGGTATGCCAAACTTAACTCTTGGTTTTAAGGTGGAGAAAAGTCCAACTTGAATATATTTCTTTTTTTAGTGCCAGTAACAAAGTACAGTGGAGATCCATCAGACATTTCAGCCCTGACTAAAATTTGTTGTTGTATTTTCCTTTAGAGCCTTCTTTTAGTGTGGCTTTTAAAGTGATATTGCATTGCTGTCCACCATGATACTGTAACATTACTGCCGATTTTCCTGTTATATGGAGCATTTTGCATGATGCAAACCGATTCTGTTCCAGGCATCTTGTACCAGTAAAAACTAGTCCTGACACCCATAGTGTTCAGAAACCACCGGAACCTGTGGCGCCCATGTCTCCCCTCGCCTCGTCGTCCAGTGGCTCGGATGAGTCTATTAGCGAAACGGAGTCCACCTCGAGCAGCGGGGAATCCGACAACGAGAGTTCCGCACCGGCTGCAGTACCTGCCGGTACTCAAGTTCTTCCTTCGTTGGCTTCCATTTCTGCCGAAGAGGATGACAAGCGGTGCTGGGGATTAGCTAACTTCTTCCCAAGGCAGCCACAGCATGCTCGGGCAGACCATAGTCCTCGCAAACCTTCTTCACAGGTTAGTTCATGGGTGTGTCTTCTTCTTCATTATTATTAAAAAAGAAAAAAAGTAATGCTGGATTTTATAAATTGTGTTGTTCATGAGATTTCAAACAGTCTGCCAATCAGCCTTGCCAACAGTTTCTGCCTCAAAATCACAAACTCCAGTAAGAAGTCGCTGAATTAAATTTTGCAAATTTGAAGTCTTCTGAAATGTTATAAAGGTAGTTGTTTATATTCAAGGTTATCAGCTCTTCCAAATTTTGAAAATTTAATCTAGAAGGACAAAACATACTAAGAATTAAATTGTAAGAGAGGAGAAATAATATTCAGGCTTTAGCATGAAACTGTCTAACACGTTTGTTAGTACTGGATTGATTATTATGGAGTGAAATAGATACATGAGAGTTCTCGGATTACACTCTCAGTGATTGTTGTTTTAATGTAATAACATGTTGTCTGGGTGAGGAGAAAAACTTACAAAATATAGAAACCTATCGTAAGAGAACCATGAGTTTATTTCATCACTGCTGACTGCAAACATTTATCCCATGTTTATATTGACACTACCTTGTCTTTTATTTTTATTTTTATTCATTACTAGTTATACCCGGCATGCAATGTAATACCAATCAAAGAAGGTGTTGTAACTTTGTTTTTTGAAGTGCTTCTGGATACACAATATTTTTTTCTTTTTCCCTTAACTGCCTCTAAACTATTGTAAAATGGATTTACTATCTCGGAAACATTCATGGGAGCATGCTCAACTACTCATCAAGGTTTCATTGCAATCGAATGAATGGTATATGAACGCATACGGGACTTTGTTTAAATGATTCGAGTGCCGTCACTGATTTGTTGAATCTACTCGTGTGCTACCTATTGTAATATGGATTTACTAAGCCAGAAACCTTCGCAAGAGTGTACAAAACTCGCCAAAAATTCATCGCAATCGGATGAATGGCATATGAACGCATGTGGGACTTAGTTGAAACGAATCACGCATCATTTTGTTGAAGCTACTCGCGTGCTATCTATTGTAAATTGGATTTACTATGCCTATTACCATCCTGGGAGTGTGCACATCAACTCGCCAAAATTTGATCCCAATGGGATGAATGGTATATGAACGCATCACCAACACTCATTTGTTGAAACTACTCGCGCGCTATCTATTGTAAATTGGATTTACTATGACTATAACTAGGCTTGCCATATTTCTGGCGAGTGAAACCGGGACACATTAATAATTAACAGTATTGAGTGGGGGTGGGGGTCGTATTTTTTTTTTATTAGAAGCAAAATGACGAGTTTCAATCCTTTTTAAAAGCCTCGCAAGTGACGGGAGGGGGCAATCTGGCACCCTAAATTGTTAGTTCTACACACCTTTTAAAAATAATTTTTTTTTTGCTACATAAAAATATGATTTTTTCTTTTTAATGATAATTTTTTCCGGTCTATCATCTAGAAAGAAGTGTTAATAAAATACAATTTAAAATACTTCATAAAATTGTTTAATTGAACAATTACTAAGTCTTATTATATTTGAAAAACGACAACATTTTGTCTAACTACAAATACAATTACAAAAGAAAACGATGTTGATTGTTGGAAAGTAACCGATTCATAAAAGATTCTTAAACACATAAATTCATTACTTTTTACGTCTTACAGCTGTTTTCCGGGACATTGATAAAACCGGGCGGGATACCGGGACAAGAGAAAAATACCGGGACTGTCCCGGGCGGGATACCGGGACAAGAGAAAAATACCGGGACATATGGCAAGCCTAACTATAACCATCCTGGGAGTGCAATCAGATGAACGGTATGTGTACGCATCAGGAACAAACAAACAAAACATTCATTTTTATATATACCGGGTGTGGCAGAAACAATGACCTATTTTAAATAGCGCGCCATTGTTGGACACGGCTGTGTAGAGTGTTGATGGTCGTACCAGTGAGTCGTCATGCGGTTCAAAGCAGTTCCAGTCAATATGGAGTGTTGGTCACACGAACCTCATGCATTTGTAATTGAGGCGTTCTTCAAATGTGGTGATAGTGTCACACGAACGCAGCGTTCGTTTCGACAACATTTTTACTTCGGTCGAAATGATTAAGTTCCATCCCGGAAGAAAATTACGAGATGAGTTCAGGTCTGGCCAGCCCGTTCGACCTAACGTCACAATGACAAGCAGCACAAATCAAATTGACCGTAATTTTCATGAAACACTTTTGCAAAACAACCATAAATGAATAAAGTTTTTCTACCATCTCAAACTCACAACCAGCAAGACCTGAAAAATAACAGCCCCATTCCACTAGGTTTGGTCAAACTATTTTAATGACTCCAGCATTAATTGTCGAAACCTTGGTTTCCCTCAACCAAGTGTTGTTGGAAAGCTTATAACAATTGCCAGTAATAAATAACCCATCATTAAATAAATTGGATTTTTAGTACTTGCAGGCAAGGAAAGCATTTCTACAGAATAGGAATCTGTTGACATCCAATATAGATGTAGGTATTAGAAAGTCATTTAGGAAAGCATTTCTCTGGAGCGTGGCACTCTATGGAAGTGAAACTTGGACTATTGGTGCAGCAGAAAATAGGAGAATTGAAGCGTTTGAAATGTGGTATTACAGGAGAATGATGAAGATCAGATAGGTAGATCGGGTCACAAATGAAGAGGTATTAAGCCAAGTGGGAGAGGAGAGATGTTTCTGGCGACTGCTAATGAAGAGAAGAGATAGGTTGGTAGGATACTGAACCCTTTAGTATTGCAGTGTTTATATGCAAGAAATCTTGATCAAGGGGTCGCGCTCAGTTCATAGTGTGATGTTTACGTTCGCCAAACAACATGCTCTACTGAGGCAAGGGTCATAGGATTAAAACTATAATTAAGAAAGGAAGTGACAAGACGTAAAAATAATAACATAATTTAATGACTATTTGTGCAAAAATGAAATGAATATAAACAACAACAATAATATTCCTCCCTGAATCTTCCCATGACAGAAATATCTATCAATGTTGAGGAGTCAGACGGATCTCCCCCTCATTAAAATGTGGATGCAAGTTCCACTAACTTGTATTGGGATTTTATGTACGCGTAATGACTAACTACGAGGGATGAGTACTTGGATGACTGTTCGTTTACATCGAGTAACAGCCACGATGCTTACGAACAATCATCTCGTAAATCAACGTTTACGGATATGGGACACAACACTAATAAAAACCCTTAAAAATTAATGCTGACACACAATCTAAAATCTAATATTTACAGGAATCTCCCTCGAGACCCTCCTTCAGTGCGATGACGCATCTGACAAATGAGCTGCCAACACGGCCAATTGCTCAATACACAAACAAGGAAAAGACAGCATCGCACGTGACTGCACGGGTCACTAATACGGAACATAAACATGGAATGAAACCAACAACAACAAAAGCCTCACCGGCTGAGATTACCTTATATGAACAAAAATGCACGTTAAGCTAACGCTTCGGAGATTATAGTGATTCGTAGGCAACTCCCATTTATTTAATTTTTTTTTATCATTGATCAGTTTTTATTCTGTATTTCAAGTAACTTCACGGAGCCAACAAGCACTCCACTAATGACCTTGATGCAATCCTTTCAGCCCGCCTTGTGAAAACAGCTTCCCCCTACCACAACTCTTTTGTCATCATCCAACTCCAGTGTGTAAAAATAACTTGACCAACTGTCTCGTTATCTCGTAGAATCAACAGCAACAAATCTCAACCACGTATACATATGGTAAGACATTAATCGATATAGCCACATATGTCCTCGCAAGGTAACCATATGGACTCAGCACCAAGCTGACAGAAATCAGTCTACGCTGAAATTCCCGCTTGTAATGACCAATAAAATACACACACACACACACTGCTGGGAATGACATAACACATTTTTCACACAGGTCGGTTGAATCAGAAGCTCACAATCTATTTAAAAAATATTAAAACCTACGAGAGAGCTGACTGCTCTTCGCCACAACTCACATTGCTCCAACGGCAATAAACTCACAGAATCTGATCAATAATAATCATTACAAGATTAATTTACCCTCCAATCCATTACAAGATTAATTTACCCTCCAATCTACTGTATGATTATATTAATGCAGTCCTACTTCTGAAACACAATATATCTCCGAGAGACGCTTCTTAACCGCATTACGTAAACATATGTGAACACGGTCATCCACATAGCCACGTTAGTTAAAACAAACAAACAAGAACTTACGACTAAGAAAACTTGTGCGAGCTGTTTCCATGCAAAAGGTGTGTCAGACCAAAACTAAATACACTACGTTAATCAACACAAGCAAGATATTTACAAACAAAATTTGTCCCATATACCATAAGTTAACTTGTCAGATAATAAGAATATTATTCAGTACTCATCCTCGGCCAGTCACCGTCAACGAACATCTGCTGCCATCTCCCTACTTAATGCTGCTTAGCTCGTCTCAAACATCTCGATGGAGTGTTGACAGTTCCAAACTTCTTCCAAGATAAGCGAAGTCATCTCTCGTGCTGATGCAAAAAGTTATAGATTATTACACACTCGATATCTGACTACTAAATTCACCGTTTTAGGTACTTATTTCCCCATAACAGTCTGTTGGCGAATTGTCGAGGATACTGTCCCTACAAAATAGTACTGTGACTATCTATCACACTGAATTTAACACACATTTGTATTAATAAAAATCTGTGTCCTCATGACACGCAAAGTACAAGTGCCTACGTCCTCAGACGTGCAAAATGTAGTAATAACCTGTGTCTTCCGACACACAAAATGTAATATAACCTACGTCCTCAGACGCACCAAATGTAATAAGTTTCTTGGCTCTTCACGCCACTTATAAATGAACTGGCCCTAGGTATCGATGGGGGGGGGGAAATTATATAAAAATTTCTCAAAATAATAGTGGTACAGGAATGAAACAAATATCACTGAACTCGTAAAATTGCGCAGGTCAAGAATATGCCCATTAATTCTAGAATCGATCGTAGAGAAGTTGTCTAGCCGATCTCCTGCGTTAATGCTAGCTCTCGCGTGCCCATGCTAGACTTGGCGCGTTCGTAAGCATTCATCTCCCATTGGTTCCACTTTTTCAATATGTTCGCGGTTTTTATCAGACCTCGGCCTCGTAGGAGTGTCCAGTAGTACCATCAGCCACTCACGTTACTGCATTATATTTTTTCTAGGCGCGAATAATACAATGAACATGCCATAAGCGTGTCTCACCACGCGTCCCTTCTATTTTGAGGTTGCCACCACCTGTCCTGAAACATAGCTAGGCTCTTTCTTTTCACAATCCTTAAGTATTTAGCCTATTGTCAAACTGCTGCAGGTATGTTCCCACTGTCTCCAACAAATGCTTGAAGTTTCCTCATCTTCGTCTGGCTATTTCATGACGCTGGTGGAAATATTAATTAATTGTAGAAATAAAACATCGAATCATTTATCCATCAGAGGATAAAGGGTTCAATACATACTAAGACACCCAGGAATAGCAAGCTTAGTTATGGAAGGAAGGGTTAAGGACAAGAACTGTAGATGTAGACCAAGGTTAGAAAACAGATTGTCTCGGATGTAGGGTGTGGTAGCTATGTAGAGATGAAACGATTAGCTCAGGACAGTCAAATGACTGAAGTCTCAAACAACAACAATACTCACAGCACAATTCACATTCATAAAGGACGAAGCATTTGACCTTTTTGTATATATACCAACAAATTCACTGCATAATTTAGGAATACAGTTGACAGCTTGTAAGAATTTGACGATTTTAACAAAGTTTAATGTTTTTGAGGAATGTTTGCATGTTTTTCTATGAAGTGCTGTTATGAGAGGATGTAGAGCATTCATCTCTCCAAACATGTACCTTTATTATAAATAAAGCATAAAGAGAAAGAAGAATAGGTTTCGTCTAGGCGGACTAATTGGTTAAAACCCTCGTATCAGGAGCTGGCAGGAGAAAGGGCGAATCTGCAATAAGATTACATACAATAGTCGCCCTTTCAGCTGGGAGGAGAAAGATCGAATCTGCAATAAGATTACATTCAATAGTCACCCTTTCAGCTGGGAAGAGAAAGGGTGAATCTGCAATAAGATTACATACAATAGTCGCCCTTTCAGCTGGGAGGAGAAAGGGTGAATCTGCAATAAGATTACATACAATATTCGCCCTTCCTCCTCCCAGCTCCTGATATTATCTGCTATGTGGTCAACAACTAACCTTTAGTTTCTTTCAATGCATCTTGATTCCATTGCATTGGACTAGTCAAACAATTCATACATAATCTTAATATGCTGTAGTTGAATGTTCACACAATTTTGTTATGGTGATGGAGGAAAATGTCATTAAAGCTGTTGTCAACTAATACACCCAGTCTCTAGAAAAGTTGCTAGTTTCATTTCATTGAATATTTTCATGAGACTACTTCAAATCTACTAGATTTAGAAACTTGTCATTCAAGTTGGCAACACTGTCATCATTCTTGCACGATATTTGAAATGTGTGAATGTTGTCCCATTTTATGGTGTTGTTTATAGTCCCAGGGTAGTTGCTTTCTGGATAACTGGATGAAAATAATTCAAAATTTTCATTGGTAGTCAGGGTATTTAAATGGAGATAGGAAAATCTTATTTGGCGGTTTTGAACCTTGCATAATATGCCCGCATTCAACCAATATTGTGTTTCTCTTAGTACACCGTTAAACGTCACAGTGGGATTTTGGTAATTATATGAAGCACGTAAAGAAATAGTCAAGCGCCAAAATCATAGTTTTGAGATAATCAACGAAAACTGTATATCATTTGGAGAAGAAAAAAAAAAGTTTAGAGAGGTGAAACTGTACATGCAAAATATAAACTCACAGGTTTTATAATGAATATACTACTTAAAATCAGTTCATTTGGTTGTAAAACGTTACACAAGATGAAAAAAATGAAATGGTAGATGTTCAAATGTTCCAACATTAAAAATGAATCGAGCGCTATAACATAGTTCTTTATTTTACTAGGAAAAAGTTAATATTTATCACCATTAACATTTTTTTTTTTTTTTTTTTTTTAGAATTAGTCCTCTTAACATTCCATTGATTTCGGTTGTGCACTTAACGAAGTAACTTTAAGACCAATTTACTTCGATAAGTCCTCGTAAAACTATCTATTTTCGCTCCTTATGTAAGGCATCATTTTAGAGTCCTTCCTCTTTTCTTCTGTCAGACACTTTGCTCGCTGAAGTGTTTCCAGCTCTGCTCGTTCAAGATCAAATTATATATTTCTTTGAAATTTTCCATTTCGTTCAACGTCGATTGAACTTGCAGCACACCTAGACGTTCCGCTGTCAGCCTGATGCACTGTGGTTTGGAAATATGCAAGTTGGACTTCTTGATACATCTGTCAGCAGCTGATTTGAAATTAAAGAAGTCTTCTTCCTGCATAAGAGTCACTACAAAGCGGTTCGACTGCTTGGTTTCTACCATGAGATGCACTAAATTATTCTGGCGCTTGGCTCAATATTTGACCATCATGCTTGGTGCATGACACACGTGCCATCCTCAGGATTTTTTTCAAACTACTTTCAACTGCTCCGGCGCTTGGGCCTCAACTGCTCCGGCACTTGGGCCAGAATATATGTTATTGGCGATGGCGTATAGAACATTATTTTACCATTAACGCAATTTTCACTATTTTGGCGCTTGACTCGTTATTTACTTATGTGCTTCATATATTAATTCTGACTGATAAACAGAGACACTATGTTTTTGAAAATTATTATGTCGTAATTTTCATCGGTGCTCCCAGCCAGTTCAGTAACATCTTTGCTGTTATGGATTATTTATGTGTTTCCACTAATGTCAGATAAAAAGAAAACCCACTCCTCATGTCCTGGTAGTGTCATAAATGCAATGACGATTTTCCTCTCTCTAGTGTATCTATTCCCATCTGAACTTTTTTTTCTCCTTCCCAAATCAATTAAATCAGTGATACCTGTCCTTTTTTTTATTTTTAATATATGTTCTATAAGATCTGTGGAATACAAAATGTTCTTTAAAATTGAAGTTACTCTTCCGTTATGTCAGGGTAAAAGCCAACAGTTCACCTAGATAACTGAAAATAGTGAAGGAAATATACTTCAATGATCAAGTGGGCAACCTCATGTGGGAAATCCTATCATTGTCATTGCATGCAAGGTTTTTCTTCTTATGCCAATTCACTCATAACTTTCTTTTGTATGTTTTTGCAGGGTTTCAAGGAATCTCCTGTGCCAAGTATTCCCCAAGCAAATGTGATGCCGAATTTATTGCCAGCTAGTCCAGACACTGCGCAGATCAAAGTTCAGTCGGAGGAACAAACAGACTATTCGGATGGCAGTGACTCTAATAAAGTTGTGGACAGTGTGGTGAAGGAGGTGGTACTCATCCAGGAGCCAATATCGTCCCTCTCAGACTCTGACGACTGTCCCAAGAAGCCCCCTGTTGTGAAACCGCGGACCAAAAAGCATGTAGTTCCAAGCCAGGAGAGATTAGAGTTGTCAAGCGATAGCGAGGAGGAGACTCCCGTGATACCCAAACCCAGTCCAAGGCGTATGAAGTCAAGCGCACGTCCTAAACTCCGCAGTCCATCGAGCAGTTCTGATGAGGAGACGAAGCCCAGGAGCGTTTCTAAGCCCAGCAGTAACACAAGAGGGGTTCGCAATAAGCAACGGCCAGGATCGGAGGAACTCAAGAGTAGGAAACATGAAAGAACTAAAAAATTGCCTGCCGTTCCTCCTCCACTGTCCAGTGCATCTGATGAGGACCCTCCTTGTCTCTCCGTTGTTGAATCAGAAGATGAAACCACCAAGGTGCCGGTGAAGGCAGATTCAAGTGTCCATAGTAAACCTCCACCTTGCCTCAGTAGTTCAGAAGATGGCGACTGTGCGTTGGCAAGCCGATTATCACCCAAGAAGAGCCGAAATAGGGCGAATGCCCGGTCTCGAGAAAGTTCACGAGGTACATCGAGCCAAAGGGAAAGTAGCATAACATCTGACAGGAAAGCATCCTCGGCAAAAAAAGAAAAGAAGCCACAGAGGAAAAGGAGAGTGTCTGCCAAAGATGACCCAGCTTCCAAAAAATTGATCCCTTCAAAGACAGGTATTCCAAAACGGAAAATAATTAGTGCTGAAAAGTGTCCGACTTCATCGGACAGTGACAGTGATGTGGACATCATCAACAGTTCCCCCGTTAAGCCTCCTCCTTCAGAAGTTCCTGTCTCTCGTATCAGCTGCCCTTCCAGTATGGACACCAGTTCTGACAGCGACCATGCGAAGCCTGTTCCTCGAAGACGTCTGACAGAGAGCGACCGAGAGAGCGATCGATCTCCAGTTAGGAAGCCGGTACTGGCGGCTAGTACCAAGGTTGAAGAGAGCCCTCCAAAATTGGACACCGAAGACAAGGCCATCCAAGACAAGAAAAAGAAAGACACCCTGCTGAAAGTGTTCTCCGTCAGTGTAGACCGGAATGGGGAGGGTGGTAAGGGTGGTAAAGGCGGCAAGGGTGGTAAAGGGGGGAAAGGTGGTGGCAAAGTTGGATATGGTGCCAAGGGTGGGGCCAAAGGGGGTGCTAAAGGAGGTGCCAAGGGTGGTGCTAAGGGTGGGGCGAAGGGGGGTAAAGGAGGAAGCGTGTTGACCGTCGAAAGTGAACCCGAACGGACGTCTGTGCTCACAGAGAAAGAGTGTGTTAGTCCTCGTCTGTTATCGCCCGTCTCCGTTCATGACATGCCCAGCAAGCGAGAACTAAGTCAGTCTCCTTCGATGAAGCCTGTAAAAATAGAAATCGATAGCAATAATCCTCCGAAAACTCCTGTCGTAGAATGTAAGGAGACTGAAAAACCTAAACGAAAATCTAAGAAAGACAGTGTTGCCATCAAAGTAAAACCACCAGATGAAGTGCCAGTTAAGAAGATTGTGGTAGAACTGCCCCCCTTACAGTATGTAGATGGTGTTCCCAGGTTAATTTGCTCTTTGGATGTGTGTAGACTTTCGTATGTTCCTCCCAAAAGCCGTTCTGCTGGGGAGGACATTAGAGTTAAAACAGAAATGCCCAACACAAGGCAAGGAAGCAAGAAAGACATGGACGAACCAATGACGTTAGTACTGCCAGAGACTAAGGAACAGATTCAGTCGCGTTTGTTTGACGAAGATGTGGCGAGTGTGGTGACTGAAGTGAAGAAGCGAACCGTTTCTGTCAGCGACTCTCCTGAAGAAGGGGAGATAGTGATATCAAAATGTGATAGTAGCAGTGATAGGACAAGTGGGAAGCATGGTTGTGAGAAAGAGAAGTCGCTGAAGAAGGAAAAGAAGAGAAGGAAGAAGGACGATAGCAGTAGAGCAACCTCTGCACCGACAGGGTGAGTTAAAATCAATTTGCATGTTCACAGTAGGTCTAAATTGATTGATATAGCCCAGAGTTTGTCATTAATGTAGTCTTCAAAATATTAGTTTAAAGTTCACAGAATTGGTCTGATTTTGTGCTTAAGCTAGGGGTTGACACTTGCCAAAATCTCTCTCTAGGCAACACACAAACAAGGCTGTCAGGTGAGCTCTTTCAAACTTGTGTGCAGTACATGCATGACTTTGTCTCTTACTGTGTACTGTATGTAGATTTCCAGTTTATTTCAAACATGAGGCACTCAGAATTGATTCAAGTTAGAGTATTACTGAAGAAGAAGATACAAATTAGGGAAAGTGGTTCTGAAATCTGGAATATGTTATATACAGTGAAACCTGTAGGCCAGTCAAGTGACCAGAGACGGTTCCACAAAAGGTCTCTTAAAGGGGTGGTTTCTTGAAAGGAGTAGGCATTTTAAAATACCCATTTTATGTAGCCTGTTGTACCTTATAGTCAAGTAATTGTAATTAAATGAAATTGCTCACAGTACAGACTGGAACCGTAATTCATTTACTGTTCACTGGTTTCCATTTATGTTCTCACAATTCTGATTTTTGCTTATAAAGAGCCTTTTGAAAACACTTGTTCAATAACTTTGTTCTCCTGACTTTCACGGAAGAAATGTCTGTTGATATGTTCAGCAGCCACACCATCCTCTCTAAACAGCGCTCAAGCTTCTTTGCCACTCCAGGCATATGCCAGCCTAAAAATGTATAAAAGGTAGGAAGGCTAACTACAGGCATCTAACTAGAGAAACAGTACAACACAACACAATTTAACTCTATATTCAGAAATGTATGCCTCCGTGGCTTAGGCGGCAGCACTCCGGCCTCTCATCGCTGGGTCCGTGGTTCAAATCCCGGTCACTCCATGTGAGATCTGTGCTGGACAAAACGGAGGCAGACAGGTTTTTCTCTGGCTACTCCGGTTTTCCCTGTCAAAATTTCATTCCAGCAACACTCTCCACTATCATTTCATTTCATCTGTCATTCATTTAATCATTGCCCCCGAGGAGTGCATCAGGCCTCGGCAGCCGGCACAGTTCATATCATCGCCGCTAGATTGGGGCTTCATTCATTCCATTCCTGACCCGGTCGGAGTTGGAAGCTGGCTGTGGATTTTCATTCATTCAGAAATGTGGCAACAAATGACTCTAATTTACACAACCAAATATAACAATTGATCCTAAAAATTAAGCCTGGCATGGATTGACTATTCCCCTAATATGTACAGAGTTCCACATTACCAACGATGTTGTATTTCCTGCCGCACTCCTGCTGTTGGCAGAGATTTCGCCAATTCCATTCACCACTGTGATACAGCAGAAACCGGTCGCAGATTGCAAAATGATTATCGTAGATGTTAGTACCTCAGTACCGACCGTGGCCTATGTTATTACTCAAGGCCTGGAATTAAAGCAGAGACTTGGAGTGCCAAACTGGTAGTTCCTCTTTAGGTCACAAGGATCGTGGTTTGGTGCTCTAGTTGTCTGCTGTTGACTATGCAACTCAAATACACTTAACACATGTTTTGTTAGCACTTCTTACCTATTTTTCTCCAGTTTCTCCCAAATGATGAATACAGCTCACTCTTAGCTGTATTTCACATGAGTTTCTTTCTGTCTTCGTAGATTAAGAAACGTAGCACTACTACTCCTGTGGTACACACCAATATTCTCTAAAAGTGGCTTTAATAAATTTTGCAGATGAAAAGTGAAAACATTCTTCACATTTTGTGTACTCGAAAAACATCAGTTAAAATATTATGAAATTTGACACTAAATAATTTCAAGACACGAAATTTACGGCTGTTGTGACCAAGTTAGAAATTGTTTCCAGTATAAAAGAAGCTTTGGGATATTTTAATACCCTTCTGTCTTGAAAAAATGTATTAAACTTAATGATGGGCTTGAACTTGCTGGAGCTGGTATTTTCTCTCAGCAGCCTTCGCAGTCTGTTCGTTCTTTTGCCACTCTTACTAGAAACCCCACTACTATTGTAATTGAAATTGAAGATAAAGACGCCGATTTTTCTGACAACAAAGCGATTTCAGTGCTAAAATGCGGGTATTGTAAATCATAATATTTTTATAGGCCTTATGCACCTTGAATAGACGTAGCAGTGAATGTAAGTTTTGTTTTAATGAAATTATCTTCCGATTCAATGACTTAATTGTTGCTCTGTGCATTACATATTTTCTTAGTGCCCTCCTTAAATTTAATTTTATTTATGTTGACTTCCCATGAGTTGGCTTGATGTAGAACATTGAGTGAGTTCCTACACTAACACATGGTTGATCATAGTTTTCCTCAATTCGTTCATCATAACAGTCTTCAGTAATATTTAAATTACCTGACCATTTTCTTTTATTGTTGTCTTTATCAACACTCTTTTGCGATTATGTCTATTTATTTGTACTCGTTTATGTTTGGGGTAGTCCTCAAAAACTGTCAGAAATGCGTTCAATAAGAGCGTTCTCTTTGTAATACTTATAATCTATTATAATCAGAATCCTTAAAATTCTTGTTACAAATTGTAGAAGACTTTTGGTGTCCCCAAAGACCCTGGGTTTTCCCTCTCATGTGAATGGAAATTTGTGAAACTAAAGTCCATTGCCTTTAACTTGACGAGATGTACAGTACGGCATGTTACAGTACACCATTTTTGACAAATCAATCAAAACTACTATTTACACATGGCTACTCTAGATATAATTCATGGAATAATGTTTATAAAGTGTTACCTCATATGCATGCCACATTTATGCTCGTTCTCTGGAATAAAACTTGCTTTTCACTACGTCTTGCTCATAAAGACCACTCGGCACCCATCTCAATATCAATCAAACAGCAGTCTATGCCCTTAATGAAAGTACATCTATAATGTGACACACTTCGCCAGCCAATTTTAAACTCGCCTAGGCTTTCTCATGAATATCTAAACAAAAATTCTCCGCCTAGTCAATACTTAATTTATATAATATAGTCAAATTGCATACGGTACATGTTTCGGGTTCTAACTCTGCCCCTTCATCAGCCCAAAATATTGTATTGTAACATTACATAAAGCATCGATACATTAAAACACTCGTATTGAAAATGGGTACGAGAAGAAATCTGTAAGCCTAGCAGCTTTCTTGGATCTATCTGCCGCTTATGATACAGTATGGCGAGAAGGCCTCCTTCTGAAATTTGTGAGCATCATTCTGTGTCTCAAACTCACAAACCTAATTAACAACATGCCGTGCAATAGACTTTTCCAGGTTTACTCTGGCAATGATAGAAGCAAGTTCTTCAAATTAAATGATGGATTACCCCAAGGATCTGTCCTGGCTCCTCTCCTTTTCAGCTTGTACATATACGACCTGCAAGAAACTTCAAGGAAATTCATATGATGACATCTGTTTGGTAACCCAGAACTCCAACTTCACCGATGCTGAAAATACACTAACTGCCGACTTAAAAGTCTTGGACATATATTTCAAGAAATGGTGCCTCCGCCTAAATTATCAGAAAACGGTTGTATCCGCATTTCACTTACGCAATAGGTTCTCTAATTACAAACCAGAAGTTAAATTCAGAGGACAAACTTTACAGTTCTGCAGCATGCCTAAGTACCTTGGGATAACACTTGATAGGTCCTTGACCTTCAAACAACATCTCACGAACGTGGCCGCAAAGATGAAGACCCGTAATAGCATCATTCAGAAGCTTGTTGGTACCTCCTGGGGTTCCAGCACTCAAACTTGACGATCAACTGCTCTGGCACTCTCATACTCCGTTGCTGAATACTGCTGCCCATCTTGGCTAAACAGTGTCCACTCCAAGAAGATAGATGTGCAACTTAACCAGACAATGCGACTGATTACGGGCTGCATACGTAGCACACCCACTACATGGTTACCTGTTCTAAGTAACATCCAACCTCCAGCTCTTCAAAGATCAGAGACTCTCCTTAAGATCTGGAAAACCATTCAGAAGAACCCCCAGCTACCCATACATACTGATGCAGCAAAAGCAGATAATCAACGGTTGAAGTCAAGAAAACCACCTTGGCGCTCTGCAGTACTTCTTGAAGACTCTTCATTTAACATCTCAGAAGCATGGAAAACTATGTGGGAAGAATCATCAGTATTCAATGCACATCTGATTGAAAACCCTTCCAACCGGATAGAAGGTTTCAAACTCCCCAGATGCCAATGGAGAATCATTAACCGGATCCGTACAGGACAAGGCAAATGTGGATTCCTGCTTCACAAATGGGGTTGGGTTACTTCCGCTAACTGCGATTGTGGAGCTACCCTACAAACCATCAGACATATTGTTGGTGAATGTCCGCAACGAGCGTTCCAAGGATCAGGAGGTGACATTCATCATGCATCTTCTGAGGCACTTCAGTGGATTGATGGCCTGGATTTGGAAGTTGAAACCAAGAACTTGTGTTTATGACTATGTATATAACTGTATATATAACTTTATATGTAGTGTATGAACTTTTATTTTAACTCTGTATCATCATACGATAAATAATAATAATCATTAAAACAATTAATAAAATATTATTCAGGAAAAGTGTTAGGAGACTGGTATGGAGTAAGGATGTCCCTCAAAACAGCAAAAGGGTCATATATAGTATGTACTACGTTCCAATCCTTATGAAAGGAAGGGAGCGAAGCAGAATACAAGCTAGTGAGATGAAATTTTTGAGAAGCAGTTTGGAGTGACAAAGGTGGACAGGTTAAGAAATGAGAGGATCAGAGAATTAGTCAGGGAGGGAGTATTACAGGATAGGATAGAGGAATCAAGGCTTAAATGGTATGGGCATGTTAAGCGAATGGATGGGAGGAGAATACCCAGGAAGATACACGAGATGAAAATAGAGGGAAAAACACCAAGAGAAAGGTCAAGAGATAAGTGGCTGAAGGAAGTGGAGGACTGCATGCAAAAGAAGGAGAAGACTGGACCAAGGTGGTGACGGAGAGATGGTGGGGAGACAGAAGACAATGGAGAGGCTTATGTTCCAAACAGACCTGGCCAGTGGCTGGAAACTGTTCAGGATGATGATGAATAAAATATAAATACTTATGATACAATTTGCATGCAAATTTTATGACACTTTATCATGTGAATGAAGTTGAACATTAAAACACTGAGACTAATTTAAAATAATTGTTGTATAGTTCCAATATAATCTTTCAATTAGCTCCTCTGTATAAGAGCGGTCTTTTTTGAAACACTTAATTGTCTTTGTTGTATCAAATAAAGTATTAAAATAAAGTTTTCTTCTTAGTTTAAAGTTGGAATACAGCATTTGAATAGTTGAATTCGGTAGTCAAATTGGTCCTGAATCCATGTAGAAACTTATGACGGGACATTTTTTGTTGTTACTGGCTTTGTGAGGTTTTATTTGACCTTGTTATACTTGAGTACGAGATATTTTCATGGTAGAGGAATTCAACTCCTTGAATTTATTGTAATCTGAAATGAATGATATTGTGTGTAAATAACCCACTGAATAAAGCATTAATTAAAACTTTTGTTGATTCAACTTACAAATTTGGCGAACATTGGTAGGAGACCGTCTAACTTTGGAATTGTAAATGTTGTGGAAGAAAAGCATAAACCTAAAGAAAATAAAAACTTTGTTAATAAAACAATAAACCCTTACATGGTATTCTAAAAATATCAATAAGGAAGAGTGGAAATTGTAACTTACGAAGTGAAGAGGCGCTAGGCGGGCTGTGCGCCGAGCAAGGTTTGTGCAGCTACTACTTGCTGTGACGCATTCTGAGCTATGTGTTGAGTACTGAAGGACAGGCTGGGAGGGGCTGGGGAGTGAGGAGGAAACATGAGTGGCGGAGTGAGGGGAGGTTTGGTGGGGCATTTGGAATAGGATATGTTTTTATTATAGCGGTTTTTTGGTTTTCATAACTTAGGATGTTGTCTGATAGAGTATCAAATAAAATGTTGGTATCAAAATTTATTTCATTTAGATCAGTAACTGTAGTCGATTTTAATGCTGTATTTATCTCTAGAAAAGTATTTGATAAACAAATCAAAAGTTGGAATTCCGTTCATTAAAACCTTGTAACCAACTGGAAAATTTGTAACAGAGTCCCTCATGAAAATTTGATTTAGGCTTTTGATATAAAAAAAAAAACTTTTTCGGTAAACAACGTTTCGCATTCTTTGCTACTTTAGTCCTGAGAATTGCAATGTACAGAAGGCAGAAGGATCGGTTTTATAATTTCTCTGCTTTATAGGCCTACGAGTTCCATGGTTTATGCCTACAGCAAGAGCTTGGAGTTAGATCTATGACAGTGTTTAGATCGAAATGTCTATGAAAGTCTGTTTTAATGTCTAAATCCCGCTTAAAATAAATTATTTTGAATGTCCCCTGACGATATGAAGATAAAAAAATAAGAAAGATGGACACAAATGGAACACCCTTGTGTCATACAAGTTTTCCTTAATGTATGAAACATTTTCTTTCCCATTAACATTTCACTCCTGTAACTGTTGGTATTTGAATTAGGACATAAGGCATAAATGGCAGGAATTGAACTTGCACCACAGGCCAGCAAACAATTGTGCCTCTCCCTCCTGTCAGAAACACATCACCTGGCCTCAAAGTTAACATTGTCCAAGAGAGAGGTTGTGCCATACTACTCTGCTGCTTGGTGCATGGCTGTCACAGACTAGTGTGCCAGAAGCAGGCGCGGATCTAGAGTTTGGCTTTGGGGGGGTCAGAGAATCGAAATTGTTAAGAAAAATGGTATCGCTAAAAACGCAATCACAAGATAACCAAACGTACAAAACCAGACCAATTTTTTTGCAAGCTACTACATGTATAGAAATTTGATGCGTTTAGCGCACCAAAAATATTCGTACAAATTGCAACGGCGTGTTTTGCGACTTTCACATTGAGCTTTGAGAAAAATATCAAGGTACGTTACAGTTTTCCCAAGTCGAGTTGGTACCGACAAAGGGAGAAAGTCACAGCTTAAATTGCCAACCAATTGCTGTTTTAAGGGGGCCTAACAACAAGGTTATCAGCTCCGGAATAGAGAGGTGGTCTTTAAATAGAGGAACAAAATAAATCACCTTAATGAGGTTTTAAATTGGTTCTTGAAATGATAGGTTACTAACAAAGGTGGTCATTTAATATGGATGATCTTTAGTAGAAGTTTCACTCTATTCTAATGACCCTGAGTAGAAAAACTAATTTACTTTTGTTCTTGTGAGTGAGGAATTTTCATTGTGTTTGGGTGTAAAACGGGCTTCAACTAAACTTTAGAGTACGGTATGTACAAACTTGGCTGGAATACAGCTCTTTGCTGAACCAACTAGTGCCAGCATCTTCAGGCAAATCCGAATGCTTATGTATACAACCGATCTGTATATGATGACATAATCTATGGTATGACTACTTATTAGCTCTCTGAGCGAAGTAGGCATGCTGATATTAGAGGGAGATTATTAGAATTTTGAGATAGTGTTTAGCAATGGAATTTTGGAAGAGAACAAAAGTTGTGATGGCCAGTCATGTCATATCACGAAGTTTAAACCCAGATAAAGGCAGTAAATAATATAATATGGGCATAGTAAGTTACATACTACTGTATTCAGGTCTGTGAATACACAACTCTTAATCTTCGAGCTCCTTGATGAGCTGAATACCTTCTTCAAGAGAGCTCCAATGTACTTTTGTTAACATTAGTTGGCATTCTTGGTGGAAGTTTGTTAAATTTACTGTAGGCCATTTCTCAGAAACATTGAAAAGTACAGCACATTGTGGTGTTAAGATCTTCTTATAAGAGTTTTGCTCTGTAAGTACAGTGCCTGTTTTTGACCAATAAACAGTTTTGCACCTCATCATGTTCACATTTGTATGGATACCTTCAGAAATATGTAAAACATATTTCTCATACCACCCATAGAATAAATTAGTCTAGTTATGATTAGAGTCTTTATCCAAACATAATTCACTACTTCATAACCTGATTAAGTCAAAGAAGAAATTGATAATTTGAGGGTAGCTACAGTATGTATAGCAGTCTCCTAATTTACGATTTCGAGGTGTTTCACAATCACCATGGGTAATGTGTAATCTCCCCTCCCCCACTCTCATTGTGAGACCCTCTCATCTGAGTTTTCTCATACGAACAGTCTCATCTAATGTGCTGTTTCCAACTCTCCCTTTGTCCCTTCGTTACAAAAACCCTCCTGCCACTGCCACTTCTCACAGCAATCAATTGATATTGTTAATAAGGCAACACTGAAAGAGTGGCTCAAAGCTTTCTATTCCCAGCAATCATTCGTGCTACTTTCATATCAGTTAACCTCCCACTTATGTGTGTGAGATATTCTGAATCGCACAGCTCTCCCTCCCATACAACAAAGCCTTATCTGAATATCGCTACCATTAACTTCTTTCTTGCAGAATACTATAGATCACAACTGAGAACTCACTGCATTGGATTTTCTACACCATGACTTTCTATGCCATCCTGAGAAAATGCACAGCCCAAGTACAGGGTGGCACACGAAATGAGTCTCATCCATATTCTTGTTGAATAAAACCTTTTATTGTCAATACAAACTCAAAGAAAGATAAACTGCTATGAAAAACACTATGGAGAATTGTTCTAACTTGCCACATGCCTAATATGGCCACCATTTCTATTTCTAACTTCCTTCAAACGAGCACCGATGCTTGCGATTACCCTACAGCAAATGTGTTCCGTGATTTCACTGCAAGCTTGAAGAAAAAGTCTTCTGAGCTCCATTAAATCGTGTAGACGTTTCGTAATAATTTTTTACTTTTGGTACCCCAAAGAAAAGTCACATGGGTTGAGGTCTGGACCGGGCAAAATTGTCCATCATTGAAACGGCCTGGAAACGTGTTTGCAGTGTGTTGTCATGCTCCATCTTGCATGAACCACTGGGTGTTTAAGGGTGACGCAGTAGCAAGAAGCTGTGAAACGAAGTTATTGCAGAGCATGCTCAAATAATGTTCGCTGTTCACAGTTTCTTCAAAGATAAAGGGGCCAATAAGACTGTGACTGGAAATTGCGGTCCACACTGTAATCCTTGGAGCATGATGGTGTCGTTCATGATGCTCCGTGGATTTTCAGTATACCAAAAGCATACATTTTGTTTGTTGACCACACCGTCCAAATGGAAATGTGCCTCGTCGGACAACCAAACGTTGTTACGAGTATGTTGCATATCCTCCGCCCAGCGAGCAAACATTAGTCTCTGCCGGACTGGCTGCGTAGCATAGTGGTAACATTCTCGCTTGCTGGGCCCTAGGTTGCAGGTTCGTATCCTGGCGCAGTCAGCTGGCATTTGAGGGGTGCGCAAATGCGAGGGAGCCATGTCAGTACATTTACTGGCACATTAAAGATCACCTTCAGGGCAAAATTCCGGCACCCCGGCGTCTCTAAAAGCTACAGTAGTTAAAAAAGGGATGTGAAGCCAATAACATTATTATTATTAGTAGAGTCTGCAGTGAGCTTCTTGTACGGATACATGTGAAGGTCACTTTTAAGAAATAGTTTAACGGAGCTGAGGTGATTACATAGTCAACATGTGTGCCTTGCAGCTGCAGCTGAAATAGTATTCCAATAAGATGGTATATTGGCTTTCACCGCCAGTGAATTAAAACTCAGCAATTTTTGTAGGTTTATGCCGTGTCTTGTTTGGGGTTTCACCTGGGATCATCAAGCTGGCTCCTAAGGAGCCCCGCAGGAGTAGCGAACTTAACCTACAAAAAAACCCTAGAAGGGGATTTAGATACACGGGGATCCAAGTAACAAAAACAGTGCGGGAATCTTAAAGAGAAAAGGAAATACAAGGAAAAGAGGAGAGGACAGGAGAGGGGAGAGCTAAGAGCTCAAGTAGCAGAAAAATTGTTGAGTTTTAGTATTCCATTCTTTAGAAGTATGTGTGGGTGTAATGAACACATTCTGTATATTTATCAAATGTGATCCACTACAAGTTATAAAATCAATAACTAAAATAAGTTCAACCTCATCACTGGTTGATCATTTTAACAGTATCATACACCAAGCCTTAATAATTGATCTGATGTTCGCTTGATGAATGAAACATGTCGTCTCTGTAAACCTCCAAATGTAATCAGTGCAATTAATTAATCACATGTAATTTTTATCAGGTAGAGATTTATGTTTAGTGCTTAATCTAATTGGGCACACATACATTTTGACTGACTGATAGTTACTTGTTTGATAAATAGTATTGATTAGGCGGACTAATTTTTAGCCCTTTAATTATGGTTTAAATTTACAACATAACACTTCCTCGTACTTAACTACAGTCGATGAGACCTGGCATCTCTTCCCTGCCTTTTTCAAAACGGGCAATCATCATTGCTTTCTCCACCACTCTTAGTGAGATTTCCTTTACAGAAAGTGTTAGGGTAACATTACCTGCCTTTGACTCTCGTACTTCTGAGCCATTTAGCGCCCAGGATAGACCAATGGTATACCCAAGAATAGTCACTCATAACCAAAAGTGTGAGCCCCAAAACAATATTTCAATGTTCTGGGGCTTTGGACGACTGCTTCCGCAACAACAACCAACAGAGCCCAAGTTTTGTGTCAACAATGCTCTTCGGAGGTATACCACCAGTATAGTTGATGCATACGAGAATTTGCCATTGGTAAACTACTCAAGCAGTGCTGGAGTAATTCTATCAGAACTCATTACAACAGCTTGTAATTAACACTCAATAATACTAGTAGGCTACACTAGAATATCCAATACACCAGTGTTTCCCAAACTTTTTTGTGTGTGTACCACCCAAGAGATGAGAATCTCTCGCGTACCACCTAATGGTTGGGAGATATAGTAACTATAACCACCCTCACCACCACCACCACTACTATGTAGCAGACCTAAAGATGGATTGTAAATTGTGTTTGTTAAGAGTTAGACTGTTAGAGTTAAAGTTCAAATGATAAAAAGTGTGTCCAGTTGTTGTATTATTTATTACAATATGTATTCAATTCAAACATTCAGAAATGACACTGTACAAATAATATTAATAAAAAAAAGCTCTTAATAATTAAACATAAAAACCAAAGTCCAACTAACATCTTCAATGTGAAGGGTGAGCTTGAAGATAGAAGCCAACATAGGAATGTCTGGTTTAAGATTGCTGAGTCTCAAACGAAGATTGTTTTCCACTGTAAGGAGCCTATTCCGGTATTTATTCTTGATATAAACAAGTGAAGAAAATGCAGTCTCACACTAGTACGAAGTAGTGAAAGGCAGTAAAAATCAAACTGCTTTTTCAGTTACGTCTGCATAGTCTGCACGCCTCTCAACCCAAAAGTTCACATGAGCCATTTTTGAAAAAGTTTGCCTTTGTTCTGAATCTCAATTCATTTCATAAAACTACTCCTTGTCTTTGTCCTTCAAGTCCTCCGACAACATATCAATGTTTTTATATTTTTATAGCTTTCGTAACATCACCGCGTACCACTGCAGCAGTACGAGCGTACCACAGTTTGGGGAACGCTGCAATACACCATCTCATAATGTTACACTTGCAATTTTTAGCAGGCGAATTGATCTCAACCCTTAGCAGCACAGAAGTGTTTACATGACCATTTAAGCCTATGCAGGGTCTTCATCTTGTAGATGAATTATGGTTGCATTTACTCATGATAATTTAACAAATTCACATGCCTGGAGCTAGGCATCGAGACAAACCTGTTACTCCAAATGAACCATCCTCCAAGCTCCTCGAATACTCTGTGTAGGCCTACAGTGCAACTCTCAACATCTTGTTTGTTACGATTCCAGAGAGAAGTCAGAGACTGGGTCTAAGGGCCAACACAAGTCGAAACATCACAACCACAAGCGAGAGAGGAGGCCTAGCATCAGCTCGACGTCCACAGAATGTAGTAGAGTGTCTCACGGTAGCCGGCGCTCGGATGCCACCAAGCAACGCGACAGGCACAAGCAGGAAGAAGCCTCGGGAAGCAAGAAGAGGAAACTGCAGCAGCCGGAGGAAGACACTCATAGGCCATCTAGTCAAGTGAGTATTAATTGATTTGTGGTTCATAATACTCTACCAGCACAAGCAAAATGGCAACTTTAAATTCACTCATCATCATGGCTGAGTTTGTGAGGTGCCAGGTCTTCAAATTTTAAATTATTTGTGACTCTATCGCCAAAGTAATTTTAATAACTAGTATGTTGGCTGTCTTGCTCCAGAACAGAAAATTAACGCCATAGAAAGCATTGTACTAACCACATCTTCCTAGCTCTGCTGCGGCAGTATTGAAGGTAAATGCTTGTAAGGACATTAAGAGCTCCCAGGTTTCAAAGAAATTGGTGTTGGTTGTCAGGTTAGTAGAAGTTGCAGCAAATACTTAATTACCAGGGAGTATTTCAGGTACTATTGTATTCCTTTACAATTAATCATTAGACTAGAAGAGAAGGATAGAAACATGTAGAAAAGAAAGACACAGCAATGGGCAAGTGGAAATAAAGGGAGAATTGATCTGGAAGAACTGAGACAAACTCATACTAAGGACAAGAACAGTCTCCACAGACCTACAGTCCCATGTGAATTAATTGGAACAAGGTTGTTTTTAAGTAAAAATTCAGACTTTCACGACCGGCGTTGAAACAGGAAGGAGGAAGCAGAACGTGTGAACAGAGCTTGGCTTCCAGTCCTTAATCCCCTCAAGCATGCCCTGATTGACCGTCGTAGACGAGAAGATGCAACAGAAGAGCAGCCCTGTCCTTGATGCATTACTTTTATGTGGTACGCCATTGCTATGGTAGCCTCTATGTGTGGGTTGTTGACTATTTATATATCTTCTGTTTACTTGTTTTACCTCGCTGAATGTAACCTGTGAACATGCTGAACGCAGTCTTCAGCGAAACGTCAGGACGACAAAATGTCCTTAGAACACGGCCTATAAGCCCGCGAAACAGAGATTCCTAAGGTTGTTTTTCTTTTCAGCCAATGGTTGGCAGTAGCATGGTACATATCTTGCATGTTCTTTGACCCTGCACTTCTATGTGTTCTTTGTACTGTTATTCACTAGTGATTTTTTGGTGATTATTTTAGGTTAAGTGTATTTATTTCGATGTGTGTCACTTTCAAGCTATTTTGAGGTTCTTTGTACCTACAAACAAAATCATTCTGGTGTTCCCTTATTCGGTTTCGTTCTGTTCATTTATTTTCATTAATTTTCTAATTTTGTTCTCTAATGGTATGTCTTCAATGGTTATGACTCCCAGGAAGCATCGTGCTATTGTGGTATTATCTAGGAATACTTCCACGACACAAGGAGAGTTAGCTACTAAATGTGATTTCGGTGAAGCCTCAAAAAGGCACAAAAACACTGGCTCAATTTCACCGAAGAGAAAAGGAAACCTTGGCAGGAAAAGAAAATGACTCTGAACTGTTGAATGTTTCCTCCTGAGAAACATATCAAACCCCAGGTTCACTGCTGAGGACTTGGCTCTCGAATTAGGGCAAAGGGAAGTGAATCTACAGTTCTAATGTTTGCCGTAGACTTCTGGCAGCTGGAAAGAATGCCTGCAAATCTGCAAAGAAACTTTTAACAGGAGAAATGTGCAGGAAACATCTCTTGAAAGCATGTAGTCATCAGGATTGGACAATGGAACTGTGTTTCTATTCACATCAAAAATAGGGATTGTCGAACTGGATGAACATCTGGCTGTTCTTCATCTTCAGATTGTTCCGTGCCAGTGTTGTGATCAGAAACTTCTAAATTGTCTTCAACCTCACTACTGTCATATAAGATGTCATCCTCCTCTGACATTGACTACAATAACAGAGCATTAATGCTGCTTTCTTCTCTAGGATCTATTATGAAGTAAGGCACACCCAAAATTACAACTAAACAATATTATCTAAAAAAAGAAGACACACTTGCGGAAGGGTTGGGGGAAGAGCTGGTAGGTCAGATACCCCGCCTCCACCTCAAACCAGTACAGTCTGCGCAAAACAAATAGGACTTGGGAGAAAATCCCGTGACGTGACGAATTGAAGGTTAAATTAGATAATTCTTAAAAATATGGGTTTGTGCTCAGAATTAAATAAAAATAGCTTTGGAATGGTCAAATAAAAACAAGAACTGTTTGACAAATGGTCAAGATCTGATGTCCAGAGCTGCTTCAACTTTTGATTTACCAGTGATTCTGCAGAGAGATTTAACAGTAACACAGGGGAGCCATTATTCAGTCAGAGCACAGTCAGTTAACATATTACATTGTAACAGTACCCATAGACAATAACTGCTTGTTTGTGTTCATATTTTTGAGAGCTTATCACAGCAGTACTAGCCTTGGGTTATAACTGTTTTTATGGAGCAATTGTGTTGTCTTGTATAAATGTTTGATTTGATTGGCCTGAAATCTGATGTTTGCTTGACAAACATGTCATCCTTTGTAATCGTTGCAAATAATTAATCGTAGGTAGATTTTTTTTAAATGGATATGGTTTTGGGCTGTCGTTCAATCAAAAATTTGCACAATGAGACCTTACAGTGTGACGGGTCATCTAGGCCCCCTATATGGTTACCAAGGCAACAAGTATTCATCATCTAAATCTGAAAACATATCCATGATTCAATGTTTCTTGGTGTAGCGAAGGCACTTAAATTAAATGTTTTTTCTGGTAGAATCTCACATTTCCTGCCAAATATAATTCGGCATAAATTCATGTTGGCGCACTAAAAGCTATCCAGGAAAACTCTTCACGTTAATATAGAATAAGGCAACAAGCTACCAAGAAGAAATATTCTTACTCTGCTGCACAGGAATGGTGACTGCAAGATCAACTTCGAGGTACAGTGGAACGTGGACTTACATGATGTCACAGTTCCAACTTCCTTATTGCTTAACTCTGAACACTATGCAGAATAATATTAATAACAATATTGTCTTGGACTTAAAAATACGAGAAACGTTTGGTTGGTATTAAAATATTTTTGCAAAAAATTCCTACCTCAGGAGTCTATACAAAAATAAGTTCAATTCAAGGAAAAATGGAGACTCCCTGTACTGCAAGGAACCCTTCCTCCCTCCCCCCCCTTTAATTTATTTGTTAAGACTGTATAAGTACTTCAAGACTGTGTGTGTGTTCCAGAACGACACTGCCTTCATGGATGCACCTCCCACCAACCACGAACGAGAGGAAGCTTCCGCCGGTCCACAGGACTCGCCCTCATCGGAAGTACAGTATTCTAGTTACCACTGGCCCTCCTCTCAGCAGCGGGTCTACTTCTCCTACTTCGAGCGACCTGAGGACGAAGTTTCTGATGAGGAGGACAAGTAAGTGTTAGCTTTGAAAATTCACAGTATACATAATGTTGTATGAAAACTTACCCAAATTAACACCTATTCCAAATGGCGAATAACACTAATGTTCTCAAACATGCAAGATTCTCATATTCGTGCAACAATTGCATGCCTTTTTAACAGGAATTGGGAGAAGTTCTACTTTGTACTATTCTCTATTATTACTGCCTCTACCAGGCCAGAGATCAGGTGAGATGAATGTCTACGTAGCTTTTGGTTTGGCCGCATACCTTTCGTGGCGCCAACCTCATGCGAGTAGTTAGTGGGAATTAAAATTAATGAAACTGGGCGAAGAGATACAAAGGAGCAGCCATGACATATTAGTACTAGAAGGTAACATCGAAAGTGTACATATTGAAACATCAGATATTGTGAGAAAATCTGTGAAACTCAAAACCGATCACTTTTTTTATTGTGATTTTTTTAAAAACTATTGCCAATATATCAAATTAATTATTTCGTCAAGTTTATTTAAATATATGTGGAATGAGCCCAACTTAAATGTCTGCGATGGACATTTGCCATAAATCAATATCAAAGCTGTTATCCAGTAGTGATTCTAAGAGATCCAATGGCTCCAGCTTCTTTAGGAGGGTGACTAACTCTCAGTGGAGGAAATGTGACTAAAATTCACTGAGAACAGTTGGAGCCCTCTTACTTTACCACTAAGAACTAAGTTATTTATTCCTAGAAGAAAATGTATCAGCCAAGACAAAGCTGTCAACACTGATTTACTTTTTAAATTGTTAAAATTACGCTTCAATAACATAACAGTAGATCAAAGGTAGCACATTCCTCTGCCAATAGTCACATATAATAATATGCAGTCTACATGAAGTGAAAATGTATCAATATTCTTCAATAGGCATTGCATTATAGAATATGTTATTTGTTGCTATCTGGCAAACCATGTGAAGAATTCAGACACTGTAGACAGATAAGGATCAGGTCATGCTGCCAACTTTAAAATTACTGTACATTGTAATTGTCAGCTTCAATCTACAAACACGGTGACTTTAAAACAAACTCTGATTCAAAGGCAACCACCACTGCTTAACATGGTGGCTTTGCTCGAATTATAATGTTCCGGAGTTTCAAATCCCCAAGCCAGATTCCTGAGGGAGCAGGGCAGAATTAAGAGAAACCTTTGCACACAAAGGAGAAATTAAATTATTAATTATATGGCGGATTGCAACATGGAATGTTCGTGGTCTTCTACAACCTGAAAATCTTGCCATCATGGGAAAAGAAATGAGTGCACATTTTGTAGATCTTCTTGTAGATCTAAGACATTAGAAGGGATGTGGCCATTTTTTAGTTATGAAAAGAACATGGTATACGTCGAAGAAAAGGAGCCTGAATGGTTTCACCACAGTGGTTCTCAAGAAACTGAACAACCCCTGTTACAGGAGAAAATTCATGTTCTTCTAGAGAATTTGTCCAACGGTTGAATTTTCCCCTTGGTACCTGGAGGAATCTGAAGCAGTTTGATTGTTTCGCGTAGAGGGATGTCTTCAAGACAAGTTGTATCACTGTATGTGGTCCAGGAATCAGAAAGCAAAGCACAGTTATCTTCAGAGAATGGGAAAAAAGCATTTCTAAACCATATGTTCAGTTCGGTTTTCTCCATTTTTCCTGATTTTGTGCCTGTGGCAACGATGCTATCCGCTTTAAAAATTATTTTTGAAACCAGAGGACTAAAGGTTCCAGTCGGCTTCTGCAGTACAATAAAATATTTTAGGGAACAAAGAACCGTCCATACTGATTGTTGGCATTATGGGATATGAATGTGTGAATGAACTAACCGATCGGGCTATCGGTTGAGTGTGTTTCTGACCTACAAATGATAGGGAGTCCTTTTCCAGGGTGTCTACTACTCTGGAAAACGGGGAATTCTCGGGAATTTTTAAAGCCGCGAAAATTCAGGGAACTGTAAGGGTATTTTAATGAATTTTACTTTTAGCTTGAATAATTGGAAATTAACTCATTCTAGTATAGTCTGGTGATGATTGTTCTTACTGATATTGAATCAGTAAGCTATCATTTCTTGCTAGATTGAGCACACTGTGTATTTGTATGTAAATGTGCAACTGTATTATTTTTGAGAGCATCGCTATTGACGAGCTACTTTTAATACTCACAAGTACAACAGATTTCTGGATGAAAAATTTAGAAACCGGCAAAATATAAAATAAATATATTTTTCTGTTTTTTCTTTTCCAACTTTGTTATGCTACACTTTATTGTTCGAGCACTTTTTGAAATGCTCTTTAAGTCCAAACTCTGTTTTATATGTTTATCATGGCCGCTACTGTTATTCAGGGAATTTTCTGATTTATCCTGGAAATATCAGGGAATTATCAGGGGAATCTGTTAGTTTGTTTTGGTAGACGCCCTGTTTTCGATCACGTTTTGTGCTCGAACCCGCTTTGAGTAGTTTTTTAAATGGAGGACGGGGTGTAATGGAGGAACCGCTCTTGAGCCATCTCACAAATTCTTCTGCAGCATTATTCTTCTGTAGTTCGTCCTCAATATGCGAAGGGGATACAAAGTTAGTTACTTTCCTACTCCCAATTCTCTGTTGTTTCTTGAAACGGCTGATCCAGGCATGAGAGACGGTGAAATTACGTCCGTCGATAGATAGTTCTCGTGCAATTTTTAAGCCCACAGTCTTAAATCATCCTCACTTACATTTCGCCTTGCCCTTCTTGCCTCCTGGAAACCGGAATAGAGTTTTTCATAAGTTTTCTATGTTCAATTGGACTTGCCAACATACCCTTATGTTCCAACTGCTTCCACAAGACTTCGCTAAACGAAACTATTTGCGGACGTGTGCAAGCGATAATAGCCTTTTGCCACCTTCGTTAAGCCAGAATTGTACAAACCTCCTCTTGTACTCCCTACTGATGTTTTCTCGCACACTTTTTACGGGACTAGGAACATAACTCAAACTGGGCGACTTACATGGCGACAAACTCGTAACATCACTACGTTTCGGAAACCATATTCTAGTTGCAAACTCAGCCCCAGCAAGTCGCTTGCGAATGAAACGGAAGCACTCGATTGTGCGTCGCTTTCACTGTGTACATCAAGAGTAACCTCCTCGATACGTTGCACTCCTCGACGATTCGTTTCCATCAAAGTAAGTGTACTGGCCCCCGCAGACGAACCTGAAGGACCGAGCACAGCCCCCCTGATATCCCTGAGGTAGATTTGTTTTTGCTACCTTGAACCCCAGGGAGGAGGGACTTAGAAAAGAATGTCCCTTACCATGAAAATCTGGGAAAGAGTGATAGACAAGAAGATCCGGGATGAGACTAGCATTGGCGAGGAACAATTTGGCTTCATGCCAGTAAAAGGGGCCACAGACGCAGTGTTTGCCCTCAGACAAGTAATGGAAAAGTATCGTGAAAAACAGAAGGGATTACACTTCGCATTCATGGACCTAGGGAAAGCATAAGACCGGGTGCCCCGGGGAGAAGTCTGAAGATTTTACGAGCGAAGGGAGTCCCAGAGAAGTACGTGCTGTTGGTTCATACAATGAAGCAAGAACACAGGTTAGAAGCAGCGTTGGACTTACAGATAGGATTCCGGTTCAAGTAGGTTTACACCAAGGTTCGGCTTATAGTCCATATCTTTTTGACCTAATTCTGGACGAAGTGTCTTGTTGATTTGGAGACCAAGCCCCCTGGTGCATGATGTTTGCGGACGACATTGTGTTGTGTAGTACCACCAAGATGTCATAGAGGAAAAACTGGAACAGTGGAGGGCAGCCTTGGAAGACAGAGGACTCAGGATTAGCAGGAAGAAGACGGAATATATGAGGTCCAATACAGATCAAGACTGAGAGATCAGAATGCAAGGGGAAACGTTAAATAGAGTGGATGAGTTCAAATACCTGGGTTCGGTGGTGACTGGAGATGGAAATCTGGATGTGGAAGTGTCGCACGGGATTCAGGTAGGATGGATGAACTGGAGGAAAATGTCAGGAGTGCTCTGTGACCGCAGGATCAAGCCTAAGGTTAAGGGGAAAATACATAAAACTGTCGTAAGACCTGCATTGTTGTATGGCTCTGAAACATGGCCTGCACGCAAAAAGCACACAAACAGGTTTGACGTCACGGAAATGAAAATGCTCAGGTGGATGAGTGGAGTGACTAAGCGTGATAGAGTTCTTGGAGTGGAGGGCTGGATCGTAACCTAGAGGGTGGTTTGGGAATTATGAAAGGGCTGTCCAAAAGTCAAAATTAAAACAAAAGTAACAAAAGGTATATTATCCAAAATTAGAGGTTTACAAAAGGATAGGGACACACGTAAATCAACACTTGCCTAACAAAAACCCTTTGGAGGGAAAATGACGAACACGTGGTCAGAACTAGGGTACAGCAGGGCCCGACAAAACAGTTACGTCGATGAGCAAAATAATTAACCATGAAATTTGGTGCGAGAAAATAGATCCAGCGAATAAGCCCAAGAGGCAGGCAAACAGACGGGAGGGAAGATAGCATATGAAGCTAGAGAAGTTACATTACTTCACGATCATGTGATTCAACACAAAGGGTGAAACTAAATATATAATCAAAATCCAATTAATTCCGAGCACCAAACGGCTCGTAATAAATTTCAATATTGCGTATGAAGCAATCCAAGAGAAGCTAACATATCTAGGCTTATAACTTGGCCATGCGCATAGACGCGCTAAACAATGAAATGGCCAGTAGCGACAATGCAAGGGTTATGTCGCTTGAGATTTAAATATTTCCCACAGTCCAAAAATGCAGATTCATATATGTGCTCAATTATCTAAATCGTACTTCGAGGTAAAAATTGAGAATTTAAACTTAATGCAATAATTACGTTGGTGTCCTTCCCTGGCTGTAACATAGTGATGCGGTAGACCACATGTTTAAGAACAAGTTACAAAATTACAAGTTACAAGTGGCAATATTGCTTCAAACCTGAATAGTAATTTGGAAGGTAATTCCCTCAGAATATACAGGGTGTCCCACCTAACTTTGCAACCTCAAATATTATCGAAGTGAAACAAGATTTGAAAAATCTACTTGCGCAGGAATGTAGCCACGGCAGGGGGTCACACAATGGGAGGATATACACAATCCAGGAAATTGTAACAATATCACTTTCCACGCAAAGTTACCTTTTTTAAAATGGAACATACAGGTTTTTTCTAGCAAAATCAAGAGTAAACATACAATTAATGATAACGGAATTGGTTTCACATCTCTAAACCCCGTAACTTCTGAAATAACTAACGTTGTAGAGGATGGCAATGGAGACACTGTTTGTCAAGTTTAACAAATGTGTAGAACTGTACACATAGTTCAAAATGTACAATTACCGATTTCCTAAACAAACTTGTGGCCTATAGCTTAAAGAAACGTCATGTTTTTAAATTACATCCAGCACGGAAGAGACATTCACAAGTAAGCAGTAACATCTTAACTGATGAAACTGTGTCACTTCAGCGGATGTTCAATGTGACCACCATTTGCATCAATGCACTTCTGTAGACGGTGAACAACAGAGCGTTGTACTGATCCCAGTGTTTCCACAGATATTTCCGCACACGCCAAAGTAATAAGCTGTTGCATATTCGCTATTGTAGTTGGGACTTCCTGATAGACTATCTTGCAATGCGCTCAAGAGAAAGTAGTCTAATGGCGTCAAGTCGAGGGACCGTGCTGGCCATCTCACAGGACCACCACGTCCTATCCACTGATTTGGAAACTTCTCATCCATTACATCTCTGGCAACACGTGCGAAATGTGCAGGGCACCCATCATGCTGGAACCACATTGATACACGAGTTCCCAATCCCATGTTCTCCATGAGAAGGGGTAACGTGTCTTGAAGAAATTAGGCATATCGCTGTTCGTTTAGTGTTCCCTGATAAAAATAGGGACCTACAATATGGTTGCCAGTGATACCGCACCAAACATTGATACTCCACTTTCGTTGGTTAGTAACCTACAACTTTAGTTATTTCAGAAGTTACGGGGTTTAGAGATGTGAAACCAATTCTGTTATCAATAATTGTATGTTTACTATTGATTTTGCTAGAAAACACATGTATGTTCCATTTAAAAAAAAAGGTAACTTTGCATTAAAAGTGGTGTTGTTATAATTTCCTGGATTGTGCATATCTCCCATTGTGTGACCCCCTGACGTGGCTACATTCCTGTGCAAGTAGATTTTTCACATCTTGTTTCGTTTCGATAATATTTGAGGTCGCAGAGTTAGGTGGGACACCCTGTATGAATAGATAATAACAGAGATGAGATTCCAGAAACATGTGGGCAGCCACGATGTGTAAATTAAAAGTTCAATAGACACACTTCATCATCCGCACTGAAGCAATCAAGATTAAACCAAATGAAAACCCAAACGTGAGTACAAAATAAATATAAAGGCTCAAGTCAACTAGAAAATGTTTCACAATTAACAGTTCCTTAAAATCCGACCTTTAGTAGCCTTGCTATCAATTTCACATCGGCACAAGCCGAGTCTTGTACCACACGCACCTGTCCAGTCGTAATATGAACTGTTCCAATCAACAACTCAAACCAGAATGATAGCTTCACAGCGGCCACCATCTAGCTTGCCGGGGACGATTTAACGAAGTACATACGTACAACCAATAAGATCGCGCCAAGCGGCCTCGTGTTTGCCGATGCAATATAGTACGCACAAGCAACGTAATTTTTGAAATGTTCTCGAAGGTGCTAGGCCCTTCTGGTTTCTTCCTGGGCCGGAAGAAGTATGACGGCGGGCAGCGGGAATTTCAAATAGTTCCATAGTTAAGAGTTCATTTATTTCAAGCCCAGAAAATGGGCACCCGGGGAAGGGGCCTCCAGGGCTTGGGGAGCGGAGCAAAACATTTGTGAGGGTCAACGGACCGTCACAGTAAGTGTCCGATTTCCTTTTCTTTCGTACTACTGTCTCCGGAAAACAAAAACCCCTTTTCGCAGAAATATTATAAACTCTGTTACGTTAATAAGATTTAACACGTTCTGCTCCGAGGCACTCATTTTCACTGTCTTGCTTTCTTTAAAACAACCGTCAAAACCATTCTGTTATTGCTGGACGCAGCACAACACGCCCCAGCCGACTGGAGCGTGTGGCTGCTTCTCACCAACTTGAGTGCCTGGGCTGTCAGGACTGTCCATTCCAACATGTACGGTACTCACTACTTCCCATTGATTTATATGAGAGATTCTCCACATCATTTCGGAGCCGTGCAGTTCAATCTGGAGGCTGATTTTCTGCACGTTGTTCTCTTATAGTGCGACGATTACGTCCACAAAGTTTCAAGATAGATTTTGACCTGCCTTACCTGGTACCTCCCTTGTTAGCAGAAATCCCTCTGAGAATTTGCGTAAGATCGAAAGGTCAAGAGATCTTCTCAGTGTTAGACCAAAATGTTACTGTATTTTCATTTTCATTTTTTCACAGGGAAACTGCCATTGAGAAGTGGAAAGATTCTGTGCAGAGCTGTATTTGGAAGGAAATAACAATGCTCTTGACTGTTAGCAGTAGTGTACCCTGAAATAGACCTACAATTTTAGGTAATGAAATCTCAAATGCCATGAAGCCCTTGAAAAATCACGAAGTCCGAGTTATTGGTGAGATAACAGGCTATATGCTCAAAGGAATGAGTGACGAGGGCGTGGGTGTGTTATTATTTTTTTTTTTTTGTAATGTGATACGGTATGGAGTACTGGAGAGTGACAAATAGATTGGGCAAGCTCCATTTTTGTCCCATTGTACACGAGCCATTCAGTCGTGAAATACCCTTTATCATTCCATTGCTTTAATATCACATGCATTTAAAATCCTCTTGCACATCATCAATCAATGTTTAAAGCCCTACGTCCAGCTTCAGTTGTCCTCGGAGCAAACAGGTTATTTTTGAAGAAAGAGGAATGCATGTACATATCTTAAATATGTAGTATAGGGCAAATTAGTTGAAGATTATTATATTAGTATACAACTCGTATCAGTTTCAATGTGATGAATTGGTAATATGGCCAAGTTTACAAATCCAACCTACCTCAAATGCTTTTCTGCTTCTTACAAATACCATGAGAATGATATGAGTGTGGTTATGCATAGATTTCTATCCTCTTATCCTCATAAAAGTGTGAGGTTTTATCATTGTACAAACTCGCTCCTTGTGTTGTTACCCTCACTTTACATCTTGATGTAGTCCAGTCATAGCTCTCGATGGTATGGTAGATACTCTCACTTCATTCTATTTGGATAAATATGCATTGGAAAGACACATAAAATGTATATTGTGTGTTCCAGGGATCAATACCTGACGGAGGCTAAGCGACTGAAGCATGGTGCTGACCGCGAGACGGACCACATGGCTCAAGGGATGCAGTACCTGGAGGCTGTCCTTTTCTTCCTGCTGACTGGCAACGCCATGGAACAGGAGAGCTGTACTGAGAAAGCGGCCTTCACTATGTACAAGGACACCCTGAGTCTCATCAAGTGAGTGGCACTATTCTATCTCTCTTTCCCCTCTCACCACCCTACCTCTCCTGCACCCCATACATTCTAATGGCTTTCATATTTTCAGATACATTTCATCAAAATTCCGAAATCAGCAGAACAACTATTCACAAGGCAGCATAGATGGAAAACTAGCTGTGCTCAGGTAAGCTTTGTGTAAACCCTCCCCCAGTATGCATATCTATCTTCATTAGTTCAGAGAAGAGGCCTCTGTTAGTGATTTCTTGGGAAGTTCTGTACATTATCACTTTCAGTGCCAGGCCCGTTTTGGTCAATTTTTGCTGGTATACCAGAATACTTCCTTTTTTCCTCCAAAAATATCAAATGTGTAAATGATCACAATATATTGAATCTAATCAGTTCAATATTTGCTCGATGTGTTACCTTGCCACCCCAAATCCTTTTTACATGGGTTGTGTGTATCGATTTTACTGACAGGCAAATGTTATTTTTTTCATCATGAAATGGTTTTAGGAGTACAGTGAAACCCGTCAAATCCGAAATTTCGGGTAATCCGAACTAGTTTTTTTCGACAATTTTAAGTTTGATAAACACACGCAAAATTCATTAGGTTAATCACTTTGCAAAAACAATAAAATAACAATAAAAACACACAAAATATCACTTAATCTTTCACTTGAAATTAGTTATCTTCAATTGTCGAAGTCACGAAAACCTTCCCGCGGAGGCAATTGCGCACCAGCGTCACATAAACTTGACATCGTTTGTCGTGGCTGCTGCATGTTGTTCTACAAAGCACAATGCGATGTCAAGAGCTTCAGCTTCAGTATAAGTCGCATTGACTGTCAAAGTTTCTTCTACTTCCTCACTGTCACTAGCTACATTGCCGTCATGTTGACTTTGGACCAGACTTACTACTTCATGTTTGCTGCTGCATTCTTCATTGACATCAACTGTTGCCCTCTCCTCTAGACAACCTTCTCCCCCATCCTCATAACCTGGTACTTGCTGAACAAGAGGAGTTCACTGTTATCGTCTTGTGTGACAGGTTTAGGGATGGGTGTTTTCTCGAACTCGAGGCTAGACCAAAGCTTCTTCCAAGATCTCTGCAGCAAGTTCACACTTGTATTTTGCCACGATTCTGTAACCCAGTGAATAACGTATTTATTTTAAGTTTCTTCAGCTTCTAAAGAATAGGAAGATAACCATTTTCTGCAATAATATATCGTAAGAACTTTTTTCGGTAGCTTAGTTTTCTATTCTGTAGAACACCCTGATCCATAGGCTGCAGCAGCGATGTCACATTGGGAGACAGAAAAACTGCTTTTAAGCTTTCAGTTTTTGTTCTACGGTACAAGAACTATGTTTTCGTCTGCTTGCCATCACTTAAAATCAAAACATTAATGAACACGTTCACTGACACAAAACTCAACAATAAGAAAGCAACTCAAACGAAAGGAACAACACACAAATTAAGCGGTGCAGTACAGCAGACGGGAGCTGACCAACTATAAACTGTTAGGGTAGTGTTCTATTTTTAGAGCAGGCCTGTCAAATAACAATAGTCTGCTACATGCCTACCAGTCCAGGTCACTAACCTCGATTATCGCATGCCAAACAAGCCTGCATAGCTCAATGTACTGTCCTAAACCATAACGAGGGCCGGTTATTATGTTATGGATATTTTTCGGCTAATCCGAACAGGCTACAGCCGCAATTTATTCGGATTTGAGAGGTTTTACTGTATAAGCCGTAAGCAATCACCCTGAGCCAGGGTTGTGTAAGTTGTCTAAAAAGGAAGACCACAACAATCTGAGCTAGTCAATTTGGTGCATGTGGCACTGAAAGTGATTCAAAATAGCACATCTTTGTACAGTATTTGGAAGTCTAGTTCATAATGGAAATTCTTAACAGTATCAATTGTGATAAGATTTTCTGACTCTGGATGCAAGGTAACTATTACATTCTGCTTTAACTATATATTTTCCTAATACATCCCACTAGAAAATCCTGAGGGGAACTGAGTCCGATCTCTTTCATGCCAGTTCTTGTACCATAAATAAAAGTTAAGTTGCTTTTTCGTCTAGCAACTAATTGATCAAAGCTATAGGATAGCAATTTATGTACAGTGCAGTAAGTCCTCGATATAGCGGATTTATCCGTTTAATCAGATGTCCATTAAATGGTGAATTTTGTTTAGAATAACTTGAAAATAAAATGACACTTAAAATTATACTGTATAATGTAAAGTTACTACCTCATTAGTTGCAGAGATCACTTTAAGTTAGAAGGATGAAAAAAATGCATCAAGCTTCAGTTGCTGTCCCCTTATTGCTGTTTCTTAACCTCTTATCTGGGTATTTCTGAGCGATTGGTGTAGCCTGCCATGTGCATTATTTTCAGCCAATTGTTATGACAGAATAGGCGGAAAGGTTTGCGGGAATATTAACAAATAATAATGTTGTGTTAAAGTATAATAAAGGAATTTTAATGTATTAAGTTTAATTTTAGAAACATAAAAATCAATTTTACAGTAACTACAAGGTCATTTACCTGATTAAAACTTCAATGTTATCCAAATGATGATCTATAGGAATGTCAATCAATTGCGTATCATGTTTTGAATTTCAGACATTTTGGATCGTTTTTACGTTAACTACAGGGTCACTGACCTGAACTTCCATGTTCTGTCCGAATGAGGGTTCACACCCCAGAAATAGGATTCTTGATGAAATCGATATTCTAAACCATTTTCACAAATTGAAACAAGGTGCAGCACAAAGTCCTTTCTCACAATCAGGGCACCAGATCTTTGACTCTTTCCTCTTTCCATTCATCCAACACACTACACATCTTCTAGTGGGTTTCTTCTTCGATGTACTGTACCTGGAACAAAACCACGCTCTGCTACCACTACGAGCCCCAGAAAATATGAATTTCTGACATGAAACACTGCGTGGCGAAAGAGGTTGAAATATATCTTATCATTTCGTCTTCATGTGATTCGTCGCGTTTTTCTTCTTCTTGCTTCTCATTCCCAGAACCACTTTCACTGTCAGACTCGCCTTCATCTGTATCAAACTACTCATTTTCGGATTCCTAAGAAGATCAATCACCACAATCATGCCCCAGGTGTTGAATAATCTAGTGTTCTTCGAGCGCATCGAATTTCCGCTTTGAACCAGATACTGCCATGCTTGGCGGCCCACTAGCGACAGAAGAAAGAGTAGCACCACTGAACAATAAAATAAAAACAAGATACGGGAGGCGGCAAATGTCATAAATGCTGCCAAAACGCTAGTTTTCTCGAAGACATTCACCATGCCGTGAAAACTCGTCACGTCCAGGAGAAAAGATAGAGTACGTATATATTCATCATGCCCATTAATTATAACATTTAACAAACAAATACGCTCACCGGCATAAAAAGCGAAACACTTCAAATTTCAGACAAAACTCAATGTCGGACCACTTGAAACCTGGTACAAATTGAATATTGTGACATTGCAGCGATATGGCAATGTATCATGAGTTAATTAGCCCATTTGAGAAGATTCAGCGCAATAATTGATAAACATTGTTGATCGTGACAATCACAGCACCAATATTACCGTTTCCCGCCTTCGGAGAAGAATAACCAGAGACGGCTGTCTTAAGGTTTATTGCTGTGAATTCTCGTGCCGCATATTTTTGTGGACATTACGGCTAGTCTACAATAATTATTCTCGCTCCTAAGTCAGATCATAATGGCTCTTTCTCCTGAAAACGCTGCAAGGGCAGTGGCATTAGTGGAGGATGCGCACAGTATACGCTATGTGGCAAACGTTATAGGCCCATCTTGTTCTAACGTGTACAGGACGGTTAAAAGGTACAGAGAGGACAATATCTACTCCAGAAGGCCCAGTTCTGGTCGTAGAAAAAGCACTACCGAGCGTGATGATCGCTTTCTTGCAATGCAAGTTCTTCATGATCGACACTAAACAGCTGTGGAGGCCAGAATATCAGTGAAAGGACAGTAAGAAGGAGGTTGTATGAAGTGGGTTTACAGTCCAAGAGGCTCGCCACAGGACCTCTCCTTAGACGTGAGCACCGTGTTGCTCGGATACAACTCTTCAACGCCCATCGAAACTGGACTGTGGAACAGTGGAGCTCAGTGCTGTTCATGGATGAATCCCGATTCTGTTTGAGAGCACCGGATGGGAGGGAGAGAGTATAAGGAAGGCCCGGGGAACTTTATCCACCCTGTACCTTCTCTGCAAGGACACCGTTCAATGGAGGCTCTGTGATGGTCTAGTCTGGGATTACCTCGGATACGCGCACGGAGCTTGTGTTCGTTGACAATGGGAACCTGACAGCCCACCGGTACATCAAGGAGATTTTAGTACATCATGTCGTGCCTTTTGCACCCGTCATCAGAGATAACTTAATCCTGATGCATGACAATGCTCGCCCACACGTTGCAGTCTGTGTGCGTGAGTACCTGGATGAAGTCTGAATTGAGCGCGTGGTGTGGCCTGCTAGTAGTTCCGACCTAAACCAGATAGAGCATGTGGGATATGCTTGGGAGACGTGCTAGGAGTCGTTCTCCTGAAACATTAGCTGCGCTCGAGGAAGAATTGTAGCTCATATCACAAGAGAACATTCGAGATTGCATCCTGAGCATGCCTGATCGAATCACAGCTGTAACTGCCTCAGGAGATGGTAATACCTGTTATTGAGCCAATGGAAATGTGGTGCAAACATGTGGGCAAACAGACTAAGTCATAAAGTAATCATTCATAATCATACAGTGTAACAGGTGTGAGGACAGTACGATGGTTCCAGGTTTCGACATTTCCTAATTCGTGTATCTGAACGGTTGTGATTGTTATGATGAATAATGCCTTTCAATTATTGTGCTAATTAGGGTAATTAACTTATGATTCATTGCCATGTTGTTGTAATGTCATAGTATTTGATTACTACAAGGTTTGAAGCAATCCAACATTGCATTTTGTCTGAAAATCGTAGTGTTTTGCCTTTTTTTGTCGGTGAGTATATATACGTCATACCTACTCCAGAGGTTATTAAAGATTTAAACTGCCTAAAATGCTCATAATAGGCCAACACTTCCAGATCGGACGACATCTATGAATGATATGACGTTTTCAACATGGTCTCGCACTTCTGACAATTTAGGACTAAGTGAAACATGTTTCATCTGCATTATAAACCTGAGACAAAATGAGACCCTCAGAGTCGAGTGATGTTCTGAGTGGTTACTTGATCCCATGATTTCTGGGCAAGATAAAGAGCTTCCCTAGGATTTTTTTAATTTCAGAACTCAACCATCGAAGTTTCTTCAGAAAGTAAGAGGCCTAGCAATTCCTGCTTATAATGCGACTTAAGGGTTGCTATGACGCCCTAGTCCATCGGCTGAATTAATGAGTTACATTAAGTGGCAAATAGGAAACAAAAATGGTTCTATCCTCTGATTTCAACTCTGTATCAACAAGGTGAGAGGGTGCATTATCAAGAAAAAGGACGGCCTTTAATGGCAAGCCCTTGGAAGCCAACAAATCTCGAACCTGCGGAACAAACTTATTATGGAACCAAGTCCTGAAAATATCGCGTGTCATCCATGCAGATTTGTTATGAGAATAATCTACTGGAAAATATTTCATCACTGTTCCCTGGAAAGAATGCCTCTCTTTTGCTGAAAGCACGTGAATAACGCATCATCGAGTTCTTTTAAAGATGATGCTTTCATTGTTTTTCTTTAGCAAGTCCATGCGAACTGTCAGAACTCACCTCAAACTGTAACACTTTGTCTTTATTCTTCATTAGGTCCCGCACTGTTGTCACACCCACGCCGAACTCTGATGCTAAATTTGAGATTAATTCACCTTTCTTGAACCGTTCGATTATATTAACTTCATTTTGTATGGTTAAAACTACACGTTTTCTTTTCACTGCACATTTCGATCTCAACATTTCTCGGCTGTTAGAACGTAAAATAAATGTTCAACTTTATCAGTCACTCTCACTTCCTTGTTTTGCACTACAATACAGAATGTAGCCTACCTGCTACCTGTCTAAAAATAGTGGAGGTTGACAGACGGACCGCTAGGCTGGTTTCCGATCCCTCTGCATTGTGAAATATTTACGATGCAGTAGCCTGTGGTGAAAATATTTAACCTTGACAGAGAACGAGATGAAAGATCTACGGTACTCGATGTTACATGCTACCAAATAAGTTGTAGGCATCATTCAGAAGTAGAAATGATCTGCATACCGGACTCTACGCTGCGTGGGCTGGGAGAGTGCAAGTTACAGTACATTATTCTTCAATAATGGAATGGATAATAAAGTTTTTGACTGTTGAATTTGAATAGCATCCTTCTTCGGCACCTCGGAGTCTCCAAAAACCGTCAGAGTAGTTAGTGGGATGTAAAACCAATAACATTATTATTATTATTATTATTGACATCAGGAGTGCGCTCATTCAACTTTGGAGGGACTGACTATACATCGCTTTTTTAAAAATGTACTTTTTTTTTCCGTCGGATAATCGAGGTTTTACTGTAGAACTGTTCAGGAATGAAAGAGACCTTTGTCATATTACTGTAGTTATTAGTGATTTAAGCCCACTAAGGAGCGCTTATGACTGGTGCTTCTGCGAAGCTTTCATTGTTTTCCAATATCTCCTCAGTCCAGCCAATAACTTGTCCTTCCTCTCCTGTGTGAGGGGTAGTCGGGTCTTTATCACTTCGGGTGATGGGGACCAAGAGTTAACACTATCACAAAATTTGGAAAGGTCAAGAATTTCACAGTCGAAAATCCCAGCGTTATTAAAGTTCTGTTTCACTTCATTAAGTCACAAGCTGCTAGTCTTGGAGCCATTAATCAAGTTGAAGATCTTCTTGGTGATTCTATCGATCCCCATCCGGAAGAGGTGCCCGTAGAATTTCAGTCTTCTCCGTCGCATGATAGTAGTGGCTGGTTCGAACTGACGGTATAGTTCGGTGTTTGCTTTAAGTCGATAAGAGCCATCTGGGAGTGATCTTGGTCCATGAATTTTTCTCCAAATCATCCATGTTGTCCTTCTTGTTCATCAAGCGGGTCTCTGATGCATATAAAAACTGTGGTCTTAATAACGGTTTTATAATGGCAGATCTTTGCATTTTTTTTAAATACACCTCTTGTTGTAGCTGTTACGTGATGATAGCAGGCTGCATTGAGTTTAGTGCACCTCTCAGAGACGGAAGTGCCATCTCTGCCATTCGGGTGGACCCATTCGCCGATTTAACGGAAGCTATCAACTTTCCCAATTGTTCCATATGCAGTTGTTAAAGGGGCTTTCCCATAATGACTACTCTCAAAATACTTCATTCTGTCATACGATATTTGTAAACCTTGTCATATTAGTACCTAGTACTTCTGTACGTTTTAAATAAGAAGAGTTTTGGACACACGTGCAGTAAATATCACTTCCATTTTGTTCAGAGCGTGCATATGTGGGCATGCCAAACTTAAAATATGAAACAAAATCTCGGTTGGTTTAATTCTGTCCGTTTGAATCGATGTCCACTAAATCGAGGGTTTGCTTTATTTATATGAATCTAATGTGTTCTCTAATTTTCAAAATCAAAATTAAAAATATAGCATATTTATTACTCTTGACCAAGTGCATTTTTACAACAAATGAGTATTAAGAATTCAATTTTATTAGAGTAAAACTCTGTTCTTTGACAATTGTTATTAATAGAAATATATCTGTACAGTTGTATTTCAATTAAATATAACCGAAGGTGACAAACTGAAAAGTTACCTTCAGCATGTTTATCTTAATCAGAAAACTTGCCATGTCCATTTCCGATTCATTTCTGCTTTCCTTATTATCCTCGGCCTTAATCTGCAATACACCGTTTTCTCTGACATCAAGCTAATTTCATCTGCTATTCCAATAAGACTTGCATTCAAAAGGTGCAATTTGTGAAATTTGTCAGTATGGACATCTTCACTGTGTATCAATGTATGCAAACATTTATCTCATTCATTGTAAGTTACTGAATGTTCAGCATGTCCCTAAAAACTTCATACTGTGATTGAACTGATTCCAACTTCCAAAGAAACTGGAATTGTCCTGATATCTCAGTCAATTTTAAATTGATATTGATTATGAGCAGAATTCACTGGAATAGCATGCCTGATCAGTTGAGAATCATTTGTGGACAGAATGAAAGACAGAGTTCTAGAAGTATCACCTGGATTGTGATGAATGGTGCTTTAAGTCAAATGGCCACCCTAATTTTCAAGAGGTAATGTGGTCAAAACAAGTAAATACGATATGTATAAAATATTACAAGAGTGATCTTCTGAAAATTACAGAAGTGCTATGAATTGTCAACAAAAGGGTACTTCTCAATTTTAAATTGGAATTTATTTATCCTTTCTGAAAGCTATTCAGTTTATCAGGTTATTTACAGGGGTCAAACAGACTGCAACAGTAATAGTTTTGGGAAGTGCATAGCAGTTGGTTGGCTTAATTGTGTCGCAATGCCAGATCCTGCAAGTTCTCTGATCTTGTGCAACATTGGGTGGGTGTCAGCTTCCTGTTGTTGAGGGAGGAGCATAAAGAACCAGCCATCATACCGCAAGTATCATATCATACCTTGTGAGGCTTGGATGAGCCCGTAGATTGTTCAGATTACTACTTGAGGTAGGTCTTAATTAGGGTTAGGATGTTTATGACCTTTAAAAACAAAGTGAGAAATATGGAATCGGATACAGCCTTTACAAAATTGGTATATTGGCTTTTATGGCCTGTGAGTTAAAACTCAGCAATTTTTCTAGGTTTATGCCATGTCTTGTATGGGGTTTAGCCTAAGAACACCAAGCTGGCTCATCAGCGGGCTCTTGGTGTCCGTGCCCGGACCCCCCACAGGAGTAGCAAACTGCGCGCTACCTCCTTTTTATGAAGCACACCTGTGCCTCTTTAAGCAAGAGCTAAAAGCTCAAGCAGTCCTAGCCTCCCTATGAAGGCTTTTCGTCTTTATGCCTATAGACTATGAACCTCGACGCGAGCGGCCAGCATCATCACTTAGCATATTCTGCGAGCTTATAACCTGGCATGGCCTTGTCAGAAGAAAGTAATCTCGTCTTTATGTCTGCGAGCTATGAACCACAACGCGAGTGGGCAGCTTCGTCAGCACATTCCGCGAGCTTATAACCTGTCTGACCTTGTCAGAAGGTAGAAGTCTGTCCCTCTGACTGTAGGCTGTGACTCGCGCTACGCGAACGGCTGGCCCTCGGCACGCTAAGCAACGATCACGCTCAACGCAACTCCAGGGGAGTGAAACTTGTGTGGACTTATCTCTTCCATGAGTTGGCCTTGGAATGATGAGATTCAGTAAGCTGCCTTACGAAGCGCTGCTAGTCCCAGTTAGCCGACGTTAAAACAGGCCCAACTGCTATTGGCGGAATCTTACGCAAGGGACACCTCGTGCCAGTCTAGCCAAGTCTAGCATCAGCCACTTCCTTGGAAACATCACAACAGAGACCCGTGCGTGATGTTACGCATTGGTGTCCAAAATGAGAAAATATAAGAATTGTACGATGATCTTGATGATAGTGAAATACCTGTGGTTAAGTAATAAGCAAATAATAGGAAGAAGAGGAAAGCGCACAAACGTGCAGCAAATGATGACACAGTATATATTTAAAAATTGTGGTTTTCTTCTTTGAACTTAAATTTTTTCGCATAATCGTCGCACCCTGCTTTTTCCCACGAATTTTAGGCTAAAAATGTGCGACGATTATGCGAGGAAATATGGTAAATTTCTTACTCAGCCGCATCCATCCATTGTTCGTCAGACAAAAGTATCAGTATATTATTACAGTATAACCTTAAGGAAACATATGCCAATATGACCAAAGTTATAAAAATGTCCTGAAAATGTAAATGTATAACTCAAAAATATGTCTCGAAGTCAATTAGAAACTATGACTGGAATAGAAACCAGCTGGGAAAAATGTGACTTGTCATAAACATCCCAACCGTAGTTATTATAGACTTCCACTATTCTAGTGGGATCACATCCAATCTGGATTGTTATATTTTTTTCGCTTTTTTTCTTTTCTTTTCTTTTTTTTTTCTTTTTGTTGATTGTGTAGGAATTTTGAATTGTTTACATCACTGTGGACTGGAAGGTGCTGAATGAGACAGAATAATCTTCGGGAGGGTTTTTGAGAGAGGACTGGTAGTTAAAACATTTATCTTTTTCTAAAAGAACTTATGAAACTGCATGTCTTGAAGTTACCTTTAATTCAAAGGAGTGTTTTGTCTTTAAATTTCATTAGTTTTAATACATTTTGTTTTATTTTCAGCCTTAGATGTCAGTCTCTTCTATACCTGAAGCTGTTTAAGATGAAAAAACATGAGATGAAAGAGTATCAGAAGATTTTGGCAGACTACCATCAAAAGGTATGACTTCAACTTTCTTCTTCAAAGAGGCAGATGATCTTGCTGTTCCGTCCCTTAAAACTTCAATAACTAACTTTCTTCCTCTACCTATCGCCTGATGATTGTGATTGTTGTTGTCTTTATCCATGATAGTGATTTTGAAAGTTCATTATGTGACGTTCCAGTAAAAATGTCGTATGCAATATGGGCAGCACATTCTCATTCCATAAACACTCTCATATTCCTGGCCGTAAAAAGAAAACATCTTCTTTTCCTACTCTCCCTCTGCCTCCTCATTCTTTAAATCCCACCAAGATGTTATCTCCGCAGAAAGTAGTCTGTTTCTCTCCAAGATGCATAAAATGTGATTAGGTAGCACCTCGTTAGGCTACTGATTCCCCTGGAAGAATTTGAAACTCTTGCAATTTCATCTCGATCCCTTTTAATTGGTATAAAAATCTTATGGAAACTAGAAAGTATCCACCATAAGACACACATTTTGATTTTTTCTAGCCACTTGCTTAACACAAACGGGACCAGGTCATCCACTATGTACTCACAATTTATTCTTCCAAATGTAATCTGATTGTCAAACTGAGTGAACTACACGTGTAAGTTATTTTTAAAAATGGGATATTTTGCGTTCTGTTTTAAGTTTTATTGAGACAAAGGAACCAGTCACCAAAAAAGGAACTGTTTCTTTAAAAACAGGTCACCCTAATCTACTGTGACGTTTGGGAGAACTATGCTAAATTTAGTTAAATAATTCATTTCAGATTATCCATGATGAAATTAAATGCTTTGGATGTTTGGGAGAGTATTTCCTTCTTGATGCCTTTCTGACCGGCCGTTCTTAAGACCTGATGTGCACTAGTAGATCCAATATTAATCCTTGTTCATTTTAATGGTCAGCTACTTTATTAATGATACAGTGCCAGTACTTACTATTCCCGTTGGTGTCCTGGCTGGAATTTTCTTCAAACCCTGGATAACCTGCATATCTCGTTGAGTTGGCTGCTGTGTGCGTATTACAGGCTAATGACTCCTCTTCATACAGACAGGACAGAACATTTCTTCTGGTATGCTAATTGTCAGTCTTCTGACATACTCCACATTTGCAGCAGTTTGTGCTATTGAAGGTTAGTCTGATAGTGTGTTGTCACATGGTCACCATGGGCATGCTGTATCATGTTCCAAGTTTCCCTAGCTTTGCTCCACCTCTGCACTCGTCAGATCTAACTGAATGCACCAATGAGGTATACTCTTGGTTGTTAAACACAACCCTGCCCCCTGGTGGGTTAACTTGGAACATCTTTGTAGGCCATGTACATTTACATGTCAGGCCAGTTATTAACATTGAAATCACATATTTTGGTATCACTGTTAGAAAATTTAACCCAAATTTTTCTGATCGAGTGTTGTGCTCAAGGAAAATAATGACTACCCTGCTGTTAACACCCACACTGCTTCAGTGAGAGTTTTGCACTAAGAATGGGTTATTTACTGTAGAAATCACAGATGAAATGTTAAATACTAATTATCATTTTAGTTTTGCAACCTTGGGAGAATGCACCAAGTATTCACATCAGCCCCAAACAATGCAAAGTGTTGTCTGTCTTAATATATAAACATGTTAGACACCAAACCTTTATGCATAGAGTTAATTTTTTGAAACATATCTGTAGTATCAATGCCACGTGGACTCCCTGAAATGGCGCTGGCAGGAATTTAAGGGGTAGAACATCAGGTCAATCTGCCCCTAGGTGCTTTGAGACATTACAGTGCACCAGATATTCTCTATTGTTGCAGTTGGCTTCCTTGCAGTATTGCAGCCTGTGGTATGGTGATGGTTGAATTTTGTTTTTTGCATTTACAGGCAGCCCAGTCGGCCAACCTTCCCCATGACCAGTGTGGGCAGGTGGTAGGAGGTCAGGGGACACCGTCCGCTCTGTCTCCCACGCCTTCACCTGCCGGTTCGGTAGGATCTGTGGGGAGTCAGTCGTCAGGCTACAGCAGCGGTGAACTGGCGGGTCGCAGCGGGGCGGCTAATGCCGTGGGACACACCCCGCCTCTTCCCCAGCAGCCTCCTGCAGCCAACATGGGTCCCTGTCTGGCCGTTCCTCTGGCAGTCCATAGTGCCATGCAGAAACAGAGTCAGCAGATCAGCACTCTACTATCCTGTCATGAACTGTGGGAGCAGGCAGACACCCTCGTCTACAAGGGCAGGCACAGAGGTGAGTTACAGTCAACAGTAGCATGTGGTGACTTTAAATTAAGGGAATCAATATGCAGGCTTACCACAACATTGGGCCATGGGGCCAAGCTCTCTGCGGACTCGTGCCCCACCGTCAGCCATCCTGAAAATGGTTTTCCGAGGTTTTCCTATTTTCAACTCCAGGCGAATGCTTCTGACAGGCCACGGCCGCTTCCTTCCACATCCTTGCCCAGTTTCAATCATCTTCATTCATTTCATCTTTCATTAACTACTCCCATGAGGTTGGCGTCAGGAAGGGCATCCGGCCGTAAAAACTTTCCACCACCTAGAATTGCATCTCATCCCCGACCCCGTTAAAACAGGAATGATAAGTGATAGACATGCATACACAATATGCAGGCGATGTAATATCATAAATAGAATTGGGGACTACCTGTTTACTACCTTATTTTCTCGCGCACCCTAACTTTCAAAACCTGCAAATAAAAATCAGATTTGTTGGCGAATATAATGCACATCAGCAAAAAAGCGATATTCATAGTTCCTGTATTAATACAGTAGATACTTATGTCATTGGTTTTTCAGTTGAAATGCAACACTAGATGACCGACTAAGTACTAATATTTCAGCTGTGTATCATCGGACTCCTAGTCATCAGTGTCAAATTTATTCCACATTATCCTTGATATTGATCCTCTTTCCGTGAAGTAATGTAGACTTGATCGCCGCTTATTAATGTACACAAAAATTGATGCCGCTTTCAATGCTTTTCAAGAAAATAAAAGTAAATGTGATCGCCGCATATTTTAAAAAAATGCAGCAATTGATGCTAGCAGTCGATTTGTCCTTTTGATGTGTAACATCTTTCCACTCGGTTGCTGGATATTTTTGTGGGAGTGATTTTGAAAAATGGGACGGAAGTGGATCGGATGGAAATGTGCATATTTTTTTTAAAGAGGCTTGCGCTGTGTAGATTGTTTTTGTGTTCACAAGTCTGTGTATCAGATAGAGGTCGATCACAGGCGCACGGCTAACAGCTTAAGATTTTATGAGCCAAGACCATTTAATTTTGGAGCTCTACATTTGATGCAGAAATTAATTTAAATTATCTGTATAGTTGGCATATATTGATATATCTCAACTCCGTAACGATCAATCTCGTGAATTCATTCCCCAATGCGAATTCTTAAGAGAAATATGCGCTTTTTTCGGCCAGCAATATTGCCCTAAATTGTGTTATTTTATGACCAATGCATAGAGACACGATTTTATGGTGAATAAAAAACCACAATAGCGGTGTAAAAGTAAGGGCAAAGCGGTGAATAAATGCCATTGCTTACGGTGTAGAAAAACGGTTTACTAGACTATATACATACTTTTGCCTTATGTTGCAATGATGGAAACAACAAACACACTAAGTATGGCTTGGTTTACGGTATTCATTTGCTGTTGAAGTAGTAACTCGGTAATGTTTCTAAGTTATCATTTGACAGGTTGGTACGCTTGTCAGACAAAATATCATTGTAGGCAGAAAGGGCCCTTTCACTGTCAACATTTGAAATGGAAATGTACAGAGATTGAAGACATTTCACAGCTATAGGATATTCCTCTAACATTCCCTTCAATACATCTTCAACTACATTACCGTCACTACATGAAAAAGATTTACAGGTGATTTGCAGTTGAATGTAGAACTTCAAAAAGTCATGAGAATTCACTCCAGCAAAAAGGGGGATTTTTCTCTATCTCGTTGAAGAGAAATGACTCTATGTTCACAGTTCATAGCAGGGGCAGATGAAACAGTGAGGAGAGTGAATTAAAAATCTCATGAGCAGAGTGTGTGTAGGGAGAAGGTTTGGAAAGCAATGGAAAACATGGGAGTGGAAAAAGAGACTGTAGGCAGAGTGAAGGAGATGTATTGTGGAAGTGTGAGTTGTGTGAAAGTTGGAGGGGAAAGAACAGACTGGTTCAGACAAATGAGTGGCCTGAAACAGGGTAGTGCGCTGTCACCCCTTCTCTTTATTGTGGTTATGGACGAGGTAATGACACGGGTAGCAGGAAAGATAGGAGAAGATAAGATGAAAGCAATGGTGTTTGCAGATGATCTCATGGTCTGGGGAAACAAGGAGGAGGAAATTCAGGAGCAACTGAAGGCTTGGGAAGAAACAGTGGGAGAGTACGGATGGAAGTTCAACATCAGTAAATGTGAGATCCTGTTAACGACCAGGAAAAAGGACAGACCAATGAGTGGGATAACACTTGGAGGTGGACAGCTGAAGAAGGTGGATAGTCTCAAGTACTTGGGAAGTATAGTGGAGGAAAATGGGAGAAATGACAAAGAGATTACGGAACGTGGCAGACAGGCAGAAGCATTTCTGAGAAGCATTAGGAGCTTAGTGTGGAATAAAGATGTCCCACAAAAAAGCAAGGAGGTGTTATACAGAAGCTACTATATCCCGATACTGACCTATGCTTCAGAAACGTGGACAATGAAGAAAAGAGACATAAGCAGAATACTGGCAGGTGAAATGAAGTTCCTGCGAAGTAGGATCGGAGTAACAAGAAGAGACAGGGTGAGGAATGAAAAGGTCAGGGAAATGGTGAAAGAGGAGCCCTTGCAAGGTAGGATTGAGACATCAAGACTGAGGTGGTATGGACACTTAAAGAGAATGGATGAGAAGAAGATTCCCAAGAGGATACATGAGATGCAGATGCAGAAGAAACGACCAAGGGGAAGACCAAGAGATAGATGGCTGAAAGGAGTGGAGGAATGTGTCAAGAAGAGAGGCGAGGACTGGACCAGAGTGACAGCGGAGAGGTGGTGGGAAGAAAGAACTAAGTGACGAGGCTTATGTTCCAAACAGACCCAGCCTGGGGCTGGAAACTGTACAAGATGATGATGATGATGAGCAGAGTCTTTTGCCAGCATATCTGAGAGTTTTGTGTGACATGCATTGGCAAGGGCTACGAACCTTTTTTCAGCACTTTTCTTTCTATCGCTTGATAGTTCATTCAATGCCTTCAATGTGTCTGGTTTCATCACTAGTTTTTCGATAACCGTGTACTCATAATGTCGATTATTTGGGAAAAGGTGGCGGTTGGGGTTGTGGGAGATGGGAGGCTAAGGAAATGAGAATGAGTGAGGTTTGTTGACGCGCCGTGTATTGCTGTTATGGAGATTGATTAATACGTAGGCCTAGGCGCATCAGAACTCCTGAATTGGGCCGGTGCTGCGGTCCGCTGTCCCCACTGCGTCATCTTGGGACCACTCTAGTCCGCTTGTTGCTCTTGGCAAACGTCAAGGCGGAGAAAATTTGGGGCCGCATCACGGGCCGCCAAGAACTGCAGTGCTCAGGGCGTGAACAAAAACAAACCGGATGCGCCTTGTGAAGTCTCTTACAGCTGAGTGTTAGTGACGTGCTTGGGAAAAGGTTCCAATAAGAGTATCTTCTTTGGAGCGTTGAGCGGGATTGTAAATAACTATTATTTCATTATTCTTTATTCTTCATTTGTTTTGTATGAGCTTATACATGGAAAGTTTTTCCTTTGTCAAGTTTTGTTGGACAGGCTGAGGAAGGGGGAGTATTAGCCCCCGAAACTAGTCCCTGTAAGTAAATAGAAATAAACAGTATTGAAGGCGGAAAATCTATTATTCTTTCAAACCATGTACTCAGAAATGAGTTCATTTACCATTGGAACAACTTTATGTGCCAAAGCATAATTAGAACCCCAGAAGCAAGTTATCTTTTCAGAAGTTAAGGCACAGTGTTCTTTCACAAAAATTGCCTCACACAAAATTGATTTTACTTCACTTTCACTTAATTTTTGAAAGTATTTAACACTTTCAGCATCACTCTCCACTGTTTTAAAATACTGAACCAAGTCCATGACATAGTCTGCCAAGTAGGAAACTGATGTGAACCACGTATTCCACCTTGTGATAACTGGTGAGGGAAAGAGCTTTATATACTTTTCTCCTGCTCCATACTTCTGCTGCAAGAACCTAATATACCTATGCTTCCGTTTTTTTTTTGTATTGAGAAAAGCTTGCTTTGTTTTGGTAACTCACTCATTCACACGATGAAGTTTCTTCGGCCAGATTCCTGCTACTAAATCAAGCTTGTGTGCCCAACACTCCATGTGAAGAAGGTTGTCCGATATCAAACCTTGTAAAGTTTGCACACACTTTTTCATATATCGTGCACCATCTGTTGAAATACCTATGATATTTTTGTATTCAAGTTTATGTCTCTTAATAACCTCCACTATGGCTTGAGAACATTCCTGCGAGAACATTCTGAAGCATTAGGACACCACCTACTAGCACTTTAGGAGTCTCGCTACTACCCTTGGGAAGAGTTCTAAATAGCGCAATGAACACGGCTCGACCCATCCTATCTGTGGTTTCATCACAGTGTAGAATAACATGCTGATTCTTTAATTTCTCACTACTTGATTCTTCTTTTTCTTGATGTAATAGGGGCAAATATTTCTTTCGTAACCAGTCAGCTGTGGGAAAATTTCCTCTTCCCTAAACAGTGTAATAAAAAAATGTATTAGCAAGCAAATCATTTTAATTTAAAATATTAATAAATCAGACTTATTTGTTGTTTATGATATGAACTTAAAAGTATTTAAAAGTAAACTTTCAGCTGTAAATATCACGGCGGGTTGGTGGATTCTCGGCAATCGTAAAAGAATTACCTTCCCTCCCTGATAAAATTCGTTACATAAAACTATGTCTTTCCACCTATTATTATTTTTATCATTACGAAAAGTGGGGCTGCGGGATACTGGTAAGTGTAGCGGCATCCGAAAAAAAAATTAACTCGCCTGGTATATTGTAAAGTGGACAAGTGCATAACTTATCAAAATCAATACGGAAAAACTTGAAAAATGACTCGAGTCATAGATATTCATGGTATATGTTTGTTCATCCAATCCTTCATTGTTGGATGATCTAGCTTTTCTAAAGGAATGTTGACACTCAGAAAGGCCTCCACTGTTGACATTACAAATTAGTCGGAGTCATTTCTCACTTTTTTGGCATTCCCGACCGCCTCTTGTACTGATATCTGTCTTTTGGTACCTCCTTCAGACAAAATCCTTTTCTTCTTTTTGTGATTTTCACTTACGTTGTGTTTGACACATGAATCGCGACGCTTCCAATCTAGTCTAATGTTGCAGAATTTGCACATAACTATCTTCTGCCGCGCATCGAAAACATGATAGCCTTCGTCTTTAAACTCATCAGCCCTATCAAAACACGTCGTTATTTTCGGCATTGCGAATTCACATTAGAAATAGAAATTTCAACTACAAATCACAGCGCACCCACGTGGTCAGCAATGCGCGGCCCAACTCTCTCACTTGTCTCCCAGTACGACAGGATAGCCAATATTGAAACTGTGTAGTAATTTCCTGCTACGTGATGTTAGGATATGCTTAGGCTTTAAACACTTATAAATACATTTGAATTGGGTTCTACCAGCAATGCTAACAAGGTGAAAACCACTGAAGGCTCGCGATATCGCACCAAATCGTGTAGAGACGTAATAAACAAGCCGATTTCGTGATATGTCGCAAATAAGGTGGAATTTCGCGTTTAGTCGTGAGGACAAATTCAGTGCTTTATGATCAAACAATATTAAACACACATTTAAAACACCTTTGATGCACATATAAACACATTTCGCATTTTCGCGATACACCATAAAATCGTGTCTCTACCAATGCATCAGTCTTTAACTTTTTCGAGTAATTTTAATTACAGACGAATTGAATGCAAGTTCATGTGTCTTTTACGAAATCAGTGTTCAGAGGTCGCTGATGGCATAACCTAAAATGGATAAATACAGTGTTTGATATCCTGCTTTTTAAAGGCAACTTGATTGTACTCAAAATATTTTTTACAATGTCAAGATATGCAGCAAGTTTGGATATTTAAATCACCTTGCTGGTATGTATCAAATTCATATCGAATGCCGATCACAAGCTCTGGCTGCGCCAAACGGTTTTAATTGTTAAATTTGACTTTTCATTGAATTGGCTTCATCGTTGCCATTAAAGGAAGCTCAACCAAAGCATTTTGGCCACGATGTGGTTATAATATACTCCCTTTTTGGCAAGTCGTGAATTTTATAATCCTTGTTTAGGCTTGATCTGAAGTTCTGCCCATTTGTAATGGTTTAACCATGGTTAAATAAAGTCTTAACCAGATTATAACCAGACTATCGCGAAAGAACGTCTGTGCAGTAAAGTAGCTTTTATAAGCTGAATGAAGGACACAGATGCTACAAGGGTATGCAGGAAGAGAGTAGGCACTGCACTGTGATCAGAGATGCTTCCAAGTTTGTGCTCTATTGTGGTGCTTTCTTCTTATTCTACTTCTATGTTCACTCCTCTTTTCTCAATGCTCTCCCTCACTGTATCCATCCACCTCATCCTTTGCCTTCCTCTTTGACGCCTTCCCGTAACTTTGTCAACAAATAATCACTTCGGGACTCTGTCTTCTCCCATTCGCATCATCCATACCATTTTAGTTTACCGATATCTTGTCTTGTAACTTCGGGAATCCTGTTTTGTCCCTAATTTCCTTGATTCTGATTTTGTCTCTGCCTGTCTTTCCAATTATACCTCTAAGGAACTTCATCTTTGCAGCCTGGATTTTACTTTCCTCCCGTTAAGTTGTTGCCCATGTGCTTGCTGCATAGGTGTGTAATATGTTGAATACAACATTTTTTTTCCATTTCTCGGGAATTTCCTGTCACGCTCTGCTAAAACCAATTTGCTTGTTGGATCCTCTTACCAATTTCCTCACTTATCCCTCCATAGTCTGTGAGGACACTCCCAAGTTTTTGAAGCTTCTAATGGTTTCACTTCTAATGCTCACCCTGAATTTCGATTTGTCTCAAAAAATTGTGCATTCCTTTAGAGTAAATACAGTAGTAACAATTTGCTTCAATATCTAGTAAATAAGAGTAGTATTACCGTATTTACTCGGCGATTTTTAGTTCCGAAATTGAGGGGAGGGGGGGGGGGTTACTATAGACGCGATCTTCGCAAAAATCCATTATTTGGGAAAGGGAGAGTGTAGAAATAAGCCATTTTATTTTGATACTACATAGTAAGATACACTGACCGGCACCAAAAACGCAACACACTATAAATGATGTGTAATTATCTCTTCAAAGTGAAGCACTTAAACCTATTTTTTTTAGATGGTGTATGATATTGGCCTTGTTTTGTGAGCAAACAATGAGGTGTCGATTGTTGATTGCACCAGCCTCAATTGTTTTTTCCCGGGCAATCTGAAAAACACATCACTGAATGTGAGCCAATAATGTGTTAACTCTCTTATAGCGCTTATTGTTGTACTTTGAATTGTTCCCTTCTCAATCACCTATGTTTGTAGGATCTTTCTGTGATTGTTGTAATTAGCTTTCTGGAGCAAACATGCCCTTAAGCCCTGAACAAGCCGCAGAAGCTGTTGCTTTGGCGAAAATGGTCGCAGCATGCATCAAGTTGCAGAAGTGTTGAGGACCACAGCTTCCACGACTTACAGAACCGTACGAAGGTACAGGGGAACTGGAGGCTTTGCAAGGAGACCAGGAACAGGTCCGAGAAGAGCAACATCGGAGAGAGATAACCGCCTCTTACAACTTCAAGTTCTCCACGACTGTCACACCACCGCCATTGAAGCACGAAATCGACTCCACCAAGTTCAAGGGGTCGATGTTAGTGAGAGAACCGTCCGAAGGAGATTGGAAGAAGCCAATCATCAATCCAGAAGACCAGTTACAGGCCCAGAACCTACCAGAGAATATCTCACAACTCGACTACGTTTCGCAAGGAAACATCATGGCTGGACAGTACAACAATGGGAACAAGGGTTGTTCACCAATGAGTCACGATTTGGCGTCCGATCACCTGACGGAAGAGAGAGGGTCTGGAGAAGGCCAGGGGAAAGGTATTCCCCTTGCACATTCTCATCCAGGACGCCTTTTCAGGGTGGTTCTGTGATGGTGTGGGCAGGAATCACTATGGCTGCAAGGATGGCTTTGGTCATCGTGGAGAATGGGAGCTTTACCGCACATCGGTATGTGGAGGAAATCCTTCTCGAGCATGTTGTGCCTTTCGCTCCATTTATTGGTGACTATTTCACACCAATGCAAGACAATGCAAGCCCACATGTTGTGCGAGTTCTTGGATGAAGCAGGGATTCATGCTATGGCTTGGCCTGCTCGAAGCCCTGATTTGAATCCTATTGAGCACGTTTGGGACTGGGTGGGGAGAGGAGCCCGTCAGTGCTATCCAGAGACCCTACAGGACCTACGGAATGCCCTCCTGGAAGAATGGGAGATGATTCCTCAACAGCATTAATCAGGAGCATCCCTGAATGGTTGAATGCCATCATTGGTGCAAGAGGTGGCAATATGTGCTTTTGAAGCTGCAAACAGAGGTCTCAGAGATCATCTCAGAGGTCTGTGAAGTGTGAGGTGTATAAAATCAAAGCAGAAGCAGAATTTCCCGCGCTTTCCTTGAAGTGTGTATCTCGGGCTTAATTTGTTAAATTTGTTTATTATTGTCATTTTCTTCATTGTTAGACACCTACATGGGACCGTACTACAATATCATCATATAGTCGATTAGTGTCATAAGAGTGTCATAAATTTAAAATAAATTTCAGATTTTGTAAGAAATTGAAGTGTTGTCTTTGAACTTGAACTTGTTCTATTGTTATCATACCTTGTGACTGACATTTAAATTCTTCAAAATGCTATTTTCTTGTATCCTTAAATATGGGCTGTATCATTGCCGTATAGCAATATCACAAAATATTTCAATAACAATTGAAGAGTGGGATGATCTCAACTTCATTTCTTGATCAGCAATATTGCCCTAAATTGTAATATTTTATGATCACTGCATCGGTCTGAAGAAATCTCTGTTCGATGATCACCAATAACATAACGTAAAATACTGTTTGATATCCTGGTTTTTCAAAATGACTTGTGTACTGTGTAGGCTACTTGTTTTTTCTTAAACTACAGATAATGCAACGAGTCCGATATTTAAATTATTGTACCAGTATGTATCTCTGATGTATGCCATATCGACCAGCGTTCATTGTAAAGAAATTGAAATATTTAAAAAAAAAAATGATCCAGTCAGCTTAAAGCAGATCGTTGGGCTCATCAGTCGGTATGGTACACCTGGCTAGTACATGCTGAGAAGGCCACTGCAAGGCTGCTGTGCCAATGTACTATGAGAGCTATGCTCCTTTAAATTCAAAATTTAGCATGCCAGGCTTTTCATATTGAAATACACTGTGTCCCCGAAGGATCCGAGATATTTTATCATCCAAATAAGCATAATGACACTGTATCAAATTTCAAAGAAATTGAAATACACTCACCGACAAAGAAAGCAAAACGCCACGAATTTCAGACAGAACTCAATGTCGGGAAAATCGATTTGAAAATTTAGTATATTGCTCGGACAATATATTAAACATTTAAGAAAATCTGACTGTTTCACTGGATGAAGGAAGATCAGCTTTGTGTATTAAAATAATATTTAATAAATACTAGCAGAAGTACTCGTTCTTCGAACGGTGTTATATATTAACACCAGACATTGTCAATTGAGCTACTGTTGCAATGGTTAGCGGTTTGTCATTCCTTTATAAGTTTATCAGAACGAAGGCGACAAAAATCACGACACTCGTGTCATACGTTGTTGGCATGTTAAAGAACCCATTTGAATTCAGTAGGCGGTGTTCAATGGCAAAATTAATCTTGGGATTTTCCGCCAACACAAAGTTCCTCCATTCTCTACTTGAAAGCGCTGTAGTGTCAAGGAGTTTAGATATCTAACCTCCTTGACTTTCATAGCGTTCAAAGGAACGACGAAATTCGACATGCATTCTACCCTCTGGGTGTCAATTAACAAAGCTTGCACGAGGCACCCGAGGCCATACGATATTATTATTATTATTATTATTATTATCAGAACGAAGTTAGTTTTCTGGGAATATCACACACACTGATAATGTAAGGGCCTTAAAATGTGGTTTTCGGAGACCCCTTATAGACTCGCGAATTTTGTGTCTCACAATGAGAAGCAACATAAGCTTTGATCGTCCTTCTAGGATAATTTTTATATTTCGCCTATTTTAGCATGTATTTTGAGAAGTTTTTCCCTATATCCACCCTTTTACTGCATGAAAAGTACGGTGAGGAGTTTTATAAAGGATTGGTGTATTGACTCATGTTTACCATACCTAATTTTACGATGCACCAAGCATCCGAAGACGATTTATAGGCGTACATAAAGATACACAGAAAGACAGACAGACAATTCTATTGTCTACAACATATCACCCAGATATCCAAATATGGGTATATCTACCATACGTATCAAACAAAATCAGCCTTACGATGAACCCGTATGTTGACAAAAAAAAAAAAGATTAGTTAAAATGTGCTCTCAAACTAAATTCACCTAACGTGTACTTCCTGACGTGAAATAGATTTGAAAGCCTTGTAGACGAAACGCAATACACCTCACATAAAAAATGGCCCTCTACGTTGTGTTAGGTCCCCATACACAGGAAGAACTCTTTCATAAATTATAAAGGCTTGTGGGGCAAGAAAATTCAGGTTCTTTAGCCTCAAATGGCCCAAATTCCTAAAAGCCGCAAAAAATGCTGATTCAATTCAGGAATTTTTGAAAATAATGTTTCTGTTTGTAGATATAATAGACTTTCTGTACTATATGTCGCACGTGAAATTGCATGAAAAAATTCTAGGTTACCCCTTGACCCCCTTAATTACATTTGACGAATTATACAGTCTACATTGGCTCGGTGATAACCTTATAGCCATTTGCAAACTTTCACAGAAATGTAATAAATGGAGTAGCCTAATAATAATATCGTATGGCCTCGGATGCCGGGTGCAAGCTTCGTAATTTGACACCCAGAGGGTAGCTTGCATGTCGAAATTTCGTTGTTCCTTGAATCACTATGAAAGTCAGGAGGGTAGATATCTAAGCTCCTTGAACACTATAGCGCTTTCTAGTAGAGAAATGAGGAACTTTGTGTTGGCAGAAACTCCTGAGGTTACTTTTGCCATTATGAACACGGCCTACTGAATTCAAATGGGTTCTTTGACATGCCAACATCGTATGACATGCGAGTCGTATTTTTGCCGCCTTTCAAAAATCACGTACAGGCCGGACGTTTGTTTTAGACGATTGCCCTTGAACTTTAAGCCTGAGGGTGAGCCTGTACACAGTCACTCTCTCACCCTATCACTTCACATTTGTCACCACGGATCTGATGTAATGGAATTCCAGACTTGAGCAGACAGTACAGTCCACGTCGAAGTATTGTGTGACACGGAAGTACACGTTACGTAGTTACGAACAGAACGTCATTATATTTGCCAGTGACTATACTTCAGCAATAGTGTGAAACAGCTTTATCAATCATCGGAACGCTTGGGGCAGCTGATAACAACACAGGTACTGTAGTAACTCGCCTCCAGGCTTCCATTAAGATTTTTCACTCTTCTAAAACAAACGTCCGGCCTGTACCACGGCCAGGAGTGAACCTGCAATCTTGGGGTTAGTAGACCGACACACTATCCACTCACCCACCGTGGCAAGGTATAAATGGAGTGATATTGCTTCTTACAGAAATAGATGGAAAGTAGGAGAATTTTTCAAAATGAAAACTATGAATAGATCTACGCACAGCCTAACTCCATTAATTGTAAACTGGTCAATGTGAATGGATGATCGTCCTACTGATAGCCCTTTCCTCTTGGCCTGGTCCTGGATTTTCATCCCCCACAATCTCAACACTCACAGTTTTAACCGTCCGCCTCGTTGTGTAGTGGCTTGCATTCTTGGCTGTCACCGCGAAAGCCTGGGTTCGGCTCTGCCAAGAAATTTCATTCTCGTCTGAGGGCTGGAACGGGATACACTCGGCCTCGTGAGGCAAAACTGACTAATAATATTTTTAAATAAACTTGTAAATTTCTAGTACAATTTATAACACATGCAACAAAAAGTAGGTAGGTGACTTGTTTCATCTGATCAACATTGTGGAAGAGATGGGGGAAGTTTAAAATGTTTGTGATAGAACACATAAGTGATTATTTGATGATGATGATGATTGTTGTTATAAGGGACAGAACAGCAAGGTCATCTACCCCAGTGATTATTTTTAGCATATTTATGTTGTGGTATTTTCTTTCTAGAATTCTTCATTGAGCTGGATAGATACTGTGGCCCTCTGACTCTACACAGCTCACTCATCGACCTGGTGCGCTACGTCCGTGTGGGAATTAAGAGGCTCAAGGAGATGAGTACATCCGAGCCTGCCGCTGGGGAACCATCACACAGAATGTAACATATTACATGACATACCGATAATAAAAATAAGCAAAGAGTTTTCTTAATATTTTACAAATATAGCATTTGTAGACTTACAGATATATATATTATGTCGCAAGAGCCGTTTCGTCGACCACGCAGCTGCTGACATTACTAGCGCCAATACAAGGGTTGTATATTTTTGTATATACTATAGTGTTGAGGTACTAATGCTGTTATTATATATATTATAAAATATATATATACACACACAGACAGACACGTAAACTTGTGAAAGGTCAAGGAAAGCCCGGTTGTGTTGTCAGACTGCAGACTCTTGAGTTGTATTAGGTCCCTCCTCCACAGAACATTATACGTACACTTCCCTATTGTAATCATTTTGGCAATATAAGTGGGTAGGCCTAGCACAGGAGATTAAAGATGTCCATCATCGGTAATAATGTACCATAGTGAACGTCTTTAATTATTGTACAATGAATTGTGCCCTTGTGTTGACTTGAGGTCATAGCAGTATATGTGATCATGGAGGCTTGGTTATGAGTGCTTTGTGAAGTCCACTTTTATTGTTACAAGTTTTAAATTGGTGTAATAATTGATTTATGGACAGATTATTTATTTTTATATTTCTCTTGTTCCTTTATGAAACCAAATGACATGAAGTAATTTTAGATTTTGCAGTTGCCCAATTTACTCACGATCTTCCATTGCTACAAAATCCCTGTTGGATGTAATAAAATATGTAAATGTAACGTTCATGTGACTATGACAGCTCACCATTTAGCCTTAAAAAAATGTTTAGTTCCATTTTCTGTGTGGCTTCTGTTGGAAATTTTAAAAAACTAATTGTTACAAATGGCTGTTATGCCGAATATGCATCAAATTTTTAAGACTGCTCATCTGAAATATGTGTGACAAATTCATGTCTTGTTAATTATATTGTTAAGTTGATTGGATGTTTACGATAATGAAAAGTGTAAAAGTTTGTACTTTTGACATAAAAGAATTGTATAAATTAATTTACATATTTGAATGTTTGTTGCAAATCAGTGTAGGACCGTTTTTAGGCTCTACTTGTTGCTCAGGAAACGTGGGTTGTGCTGTAACTGTCCGTAGTGTTTTGAGTTTTTAGTTCAAAGAAAATTTTCTGATACAAAATAAAAGTACTACTTTCATGTGGGATTTATTTTCCCATGAAATTGAATCGAACTATTTGATTAACCTGGGGCATTAAGCCCTGTTGTATAACACCATCTCACGAAACTGTTTAAGTGTAAGATAACTGACGAGTATTCTTGTATGGAATAAAACTGATTGTGTTCTACTCTCCTTTAAAAAAAGTTATAAATTTCTCTATTTCTTCTTTATCATATTCTCTTTCACAAATATTTTTTTCTTAATATATTTTTGTTGAAAGTTTGTTGAAACTAATAATTGTTACAAGAGGCTCTCGTACCATCAATACATCAAATTTTTGAGACTGTTCATCTGAAAGTGACAAGTGCTGAGAAATAATCAACTGAAAACTCTAATGACATTTGTTTTATTAAGAGAAGCAGTTCTCATGCCTGATGTTGAGCCATTTTCTGATAATTTATACGTTTTTGTTTCAGTCTCTCTCTTCTCATTTGTACTAGGTTTCATTATGATGGACTCGAAATCTAATTGGTGCCAGAAGCAATATACTTTATAATCATGTTGGACATTCAGGTTGCATCCTCTAATGGATGGTGGCTCAGGTGACAAGCCCCTTACGGGAAAATAGATTAGTGACAATTGAAACCATTTGTAAATCTTTCACTTAACTCTGGTTACAAATGTAAACGCAGGGTTTTAATCATTGTCAAAACATTACATAATGGCATTCACCACCTGCAACTTAATGCATAGCAAACCACAGGAACTAACTGACCTACTGACTGACTGTCGGCAGAAAATAGAGATCAGTTTATCGTGGGCCCTTTATCCTCTGTGGTCAGAAGGCCAACTTCTGCATTGTTACTCACAATGAGGGTGTGGAGGAATGAAGACCAAAAATTTACAGAAAAAGAATTATTTAGTTTAAATACCACTTCCCATACTTGGCTGCTGTGAGCCCCTGAGGCAGTGGTTACCGAGACTGAACAGTGGAGAGGTGGAGACAGGCGTTTAATTTGATCTATGTAGCCTGTGTGCTTCCGTGGCCTTCCTTTTAATGTTGATGTAACACATCAGCAGATTTAATACATTCCAGTGTGTACTAGATAGAACCTGATATATTGAACAGCCTTCCAGTTGTACAACTTAAATTATTTATTGTTTATAATTCTAAAACTGAAAGACTTGTTCTGTGTATTAGAGTTCACTGAACTTGCCTGCTGTCGAGTGCCTGTATCCCAGAGATCTCCAGTTGGTGCAGCTGCTAGTGGTTTGGTTATACTTAGTGATGGTGGGGTTCCAAATAAGTAGTCTAGTCAGCACTTGAGCAGTGCAGGGGTTCCATGCAGAAAGAAAACAGAGAATTCGGAATCTCTTGATGGGATCTTGTGTGATTTGCTTACATTCTTCATGTGGATTGAATAAAGACATTTCATTGGTGAATGAAGGAAGTGGCTAATAGCTTCCTCAGTGTCTTCGTTGTGAATTGTACATAGTGTTCGTTTAGCTCTAGAGCCAGCAATAATTCTTCTTAAACTAGTTATGGTAATTCTTAGGAGATTTATTTTGCTGTTTGCTGTATGTACAAAAAGGGTTATCAAAGGTGACTGGTTTAACTTACTTTTGTTGGTAGTTATTGTAAATATTAGATGGTAAATGTTAAATTTGCTATGCAATGCAGTGAGACACCAATCTGTGTTGTTGGCCTGTAGCCAAGCCTCCTCCTAATAAGACATATACTTGAATGGGAAACCAAAGTTACAAATCAAAAGAAGCCTAAAAGTGACCTTCTGTACCACGAACATCAGTACCTTTGTATAATAAAACTTTAATAGTTGAGAAAAAACCACATTATATTTCATCCTTGAAGGACTCAAAATTGTTTTACAAATTTATTATTATATAAATGTAAATATATGAAGAACTTATTTAAGAAATTGTTTGTTTTCTTTATTTGTTTGAATACTCCTACTCCTTATTGCTCAACAGTTATACCTCTTCCTGCATTTACAAGGAATCACCTTAAGGGGAGTTCCAATGGATAAAATATGAAAAAATATCAATTTTCAGATTGACGTTTAAAATAATGTATAATACTTGATATTTGTTATTGGCAAAACATGTGTAATATTTATTTAAATAATGTATTGCGCATTAGAAAATTAAAACATACTAGTCTCCTCTATGAATTGGTTTTTATATGAAGGAAAATTACGTACTGGGAGTTAGGTATTTTCTGGAGTTTGCTACATCGTAATACTATTGTGATTCCAATTTCAATACGTTTCATCAGTCCAACATAGTGGCCACGCGAAATATTTTGCTAGCTACAGTAATAGATATCGCCCTAACATTTTGTACGGTGATAAAGAGTACTACTAGAAGTTCACCTATGTGACTTATAAAAACCTGTTAAGTACAAAACCAATATTGCGGCCAAGCGAAGTTAACACATTTAAATGGAATTTCCTCGCTCTTTAATCATTCCAGTGCAGAGAAACTTGTGACGGTAAATGTTTATACAAGATCTACTGGCATCGAATTTAATTCAATTGTATTTATTTAAGTTTTATATTTCATGTGTCCTAATCATGCGATCGAAGTGAACGTTTGAATAATGAACTTACGCAATAATCTTCATCTAATAGTATATGACTTTGTGGCCCTACATATAGAACAATCCAACATGGCGACCATCCAAAATATTTAGGAGGTTCTCAATATTTATGAATCTATCACAACAATCAAACTGAAATGTCGTATGTTGATAGAGGCTATTAACATTAGTTCACCTATGGGACTTTCATTAACATGGTGAACAGAAAACCAACATGGCGTCCATACAATGTATTCTGCACGTTCACAATATCTTCGAAACTATTTGAGAGGATCCTGAAAGCCCTTCATATGATCCAGGGATCTTATTTTTTGCATATAAATGGTCCATTTTTTTCAGTTGTCACTTATCACAGAAGTCTCCAATTTTTATCACCAGTAGCTTGGCTTGTAAATGAAAAATTTGAGATTAAAGAGAAAAAAATACAATTATGGTCACAATAGTAGAAACACCAAACACCCTTGTTAAAGTACTTAGAAATTATCACTAATAATGGCAATAAAATTTCATCTAAATCTACCCAGTAGTTTTTACGAAATAGGAACATGAAGTTATTAAATATTAACATCAAGAAGATTGGCCATTGGAACTCCCCCACCTTAAGCTTACAAGAAAACTTTTGCCAATTGGCTTATTGATTGTAAGTTTTCTCTTGGTTGAACATTCAAACTAATTTCAAGGGTATTATCATTTATTAGCCTTTCAAGATAAGCTGAACTTCGCTGTGCCAGCAGCCGGAGCCTTGCCGGATGAGCAGGGGGGACACAGCAATGACTGAGTGCAGTCTCTACATAAGTCAAGTAGTTAACGTATATTGTGAATGGAATAATTGAAAATAATGGGCGAATTAGGAATGATGTGTTTCAACAGCACAGCTTAATAACTCCTCATGTCACCACGGAAAGTAAAACGATGCAAGACTACTGGATGAGAGTTATATCCTACTTGTCAACCAAGCAGGCTGACAGCGTGACACAAATAACAAAGAATAGTTCCTACCTCGGTCACCGGCAGTCATATCTTGAATGACTAATACCTGGGTGTAGTCTTACTAAAATAAAAGATGATGATTTAATCTACTTATTGAACATAGAATAGAGATTTTTTTTTTTGATGTATACTATATGAATCGTGTAATGAAAGGAGAAGACTAACAAAAAAATTAAGGTAGTCAAACCACTGCATAAAATTTGCTGACAACAATGTTGGTTAGAGGGAAAAAATGCAAGTAGAATGCTGAAAGAACAAGGGGAACAAACCGAAAATCGAAGTTTGAGGAAACGGAGCTTTTAGTAGTAAGAATGAAAGCTCGGAGTATTAACATAAATATAAAGCTAGGAACCTCCAAAATTTGACTAGGTGAATAAAGAAATTCTCTTGATGAGCATATATTTCAAGACACATGAGGTTTTCTAATACATTTAAATAGGCTAGAAGCATTAAAACAAGGAAGGTTTGATAAGTTCTTCATTTTCCTGGGTTATGGAAGCGAAAGCTAGACAATTGGATGGAGATGGTCTAGAAGTAATCTTATTGTGGACTTAGCAGTAGTGCCCGGTGGATTTATTTGTTTTATGGATGATAATGAATACTACTACAGAACTGGCACATGATACTTAAACTAACAAAAATATATAACTTTATGTGGCGGTGGTGGTTGTAGTGGGGGTGATAAGTAGTACAGTATAATGGACGTAACATTGAAGTCATTTTCCCGTAACGATGATAATGAATGACTATTTACTAACTACAGCACTGACACATGTAATTTAGAACAAATTTTAAAAAAAGATTAGAGAGAGGAAGGTCCTATATCTCATTGGCTGTTGAAAATGTAGAGACCAATAGTATTGTCTCTTGTCGCATAGCGCCGTAGGAAAATAATCAGAACACTTTGGAAAACTTCAGCTGTCCCAAGCTCCTGAGGTATCAATAGTATGATGTATCGCCACATAGCGCTCAACGATAAGTTTCGTAATTAATGAAGGTAAATTTGAAAGCACCAACGCTTATTGCATCTGATAACCTCAATGTACTGCACCAACACCATTGCACTTATACTACTACTTTTACTTCCTCGGCGCTACAGCCTGGAGTAGGCTTTGGCCTCTCTCACGATTCCTTGCCATTCGTCCCTTCTATGAGTTTTCTCCCACCATCTTCCAACCCTCATAGTTCTCAGGTCTTCTCCTAAGTCTTGTAGCCATCTTTTGCGCGGTCGTCCGCGTCCACTTATACAGAAGCATAATATTTTCATGATAACTGTTTTAAGGGGCCTAAGAAATCTTTTTGCACTAATTACTCTCCGTGACTGCAATTTATAAGCAGCGCAAGATTTAACTATTTTCGCAATTCTGCTCTAGAACACTGGTAGGGGCGACGTGATGCAGCCCGAATTGAAATACTCTTACAGCTACACTACTACGGACATGAATGGTTCTAGGGCCTTAATACGTGGTTTTAAAGTTCATTTTGTTTGTTATTCTAAATCGGTGGTTCTGAACCCGTAGAGCCTGCGAACCACTCAGTCTGAAATTGAATCATGTACGGACACCTCCCGCCCCCTGCAATACACCTTATCAGTTGTAACCCTTCCTCGATAACACTTCTTTTAAAGATATTTCAATCCCAAACCTGTTAGTCATTGCCACGAATACATTCGGACGCACATAGTTTTCGAAACACCCATTTATTGACCACTTTTTATACGTGCTGGTGGACCCTTTTCTCCCACTCCCGAGGCGCTCGCGGACCACCGGTTAAGAACCAGTGCTCTAAATGTAAGGAATGGAGAGCGTTGTCCTAAATATCAATTGGGCAGGGTTTCAAAGTGTATGTAAAATTTGGTGCAATTAGGAGGATCGGTGTAGATTTGTGATAAAGGGCCTAAATACAGGGAATGGAGTTCCAAATGGTAAGTACAGTATACAAAATGTGGTTCAGATCGGTGAACGTGCTGGTGGACCCTTTTCTCCCACTCCCGAGGCGCTCGCGGACCACCGGTTAAGAACCAGTGCTCTAAATGTAAGGAATGGAGAGCGTTGTCCTAAATATCAATTGGGCAGGGTTTCAAAGTGTATGTAAAATTTGGTGCAATTAGGAGGATCGGTGTAGATTTGTGATAAAGGGCCTAAATACAGGGAATGGAGTTCCAAATGGTAAGTACAGTATACAAAATGTGGTTCAGATCGGTGAAATGGTGTAGATTTGTGCCAAAGGGCCTAAATGCAGGCAATGAAGTGGTCTGTCCGAAATTTCAAGCAGACAGTGTTACTCGTCGGGTTCCAAAGGGTAAGTATGTGGAATTTGGTTCAGATCAGTGAAACGGTGTAGATTTGTGCCAAAGAGCCTGAATGCAGAGAATGGAGTGGTCTGTCCGAAATTTCATGCAGACAGTGTTACTCGCAGGGTTCCAAAGGGTAAGTATACTAATTTTGGTTCAGATCGGTGAAAGGGTGTAGATTTGTGCCAAAGGGCCTAAATGCAGGGAATGGAGTGGTCTGTCCGAAATTTAAAGTGGACAGTGTTACCCGCAGGGTTCCAAAACGTAAGTATACAAATTTTGGTTCAGATCGGTGAAACGGTGAACGTATCACTAATCATAACGCCAGCGCACGCGGATAAAGCTGTTCTGAAGCGCTTGTTCTTCGGACTTACTGAACAAAAATCAATCTTTAAGGTTACCTGTGAGGTGTAGCCTAGTGCTACATAGCCTAAACTATTCCTCTTGAATCTGGCTATCATATACAATAGGAATTTTTAGAATCCATCTGGTAATTCCAGAGATTAGAGCGTTTAAACACACAAACAAACAAAATTACGAGCCTTGCAGTAGTCGCATATGATGTGTAACATCTGACATAGAAGAAACCTCACGTGAAATTGTTGATACACCGGTATTTTATACTATTATTGGCACAAATATTAATCTATTGTAAAAGGCTTATTTTTTACAGATATTGTAGTTTATAATACGGAACTCATTATATTAGATGATTTGTAGCTTCCACCAGCACTAACCTAAATAAAGAATACGATATGGATCAACTAGATTAATAGACGCGACACCGCTCATAACCTTAAATTCCTTATAAACAGGTCCTCTTGATTCACAGACCAACGCGTAATTTCATATGGATTCTGTTAAAATGAGTCATATTGATATGATAAATATCATTTAAAATGATAATCTGGTAGCAAAAATATCAACCCCGTGTGGGATTCGAACCCGAGATCTCTAGATTCACAGTCATAGGCGCTAACCCCACGGCTATTTCGACTACGCAAATATTGTGCACAAGATGGTGACTTATTTCCAAGTTCCAATAATACTGTATTACGGAATTAAGTTTCATTTATATTTTGCTTGTTTCGATAATGTTCCTGCGTGAAATTGAGTTTAAAATGCCTTATGAATAGGCCCTCTTGTGAGTAAAGAGAATGTATTCAGCAATAGTTTATGAAGGCTTGCTCAATTCTCGTATAACCACAACGATTATATTTTATTGATGACTGCATTACCGTCATGTGGGTTAATATTTGAATAGCCATTGTGCAGAAACATAATACCGGCAATGCTGACTACTTACAATGTTTGATATTAAGGCATTTTACCATTTAAATACTGATACGAAGACTTCGAACATGTACCATGTGCTTTGTTTCTATCACTTGACACCAGAGTTCGCATGAGCGTTTACTGTTCAGTATGTCATATACATTCCACATGGCCAAGAGTACGTTATGGTATCAATTTCCGACACCGCGCGCTCATTGTTTCTCTTACCACTGCCAGCTGGATCGAGATGGCAGTGTGTCTTACACTTCCGTTCGATCGAACGGAGTGTGCCAGCTGGTGCCACCGCGATCGTTCTGATCCATCGAACGGAAGTGTGCCAGCTGGTGCCACCTCGATCGTTCCGATCCACTTCCGTCCCATTTTTGAAAATCACTCCCACAAAAATATCCAGCAACCGAGTGGAAAGATGTTACACATCAAAAACTCTTTAGCTTTATTATATTAGTATAGATATTCTTCAAGAAAGTGTAGCATTTTTGCTAGCCCACACTGTTGGGTGATAAATGTAACTGTTTACCTTTGCCTAAGCTATGTTGTTTTAATGGGCGCCAAGACCTCAATGCAATGTTGAAATCTAAATTTGTATTTAACAACGTCTAGCTCTGGCAGAACACCTTCAAGACTCTATTCACTCAGATCGTGGTATGATTTGATCATTAACCCAACAAACAATTGTATCAGGAGAAGGAATTGGTCTATATCTAATGCTACCTACTGAAAGCAAAGATTGCATTGTAAAAGAAATGAATTTATTATATAAAACAAGTATAGCAAAATTAATAATAATAATAAGTACAAAATTTAAATTGGAGCGTTGTGATTTGAATATTACCGATAGAAAATTACGTGAAAACGGAGTCTGATAAATTGATTTTACTCTTATTTCCAAGCTATGAAGTTACTGAAATATGAAATGTAAAACAAAGAAAAATGAGAGATTGCGTATTTCCGCGTCATTTGCGCTTACCACTGGAAATTGCCAAAGCATTTCCCTCGTTCTTGATGATGTTGTGAGCTTCCCACAGTCTCCTGGACGTCGTCATCTCCGTCGGAATTTGATGATATTCTGGTAGCTTAGATAATTCTATGGTCCGTACCTCGGACCCAAACACTCGTACAACCAAGTTTTACAAAAGTTCGTCGCTAACTCCACTGAACATCGGAGCGACACGCACTTGCGACCGTACTCTGCATGTTCTACACAGATTGTTCGTTCCACGGATCATCGGAGCGTCCCCCGCGTATAACCATACTCCGCAAGTATTTCACAGATAGTCCTCGTTTCACGGCGCGTCGAACGATATATGCACACGTTGGCTCCCCCACCATGGTACCGACATCTAGCTTACGTCGTCCTCCTGATTGCCTGAGCACGCCGCCAGTTCCCCTCCTCTGCCTCATTACACTCGGCGCGCGGGAGGGAGAAGTCGATTTCCGTCCCAACAATTCGCCTTTTCTAGACCTTGCGACCCAGCCTTTCGTAATACTTCTCGACAGGAATCAGCTTGTACTCGAATTCCCAGTGAGTCATGTCTCTCAAATACCCTAACTGACAAAACTCCGTAAAATTCCGTAATCACATAATTTTCTATGATATCGTCGTTCGTAATAATTTGCTGGATAGCGTTTTCTAAGACATAGAAAACCTATCTGAATGCTAATAATTTTTATAAAATGCTCCGAAAATACCTAAATAATAATTATAATAAATTAATAATAATAATAATAAATTAACATGAAAAATTCTCTTGGCTGAACAATTTGCTGCGTAAATAAATATAGAATGGCTTCCTACTGACTTATGCCAGTTGCATAAAACCCCTCGAAAAACACGTTACATATTCGCCTCGGATCATCGGATGATTTACCGTGACGACGGTCCATTATCCGATTATCCCAGACACGTTAATAAACCCCATCCAAAATACATATTACATAAATGAAATCACCCTAAATTACAGATATATACACTCATATTTTTTCTTCACGCACTTTGCGTCAAAGTTTGTTGTCACTATGGATTGCACTTTGCAACCAGTCCAATGTTTTACATATGGAATAGTGTTCCACGGATATTTCCGCCTCTCAAATTTCTCTATGTTGGAGAAATAGACATAATTAATGTGTGAGCACTATGTATTTATGATGTCATATCACACGCATTGAAGGTGTTCTGATATATTTATATCACCATAGAACTTCCTAATTTCACTGGAGGTCCCCTCCTTATGGTGACATTTAATTCCACATATCACTGAGCACACGATCACACTATTGTGGCAGCGCCTCGTGACCATAATACTTAATCTCTCTTTAAAGTAGATTAAATTAATATTGACTTCTGAAAAAAAAACAGTAAATGCGCATTACATATAACACCAAATATTTCTGTGCCGTAATCGCCCTGTCTTGTTAAGTTCCCGTTAACCATATTCTACTTAATACTAGTTCTCAACACAGACCATTTCTCCTCACTCAAATAATACCTTTGTACAAATTATCTTAAATTACACACTTACAAATCTTACATGGCGAGGCCGTAAACAGAAATCACGTGTGCTGATATGTATGAGTTTCATGAAGGACTGTCTCGCATTCTGATGGCCCATCTTTTATCTCGTGGACGCCTTAAGCTAACAAGCCCTATTCAAGCGCTCCCCCATCTCTTGGAGATAAATGGGAACCCATCAGCGCTGCCAAAATGGCCTTGGTGCATCGAGACAATTTAGTGCTCAACAGCATCCGACAATCCCGTCATATTTCCCTGTACCTTAAAAACTCTCATTTACTTACATACTACCCCCCTGTGCGACTTCTGATACGCCTGCCTTGAAGACCAGATCTTCCACGCACCAGACACCACACTTACTCATTTGATAGGCTGGCTCGCCAGCTAAACACACTCACTTTATGACACATATTTTCGTAGACTATGAATATTATACGTCCCGTATAATCTGTTTCCCTCACTATTCTCCAGCACATATGCTGTTTTCCCAATACGTTTGGAAACTATAAATGTTTCTGTGTCACCTGCTTCCAACCTTGCAAGTGGCTCCCTTAAATGAACGTCATCACGTTGCTCTACCTAGCATATTTCTCAGTATCTGTAACGATGCCCTGTTGCTACTGTCCACACATACTAACCCTACCTTCCTATGGTGTCACACCTCTACTCGACACTCTATGACCTAAAAATGTCACTTCTGACTGACAGAATGACGACTTAGACAGCTTCAAAGTGAACCCTGCCTGATCTAACTTCAGAAAAACTATATTTAAATGACGTAGATGCTCCTCAAAACTGCGTGAACTAATTACCATATCATCTATGTAAATGGTTACAAACTCTCCTGTGTCATCCCCTAATGCGATGTTTAAAGCCCTAATTAAAGCTGCTGAACTACTCTTTAACCCATAAGGTGTTCTACAAAATTGATAAAGGTTATATTTATGACTAAAAGCTGTAAATGGTCTATCTTCGTACATAAGTGGCACTTGCCAAAAACTGGAACTCAAATCTACACAAGTGAAATACCTCTTCCCCTCAAATGTTTGCATTAATTCCTCTATTGACATAGATTTCAGCTGATCTGAACTAATTGTACTGTTAACCAAACGAGCGTCTAAACAAATACGAACCGTGCCGTCGGTTTTGGGTACTGTGATCAAAGAATTAACATATGGACTGTTAGAGTGCTCAATAATCCCATCTTCAAGCATCTGGTTAATTTGTGCCTCAACTGCACTCTGATAAGCGAAAGGTACAGGATATCTATGTCCTGTGAATACTGACCTATCAATAACGTTCAATGAATGTGTATAGCAATTGGCCATACCAATGCGATCCTCAAAAACTCTCCTATTACACCATAACACATCATAGAGCCGAACACACTGTTCATCCTCTATATTTCCCTGAAATGCAGCCTCACGTAACGAGTCCTCTAGACTTCCGTTCGTAATCACACTGCCCATAAAACATGGAGAACCCCGCTCTACGGCTGGCGATATCTCATTTAAAGTACAAATCACACCTACAATACTACTCCTCTGAATACGGTCATTGAACGCTACTTCTACTTCAGAATCTCCCCATTTAAATTTCAAACTCCCTACATCATAACATAAGTTACCAGACACTCTACTTAGCCACTCTGAACCCAAGATAACACTGAATACTAAATTTGGAATTACAAGGCAAATCTGCTTCTCTACATGATTATTAATTTTAATGTCTACTAAAACTTGCTTAGAAATTACTTTAGACCTCTTCCCAACAGCTGTGATAACAAAAGTGCTTTTAATTGGCATCTCCTCAAAATTTACTCCAGTTCCTTTCATTTTATCATAAAATGCACTACTTATGCAACTCTTCATACAACCACTATCAATTAAAACATCTGTGTACGCCTCGGACACGTTAAATTTAACTATGGGGCTCTTACTAACCACTTCCTGAATAGTACCTTCATCATTTAGTTCATGTAATAATTCATTTCTTACATTTAGGTCATAGGGTTCCTGTATAATTGTATGGACAGGGCATGCTACAGGCTGAGATTCTGACCTTACTTCGCAGCCTGGTTCGCGTTTAAAGAACCGCTACAGCTGGCCGTAGTACTAGTTACTACTGCACTGGTCTGGTTGTTCTGAGTTGTGTTGTCATTGTTTGGCTGTATATTACTACCACTAGGCTGTCCTCTTCCTTGACCCCTATTCTGGTTGTAATTATTGTCATTATAATTTCTCCCTTGATTTCCCCTGAAATCATTGTTTCTCCCTTGATTTCCCCTGTAATCATTGTTCCTCCCTTGATACTGATTACCATAGCCATTTCCTCTGTTCTGATTTAGCTGATTATTATTATTTCTATTTTGAGCATTGGCCCCTTCGCCACCGTTCCCTTGAACTTCCTGATGCCTGGCTTCATTAGGTCTATTATTATTATTACCCTGGTTCCTATTGAAATTGTCCTCATAACCCCCTCTCCCTAGTGCATCAAATGTGCTTAACAAATTTTCTACTTGTGATATAGTCTTTACATTCTGGATACAAGCAGCCTCCTTGATCCTATAGGGAAAGTGCCTAAGTAGCAACCTTACCACATCACTTTCCTCCTTCAAGCCATCAAGATATTTACACACTAATACCTGCCCTAAAAAGTATTCGGTCATGGTGGAGCTTCCTTTAGGGTTATATTTACCACACACTACTCCCTCACGATGCTGCGACTGAATAACCTCATTCCAGAACTTTTCACAGAATTTCATTTTAAAATCATTCATATCAGTAAACTTGTCTCTGTAGACAGCAAACCAATTCCTCGTTTCCCCCACAAACACTTGTTCTAAAATTTCAACTACCTGGCACCACTCAATACTACCATTTTCCAACCTCTCCCCGAATTTATTTTCTATAGTGTTCATGAACTCCATTGGGCACCCCTGTCGATTGCTGAACTTACCCAGTTCTACCTCCCTGTGTGTGCTATTCACAAAAACTGGTCTATTCTGACTATTTTCTTGCCTGATCCTAGCTTTTAATTTTAATTCTAATTCTGCGATTTTCTCCTCAGCCTTCCTCTCAATACTGTTTACTGTTAATTTAATGTTTCCTTCTGATTCTTCTACTTCATCATATAGCTTTGCTTGTTTCTCCTCAATCTTGCTAATGCTCTCTTTATTACTCTCTCTTAAATCATTTACTTCTGCAACTATTTGTGAGTGGACTTTCTCAATTCTACCCCCCAGCTGTTCCTTAACCTCTTTAGTAGCTACCTGAATTTTGTCAATTTCTCCCCCCAATTGCTTTTTGACCTGCTGTGTTTCCAGTTGCACTAGTTCTTTTAAATTTTCAGCCTGTGTACTGATTCTAATTTCCAACTCCTCCTGTACTTTTCCTAATTTTCTGTCTACATCTGCAATAATCTCTTTAGCCTTTTCTTCCATCACCCCCCTGATCTCACCTCTAATCAGTTCGAATTTGTCACTCATTTCCCTACTGTTTTGTTCTAATTTAGCATTTAAAGTTTCAGTACTCTCTCTATTTTCCTTACTGTTTTGTTCTAATCTGGCGTTTAAACTATCGCTCAATTCCCTATTACTCTCTTTATTTTCCCTACTGTTTTGTTCTAGTTTAGCGTTATTCTGTTCTAACTTTGCATTTAAAGCTTCTGTACTTTCTTTATTTTCCCTACTGTTTTGTTCTAATTTAGCGTTATTCTGTTCTAACTTTGCATTTAAGGCATCACTACTAACTTTGTTCTGATACATAAACTCGAGAAGTAAAGTTTTTAATTCTGGTTGGCCGCCTACACTCCCTGTTTCAGTATCGTGATTTACCTCCGCTACCCCGGTACTACCATCACTCGACATACTGCTCGTATCATCACTCTCCCGTTGATGACCACTACGTAACCTCATCTGTCTTTCTTTCTCATCCCCCATAATGATATACACTGATACAGACAAATAACCCCCAAAATACAGGCACAGAAATATATACCCTTCTCCTTCCACAAATGTTATTAGGTTTTCAGCCCCAAGTTGTCGGCGACAAATGTAGCATTTTTGCTAGCCCACACTGTTGGGTGATAAATGTAACTGTTTACCTTTGCCTAAGCTATGTTGTTTTAATGGGCGCCAAGACCTCAATGCAATGTTGAAATCTAAATTTGTATTTAACAACGTCTAGCTCTGGCAGAACACCTTCAAGACTCTATTCACTCAGATCGTGGTATGATTTGATCATTAACCCAACAAACAATTGTATCAGGAGAAGGAATTGGTCTATATCTAATGCTACCTACTGAAAGCAAAGATTGCATTGTAAAAGAAATGAATTTATTATATAAAACAAGTATAGCAAAATTAATAATAATAATAAGTACAAAATTTAAATTGGAGCGTTGTGATTTGAATATTACCGATAGAAAATTACGTGAAAACGGAGTCTGATAAATTGATTTTACTCTTATTTCCAAGCTATGAAGTTACTGAAATATGAAATGTAAAACAAAGAAAAATGAGAGATTGCGTATTTCCGCGTCATTTGCGCTTACCACTGGAAATTGCCAAAGCATTTCCCTCGTTCTTGATGATGTTGTGAGCTTCCCACAGTCTCCTGGACGTCGTCATCTCCGTCGGAATTTGATGATATTCTGGTAGCTTAGATAATTCTATGGTCCGTACCTCGGACCCAAACACTCGTACAACCAAGTTTTACAAAAGTTCGTCGCTAACTCCACTGAACATCGGAGCGACACGCACTTGCGACCGTACTCTGCATGTTCTACACAGATTGTTCGTTCCACGGATCATCGGAGCGTCCCCCGCGTATAACCATACTCCGCAAGTATTTCACAGATAGTCCTCGTTTCACGGCGCGTCGAACGATATATGCACACGTTGGCTCCCCCACCATGGTACCGACATCTAGCTTACGTCGTCCTCCTGATTGCCTGAGCACGCCGCCAGTTCCCCTCCTCTGCCTCATTACACTCGGCGCGCGGGAGGGAGAAGTCGATTTCCGTCCCAACAATTCGCCTTTTCTAGACCTTGCGACCCAGCCTTTCGTAATACTTCTCGACAGGAATCAGCTTGTACTCGAATTCCCAGTGAGTCATGTCTCTCAAATACCCTAACTGACAAAACTCCGTAAAATTCCGTAATCACATAATTTTCTATGATATCGTCGTTCGTAATAATTTGCTGGATAGCGTTTTCTAAGACATAGAAAACCTATCTGAATGCTAATAATTTTTATAAAATGCTCCGAAAATACCTAAATAATAATTATAATAAATTAATAATAATAATAATAAATTAACATGAAAAATTCTCTTGGCTGAACAATTTGCCGCGTAAATAAATATAGAATGGCTTCCTACTGACTTATGCCAGTTGCATAAAACCCCTCGAAAAACACGTTACAAAAGGAAGCAGGCGAAAATGTGGCATCTATAAAGGAATAACACTTCTGTCGCATGGACTTAAGTTGATGGAGAAAGTTATTGAACGACGGTTAAGGGTCCTTATATAGAACCGAAATTTGAGGAAGAACAGTACTGGTTTAGAGGCAACAGACCTCTGTTTTACTGTTAAGATCGTAGTGGATAAACACTGGGAGAAAGGAAGAGATATCATCTTTGTATTCCTGGATATAGAAAAGGCAGATTTAAATATTTTCTTATAACAGAAAAGGCCTGGTTACAGTATCAGAGTCAAAAATCAGATGATTCACACTTGGAACTCCTAAAACAAAGGAAGTTAACTCAAAAAATAATACGAAGGGTTAAACGGCAATACCAAAAGGATTTACTTCTGATGATCGAAACAACTAGCGCGAAAATAAACTCGAGATTACTACAAAATTTTTAGCAAACAACTACAAATATATGAACCTCCAACATTAATGTTAAAAGACAACAAGAAGTTCCGGGATGAACTAAAGAGTAAAGTTTTCTTAAAATTTAAGATTCATGCCAATGATTAATCCATTAGGACCTATCTAAAATAACGACGAAATTAAGTTGGTAATATCGAAATTTCTAATTAGTTCGAAATATACCTGGCATAATGTAGCCTAAGAGAGCACTAGAGTTGACAGCCCTGGTGACTGAATATATTCTTAGTTCGATCTCATAAGGTACAGAATACAAAATTTGTTTGAAGTCCAATGGATAGCATGGACGTTACATGCAGTTAGACATTGGATCTATCAGCCGTCGTAAAATCATGTTGGCAACAATGTGATGCATGTGTTGATCAGAAATAATCTGAAATATTATGATCTATTGTGCCAATTTTGGATGAAATCCATTAGTTAATACAGAAGTTACATGTATTGTAAAATTGGACCTATCAGCAGGCTTAGAATCATGTTGGCAGCACTGATATATATTAGTTACTCCAAAATAATCTAGAAAGTCAGGTACTATACATATGCAAAATTTAGAGCAGTTGGCTTGCATACTTTCTGATATATTGTTATTAGGGTAATAAAATAGAGACAGCATTTATTCACAGTTGGCAGCCCTGGTGGCTCTTAAGAATAAGCTCAGTCATATCTGTTTATGTACACATAGTACATACGAAATTTGATTGAAATCCCATTGATAGTGTAGAAGTTATCTTCTTCTTCTATGGCTCTACAGTTCATTGGCCTCTTCAACAACCTTCCGCCATTTGTCTCGTTCCAACGCTAAAGCTTTCCAATTCCTATAGCCCATTTCCCGAAGATCTTCGATAAGTCCGTCCATCCATCTGGTTCTTGGTCGACCTCGTCCTCTCTGTCCCCCTGGGTTTGCATTTAATACCTTTTTAGGTACTTCCGTATCACTCATCTGTGCTACATGCCCGGCCTACCTGAATCTGGCTGATTTCACTATTCTTCTAATAGGTGGGTCTTTATAAATGTTGTAAAATTCTTGATTGTACCTCCTCCTCCATGTTTCTCTTTCGCAGACTGGGCCGATGATTCTTCGAAGTATCTTTCTTTCAAAGGCATCCAGCATTCCAGTATCTTTTGCTGTTAGTGGCCAAGTTTCCGAAGCATAAGCACAGGTCTTATAAGTGTTTTATAGATGGTTAATTTAGTGTTACGGGTCAAGAGCCTTGAGGAGAGAAACCTTGTTCAAGCAAAATAGGCTCTGTTGGCTGCTATTAATCTCTGTTTAATTTCATAAGAGGTATCATTTGAGTAGGTGACTGTTGATCCCAGATATTTAAACTGTTCAACTCTCTCAAACGTGCAATTGCCCACGGTTATTGAGGATGGCATGTTCTCCTTACGTGCTTTCCCAGCAGCCATATATTTAGTTTTCTGCTGGTTGATGTTCAGTCCCATTTTCCTACTGGCCTGTTCAAGGCCGATGAATGTCTCTTCCATTGCCTTTCGAGTTCTTGCCACTATATCTATATCTTCGGCATTAGCAAGTATCTGCACTGATTTATAGAAAATTGTTCCTGTATTCAGGAGTCTTGCATCTCTCATCACCTTCTCCAAGGCAACATTAAACAGGAGACATGCCAGCGTGTCACCCTGCCATATCCCATTCTGAATATTTAATGTCTCTGATATCATTCCTCCCATTCTTATACTACTTCGTGTTCCACTCATTGTCATTCTCTCCAACCTTACCAATTTTCCAGGAATTCCCAATTCAATCATAGCATGGCACAATTGCTCTCTGTCAATACTGTCATATGCTCCTTTGTAATCAAAGAAGAGGTGATGCGTGCCAATCCCATATTCGATTGCCTTCTCTAAAATTTGCCTTAAGGTGAAGATCTGTTATATAGTGGACTTTCCTGGGATAAATCCACACTGATATGACCCAGTCTCTCTCTGAACAATTGGGAGAAGACGGTCAAATAGAATGTTGGAGAATACTTTGTATCCCAAATTAAGTAACGTAATTCCTCTATAGCTATCACACTCAAGCTGATCTCCTTTCTTATATATAGGACATATAATTTCTTCTTCCCATTGCTGAGGTATTTTCTCCTCATCCCATACTGAAGAAGCTATTTTTAGGAAAGTCCGTTCCAATTCATTGCCACCTTGCTTGAGCAGTTCCGCTGGAATATAGTCTGTTCCTGTTGCCTTGTTGTTCTTCAATTTCTTCATGGCAGTTATCACTTCTTCTAGAGTTGGTAGACCTATATTTTTGCCAGGGTCATTTTCTCCTTGCGCATCTATTGAGTGTCTTGTTATCATTCTAAAATGGAAAAGTCTTTCAAAGTGTCGCCTCCATCTTTCGCATATCTCTTTCCCCTCGCTAACAATTTTTCCTGTTTCATCCTTTATCAGGCTAGTTTTGCCACAGAAGGGTTTCCGTGCAGCATTTACCTCTCTATAAAATCTCCTCACCTCATTTTGATTTCTAAGAAGCTCCATTTCTTCGATATTTGCCTTCATCCACTCTCTCTTTTTTCTCTGGTGGATCTTCTTTTCAATCCTCCGTTTTTCTTTATAGACTTCCTTCGTTCTTCTTGTACAATTTGATTGTAGTCCTTCTATATGCTGTGTTCTTCTCTTCTGTTGCTATTTCACACTCAGTGTCAAGCCAAGGAGATCTTTTATATCCTGTTTCAATTCCCAGTGTTTCATTTGCCGACGTCTCCACTGCATTTTTAATCATTTCCCACTGATACTCGATGTCGTTGCACTCTTCAGTATTTTCAAGAATCTGTATTATCCTCTCCTGGTACTGATTTTTGACTTCAGAGGATTCTAGAGCTGTTATATTTAGGATTGTTGGGTCGTGTTTCTTTGAATGCACTAGAGATCCTAGCCCTAATTCGCGCCCATACCAGGAAGTGGTCTGAGTCTATATTTGGATATCTGAGGCTCCTCACATCCAAGAGATCTGATTTGTGCCTTGCATCTATCAACACATGATCGATCTGGTTAACTGTGTTTCCATCCGGCGATGTCCACGTTCCTTTATGTATGTCTTTGTGTTGGAACAATGAGGAGCCCACAACCATATTTCTAGATGTTGCAAATAATATGTCTCGTTCCATTATCATTGCTTACAGTATGCTTGCTATGGGGTCCAATTGTTGGCTCATATATCTGTTCCCTTCCCACCTGAGCATTTAGATCACCAGCTACTATTTTAATGTCATGGCCTGGGCAACCATCATATGTTCTTTCCAAAAGTTCATAGAACGATTCTTTCTCTTCTTCCTCGGATTCTTCTGTCGGAGCATGGGCGTTAATTATAGAGTACCGGTAATGAAAGAATTTACCCTTTATCCTGAGTACTGACAGTATTGGATTAATAGGTGTAAACCCAATTACAACGTGCTTTAGCTGGTGGTGTACTATAAATCCTGTGCCGAACTCGTGCTTCTCTTCACTACAGCTATAGAATATACTAGCTTTTCTAGAATTCCACTTCCGGTGCACCTTACTTCTTGTAGAGCTATGATACTCTGCTTCAGCTTCATTGTTTGGTTCAGCAGCACGTCCAGGGCTCCTGGGCGATACAAAGATCTCACATTCCAGGTTCCAATATATAAATCTGACTTACGCTTTATATTTCTTTTCTTTCCTTCATGTACTGATGGTCCATTATCATTGTCCTTTTCCACGCCAAGTTTGTCTCCATTAATCAGTCCGGCTTTCTTTCGTTGAAGTTTCACAACTTGGCCTTTTTTACTGAGCGGGGTGTCAGCCCTACGTCCAAACTCTTCCAGAGGACGGGTAATTTTAAATCAGGGCTTTCTTCCCTTAGCCTTTGGGGAACCAACCCCACATACTACAAGGCAGCAGCATCTCAACCAGAGCCCCGTTTGCCGCCACTTTTCAGGGTTCCTGCTGGGCCTTCACAGCTACCGAAGCGGTCACGGGGCACACACAGTCCCCACTGTACTTCACCCCACCAGGCAATCCCTTACTTTATGACGTTGCCCGTCTCCCACGACGTGGACGAGGGGTTGGACTTATGGGAGACAGTGTAGAAGTTATATGCATTTAAATATTGGACCTATCAGCATTTTGGCAACACTGTCATGTATAGCCTCCTGGAAATTAAACTGAACTATTTTGTTCTGCCTGGAATGATATTCTTTCATCAGTTCTGCAGAAACTTGTTGAACGGATGCAAAAGATAGTGAAGAGTGTCCTCCGAGCAAAGGGTGGATTTTTGATGAATAGGAATTGTGATGTGTATTTGTTGTTTTTTTTTTTTGTACTTAAGAATAGAATGTAAGTTCCTACAAACATGGTTCTGTATGTTAAGAATACATATATTTTAAAATTATCTGGAAATTAGGCTTCATTCCACCCCCATTCTTTAAAAAACGGAAATTTTTATGCTGTTCGGAAACTTTTGGCCTGCAGTGTGTATGTGTGCCAATTTTGAAATAGCTCCCAAGCATACCTTCCAAGATATCCAAAATGGATCTCAATATTCAATTATGATTTTTCAGCAGTTGGTAGCACTGATATCATTTTCATATATGGCCTTGAGATATTCAGGTATGGCGAGTTATCTCATAGTAATAAAAAAAATACAGAAATTTTAGCAGAAACATTTAACAACATACTAAATTGCGAAGATCCACCAGAACTGCTTCAAATAAATACAGACACCACTATTAAAACATCATCAGAAAACATAAATCCACCCACAATCCAAGATGTCTACAAAGCTCTGAGAGAGCTCAAAAATTACAAAGCGAGAGGAGGAGATCCAACATTTGCAGAATTGTAGAAATATGCAGCAGATATGCAGATTTCATTACACCAATGCATAGTGAACATTTGGATTAAAGAAGAACTGCCATACCATTGGACTACAGCTATAATACATCCATTACACAAGAAAGGAGAAAAATCAAATTATGACAACTATCGAGGGATTTCCCTTTTGGATATCACATATAAAATCATGTCACGAATTCTATATAATCGTTGTAAATATCAATTCGAACTGGAAATAGAATACCAAGGTGGATTTCGGCCATGGCGAAGCTGCCCTGAACGGATAATCACCTTAAAATTAGTAATGGACTACTACAAACGTAGACAAAAACAGCAAGTCATAACCTTCGTAGACTTCAAAAAAGCTTATGATTGTATACATAGATCTTCATTGCTGAAAATACTAAGGAATTTTGGACTTCATCCCAAATTAATAAAAATTATAAAACTAGCCTAACTCTAATACACACCCAATCGAAAGTAAAATTCAGAGGAGAAATATCTGAGCCGTTTACGATTGAAACAGGATTAAGACAAGAAGATGGTTTATCGCTTGTGCTTTGGAATATGTGATGAGGGAATGGTACAGGGAAAATCCTAGGAGCATAAGAATTGGAACCTAGAAAGATCAAATAGACTTAAATTGCTTGGGATTCGCAGATGACTTAGCGTTACTGGCTAATAATATTCAAGAAACCAAAAATCAAATAATAAGCCTACAAAATATAGCACAAAAAATTGGACTTAAGATATCATTTGAAGAGACAGAGATAATGGTAGCAAATCCACTTGTAATCAATCACATAACAGTAAATAACAAGAAAGTTAAAATAGTGAAGTAATGTAAATACTTAGTAGAAATTATAACTTACAACTTGAATGAGAAACCTGCATGGCAAGAAAGAACTAATAAAATGTTAAAAGCCCAAAATTTAACATGGTCTACATATAAAAGAAAATGTCTATCAATCGCAACAAAATTAAAACATTACAAGGGTTCAACCAGAGGTGACATATGGAAGCAAAACTCTTTTTAAAGTTACCGGTACTCAGAAAAACAGAATCGACAAAATGTTAAAAGTAGAAAGAAGAATAGCTAGAACATGCATAAATAAAAAAATATCAGAAAGATGGACAGTGGCGGATAGTACCAAATGAAGTGGTGTACAGAGAACTGGAACTGGAGCCCATCACTGATACTATTCGGAAGAAACGGATTTCTTTTTTTGGTCACATCATGAGGACACCAGGTTATCTAGAAAAACTGTAGTGAAACTTTGGAATATGAAACAACAAGTAGGATGGATTAAGGAAATTAGAGAAGATATGAAAGAATTAGAAATAACCTTGGATGACCTGCAAAACTAAACAAAAAATTTAAAAGACTGAAAAATATAAAAATAAGATTTCAGGCAAAAATAGACAAACGTACTACAATAAAAAGGGTATTTACAGATGAGGAACGCCTGAGAAGATCAGAGCGAATGAAGAGCTACTGGGCAACTCGGAAAGGAAACTTACTGAAGAAGAGGACCAAGAAATGATTGACTGAAGTGGTCCAATGAGGCCGTAAAAGCAGAAGAAGAAGCAGAGGCACTCGACAGCTTGCCACGAGACAGATTATGGGAATGTCTGGAAAAAAGAAACATGCCAGAAAATTTTATGGACAAAGTAAAACTGTTATACACCCCTGCCAGAGCTGTGTCCAGATAGGAGATGGTTGTTCTGAATGGTTTATCACAAGTAAAGGTGTGCAACAGGGCACCCCTTCTGTTCAACATGGTGATGGATGAAGTCATGAAGGGAGTGAAGAGTGAATTACATGATGACTCCAATGCATTAATCTTTGCAGATGATGTGGTGATTTGGGGAGGAACAGAATAAGAAGTTAAACATTTGGAAACAGCAGTTTAAGAGGTTGGGCCTAAAAATAAGTCACCCGAAAACAGTTGTGATGCCAGTCAGCCAGCAAGACCTTTTGGTCAACATCACACTGATTGGTGAGAAACTAGAAAACGTTAACCATTTTCAATATCTTGGCAGTATTGTAACTTACGATGCTGAGTCCTCTGCTGAATTCACTAACAGAGTTCAAAAAGGGGCACAATTCTATCACCAAATAAGGTCTCTTCTATAATAGATATTTTTTGTTACAAAAATATATTATTTTTTTTAAATTATAAGTGTAGGTACAGTACTATCAGTTTGTTTAGTAATAAAATTTATTTGGGGGCTAACCAAATACCTTTAAGCGAAAAGAGAATCCTTTATCAGGTATACTTATTGCCAATAACTACATATGCCCTTGAAACATGTACGATCAACAACAGGGATAGTGACAGACTCCAAGCGGCTGAAATTAAGTTCTTAAGGTCAATGCTACAGAAAACAAGAATGAAGAGATTCGTCAAAATACGCACGTGGAACAGTAGCTAAGCGAACATGTGAAAATATCAAGACTTAAATGGTATGGTCATGTAAAGAGGGTTAAGCACTGCATCATAATGTCATCTACAAAACTCTTATCGGGTATAGTATGACCACCAGCGTGACAGCGGTCAAAGATTAGAAGTTGAAGTTTAATGGTTATGAAATCTGTGATATCTACAATGATCATGAAACTGGGCTGATTTTTATCTGTAGCCTTACATAACATTTAACCATACAAGGAAAACCTTGCCAGAAGGGAAAAATCCAAGGATAGAATAATTGCTTGTTACATGTAATGTTGGCGGTCTTCACAGCGTCACCGCTTGTCATTGGGAAATTCAAAAATCCCAGATGTTTCAAAAACATTAATAAGCTTCCTTATAATTTAGCCAATGGCTTGGCCATGTTGAAAGACCAGTTCATGTGAGATCCCCAATGTTATACAACATTAGGTACGGTCAGGGCATTGTTTGCGGCTCCAGGGCTAATAAACAAGATGTCCCAAGCCCCTAATATGAATTAACAACAAAACAACTGTTTTCAGCTCTATTTGGTCACACCTTTTCATGAAACTAACAAGTTCCTCGACCTTTGGGTAACTTCGAGTATTTCCACGCACAACCAATCCCCATATGACTTAATCCAGAACTGCTATTAGATCTCCAAGTGTGGCAATAACATGAGTGGTTTGGGGGAGTCTTTAGGAGTTGGCTCACAGAAACACAAGAACCACACTATACCATGTTATTTTTTTTTATATACAGCTCAGTCCATAGCTCATTTACATATAGATAATTTCAACATTCTGACCAATCACATTGCCAAAATAAAATGTCTTCGATATTAATATTTCATCAATAAATATATTACAAGAGAGACTGCATTTCCTTTTCACAAGTTTTGTATACTGTATTACTGGTAATGGTCCCCTTTCCTATACCACGATTCTCATCCAGTGGGGTTTTGGGTTGTGCTGATGTATTATAGTCGTGGTTCACCTAACATTAAATCGTCTTTCTTAAGGGTTTCAATATTATTTGTATTTTCCACCCCTTGCTTTGTAAGTCCCCCTCTTTATTAATTCCTTTTTTATTAGAAGGTTTAAAAAAATTCACTGGTGTTATAGGCAATTTCCGATTTTCAATGGTATTTTGTACATAAGTGTTATATGCAATTTCCGATTTTCAATGGTATTGTACATAAGTTCCTCTCTCCTATATCACATCCCTCCATCACCTAAGATTTGAATATATTTTAGTCCTTTCTTCCAAACATTGATTCCCATCTCCTTGTACACCTCCATTTCTTTTTAGTGTTCGTGTATTATATTTTTTACTCTTTGGTCCCCCCTTTTCTATGATTGTCCCTCATTTCAAGAGTTGGGTTACTACTTGCCTCTTTGTCCCCCTTTCCAATCATCATCATCATTTTCCAGCTCCAGTTTCCCGGGTGTGGTACACAAGCGCTCGCCATTTCTTTCGGTCAGAGTAGAATTGCTATTCTTCTACATCTTCCCATTTCACATTCCGTTTGTTGACCTCAGACTTCACTGTGTCTATCCATCGATTTCTTGGCCTTCCTACTGGTCCTACACCCTCTCACTTCTCTGTCGAAATAATTTCTTGGTGTTCTATTTCTGTCCATTCTCATGACGTGTCCAAACCACTGTAGTTTGCGTCTTCCTAGGAGTTCAGTGACAAGTATTTTGATAGCAACTTCCTGCCTGTTAATTTCATTCCTAATCTTATCTTTCCTGGTCCTCTGGTTCATTGTTCTGATGAATTTCATTTCTGTTGCCTGGATTTTACTATTAGCCTTGTTGAGTAGGGTATGGGAAGGTGGGCCACAGTGAGACATGGGCCACAGTGAGACAAGCTTATTAAATCTTTTTTTTTTGAAAGAGGGACATTTTTTAATATTTATTAGAGGTTGGCTCTTGGCTCTCATGGTAGCAGACATTTTGATCCTGTTTACTCTTTGAAAGAAGCATGTTATGTAGGAGATAAACAACATCTTCGTTTTTGAGGTAAGAAAAGTAAAATTTTCTTCCTTTGTTGTTTGTTTTTTTATAGTTATGTGTATCATTGTACATTAATGAATATGATATGGTCGAACTACATACATATTACTAATTAATTATTGGAATTGTCAGCTTGTTCAGTATTGTAGGTTAGATAGTAGACATAATTGTTTTCACATGTCGCAAGTGGGCCACAGTGAGACACAGTAGAGTGGGCTACAGTGAGACAGTGAGAAAGATATACGGAGTTACCCCAAAGCTGAGGAGAGGGCAGAGTCAACTTCTAGGAGAGAAAAGGGGAGATCTTTCATTCCAACTCACACCCTAGAAAGAAAAACAACTTGCTTTTTAAGTCTACAAATAAAAATTTAAAAAATCTAAAGAGCTGCAAGAAGAGTTTGTTCAGCCAAAGGAACTTGAAATTCAAGAAGGCAGCCCTAGCTACAGACATTTCCATGGATGATGATTCTTCTAATTCAGACAGCTCATCAGATAATGAAGAAATCGAGCTCCTAACATTTCATCAACTTGCTCGCAAACCTAAGGAAGGCGACTTCGTTCTGGTTGAGTTTTCAGGGAAAGACTCAAGATTTTGCATCGGGGAAGTGAAACGAGATTTAGATGATGAAAATTATTAAGTAAAATTCCTAAGAAAAAGTGCAAAAATTATAGGCAGTTCTTTTTTTACCCAGAGGGTGCAGATATTGCTTCAGTCCCCGCGAAAGGCAACAGATCACTGTTGCCGGTTTCCTGTGCATATGGCAAAACAAATAGACAAAAGTCATATCTCAAATTTTCTGTAAATTTTGGGAATCTGAATGTGCTGTAGTGTTTTCTGGCATTAATTCTTTGTTTTATTGTTTATCTATGTATTTAACCAGTTAAAATAAATTATTTTCATTGTGTCTCAATGTGGACCATCATCTGTCTCAGTGTGGCCCACGGGTGGGCTACAGTGAGACGGCTGCAACATGTTCACAATTTATTATTTTTACAGAAACGTGTGGATGTTTTGGAAATTCTAAGGGTATGAAATTGATGAGCAACAATCAACTTATATTTCAGTATACAAAGACATTCTCATATATCAAAAAATAAGACAGTATACTAAAATATATTTTTTCTGTCTCACTGTGGCCCACCTTCCCCTACACGTTTCAAGTCCATAGGTGAGAATTGGAATGAAGTAGGTATGAAACATGCTTAATTTTGCTTTCTGGGATATTTTGTCATCCCATAGTAGATTTCTCACTTGACAATAAAAGAGAGGAGTTCTTCGGGTCCTGTTTAGGATCTCTTGCTTTATAGAGTTGTCCTTTGAGACAACACTTACAAGGTACTTGAAGCTAGAAACAGATTGCAGCTGAGTTCCCTCTAGAAAGATGTTGGAACATGAGCCATCCCTGTTGACAGTCATTTCAACTGTTTTTGTTTAAACTTGTCATTCCAAAAGTTTAGTTTCTCCTGTACTTCTGTTTCTGTTTCTCCCCATATCACCACATCTGCAAATACCAGAGTGTTCGGCTCATTGTAATGTTCTTTAACAGATTTTATGATCCGATCGATGGTGACGATGAACAGGAGTGGTGACAAGGCACTTCCCTATTGGACTCCTCTGCTTGTTTCAAACCAATTTGATATACCACCCCCTACTTGAACACAGCTTAGGCACTTTTGGTAAAGTATCTTTCCTTTATGAATTAGGAATTTTGGCACATTTATACTCTCCAGGCATTCCCAGATTTTCGTCCTGGGGACACAGTCGTAGGCCTTTTCGATGTCCATAAAAACCATTAGCAAGTTCTTCCCATGTTCCCAGTACTTCTCTGATAGCATTCTCACAGCGAATATGAGGTCTACAGTACTTTGGTCCTTCCTTAAGCCATGTTGTTCCTCTTCCAAGAGTGGTTATATCATCGTCCTGAGCCTTCTCTCAATTATCTTCTCCAAAAGCTTGAGTGAATGAGACAGTAATTCCCACATTTCCTCCTATTTCCCTTTTTATGTATAGGAATTATGATGCCTTTCATCCAGTCTTCTGGTATCCTGTTCTCAGTCTAGATAACAGAGAGTACTCTATATAACCACTGTATACCCAGCGCTCCAGCCACCTTGATCATGTCAGTGGTGAGTTCATCAAATCCTGAAGACTTGCTATTTCTCATTCTTTTAAGTGCAGAATCTACTTCCACCCAAGTTAACTGGTATGCTTCATCCCTCACATTTAAGATACAGTCTGCAGTGCTAATGTTGTCAACATTTTCTCCATTTAATAAAGTGTTGAAGTAGTTCTTCATTACTTCTCTGGTGCCTTGATCAGTCGTCACCAGGTTCCCATTATCTGTTTCCAGTGCAAGGATGCTGCCATGCTCACTTCTTCTATTCTCGATTACTTTGTAAAGCATTTTCTTATTGCCTTCACAGTCTTCTGTCAAGGATCAACTGAATTAACATCCATTGTCTTCTGTCAACCTAGTGGCGAACTCATGCCAACACCTTTATTTTTCTTCCTGTACCAGTCGCTTAAGAAACAATTTCTTGTTCCGATACTCTTGTGCTAGTTCCAATGCAAAAGGCAATAATTAATCTTTCCCCATTTCTATTCTTTCTTTTATGTGCTAGGTATTCTCCAACAATACTTTAGTGTCCCCTGAAGTTCTCCATTTTCTCTTTGTTCCTTTTGTTGTCCTGGTTTATTGTAGCATGGGCATTGATGATTGTGTAGGCTTTGTTTTCTGATCTGAATAATAAAAATTATCTCTGACACTGAGTTAAAGTTTGTAATCAAATCCGTTATAGTTTTCTAGACCACGAAGGCTGTCCCTAAAATTGGTAGTCTTCCATTCAAGAACATAATACCCTATTACTCTAGGGACTTGCTTAGTAAAAAACGATAATTGTAATGATTGTTGTTTTAAGGGGCAAACCATCTAGGTCATCTGCCCCTCAAACAATAATTTGTTACTCCCTCTGTAATAAAAGAATAATAATAGTCTACTGCAATGCCAATATTTAATTCTTGATACCCTGAAGATTGATAGATAATACTCAGCCTCTGAGGATACTAGAATGAATAATATTGAAAATATTCCATTTTTGAGCTCCCATGAATAACAATGATAATAAATTGAGCCCTTGGGGAGACAAATATTAGTTATATTGATAATATTGAATTTTTGGGGTCACAAGTAATAATAATAAATTTGTGAACCCTATGCTCGCCATGTGGCCAAGCTACCTGCAGACTCGGTAGGCGTGGGTTCAAACTCCATCGTCAACTGTCCTTGAAATGGTTTACTGTGCCTGCCTCGTTGCCTAGTGGCTGGCGTTCCTGGCTGTCACTGCGGAGGTCCGAGTTCGATTCCTGGCCCTGCCAATAAATTTATTCCTGGTCTGAGGAATGGAACGAGGTACTCTCAGCCTCGTGAGGTAAAACTGGGAAGAGGTGTGTTCGATTCCCGTATCAGCCATCCTGGAAGTAGTTTTCCGTTTCTACTCCAGTCAAATGCTGGGATGGTTCTTAACTTAAAGCCACGGCCAAGCTACCTGCAGACTCGGTAGGCGTGGGTTCAAACTCCATCGTCAACTGTCCTTGAAATGATTTACTGTGCCTGCCTCGTTGCCTAGTGGCTGGCGTTCCTGGCTGTCACCACGGAGGTCCCAGTTCGATTCCTGGCCCTGCCAATAAATTTATTCCTGGTCTGAGGAATGGAACGAGATACTCTCAGCCTCGTGAGGTAAAACTGGGAAGAGGTGTGTTCGATTCCCGTATCAGCCATCCTGGAAGTAGTTTTCCGTTTCTACTCCAGTCAAATGCTGGGATGGTTCTTAACTTAAAGCCACGGCCAACTCCTTCCCAATCCTATCGCCAGTTTACAAATACACACACTAGTACAGCCACTACAATAACACAGGTTATCACTCAAATTACACACACCCAAATACACGCGGCTACATACCACGATGTCAACAGCATATCTAATGGCTCTATGTGCTTCTTAGAGTGCCAAACGCATAATAATAATGTTTGATTCTTTCTTGTAATTCAAAACTAACGACTTTGAGCTTAACGTTCCCTGAGATCGAATCGTCTCCCTCTACTCGCAGTTAAATGCGCCAATGACGCCTATACATTGATAAACGCACATCTTCCACTTAACAATGATCCTGACAAAAACAAAGTTGAGAAGTTCTTGCCACAACTTGAACGGGCACTTATTAAGATTCCGTTCCTCAACACCACATCAAGATCCTTCTCGGAGATTTCAATGCGCAAATCGGCGGAAAACGGGTACACAGATACATCATTGGGAATTTCTCGGCACACAGAAAGAAAAATGCGAATGGACATTTCTTAATCAGCATATGTGGAATGGCCAACCTACAACTAATGTCCACACACTTTAAGAAACCAACACGGAACGCAATGAATGCATACGGGAAGGAATCTATTGGGAAATATGTTATTGGAGGAGGATGCACCCTATGATAATTCTCAACAAACCGAGACCTCAAAGCAGGCAGTATTGTGGGATCCTATCCCATCTTAAAGGCTGGTTGCATAAATTTGGACCTATAACTAAGCTGCGACAGGTTAAATGGCATTAATGAGAATAGTTCCATAATCCATAATATACATAACTTTTGTAAGACATTCCTCCCTAGTAGTGGTTTTGTGGGGGTTCTGTGACCACCTCCACCTCACAAGATGGCGGCAGCCCGATAACTCCCGAACCCGTGGTCGTATTTTGACGAATGAGGTGTCATTGAACTCGGGCTGATACCCCCTTTCCAATGGACAACATATTTCAACCCCCAAAATAAAACCTACCCCTACTAGGGGGTGAAATTGTATTTTTTTAGAGAATCTCTCTTTCCAATTGCAACATGTGAGAGTTTGAATGCCAATATGGAATTAATCGTTGTTCTACATAAAGTGCATGTGTTCGGTGGGTAGCCAATATGAATTAACATGCTAGTTTTTGTTTGTTTTTACACATGTCCACTCATAGGTTTGGTAAGAGGGCGGGCTTTTTAAAAGATGGTGGCTGTAGTGTAACCTAACCCAACCGAACGGGTCCTTGTGGACAGTTCATTGTTGACGGGTCATTGTGGACGAGTCCTTGTGGATGAGTCCCTTTGGACTGATCCCTTTGGGCCGGTCCCTTTGGCCTGGTCCCTATGGACTGGCTCATGAATTTATTTAAATTATGTCAAAGGGCCTAACTACATTTGCGTGTGTTGAACTGACGTTGTTCCCCAGTCTCCACTACTATAATGGGATAACGATATGAAAGGAAAGTGGCGAAATACATGTGAACATACAAGGGATCTAACTTAGTGGATGGATGTGTTCTAGCGAGTCATTTGTAGTTGAAAGAGAATAATACATGTTCTTAAGATGTTAAAACTGTAGAGATGGTATGTGCAGTAAGACGTCTTGCTATTTCCTGTGTCATATTACAGACATGGCAGAGAGCGCACAGATCTGTTGCTATGACTAACGCTGCAGTAATTTGAAACCGCAAGTGTTCGTGAAGACAATGGTTGATGATCATGCAAAGTTAGCAGTTATTGGATATTACACAGGTGTTCCTTCCGGTGTCATGTTGCTGACATGACAGAGAGCGCACACTGCTGTTGCTATGACTAACGCTGCAGTAATTTGATACCCCAGGTGTTGATCAAGACAATGGGTGATGATCATGCAAAGTCAGCAGTAATTGGATACCATACTGGTGTTCCTAGTGTACTTTGAACTCTCAGCTGTATTGGGAAAGGAATTGCAATGATCTGCAAAAAACTGCTGACACGAGCGATGAGAGTTTATATAAGAGAGGTGTCATATATTTCCCTACTGCCAGTCTTCATTACTCGCTTTGAGTGAACAGTGCTCTATTACTGCTCAAGAGTTGTAAAAAAGCCTTTTTGGTAGAAAATCATTAAATTATTTTTGCAAGGTAAGTACTTATTATTAATGGATTGTAGTCTTTTATCACTAATTGATGTTGAAGTTATTGATTGGAATGTATTGATTGATTGATTGATTGATTTGTTTACAGATAATTGGGTACCTGTAGGTTACCATATTCCTACAATCTGTTCATTCAGTGGCAACAGTTGATAAATTATAAAAAGGTAAGTGCCCCTCTAATAACTTTTAAACAGTTAGAATGATATTTTCCAATGTTCACCACTACATGTCAGTGAAAATGGTATATTTGGCAGTTAAAAGTTGGAACTACTTGACCATGGTGTGTAAAGCTAATTTTGTAGGTTAGATTTTGATTACCGCTCTATTAAGTCTGAATGTTCATTGCTAGGTGTCAGTGACAGAGGGAATATTTAAAGACTTAACCTCAGTTCACCTAACATAACCTAACTTTACCTAACTTAACCTTGTCACGTGACATGTTTTACAAGTTTAGACTTGCTTTATGACTGACTATGACGTCACACTTAGCTCACTTAACTGGCGATCGCTGGTTTCTATCACGTGACATGTTCTACAAGTTTAGACTTGCTTTAAGACTGGCTATGACATCAAACTTTGCTCACTTAACTGCCGACCGCTGGTTTCTACCACTCTATCAAGTTCCAATGTTCACCGCTAGGTGTCAGTGACAGTGGTATATAGTAACCCCCAGTTAGAACTACATGAAGTTAGACTTGCTAGGAGTTCACAGATCGATTTAAATACCCTGCTATAACCATTGACTGGAATATAATTAAACTATTTATATTGTACTTTGTTTTATCATCTATTAGCATTTATGATTTCTTTCTTTTATAGGTAATTTCGAAAGTGATCATAATGTTCAAGTGTGGTGACTGTAAGAACAGTTCTCAAGACCTGACAACCTTCAACGACACGCAAATGCTAAACATGACATTAAAATGTTTGTGTGCAGTCATTGTGCGACCACATTTAACAGACAAGATAGTCTTGGGCGGCATGTAAATTTAATGCATGTCAGTTCAGCACCTTTTTCATGTTCAGTTTGCGAACTTGGTTTTTCTGCTGTAAAGCGATATCAATCCCACATGGTTGAAGTGTATGGGGAACAACAGGAATTAAAAACTGTAAAACCATCAACTAGCACGGAACCTTTAAATGAATGTGATGCTCAAAAGCGTAAACGTTCTCAAGATTGTGAAAATAGTTGTGCAAAAAAAAGAAAGAAGAATGGTGAACCTTCAATAACACATTGTGATGTATGTAATATTGATATACCTTCTTCAATCATTCATGGACATTTACGTAGTATTCATCATAAAAATAACGCTTGCCATGAAAGAAATTCTGGAAATATTCAACAAATTGGTAGTGCGTTTAAAAGTCGAATTGCTAGTTACAGACTTCATAGTGAAGAAAAAACTCAAAGTATTGAATCATTTTTAAGAAATGTTCAACCTAGTGTGTTTGGCTTGGTAGAAAATGTTTTAGTGGAGCATAAAACATTTAAAATGAATTTTGAACTTTTTGGACTCTATGTAAAAACTGGGAGTGAAGGTGAAATTACAGATATCAAATCTTTTAATACAAAAGCATAATTGTTAGCGAATCAACTAATATTAGTGATATATACCAAAATTTTTCAAGTGCCATCATTGTGAAGAGTGAAGAGTTCCAGGAAAGGGAGTCGGGCTGGGCATTGGTTGAAGTACTTTATTTAGAAACCAACTTGAATAAATATAACCCCCTTCGAGCATCATCATATATTGATTTACCTGCATGGATCAAACGGAAGAAACCTGTTGTGAACGTTTGGAATAGTGATGAAGCATGTTTTGCGTGGGCTGTAACCTCAGCTCTCCATTCAGCAGTGGGGCATATGGATAGAACATCATCCTATCCTCACTATTCCTCAGTGTTAGATTTAAAAGAAATAGAATTTCCTATGGCGATAAAAGACATTCAACGTTTTGAAGAGCTGAGCAATGTAAGTATTAATGTTTATGGAATTGAAAATAAGAGTATAGTAGGTCCTCTATATTATACTCAGGAAAAAAAAGGATGCTCATGTAAATTTACTGTACATAACTGAAGGTGAAAACGCCCACTATTGTTGGATAAAACATTTAAGTAGACTTGTTAGTAGTCAAGTATCAAAACATAAATCTAAGAAGTGGTTGTGTGATGGTTGTTTGCTACATTTCCAGAAAGAGGACCAACTAATTCAACACCAAAAATGGGGGTGTAATCATGAGTGTACGTTATTACCGACTCCTAAAAATAACATTCTAAAATTTAAGGATTATGAGAAACAGCTTCGAGTACCATTTGTTATATATGCTGAATTCGAGGCTTTGCTAAAACCATTTAATACATGTTCATCGAATCCAGCCCAACCTTTTACCAACACTACTCACATTCATGAACCTTTTAGCTTTGCATATTATATTAAATGTAGTTATGATGACTCTTTAAATAAGTTTGAGCTCTAATAGAGGACCTGATGCACCTAAAGTTTTTATGGAAAGACTTGAGAAAGATGCCATCCGTATATCCTCTATTTTAAATACGATCATTCCAATTGAGCCACTAACATCATCACAGCAAATGGGTTTTGAAACTGAAACTAATTGTTTTATATGTGGTGAATGTTTATATACGGACAGGGTTCGCGATCATGACCATTTAACAGGAAAATATCGTGGTGCTGCTCACCAAGAATGTAATTTAAATTATAGAGTAAGTTAATTCATTCCGGTCATTCTACATAACGGTAGCAAATACGATAACCACTTTATCGTTAAAGAATTTGGAGCTTCAGATGTGAAAATTGATGTGATTGCAAATAATAAGGAACAATACATATCTTTCACAAAATACACCAAAACTAGCAATAAAAAAAACATTAGACTGCGATTTTTAGATTCATTCCGCTTTATGCCGAGTAGTCTTGATAAGCTGGCTAGTAATTTAAAATCAGATCAGTTTCATGAAATTCAACGTGTCTTTCCTAAAGAAGATGATTTTAATTTGATTCGTCAAAAGGGTATATTCCCTTATGAATATATTAACTGTGTGGAACGTCTTGAGGAGTGTTCTTTACCACCAAAAGATGCATTTTACAGTTCCTTAAACTTAAGTCATATCAGTGATCAGGAATATTTACATGCACAACGTGTATGGACACAGTTCCACATTCAGACTTTAGGAGAATTTTCAGACATATATTTGAAGACAGATGTGTTGTTATTATCAGATGTTTTTGAAAATTTTCGGAATGTTTGTATGAAAACTTATGACCTTGATCCTTGTCAGTATTCCACTGCTCCTGGGTTATGTTTCAGTTCAATGTTGAAAAAAAACGAAAGTAAATTTAGAATTAATGACTGATATAGACATGATCAATTTTATAAAATCATCAATTCGAGGTGGATTAAGCCAATGTAGTGGACGGTACTCTAAAGCGAATAATAAATACATGCCTAGCTACAACCCCTGTGAAGAGTCAAAGTATATTGTCTACCTCGATGCAAATAACCAATATGGTTGGGCTATGAGTCAATATCTACCACTGAAAGATTTTCGCTGGCTGACACAACCTGAAATTGATGTCTTACATGTTGACACTCTTAATGATAACGATGATAAAGGATATATTTTAGAGGTAAATCTTGAGTACCCTAAAGAGTTACATAATGATCATAATGATTTACCATTTTGTCCTGAGAATATGAAATCTCCATACATCACATCACGAACAAAAATGTTAATTGCTAATGTAAATGATAAATGTAAATATGTAATACATTATCAAAACTTGAAACAGTATTGCAATTTCATCAGTCAGCATGGCTCAAACCGTATATTGATCTAAACAATAATTTAAGAACACAGTCAAAAAACGCGTTGGAAAAAGATTTTTATAAACTTATGAATAATAGTGTTTTTGGAAAGACTATGGAGAATGTTGATAAATGAGTTGATGTAAAGCTGATAACAAAGTGGGAGAATGATGGTAAAAGGTATGGTGCGAGCAACTTAATAAGCAAGGCTAACTTTCATAGCTGTTCAATTATTCATGAGGATTTAGTTGTAATACAAATGAATCGTCTTAAAGTAACTTACAACAAACCCATATATGTGGGTTACACCATTCTGGAATTATCAAAAACACTTATGTATGAATTTCACTATGATTATGTAAAGAAAAACTATCTTGATAATGCTAAATTACTCTACACAGACACAGATTCTTTTATTTATGAGTTTAAAACTGATGATTTTTATGAGGATATCAAAACTGAGCTAAATAGGTTTGATACAAGTGACTATCCCGAGGATAATATTTACCATTTACCTCTAGTAAACAAAAAGGTTCTTGGGAAATTTAAGGATGAAAGTGCTGGTGTTATTATAGACACCTTTGTAGGCACAAAATCTAAATCTTACAGCTTTATGACAATTGATGATGTAGTAGTAAAAAAATTAAAAGGAGTGAAAAAGAATGTTGTTAGTAAAGAGTTAGATATAAGGGATTATAAAAACTGTATAGTTAGTAACCCACCTGTATTATATAAGAAAATGTGTGTATTTAGAAGTAAAAATCATCAGCTACATACCAATTTGCTGAACAAAGTTGCTTTAAGTAATGAAGACAACAAACGATTCATTATACCCAACACATTTGATACTCTTGCTTGGGGAAACAGTCGCATTGACAACTATTACTTTACTTAAGTCTCATGATCACTATATTGTAATATTTGTAGTATGTTTTATATTGTAATATTTTTTGTAAAAACTGTAAGTAGAATGTATATTGTTAGGCTACTGTAGTTTTAGTAAAAATAAGATAAGTAATACATTTTAGTGTAAAATGTTTGCTTTTGTATATTACGAAAAAGATTTTAAAAAATGTACAGAATGTGTGAACTAAACAAGGGGAATGTAAAAAATGTAAAGTGGAAATTGTAAATACCCATATGTGAAAAAGTGAAATGGCTATCACCATTTTAATATTAAAAGACATTGTGATCTGGTAAACCTTGTTTTTATTTCACAACAACAAAAATGTACAGAATGTGTAAACTAAACAAGGGGAATGTAAAAAAAAATGAAAAGTGGAAATTGTAAATATCCATGTGTGAAAAAAAAATGAAATGGCTATCACTATTTTTAAAAATTAAAAGATATAGTGATCTAGTGAACCTTATTTTTTATTTCACAACAACAAAAATGTACTGAACGTGTGAACTAAACAAGGGGAATGTAAAAAAATGTAAAGTGGAAATTGTAAATATTCATGTGTGAAAAAATGAAAATGAAGAAATGGCTATCACCATTTTTAGAATTAAAAGATATAGTGATCAAGTGAACCTTATTTTTATTTCACAACAAAAAAAATGTACAGAATGTGTGAACTAAACAAGGGGAATGTAAAAAGGGGAAGTGGAAATTGTAAATATTCATGTGTGAAAAAATGAAAATGAAGAAATGGCTATCACCATTTTTAAAATTAAAAGACATTGTGATCTTGTAAACCTTGTTTTTATTTCACAACAAATAGAGCTTTACAAAACATAGAATACAAAGAAAATACCAATTCCTCAATCCTTTTCAATGTTCATGTCCACTCATCATTAACTTTCCTTATATAGTACTAATCACAATGAGGGCTGCCAACCTCTCTCCCACTGAGATATCATAGGATGTCAAACGTTGTTTAGCTTTTCAACGATACTTTATCCGCTACACGTCTTAATGCAGGATAGCTGTGGTGATAAGAAAGGCACATGCTCGATCCAAAGGATTAATAGGTATATCACCACGCTGCAAAGGTTCTTTAAGACAAGTTCCAGGACCACACAAATAATAACCAGGTAGGTAGATTTCGAAAGTCAAGTATTGAATGACTTTATCAATGATGCCATTGCCAGTGCAGGTCTGGCATATCCTTTTCCATAGGTGGAGAAAAGGTTTGATCTTCCTCCTCCTCTGTGGATGATGTTTGTTGTTCCTGCTTTTTTCTCCATTACACCCGTGGAATGAAGAAACAAAGTCTTTACATGGACTTTTATGACCATGATACAGTTTGACCAGCTGGCAAGTAGCACACTGTCGCATAGATGGTATTTTTGCCATAGCCACTTGCTTATGGTGATCATAATCCGCACATGGTTGCAATTCACTTAACACAGGGTCTTGAGTCCATGATTTTGGTACATGTTGCCAGATTTCTTTCATTGCATTTGCTGCGACATAATAAATGAACGATTTTGGAAGAGCCAATAATTCTTCTTTGGTAAAACTGTCTAGTTTCTTTTTACACACAAAGAACCTTCCACTCGCTTTATCGGTAGCATCCCCTTTCTCCATGGTATCACGTTGATGTTTACACGTCGCTTGTAGAAATCTCACTGGTGTCATCCACAGGTAAACCTTCAGTTTTAATTTTATTTAACAACTCCCAGCAGGCATTGGTGGTTAGCCAATGAAACAATTGCCACACCTGTGCCAAGGCTTTATGGGTAATATTGTCACAGGGGCAGCGGTCCATGAGTGTTTGCAGCGAGGGACAGCCCATGTCCATTAAATCGATACATTGACTGTAAGGCGCTAAAAATGGTTGTAGCCATTGACGTTTTTCACTACCTTTCACAAATACTACATGGGCAGAAGACAAGTGGGCTTTCATGACCACGTCCAGGTGTTTATATGAAATGGTTCCTTGCTTCCAGTCTAGTTGCATATGAGTTTCAATCCACTGGGTTTGTTTACGGTCTTTATCACACAACAAATCAAACGCATAAGGTGGTTTAAACACCAAATGGGTAGCTTGCGATATCCAAAAAGTGGAACAATCGATAATGGCCACTTCTTTAAATATAAATTTGTTATCTCCAATTTTAAACCCTTGACAGTCGACAATCAGTGTACGCAACATGTTCACTCTTGTCTGGATCAAGTCCAACTGACCACAGACTGACAATTGTTCAGTAAGGTTTACCCATGTCATTTACTTACATTCCATTCTAGTAAAAGAAAAGAAAAACATCGAGTAGTCACTATAGAGGTTAGGATATGACAGGGGGGCATAAGAAATAATAATATAACAACAACAACCAATTTTTATTTCATTATTTTATTAGCATAACAAGTTTTACATTCTTTTTTCATTCTAGGATAGAGGCGGTACCAACTCATACAACAAAAAAGTATTTTGTGTTTATAGTGTCCATAACACCGATGATATCCCATTGTCTCTAAACTGGGTGTTTTTAACTGTGAGCTGCTCACTGAAGCACTGTTGACACCATAAAGTCCACACGTATCATAACTTTTTTCATCACTTAGAGGCACGAGTGAGGGGTAACTTGAATGACAGGGTATATTACCCACCCCCATTCTGCATAGGTAGGGGCAGGCAGGTGACCAACGCTGATGTTCCTGCATGGGTTCATCGCTCTCTTGCCATTGGTCTAAGATGATGGGACAAAACACACATTTCACTTGTTCTCTTGTTTTTAAATAGTAGAATACAGCGGCTGCTAAGGCTTGAGGGTTTATAAAAGGCACCGGCCACGTCGCAAAGGTCTTGAAACGTTGTTCCTCAGATTTTAAATTCATGGATGTAACTTCTCTTGAGGCTTGAAAGCAAGACATGACTGAGCGGTTTGATGTGTGTTGACCTGCTATTTATACACTTCTCACTTAGTTGGACAATGGATAATAGTTGACTTGTTTGTGATGAATAATCAAACAGTAGGCCGTGGTATTGGCTGGAACATTGTCATGCGTTTCAAAATCTAGTCGAATGTCAATATTGGATGGTTTGACAGACTCTTCCAAGTAGGAACAGTCAAAGACAATCAGTGGCGCCCTTGTCTTAAAAGCTTGGGGTGACAACATTGGACAATTCTCTTTTTGATAATACGACCATCTAAATTTAGAAAACAAGTCGTACAGGGGGCCAAACTTATTTTTTGAAAAATCTAAATCCAGCCCTTCATAGGGAAACACAGCACCGTTGAGGAAAAGACGTCACATGAGGGTCACATGAAGCACTTTCCATAGCAAGCGTTGTAGCTGAATTTTTGAATCAATGGGGGCATTGTCGGCTCCCTTGAGTGCATTATTATCACTCCTGTCTCTCACCAGATAAAGCACTTGCCTTGCGTTGACCACAATGCGCTGGTGATCTTCAGCAAACCCTAAAATCAGTTTAAGAGGTAAATACCAGTAAAGGTGCCATCGGTGTGTACCATCCAGTCATTGATCGAGTCAGGGCACCAACCCGCCTTGCAAAGTGTTTTAGCTTCTTCCTCACTATAAGAGGGATATAGTTTCATGACACTGGAAATACCCACATTTCGAGTGCTATCCACCACGATATCGTTAATCACATAACGCACTTCAGAAAACAGGAAGGCGAAAGCATGGCTGGCTAACTTGGATGTAGTGGGTGTAGAGCCATCGGCTTTGGTGAGCCGACCTTCAATCTGAATAACACTTTCATGCGGTAGAGTGTAAATATCTAGGTTGTTGATAACAAATTGAATTTCATCATTGTTATTGAGTCCAGGTGTTTGAGCTTGATAAGAATGGAAATCAATTCTTACCACTCCTGGTTGCTCCTCGATGTGGTTCGCTACCTCTAGGATAGAATTCATCGCGGGGGTTGACGTGGTAACCCAAATGCTGTAAAATCTGCTTGTTCTGAGATGTTAACGTGTATTCACGTGGTAAACAACTAACACCATTCCCAGGCGGTGCTGTTGCTTTATATACAAACTTCATAGTGGTTTTAGCACCAACTGTAAGCCACTGGTGTGGTAGAATCTAGATCAATGAGTTGTTGCTCTCTATTGATCAGTCTTAATGTTATATTACTAATACCATCGACAGCCACAGAATGAAAAAGCACCACTGGAGGGTTTTCACGAATAATATAACCATTGGGCGATGTTACAATAAAGTCATAAAGTGAATGCGACGGTTCTTGATTGGTGTACACTTGACTAATAATATTACACGTCACCGACACATGATGGTCCTCAATGAATTTCACTTCATGGTCTGATTCATGTTTTTTGTTGGGCTCCAACACGCGTGGTTTAAATCCTAGTAATGGACCAATGGAATCGGGGTGTGTTTTAAAGTCAATTTTGAATGTAGAAAAAATACTGCAGCGATGAGTGTTGGTATTTCCTACAAGTTCAAACTTGCGCGTTCCATCGAGAAATGACTTTAAACCATATTCATTGATCAACACCACATAAATGTGCTCATAAATGTCATCTATCGTGTATCCCCCAGAGTTCAGGGTGAGCAAAACTTGTTGTTCACATTTTAACGTATGTTGTATATTCTATTGTACGTTTCAAGTGAAACAAGTCCTAAACCATAGGGTTTTTCACTCAATTCGATAGGTGGGTAAAAGTCGAGGCTCACTTCAGGTCCACGTCCATGCAGTGTAAACGTCTTACTTTCCACCGACATATTGTTGACGTTTTTGCTTATGCTGCGTCTTATATAAAAAAAATAAACACAAACGTCCACACTGTTGGCTGTTAAACGTTTGCTCACGTTTCACATTATAATATATCTTGATCCTGTTTCCAAAATAGACCACTAGTTCCATGGGCGGGGGCAAATTCCCAAAACTGTCAAAGTACCATACAGTGGATCCCTCTTTGACATAAGCTACATAATGTGTTCCAGGTCCTCGGTGATCATCCAAATTGACAACAGCACATTCATGTTTCCAGGGTCGTGAGGGTAATTGGTTTCCCATAAACACACCTCGACAATGAGAAAGCTTCAGTTGTTTAGCATAGCTTTCCACTTGTTGATATGTCAGGGCATGTCTTGCTATGGCTGAGGTTAAAGATGTTTTATTTTATTTCGAAAAGGTGAAATTCCAAATCCTTGTTGATAAAAGGCTGGCTTCAAATTGACATTTCTAGCCCCCATAGCAATGGCTTCCATTGTTTCATTGTGTCGCTGACTTTCTTTGAGTTGTTGCTTGCCCTGTTGCGCGGCTTTAATAGTTTTTGCCACTACACTGGCGCCGCCTAAAAGTGAACCTAGAGCAGCCAGACCAGCGAATAATGCAGGTAAAAATCCCGCTCGTTTGGGGACGGGAATCACTCGCCCTTGTTTTGAACCCTGTCGCTGACGTTTTGGAATAACATGTCTCTGTGCTGCTCGAAGAGCTTTCCTTATGGTCAACACATTATTTTTTTATTTTTTTCTTTCGCAAGGGCTTGTCCACGAATGTCATAAGCCCAGGCTTTGCCAACGACAGGGTCATATTTTTAGTCTTTCTCACCACATATCTTTGTTTCACCATGATGATGATGACCAACAACCTTTCACAAGAAAGTTTATGTCACAACTAACGTCAGATTGTTATTTCATGGCTGTATATTCCAATTCTACATAAAGTGGGAAATCGTTTCTGGTTTTTCCAGCTTGCTTTTCATTCCATGTCAACATGAGATGAAATGATAATTCGTCTCCTGCATTGACCATTTCATGGTTATGGACCAACATGCTATGACCATTTATCTCTATTTGTAAATGGTTCTCATCAGGTATGGCATATTTGATGTGAATGGTTCCATCATAGTGTAGTCGATAGTGGCTTAAACCCGAAGCAAGCACATAGGTCAAGTGCTGGTCATGAACTAGCGGTATATGGTTTCTCTCATTCACAGGTTTTACATTTGTCAGATACACTAAAAATACAGATAGGATAAATTTATAAAGCCTTTTCATTTCATAGGTCACGTATCGCTTGGTACAGATATCATCATCTTCTTGTGGGTCTTCCACGTGAATAATGCGGTGATGATTAGCGCTATAGCCATCCACCGTAAGCTGAGGCACTGTATCATAAAACTCATACACCTTGTTATCCACATACTTTTTTGTAGTAACGTCTGTAGACACTTGAGGATGTTTTACATGGGTTAACCGCTTTCCTTTAAAGTCATAATCTCCTTGTTTTGTGCGTGGCACTATTGACCTATCCACATAGTGTTTATTAGTAGGATCTGTTTCTTGTTTAGGATCATGTATGGGAACAGACCTAGCTTTGACCATCAACGCACGTCCAAAGACATCCATCGTCAACCTGTAGTACGAGTCTACTGTTTCTATGACAAGTCTCGGTGCGATGTATATAGACAGCCTGCTAGTCTCTCTAAGCCTTAGTTGAAATGAAGATAATTAAGCAGGAAGAGTCATTCCGCCTGGGGGACATGGTTTCACATCTCTGTCCCACATCACGCGAACAACGTCATGGTTCACTGTTTCCATCTTCCATTCGCTGCATCATCGTGGGACCTTCCGGCTGTGGAAAGACCAATCTTTTGCTGACACTTATTACAGCGCCCAATGGTCTGTGTTTTCAAAATATTTATATCTTCGCAAAATCTCTCTACCAACCCCTCTACGTGTTTCTGGATCAAGTCATGTCTGGATTAGAAAATGAGAATATGGGGAATTTTATTATTTCCACGCAAGAAAATGTTATTTCACCGGGTGAGGTAAAGCCTGATTCACTCATGATTTTCGATGATGTATCCACTGAACGACAAGGCATCATTCAAAGCTATTTCAGCATGGGTCGACACAAACATATCGATTGCTTCTATCTTGGACAAACGTATTCTAAAATGTCCAAACAGTTGATTCGTGACAATGCCAATGTCATTGTTTTATTTCGCCAGGACGAGAGGAACAGTCGTCACATTTATAATGAACATGTGAATCCGGATATGACCTTTCAAATGTTTACAGAATTGTGTGGCAAGTGCTGGAACACACAACGTCATGCCTGTTTAGTGATTGACAAACAAAGTGAACTCAACCAAGGGCGGTATCGCTTAGGGTTTGATCATTTTATTGCTATTTAAGGCACTGTATCATTCCCTCTCAAGTCATTTGTCACGACACCATGGCGTTAGCAGAGAGTCAATTGAAAAAGCATATTATTAGAGCAAAAAATACTATTCGCCAAAAGTTCCGTCAATTGAAACGATCACGTGCAGATCATGCTTTGTTTATTCAACAACATTTAGCCCCTCCGCTAAAAGCTATGTTGAAACCCTCTTTCAAGCCATCTGAAACGCTACCCACCGTTTCACAAACCACTCAGACGCACCACGAGGACCCTGAGGAAGAGGAAGAGGAACTGGAAGATTTGACTAGTGTTAGCGAAGTTGAGGATAATGAGGAACAAGTGTTTACGCCTCAAAAAAAGGCATCACCCCTTGCAGAGTTTTTAAGAAAAAAGAAATCCTTGGCCATGGTCGAATCACCTTGCCCTTCCAGATCATCTCCATTTTCACAACTCTTGGCCACCCCTCAACATAAAGCTCAACTGAAAAACATTTTAATAAAATATTATGGATCAACACTGGAACCCTATTTCACCAATCTATTTATTGGAAACACAGATACCACGTATGGTGTTCGCTATGAGGATGCAAAAAAAGGCATCACCCCTTGCAGAGTTTTTAAGAAAAAAGAAATCCTTGGCCATGGTCGAATCACCTTGCCCTTCCAGATCATCTCCATTTTCACAACTCTTGGCCACCCCTCAACATAAAGCTCAACTGAAAAACATTTTAATAAAATATTATGGATCAACACTGGAACCCTATTTCACCAATCTATTTATTGGAAACACAGATACCACGTATGGTGTTCGCTATGAGGATGATAGTTTTAAATTGGTGATTCATCGATTAAATTTAGTCGTACTAAAGCTGTCATTAAAAAGATCAAATATAAATTAACACCAGGACTGTTAAAGCTACTATTCTCTCGGACTCCCTCATCCCAAGATTATACGCCAGAGGACCTTGGTAAATATAAATCCATTTTATTGGACACCCATGCCCACAAAAGACAGTATGATCCCACTTAACAAGTGAATGCCAATATATCTCAAAAATATAAAACCATCATTGCAAAAATGTTCCCCACTAGTCAAAGTGGTCGTCGTAAAGTTTCCGCTTCAGGGGTGACATTTAAACCATTAAAACCCCTTGTGGATGTTACCTACTGGCACAATCCCAATAAACTCGTACAGCGACTACAGCTGTTGCATGCTTCACGTCAAGCCGGTCATACTGGTCACGATTGGGAAATTCAAGAAATTGAGGAAGAACTTCGAAATGCCAAAATTATTGTTTAAGCCCTCACCCATTAAAATGGGTATTGCTCACGAGTTGCATCGTCCAGCTAGACGTCACTATCAGCGACTCAAGATGATTTCACAGGGTGTGGATGAACTTTGGCAAGCATACTTGGTTGAAATGAATCCCTATGCTAGCGTTAACGATGGTGTACGCTATATGTTGACGGTCATTGATGTTTATTCCAAAATGGCGTTTGTTGAACCTGTGCGACGCAAGTCTGGTCCACTAGTCACTAAGGCCTTTCAACATATTATTCAACAATCCAAACGTCAACCTCAGCTGCTACAAACCGATCAGGGAAAATAATTTTTCAACAAGGGTTTCTCCAGTTTTCTCAAATCTAAGGATATTCACCATTACACCACGTACAGCAACCTCAAAGCCAGCGTGGTCGAGCTGTTCAACCGAACATTGAAAACCCATATGTGGAAAGCGTTTACCGCTCAGGGCACTTATCGCTGGTTGGACTTGTTACCTGAGCTAGTGTCACGTTACAATGACACCAAACACAGAGCCATTGGGACCGAACCACGACTTGTGACCAAAAATATTCCACAACTGGATAAACTGTTTAACCCCATAAAAACAGCAGACCCTAAACGTCATCGCCTTAACATTGGGGACCATGTTCGTGTGAGCAAATTTAAGTCCGTCTTCGACAAGGGCTGCACACCAAATTGGGGGACTGAACTATTTCGAATTCGTCAAGTCAACCGGAACAGTCCAGTCACCTATGTACTCGAGGACCTCAACCATCAACCCATAAAAGGCAGGTTTTATCTCCAAGAACTCCAAAAGACGGCGTTTCCTAAACATTACCTTGTGGAAAAAAAGTGTTGAAACAAAAAGGAAATAAACTATATGTAAAATGGTTGGGATTTAGCTCAGCCTTTAATTCTTGGATTAATAAATTACATGTTGTGTGAACCTGTGTGCCTTGTATTTATTTATTCACTCATGTTGTACTTAACCTACAGTCCTATGTACAGTCCTCAGCTCCACATGTATTATGAGCAATACATATTTCTTTCTCTCTTCACCTGTGTTCTCTCTTACACTGACTCTCCCCCTCTCCTCCCCTTTACCTCCCACCACTGTTAAAACAGGGTGTGACTTGTTAGATCTTATCGTGCACGTGCACAGGTGAACACCTGTGTGTTAGGTCATATTACACATGAACTTGCATTTTCTCACGTATGAACCAAAACAGGATGTGATTTGTTTCACAAGGAGATTGCTAATAATGACATCTCACACGTGTTCACATGTATTTCGCCACTTTCCTTTCATATCGTTATCCCATTATAGTAGTGGAGACTGTGGAACAACGTCAGTTCAACACACGCAAATGTTGTTAGGCCCTTTGACATAATTTAAATACATTCATGAGCCAGTCCATAGGGACCAGACCAAAGGGACCGGCCCAAAGGGATCAGTCCAAAGGGACTCATCCACAAGGACTCGTCCACAAGGACTCGTCAAAAAGGACTCGTCCACAATGACCCGTCAACAGTGACCTGCCCATAAGGACCCGTTAGGTTGGGTTAGGTTACACTACAGCCACCATCTTTTAAAAATCCCGCCCTCTTACCAAACCTATGAGTGGACATGTGTAAAAACAAAAAAAGCTAGCATGTTAATTCATATTGGCTACCCACCGAACACATGCACTTTATGTAAAACAACGATTCATTCCATATTGGCATTCAAACTCTCACATGTTGCAATTGGAAAGAGAGGTTCTCTAAAAAAATAGAATGTTTATATTGGGGGTTGAAATATGTTGTCCATTGGAAAGGGGGTATCAGCCCGAGTTCAATGACACCTCATTCGTCAAAATCCGACCCCCGGGTTCGGGAGTTATCGGGCTGCCGCCATCTTGTGAGGTGGGGAGGTGGAGGTGGTCACAGAATCCCCACAAAACCACTACTCTCCCTCAGTACTTAAAAATCAGGTCAGTTATAACTTTTACCAACAGATACCGCGCGCAAGGATATTCAGGCAGACTCACTCTAGTGAGTCGGTTGGGGGTAGGCAGGCTTATAGCGTACAACTGTTTAACAAACGTGCTGTGATCAGATAAGTGACTTGTAACCATATACATAATACATTTTAAGTGCATGTTCTAATACAGGGTCTTTATATTTGCTTGGCTAGGACATTCTCACTCATGCGCTCCGCCAGTGACGCCTCAGTTTCCGTCTGCCGCGTGCGCGTATATACGGCAGAATATTGTGTTTACAATCAGTATCATGCATTTTTACTCACCGTGCTTACAGTAGATGCTGAAAATATTTCCCATCCGCTGCCAAACATAATCGGCATCTACTTAAGAAGTTTCCGGTTAATTTAGCTCCAGTAACGAAATAACGACCTTTACGTCTATTTTTATCGTTTACTGAACCTGTAGACCTACGTTTGAATCTCTTAGCCAGTTATTTTATTGTGATTGCGTATAGTGCTGTAATGCCTTATGTGAAAATGTGAAATATTCGTTATCTGAACGTGTATATCTGCACAATACGTAGCCTACATAAAGTGCAGGAAATCGTGCGCTGGAACAAGATAAAAGTTTCGAGTGAAATTTCCTGGGAGTCCCATTCCTATAAATCGGACAATAAAACAACTGGCTAATTTGAGATTCAAACGTACAGGTTCAGTAAACAATAAAAATAGACGTTAAGGTCGTTATTTCCTCACTGAAGCTAAATTAACCGGATTAACAGGAAACTTCATATGGAGATGCAGGTTATGCTTGGCAGCGGATGAGGAACATTTTCAGCATCTACTGTAAGCATGGTGAGTAAAAATGCATGATACTGATTTTAAGCACAGTATGTTGCCGTACATACGCGCGCGGGGCAGCCGGCAACTGAGCCGTCCCTGGCGGAGCGCGTGAGCGAGAATGTCCTAGCCAAGCAAATATTATTTTACTATAGGCCTATTGTGTCCGTTTAAACTGTATACACGTGCATAACACTCATACGTACCGGTAGTTCACAAATCTGTATAAAACAAATTAACCTTATATAACGCGATTCAAACTGCGAATCGTAATATAAACATCAATAAGACTCATACCGTACTAAGTATAATAAGACCACGCCGATTAATAGTTGTACATAGAGTAAATTGAAACCTCATTCCCAGTGATCAGGATTTGAAGATGACCGCTTGACGGTCAAAACGCGTAATCCTAAATTGCGCATTCTTTAACAGTGATTGTAACTAATACATGTAATTTTTACAGGAGAGTTTATTTACTTATTTATTTTTATATTATATACATTACTGCATTTAATAAATTGGGAATTATAATTCTAAGATATACATCTTTTGTAATTTGCACAATTTGTGCGCATTTTTAATTAATAACAATTCTAAGATTTAATGTACAAATGGTAGTTAAAGTGTTTTTTTTGTCAATGTAGGCTACAAGAAATGTATAGGCTTTATTCTATTATTAAAATCAAATTTGTGTTAACCGACTGAAGAGTATCGATAACTTTAAAGCAATTTTCAGTGTTGCCTTATTAACAATTGATATTGTAACTTTTCAATCGGTCAACACCGTGTAATCCCAATTACTGGGAATGCGAAAAATAACCTGACAAAAAATATATATACGGTGCCTACTACCTCGTATGTTGCAAGACTGAGAAATGATAATCTCATCAACAAACAGTCTCCCTCCACCAACTAATCTATGAAGGTGTAGCTACTATTGCTGTTATAAGTCCTTAACTACTGAAGAATTGTAAAATAATGGAGAAATGACCTGCGAGTACTCTGCTGAGATGATGGTAAAAAGCTAGAACTGCAACAAACAAAAACCGTGCTTGTCTCCTAATAATGTGTTGAGAGATCTGAAATGGAGACTTATCTGAAATTGTGGAATGTCTACAAGCTGCTCTGACAACGACTTTTCTGATGTAAGGAAAAAACTGTATGTGTAGTAGTTTTAGGAGTTTTTATAAAAGCCGTGTATAAATAGTTCCTTTTTCAATGCTTTAGTATTTTACCAGTAATAGTTGCCACAATTTCTAAATTTTTGACTTTTTTGTTTTGTTTTGGAGGGCAGTGACTGTTAGTGTGTGTCATTGTAGGTTTGGTAGTGTTTTGTGGCACTATTTTGTCTTGTATAGATTTGGATCTGATGATGCTCGCCTGACGATCGACATATGCCATCCATTAGTTTTCTTTAGTTTTCTCTTCTGTAGTCCAAAACAAATATACGGTACGGTATATATTTTAATCGCATGTTTTTTTTTCAGGTTATTTTTCGCATGACACCACTCATTGCCGGCCCCGTGGTGTTGGTGTAGCGCGCCTGCCTCTCACCCGGAGATTCCCGTCTCCGTCAGGTATTTTAGAAACTGCGTGAGGGCTGGAACGGGGTGCACTCAGCCTCGTGAGGTCAATTGAGTAGCTGTCCGACAGTGAGACAGCGCCCCGGTCACGAAAACCAAGATTAACGGCCGAGGGGACCCGACGCGCTGACCACGCGTCACCCCAATATCTGCAGGCCGAATGGCTGGGCAGCGTTTGCTTGGTAGGCCTAGGCCCTTATTGGACTGAAGTACCAGGGGTTATTATGTCACCACTCATTGAGAATAAAATCAAAACATTAACTACCCCCTGTTGTTTGAGTCTTCAGTCTTTTGACCGGTTTGATGCAGTTCTCCATGCCTCCCTGTCCTGAGCTAATTGTTTCAACTCTACATAGCTACAACACCCTACATCCGAGGCAACTTATTCTAACCTTGGTCTACCCCTACAGTTCTTATCCTCGACCCTTCCTTCCATAACTAAGCTTGCTATTCCTGGGTGTCTTAGTATGTGTCCAACTAACCTATCTCATCTCTTCATTAGCAGTCGCCCGAAACATCTCTCCTCGACCCACTAGTCTTAATACCTCTTCGTTTGTAACCCTATCCACCCATCTGACCTTCATCATTCTCCTACAACAGCACATTTCAAACATTTCAAAGCTAACCTACTTTTATATCCTCTTTGCTTCGTCCATCACTGGTTATTTTGCTTCCTAAGTAACAGAAGTCTCCTCTCCAACTTCCTTTAGTTTTTCACCTACCAATTTAATGTCCATAGAGGTTTCTGATTTATTTCCGCTGCATTCCAATATTTTTGTTTTACATTTATAAATTTTCATTATGAATTCCTCCATACTATTCAAATCCTCAGGCGTGTCGGCCAAGATGACTACCCCCTACTCAAACAATATGGTCCAAGACCGAACTGTTTTTTTTAAATTGTTATAACGTGGTGGCGATATAGTTCTATAATTTTCCTAATTAACGAACGGCTCGCTTTTGAAACCCAGCTGGGCGGCCATGTTTATATTAATAATTTTATTAATGCAGCCAATGGCCATGTACTTTTCTTTTCAGGACGGGCCAGGGAAGGGTTATTGGAAGGAAATCGGCCGTGGACCGGCATTTGCCTGGTGGAGAAAATGGGAAACCACGAAAACCATTTTCAGGACGACCGAGGTGGGATTCGAACCCACGCTCTCCCGATGTCAGTGAGGCACGAGATAGAGCGTTAGCGCTCTCGGCTACCGCGGCCGGTCATGTTTATATTATATATTATATGTTTATATTATATGTCTGTGTGGAGCAAGGGAATTCCCAGCTCGCTGCACAGTGTTTACAACTCTCCACCGTAGCCACTGAGAGCAAGCAGCGAGACTGGACAGTACTGCATGCAACTGTGCAACACTGGAGACCTGACAAGCGAGCCGGACTCTGAACTCCACGTTGACTGACAGAGGAAGCATGCTATTATTGGTGAAGAACCATCAGCTATTGGTCAGCAGAAAAGAATCGTATACAAGACTAGCAGAAGTACCCATTCTTCGAACGGTCTTAGGTATTAATAACCAGACGTTATCAATTGAGCTACTGTTGCAATGGTTAGGGGCTTGGAACCTGTTTGTCGACCGAGAAAAATGCTTAGTTAAGATATGCTCTCAAACTGAATTTACCTAACGTGTTCTTCCAGACGTGAAAATAAAATTGAAAACCTCGTAGACGAATCGCAATACAAGTCACATACAAACTGACCCTAACCGTAGTGTCGAGTGCCCAACCACAGGAAGACCCCTTTTATAAATTATACAGGCTTGTGGTACATGAAAATTCAGGTTTTTTAGACTCCAATGGCCCAAATTCCTAAAAGCAGCAAAAAATAGTCTACTATTTCAAATCAGGAATTTTGTAAAATAATGTTGCTGTTTGGAGATATAATAGACCTCTGTACGACATAACGCGCGTGTAGTCGTGTGAAAATATCTAGGGTACTCCTTGAATCCCTTAAGCGCATTGATGAATTTTACAGTTTCAGTTGGTTCAGTGATAACCTTATAGCCATTTGCAAACCTTAACAGAAATTCTAGAGTACCCCTTGACCCCTTAAGCGCCTTATATGTATTGATGAATGTTTCAGCTTAATTTGGATCCGTTATAACCTTATAGCAGTTTGCAAACCTTCACAGAAATGTAATATTTTGAATTGCATTGCGTCTTACAGTAATAGATGGACCTCTAAGATTCAGTTGCCATAGTTACCGGTATGCATTCGTTCTTTATTTTATTAAGTGAAATTAGTTTTCTGGGAATATCTCAAAAACTGTTGGATTTAGGGCCTTAAAATGTGGGTTTCGGGGTCCTTTTAGGGCCCCAGAGTTTCGTTTCTCACATTGAGGGGCTGAAAATGAGTTTTGTCTCACCCTTCTACGCCTATGCCAGCATGCATTTTAAGGTGGTAGGCCCCTTTTTATGAGAGGTACGGAGAAGAGTTACATCAATGATTAGTGTCGTGCCTCTGTATCAAATTTTACGTTAATCCACCCAGCTGTGAGTTATAAGAACACAAAAAATTGTCCACAGACAAACAGACAGACAGACAAAAAAAAACATTTTTGCGCGCAACTGTCATAAAACAGTCTAATATGGGTAAATATCACGTATTTCCGAGGAAATTCAGAAAATAAAGACAAACTTTTTTGTAGTCAATTTTACCCTCCAGGTTGGTGGTTCCCACGGACTCAGCGAGGGAACTCACCACTACCGCCTTTCCAGGCAGTGTCCTAGAGCTGGGAACACTTGGTCGGTTTGGATACAACTGGGGAGGTGTGATTAGCACTTCGCCCAGTTGGCCTCCCCTGCAAAGCGAACAGGGGCCTCATGAGGGATGGGAAGGTAAGGGTAGATGGGGATGGATAGGCAAGGAAGAGGGAAGGAGGGGGCCGTGGCCTTACAGGAGGTACCGTCCCGACATTTGCCCGAAGACGAAGTGGGAAACCACGGAAAACCACTTCGAGGATGGCTGAGGTGGGAATCCGAGGCTAAGTAGACCCCGTTCCAGTCCTCATACCACTTTCCAAATTTCGTTGCAGAGCCAGGAATCGAACCCACGACCTTCGGGTGGCAGCTAACCATGTTTACCACTACTCTACGGAGGCGACTTTCATTCTTATATAATAGAGAATATATAGAAAAGATCTTCCGTACCATATCCACACGTGTAAATCGCGTGAAAAAATTCTAGGGTACCCCTTGACCCCTTAAGTGCATTATATGTATTGATGAATATTTTAGCTTAATTTGGATCCGTTTTAACCTTATAGCCGTTTGCAAACATTCACAGTAATGTAATAAATGGAACTGCATTCCTTCTTACAGAAATAGATGGACCTCTGAGATTCAGTTGCCATGGTTACCGGCATGCATTCTTTCATTAATTTATTAAGTGAAATTAGTTTTCTGGGAATATCTCAAAAACTGTTGATTCTAGGGCCTTAAAATGTGGTTTTCGGGGCCCCCGAGTTTCGTCTCCCACATTGAGGGGCTGAAAATGAGCTTTGTCTCACCCTTCTACGCCTATTTCAGCATGCATTTTAAGGGGGTAGGACCCCTTTTATGAGAGGTACGGAGAAGTGTTACATCAATGATTAGTGTCGTGCCTCTGATATCTGTATCAAATTTTACGTTGATCCACCCAGCCGTTCTCGAGTTATAAGGACACAAAACATTGTCCACAGACAAACAAACAAACAAACAAACAGACATACAGACAGACAGACAAAAAAATGTTTGCGCGCATCCGTCATAAAACAGTCTGAAACGCGCAAATATCGCAAATTTCCGTGGAAATTCAGAAAAAACATACAAACTTTCATTTTTATATATAGAGAGATGTTCAGTAAAGAACATATAGCATAATTTCTCCTAAATGCATGAGTATTGTTATAACTCTTTGTCTTTTCAAGGAGTATAATAGAATGTTGGTTGTAGTAGCTTGTTGAAATACAACGTGCTATACGGATATTAAACATGAATATGAGGTGCCTTTTGCTAGTGCTACCTCTGTAAAAAAATTTCATTCATTTCGGTTTCACCATGTTTGAATTGATATGGGGAATCGATTTGCACACATGCATGGCCGCTACCCGCAAATTAATGGGTTGATGACCTTGTAGTTTGGTCAAAATATTTTCTATACATAAAGGTATAACGTTGCAAAATTTGGTAGAGATCAGGTTGGTCGTAATTTGATTTAAGCTACTTACATTTGGGTGGCCACCAATACGTTTCCGTCAAGATGGCGGCGTTATAAAACATGACACTGAGGTGCCCTTTGCGAGTGCTACCTCTGTACCAAATTTTGTTCAATTCGGTTTCACCGTGTTTGAAAAGATAGGGGGAGTCGATTTGCACACATACATGGCCTCCATCCGCAAATTATTGGGCTGCTGACCTTGTAGTTTGGTCAAAATATTGTTTTATACATAAAGGTATAATGTTGCAAAATTTGGTAGAGATCAGATCATTAGGTTGGTCGTAATTTGATTTAAGCTTTTAACATTTGGGTGGCCGCCATTAAGTTTTCGTCAAGATGGCGGCGATGTAAAACATGTCACTGGAGTGCCCTTTGATAGCGCTACCTCTGTACCAAATTTCGTTCAATTCGGTTCACCGTGTTTGAATTGATATGAGGAATCGTTTTGCACACATACATGGCCGCCATCTGCAAACTATAGGTCTGGACCTTGTAGTTTAGTGAGAAGACGCTCGCCATATGAATATATGTTGTTGCAAAATTTGGTAGAGATCGGATGATTAGCTTAGTCGTAAGTTGATTTAAGTTTTGAACATTTGGGTTGTCGCCATTACGTTTGCGTCAAGATGGTGGTGATATAAAACATGACACTGAGGTGCTCTTTGCTGTTGCTACCTCTGTACCAAATTTCCTTCAATTCGGTTTCACCGTGTTTGAATTGATGGGGGGAATTGATTTGCAAACATACAGGACCGCCAACTGCAAACTATTGGGCTGATTATCTTCTAGTTTGGTCAAAATTCGCTTCCCTCAAAAAGGTATGTTGTTGCAGAATTTGGTATAGATCAGATGATTAGGTTGGTCGTAATTTTATTTAAGCTTTTAACATTTGGGTGGCCACCATTACGTTTTCGTCAAGATGGCGGTTATATAAAACATGACACTGAGGTGTCCTTTGCTATTGCTACTCTGTACCAAATTTCGTTCAATTCGGTTTCACCGTGTTCGAATTGATAGACACACAGACAGACACACAATTTTTGGCCCTGTGTAGATCTCATAAGTCTACTTTCATTTTTTGCAAATATCGAAAGTAGGCTAATATGGTTATTGTGGGGCCGTGGTACTGCGTAACGTTTGAGTTACCGGTAGGAATTTGAGTGAACAGTATTGTAGGCGAGAAGGGAGAGGAGGTAGGATCGAGGAACTGTCGGACGTTCAAGGCCAGTGTTCAGCTTTCGCGCACTGAAACTGACGATTTGTTATTTTGTTAATTCAAATTCTTCAACTCGGATTAATGGAAATATTGAGCTATCGAGACTCGAAATATCGAAACTCTAATGTACTAAAATAAAGCTTGTTCACTCGCAGTGTTTTCACACACATTGTTCCAGTGGAGAACTATAGACGTCAAGGAATGCTCCCTTTCTACCTCTAGAGTTCGAGGCCAATGTAAAACGGAAAATAAACTCTTTATCGTACACTAATATAATGTTAGTGGCGTTTTAGGTTCTGTACATTACTGAAAATCTTGTTGTAGATTTCACTTTGATGGTGGGAAAGGATGATCGGTTCCACCAAACGCTGTCTCAGAAAGGTACTCGGTCGATCGCAGGTCGATGAAGAAGGACTCAACACTGTACTGATCAGTATTGAAGCCACCCTGAATTCACATCCCATTGTGCAAGATGGGAGCAATCTTGGAGTTTTACACCTTCTCACTTTCTGAACGGAGAGAAACTCACGACCATTCCAAATGGACCTGAGCCTGATGGAAGAAGAGACCTAATCAAAGAATTTCGATTGAAGATGAAAATATCTGAAGACTTCTGGCGAAGGTGGACGAGGGAATACCTCCTGCAACTACGGAGTTACCACTGGGTTAAGTGTCCAGCCGGTAAAAATCCGAAACTGCGAGTTGGAGACGTCCTGCCTAGGCATATGTGGAAGAAAGCCCGAGTCGATGAAATACTGAAAGGGAGAGACGGCCGAGTGACGACAGCCATCCTGCGTCTGCCCGATGGTTCTAGAGTCAGCCGACCGGTGCAACTGGTGATTCCTCTCGAAATCGACCAGGGTGGTGAGGATGTGGAGGACCAAGGGTAGCTGAAAACGACATCTACCATCGGAACTTGTAACTGGCATGTGGAATATGCCTGTAGATATGTTCTGTTCTCTTTGTTAATAGATTGATTGAGTAAGATATCGACGTAGTTGTCTACACGTAATTTATACCTCAACAATACGATGTTTTACTTTTTAGAGGAGGTGCAAATAGCATCCAACTTTTCGACATGTGCTACAGTAGCTTTTTGTTTTAGATTTTTACTGTGGGCATATTCCTTCCCACACTCTGAACACACACACTATTTTGAGTCTCTCATTTCGAGGAAAAAATGTCCAACATTATATTTACATACAAAAACAAACACAGTATTCACATTATATTCACACATTCAAAAAACAAAAGAATCTACTTGATCGCGCCGGAGACACAGTACTTTGAAGCGCGCTTTTCACTTCGTAACCGATCATAACGATTTGGCTTTCTCCCAAGATGGTTGGTTGGTTCCTCAGTTTAGGGGCTGCGACAACGCAGTCATGTAGCCCCGTGTACTTTGGGTGTGTGTAGAATCTGTCTGATAACCGGTGTTAATGTGATGGCTGTATTAGTGTGTGTATCTGTTTTTTAATTCAAGTAAGGACTGCAACTTGGATTTTTTCACATAGTTCCTACTTTTGCCACCAAACGCCACCGTCAACGACTACTAGACCTAGTTCAGAACTTAGCTACTATACGCGACCGCAGTCGGCTCTTGGCAACGAACGAAGAAACCTAAGAGCGTTGTTTACATTCCTAACCTATACAATTTAGCTTCACACAGGTGTAATTAGTGGAAGGTTCTTTAACATGCCATACATCTATGACATGGGACCGCCGGCTTTACTTCCCCTCCGAAGGAAGGCATAGGCTACTGAGTGATTTTTAACGCTCTTAAAAAATCCGACGGCTTCGGCCGGGTTTGAACCCGCTATCTTGGGCATAGAAGTTCAGCATGCTACCAACTACGCCACCGAAGCTGCCTTCTCCCAAGATGTTCTCTGTCTGTAACGTCAAACCATCTAAACCACGTTGAAATCGTTCAACACCGAATCTAACCGTCACCTCCTAGGTCTACCTTTGCTTCTCTTACCCTCAACAGCCGAAATCATTAATCTCTTAGATAAACTCTTCACATGACCCCACTATCTGAGTCGTCTCATACGAACAGTTTCATCTAGAGCGTTCAGTTCTAACTTACACTTGATCTTTTCATTCCGAGTATCCTCCTGCCTTGTGAGGCAAAAGTGAGAAGAGTCGGGTTCGATTCCCACCTCAGTCATCTTGGAGGTGTTTTCCCGTGGTTTCCCACTTCTACTCCAGTCCAGGAAAATGCCGGGATGGTCCCTAACTTAAGGCCACGGTCACCTCCTTCCCAATTCTCATCTGAATTACAAATGCACACACTAATACAGCCATCACCATAACACAGGTTATCAGACAAATTCCACACACACACACACACACACCCAAGTACACGGAGCTACAAGACCACGATGTCACAAAGCCACTAAATAAATTATCACCATCAATCATCTTAATATTTCGTTCTTCGATATTGATTTTTTTTCTTTTTTGCTATTTCTGTTCCATTATTATCATTATTATTATATTCGTGGAAAATTAAAAATTATTATTCATTATAATGGATGCATTTAAATCGTGGCCTTCGGCGATCATACCTAAATATTTTACTAACGCTCGGGTGACGGGCATTGCACAACTTCGTATGTGCAGAAAATCTGGCAACAAGGCGCTCCATTTTATCGTGTACTACCTTTTAAAGGAGAGATGCTCTACCGGTATATCATTGCTAGTGCAGAAACCAACTCGCATTCTTGGCTGTCATCCCTTAGGTCCGGGTTTGGTTCCCAGTTCCACTCAGAAATATAATTCTTGTCTAGGGGCTGGAATGGGGTACATTCAACATCGTGAGACAGAATTGAGAAGAGGTGTGTTCGATTCACACCTTTGCGATCCTAGCAGTTTTCCATGGTTACCCATTTCTACACAGGCAAATACCTGGTTGGCTCGTAACTTAGGGCCACGGCCACCTCCTTCCCAATCGTAACCTTAATAACAAATACACACATTACCACATACACCACAATTAACACAGATTACTTAGACTTGGGACATGATATTTATTTTCTGTGGCACAGGGTTTAAAAGATGTCTAAGTTTAAGTTTTGTGTGCTGAATTCAAATGTGCTTACCGTTTTTCTATCATGTAAGGTGTTCTTGCCTTACAAAAAGCAAAAACTAAAATATTTAAGGAGTAATTTCCCACGTGCAAGTATACGGAAAATTTTGTGAAACCATACAACGCATGATTAACAGATACTGTATAACACTTACACCTTGGACACGAAACTTCAAACTCACCCTACCTCAGGGATACGAAAGCTTTGATTAGACACGCAACTTCAAACATACCTCCGCTTTGTTGAAAACGAAAGCTGAGTTGATTATACAAGAAACTTAAAACATACCTCCGCTTTTTTGAAAACGGAAGCTTTGATATACACGAAACTTACATACCTTAGGAACACTATTTTCCCATCCGCTTTGTTGAAAACGAAAGCTGAGTTGATTAGACAAGAAACTTCAAACATACCTTCGCTTTGTTGAAAACGAAAGTTGAGTTGATTAGACAAGTAACTTCAAACATACCTTAGGAACACTATTTTCACATCCGCTTTGTTAAAAACGAAAGCTGAATTGATTAGACACAAACTTCAAACAAACCTTAGGAACACTATTTTCACCTCTGCTTTGTTAAAAACGCTGAGTTGATTTTGTGGTCCAGACGAGGGTTATCTATTATTAAACATCAGGAGTAGTCAGACTTCATGGATAGGTCTCATCGGCTCTGCTACCTCGCTTCCATTTCGTTTATGTCTTGAATTAATCGTTCATCCTTCTCTTCACTTTGTGCCCCTAAGTTTTCTTGGAAATATTGATGATAACAATGAAGTGAATGTAACTTCAACATCGAAGTGTCTGGGAATTATTTGAGCATGGTTTTCACGATATGCTCATATTGATCTTTAATAATTGCCCACGAATGTTTTGATAACATTCTTGAGTGAGTCCCATATCTGGAGCTGAAGATATTTCTAAAATTTACGTCATGAGTGAATGAATATGTGGCCCATCAAAAACTCCTCTCACTTTTAATTCAGACAACATTGCAAATTTCTCAATTAGCTATTGGAAGGAGGAACAAAGCCTTGACAAATAACCTCATTATCCCTAATTTATATGTAAAGAGAGCAATACAACTTTTTGTGAGTCAATTAGTGGGAGATTTATAACTTTTCTCTGTCCCTGGCACTAATTATTTTCTTTTTTGGCCAAGCTGCAATTTCCCAATCTCTCGCTCTAGAGTCTAGAGTCTCACGCACATAAGAAGCACAGAAATTTGGTAAATCCTCCTCGTTGTCCCAATAAAATACCGCACACATTAAGATCACTGGACATATGCCACTTGTGTTCATAATATGCTATTTTTTCAGTAAGAGTATACAGATTTTCATATGCTTCCTTAAGGGATGTTGAATGAACTGTTGGAACTGAAGCAAAACTAATTTCCACTGTGCAGAAGATCACCATTTAGACTTGTTTAACTAGAGTAAATATTTTCCTTCATAAACTGTTTCTAGGCGACTAATGAAGTAGAGATATGAAAACAGTACACTAGTACCCCTTCCTTTACAAAATATTTATTTTTAAATCTCCTGCATTTTTAACAAGTAGTTCCGTGAAGAACTAAAGCCTATTTTCATATATCCTACTTATGTTCCTGTAATTGCCACTATCAACATACAAAGATTCAGTTTGATTGCTGTAATAGATTCGTAGATATTGAGAACCGACTAAATATTGCGGATGGACGCTATGTTGGATTTTTATATATGTAGGTCTTAGAGTTATGTACTGTTACATGAAGAATATTGTGTACGTGTAGTATTCAAATAGTCCAGTCAAATTAGACAAAAAGTAGCCCTGACCCGGACATTTGGAATAACAAGCTAAAAATTGGTGGAAATGTCGAGGATGATGTCCTAATCAAAATCCAAAAAAATCCGGGTTGGGGAAAATCCGCCATCTTGAAAAACTGCCGCCATCTTGGATTTTTCGAGTTTGAGCATAGCGACCGAATGAACGGTCCGATGTTCTTTGTTCTTGTGTCAAATTGTTTATTTTGCCGTCTATCATCGTTAAAACAATACATAATTAAAATCAGCAATAATATGGGGCTATATTGGATTAAAACGTATCTTTAGAATAAAAAAGGGTCGAAAAGTGCATGATACGCTAAGCACTTTGACTGCATGTGAATGATATTGAATTAAATAGTGCGTGTTTGTGATTGAAATAAAAAATGAACAGAGGTACTGTACCCGAAATACCTACCGTCAGCTTGTTGATATCCCTCGATGGTAGCTGGATTGCAGAACCTGAAAACCCCGACTAAAAACCCCCAGATTCCACTCAACAAGAGACGGGGATAATGGGGCACAAGGATCACCTAACTGAGGGAATGTCAAGAAAAACCATAGCAACAAAAGAAAAATCTAGCTCGATAGAACACAAGAACGAGAAAAAACATAATCTCCAAAGCGTGGAATTATACTGAAATGCCTGCAATGGTTTCCTTAACGTGGCCTCCTATCGCAGCTATAATGTATCACTCTAAAAGAATTAAAATAGAATTCTCCAAAATTTATTCACAAAGACATTATAGCAGAAATTGCTATAACAATATTACAAGAAATGAAAAGCAATTGCAGCTTCAACCGGAAGCTCAAATCACAGTGACCTGAATACAACTTCTAGTCATTACTAGACACACTGTATTCTCCATAAAAAAAAATTGAACACTCTTTAAGATAATACCCTACTATGGCACAAGCAATGCCTCAAAAGCCTTATTGAAAATTAATTCCGCATTTGGGTAGGTCATTACTAATCCTACAGCTAGCAATATCATTTATGTACAAAATCTACATTGAAATATATATATATATATTGAATGGCACACTCCAAGTGTGTTTTTCTTTTTATTTCGCAAGCCTCAGTTTAACATTCTTCTATTAGAATAAGATCATTAGATTCCTTTAACTGATTCGAAAATGTTTAAATTGGTCCTTTCCAACCAGGTGACAAAGCTTAATAGAGGTAATCTATCACTTTAATAATTATTGCACTCACCAAAATAACTGATCAGGATAACTGTAAAACCCTCGTCAGCATGGTGATTAAATCCAGAATATTAAGGTTGACATCATTTAATACATATTTTAATGTTTTACTTTGTAGTTTGCATGCTTCTAAGCAACAACAAAATGCTTGTAGTAAAACGCTGAATTAGACTTGAAAATAAGTCAACTTATATTTGACTACTCAATCACAATTATCATGGGTTAGTTTCCATGAAATATCTTCATGTTTATTTCATTCTCTTACTGCCTTCACGCGGCTCTACTATTATACATATGTACTCCCCTGAGTACTCTATTCAAAATTAATTTATTATAATCATACATATTTTAACGTAAACCGACAGCAGTGGCTACGCTGGCTAAAGGACAGCATTAGGTCATGGGGCCAAGCTCTCTGCTGACTCGGTAGACGCGTGGGTTCGAGCCCCACCGTCGGCCGTCCTTGAAATGGTTTTCCGTAGTTTCCCATTTTCAACACCAGGCAAATGATGGGACGGTACCTTCTGACAGGCCACGGCCGCTTCCTTCCACATCCTTGCCTAGTTTCATTCACCATCATTCATTTCATCTCTCATTAACTCCCCTCATGAGGTTGGCGTCAGGAAGGGCATCCAGCCGAAAAACCATCGCCACAAAGACTTCCATCTCATCTCATCCCCGACCCCGTTGGAAAACGGGAATAATAAGGAGTAGACATACATACAATACATATTTTAACGTAACTGGATCACCCTCATTGCTTAATGACGAATTTCATTCTCAGCCGATAATTGTTGTTACTACATCGTTGTTTAAATTTATACATAGTTTACATTAGTTTTCAATGATGTTGGTTGGATTTTCTCAATAACAAAATATCCTTTTAGAATTAATACCTATGCTATGAGAGATTGCATTAGCATCGACTTTCCTTCATCAGAATATATTTATACATTTATTAAATTTGGGATATACGCTGGTTAAAAAAGTGAATGATGTTTCAGAGATATATTATAGTCAAATGACGACAATTAAAAACAATGATAAATTCCATCGACCATGGATCTCAACTGTGCCTTTACGCGAGAGGCTAACGTGAATTTTATAAAAACAAGTTAAATACAAATAAAGAGAAAGTTTATCAAGCCAACATTCGGTACATCCCTGCACGGATGAATTCGAGAAACAAAGTAATGTCTCTAAACCACCGGACATGGTAATCATAACAATTAGCACAATTGTCTGGTTATAAACATTACCAGCCTCTGTCCTTCAATAACACAAAGAATGGTTCCTAACAAAAGCGATAAATCGAACTCCTCTATATAAATATAAAATAAAACTTTAAAAAACTCATAACTTGCTATAAAAATCAGTCTTCTATTCATAAACCAATCACTCGGATGTATAATGATCGAAGATGCAGTAGGAAAATGTAGCCCAACAAAAACACAATCTAACGATGCGAAGAATGTCACAAATTGACATAATAAAGAGCTCACCACGTTGATAAACTACACTGAATCACAAAATGCCTATCGATGTCCTCTTCACTACCCTAAGAAAGCTTCATGAAATATTACTGAATTTAAGATGAAATCTACTTAAACATACTTAAATACAAGCTGAAAATGGGTTGCACTTCTTATGGAAGTCTAAAACCTGTCGATTGTGAAATCAGTCATGATTAAAACGTCATGCCTAAATTCCACAGTCCGACATACTACTCAAAAATTAATATGCAAAAAATAATGGCGTAAATTAACATTGAAATATCTACACTTAGCTACGAGAGACGAAGTTATGTAAGCTGTACCTTGTTGATAGATGAATTTCCAAGAGCAAGCATTGATACGGCCTGCATATCACACCTTTTCCATATGTAGCGGTAACTAGCACTCCCCACGTCGTCGGGAATCGAACCAGGAAACACCTTCTCCAATCCGCACGTTCTTCTCGGTTCAGAAGGCTACCCATCCTGGGTAAATAGTCAGGAATCGCTACTTCACGTCTCCAACATCTTCCAGAGCACAGTTCGTTTCTCAGTAGTATCGCGTTATTCATATCGGGCCGAAATATTAATGAACGAAAGACGAATGACTGCCCATGCGAATAGCATTCAGGATTACGAATGAGGTAGACACAAGTGGTCACACAATCAGAATCAGTCATCACTGGGGCCATGGCGATAGTTCATTGAAATGTTCGATACAATGCCGGTCTAGTAGCGTTCATGCTGCTGCGTTTTTAGCCTGCCATTATAGACGAAAAGTACAGCACTAAAATTATTCCTCTTGACATCTTGATTAAGAATATGTCTGTTCGCAATGAGGAATAGTGTTTAGAGTTCAAACACATTGCTGCGCACTCGATGACAATGCAATGGAAACAGAGACTGCTTTTCAAAACGAAAGTTCACTGTGGTGACAGGCAGCTTGCTTTATTGAAATTACAGTTTCTAATACTGCTTACCCTTGTAGCGGTATAGATTGCATCTCGTGAAAACGAACAGAGTCCTTCGACACTGGCTCTGTATGCACTTTAAAGTGTTTGATATAAACCTCGCGTCACATTGCAATAACGAAACGCGTTCTCAAGCTTCACAAAGAGATATGTTCTCAAGCGCTCCGTAAAGTTATCTGCTCACAGCTGTCTGTGTGTCCATCCACCTAGCTTCACGCTACCCCCACTCAGACGTGACAGTAATCGAACTGATCTCTCATTGGTGGATGTAAATCATAATTTATAATGTCTCCGACAGATACTAAACATGTATAGAAAACAAAATACACATTATGCTCTGTTCCAGGGTCTCGTATAATGTTGCAAATCTTGCATGTTATTCTCTTTTCTTCTTATTGCTGATAAAAATGTAATCCTGGTGACCGATCAATAAACTGGGTCAATGGTCGCCATGTTGTAATCATATCCGCTTGGCTTCGTGCGTGCACGTCGGTACTCGGAAAATACCGTAATCGAGCAGCTGACTCCTGCTTCGATTAGCAACTTGTGGATCGCGCCGACCTTCAACATATACTTCAAACTGCACTATACATCATAACAATATGAGTATAATGGTACAGTACGGACATTTTTAAAGATTTATTGACATTCGTAAATACCTGTACCATCCTAATGCACTCTCAAGACAAAAAACGCAATTGTGCACAATTCAAATTTACCGCCTGCAAATGCTGAAGCTGGAGGACGTTCTGACACCCTCGGAATACCACCAATTTGTCAGCCAAGGCTACTTCACTATTAGGAGATGTGACAAATTCTGGTCAGGCATATGGACTGACATGACCATTGAACAGGTGTTGATGAGAGAATAGAAGACAGCGGGTGGGCTAACACATGGACGTGGGTTGACGAATAGCGTTATTGCTCAATGGGTTTGTGCCTTGCCTGCGTCTGCAAGAATAATTGATACCATTGAAAATTTTTGCAGAGTCTTCTCCAAAACATCCGACCAACATGTGAAACTAAGAGAATCTCGGCAAGTTAGAGATAAGGCAGACGTTGGGAAGATGCTGAACTGGCTCCAGTATCACCTTCCTTTCGACAGTCCAAAGGGCCTTCTTGTGTCCTTATCTACGAATGTGGTTGCCGACGATACTGTTAACTGTGACTAGGCTCTTCCCCGAGGTCTGCATGTAATGAAGTCGATTGAGGGTCAACGTTTCAGTGATGTTCACTTAAAACGAAAAAAGGAAGTTACGACTTTTGCTAGTATGTCTAAAACAAACAAAGATCAAAGACAGTGACGTTGAAATCAAGACTAACCAACTTTTTCATCGACTCCTATGTGTATGTGTCGTACGTAACGACGATGACCTTGCAGGGTTCCTGACGTACAAACTTGCAGCGAGGCCTCCTTCTCTCTTTGACGGAGCATTGATGCGAAAAGGAAAGAAGTCCGCATTGATCGCCGTTCTTGAAGAGATGGCGCCGCGCGTCCAAGAACAACGCGGTGTTCACAATTGACGGTGCCTGCTGCATCGGGTTGTGTGGTCGCGTCCAGCAAATTTCAGCCAAATATGCCTCCAGTACGTCAAGTACGTGAATAATCACTTCGGTGGGATGTCACTGTGGTCTTCGGTGGATACAGCTCTCCAAGCACTAAGGATGAAGAACGCCGCAAGGAGCGTTTTTGGCAAACGTCAAAATCAAAGTGCGCTTCATCGCTCTTTTAACAAAACACCTCACAGGAGCTGGTATCAAGGTCGTTCAAGCCCCCGTTGACGCGGATACACTCATAGTGAAAACGGCTGTGCAAGCTGCAAACAACGGTGCGGCATCAGTTATCGTAGGCGAGGACACCGACCTTCTCGTCTTAATGGCTTCTACGTCCAACTCTGGAAGTAACGTCCGAATGTTAATACCAAGAAGAAAAAATGCAGAACCTCAGATCTTCAGCAGTGAGGAGCTGATCACCGCTCTTGGATATCTCCGTGTCTACCTTCAGTTTTTCCATGCAGCAACTGGATGCTATACCACTTTTGCTCCGTTCAGAAAAGGTAAAAAAGGATCCTTCAAGAAGCTCCAAGAAGATTCTTCTTTAAGGGAAAAGGTGTCGGTCTTTAACCAACCGAATGCTACACACGCGGCAGCAGGAGAATATTTCCTTCTCGCATTGTACGGCTGTGATATTCAAGGCAACCTAAACAACGCCAGGCATCGGATCTACCTGAGGACAGTTGCTAAGCAGTCCGTCAAAACAACATTTGACTTGGCTGCACTTTCACCTACATCCGCAGCGGCTAAACTACATTCGTACCGAGTTTACCACCAGGTAAGGACAGAGATCGGTAATTTCTTCTTGATTTTAAATCTGAGGTTTTAACTTGCTTCTTTTATGAACTCTAGGTTCAAGTGTGGATGGGTAATCGCCTGCCGGATAAAGAATGGGGATGGATGGTGCTTTAAGGTCAGTTGAAACCAATCCCGACTGAAGGTGAACCAGCAACGGAGCGTGTACTTCAAATTATATCCTGCAACTGCAAATCTGGCTGCGAAAGGAAATGCCTATGCAAAAGAAGTGGTCTCAGTTGCACAAGTATGTGTGGCTACTGCGCTGGATATTGATGCGCAAATCGCATGGACTTGGCGGACTCAGACATTGATGACGACCTCACACCTTTAGCTGCCATGTTGTCATAGAAACGGTAAAATACAACAACAAAGATAAAATGAAGCCCTTTCCTACTTTTTTATTTTTACTTTTGTTAATCAAAGCAATGCTTAGACTATTCGGTTAATAATCTATTTCAGGTCATGCATTCCGTCAAATGTTTCAGCAAACAAGTGAACACCCCGTCATTTCACCTAAAAAATTGTATTGCTTGTTGCGTTTTTGGTGTTGTTTTTGTAAATAATGTATATTGTGCCCACCTTCACTGTCTTTAATAGTTTGTACTCGTAATTTTCTTGATAAAATAAGATTTAAGTTAAGTAATGGCAATCATTTTAAGTCAAAACGCATGTTTTTGAACTTTTTTTACTTATGAAAACTTAATTTTTGTTTATTAAAAAAATGAACCATATTAAATAGTTTTAGCAGTCTAGACGATAAAAGTAGGGTAGTGAGGCCGGTTCTATCGCACTCATCTTATTTGTACCCGACTGTACATGTTAAAATAATGAATATATCTCGAACGCATGGTCCGATTTTGACAAATGAGGTGTCGTTGGACTCGAGCTGACGTCCTCTTTCCTATGGACCACTCGTTATATTTTTGAAAAAATGTTTTGAATTTTTTGTTTTCGAAAATAGGCGATAGTTTGAAAACCAAACAGGTTAGAACGTTGTGCCATGGCTCAAACGAATGGTCTTTATGATCTTTATTTTCTATAATAATACTTTTTTACTTATTATGTTTTTTTGAAAACACTCGAATTTTGAAAATCCTATATTTTGGAAACTAGGAACTTTACAAAACAAATGTTTGACGTAAATCAATGGTCCCTACCCCTTCTACCCCCAAAATAAACTTCAAGTCTCTAGAATGAAAACCTGTAGTAGTGTGGTAGTGACAGCTGTCTCACTTAGCAAGTGGTGAGCCCCTGCGACCTTGGAATGGAAGGAGTCATGCTAGGAGGGCGTGCTTGGATTCGTTTTTTCCCGTCTCGTTGCGCTCTTTACGGGAATGTCGGTGCCGAAAAGGTGAAATGCTGGAAACATGGGTTTTTCGGGGCAAAAACGTGATGTTGAAAATCCAATATTTTGGAAACTAGGAATTATACAAAAAAGTTTGTTTGACATTATTGATAGGTCCCTACCCCCTCTACCAAGAAAATAGATTTCAAGTCTCTAGGGCAAAAAACTAGGCATGTTTTTTTTTTTATATAAAGAGTGTAGACAGAGAGCCGGTAGCACTTGGCGCGTGTTTCAACGAGGATATGACTGACCATGGTGAATACAGGAAATGGCTATTTCGAGGGGGTGATGTATGGCCAAACGAGGGGTCGCTTTTCGATATTTTCTTATGACGAACAAATGAAGGTGAATATTTCGAAAAACCATTATGGTGATCTTTAAAATAGGTTAGTAAACACTGACCAGTAACCAAATAAAATTCATAATGCTATGATACGAATGAGACTAGCAGCCAGAATGAAAAAAAAAACAGAATATCTGCTCGAGAGGTCTGCCAGGAGCTTGGCTGGCTGGGTGACAGGATATGACATGTTATCGCGTTCCAGAAATGTGGCCAGAGCAGACAACATTGCTGTAAGATGATAACAGGTTGCAACCATCTGACAACTCTGTAAAAAGTGATAACGGCCAGCCATATTAGCAGACAGCGGTGGGCAGAGCCCCACGGAGTGGGTGAGGGGAAAGGAGGGAAACCTCTACACAACAGGAAATTACGTGACCACTGCAGAGTGGTGAGGGGGCGGGGCCAGAGAGCCGGGGGAGAGGTGAGGGGCGGAGTGGAGAACCCATGACAGCCAATAGCTGAACGAGTTGTATGTCAACATAGAGTAAAAGAGTGAGAGGCGGGTGTGGAGAGAGAAAGAGAAACATATATGGACATGCATGAAGCGTGGAGCGCCGTACACAGAGCTCTCGTACACACGATTCAATAAAATAAATACATACGGTAAATAAAAAAGTGCACAGGTTCACACAACATGTAATTTATTAATCCAAGAATTAAACGTAGAGTTAAACCCTAACCATTTGACATAGAGTTTATTTCCTTTTTGTTTCAACACTTTTTCCACAAGATAATGCTGAGGAAATGCTGTTTTCTGAAGTTCATGGAGATAAAATCTACCTTTTATGGGTTGATGGTTGAGGTCCTCGAGTAAATAGGTGCTTGGAGTGTCCAAGTTGACTTGACGAATTCGAAATAGTTCAGTCCCCCACTGAGGCGTGTAGCCCTTATTGAAGGCAGACTTAAATTTGCTCACACGAACAAAATCCCCAATGTTCAGTCGGCGACGTTTAGGATCGGCTGTTTTTATGGGGTTAAACAGTTTATCCAATCGCTGAATATTTTTGGTCACGAGGCGTGGCTTGGTCCCAATCGTTCTATGTTTGGTGTCATTGTAACGTGATACTAGCTCTGGTAACATGTCCAACCAGCGATACGTGCCCTGAGCGGTAAACGCTTTCCACATATGGGTTTTCAATGTTCGGTTGAACCGCTCGACCACACTGGCTTTGAGATTGCTGTACGTAGTGTAATGGTGAATATCCTTAGATTTGAGAAAACTGGAGAAATCCTTGTTGAAAAATTCTTTCCCCTGGTCAGTATGTAGCAGCTGAGGTTGACGTTTGGAGTGTTGAATAATATGTTGAAAGGCCTTGGTAACTAGTGGACCAGACTTGCGACGCACAGGTTCAACTAAGGTCATTTTGGAATAGACATCAATGACGGTCAACATATAGCGTACACCGTCGTTAACGCCAGCATAGGGTATCATTTCAACCAAGTCAGCCTGCCAAAGTTCATCCACACCTCGTGAAATCACCTTGAGTCGCGGATAGTAACGCCTAGCTGGGCGATGCAACTCGTGAGCAATACCCATTTTAATGGGTGAGGGCTTAAACAATAATTTTGGCATTTCGAAGTTCTTGTTCAATTTCTTGAATTTCCCAATCGTGACCGGTATGGCCAGCTTGACGTGAGGCATGCAACAACTGTAGCCGCTGGACGAGCTTATTGGGATTGTGCCAGTAGGTAACATCCACAAGGGGTTTTAATGGTCTAAATGTCACTCCCGAAGCGGACGCTTTACGACGAGTACTTTGACTGGTGGGAAACATTTTTGCAATGATGGTTTTATATTTTTGAGATATATTGGCATTCACTTGTTGCGTGGGATCATACTGTATCCAATAAAATGGATTTATATTTGTCAAGGTCCTCTGACGTATAATCATGGGAAGAGGGGGTCCGAGAAAAGAGCAGCTTTAACAGTCCTGGCGTTAATTTATAGTTGATATTTTAATGACAGCTTTAGTACGAGCAAATTTAATGGATGAATCACCAATTTTAAAACTATCATCCTCATAGCGAACACCATACGTGGTATCTGTGTTTCCAATAAATAGATCGGTGAAATAGGGTTCCAATGTTGATCCATAATATTTTATTAAAATGGTTTTCAGTTGTGCTTTATGTTGAGGGGTGGCCAAGAGTTGTGAAAACGGAGACGCTCTGGAAGGTCAAGGTGTTTCGACCATAGCCAAGGATTTCTCTTTTCTCAAAAACTCTGCAAGGGGTGCAGCCTTTTTTTTTTGAGGCGTAAACACTTGTTCCTCCTCATCCTCAACTTCACTAACACTAGTCAAATCTTCCTGTTCCTGTTCCTCTTCCTCTTCCTCTTCCTCTTCCTCAGGGTCCTCGTGCAGCGTCTGCGTGGCTTGTGAAACGGTGGGTAGCGTTTCAGATGGCTTGAAAGAGGGTTTCAACATGGCTTTTAGTGGAGGTGCTAAATGTTGTTGAATAAACAAAGCATGATTTGCACGTGATTGTTTCAATTGACGAAACTTTTGGGGAATAGTATTTTTGCTCTAATAATATGCTTTTTCAATTGACTCTCTGCTAATGCCATGGTGTCTTGACCAATGACTTGACGGGGAATGAGACAGGGCTTTAAATAGCAATAAAATGATCAAACCCTAAGCGATACCGTCCTTGGTTGAGTTCACTTTGTTTGTCAATCACTAAACAGTAGACTGGTACTACAGGTTGACGATGGATGTCTTTGGACGTGCGTTGATGGCCAAAGCTAGGCCTGTCCCCATACATGATCCTAAACAAGAAACAGATCATGCTAATAAACACTATGTGGATAGGTCAGTAGTGCCACGGACAAAACAGGGAGATTATGACTTTAAGGGAAAGCGGTTAACCCATGTAAAACATCAAGTGTCTACAGACGTTACTACGAAAAAGTATGTGGATTCGTGGATAACAAAGTTTTATGACACGTGGTTTAAATCCTAGTAATGGGCCAATGGAATCGGGGTGTGTTTTAAAGTCAATGTTGAATGTGGAGAAAATACTGCAGCGATGAGTGTTGGTATTGCCTACAAGTTCAAACTTGTGCGTTCCATCGAGAAATGACTTTAAACCATACTCATTGATCAACACCACATAAATGTGTTCATAAATGTCATCGATTGTGTATCCGCCAGAGTTCAAGGTGAGCACAGAATCATCATAGTAAAACTTGTTGTTCACATTTTCACGTATGTTGTATATTCGATTGTACGTTTCAAGAGAAACAAGTCCTAAACCATAGGGTTTTTCACTCAATTCGATAGGCGGGTAAAAGTCTAGGCTGACTTCAGGTCTCCAGTGGTGCTTTTCCATTCTGTGGCTGTCGATGGTATTAGTAATATAACATTAAGACTGATCAATAGAGATCAACAACTCATTGATCTAGATTCTACCACACCAGTGACTTACAAGTAGGTGCTAAAGCCACTATGAAATTTGTATATAAAGCAACAACACCGTCTAGGAATGGTGTTAGTTGTTTGCCACGTGAATACACGTTAACATCTCAAGACAAGCAGATTTTACAGTATTTCGGTTACCACGTCAACCCTCATAATGAATTCTATCCTAGAGATAGCGAACCGCATCGAGGAGCAACCAGGAGTGGTAAGAATTGATCTCCATTCCTATCAAGCTCAAACACCTGGTCTCAATAACAATGATGAAATTCAATTTGTTATCAACAACCAAGATATTTACACCCTACCACATGAAAGTGTCATTCAGATTGAAGGTCGGCTCACGAAAGCCAATGGCTCTACACCCACCACATCCAAGTTGGCCAACCATGGTTTGGCCTTTCTATTTTCTGAAGTGCGGTATGTCATTAACGATATCGTGGTGGATAGCACTCGAAATGTGGGCATTTCCAGTGTCATGAAACTATACCCCTCTTATAGTGAGGAAGAAGGTAAAACACTTTGCATGGCAGGTTGGTGTCCTGACTCGACCAATGACTGGATGGTACACACCGATGGCACCTTTACTGGATATTTACCTCTTAAACTGATTTTAGGCTTTGCCGAAGATCACCAACGCATTATGGTCAACGCAAGGCAAGTGCTTTACCTAATGAGAGACAGGAGTGATAATAATGCACTCAAGGGAGCCGACAATGCCCCCATTGATTCAAAAATTCAACTACAACGCTTGCTATGGAAAGTCCCCCATGTGACCCTTGAAGATAGCAAAAAACTGGACATACTCAAAATGGTAAAGAGAGATATGCCTCTACCCATGGAATTTAGAAGCTGGGCATTCCATGAGTATCTGCTATTGCCCACCACCAACACACACAGTTGGTCTGTAAAAACAGCTCGCTATACAGAGAGACCTCTCTACCTGATCGTGGGTTTTCAAACGAATCGCAAGTATCAACAAACCAAAGATGCCACGCAATTTGATCACCTGCAATTGAGAAATGCACGTCTTTTCCTCAACGGAGCCGTGTTTCCCTGTGAAGGACTGGATTTAGATTTTTCAAAAAATAAGTTTGGCCCTCTGTACGACTTGTTATATAAATTTCTATGGTCGTATTATCAAAAAGAGAACGGCCCCATGCTCCTACCCCAAGCGTTTAAGGCAAGAGCGCCACTGATTGTCTTTGACTGTTCATACCTGGAAGAGTCTGTCAAGCCATCCAATATTGACATTCGACTAGATTTTGAAACGCATGACAATGTACCAGCCAATACGACGGCCTACTGTTTGATTATTCATCACAGACAAGTCAACTATTATCCACTGTCCAACCAAGTGACGAGTGTATAAATAACAGGTCAACCCACGTCAAGCCGCTCAGTCATGTCTTGCTTTAAAGCCTCAAGAGACGTTACATTCATGAATTTAAACTCTGAGGAACAACGTTTCAAGACGTTTGCCACGTGGCCGGTGCCTTTCATAAACCCTCAAGCCTTGGCGGCCGCTGGATTCTACTATTTAAAAACAAGAGATGAAGTGAAATGTGCCTTTTGTCCCATCATCATAGACCAATGGCAGGAGGGCGATGAACCCATGCAGGAACATCAGCGCTGGTCACCCACCTGCCCCTACCTGTGCAGAATGGAAGTGGGAAATATACCCTGTCATTCAAGCTATCCCTCACTTGTGTCCCTGGGTAATGAAAAAAAAAACAAGTTACGATACATGTGGGCCGTATGGTATCCATGGTGCTTCGGTGAGCAGCTCACCATCAAAAACGCCTAGTTTAGAGACATTGGGACATCATCGGTGTTATGGACGTTACAAACACAAGAGACTATATTGTTGTATCAGTTGCTATCGTCCTTATCCCAAAATGAGAAAAGCCTGTAAGACGTGTTATGATAATAAAATGGTGTAATTCTTAAATTCTTATTTTTGCATGTCCCCCTGTCTACCCTAACCTCAATTTGAAACTAGCATGGCAGGTAAGTCCATGCCATGATCACACCTGATCGTCAGTCAGTCGTCAGTTGAACTTGGTCCAGGCAAGCTTCAACATGTTGCGCACACTCATTGTGGATTGCCAAGGGTTTAAAATTGGTGACAACAAATTTATATTTAAACAAGTGGCCATGATCGATTGTACCACGTTTTGGATATCGCAAGCTACGCATTTGCTATTTAAACCACCCCATGCTTTTGATTTGTTGTGTGAAAAAGACCGTAAACAAACCCAGTGGATTGAAAATCATAGGCAACTAGACTGGAATCAGGGAACCATTTCCTATAAATATTTGGACGTGGTCATGAAAGCACACTTGTCCTCGGCCAATGTGGTATTTGTGAAAGGTAATGAAAAACGTCAATGGTTGCAACCATTTTTGGCGTCTTACTGCCTCAGTGGGTGAAAGGATGGCAGCCCTGATTGTCATGAGTGCTATGAAAGGGAAGTTGATGATGCATGGACATAAACATTGAGGAGTGAGCAATTGGGATTTGTTTGTATTCTATTTTTCTTTTGTCAATTCACTATGACTATGAAATAAAAACAAAGGTTTGCCAGAGCACGATGGAGTTGGGCTGCCCCTCCCTGCAAACGCTCATGGATACTTGTTCCTGTGGCAACATTACCCATACAGCCCTATCGCATGCGTGGCATCTCTTTCATTGGTTAACCACCCATGCCTGCTGGGAGTTGTTGAACAAAATTATAACTCATGATTTACCTGTGAATGACGCCAGTGAGATTTCTACAAGCGACGTGTAAACATCTACAGCACGTGATACCATAGAGAAAGGCAATGCTACGGACAAAGCCATCGGCAAGTTCTTTGTGTGCAAAAAGAAACTAGACAGTTTTACCAAAGAGGAACTCTTGGCACTCCCCAAGTCGTTCATTTATTATGTGGCCGCCAACGCAGTGAAAGAAATCTGGCAACATGTACCAAAATCATGGACTCAAGACACTGTGTTGAGTGAATTGCAACCCTGTACGGATTACGATCACCATAAGCAAGTGGCCCTGGCAAAAATACCGTCTATGCGTCAGTGTGCGACTTGCCAGCTAGTGAAACTGTATCACGGTCATAAAAGTCCATGTAAAGACTTTGTTGAATCATTCCACGGGTGTCATGGCGAGAAAAATCAACAACAACAAACACAAACATCGTCCACAGAGGAGGAGGAAGACCAAACCTTTTTACCATCGATGGAAAAGGATATGCCAGACCTGTACTGGCAATGGCGTCATTGACAAAGTGATTCAATACCTACCTTTCGAAATCCATCTTCCAGGTTATCGTTTTTGCGGCCCTGGAACTCATCTTGAAAAACGTTTACAATGTGGTGATGTACCCATTAATCTTTTGGATCAAGCATGCAAGGAACATGACCTTTCTTATCGCCATAGTCATCCTGGTTTAAGACATGTGGCAGATAAATTGTTATTGAAGAATGCTAAACAACGTTTCTCATCCAGTGATGCCTCAGTGGGTGAAAGGATGGCAGCCCTGATTGTCATGAGTGCTATGAAAGGGAAGTTGATGATGCATGGACATAAACATTGAGGAGTGAGCAATTGGGATTTGTTTGTATTCTATTTTTCTTTTGTCAATTCACTATGACTATGAAATAAAAACAAAAGTTTGCCAGAGCACGATGTTTTGTTATTTTTAATTTTAAGAAATCGTGATGTTGATGGCTTATGTTTCATTTTACACATTTCACACATGATGAATTCACACACTGCTATTTGTCATTTTGCAATTTACAGTTTTAAAGAAAGTTCGTTTCAAGTTTTGCGTTTTTGATGATATGGATTTTTCCAGTTTGTTGATGACACATTTTAAACAATGTCCGTTTGAAGTTTTTGAATTTTCAAATTTCACACATGACCATTTCCAGTTTTTAAAAATGTCCGTTTTAGAGTTTTGCGGTTTTTTTTTGGTGATATGGAAACATGGAATTTCCATTTTGCTGTTTTCACATTTTTCCATTTGTAGTATGTCGAAAGTTGAGATTTGACAATGATGTTGATGCAAGTGCTTGACCTTGATAATGCTGCAATGTGTTTATGGGTGTTTGGAGAAACGTCGAGGTCTACGACTACTGCAGGTAAGACTGTTTTTACAAAAATAATGTCTATTGTCTGCCACATTTCAAAGAAAACAAAACTATTGAAAACGAAATGAGTATATAAGTGACCATTTACCCCTCCCCACCCACCCGCCCTACCTCACCGTGTTTGCTCTGGTCAACCATACACACGAGCTTTCTCTCTCTACTCATACATTCACACCTGTCTTTGGGAACAAACACAACCACTTTATTTATTCCCAAAAGCACATTCTCGACATGCACACTCATCCCAAAAGAACTTTTTTTTAGTTTACCATTTTACCATTTCAAAAAAAGAAAAAAAGCTACTAAAAATCTTACTTATTTCATATTTACAAAAAAACACAACTTTGTACAGCTTAAAAGAATCAAACTATTCACCAATCAAAAATTTAAAAAATAAGGTTGCATAGAACTTTTTTAAAGAGCAAAAGGTCCAAGTGGGTTGCCACTATTTACAAAATTTACTATTTACAATGACAGAAACCAATATTTACAAAATACTAAATCTACAAGTTACTTAAAGCTATATCCCATAAACGATTAAACAATGAAATCACACCTCCTCCTCCTTTCGATCATAACCCCAGGGCAGGCTGGTGAGCAGGTCATCAGCCCACACACGCTTGTTATCCATGGAGGCGAGGGTGCGTTTTCTCTGTTCCACAAGATACAAATGATTGTTGCTGGATTGTATCCTGCACTGTGTATGAGACATAGCTTTGCCAGTGCGTAAAACCGCTAGGTAATCGTCTACACGTAGCGATTTTTCCACTGCCCTACCTACGCCTTTTGCTCTTTTGGCTTCCTTATAGTCGAGTGTGCGATAAGCATACATTTTCGAAGCCAAACCTACGAATTCCATCATAATGGAATCGCCGCATTCATCTTTTAAAACGCCCATTTCCTTCTTGTTTTTTATGGGTAGCTGAAACACGTTGTCAGCGCTATAGCAAGAGGTGTCGAACCAGTTAATATGTTGCCTCATGACGTCATAGGGGTTGCAGTGGCGAATGTGGTAAATGAATGAGTCCGTGTCCATATACAAAAGAGAGACGTCCTCAATATGGCGTTTCGCAAACTCATAGTGGAATCGATACATGACCGATTTAGAAAAGTCTAAAATGACTTGACCCAAGTAAATGGGTTTATCCATGGTCACGCTGGTCTTACTCATTTCAATAGTAGCCAAATCCTCATTGATAATTTTGATCGATTTGAAATTCGGCTTGGCAATGTACCGCCGGGCACCCCACTGCCCCTCCCAGACATTCACCAATTTAATTTCACGGTATTTGCGGACATTCTCCATAGACTTGCCATAGATGCAGTTGTTCATTAATTTTAAAAAATTAATTCCAAACTGCAGTGTTGCCATTTGTCGGTGCTCTGTGTTGAGTTGCATGTATGGCTTGAGCCATGCTTTTTGAGCAAAAGAAATACCCCTGTGGATTTTCTTCAACACCAAGCCTTGGGCGAGGCATTGCACCAACATTTGGATATGTAGCACATACCGTTTTTTGTTGTAAAGCGTGCCCATGAGTTTTTCAGTTTTCACTTTACTGTCAGGGGGAACCATTTGCTCAAGGCAGAATGGGAAATCGGCATGTTCATCATACAAGGATGATGGATATTCAATATCCACTTCTAGCACATATCCACGGCCTGTTTCTTGGCTAGCCATGTTCACATCAAATTCTGACACTTGTTTGTCTGTCAGCCAAGCAAACTTCCCATAGGACAAAGGCTGACTCATTGCGTAACCGTACAAATTATTCACTTCATAGTACATTAAGTACGATTCTGGTCTGTCTGGTGAATAATCAGGCATGTAGACATTGTTCGCTTCGGCATGGCGTTGGTTAAGCGACACAAAGCCGCCTCGAATGCCCTTTTCAAAAAATAGAACCATGTCTACGTCAGTGAGTAAATCCATTTCCACTTGAGTGTATTTCAAAGCGGCATCAAACGAGAGCCCAGGACTCGTATAATAGTGAGCCGGGTCAAGACCGTAAATGTGTTGACACAACTCACGAAATTTTTCAAACACATCAGTGAGCAGCAATACATCCAGTTTTAGGTAATGCAATGCATATTCACTTAGCGTCTTCATGCCAAACACTCGCCAAACGTGACATACATGTGCATAGTCTTCATCGGAAACGGCACTGCGTGTTAGTTTCGAGTAAAATTTCTCTTGTGGTGGGAGTTTTCATTGCTTTAACACGTCCCAGCTGTTGCAGAAATCATACGGAAATATACCTTTCCGAATGCACAATTGAAATTGCTCAGGATCATTAAAATGCATTCTAGTATTTTTTAATTCCGCTTCATTCAAGCCATTCACAAGGCTGTCTAGCGAGGATGCCATAAACTTAAAGGAATCCAAAAATCGAATGCTAATGTCGCGCAACCTCCATGTCAGGGCTGTAAAACGCTCATGGTTTTGGGGAATAATGGTAAACGAGCCCTTGTTGACATGGCCCAATTCACGAATCAAAAACTGAATGTCATAATTCGCCAGATTGTGGAAAAAGACACTGATGAAACGAGGAGCTGGAAAGTTCAAGTTGCATTTACTATGCGCAGCTCCACGAAACTCCCCTGTAAAGTGCGAGTGATCACGAACGGTGTCTTCAGCACTGATCAGTGGCTTTTCACAAATATGGCATGTCGTGGCATGCTCATACTGCTGCTGCTGTTCTGGAGATAGGCTCATGGGTACTGGGTGGTCCAGTAATTTCTGTACATCGTGAGCCAACTTGACAAGTTCATCCAAGAACCATTTGGCACAATCTGGCCCCTGACGGTATTTGTAAACGGATTGCGTGGGGTCATAGGCACACACCACATTAAATCCTATGGCAAAGGGTTCATGTTTTTGAATGGGTGTGGTTGAGCTTATGGTGGGATCTGATTCACATCCCGCCATGGGTGTAGTGAGAGCTTCGAAATCTGCATATACCACATAGGGGACAGTGTCACGCTTGTGAATGTCCTTAAACTTTTACACAGTCTTGTCCCCTTGTGGCAATATCAGTCTCACCGCTTCCTGAGAAACGCAATCTACCCTATGACGTTCCAAAAGCGTAGGGGTCTTAAAATATTGCAAGCAACGGTCACAAATATGTTTATTATGTTGATCTTTGGACATTTGACTGCTTAGCAATCTACTCAGGCTTTTAATGAGGCAATAGTGATTCACTTCTCCGTAAGACAGATATAAAAAGATGAATGTGGTGTCGTTTCGGTTCTTTTGTGGCATAAAGAGGACCCACAATCTCATCACCATCAAGGCCATACACCATGAACGAAAAGTCCTGGTTGTCTTGTTCAAACCTATGGATCTCGGTTAAGTCCATAGGGAACGATACTCGAGTTAAATTTAAAGTTTGTTTTAATTCTTCAAACTTGGCCTTGTACTTTCCTGGTCGACAACTGTCACGTTGTGCTGGTTGCAAAAACGCAGCCACAGACCACAGAAAGCAATCATCATCAACATTTTCAATATTCACCACAGCCTTTTTCGAAGCTATTGCTGGTGGTGTTTCAATAAAGCTAGACCCAGCATTCAACGGGTTGAATTGACGAATGTTGATTTGCAAATGATGAATTTTGTCTAACGCTAAACCACTGGGTCCTTGTTGCAGTTTATCAAATTTTGATAGCAAGGCATTTATCACGTTGGATTGATACCACTCGTTCAGATTATCGGCAATCAAAAGCTCTTTCATTTTACTTTCAATATAAAATGTTTTTTTATGCTCACCGTCCTTGTTATTATAGATGAAATCGTACACGAGTTGTGTATTGACCTTTAAAGCCGTATGCAAACTTTGCGCTGTACAAATTTGTTCTTTAAAAATTTCGAAACATGATTCCACAAATTCTCTTGGGATTAAACTCTCCCTAACATTGACCACGTGGCCAGAGCAAACGCGTGACTTGAAACAAGACTCGAGAGGCTCCCAAGTTAATGTATCAGTAGCAGTGGAAAAAGACATGTTTTTTATAAAAGAAACAATCTCACCACAGTTTTCAGCCGTAGACTGCCTGGTAAGCAATAGCTCCAAACACACACGTTCTCGGTTTTTTCAGCAGTGGTCAAGCGTTTTCCAACACACACTAAAAAGAATTAAAATAAACCGCCATGAGTATATCCATTCCAAATAGCATTTATCATAAACAAAAATAAATCAAATTAAATCAAACACGTTATATATATAATTTTAAAAAAATCGTACGTGGATTTTGTAAAAAACTTGTTTTTTCTGCCTTGTCTTGTAGGTTTCTGTGAAATGGTTTGCCTCTCTCTGTCTCTCTCTTGTCCACAACAACAGGTATATAGGTTATCTAAAACAAACAAAATAAAAAACAGTCCATAAATCAAATGGTAAACCAATAATCATTTAAACATTCATTAGCATTAAAATAAACTAAACAGTGTTAATCTCGCACTTACCTCAAATATATAATGTATCCAATATAGTCACCAACTGCGGTTGAGCACACGAATGCAATCACTTTTATACGCAGACGACGCAGCTTATGTTTACACTGCAAAGCTTAGAACAGTAATGACTGACTGTGTATCATAACATGATCAACACTCTAATACCCCCTACCCTCCTCTCCTCGCCCAGCCCTTCGCCCTGTGTCCCTCTTACCATAGCTGTTAACATTGCTCTTGCCTTGCAATTGGCTATGGCAATGGTAGGGGGAGGAGTCATACTCGCTTACTGCATTATTTCTCTGACGTCGTTGCGATATTTTACGACCTTGAACTCACCTCTACGTCACTGTACTTTTCCATTGGCCTGTTGTCTGCTCTGGCCACATTCCTGAAACGCGATAACATGTCACATCCTGTCACCCAGCCAGCCAAGCTTCTGGCAGGCTTCTCGAGCAGATATTCTGTTTTTTTTTCCATTCTGGCTGCTAGTCTCATTCGTCTCATAGCATTATGAATTTTATTTGGTTACTGGTCAGTGTTTACTAACCTATTTTAAAGATCACCATAATGGTTTTTCGAAATATTCACCTTCATTGGCTCGTCATAAGAAAATATCGAAAAGCGACCCCTCGTTTGACCATACATCGCCCCCTCGAAATAGTCATTTCCTGTATTCACCATGGTCAGCCATAGCCTCGTTGAAACACGCGCCAAGCGCTACCGGCTCTCTGTCTACACTCTTTATAAAAAAAATAACTTGCCTAGTTTTTTGCCCTAGAGACTTGAAATCTATTTTCTTGGTAGAGGGGGTAGGGACCTATCAATAATGTCAAACAAACTTTTTTGTATAATTCCTAGTTTCCAAAATATTGGATTTTCAAAATTTCAGTGTTTTCAAAAAATGTAAATTTTTTTTTTATTATAAAAATATAAAGAAAATAAAGGCCATTCGTTTCAACTATGGCACAACGTTCTATCAGGTTTCGTTTTCAAACCATCGCCTACGTTCAAAAACAAACATTTTCAAAAAAAAAAATTATACAGTGTCCATAGCAAAGAGAACGTCAGCCCGAGTCATTGGACCCCTCGTACACGCCTCTAGCATGATTGGTTCGCGAGATATAGCAAAAAGTCTAAAATCACGTTTTTGCCCCGAAAAACCCATGTTTCCAGCATTTCACCTTTTCGGCACCGACATTCCCGTAAAGAGCGCAACGAGACGAAAAAAACGAATCGAAGCACGCCCTCCTAGCATGACTCCTTCCATTCCAAGGTCGCAGGGGCTCACCAGTTGCTAAGTGAGACAGCTCTGTCACTACCACACTACTACAGGTTATCATTCTAGAGACTTGCAATTTATTTTGGGGTTAGAGGGGGTGGTAGGGACCATTGATTTACGTCAAACAATTTTTTTGTAGAGTTCCTAGATTCCAAAATATAGGATTTTCAAAATTCGAGTGTTTTCAAAAAACATAAAAAGTAAAAAAGTTTTATTATCGAAAATAAAGGTCATAAAGACCATTCGTTTGAGCCATGGCACAACGTTCTATCCTGTTTGGTTTTCAAACTATCGCCTATTTTCGAAAACAAAAAATTCAAAACATTTTTTCAAAAATATAACGAGCGGTCCATAGGAAAGAGGACGTCAGCTCGAGTCCAACGACACCTCATTTGTCAAAATCGGACCATGCGTTCGAGAGATATTCATTATTTTAACATGTACAGTCGGGTACAAATAAAATGAGTGCGTTAGAACCGGCCTCACTACCCTACTGATAAAGTGCCGAAAGTTAATTAATTTGACGCAAAAACGAACGCAATCGGACTGTCCGTTCGGTCGCTATACGGAAAACTGGAAAAATCCAATATGGCGGCTGTTTTTTTCAAGATGGCGGATTTTCCCCAACTCTGATTTTTTGGGACTTTTGGAATTTTCATTAGGACATCATCCTCGACATTTCCAGCAAGTTTTTGCTTGTTATTTCAAATGTCTGGGTTAATGTCTAATATAACTGGACTAAAACTTCAATCGCATGATTAGGATACAAGAAGTAAAAACGAGATTTTAAAATTTCGCACAGCTGCCATCTTGTGGTTATGGAAACAATTGAAATTAATTAGATGCTAGTGGATTAACATTTGTATAAGGATTTACTGTACCAAGTGTCACTGCACTCGGATGGTTAAATTGCGAGAAACGTTCATGTGAATATTTATACTTCGCGTCGCCGCCATGTTAGATTTGTGATCACCAGGTTATTGAAAGCCTTATGGGTGAATTTATGTTCATGGCCCCTGTGAACATAAAAAATTCAGTTTGATTGCTGTAATAGATTCGTGGATATTGAGAACCGTCTAAATATTTCGGATGGTCGCCATGTTGGATTGTTATATGTACAGGCCATAGTCATGTACCACTAAAGGAAAGTTATTGCGTAGGTTCTTTATTCAAACTTTCACTTCGATCGCATGATTACGACACAAGAAATAAAAACTTAATTTTAAAATTCGCACAGCCTCCATCTTGAGGTTATGTAAAATATTGAACTAAATTAGATACCAGTGCATTACAATGTGTATAAACATTTCCTGTACCAAGTTTCATATTTTTGGATGATTAAATCGCGAGAAAAGTCTATTTAAAACTTTCAACTTCGCTTGGCCGCCATGTTCGTTTTGTAGTTAACCGGTTTTTGAAAGTCTCATATATGAACTTCCAGCAGTACTCTTTATCTCCGTACAAAATTTCAGGGTGATACCGGTAATAGTTTCAGAGATATAGAATACCGGTGAAATATTTTGCACAGCCGCCATCTTGAGGTTATGTAGTTAGTTAGTTAGTTAGTTAGTTATTGTTGTTTTAAGGGGAGGAACTACGAGGTCATCTGCCCCTAATGGTTATGTAGCAAACGAACGAAGTTAGATGTCGGTGCATTACAATGTGTATATACATATTGTACCAAGGTTCATTGCGTTTGGTTGATTAAATCGCGAGAAACGTCCTTTTAAAAGTCACAACTTTGCTTGGCCACGATGTTGGTTTTGTAGTTACCAGTTTTTCAAAAGTCACAAAGTTGAACATCTAGTAGTTCCCTTTATCACCGTACAAAATTCCAGGGTGATATCGGTAATAGTTTCGGAGATATTCAATGCAGGTGAAATATTTCGCACAGCCACCATGTTGGATTGGTAAGGCGTAACAAAATTTGAAGGGCACGGTCGGGGTCATCCGGAATAGTGCTATGAACTTACCGAGTTTCATTGAAATCTCTCTAGCCGTTTAGAAGTCATTAGGGGGGACACACAAACGCACACACAGACAGACACACGGACAAAAGGTGATCTCATACGCCTATTTTTTCATAAATGAAAATAGGCTAATAACAGTACCAGTAGAAGGATGTTCCAGGTTCTAAAATGTTGTCTTGCCTCAATCTTGTGCCTAAAAGTTCACTTTTTTGTGAGACCCAAGTCGCGTATCAAATCATTTAGGACGTGGTTTGTCATCATCTAAGTCTGGGGACAAATATAGGACTTCTGAACTCGAAGTACTGCTACTACACTCTGTAAATGCCTTACCTGTAGATGATGTTGGACTGGGAATAGCTAGTCCATGAGCTACACGCGTTATTGCTGAACATAGGTTTGGGTATATAATGGCGATATTCTAGAGAGACAAAAACAAGTCATTAGTTTTAAGTGTTTGTTAGACTCTAAATATTGCATCATCATGACCAGAAATTGCGTAATCCTGATGACGTCATGGGATGACGTCATGGGTCCTTAGAGCGAGCACGTGGTCCAGGAGCGAGCATGTGCAGTGCACGTGTTAGCGTGGGAAGAGGTTGACCCTTTGGCTTGTTTGTGCGATGGTGATAAAAAGTTAATGGGTGTTGACGTCATGGAGGATGTTTATTAGGATGCTAACTGTCATCTGACACCCATGCGAGTGTGAGCACCAAAACAAAAGGTTATTCGCGGGTAGTGGGGTAGTGTATGTTCTCTTGCAAGTCGCGTGTGTGCTTGAATACGTATGGCTATGTTGGGAAATGTTTGGTGGCGGGCGAGGACTAGGGTTGAGTGAGGGTTCGTTTAAATGCTATTTTTCCCGCTCTATTTGATGGTGAGGTAATTTTTTAAAATGGGTGGAATTTGGAAACGCAATTTGAGGTAAACGTGCTTTTTTGACAATTTGGCGAATTTAATGAGCTTGTAAGGCTAGAACGATGCATATAGGGTGTCGTAGGACTTGTGGTGAACCACCCCTTGCTATGGACGGGAGTATATCCACCCCAAAATAAATCTACCCTTACCCGGAGGTTAAGTAGTGGTTATTTTTGTATGCATGCGCACTTGAGGGCTTTTGTAAGAGACCGGAATTTTTAAAAGATTCTTTATAGATGAGGCTTTTTAAAAAATTTATTAAAAAAACAAAAAACTAATAGGTCATTCGATTTTTAGTATCTCGCTAACCAATAATGCGATGTAAACATATGGGGTGTCATAGGACTCGTAGTGAATTCTCCTTTTGTATGAATGAGGTATGTCAACCCCCAAAATAAAAACTACCCTTACCTGGGGTGAAAGAGCAATTTTTGTATGTATGCACACCGGTGGCTTTTGTCAAAAGGGTCTAACTACACATTTGTTAATATTTTCTGAACCCAGGATGGGATTTTCCCATAGGCAGTATCCTAGCACTTGGGGTGACACCTCGTTTTTGAAAGTATCATTCATTTATTTTCTTGTCAAAAGGGCCTAACTACACTTTTGTTAATATCTCGTGAACCAATCATGCTAGGGACTTGTATGAGGGGTCCTAGCACTTGGGGCGACGTCCCCCTTTATGGGGTGAAACTACCCCCCCCAAAATTGAAAACTCAATATCTTGGAAACTATGAACCCTAAAATTAGGCGTTATAGCTTTAAAAATAGGTGATGACATAGGCTTTTACCTGGATTGGTCATTTCACCCCTAAAACAGTAAATAGTCATGTTATGGGGGAAAAACGTGTTAAACACCTAAAAATGATAAATGAAACTAAGATCTTTTGTTTTTGATGAAAAATAGCAGGGGGGTGAAAACTACCCCCAAATTGAAAAATCGATACCTTGGAAACTAAGAACCGTAAAATTATGTGTAATAGCTTAAAAAATTCGTTGTGACATAGGCTTTTACCCGGATAGATGATGTCACCCCTAAAACAGTAAATAGTGATTTTACAGTGGGGAAAAAGGTTTTAAACGGGTAAAAATGATAATTGAACCTAAGATCTTTTGTTTTTGATGAAAAATAGCAGGGGGGTGAAAACTACCCCAAAATTGAAAAATCGATACCTTGGAAACTAAGAACCGTAAAATTATGTGTAATAGCTTAAAAAATTCGTTGTGACATAGGCTTTTACCCGGATAGATGATGTCACCCCTAAAACAGTAAATAGTGATTTTACAGTGGGGAAAAAGGTTTTAAACGGGTAAAAATGATAATTGAACCTAAGATCTTTTGTTTTTGATGAAAAATAGCAGGGGGGTGAAAACTACCCCAAAATTGAAAAATCGATACCTTGGAAACTAAGAACCGTAAAATTATGTGTAATAGCTTAAAAAATTCGTTGTGACATAGGCTTTTACCCGGATAGATGATGTCACCCCTAAAACAGTAAATAGTGATTTTACAGTGGGGAAAAAGGTTTTAAACGGGTAAAAATGATAATTGAACCTAAGATCTTTTGTTTTTGATGAAAAATAGCAGGGGGGTGAAAACTACCCCAAAATTGAAAAATCGATACCTTGGAAACTAAGAACCGTAAAATTATGTGTAATAGCTTAAAAAATTCGTTGTGACATAGGCTTTTACCCGGATAGATGATGTCACCCCTAAAACAGTAAATAGTGATTTTACAGTGGGGAAAAAGGTCTTAAACGGGTAAAAATGATAATTGAACCTAAGATCTTTTGTTTTTGATGAAAAATAGCAGGGGGGGTGAAAACTACCCCGTATATGAAAGGAGTGTAGACTTATTGATGTTGCAGATTGGAAACAGTGAAAGTTATCACTTTTGTTTAATTAGAAATCTTGCTCGCCTTGTGCGTTCAAGCATCACTAGCACTCAGAGAAGGATTTATATATGTAGACGTTGTTTGTCATATTATCTTCTTGAGGATGAGTTAAATGTTCACTTTGCAGACTGTAAACAGTTTCCTGTTGCAAAAAGCATAATGCCGACTGATGAACAAAGATTTGTTAATTTTACAGAATTCCGAGTTAAAGATACAGTTCCATTTATAATATATGCAGACACTGAATGCGTTTTGTCTCCAATTTCCTCCTGTTTTCCAAATAGTGACATTCATAACTCTACTTTAACACATAAACATATTCCTTACAGCATTTCTTTATACCTTCATTGTAATTTCGATAGTGAATTGTGCAGTTTCAAGCTCTTTAGGGGAAATAATTGCATTGAATTGTTTGTAAAGGAACTTTATAGTATTGTGGATAAACTTCAAACATATTACTTATCGGTTAAGCCAATGTTAAAGATGACCGAAAATGAAGAAAGATTATTTTTGTCAAGTAAAATGTGTCACATTTGCGAGAAACCGATTGCAGTTAATGAACTCAAAGTACGCGATCATTGTCACTTAACTGGAAAATATAGAGGAAGCGCACACAATAGTTGTAATTTAAATTACAAAGTAACAAAGGTTTTGCCTATAGCATTTCATAATCTAACCGCCTATGATGGACATTTTATAATTAAAGAAATTTGCGAGAAACGTGATGGAGAGGTGTTACATAATCCTGGTCATATAAAATTGTTAGCGATGAATATGGAACGTTACAAAGGGTTTACAAAGTATGTACGGGCTAAGAATGGATTCATTCAGTTAAGATTTTTCGATACATATAATTTCTTGTCCTGTTCACTAGATCAATGTTCATCTTCGTTAAGCGAAGATTCAAAGCAAATAACACAACGTTATTTTAATGATGATGCACAGTTTCGACTTACTGCGAGAAAAGGTGTGTTTCCCTATGAATACGTCACGAGTATGGATGTTCTTAACGAAACTAAATTACCTGAAATATCCAAGTTTTATAGCAGCCTTAATGATCAAACAATATCGAATGAAGAGTATGAGTTTGCTCAATCGGTGTGGGAAACGTTTTCCTGTCAAACATTAGGAGAATACGCAGATTTGTATTTAAAAGTTGACACACTTCTTTTGGCGGATGTCTTTGAAAATTTTAGATCGAATGGCATGGAAACTTATGGCATTGATGCAGCTCATTTTTACACTGCTCCATCTATGTCTTGGTGTGCTATGAAAAAGATAACCAACGTTCAACTTGAATTGCTTCAAGATATTGATATGTTACACTTTTTTGAACGATCTATTCGAGGAGGAAATGTTCAGTGTATAACACGACATGCGATTGCTAATAATAAGTATATGAAAACTTATGATGAGAAAAAGCAAGAGTCCTACATAATGTACTTTGACGTTAATAATTTGTATGGATATGCGATGATGGAATATCTTCCAACGGGTGGCTTTAAATGGATTGCAAATGTTGAAGGCTTTGATGTTTTAACTATTGATGATACTTCAGAAATTGGATATATTTTGGAAGTAGATTTGACTTATCCTCAAGAGTTACATGACAAACATTCAGATTACCCTCTATGTCCAGAAAAGTTGACAAAGCTAATGGCTACCCTAGATAATAAAGAACGTTATGTTTTGCATTATAGATTGTTAAAGCAATGTATTCAACTAGGAATGAAATTAGATCGTATTCACAGAATAATTGAATTCAATCAGAGCCAATGGCTAAAACCATATATTGATGTGAACACAGAGAAACGAAAACAAGCCAAAAATGATTTTGAAAAGAATTTTTATAAATTGATGAATAATGCAATTTTTGGTCGTTCACTGATGAATGTGAGGAAGTTAAGGGACATCAAATGGGTCACCAAATGGCATGGAGCTCGTGGTGGTAGGTCTTTAATAGCTAAGGCTAATTTTAAACATAGAATTATATTCGATGAACAATGTATGGTCATCGAGATGAGTAGACTAAAGATTTTTCACAATCAACCAGTATATGTTGGTGCATCTATATTAGATTTGTCTAAATGTAAAATGAATGACTTTCATTACAATGTTATTTTAGCAAATCCTGAATCAAATGTGAGGTTGTTATACACAGACACCGATAGTTTTATGTATATATTCTATTATGATATTTATGAGTTCATGAAACAACATTCAAATTTGTTTGATACTGGAAACTATGAAACAAACAATCCTTTTGGCATTGTGAGACAAAATAAAGGTGAAATTGGTTTAATGAAAGATGAAAATGCTGGAAGGATTGTTGAAGAATTTGTGGGGTTACGACCCAAAATGTATGCAATAAAATTGTGTGATGAAATGAATAGCTTGTGTAAGGCTAAAGGCATTAAGAAGAGTGTGAGTAAAAGTAAGAATATTGATGAGTATCGAAAGTGTCTTTATAACAGAGAAAAAGTCAACAAAGTTCAAGTTTGTATAATTTCAAAATCTCATTCTGTATTTACTGTTCGGCAAAATAAGTTGGCAATTTCATCAAACGAAGATAAAAGACACATAACTGAAAACGGAATTGATACTTTACCGTTTGGTCATTTTTCTCTGAAAAATGATTAGAAACAAATTGAGATTAAAGCAGTTCATCTCACTTACTTTATTTCTTTCACACACACACTTTTATGCTGGTAATAATACTAATTTTTGTGTGTTCCTTTGCTTATGAAATCCTAGACTAGGAGTTCCACATTCGACATGATAGCGGAGTTTCATCTCCCATAAACTCGTCTCTGAGGTGGGTGCCAGAAAAGGCATCCAGCTGTAAAAACCACACCCTCACATAGACTTTCATAACTTCTTACGTTGAGGTTCATAACACTACGTTGATTGATTTATCGGTTTCCTTTTCACAATTCCTGTCTATACATTCCTCTTGAAGGTTGCAAGATGCTTGCAAGGTTCCTAAAATGCAATTAAATTTAATAAATACCTTAAGATGGTTTGATTTGTTTAATGATATGGTGTTAATAGTATTTTTAGGTTTTGACTGGCTTTGCATTAAGAATTGACTAACCAAACATGAGTTACCTATCAGGGAAACATTTTGGCCACTATGTTGGCTATTGACCAGTGAGTTTAGCTGTTTATCATTTTTTTAAATCATAAACAACAGAGGGTTAAACGTATAGATAAACCGTGTGACCATGTTTGTTAAACAAGACATTATACCAGAGACAATTAGAATACTTATGTAGAGTTTACCAAAAATAATGTTGTGTAACAGTAAATGCTAGTCAACAGTTATACACTTCTAAAAAAAATCATCATACAATACCTGAGAGCTCTTCTAAAATTATTGATGTGTAACATGATTCCACTAACTTGCTATGTATTTTTTGGCTTGGGGGTGATTTTCAAGAAATGCAAATGGAACTGAAATGCAATACAAACAATGAGCGTGCCTGGTGGCTGAGATTGATACCACGACGTACTGTCGGTTATGTAGCTATGTGGAATGTATATCAAATATGGTTTACTTCAAGGTCTGGAGATCCCTACAATTCCTACAATAAATGATCTTGAAATGGTCATCCTATGGTGTGAAAATATTTATTAGGTATATATATATTTACTGAAAACAATTATGATTTATTAAATGTTTATATGTTTACAGTATTGTTATTTAATGTAAGCACTTGAGGCACTACCGACCAATGGGAAGCAAAAAGTGGGAGCATATATGGGATGAAATGTGGGAGCAAAGCAAATATAAAAAGTGGGAGCAAATATGCTAACTTGAATTGTGTATATACTTTACTTTCAACTATCTTGAATTGTGTATATACTTTTGCCGGCATATTTGTTGACATATTTGTTAGCATATTTGCTCCCACTTTTTATATTTGCTTTGCTCCCACATTTCATCCCATATATGCTCCCACTTTTTGCTTCCCATTGGTCGGTAGTGCCTCAAGTGCTTACATTAAATAACAATACTGTAAACATATAAACATTTAATAAATCATAATTGTTTTCAGTAAATATATATATACCTAATAAATATTTTCACACCATAGGATGACCATTTCAAGATCATTTATTGTAGGAATTGTAGGGATCTCCAGACCTTGAAGTAAACCATATTTGATATACATTCCACATAGCTACATAACCGACAGTACGTCGTGGTATCAATCTCAGCCACCAGGCACGCTCATTGTTTGTATTGCATTTCAGTTCCATTTGCATTTCTTGAAAATCACCCCCAAGTCAAAAAATACATAGCAAGTTAGTGGAATCATGTTACACATCAATAATTTTAGAAGAGCTCTCAGGTATTGTATGATGATTTTTTTTAGAAGTGTATAACTGTTGACTAGCATTTACTGTTACACAACATTATTTTTGGTAAACTCTACATAAGTATTCTAATTGTCTCTGGTATAATGTCTTGTTTAACAAACATGGTCACACGGTTTATCTATACGTTTAACCCTCTGTTGTTTATGATTTAAAAAAATGATAAACAGCTAAACTCACTGGTCAATAGCCAACATAGTGGCCAAAATGTTTCCCTGATAGGTAACTCATGTTTGGTTAGTCAATTCTTAATGCAAAGCCAGTCAAAACCTAAAAATACTATTAACACCATATCATTAAACAAATCAAACCATCTTAAGGTATTTATTAAATTTAATTGCATTTTAGGAACCTTGCAAGCATCTTGCAACCTTCAAGAGGAATGTATAGACAGGAATTGTGAAAAGGAAACCGATAAATCAATCAACGTAGTGTTATGAACCTCAACGTAAGAAGTTATGAAAGTCTATGTGAGGGTGTGGTTTTTACAGCTGGATGCCTTTTCTGGCACCCACCTCAGAGACGAGTTTATGGGAGATGAAACTCCGCTATCATGTCGAATGTGGAACTCCTAGTCTAGGATTTCATAAGCAAAGGAACACACAAAAATTAGTATTATTACCAGCATAAAAGTGTGTGTGTGAAAGAAATAAAGTAAGTGAGATGAACTGCTTTAATCTCAATTTGTTTCTAATCATTTTTCAGAGAAAAATGACCAAACGGTAAAGTATCAATTCCGTTTTCAGTTATGTGTCTTTTATCTTCGTTTGATGAAATTGCCAACTTATTTTGCCGAACAGTAAATACAGAATGAGATTTTGAAATTATACAAACTTGAACTTTGTTGACTTTTTCTCTGTTATAAAGACACTTTCGATACTCATCAATATTCTTACTTTTACTCACACTCTTCTTAATGCCTTTAGCCTTACACAAGCTATTCATTTCATCACACAATTTTATTGCATACATTTTGGGTCATAACCCCACAAATTCTTCAACAATCCTTCCAGCATTTTCATCTTTCATTAAACCAATTTCACCTTTATTTTGTCTCACAATGCCAAAAGGATTGTTTGTTTCATAGTTTCCAGTATCAAACAAATTTGAATGTTGTTTCATGAACTCATAAATATCATAATAGAATATATACATAAAACTATCGGTGTCTGTGTATAACAACCTCACATTTGATTCAGGATTTGCTAAAATAACATTGTAATGAAAGTCATTCATTTTACATTTAGACAAATCTAATATAGATGCACCAACATATACTGGTTGATTGTGAAAAATCTTTAGTCTACTCATCTCGATGACCATACATTGTTCATCGAATATAATTCTATGTTTAAAATTAGCCTTAGCTATTAAAGACCTACCACCACGAGCTCCATGCCATTTGGTGACCCATTTGATGTCCCTTAACTTCCTCACATTCATCAGTGAACGACCAAAAATTGCATTATTCATCAATTTATAAAAATTCTTTTCAAAATCATTTTTGGCTTGTTTTCGTTCCTCTGTGTTCACATCAATATATGGTTTTAGCCATTGGCTCTGATTGAATTCAATTATTCTGTGAATACGATCTAATTTCATTCCTAGTTGAATACATTGCTTTAACAATCTATAATGCAAAACATAACGTTCTTTATTATCTAGGGTAGCCATTAGCTTTGTCAACTTTTCTGGACATAGAGGGTAATCTGAATGTTTGTCATGTAACTCTTGAGGATAAGTCAAATCTACTTCCAAAATATATCCAATTTCTGAAGTATCATCAATAGTTAAAACATCAAAGCCTTCAACATTTGCAATCCATTTAAAGCCACCCGTTGGAAGATATTCCATCATCGCATATCCATACAAATTATTAACGTCAAAGTACATTATGTAGGACTCTTGCTTTTTCTCATCATAAGTTTTCATATACTTATTATTAGCAATCGCATGTCGTGTTATACACTGAACATTTCCTCCTCGAATAGATCGTTCAAAAAAGTGTAACATATCAATATCTTGAAGCAATTCAAGTTGAACGTTGGTTATCTTTTTCATAGCACACCAAGACATAGATGGAGCAGTGTAAAAATGAGCTGCATCAATGCCATAAGTTTCCATGCCATTCGATCTAAAATTTTCAAAGACATCCGCCAAAAGAAGTGTGTCAACTTTTAAATACAAATCTGCGTATTCTCCTAATGTTTGACAGGAAAACGTTTCCCACACCGATTGAGCAAACTCATACTCTTCATTCGATATTGTTTGATCATTAAGGCTGCTATAAAACTTGGATATTTCAGGTAATTTAGTTTCGTTAAGAACATCCATACTCGTGACGTATTCATAGGGAAACACACCTTTTCTCGCAGTAAGTCGAAACTGTGCATCATCATTAAAATAACGTTGTGTTATTTGCTTTGAATCTTCGCTTAACGAAGATGAACATTGATCTAGTGAACAGGACAAGAAATTATATGTATCGAAAAATCTTAACTGAATGAATCCATTCTTAGCCCGTACATACTTTGTAAACCCTTTGTAACGTTCCATATTCATCGCTAACAATTTTATATGACCAGGATTATGTAACACCTCTCCATCACGTTTCTCGCAAATTTCTTTAATTATAAAATGTCCATCATAGGCGGTTAGATTATGAAATGCTATAGGCAAAACCTTTGTTACTTTGTAATTTAAATTACAACTATTGTGTGCGCTTCCTCTATATTTTCCAGTTAAGTGACAATGATCGCGTACTTTGAGTTCATTAACTGCAATCGGTTTCTCGCAAATGTGACACATTTTACTTGACAAAAATAATCTTTCTTCATTTTCGGTCATCTTTAACATTGGCTTAACCGATAAGTAATATGTTTGAAGTTTATCCACAATACTATAAAGTTCCTTTACAAACAATTCAATGCAATTATTTCCCCTAAAGAGCTTGAAACTGCACAATTCACTATCGAAATTACAATGAAGGTATAAAGAAATGCTGTAAGGAATATGTTTATGTGTTAAAGTAGAGTTATGAATGTCACTATTTGGAAAACAGGAGGAAATTGGAGACAAAACGCATTCAGTGTCTGCATATATTATAAATGGAACTGTATCTTTAACTCGGAATTCTGTAAAATTAACAAATCTTTGTTCATCAGTCGGCATTATGCTTTTTGCAACAGGAAACTGTTTACAGTCTGCAAAGTGAACATTTAACTCATCCTCAAGAAGATAATATGACAAACAACGTCTACATATATAAATCCTTCTCTGAGTGCTAGTGATGCTTGAACGCACAAGGCGAGCAAGATTTCTAATTAAACAAAAGTGATAACTTTCACTGTTTCCAATCTGCAACATCAATAAGTCTACACTCCTTTCATATACGGGGTAGTTTTCACCCCCCCCTGCTATTTTTCATCAAAAACAAAAGATCTTAGGTTCAATTATCATTTTTACCCGTTTAAGACCTTTTTCCCCACTGTAAAATCACTATTTACTGTTTTAGGGGTGACATCATCTATCCGGGTAAAAGCCTATGTCACAACGAATTTTTTAAGCTATTACACATAATTTTACGGTTCTTAGTTTCCAAGGTACCGATTTTTCAATTTTGGGGTAGTTTTCACCCCCCTGCTATTTTTCATCAAAAACAAAAGATCTTAGGTTCAATTATCATTTTTACCCGTTTAAAACCTTTTTCCCCACTGTAAAATCACTATTTACTGTTTTAGGGGTGACATCATCTATCCGGGTAAAAGCCTATGTCACAACGAATTTTTTAAGCTATTACACATAATTTTACGGTTCTTAGTTTCCAAGGTATCGATTTTTCAATTTTGGGGTAGTTTTCACGCCCCTGCTATTTTTCATCAAAAACAAAAGATCTTAGGTTCAATTATCATTTTTACCCGTTTAAAACCTTTTTCCCCACTGTAAAATCACTATTTACTGTTTTAGGGGTGACATCATCTATCCGGGTAAAAGCCTATGTCACAACGAATTTTTTAAGCTATTACACATAATTTTACGGTTCTTAGTTTCCAAGGTATCGATTTTTCAATTTGGGGGTAGTTTTCACCCCCCTGCTATTTTTCATCAAAAACAAAAGATCTTAGTTTCATTTATCATTTTTAGGTGTTTAACACGTTTTTTCCCCATAACATGACTATTTACTGTTTTAGGGGTGAAATGACCAATCCAGGTAAAAGCCTATGTCATCACCTATTTTTAAAGCTATAACGCCTAATTTTAGGGTTCATAGTTTCCAAGATATTGAGTTTTCAATTTTGGGGGGGTAGTTTCACCCCATAAAGGGGGACGTCGCCCCAAGTGCTAGGACCCCTCATACAAGTCCCTAGCATGATTGGTTCACGAGATATTAACAAAAGTGTAGTTAGGCCCTTTTGACAAGAAAATAAATGAATGATACTTTCAAAAACGAGGTGTCACCCCAAGTGCTAGGATACTGCCTATGGGAAAATCCCATCCTGGGTTCAGAAAATATTAACAAATGTGTAGTTAGACCCTTTTGACAAAAGCCACCGGTGTGCATACATACAAAAATTGCTCTTTCACCCCAGGTAAGGGTAGTTTTTATTTTGGGGGTTGACATACCTCATTCATACAAAAGGAGAATTCACTACGAGTCCTATGACACCCCATATGTTTACATCGCATTATTGGTTAGCGAGATACTAAAAATCGAATGACCTATTAGTTTTTTGTTTTTTTAATAATTTTTTTAAAAAGCCTCATCTATAAAGAATCTTTTAAAAATTCCGGTCTCTTACAAAAGCCCTCAAGTGCGCATGCATACAAAAATAACCACTACTTAACCTCCGGGTAAGGGTAGATTTATTTTGGGGTGGATATACTCCCGTCCATAGCAAGGGGTGGTTCACCACAAGTCCTACGACACCCTATATGCATCGTTCTAGCCTTACAAGCTCATTAAATTCGCCAAATTGTCAAAAAAGCACGTTTACCTCAAATTGCGTTTCCAAATTCCACCCATTTTAAAAAATTACCTCACCATCAAATAGAGCGGGAAAAATAGCATTTAAACGAACCCTCACTCAACCCTAGTCCTCGCCCGCCACCAAACATTTCCCAACATAGCCATACGTATTCAAGCACACACGCGACTTGCAAGAGAACATACACTACCCCACTACCCGCGAATAACCTTTTGTTTTGGTGCTCACACTCGCATGGGTGTCAGATGACAGTTAGCATCCTAATAAACATCCTCCATGACGTCAACACCCATTAACTTTTTATCACCATCGCACAAACAAGCCAAAGGGTCAACCTCTTCCCACGCTAACACGTGCACTGCACATGCTCGCTCCTGGACCACGTGCTCGCTCTAAGGACCCATGACGTCATCCCATGACGTCATCAGGATTACGCAATTTCTGGTCATGATGATGCAATATTTAGAGTCTAACAAACACTTACTACTGTCATTATAATGATTTCATTGCTCACGCCAAACCATTGGAACTCCAAAGGGGAAGACTAGAACGAACTCCGTTGTTCCACTGAATACATTTTCTACTCGAGTTTAACACACGCTATGTGGAGCAAAATGTTCTTTTTGATATAATTTTATTTGAAAATAGGACAGATAAAAAACTCTTGGTACGGTAATGTATCTATTCTGCTGCTTTATCAGTATCACATAACACCCACACACACAGCAAAAAAATGTTCAAATTGTTCATGCAGTGTCTTGTACTCATACGACTCGAACTTGTCATATTTTTCGCAACACAATATGGATTTCAAAACAGACACACCGACTGACACGAGGTTAAACCTATACTGACGACGTGAGAGATAGATATATTCATGCATTTATATTAGGGGAGATAAGAATTTATTTCGCCTCTTCAGTATTATTTATTGCTTTAAGATAAAGATAAGGAACTTCGGACAAACGGGTGAGAAATAAGTATTTTTGGAAAGAACCTAACTCTAATACAGTAATCACTATCAGACAGATTGTAAACGGAGATAGTGTCATGCACGAGATGTCAAAGGGTTTCACAATAGTCCACCTCGTTGCGTAGTGGCTATCATTCTTTTCTATTACCGCGGGTTCGATTCCCGGCTCTGCCAAGAAATTGAAACCTTGTCTGAGAGCTGGAACAGGGTAGACTCAGCCTCGTGAGGCAAACCTGAGAATAGGTGGGATCGATTCACACCTCCGCCATCCTGGAACTGTATTTTCTACTCCAGCAAATGCCGGGATGGTTCCTAACTTATGGCCACGGCCACCTCCTTTCCAATCCTCATCTGAATTAAAACTACACACACTAATACCGCCATCACAATAACATAGGTAATCAGACAAACTCCTCACTCACCGAGGACACGGGGCTACATGGCCACGATGTCGCAAAGCCCTTCAATTAATCAACAACCACAACTATTTCACATGAAAATAGCGGCTTCGGTGACGTAGTTGGTAGCATGCTGAGCTTCTATGCCCAAGATCGCGGGTTCAAACCCGGCTGAAGTAGTCAGATTTTTGAAGAGCGTTAAAAATCCTTCAGTATGACTTCCTTCGGAGGGAAAGTAAAGCCGGCGGTCCCATGTCACTGATTTATGGCATGAAAATGAACCTTCCACTAACTAAACTTGTGAAAGCTAAAATTTGTAGGTTAGTTTGATAACGCTACATTAGTTCCAACGTTCGCCGCCAGGTGCTGACTGCGATGACATTTAGTGGCCACGTCCGCAGCTAGCTGTCGTGGAGGGCAGCATTTGGTAGCAAAAGTAGGAACTACTTGAAAAAAAAATCGTCTGCAGTCCTTCTACCTGAATCACAGATAATATACACTAATACAGCCATCACAATTAACACCGGTTATCAGACAGATTCTACACACACCCAAAGTACACGGGGCTACATGACCGCGTTGTCGCAGCCCCTAAACTAAGGAACCAACCAACCAACACATGTAAATAAACCATGCAGCAAGTAAGACGTGCCGTAATCCAATGCTAGAAGGGTGAATTTTCAATTTTGTGTTAAATACGGTACTGTAATGGAAATGCAAAACCAGTAGGGGAGGCTTTGATAACTCCGCAGTAGCTTACTTGAAATACGGTAGCCTGTGTCTTTTCTGTCGAGATACCTCAGTGCAAGAGACGAGTTCATCTCACCAGTTATGTTGAGTCAGCTATTTTATTTCCCTTGGGTATGAATATCGTAGCGACAAATGCTACCTACCATCTGGTGGTAAAATCGTGAAAACCTGTGTTATATTTTGTTCGTGAAGTATTTATAAAATCACGTGTGTTTTGGAATGATGTTATTGGTTTTACGTCCCTTTTATCATTTTAAATGATCTTGTCGACTTCGTCGTTACGCTGGGGTCTGGCGTTACGTTACGGTGACGGGACGAAATGTACCCAGATGCACTGCGGTGTGTGACGTCATAGTACTGCTTGGTGCATGTGTTCCCTGACAATCTCTACTTCGTTAGTATAAAACAAAAATCCCCGATTCTTGGATGTCACGGGTAATCTCGAGAACCACTGGATGGATTTTGATGCGGTTTTCACTATTCTGTAAAGGATATCTCGAGGAAAGATTCTGTAGAAAATAATTTATGTATGATCAAAGGAAGCCAAGCAGTAACGATTTCAGTGAAAAAGTCGAAAACAAACTTGGCGTCCGTGAGCTTCTTAAGCTTACGCTGAGCAAACCGTTAAACAATATCAATAGGCTATACTATGAGCGTAAGAATTGGTCAGCATGAAAAGTTCTACAAAAAAGTCCACGAGAGCATATCTCTATCTTCAATACATCGCACACTCTAAGTGTTTTTAGACGGGATGGAAGGGGCACGTCCCCGCGCGCTCTGGTGAGCGTGACGGCATCCCGCGCGCTTGACCTTGCTTTGCCCTTGGTTTGCACTTGACGTTCGCGAGCAATTTGAAACAAGATAAGTATTATGCAGATCATTTTGTAACATGTCAAGAGTCTTTGGCTTCGAGCGAAGCGAGAAGCCCCCAGCCTTTCTAACATTTTTCAGCATTTGTAGCATTTAAAATGATACAAAGTCTAGTCTTTCAGACTGACTGTCACTTTTTTAACTACAACGACTTTTAGAGACGCCGATGTGTCGGAATTTTGCCCCGAATGGGATCTTTAAATTGCCAGTAAATCTACTGACACGGCCCCCTCGCATTTGTGCACCCTCAAATGCCAACTGACTGCACCAGGATTCGATCCTGCAACCTTGGGCACAGCAGACGTGAACGTAACCGCTGCGCCGCGCAGCCAGTCGTTAATGGTAGTAATGAAGCGTAGGCCTACACTGTAGGTTACTTTTAGACAAAACATCTCGGATTTAGCCTTATCAACAACAACAACAACAACAACAACAAAAATAAAACTAAAAAGTTGGTTGGTTGCTTAGTTTAGGGGCTGCGACAACACGGTCATGTAGCCCCGTGTACTTTGGGTGTGTGTAGAATTTGTCTGATAACCGGTGTTAATTGTGATGGCTGTATTAGTGTGTGATCTGTGATTCAAAACTAAAAAGTTACTAAATTCAAATTTCTTCGAAACAGTTATTAGGCCTAATTGATTTAGACAACACACACCAGATGACATTTAAGAATAGTACATGCAACGAGCCTATAATGGCAATAATTAAGACACGACGCTCGTTTTATAATTTCCATACGAGTGTCTTAATTACCATTATAGGCGAGTTGCATACGACTGTTTATGTTCGACGATAATTATAACTATTTTATGTTCGAACATAAATATTCATAAATATCTGTCGAGATTTCACCAGTTTTATGTACTGAACAAAGCGCATGGGACGCAGAGAATACCTTGACCATGGCCTCCTGGAACATATCACTATGACACTCGCAACGCAGTGAAATTTAAAATAGGGGGCCATGGAAGTGAGCGCAGGTGCGATGCTATCCTTACCTAATTGGTCACACAACTGTTTCTTGAACTCCGATTGGTGGGAGAAACTGTATCATAATGAAAACTTGTACTATAATGAGCCTCATTATAGTACAGTTTTCTGACATATAATATTTACATTTCGCCAGGGTCGAACATAAATGAATTCATGTAGGCCTAACAAATAATAGGCTATGTAGTAATTTAATTCGTATGTTAATTTTTTGAAAAAAAAAATCTCTTAATTCATGTTCACCATCAAATACCTTAATATTGTGGATTTGGGATATTCGTTCTTTGTGGTGACGGCTGAGGCCGATATATCACACCCAAGTAAACGGGGTTAAATTTCCACGATATCGCAAGCCTGTAATTGAATTAATAACAAACAACGAGTGTAGAGATAACATAGGCTACAGATTCCACATTCAATCAAGTGCACGGGGTTGATATCCCAAGAACATAATGGCAACAACAACAACTCTCTTGGTTACATTCTTAACATTTTAATATTTTAGACTAGGTGAATGGCTCAGCGGTAAAGTTCTCACCTACTGCTCCCAAGGTTGCAGGATCGAATCCTGGCACTGTCAGTTGGCATTTAATGTTGATGCGAGGGAGCCGTGTCAGTAGATTTACTCGCACATTAAAAATCCCCTACGAGGCAAAATTCCTGCACCCCGGCGTCTGTAAAAGCCGAAGAGGTTAAAAGGTTCATAAAACCAATAACAGTAGTAGTTTTAATATTTCTGAGGGGTAGGAAGCTCGTACCCCACACCTTTACCATGGTATGAGAAGCCAGGTAATAAAACCACTAAGATCGGATCGTGACCGCCCGCTCGCCGCACTAGTGCTTCTCTCTAGCGAGACTAGCGAGAACTACAGTTGCTCTGCTGTAATTGCTTACTTTCCCTCGCGTGCAGTTCGCTTAACTTCGTCGCATGGGAAGCTTCGCATTCCTCTGCCGAGCTATTATCGGAGACTGCGCTACGCGATAATCGTTACATTTTACAGAAAGGGAAACGAGGCCGATTGTGCGCGACATTTGAATCAGTTCCATCAAGTTCGCTGTTTTGTGTGTGGAGGCTACTCCATGGCCTGTTGTTTTCAAACAGGTTTGTGAGGCATTGAAGTATCGTGCATAGTGTTTTAAAAAGTTTCTTCTCCGTCTTTCGTGTGTACCTAAAAGTGTTTCTGAGTTGTGTGCAAGGAGTAGTGAGTTATTAAGTGGAGAAGACATCGTCCGCAGGATTTTCAGGTAAGACATATTTCAAGAATGTGTTATTGCTTATTAATAGGTTTGAATGACTAATTTTCTACCTGCGAGTTTTTCCGTTTTTCCTTGTAAATGGAACTATAAAAACAATTGGCTTGAAACGGTGCCTTGCGCTGCACTCGATGTCCTGTGGCCATGAAGTGATACACTTCGGCGATTTCGGGGTCGTACATCATACGCGCTACAGTGTGTTATGAAAGTAGGTTTAGCCTGTAACTGCTGTATTTATGTATTTTGCGAAGGCTCTTCTGCTGGTCACTCGATATGTTACACATGGATAGAAACAAAATTATTTGTTCCCCCATACGGTTATACTTAATACACACCTACTTAGCCTATTTATGAGAATGCTGGGTTAGTACTTTCCATGACTCCTTTGAAGTATTAACGCCCTGACAGGTTCTGTGGAGCAGGTGGTATAACGCTCTCGCATTATGTGTCCAACGTTGCAATTCGATTCCTTGCAGTTTCAAGGCTGCTTAAATGTGAGACCCCATCATATCAGAAGATTTACCCTACCACTATGTTGAGGACTCACCTCACGACGTCGGCCCAAAGTTTCGGCACCCCTGCTATTCTAAAACCGCAGCAGTGTTAGACGAATAACAAATAATCCTCACATGCAAATAAATTAAAAACAACAGGTTGCCGGGCAGGTTTTGCACACTGTATGACTGTTTTCCCTGTTGTGAGATATGCGAACAATATCATATTTTCTATTGCCAGGCGAGATCTCATTTTTTGACGTTCTATCCGGTTGATATTAATTTTGAATAATCTGCACTATTTACATACTCAGTGTTTTTAGTAAATCATGAATAAGTACACGGTAACGATGGTCAATATGTGTCTACTCACAATATCAAGCCACTTGGGCGGACAAGAAACGAAAAGACGTGTGAATATCAGAACAGAATTTGTGTACCGCAGTGCATGTTTTCCACATTTTAAACCGTGGTGAGTTAGTTGCGTGACCGCGAAATGCAGATAATTATGCAATTAAGCGATCGATCTAGGTGTATGCTCCCAGAACTCAAGCTTGAACACAGTAAAACGTTAGTGGCCAAACGTTTTCACCAAGCGTAGGTAGGATCGAGGACAAAGGAACCATAGATTCAGGATCGGAAATTATTTTAGGGTAATTCGACAGAAAGATCAATCAGATGAATATAATAATTAACTCATCACAAAACTTCCAATATCTGAGGGGTTGGCATTTCCACTGCGAAACTTCCATCAGATATATTTCCTGCTTTGTGTATCAGTCTTGACACTTATCTCTGCGTATTTTACCTCAGGATAACAATTGCAAAATGATTTGCGAAAGGAGCGCGTTATAATTCTCCTCTTATAGTGGCGGTGGACTGTATGACGAAACAAAGTTTTTCAAGAGAAATATGAAGGAAGCAATGCCTTGTTTTATCCATTTCTGTAACTATTCTCTGCTTAAAGCAGTAGATGTTCGAAGAGATGAGACACCTGTTGTTAGCTTAATAAAAGTGGTGGTATGTCATGTTTGGTTGGCTCCCTCGCTGGTTGGGAGCTTATTCGTTTGCGGTGCCCAGTGTCATTAAGTCGTCTTTTCACTTTTTTTTTTCATTTATTTCTAATAGGGGTGATGACTTGTTCGCAAACAGAGGCTTGCAGACTAGACTGGACGCTAAAAGGCAAAACTGTCTCAAATGAAAATGTAAGGTCTTTCATCCGATGAATAATCAGTCTACGTGGTCGAATTGTGTTGGCCTTATAACAGGTTAGTAAATTAAAAAACAGCAATTTTTCTAGGTTTATGCCGTGTCTTGTATAGGGTTTCGCCGAGGAACACCAAGTTGGCTCGTCGGCGGGCCCTTGCTGTCCGCGCCCGGACCCCCACATGAGTAGCGAACCGTGCACCACCTCCCTGCTTATGAAGCGCACATTCGCTTCTTTACTGCGAGAGCTCAAAGCTCAAGCAGCCTTTCTCCTCCATATGAAGGCTTCCAAAAAGATGGTATGTTGGCTTTCACGGCCAAGGAATTAACAATTTTTCCAGGTTTGTGCCGTGTCTTGTGTGGGGTTTCGCCTAGGACACCAAGTTGGCTCATCAGTGGGCTCTCGCAGTTAAGAGGCGCATGTGCGCTTCCTAAAAGGGAGGTAGTGCATAGTTCGCTACTCGTGTGGGGGTTCGGACGCGGATACCAAGAGCCCGCTGATGAGCCCTAGGTGAAACCCCACACAAGACACGGCATAAACCCAGAAAAATTGCTGAGTTTTAATTCATGAGCCGAGAAAGACAATATACCATCTTTCTACGTTAGTAAATATTATGACAAATGACAGCAGAAATTAATTGAACTTCAAGCTGGAGTTTGTTTCACTTCTCTGTGGTCAATGTGTTTGATTCAAATGATCTTTCCGGAATACGGCAGAATTAGTAATTCCACGCAGAACAGGACCTATGTAATCATGAGTGTGTCCATCCAAGCAAACACACCGACGATAATGGAACTTTTTTTTGCCCAGAATATAAAGAAACGTATATTTAAGGCGAAATCAAGTGAAAATTTTGCGACAATCGAAGAAATATTACTATGTTATTGAATAAATGTAGGCTACGACTTGCATCATAACACTGTCCATGAAGTACGGCGAACAAAATACACCACACAGGCCATACTAAAGACAGAGGTCATATTGTAATTATCAGAAAAAAGCATTGATTGGCAAAACGTTTGGTCTGGATAAAGATTATTGATGCGTGGGTACAGTACTCCACTGTGCGTGACAAGAAAACAGGGGTGCATACTTTATATTAGCTAACGCGGTCCTGCAGCCCGCGCTACCTACAAATGTTGGTCAAGGCAAAAGCCATTGACTGATTGAGGGGTTGGCAATACTGTGTCTCCATAATTCACGCCTTCGCGCGGTAAGTCGTGATCTAATAACAAGTGGATGGTAGGTTATAGACAGCGGAGGAGTAAACATCTATTACCACATCATTTCCAGAATTCATTTTGATGTCTAACATCTTTCCACTCGGTTGCTGGATACTTTTGTGGGAGTGATTTTGAAAAATGGGACGGAAGTGAGTAAGACGCCAGGAGGAATGCGATCCACCTGGCAGTGGTAAGAGGAAACTATGAGCGCGCGGTGTTTGAGATTGGTACCATGACACACTGTCGGCCATGTGGAATGTATATCACATACGGATTACTTCAAGGTTTGGAGGCACCATTACAGATATTTCTGCAATAAATCATCTTCAAGTTGTCGTTCTTTGGTGTAAAAATATTCATTATATCATATTTGCTGTAAACAATTATGATTTACTAAGAGTCTGTTTTTCAATCTCTTGATAAAAGTGATGGGCATCCACTCCCCGAGTAACTTTACTCAACACTTTCATACTGAACGGTAAACGCTCATGCGAACTCTGGTGTCAACTGATTGAAACACAAACCACGTATTAAAATTCTTCGTATCAGTATTTACATGATGACAGGCCTATGCTTTAATATGAAACATTGTTATTAGTCGACAAAGCCGGTATTATGTTTCTGACCAATGCCAATTCAGATATTAACCCACATTGTGGAAATGCAGTGATCAATGTAATATATATCACTGTTTTTATACGGGAACTGGAGCTTTTTGCCCGGCTCTAGTATCAATGGAATTCCCTTTAAGTTACTGTCAATTAGGCGTATTCATAACTAATATAAAACTCAATTCCACGCAGGGACATTATTGAAAAAAAAAAAGCAAAATATTAATGGAGCATAAACAAATACTTCCATATTATTACCAGCACGTGAAAATAAGTAACTGTCTTGTTCTCTAAAATGTAATGGCTGCGTGGATAGCATATTGGTCTGCGAATCATGAGGTCTCAGGTTAGAACCCCAGTCCCGGCAATTTTTTTCCTACCGGATTATCGATTTAAACGATGTCTATCATAACATTATGCGTCATTTTAACATAATCTACATGAAATTACGATTTATCTAATTTTAATTACAATAGTTTGCACCAAACAGGAGTTTGGAAATTTGATTGTATTGAACATTATTTCTAGTAGTCTATAGATAGGCTAGAGACTATGGTTTCATCCCTCCTCTTAATTTACAATATAATATGTGATGTTTGTTCAAACAAGTGTGACAGTAGCATATCTCCAATTCAATATATACATCCATCATAGTACCAGTATGAAAACGGAGCGTAAATGAACATTTCAAGATGTCCAAGCTGTGTAGTATACGAGTAGGATAACATGTCAGATGACTTCACATACATTTCATCTTAATTTCATAGTAGGATAACATGTCTGATGTTACACATCATATGCGACTACAGTACTGTAAGGATCGTATTTTTTTTTTTTTTTTTACAAAAGGATTTTTTTTTCGTAGAATTTGCTCTCCTCTAGTATTATGAAGATTTTAATCTTATTTTTTTGGAAACATCTTGGTCATCAGCCCCATGTAATTGGGTGTGTGTTAAACTTGTCTGATAACCTGTCTTTATGTGATCGCTGTAGTAGTGTGTGTGTAGCTGTGTTAGGGACAGGTATGGGGTAGCAGTCCCGGGACTTGAAGTAAGGTACTATCCCAGCGTTTGCCTGGGGGGAGTTAGGAAACCCTAGGGAAAAGGACATCCAGTATAGCCGTTGTCAGCGCCGGAATTCGAACTTACGATCTCCGAACTTGCTTCAGCTGGCCTCGCGGCTGTGGTGCACTATTTAACGAGCACGGCTACGCCACGGGACAAATACATAGAGGCTATAGAGACTCTCTCTCCATGTTATACAGCAACAGTACCATTAAATCACGAGGAGCATCTGTTGTCCAGAGAAAGGTAAGGCCCCTACACACACCCTGACGCGACTACCCTACCCGATCTTTCCTGCGGGCGGGCATCAATTCGGGTACCTGAGTCAGGTAGCCAGGGTTACCATATCTCAGTTCCACTCGACACTCCAGGTAGTCGCCAGAGTAGTCCCTCAACTCCGCTCGGTCGCGGTCTCTTTATCCTTATGCATTCTTAGAACGACACAAGTCTTGCTCACTTCTACCGCTTATTATAATCAATGTTTCTAATATAACTTCTAATAATGATAACAATTAAAGTATAACTTCTGAAAATAACCTACCGTGGTCAGTTATATTTCAGCAGTACAATAACCACTGCTTCAGTGTTTACATTTTTAAGTTTACTAAAATAAGTCGAACAGCTAATTTCAAAACATACAGTAGAATTGTTCTAACTTTTTGTTGTTACTTAGTCTACTCCAAATTTAACAATTTCTTATCACTTGTAAACTGATAAGAACAGACGAGATGATTGCATAGAAAAAGTGGTGTGCAGACGATATCTTAAATCCGAATAGCTGTTACGGTAAACAAGCCTAGCTCTATAAGAGTTAGAATTCATAACTAATTTGTTGTGTGGGAATGCAGCTGATTTTTTAGTTCTAGACTGGAAAGCAGTATTTTCAGCATCCGCAGCTGATATCGAAAGTATTTTTAGGTACAAATTATACACCTATTATTATCTAAATTTAATTTTATAATGTCTGACTAGGTTAAAAACATACCAACATTTTATTATGCACATGTTAAAAACAATGCATAACATTTGTAGAAAAAAATAGAAAACTTGGCAGACTTATTTAAAAGAATATTACGATTAATTTTAAATCACTTGTATTTTCTGCCATATAAGTTATAATGTGCCAAAAACTTTATATCTGACTTAAAGAATGAGCGGACTTGACATCAGAGCAGTTGACCAATGGTACAATGTCTTGCGAACACCTCCACGCCATTGGTCAAGCGCTCTGAAGTCAATTCTTTTTCTACAAATTTTATGCATTGTTTTTAACATGTGCATAATTACATGTTTGTATGTTTTTTAACCTAATCAGACATTATAAAATTAAATTTAGATAATAATAGGAGTATAATTTGTACCTAAAAATACTCTCGATATCAGCTGCGGATGCTGAAAATACTGTTTTCCAGCCTAGAACGGAAAATCCGCTGCATGCAAGAATTCGCTCATGCTCTGCAGAAGGTGATTGACCCGGCCCTTGGTATGCGAGCAGGAGAGTTATGACATTTGTTTACGACATTGGGGATAACCCCTTGCCAAAGCCTGAGCGGAGTTGAGGAACTCATTTTTGGGTCCCTTGGAGGACCGAGTAGAATTAAGGAAAATCGAGGCGAATTGATGTTCGACCTTTCCTGCACACGTCCCGACTCGACTCCCCTACCCAACCAATGGGGAGCTACCACCACCAGTCCAGTTTAGAACAAGCGCTTGTGGTGCTAAAGTGTTCTTAAAATGGCTCCGTATTTAACACGAAATCAAAAGATTGGTGTAGCGTTGTGCACAGTCATTATTTCAGATTATGAACTAGGAAAGAAAATAAGAGTTTGGTCCAAGACGTGGTTGCAGAAGAGGAAATCGACTTACCTTCCGCGATGCTCTTCTGTAAGCGGCTCGCATGTTATCCAATTTTTTTCATAACTCCCACTGTAACATGAGGTGTTTTATTTTTTATAAATTTCGAGCAGTAAACTGTAGCATTCATTTCTCTTGTCTCTGTTGGAATAACTCTCATCTTAGACGTCCCATAAACACCGGCGCTCCCTCCAACATTCGAGGAACTCGACCAAGTAGTCACTTTTTCCGCGTCCATGTTCATCAAATATTCATCGACAAAATAATGAGTCTGAAGGATCGGTTGGATAGTGAAGTAGGGGCAACTGCCCTACACACGTTCCGACCCGACGGAGTGAATGGTGGGGGTTAGCGCAGTTGGATGGTTCTCCCGGCACGACCACCCTAATCAAGGACCTGACAGTTTCACCACCCGACAAGCCTACACACGATCCAACTGTTTGGTCAACCGCTGTCAGGCCCTAGATTAGGGTGGTCGTGTCAGGATGTGAGTAGGGCCCTGTAGTCGATACCGGACAAGTTGGGTGGGAATGAGCGGTAGGATTATGGGGATGTAAGCACGCCATGCGTTACTCATCAAGACTATACCCATCATTAATAATATTGTCTCTGCTATTATGCCCAGAGATCTCGTGGATACAAGATGCAGAGTTGTCCTGTTTGTACAGTATGTTAGTGCTCTATAATGCGTCTATAACTTTTATTTATTTAATTATCTGTCTGTTAGGTAGTCAGCCCGAAGGCTGGTTGGATCCTCAAAAAGCACCGCCGTTTGGTTATGTGGGTTGATGCCCACAAAAACCAAGCAGCGCTATATTGAGGCGTACTAGGCAAGATGAGGAGTGAGGTAGTTTGTCATTGCTTTCCTCACTGAGTCAGGACAGCAGTACTAACCCTATGAGTAAAACCTTTCACAGCATCCACAGACACTGACTGTGTCCTGAATGTCATTACATTACTAATCACCACCCACACCTCAGTAGCTTCCATATAACCACAGCCGTGAGTGAGACTGAGACATCGGTGAAAAACCACATTTTACTCTAGCCTGTGCCGACAGACAAATGCAAAAAATGAAATAAAAATGCATTCGTCAAGAAATGGCAAACAGGCCTCTTTAATTATCTAGACTAATATAAAGCTGTAGAGTTTGTTTGTGTGTTAAAACGCGCTAATCTCTGGAACTGCCAGTCGGATTCTAAAAAATATTTTTGTATATGATAGCCAGATTCAAGAGGAATAGTTTAGGCTATCTAGCGTTAGGCTACACCTCTCAGGTAACCTTAAAGATTGATTTTTGTTCAGTAAGTCGGAAGAACAGGCGCTCCTGAACAGCTTCAATATTACCTAAGTCTATTGTTGCCTGGCGTCTCTAAAAGCCAGGGTAGTTAAAAGGGACGTAAAACCAATAACATTATTATTATTATTATTATTCTATTGTTGCCAGGCAATGCGGCTGCATCACGTCGCCCCTACCAGGTGCAGAATTGCGAGCTGCTTATAAGTTGCAGTCACGGGGAGTAATTAGTGCAAAAAGATTTGTTAGGCTCCTTAAAACAGTTATCATCATGACAATAGTATGCCTCTGTATAAGGGCGACGGTGTTGGAGCAGTGTACTGAGGTTATCAGCTGCAATAAGCGTTGGTGCTTTCCGATCCTTATCCTTGAGCGCTGAGTTCTGTAATTATCATTCATAAAACAAATAAATCAACCGGGCGAAGCCGGGCTCTACTGCTAGTTTATTTAATATTTTTCTTGCATACAATGAGCAAGTTGCCGCTAAGACAAAGTTTACCTAATACAGCATTTCGTCAGTCACTGTAATATAAATATACCGTCTTCATATTTGTTATGTTACAGGAGTCTTTTAAAGTTGATGGCACGATGTCAGCTATCAAATCCGTCCTCGATCCAAAGGACCTGAAAAAATCCACGATAAAACGAGGAATTGTTCCTTCTGCTCCGATTAGAAGACCAATTAAATTAAGTTAATTGTCTTAAGATGATACTTGTCTAAGCCAGTGTGGAATTAACTGCATTATTTATCTTACACTCGTGTCTCCTCCAATTAGCTTGGTTCTCTTCTAACCCGGCGATGTAATAAAATGAATGCCTGGTCTAATACAATTTTTTTTGGAGGGGGTGGGGGCTTCGTATTAAGGAAGTTATATATTTTTTTTGTTAAATGCTACTTTAAAATTAATTCTAGGATGGTAACACAGAAAAGTTAGAGAGCGAGATGATATGTTCATGAATGTCTGAAATAGTTTTTAACATATCAGGGCTTATCTGATTCATAAGTTACAGCGCTTCACCTACTGCTCCCGCCCAGCGCTGCCTGACTCTGTTGATTGTTTACTCAAGTGACCCTTATCTCTCCGACAGCGTTTAATGGATGCTAGGGGAATATTCGGTATTTCCCCATAACTCATTATTAAACTAGTTTTAAGATGAAGTTCAACTGTGAAGTGGTCCTTTTATTTTTATTAGTTTTAATTTTTCAAAAAAAAAAAAAAAACCTAGGAGTCGGGGTAGTATTGACAAACTGTGCAGTAGAGAACTAATATTCTGTCAACGATGCACATATTGGAGGGAAATGAGAACAAATGATTGGGACATTGCACCTTTCTTCTGAAAGAGCTGCAGGACTTACCACTAGTGCCATCTTGTGATGCTCTTGGAAGTTCCTTCGAAACCACTGAGGAGTTAGCCCTTTTGATATGTAATGCTACATCGCACATAGCACCATTCTAGCAGAAAAACGGCTTTTTTTCAAAAAATGGCACTTAGCACCTTTCTACTGATAGGTATCCAATTATAGTAGCCTAGCCTACTGAATACATTCAATTATTCCTGATAGGTAATTATGGACAGGCCTAAAGGTATGTGATGTATTTTAATCATTACTTATGGAAAATGACACGTTATAATCCATTAAATGATATTACAGATACCATTTTATAGTATTATCATATTCGTGAACAATTCAAAATTATAATTATTATAATGTAATAATTATAATAGCGATCTGAACTTTGGTGTATCATACCTAAATACAGTAGTGTGCCGTTTTTCACTGCTTGGCATGAAGTACGATTATATGCAACACACAAATATATCGGAGTTTTGCTAAAACACGCCTGTATAAGAGTTATGTTACATCATGTGCCTGGGATTGCATCTGGCATCGGCCTTTTAAAGTAGAGATGCACTATAGCTGGTTAGACATTGCATGGGAATCCATTCATTTCGTGTTTACTTCCTCTGGAAGGTTCGTCATTTTGCCAACTTCCAGACAGAGCTGGCAACGCCGCTGTGGTTTGTGGCCCAGTACGGCGTAGCACGCACCTGCAGGTCTGGTTGAGTCAGAGCGTGTCGCTGACCTGCCGCAGTCCCTGCTACAGATACTACAGATGCTTTATGATTTTCACACACCACTTTCTTGTCGGTACCCCATTCAATCGTATTTTGAGCTTTGGGCAAACATTGTTCCGTATTAAGATGTAGATGATCTGGGAATATCTTCACGCTTTTCTGTATAGTCGTAACGTCTGACGTATTCCCAGTTAAAATATTTACTGTACATCCCCAAATTTTTGCCGTTCAGTCCAAACCAAGTGATTGTGAAGGTTCGTTGCCGACTTCCTTTCTCTCGACGGATTTCTTGACAGTTCCCTCGTGGTTTAAAGGTACTGTGGCTACTGTAAACATGTTGACATTCATTTTCATGACTAAATTTCTAAACAAGTCATGTATCACGGCATAAAAGTTAGTTCCCCCCTTTCTTTTCGTGCGTTACTATAGAGCATCCAGCGTTTAGAAAAGACTGTGGAGCCTTATGGCGACAGTGTTGCTAACTCTAGGCAGAGGTAGCGCTGACGTCATACGTTATGTTCACCCGCTTCGAGTACTGTGCTTTCATAAGTTAGCGAGACAACACAACCCCAGCAGCTACCTGAAATAGAACACGCCCAGGAAGGAGCAGTTTTGCAGGTGTTAACGAATTGGACCAGTATTAAGGATACCGTACGCGAAGAGAACCAATAACTACATTCATTTCGTTGTGATATGACGCATTACTGATTGACAGATGTCGAGAGCACAACTCTTCCTTCCTTCTCGGATGTATGCTGACGATGCTAACAATTTTTATGTCAGCAATACTGTTGATCATCACCTCTTTAGTTATTAGTTAGGCTGTAATTTAGTTTCTTTCAATTTTATTCTTGTTGTTTTGTTTAGATTAATATTTGTAATATTGTAGTGAGTTAGCCGTGCGGTTAGGGGCGCGCAGCTGTGAGCTTGCATTCGGGAGATAGTGGGTTGGAACCCAACTGTCGGCAGCCATGATTCGATCGAACAGAAAATAAAACAGACACACAACTATAACACCAATGACGGATAGTGCTTCAGAACTTCAGTTACCGGCGGAACTGAGCACGTGCTCCACTCCGGGCGAGCATGCAGCACAGGACGAGGCTCTTCTTTCCAGCGTGCTAACCTCGAAATTTTTTAAAATACTAAGACGTAATATAAACGATACTTGTACGCAATAACAAAGGTACTTGTAGGAAGCTATTATGACGAAAAATATATATGTTCAGAGTTTCTTCATGATAAAAGGTGAGGCAACAAAACCAGTGTAGGGGGGATTTCCGTTAAAAGTAAAAGCCCATAAGACCCACAGTCCTTTCTAAACGCTGGATGCTGTATAGTTCGGTGGCTTTTGGCGTTAGAGATTCACTTTAGTCCTTATAACATTAGTTAGTTAACTTATTGTTGTTTTAAGGGGCGGAACTACGAGGTCCTTAGAACATTAGCTGTTTGGATGTTGTATAATAAACTCCGTTGCTTATATAATCCACAATTCATAAACATAAACAATGATTCATCACAATCGGATGAATGGTATATGAATGCATGCGGTACTTTGTTGAAACTACTAGTGCGCTACCTATTGTAAAATGGATTTACTAGGTTATAAACCTTCACTGGAGTGTACACAACTCATCCAAGTTTCATCGAAATCGGATGATGTAAAGATATTATAGCATGTTATGTGACACACACAAGTACACAGAGCTGATGGCCAAGTCCCTAACCACTGAAATATAATAATATCATTATTATTGCTATTATGAGGCAACATTAGTTAGGTTCAGATTTTGGCGCACAGGTGGCTCTGATTAATGTTGTCTAGAGGATAAAAAACAAGGTGTTCAGGAAAGAACTTATAGCCTACCTTCTCCTTAATGTATGGGTATAGTTATAGCTCTTTGTCATTTTCAAGGAGTATAATAGAATCATTTATTGGTTGAAGACCTTAGGAACTACTTACCTCTACCACACACCAGAGCCTCGGAAAAACTACTAACATCATTGAAGAAAAAAGGAGGAGATATACCTCGAGACTATGCAATTCAAATCACCAGAGCGCAATTTTAGTGTACATGTTCATTCCTTATTTTCGACTACTATTTGGCTGCAATAAAAGTATTAATTAATATCTTGAACTAGCACCAACAGCTAGAGTACAGGTACTATGTGGGATCGTTTTGCTCTTTAGTTCAAATAACACACAATAGACTGTTACAAACGCATTAGAATAAAAATGTATCGTATTATCAACTTGTCGTCCTTCAAATTCGATGCGTATAGATTGCCAGCGGAAGGCAAACCAATGGAGTCCCACATAGACCAGTCATGACATCTGGCGGATAATATAATCCTAATAGGGCGAGTGCATTCTAGCGCCATGATAGGAAACTTTTCAATTAAAGCTGTTCCAACGCTCAGGCCGGTGCGCAGCTCACATCCAGTTGGCGGTGTTTGTCACACTCATAGTTCATCTGGTTGCTGTTAGATGTCTCTCGTGCGGATCCGGTGGTGAATGTTGTTTTCATGAAATATATATTTTCCATGGCAATATGCACAATATAGGCTTAATGCTTAAATTTATAACTTCTGAGTGATTGCAAACCAATAAACATAAAAAAATTAAAGCAAAAATAACAACTCTGATAGGTTTTGATCCCCGGCCAAACGGGTGGAAGACTAATGCTTTACCACACAGCCACACATGTCTACCGAAATTCATCGTTGTCAATTGTCTTACATACCTATAGGCCTACCTCATCCATGGAATCTGTGAAGTTGGTTTGCGCATGACGTCACACAGAGAAAGGAAGAGAGAATGCTATGGATGGAGCTTGGCAGCCCAGCCGTTGCGAGAGTTGGTCGTACCTCTCTCCAGCGCTTATTATTCTGTGGCATCGCGCCTCATTGGCCAGTCAGCCGAGTCACTCATGTACGCAGACTACGTGTTTTCACACTGGTACTCCGCAGATTACTTGGACGTAGTTTAGACCAGAGAAGTCCAGTCCAGACGAGACCAGGCCAGACCAACGTCTTAGCAAATAATAATTTGGACTAGTCTATTTCTTCAGTGGTGTATATTTCTGTTATAAAGCATTTCTTACAACGTTTATATTATTTCTATCAGTAGGCCAAATTGCATGCAACATACTCAATTTAGTGAAATATAGGTCTGAACGAGAGATCAGCTGCCATCTTGTCTTGTAACCGAGACTGCTCAGCCTTTTAAAGTCACTTCTGCATTATAATATTATAATATAAACTCTTAATTTCGGACGTGCCACGTCCTCTAGAACAGTTTAAACCATTCTTGGTTCGATAATCGGAACTGGAGGTTCCCAAATCATGGATTATAAAGCTTGCATAATTCACATGGTCGCCTTCCTGAAATTGCACGGTTGATGATCTTGTAGTTTAGGTGCATGACGCGTCTCATACGAAGGTATGTTTTTACCTAATTTGGTAGAGATCCGATGATTAGTTTGGTCGTAATTTAATTTTAAGTTTCGACCATTTGAGTGGCCACCATTACGTTTTGGTAAAGATGGTGGCAATATGAAAAATGACACTAAGGTGCTTTTTGCTAGTGCTACCTCTGTACCAAATTTCGTTCAATTCGGTTTCATCTTGTTTCAATTGATAGGGGGGAACAGACATACACACTCACAGACACACTTATCTTTGGTCCTGTGTAGATCTCATAAGTCTACTTTCATTTTTTGCAAAAATCAAAAGTAGGCTAATAACCTGTTTCCAAGTCATTCTGGAAGCCATACCACATTCTTTGTCGCCGACTGGGGATGCGTTGGCTATCTTGACCTTAATATTTGAAGTGACGATTTAATCACATACATATTGTTACCATGAATAATATTTGTAAAAGCTAGCTTGTAGTTTTATGTTGCGATCGTCAGCAATATGACATAGTTTTCGCGTGGAAGATATTCTTAGTGGCTGACGTTTGGTCTTTCATTGGAACTAATTTTTAAAAGAAAGAAGAAGCATCGTGCAGAATTCCGTGTTAAATGCTGTGTGTGCACTCTGACCTCTGGATGGGAGTTATTGACGTCAATTGAGAACGTGTTCAAGTGTTGGGACGTGCTCTCTACCACCGCCCTGCAGGCCCACTCCATTGAGATATTTACAATCAATGGTATTTCTTGTTTAATTCCCCTAAGTCACAGGAAGTTCCTGCCAATTTCGATAATACTTTGTTCAAATCAACAACTATATATGTGGACTATTCAACACACATACTCTACATTTTCATTTGCGACTGTTGCCTTTGCGAACAAGTCGCCTCAATTATTCCCCTATTCGCAGTTGGGAACTGCGACCTCCTCTGCTTCAACACCTCTCACTTTGAGACCGTTCAACACTGAATCTAACCATCGATTTTCTTATCCTCTACAGCCGAGCCCATTAACCTATTAGGTAATCTCTTCTCCGTCCTCATCACATACGAACAGCTTCACCTAGCGTGTTAATTTCTAACTTAACCTTTATATCTTCCTTACTCCCATCTATTTGTCCCAACAATCATTCATGCTGCTCCCATATCAGTTATCTCTAGCTTATGTATCAGTAATTCTGAGTCTACCCAGCTCTCACTTCCGTACGGTCTAAATACTGAGCGATGTACGGAAAGCTCCGTCGCTACACCAACTTCTTTCTTATCGTTCACAACTGAGGATTCACTGCATTAACTTTTCTGGACCTCGACCCTATCTCTTTCCCAATATTACCATCTTCGAAGAATACACAGCATAAGGGCCGTTTTCACCAACGTCAGTTGTCTCTTAATTCATCATTTAAGGTTATTTAACTTTGCAGAAACGCTCGTTAACTTACAATTAACAAGGATTTCCGTGCAATGGCCACTAACTCTCTAAAGCATAATTAAAGTGGAGGGAAACAGCTGAACTCTACATCGCGCATCTTGCAATGGCGGTTTGTTTCACACGAACTTTCATCCATATGAGTATAAAATATGTTGGTAGCAGTGCATGACGTACGACTCCGTTATAACTTTCCTAAAGTAAATAAATTAACCAAAATACCTGTAGTAAAAGTCAGGAAAATATTTGGATATAATGTAGTAATGGCTGTTTACTCCTCCGCTGTCTATAACCCCCCACCATCCAAAATATGATACATTCCAGCTGTGCCCGCCATTTTTGCCATTGATTATGCACTAATACAGTACTGCTAACCCGCACTTACGGTACTACTTCGTATATGCACGGTACCGTGAAACAAAATACTGTAGCGCCGAGTTCACTTGAAGATGCGCTGAGTTTGAACCAGATCGCAAAGGATTGTGCAACCTGTCAAAATAAGGTAGCCTACCGTATGACAATGATATACAGTAGAGTCCCGCTCAACCGACCTTCGCTTATCCGACATTCCGCGTTATCCGACACTTGTAGACTTAATTTGAACCCTTGGTGTACAGTAAATTCTGGGACATCCGGTGTGGAGCTTGCAGCCGTGGGACAAGCACTCACGAAAATGACGATGGCGAAGAAGAAGAGTGAGGTAGTGCAGAACAATGTCTCACAGTGAAGGATTGAGTAGGCCTACATTGGACGTACATGGAGCAATAGTCGGAGGCAATCTCAACGGAGGTGTTGATTTATCGTTGATGGCGAGATCTCGCAGCAAGAAAACGTGAATTAGCATGCAAGCAGACATTGTTAACAAGTTCCTTTTCTTCAGACATTTGGAACGTTTTTGTTCAATACTGCATGTACAATATTGAATTGATAATTCAGTAAATAGAGTAGGCCTACCGTAAAACATGCCATTGATTTAGTAATACAGTATAGCATACCTATTTGCTTTAATTCATTTTTGAAGCCATTCTGTATTATCCGACATTTTCGATGATCCGACGTTCTCCAGGTCCAGTTTAGGTCGGATAATTGAGACTACTGTATTGCCGAAATGGAAGCAAAAAGGAAAAGAGTGATACGTCGTGCATACTTAATAATATAACTACAGGGGTAGATGACATCACTGTTCCGCCCCTTAAAACAACAATAACTAACATAAATAAAACATCGGAGTCAAATAAAAATAAACATCATCCAAGTACAAACAAACGATCACCAAACTCTATTCCACTCCTGCTAACACTTGAAAATGTGACCGCAGTTGGGAATGGAACCAGAGCCTTCAGAGTTTTGACATACAGTACTAAATCAAGGATTTTCAACATTTTAGTGACACTGATGGGTCGCGTTGAAACTATAAAAATAATTATCGGCCTGCGTGGCGGCCGCTACGCCTCGAAAGGCACAGTGCTAGACTATCCCGAAGGTGGGGGTGGTGTAGTTGATAGCATGCTGACCTTCTATGCGCAAGATCGCGGGTTCGAACCCGGCCTAAGTCGTCGGTTTTTTAAGAGCGTTAAAAACCTCAGTATGCCTTCCTTTGTAGGGGAAGTAAAGTAGGTGGTACCATGTAAAAGAGCCTTCCACTAACTACAATTGTGTGAAGCTCAATTAGTAGGTTAGATTTGACAGTCTATTAAGTTCCAACGTTCACCGCCAGGTGCCGGTTGTGGTGGTATCTAGTAGCCAAGTTCACAGCTAGGTGACGCTGATGTTAGCATTTGGTAGCAAAAGCAGGAACTACTTGAAATTGATCGTCTGCAGTCCTTACCTGAATTACAGATAACACACACTAATACAGCCATCACAATTAACACCAGTTATCACTATCAGACAGATTCCACACACACCCAAAGTACACGGGGCTACATGACCGCGTTGTCGCAGCCCCTTAACTGTGGAACCAACCAAGACTATCCCGATTATCACATTTTCAAGCTTACTCAGCAGATATGACGGCTCCTGCCGACTACTATCACAGTGTCATGAATTACTGAACAGATATGACCCCACATGGAGAGCTATGGCCTAAACCCATTTCTATGTTTTTTCACGTGGCGGGAAATAATACATGAAATGCTACATCTGCTCCCCCAAGACACTCAACCCTAAAACTTATCCTTACCAACATAAAGTGTGTATCACCTGAAGAAAGGCTTATGGTGACCTTGAGGTAAGACTAGAAGATTTATTAACTACGGTATTTACTTTAAAATATGCGTTTGATGAATTTAAAAATGATATTCAATCTGCCAATATTAAAAATGTTGTAGGCCTTTCTCTCCCAGAAACGTTAATGTAACGTATTATTTATAACCATTAAAAAGTGCCGATTGAATATAGTTTCTGTGAATAGTTTATGAAAATAACCTGGATGCCAGGGTTGGAAAATAAAACACTCGTTTTTAATATGCTTGGTCAAGTACTTGATTACATGAAATCAACGCTAGACTGTCACTGCCTGAATGATCAGAAATCAACTGATCAAGCACGTGTGCAACTACAAAACAAATATTTTTGTTTTGAAGTGGAGTCGGATCAAGCTTGCGCAAGCCTGCACTTGCTTGTTGCGGGCAGTGTGAGCGGCGATGGACACGTCACCACTTGTTTCAGTCGCTCTACTACAGATTTTGTTTATATGTGCACGCTTGCGCACGCGCTTGCCACCAAATTACTTGTACTTGCGTGCCTCCAATGTGATCGAAGCCTAACTTTCACATTTGAAACTGTTTTTGAGTGTTTGTAGCCGGGTATGATTTATATTTCATCATGAGGGTATCCGGCACCGTGGCTAATTGGTTAGCGCGCTAGACTTTAGTCCAAAGTGCCCCGGATTCGATTCCCGGCCGAGCCATCAGGGATTTTAATCTCCTGGGGTTAATTCCCGTGGCCCGGGGACTAGGTGTATGTGACGTCTTCAGCATCGCTTCATCCTCATTATGACCCGCAGGTCGCCCACGGGCGTCAACTAGAAAGACCTGCACTCGGCCTCTCTGGAGGCCACACGATCATTATCATTCATCATGAACGTATTCCTGGCTGTCAAAAATTTCATCCCACGGATATGGAGTGTCAATAACACAACATCGTCGAGTCTAACCACGACAAAGAAATCCCGTTGCACAGGTCGTGACCAGGATGAGAAGAACATCATGGACTTAATAGATGCGTGCAAAATCTCACAAATGATTCTATAATGTTCGTCCACCTGGAGCCGCCATCACTTTATCGAAGTGGTCATGAAGACGAGCGTATTGTGGCCAGGGTTCCGTTATATTACTAGTGCACTAGCGATCTATACACTGGACTTAGATCAGAATGTAGACTGCTGATAAGTAGGGAGTGGGGGGATCGGGGGAATTTCCTTAACTGAAATACTGCAACTAGTCTATTAGACCGATAACACGTAAATATTGACCACCTAGTTGCGCGGCGGTTAGGGCCGTTTTCGCCAGCGTCAATTCTTCATTACAGGTTATTTAACTTTGCACGAGCATTTCATCAAACAGAAACCCGTGTTAACTTACCACTAACAAGCACAGAGGGCCTAGAGCCCTAACTTCGCCACAATAAAGGCACCAATAAATATATATATATAAATAGCCAAATATGGCCACTTGTTGTTTGAGTCTTCAGTCTTTTGACTGGTTTGATGCAGCTCTCCATGCCTCCCTGTCCTGAGCTAATCGTTTCATCTCTACATAGCTCCGACACCCTACATCGGAGGCAATCTGTTTAACATATTCTAACCTTGGTCTACCCCTACAGTTTTTGTCCTCGACCCTTCCTTCCATAACTAAGCTTGCTATTCCTGGGTGTCTTAGTATGTGTCCTACCAACCTATCTCTTCTCTTCATTAGCAGTCGCCAGAAACATCTCTCCTCTCCCACTCGTCTTAATACCTCTTTGTTTGTAACCCTATCTACCCATCTGATCTTCATCATTCTCCTGTAACACCACATTTCAAATGCTTCAATTCTCCTCTTTTCTGCTGCACCAATAGTCCAAGTTTCACTTCCATAGAGCGCCACGCTCCAGACAAAGGCTTTCAAAAAAAACTTCCTAATACCAAAATCTATATTCGATGTCAGCAGATTCCCTTTTTGTAGAAATGCTTTCTTTGCCTGAGCCAACCTACTTTTAATATCCTCTTTGCTTCGTCCATCACTGGTTATTCTGCTTCCTAAGTAACAGAAGTCTCCTACTTCCTTCAGCTTTTCACCTGCCAATTTGATCTCCATAGAGGTTTCTGATTTATTTCGGCTGCATTCCAGTATTTTTGTTTTACATTTATTTATTTTCATCATGAATTCTTTCCGTAAGACGGAGTCCATACCATTCAAAAACTCATTCAAATCCTCAGGCTTGTCGGCCAAGATGACGATGTCATCAGCAAATCTCAGAGTTGAAATTATTTCTCCTTGAATCTTCACTCCCACTTTAAATTTTTCTCTAATTTCCTTCATTGCTTGTTCAATGATAAGATGGCCACTAAACATCGTTAAAGTGGAGCTGAACTGTGCCTCGTGTATCCCTCAATGGCGGTATGTATCCGAGTCAGTGGCGTATATAGAGTTTTATTTCGGGGGGTGCCCAAACGGGGTTTACGGGGCATGGTATAGGCCCCAAAGAATAGAGGGTCCTGGGTTCTCCCCGGGGAACTTTTGTAAAATTTGGTGTAAAATGTTGAATTTTAAGGCTATCTGGCATTACTTTTCAACCTATTTGTTGTGATGTTTTATGTTTGGTTTATGTCAAACACAACTAAGACCATTTTATGTTACGTTTTATTAGTACAATCATCTTGCTTACTTGATAGTGTTTACATGGAAAGAATTAATGATACTGTTCTTATTTACAACTTACACTATAATATTAAGTCAAGGTTTCTTGAAGCATTGCCAAATCGGTTTATAACTTCTTCAGTGAGATGTATGTCTCGGTGAATAGATAACAATACTAGACCGTTGAGTCTGTTTTCAGAAGTAGAATTTCTTAAATACGTTTTCAACCAACTCAAACTCCGGTCGGCAGTACCAGTAGCTACAGAGAGAGTCAAATTTGCCAAACGTTTGATAAGGGTATCGAAGTTAGGGAAAAAACGTTTGTCACACGCTTCAAGGGCACTTGGTAGGTTCATAAGAGCGAAGGCACTGCAGAGTAATAAGAGGTTATGTTGTTACACATAAGATCAGAGCAAACTGATTGTCACGCTCTACCGTCGCCTTGCTTTGCAACGTTGCCATACGTCGCTTAGTAACAATAGTACATGAGAAGTACGAGTATATTAGTTTTTAATGACTGTGTGTTTATACACAAATAATATATGTGACAAAAATTTCGGTTGGGGGGAAGGCCCCCTGCCCCCCCCCCCCTTATATGCGCCCCTGATCTGAGTTTCACACGAAATTTCATCCATATAAATAGAAAATGTTTATGACAATGAATTTATAAAAGATCATACATGTTACTAAGGGGGAGCTCCCGCGCATCTGAACTGCCCATGCATCAGGTGTATATAATGCGCGATTCTGAAGCGTATGCTCAAAGTAGCTGTTGTATTTGACTGCGATATCTAAACGTCGGCTATAAGAATGCCACTCCGAAGAAATCGTGCTCATTACGAGCAGATGTCAGATTTTGAAAGAGGTCATGCGATCAGATTGAAATAAGCTGGTTGGTCGAATCGAGCTGTCGTTGGACATTTGGGTCGAAGTGATGCGGCGATCAGACGATGCTGGCAAGCGTGGGTAGCAACGGCAGGCATCAGCGTCAGGACGGCAGTGGTCGACCGAGGGCCACAACAGCACGGGCAGACAGAGCGATTGTCAGAACAGCTGTCACAGCACCGGAGTCGTCGTTGTCAACGATCCAGCGTGTGACCCGCACACATGTGTCCACCATGACCATCAACAGACGCCTGAGCGACAGGAATTTGCGTTCGCACCGCCCGTTACGCCGCTTACCACTCACGCCTGTTCACCGTCAAGTCAGATTACATTGTAGCCGCGCTCGAGCAACGTCGAACTGTGTTGACTGGGGACGTATAGTCTTTAGTGACGAGTCCCGTTTCCAACGGTGCCCTGACGACAACGGCAGACGTGTTTGGAGACGTCCAGGCCAGCGTGGGGATCCTGCCTTGACTATCGCACGCCACACAGCCTCACACCAGGGGGGTTGATGGTCTGAGGTGCCATCTCCTTTGATGGCCGGACCCCTCTAGTATTCATTTCTGGCACACTGACAGCACAGCGTTATGTTGATGACATTCTACGGCCGGTTGTGTTACCGTTCCTTCAGCGACATCCAGGCCTTACTTTCCAACATAATGTCCGACCGCACACGCCACGTGTTGCTATGGACTGTTGGTTGGTTGGTTCCTTTGTTTAGGGGCTGCGACAACGCGGTCATGTAGCCCCGTGTACTTTGGGTGTGTGTAGAATCTGTCTGATAACCGGTGTTAATTGTGATGACTGTATTAGTGTGTGTTATCTGTTTTCAATTCAGGTGAGGACTGCACACTTTTAATTTCAAGTAGTTCCTACTTTTGCCACCAAACGCCACCGGCAACGTCTAATAGGTCAAAACTTAGCTACCAGACGCCACAGCAGTCGGCTCTTGCCAACGAACGTAGAGATCTAAGAGCGCTGTTTACATTCTTAACCTATACAATTTAGCTTCACACAGGTGTAATTAATGGAAGGTTTTTTAACATGTCAGAAATCTATGACATGGGACCGCCGGCTTTACTTCCCCTCCGAAGGAAGGAATATTGAGGGATTTTTAACGCTCTTAAAAATCTGACGACTTCGGCCGGATTTGAACCCGCGATCTTGGGCATAGAAAGCTACGGACTGTCTTCAAGCTTGCCTTATCCTTCCTTGGCCAGCTCGGTCGCCTGATCTCTCTCTCTCATAGAGCACATTTGGGACGTCATGGGAAGGCGATTGCGAACATCCCGCAATGTCGCCGATTTAGCCCAACAGTTGTAGACCATTTGGCACGAAATTCCGCAGGACACCATCCGGGAACTTTATCAGTCCATTCCACGTCGAGTGACAGCTTGCATCCAGGCCAGAGGTGGACCAACACCTTATTGACGTCCTCACTTTGTAACACTCTAACTCTGCAATAAATCAGTCGATTGTTGTTCTGCACTTTTGATCGTTCATTTTTAGCCTATTTTCAAATTTGAAAAAATAGGCTTATGAGATCACCTTTTGTCCGTGTGTGTGTGAGGAGTGTGTGTGTGTGTCCCTAATAAATTCTAAACGGCTGGAGCGATTTCAATGAAACTCGGTAAATTCATAGCACTATTCCGGGCAACCCCGACCGTGCCGTTCAAATTTTGTTACGTCTCACCAATCCAAAATGGCGGCTGTGCGAAATATTTCACCAGCATTCAATATCTCCGAAACTATTCCCGATATCACCCTGTTTTTTTACGGTGATAAAGGGAACTATTAGAAGTTCACCTATGTGCCTTTTGAAAAAGTGGTAAATACAAAACCAACATGGCGGCCACGCGAATTTGCGACTTTTAAATAGACGTTTCTCGCGATTTAACCAACCAAACGCAATAAAACTTGGTACAGTATATGTTTATACACATTGTAATGCACCGACATCGAACTTCGTCCAATTGTTTACATAACCACAAGATGGAGGATGTGCGAAATATTTCACCGGCATTCTATATCTCTGAAATTATTAGCGGTATGACCCTGAAATTTTGTACGGAGTTAAAGGGCACTACTGGAAGTTCATCTATATGACTTTTAAAAACCGGTTAACTACAAAACGAGCATGGCGGCCAAGCGAATTTGAAAATTTTAAATAGACCTTTCTCGCGATTTAATGTTCCAAACGCAATGAAATCTGGTACAGGAAATGTTTATACACATCGTAATGCACTGGTATCTAATTTAGTTCAATTGTTTACATAACGTTAAGATGGCGGCTTTGCGAATTTTAAAATTAAGTATTTATTTCTTGTGTCGTAATCATGCGATCGATGTGAAAGTTTGAATAATGAACCTACGCAATAATTTTCCATTAATGGTACATGACTCTACGGCCTATATATTTAACAATCCAACATGGCGACCATCCGAAATATTTAGACGGCTCTGAATATCTATGAATCTATTATAGCAATCAAACTGTTTTTTTTTATGTCCATAGGGGCTATGAACTCAAGTTCACCTATAGGACTTAAAATAACCTGGTGATCCCAAATCCAACATGGCGGCGACGCGAATTATAAATATTCACATGGACGTTTCTCGCAATTTAACCATACGAGTGCAGTAAAACTTGGTACAGTAAATCCTTATACGAATGTTAATCCACTGGCATCTAACTTATTTCAATTGTTTTCATAACCACAAGATGGCAGCTGTGGGAAATTATAAAATCTCCGTGTTACTTCTTGTGTCCTAATCATGCGATTGAAGTTTGAATGCTACACGTACACAATAATCTTCATGTAACAGTACATAACTCTAGGACCTACATATATAAAATCCAACATGGCGACCATCCGAAATATTTAGTCGGTTCTCAATATCTACGAATCTATTACAGCAATCGAACTGAAATTTTGTATGTAGATAGAGGCAATTAACGTAAGTAGGATATATGAAAATAGGCTGTATAGTTCTTCACGGAACTACTTGTTCTATGTGTGTTCCTCACATCCTCCGATTTTTATCGCCATCGGACAATTCCTTCCTGGTGCGTCGTTTTTTAAATAATTTTAAATGATCTTGTCGACTTCGTCGTTACGCTGTGGCGTTACGTTACGGTGACGGGACGAAATGTACTTAGAATGCACTGAACTGAAGTGTGTGACGTCATAGTACGATGTAGCAGCCGAGTACCAAAAAGGCAGTGCGAGAACAGAGTTTCAAGAAGGCAGTGCGAGAACAATCAAGTAGGCAGTGAAGAAACAAAATAGAATCTTGAAACTTTGTTGTCGCACTGCCATCTTGGTACTCGGCTGCTAGCATTTAAAATGATATAAAGTCCAGTCTTTCAGACTCACATCGGTCTCTTTATGTTGTTATACAGTGTACATACATGTGGGCCTATACACACAACTGCCAGTTCTCCTAAATACTTTGTTCGTATCATTTTAAGCTTTTGCCACGATAAGGTCTTCTGTATTTCCCTTTCTTTATAATTATTATATGTTCCAGAAAATCTCAAGGAAGCATCGCAAGCAACGATCAGTACTACACGCTTCTTGATCTGTCCGCCATGTTGCTCTAGGGTGAAACTGAGTCTACGCATGCACGAGAGCCGTAAAGCTTATTTAAGTAATTGCGAACCCGAATGGCCTCGTGAGAAGCCTCCGTGACTTAGGCGGCAGCGCGCCGGCCTCTCACCGCTGAGTCCGTGGTTCAAATCCCGGTCACTCCATGTGAGATCTGTGCTGGACAAAACGGAGGCAGACAGGTTTTTCTCCGGGTACTCCGGTTTTCCCTGTCAAAATTTAATTCCAGCAACACTCTCCACTATCATTTCATTCCATCTGTCATTCATTTAATCATTGCCCCAGAGGAGTGCGTCAGGCATCAGCAGCCGGCACAGTTCATATCCTCGCCGCAAGATGGGGGCTTCATTCATTCCTTTCCTGACCCGGTCGGAAACTGGAAGCAGGCTGTGGATTTTTTTCAATGGCCTCGTGAAATGCATCGACGATAATCACGCATTAACTCTCGTACTTAAATACGAATTAACTAACTATTCGTTAGTAAAGAGTTCGTGAAAACGGACCTTTGCATCATTTCAAAAACGAATGTGATGTCGGTAGAAAAGAAACAAGAAAATAGAATACCTGGTAGGAGGAACTACAGGTAGATTGGAGCAGGTGGGCCATTTAAGTACTTATAGCTGTTTTCTCAAACTCTCAACCAACGAGCAGTTAATTAATTCCTATTTAACTTAAATACGAGAGTTAATGCATGGTTATCGTCGATGCATTTCACGAGGCCATTTGGGTTCGTAATTAATTACTTAAATACGGTTTACGGCTCTCGGGCACGCGTAGCCTCGGTGTCACCTCGGAGAAACATGGCGGACAGATCAAGAAGCGTTTAGCACTGTTTGTCCTTTACGATGCTTCCTTGAGATTTTCTGGATTTTCATTATTATAAAGGAAGGTGAATACAGAAGACGTTATTCGTGGCAAAAGCTTAAAGTGACATGAACAAAATATTTATGAGAACTGGCAAATGTGTGTAAACATTGTTTAATTAGCTCAATAGAACACACTCTCCACGTTGTCTTCGTAGCGAAAGTGGATGCGATGCAGGCTCTGATTTATTTATGCAGAGCTGGAAGGAATTCACTTCAGATTTTTTTTTAAATTCCGTAATTCTTCTTTATTGGTATTTGTAATATATATGGTCTTTTATAGTTTCATTGTCATAAACGTTTTATTGATTATTATCGATATACAATGCACAATCTATACTAATATAATAAAGCTGGAGAGTTTGTTTGTGTGTTTAAACGTGCTAATCTCTGGAACTACCAGTCTGATTCGAAAAATTATTTTTGTATATGATAGCCAGATTCAGGAGGAATAGTTTAGGCTATGTAGCATTAGGCTACACCTCTCAGGTAACCTTAAAGATTTCGTTCAGTAAGTCAGAAGAACAAACTCTCCCGAAGAGCTTCGATAATACCTTAGTCTATTGTCGCCTGGCAATGCGGGCTGCATCACGTCGGCCCTACCAGTGTTCTGGTGCAGAATTGCGAGCTGCTTATAAATTGCAGTTCCGTGGCTCATAATCACGAGATTAACGGTCACGTTAAACTACAAGCTTCCTTCCTGATTATTATGTTACAACTCTGAAGCCAGCGTTTCGTCTGTGTCCACATGTTGCCTGGTTCCAATAGACTCTGCTTGATAAGTGTCAGTGTTTGTTGTGTGTCAGCCCGCGATATCCGAGCTAATGTTATTTTTGTAGCGGTGTTTGTGTATTGGGCGAGGCGGCAGAGCGCGTTGAGATATCAGGACACTCCCAGTCTTCAAGATACACTACTCGTTAGAAATGAGTAGACAGCGGATTTTAGGCAAAAGCTCTTTATGTTTGTCTTAACAGTAGACTACCTTTTGTGCCTTCATGTTTCATGACTCGGGCCCGGATTTATATGCACTAAAAACCTGAAAATATGCATGCCAATATGCACTAAAAAGTTAGAATATATGCACGGAAAATAATGAAATATGCACTTAAAACATGCAATTTTATTCACTTACCGATTTACAGGTATCATTTGTTGCAAAAAGAAGCGTCACAATAGGTAACTAGTAGTCTTTCAATGTTTTCTGGAGACAAACTATGTCTATTGTCCGTCAAAATGAGTTTATAGGCTGAGAATGATCGTTCTACATCAACTGACGTGATTGGACAGTACTTATACACGGGCACCAAAGTTTCGGATCATACATCTGGCAAGGATACCCTAGTTCCACTCAAGTATTGACTAATTAACTTAATCTTCTTCAGTCCTGGGTTCGAATTCAACACCTTTTCTAACTTGCATTTAATCTTCTCTCCAATTTCGCCTGGAGCGGAATTCAATGAAGATGCAGCTTTCTCAACGAGATCAAGTGATTCATGGAGGGGAGTACCAGAAGATTCTAAGCTCTCAATGGCTTTTGGAAGTTTAGAAACATGTGCATGAATGAAATTCACATCTTGATAAACAGTAGCGGTTTCAAACACAACTTTTGCATCACGGCCACACGCAATATGCTCATCTTCAAGTTTTGTAACCACTTCTTTCACTTCATTAAAATTCTCCTGATAAAATGATACTGCAGATAACCACGTCCCCCACCTAGTCAGGACAGGTTCGGGTGGCAAAGGAACTTCAGGTAGACAATCTTTGTAGAACTGGACACGAGCTGGTGCTTTCAGAAACAGCTTCTTCCCACATCCAATTAAATTGTTAATAGCTGGAAACTGTGTGCGTATTTCTTCTGCAATGGGCTGTAATCCGTGCGCTAAACAGGTTACGTGTATGAGTTTCGGATAAAATACTTGGAGGGCCTTTGCTGCTTTCAACATACGAAGCTGCATCTGTGAGCAGTACAAGCACTTTACAACAATTATCCTCAATTTCAGATGGCCAGAATAGTCGCAGAGAATCATTTACAAATCTTGCTATTGTGCTATGGTTGGTTTTCTCTAGTACTTTACAAGCAAGAAGATGCGGCTACCGGGTTCGTCTGGATGTAATTTACCGACCACAAAATTTGCTATGTAACGGCCACATGAATCCGTTGTCTCATCCACCGATATCCAGACATAGTTCCTTCCGATATCAGAACGGATCAATTCCAGGGTAGATTCATATAGCGGAGGTAGGTAATTTTTCCTAAGAGTAGATTCATCTGGTATTTTTTGATTTACACAATATTTCTCAAGAAATGATCGCAGAACTAGATTGTTTAATTTATTCCATGGAATGTTGCTGCATACGAAAGCCCTACAAATATCATTTGAAAATGTATTAAGAATACCGGTCTTAGGCTTTACCTGCGTAAGAAGTAGTTGTTGTGGTGTGCTGTTTTTCTCCTCTTTTGCTTTAATAAGTGCATTTGTTTTTGAATGCTGTTCAAGCTGAAATTTCTTTTCACATTTTACTTCCTTTGAGCAAACTTGACAGTACACGATGACACCATCTGTTGAATAGTCCCTATTACCCGACACCCACTGATTTAGTAAATCTCTTCTCCTGCTCTTTTCCTTAGGCATTTTTAGAAACTAACACTTGAGATGCAGGGCATTAAACTGGAACGTAACTAGTGAACTGAAGATACCTCTGTCCTGACCAATTGCCCAACCCCCTGAGATTATTATCTACTGTGGTAGAGAAAGGAATTCCGGGAAGTCCAGCCAGCCTGCCTACCCATACCTAAGCTATCTGTTGCCATTGTCAGTTGTGAAAGTAAAGTGCCGTTACACAAACAGTCGAAAACACCAATTAGTGAGGGATGCACATAATATAGGCAACTAGCTAGGGATGCACAAAACAGATTTATTTTAGTAGTTGTTGTAATTGTCCTTAAATTCAGACATATATACCGGAATATGCTGTTACGTCTAGAATATGCACTAAACCTCAAAATATGTCAAAATATGCATATGCATATGCATATGCGCGTATGCATTTTTATAAAATCCGGGCCCTATTCATGACATTTAAGTCGAAATAGTTTCCCACTTCTACTCCAGGAAAATGCCGGAATGGCCACGGCTAAAGTGCTGCAGTGTACAAATTTGCGTAGCGGCAAATGGCACGCACTTTTTTTGTACAACTGACGAGTTGCTGCACCTTAAAACTCTGTTAATTTTGCTTGTTTTAAAAATGATCATTTCATTTTGTTGACAATTCTTTCTGCTTATAACATGTTTTATGTTCGACCTTGACTATTATTATGTCAGGAAACTGTATCATAATGTTGGTCATTATAACACTATTTTTCATTATGAAACAGTTTCTCCCACCAATCAGAGCTCAAGGAACAGTTGTTTGACCAATTAAGTGAGGATAGCAACGCACCTGTACTGAGTTCCAAGGCCTTCTAATTTAAATTTCACTGCCTGGCCTAGTGTCATAGTGGGGCAATCGAGGAGGCCATGGTCAAATACATGGCATTCTCTGCGTCCCATGCGCTCTGTTCAGTACATAAAACTGGCGAAATCTCGACAGATATTTATGAATATTTATGTTCGAACATAACATACTTATAATAATTATCGTCGAACATAAACAGTCGTATGCAACTCGCATATAATGGTAATTAAGACACTCGTATGGAAATTATAAAACTCGCATGCGCTCGTTTTATAAACTTACTTGTGTCTTAATTATTGCCATTATAGGCTCGTTGCATAATGTACTATTAAATAGAACACGTACATGTAACATCTTTATGTTGGATAAAGCTACTACCATACCCATGTGCAGAAGAAGATATCGACTAGGTTGCTATCGATCATGATGGCGACCCCGTTAGCAAACTGTGTCATCAACATTTCCTTGTCAGGTGTTGGACCTTACCTTAACCGATTATTACTTCCAGGCGTCATATCTTGACCAGCAGTTGCCAGGAGAAAATGCCGCTGTCGTGAACTTCTGCTAGAAAGGGACTACTGTTCTCGTATCTACAATGTAACCTCAGGCACGAGACACTATGAATGGTGCCTTATGAAATTAGGGGACTGGTGCTCCTTTGCCCAGCAGTTGAGGGATATATTTATTTTATGTCTTTAGTACTGGTGATTTAGGTTTTGTTAGAGTAATTGTTTTAATAAATAACGTAACTTCACACCTGCTACTTAACTGATAGTTTGCTTCTTTCCACTCCGTCGTTAGTTAGTTACTCAGTTTGGGGGCTGCGACAACGCGGTCATGCTGCCCCGTGTACTTTGGGTGTGTGTAGAATCTGTCTGATAACCGGTGTTAATTGTGATGGCTGTATTAGTGTGTGTTATCTGTAACTGTAATTCAGGTAAGGACTGCAGACGATCAATTTCAAGTAGTTCCAACTTTTGCTACCGTCAACGACACCTAGCTGTGAACTTGGCCACTAGATGCCACCCGAACCGGCACCTAGCGGCGAACATTGGTACTTATAGAGCGTTAATCAAATGTAACCTACACATTTAGCTTCACACAATTAATTGTAGTGAGTGGAAGGTTCTTTTGCATAGAAGAAAAGAAATCTACAGCCCATGAAGGACCTTGGCCTAGCAAGGGACCGCTGATAAATCTGTTGGAATGCAGATCGTGGTGATGCGAGGTCAGTGGGACGTGTCCTCTCGGTCTTTAATCTTGGCTTCTTGGCCAGGGAGCTGCCTCTCTCATGAGGTACGGTACTCAATTGTCCTCACGAAGCTGAGTAGATCCCTTGCCAGCCCTCATGTCAGTTTCTAAATTTCCAGACGGAGCCAGGAACCGAATCGGGTGAGTGTGCTACCCCTACAACACGGAGCCTGCTTGTGTTCCCACTTCTACTCCAGGCAAATGCCGGGATGGTGCCTAAATTATAAAGTGACTGACGCCACCTTACCAGGCCCGATTGCAATTACAATTACACACATTAATAGACACACCACAATTAACAAAAGTTAGCTTACAAATTCTGCCTCTCCCTCAGGTAAATCTGGACTGATGACCGCAATGTCCGAGCCCCTAAATAAAACATTACTACTGTATAAGAAAATAGAATTTCCTAAAACTTACTTTGGAAAACTCAATTTACTTCAGTGTGTTTCAGTAACTTTCCATATCGAAAAATAATTCCACAATGGCCAGCCTGCTCTGAAAATACAAGGTCTTTTATAAAGAATGAACAGATTTAGAAGCTTTATTACGCAGTACGCAAGCAACGCAGTTAAACGAGTCGCAGCCCATTATGAAGAGCGTAGTCTCACGATTCGAATAGTTGCCAGAAGAGTGATCTATCGTGGCACCCCTCCACCCGGCTCAAGCCGGTCGGCCTGCAGCACGCAGCATTTGGCACGTGAGTTTCAGAATGGCAACACTTCAGTAGAACAACACTGTCACAGGACAAAGCTATCTCGAAATTTACGTACCTGTCTCTTCCCTTTGCTGCAAACACGCTCATCCTATTGGAGTTTAGCAATGCGAGCATTTTTGAATGGAACATTGCCTCAACGATGGATTGGTTGCAACACTCCTTCCGGATCGTGCTCTATTCGTGTGGCCTCCAAGATTCCCAGACCTTATCCCTTGCGGCTTCTTCCTGTGAAGATATGTTAAGGACAATGTTTATGTTCTACCTCTATCCACTACACTGGATGGACTTAATGAGCGGATGACACGGAGATCGACTCAGTAGATCGTGATACGCTGCGACGCATTTGGCAGGAATTCTCCTATCGCCTTGATATGGTCCGTGCTGCTGATGGTGGTCATATTGAACAATTGTAGGAGAAGGGACAAAACTTCAACATCAGCCAAATACTTGTGTCTTTCTTACAATCTTGAACTATTGACTGTTACGGAGATATAGCTTGATAAATTGGTTCATTCTTTATGAATGACCCTGTACAGTATGTGTTGTTGTTTGAGTCTTCAGTCTTTTGACTGGTGTGATGCTGCTCTCCATCCTTCCCTGTCCTGAGCTAATCATTTTATCTCCACACCCTACATCCGAGGCAATCTGTGTGACATATTCTAACCTTGGTTTACCCCTACAGTTCTTGTCCTCGACCCTTCCTTCCATAACTAAGCTTGCTATTCCTAGGTGTCTTAGTATGTGTCCTACCAAGCTATCTCTTCTCTTCATTAGCAGTCGCCAGAAACATCTCTCCCACTCGTCTTAATACATCTTCGTTTGTAACCCTATCTACCCATCTGATCTTCATCATTCTCCTGTAACACCACATTTCAAATGCTTCAATTCTCCTCTTTTCTGCTGCACCAATAGTCCAAGATTCACTTCCATAGAGTGCCACGCTCCAGACAAAGGCTTTCAAAAATGACTTCCTAATACTGTACCTAAATCTATATTCGATGTCAACAGATTCCTTTTTTGTGGAATGCTTTCTTTGCCTGAGCCAACCTACTTTTTATATCCTATTTGATTCGTCCATCACTGGTTATTGTGCTTCCTAAGTAACAGAACACTCTTACTTCCTTCAGCTTTTTACCTGCAAATTTGATGTCCATAGAGGTTTCTGATTTTTTTCGGCTGCATTCCAATATTTTTGTTTTACAGTTATTAATTTTCATCATGAATTCTTTCCTCATGACGGAGTCCATACCATTCAAAAACTCATTCAAATCCTCAGCTAAGATGACGATGTCATCGGCAAATCTCAAAGTTGAAATTATTTCTCCTTGAATCTTCACTCCCACTTTAATTTTTTCTCCTATTTCCTTCGTTGCTTGTTCAGTGAAACGATTGAAAAGTATGGGTGATAAGTTGCAGTCTTGCCTTATTACACCTTTCTGAATACTAGCTTTTCTCTCATGTCCTTGAGCTCGAATGACTGCTGTCTGGTTTCTGTATAGATTGTAGATCACCCTCATATCCCTGTACTTTATTCCAATCGTTTTCAAAATGTCAAACAATTTAGTCCAATCATAGTTATCAAAAGCCTTTTCTAAGTCTACAGATGCCATGAACGTTCTCTTATCATTCCTTATTCTACCTTCCAAAATCAGCCTAAGACTTAGTCCCTTGTTCCTACATTCTCCTGAAACCAAACTGGTTTCACCCAGCTCCGTTTCTATTTGGCTTTCCATCCTCTTGTAAATTATTCTAGACTGGATCTTTAAAACATGAGTAATCAAGCTGAAAATGAAAATCCACAGCCTGCTTTCAGTCTCCGACCGGGTCAGGAATGGAATGAATGAAGCCCCCATCTAGCGGCGAGGATATTAACTGTGCCGGCTGCCGAGGCCTGACGCACTCCTCTGGGGCAATGATTAAATGAATGACAGATGAAATGATAGTGGAGAGTGTTGCTGGAATGAAAGTTTGACAGGGAAAACCGGAGTACCCGGAGAAAAACCTGTCTGCCTCCGTTTTACCCAGCACAGATCTCACATGGAGTGACCGGGATTTGAACCACGGATCTAGCGGTGAGAGGCCGGCGTGCTGCCGCCTAAGCCACGGAGACTTCGTATATCCGAGCATAATGATGATAATTCGATTATAATCGAATCATTGTTGATTTGCACCCAATCAATGCTCGCTTTCTCCACAACAATATGCTGTTTCATTTATGAGGCTTAGACATCGTGGTCATTTAGCCCCGTGTACTTGGGTATATATGAGATAATATATATACAGTATATACTAAATGTATTTTGTATGGTAGCTTGTGTTATTGTGGTGTCTGTAGTTGCGTGGGTATCTGAGATTGAGGTAAGGATTGGGAAGGAGGCGGCAGTGGCCTTAAGGGGAGGTGGTACACCCTATATTCACAATGCTAAATTCGCCAAATTCATGTTCCTTTTTCTCAAAGACCATTGCATAGACATTAATAGGATTTACCACACTTAAAGAAATAATCTTTGTGCACACTTTATAAAGGATCGGTTCGGTCCTAAAGTGATCCTGTGTATCTGGTGGAATTTTGAAGGAGTGATTCACTGGGAATATGTTCCAAATGGGCATGCAGTCAGTGCGGATCTTTATTATCAATAACTGGAACGAGTTCATGATATTTTGATTCCCACTATTAGTTAAGAGTTCTCCTGCAGCAGGACATACTGCACGAACAACCATGGCAAAAATCAGTAATTGAGAGGAGTGGAACTGCTACCACATCTAGCATATAGCCCTGATCTTGCGCCTTCAGATTACCATCTTTTTCGATCCATGGCCCATTTCTTTCGTGGAAGACATTTCGATAACATCGAAGCTGTGGAAGTAGGCCGCACCGAATTCTTCGCATCAAAACCCAGAGACTGGTACCATCGCGGGATAAGAAACCTCGCTGAAAGATGGCCCATGACCATAGAATCTGATGGACTCTACTTTGAAGAATAGTTTAATTTCTTGACAGAAAACTTTTCAAATAAAATAGTTTTTAAAGAACGACATTACTTATGATACTTCCTCTGTAAATTTATTAGCAGAGCCGGGAATCGAACCCAGACCTCCGGGGCAACTGCCAAGAATGTTAGCCACTACACCAGGAAGGACTGTTAATCTCGCAATCATGAGCCACGGGACCTCCGTTTTACGTGGAATCCGTACCACAGGACATGTCATTTCACTTCGAAAATCTCACATGCATTGACTGGGAATCTAACCCCGTCCGCCTTGGTGAGAGGCCAACTGCTTGACCGCTACGCCACCACGCCTCATTGTTAAAAACAAGTCAAGAATGGGAATTCGTCGAATTCTTAGACTTCAATTCTTTAAAACATAATTTGTTTGGAGGAACGTCTGGTGTCTCCTCTCAGCTGCTCTGCTGATATTTGGCAACGCAACCGAACTGCACTCGTTTGACAGAAATGACCGTCTTGTCACACTGTAGTTGCCACTGCGCAGTTAGTGTACCCGCCTTCGTAAGTACTGTTCTTCTCGCTCTGTACCCATCACACCGCCACAGGAGAGAAGTTAAAAGACCAAGGTCAGCACTAAGATACCACCCAATACCGTGACAGCTTGTGTGGGCACAGCTCCATCATACTGGTAGACCACACAGTCCGGGGTCAATGGCTAGCAAGTGTTGTAACTTTCTCATCCGACCCGGGTTTGCAGGGACAGTTCAGTTTTTGTAGCACAAATGTCCCTATTTTCACATTTCTGATTGAAAGAAAACTTTTCTTCTTCTTCTTCTTTCGTTTTGCCAAAATTACGCAGTGAAGCCATAACAGCATTTCAGGTCATATTGGTCTTTGGATAATCTTTCAGTTGAAAAGTAATTCCATAGTCATTCACAAAGAGAGTAGAGCATACAGTAGATTGATTCGTTTCTCAATCTAAATTTAATTGTTTATTTGTTCAGTTAGGTTGGCACTACAGTCGAACTTCGATATCTCGAAGTGCTAAAGGAAATAAAAAAATCTTCGATATACGAAAATTCGAGATATAGATATAGGCCTGCTGTACATGAAAAAATGGGGTTCTATTATCATAAATACCTGAATAGTCGAGTCGCCTCCGTAGCGTAGCGGTCAGCATGGTTAGCTGCCACCCCGGAGGTTCTGGGTTCGATTCCCGGCTCTGCCACGAAATTTAAAAAGTGGTATGAGGACTGGAACGGGGTCTACTCAGCCTCGGGTGATCCATAATGAGTGGAGGGGGTTCGATTCCCACCTCAGCCTTGGTGATTTCCCACTTCGTCTTCGGGCAAATGCTGGAATGGTACCTCCTGTAAGGCCACGGCCGCCTCCTTCCCTCGGCCTGTCCTTTCCATACCATTCTTCCCTTCCCTTCCCATCCATCATGAGGGCCCTGTTCGCTTTGTAGGCGAGGTGCTCATCACACCTCCCCCAGTTCTCCCCAGTTGTATCTCATCCTACCAAGTTTTCCCAGCTCTAGGACACTGCCTGGAAAGGCGGTAGTGGTGAGTTCCCTCGCTCGCTGAGTACGTTGGAACTACCAACCTGGAGGGTAATGTTATAAAAAAAAAAGTCAACTGTTGCTACGTCATGCTGTTGGTCTACTCATGCTGGGTTAAATGTTGCTTTGCAAATATTGCAGTTACATCTCGATTAATTTTACTGTATGCAATATTTTCCGATCCCTTGAAAAACGTGACTCCTGCATAGCGCAATAGGTCTTGTGTTTATTTTTCGTAATGTTTGACTCGTATTAGCTGAAATTTCGAGCATAAGAATCCGCTGATAGAAATTGCCAGAAATAAAAGGTTCAGTTACCCTACACAAGTGAATCGATATTTTAATTCCCATGTCACACTTAAAAAACTTCGAGTTAAAAGACATATTTTATGTGTTGGGAACAAAATGGCATTCGAGTTATAGAACTTCGAATTATAGAAAAAAACATGACATATAGCCTAGTGTAAACTGTGTAGAACTTCGCTGGGAAGTTAAAATTACTTCGAGATATAGAAGATGGACAACTTGGAAGAGCCAGTAAGGGAACCTGGTAGTACATACAGTATCACTCTCGGATTCAAAATCATTGTGTGAGGCGATGTGGGTTTTTATTGTTATACAGTCATTAATTCATATTACGGGCTTGAGACACCATTGGTCATCAGCTCCCTGTACTTGGGTGTATGATCTATTTGTATGGTAACACGGTTCAACAATTTTTACGTAAACAAAAATATCAACTCTTTATAGTTTTTGGTACGCTGAATTCGAAACTAACAATAATTTACGTTTTTTAGCTCCCGTTTTCGTGCTATATGAAGTTTGTTGCGCCCTTATTTCTCTTTTATCTCTCGTTTTTTCTTATTTCAGGAATGCCAATGAATGCTGTGTTTTGTTTCTAGCTAACACAGTCTTAGATTGCTTGTCTTCCGTTGTGCGCCATAGTGTATTGTGACGCTAGTTTTTGAGTTCCTGTGTGGAATCAAAACTTCTGCTATAATGCCCCGCAAATGTGCTAATAACCCCAACAATTTTTGACCCATTATAATATGTGAAGGACATAAAAGTTTCAATAACTTCTAAACCTGAGCTAATCTAAATTTTTAACTGTCATTTTCATTTTCAGCACATTTAAATCCATATAAATCAACTATTTTGCCTTGGTAAAACACAAAAAGTTAAAATTTGTTGTCTAGTGTAGCCTGCATTTCTATGATGACTGTACTTGTGTATAGTGTAATATTATTAGAGTTGGGAATGGGGTAGGTGACCTGCGACTAGAAATAAGGTACTATTCCGGCATTTGCCTGAAGAGTGTGTGAAAGACACACTCAGAATGGCCGATGAAAATACCGGGATTCGAACGTCCGGTCTATTGATTTGTTGCAGCTCCTCATCGCGGTTGCGGTGAGTAATTTAACACGCCGGCTATGCCACGGGGTGTGATGTATTTTTTATGGTGTAGGGGTTTGTAATGGAAAACCAGCACGTTTTTACTATTGTTTTATTATTATTATTATTATTATTATTACATACATTTTCATTTGAGACTAGCGGCTTCGGTGGTGTAGTTGGAAGCATGCTGAGCTTCTATGCCCGAGATCGTGGGTTGAAACCCGGCCGAAGTCGTCGGATTAAAAAAAAAATCCCCTTGCTTTGGAGGGGAAGTAAAGCCGGTGGTCCCATGTCATAGATTTATGGCGTGAAAAAGAACCTTCCACTAAGTACACTTGTGGAAGCGAAAATTTGTAAGTTGGTTTGATGACGCTATATTAGTTCCGACGTTCGCCCCCAGGTGTTGACTGCGATGACATCTATTAGCCAAGTCCGCAGCTACAGTAGGTGTCGTGGACGGTAGCATTTGGTAGCAAAAGTAGGAACTACTTGAAAACACACAAACTAATATCACACACTAATAGAGCCATCACAATTAACACCGATTATCAGACAAATTCTACACACACCGAAAGTACATAACCGGGTTGTCGCAGCCCCTAAACTAAGGATCCAACCAATCATTTGAGACTGATTTGCTTTTCAGCGTCCAATCCCTGCTCTGTTATTGGTCGCATATAGGCATACGTCACGTGAAACGGACCAATCAATGCAGGCGAGCTCTGGTGAATTTGTTTTGATTTGGCGTCAAGGAACAGAAGGTTGGATCCACTCACGTAGACATTTAAACGTATGCATACGGTTTATCATTCCGCTACGTACGATTATACAGTATAATAATACTAACTACGAGGTAGGTTGGGCGTGTGTCTGTACACTTCACCCAGAAATAAAACATTAACTGAAAGTACACACTGGTATACTCGGAACTAATATGGCAGATGTAGTAACAATTAACTTCCTGAGGGCACTGTATGGCGAGCGGAGGTTAGTTCCGCCAGCCAAGCGCGAACCCCCCACCCTTCCTCTGCGCATTGTGCTCTCAAGGTCCCTTCAATGTCAACGTGACTCGGAAGGGAGGAGCTTGCTGGACCAATTGATTGGCTTACTGGACTTCTATCATTGTATCGGGCCTTCTGTGACCGTCTCTCGCTAGGCGACTTCGGTGGCGTAGTTAGTAGCATGCTGAGCTTCTATGCCGAAGGTTGCGGGTTCAAACCCGGCCGAAGTCTTATAATAAGAGCGTTAAAAATCCCTCAGTATGCCTTCCTTCGGAGGGGAAGTAAAGCCGGCGGTCCCATGTCATAGATTTATGGCATGATAAAGAACCTTCCACAGACTAAACTTGTGTGAAGCTAAATTTCTAGGTTAGATTTCGTTGGAACGCTCTATCAACGTTCACCCCTAGGTATCATTGACATATGGTAGCGAAAGTTAGAACTACTTGAAATTGGACGGAACTTATATCTCACCCAATGGGTGTCAGCTAGAAGCAGCTACAGCCTCTGGTGAGCCGGATACTTCCCAGGACACTCCCGGCACTAAAAGCTATACGATAAATAAATAAATTACACTAATTACACTTGAGTGAAGCTAAATATAGGTTAGATTTGACTAACGCTCTTAGGTTCAGACGTTCGTCGCTAGGAGCCGACTGCGGTGGCATCTAGTCAACAAGTTCAGAACTAGTTGGTCGTTGACGGTGGCGTTTGGTAGCAAATGTTGGAACTACTTGAAAATGAAATGCCTGCTGTCCTTACTTGAATTGAAAACAGATAACACACACTAATACAGCCATCACAATTAATTATCAAACAGAATCTACACACACCCAAAGTACACGGTGCTACATGACCACGTTGTCGCAGCTCCTAAACTGATGAACCAACCAACCAACCACTGTCACTCGCTAACCAACGATGCATTGTTATTATTCGACTTCATTTTATTTCCACAACGTGAGCAGTAATAATAGTGCATTTCGACCAATATTATTTTCGTTCCTATGAGGGTTGGGGATGATGTGAGAGTTACTCTTTTCTTCGGATGGTTTTTACGTTCAGGAATGAAACTAAGGTGAGCCTCCGTGGCTTAGGCGGCAGCACGCCGGCCTCTCACCGCTGGGTCCGTGGTTCAAATCCCGGTCACTCAATGTGAGATCTGTGCTGGACAAAACGGGAGGCAGACGGGTTTCTCTCCGGGTACTCCGGTTTTCCCTGTCAAAATTTCATTCCAGCAACACTCTCGACTATCATTTCATCTGTCATTAATTTAATTATTGCCCCAGAGGAGTGCGACAGGCTTCGGCAGCCGGCACAGTTCATATCCTCGCCGCTAGATGAGGGCTTCATTCATTCCATTCCTGACCCAGTCGGTCGACTGGAAGCAGGCTGTGGATTTTCATTCATTCAATGAAACTAAGCGGTCACCTCGTGGTGTAGTGGCTCAGCATTTTTGGCTACCAGCGAGTACAGGTTCGATTCGAAGCTCTGCCAAGATATTCAATTCTGGTCTGAGGACTGGAGCGGGGGACTTTCGATAATTATTGTTGTTGTAGGAGCTTCGCGACATCGTGGTCATGTGGCCCCGTGTACTTGGGTGTGTGTGTGTGTGTGGATTTGTCTGTTAACCTGTGTTATTATGATGACTGTATTAGTGAGTGTATTTGTAATTCTGACGAGGATTGGTAAGGAGGCTCCCTTGGCCTTAAGTTAGGAGCCATCCCGGCATTTGCCTGGAGCAGAAGTGGCAAACCACGGAAAACCACTTCCAAGATGGCTGAGATGGGTATCCAACCCTCATCTTGAGTTTTGCCACACGATGTTGAGTTTACCCCGTTCCAGCCCACATACCAGAATTAAAATTTCTTGACAGAGCCAGGAATCAAACCCGGACCTCTTGGGCGACAGCAATGAATGCTAGTCGCTACAACACGAGGTGGTCCTTTTGATATTGATCCTTCTTATCTTTCTCTGGTTGTATTCTTAATACAACGAGACCCAAAACTTTCTGAAACAGTCTCCCTGAGAGTTAAACAATACGCAATGAGAGAAATATTGCAATCTGGTTTCCACAGTTTGTAGCAGTGGAAGAAACTAATCCGTGATGGGTGTATTTTGTAATGTTGATGTCATTGTTAAGTTTTGGGCAAAACATTACCGTAACTGTTTTTACCATGAAACTTTGTGCAATGCAGGTCATTGTTACTCGCCCATTTACATACCTAAGGTCGCCAGCTTCACCAACTGTGACATTTGGGTCGCGTTGGTAAAAAGTTCAGAATCACTGGTCTGATTCATGGGACAGAGACATTGAGTTAGTAACTGTTTTGGAATTCTACAGTCTTCTGTACAGTCAATGTAGGCCTATGTGAGATTTTCGAAATGAAAATTGTTAATTTGTAACTCTTCAGTCGGTCAACACGATTGTGCCCAATGAATGGGTGGGGTACAAGATAAATTTCTTTCTTTATTTATTTATTTATTTATTTATTTATTTATTTATTTATTTAGCATATGGCTTTTAGTGCCGGGAGTGTCCGAGGACATGTTCGGCTCACCAGAGGCTGTAGCTGCTTCAAGCGGACACCCATAGGTAGAGCCCTGCGCGGATAAACTAAACGTTATCCGCATCCGCATCCGCCCCGCATCCACACCACTGTTATCCGCATCCGCCCCACATCCGCACGACTGTTATCCGCATCCGTATGACTTTTATTCGCATCTGCCGCACATCCGCATGACTTTTATCCAAATTCGCTGATATTTCAATATTATGTTCAATTTATTATATCAAGCATAACGTGTTAAACCAACACATTTGGTCATTTGAGGAGAAAGTCGTTCCTGACAATTTGCTTCATTGCAAGGAACTTCAAGTTGGCATTCCAAGGGACTTCAAGTTGGATGACACTTCTGGTTCCTTGACCTCCGCTTTAGACAAAAAAAAAATGGCTATACTTTTTTGGTTACTTTCGCACTTGTGCCTCAGTAAGTTTGATGTGCCCGATTTGTGTCCTGAGTATGAATACACTTTTTTACAGGTATACATCACTATATCGTTCATCTTTTCGTTTCCATTGAAAACGTAACCAAATGTCTGCCATATCGTTGACTTGAGCTTTGTTTCACGCGCTATTGAATATTCACTTGTTTTATTTTAATAGATAGTTTATCCATGCTGGTCAAATGATGTTAATACTCACGGTCGCGGTAACATTCACTAGGTGAACTTCTCTTTACGCTTGGAGAAAGGGATTGACATTTGGCGGAAATTCCAAGTCAGTCATCCTTCTGCTTCTGGACCTATCCATGTTCTCCTAGTTGATGTTGCAATATCACCGCCAACGTGCTTCAGTGAAAAGTTGGAAATAAATCTACAGATAAACCTGGATAGCTTAGATGGAGAAGTAGCTGATATGAGGAATGTTAATGATGTCACCTCGATGAACTAACAAGCTTATTGACAGCATTATATCTCGTACGTATAGTAATAATGGCAGTGAGAATTGAACTTGCGGGATGAAGGGCAGAGGCAGGGTAAGAGCAGGCGAGAATTGAGAAGCCTGTCGACAGCCCGCCGTGTTAACTGACATTCTCGTCTATTCCAATACTGCTAACATGGGTCTTTTCTGAAACCAGTGTGGCGTTGGGAATGAGTGACTGAGTCTCCGACTAATGTATTTGCTTCTGTTACTACGCAAGGACCGAGAAACCGCGTCACTCGTCACCACCACTACTCATAGTCTGCGATGCACATTCCTCTCAGGTGCACGCAGCTTGGACTCGAGCAGTATAAGTGCAATACGTGCCTGCATATTTCGTACGCAATAGGCTATAGGAGTATTCCTCTTTTAAGCATGAAGCTGTGGATTGGCATATCAAATATGTAATACTGTATTAACGTAAGTTTGTATTCTAAAGACTATCCGCAAATTTACTCGAAACATTATGCGCTATCCGTACAGCAATGCAAAGTATATCCGCGTGGCGAAAATATTTGCGGATATCCGCGGGTTTATCCGCCCAGGACTTTACCCATAGGGTGAGCCCGTTCAATTTCAAGTAGTTCCAACTTTCGCTACCAGATGTCAATGATACCTAGTGATGAACGTTGGAACTTTGATAGAGCGTTTACAAGACACAGATATGTAACGACACTCCCGGAAAAAAATACATGTGTTAACTAGCAGTAGTGCCCGGCTTCGCCCGGTGGATGTATTTGTTTTATGGATGATAATGAATTCTACTACAGAACTGGAGCGCTCAAGGATAAGGATCGGAAAGCACCAACGCTTATTGCAGCTGATAACCACAGTATACTGCACCAACACCTTCGCCCTTATACAGAGGCATATATTTTCATGACGATAACTGTTTTAAGGGACCTAAGAAATCTTTTTGCACTAATTACTCCCCTTGACTGCACTTTATTAGCAGCTCGCAATTCTGCACCAGAACACCGGTAGGGGCGACGTGATGCAGCGCGCCTTGGCAGGTAACAATAGACAGGTATTATTGAAGCTGTTCGGGTGCGCTTGTTCTTCCGACTTGTTAAGTTAATTTTACCCTCCAGGTAGGTGGTTCCCACGGACTCAGCGAGGGAACTCACCACTACCGCCTTTCCAAGAACTGTCCTAGAGCTGCGATCACTTGGACGGATTCGATACAACTGGGGAGGTGTGATCAGCACTTCGCCCAGGCGGCCTCACCTGCAAAGCGAACAGGGGCCTCATGAGGGAAGAGATGGGAAGATTGGAATGGATAGGCAAGGAAGAGTGAAGGATGCAGCCGTGGCCTTACAGTAGGTACCATCCCGGCATTCGCCCGAAGAGGAAGTGGGAAACCACGGGATACCACTTCGAGGATGGCTGAGGTGGGATCGAACCCCCTCTACTCATTCGGACCACCCGAGGCTGAGTAGACCCCGTTCCAGTCTTCATACCACTTTTCAAATTTCGTGGCAGAGCCGGGAATCGAACGCAGGACCTCCGCAGCGGCAGCTAACCATGCTGACCGCTACGCTGTCTTCCGACTTACTGAACAAAAATTAATCTTTAAGGTTACATGAGAGGTGTAGCCTAATGTTACATAGCCTAAACTATTCCTCTTGAATCTGGCTATCATATACAGAAATATTTTTTCGAATCCGACTGGTAGTTCTAGAGATTAGCGCGTTTAAACACACAAACAAACTCTTCAGCTTTTTTATATTAGTATAGATAAGATTATTACAGATAACGGGGCAATTTAATAATTAATACACGTATTTTTTCCAGGAGTGAAAATCCACAGCCTGCTTCCAGTCTCCGACCGGGTCAGGAATGGAATGAATGAAGCCCCCATCTAGCGGCGAGGATATGAACTGTGCCGGCTGCCGAGGCCTGACGCACTCCTCTGGGGCAATGATTAAATGAATGACAGATGAAATGAAATGATAGTGGAGGGTGTTGCTGGAATGAAATTTTGACAGGGAAAACCGGAGTACCCGGAGAAAAACCTGTCTGCCTCCGTTCTGTCCAGCACAGATCTCACATGGAGTGACCGGGATTGTATTTTTTCCAGGAGTGTCGTTACATATTTATATCTTGTACCCCGCCCATTCGCTGGGCACGATCGTGTTGACCGACTGAAAAACTACAACTTATCCATTTTGTATAGGCAACACTGAAAAAATATCGCTTCAAATCTCTTAATTCGAAATGAAGTATCACATCCTGTGGTTCGGGTTCCATGTAAAAAAAAGGAGGTTCCGTGCGAGATTAACGGTCACGTAAAACTACAAGCTTCATTCCTTACATAGTCTGTTTGTGCAAAATTTCTCAAAACTTGTGTTATTGTGGTATCTGCAGTAGTGTGTGTTTTTGTACTGGAGGCTAGGATTGGGATGGAGATGTTCGTGCATTTAAGTTTAGAACCATCCCAGAATCTGCTTGGAGTAGAAATCTGAAACCACGAAGAACCACTTTTAGAATGGCTGAGATGGGAATCGTACCCACCTCTTCTGAGTTTAACCCTGCGAGTTTGATTGTACCCCGTTCCAGCCAGCAGACTAGAATTACATTTCGTGGTAGAGTCGGAAGTCTAACCCAGAACCTTTAAGACCAGAGCACGTACCCCAGGACTACAGACGGCGTTCTTCAGATTCATTCGGCTTTTCCCTCAGTACCAGAAAAATCAAATGTAAATGATTATCAATCGGTCACCATGATTTGTACCCAAGTTGTAATGGGTATTATTCCCTGCATCTGAAAAAAATTTCATCACATAAATTAATTGATTTTTCATTCATTTTCATTTGTGACTGTCATGCCTTTCAGCGTCTAGTCTAGTCTGCAAGCTTCCGTTTCTGAACAAGTCGTCTCCATGATCCCCTATTAGCAGTTTGCACTGTGGCCTCCTCTGCTTCTACATCTCTAACTTTGAGATCGTTCATCACTGAATCTGACCAGCGCCTCCTAGGTCTTTGCTTTTCTTGCCCTCTACAGCCGAACTCATGAACCTCTTAGGTAATCTCTCCTACCCCGTTCTCTACACATGACCCCACCATCTGAGTCGGCTAATACGAACAGCTTCATCTAGAGCAGCGGTTCTCAAAGGGGGGGGGGGGGTCGCAACGCCATGGGGGTCGCGAGATGCGAAGAAAAAGTAAAAAATATGAGTTATTGCTATAGTCCTTTATTAAAAAGAAGAACACACTCACATTGTGTTACACATTTACGTATTTTTATTCTATTAATGAGAAATTTGAGCTTGTTTGGAATTAACCAGTTTTTGAATTAATGTTTATTAATAGCCTATTAGTTTCAAGTGTATTTTATGAATAAAACTTCACAATTATTGAATTTTTTTAGTTATTGTTTTAACTTTAAAACTTGGGGGGGTCACTAAAATACTCAGCATAAAAAGGGGGTCGCAGTGTCTAAACGGTTAGGAACCCCTGGTCTAGAGTTTTAATTTCTAACTTAGCCTTTATGTCTTATTAATATTTATTTATTTAATGTAATACTTATTTTTGTACCGATTTTGTAAATCAGTACATATTCATCTTTATCTTCGAGACGCAGTATGAACTCCAGGTCTGACCGGATTATCATGGGAGCATACACCAAGCCTCTTCTGGGAATTCCTTTCGCCCCTCCGGCACCTGACTGTTGGTGAAATGGGTTCGCCAAGCCCTTTTGTGCCAGGATTTCTACCCTTTGTGTGTCCTGCCACTTAAAGTATTATCGCTAATGGAAACTTGGCGAGGGAGATATATCAAGCTTTGTATCTGTGAACATTGGGGACGTTAACACCCCTGTCAGCTACATTTGGCCGAGCCTTGTTCTAAGAAAACTTTTGCAAGAACCATTGTGTAACATCTCAACTCCTGGGAAGATTCTACGCACTAACTGTGTGGGGTGATATTCGAGGTACCAACTGTAAACCTTGGACTCTGGCTTTGTTTTGGCCCGTTTGCACCACTAGTCACATTGGTATTACTGGAGTAGTGTGGTGGGGGTGCATTGGAATCGAGGGTTGCGGCCTGTGACTGAAAGGACAGTGTGTGAAGAACCTTGCTGACATCGAGACTGATAAGCAATTGCCTCCGGGGAAACTCATAGTGCAGTTTCCTCGGAGGACCGGAAGACACCAGGTGGTACTATCATAACTTAATACTAAGGGGCAACTGAAAGAAATGAATACAAACTTTGACTGCAAAACATTTTTGGTAATGTGAATTTTACATGCCATGTGTCGAATGGCGTTTCAGGACTGTTATTTTTAGAATTATGATTGTTAGTTAATAAGTATATTTTGCTAAGTTTTTGGATATGCAGATTCGTTTGATTGGTATTAGATTCAGGGAGGGAAAAAGGTTTTAACTTTGATCAGAAAGGCTGTTGAGGACGGTAAGTCAAAAGCAGGCTTTCGGACCGCCTTAGTCGTATTAAACGGCTTTTAAGTTGCTTATGTGACATTGTTTTTTGAGGTGACATAGAGTCTAATTTCATGTTGTTATTCCTTTGGTTTTGTCGTCAGGGGAATCATTCTAGTTAAATTCATTTCTATCACAAATGTAGGTGGGTGTAATCTTGCCAAGCGGGCAAGTGTCTGGTTTGTTTAGGTTAAGTCATTCATTTGTGTTTAATTAGATCATATTTGTCAGTTAGTTAATTAAGTGGTGGAAGGGTCTCTCTTGTAATTGTTTTATCTTACTGTTCAATACATGTTGGCTTATTTCGGTTTGTCACGTTATTTATTGCATGAAGTCACTAGGAGGATTATTCCCCGCATCAGGCCTTCCTCTCAACAAGCTGGTCTTGACCTCGGTTACATCCCACCCTTTCCCTTATTCTAAATTAGACCAGAGTATTCCACAATGCTATGAAACTAGGAATATTCTCTGCCTAGGTTTTTAGCTGTGAATTCAGCTGACCTTAGCGAGTAATTAAATTAGGCCTTTTCTGTGTGTTATAAATTATTAATTTTTGATATGGTAATATCATGTTGATGAATTATATTTTGATATGCTATTATTATTATTATTATTATTATTATTATTATTATTATTATTATTATTATTATTATTATTATTATCATTTTGGTTATCTAAAGGGTAACCTACTACAATTTTGATATATGAATTGCAGCCAATGACCATAGCTGGGTAATTTTGATTGAACGCCCGAGGACTCCCAACAAGTTATATTCCAAGTAGTTCCAACTTTGGTTACCAGATGCTACTGATACTAACACTAGCGGTGAACGTTGGAACTTGATTGAGCGTTTCCTAACCAGCCAAATATAGCCTACAAATTTTGCTACACACCACCAATTGCAGTGTTAGGTTCTTTTATGTGCCATATATCTATGACATGGGCCGTCTGGCTTTACTTCCCCTCAGAAGGAAGTCCATACTGAAGGATTTCAACGCTCTTAAAAAAGCTGATGGCTTCGGCCGGGTTTGAACTTGCCACCTTGGGCATAGCAGTTCAGCATGCTGCCGACTACGCCACCGAAGCAATTAGCAACCCCCCCCCCCCCCCTCAACTTCGCCCGGTATCTTAAACTTATACCTAGCGTTAGCTTAAAATCCCCACGAATGGCAGGTTTTCTGCGACTCGATCCACTGACATCGTTACTGCTCGGCTTCCTTTAGTCATAACCTTTCCTCGAGAAATCCTTTACAGAATGGTGAAAACAGCATCAAACTCCATCCAGTGGTTCTCGAGATTGCCCATTAACAATCCCTCAGTGTGCCTTCCTTCGGAGGGGAATTAAAGCCGGTGGTCCCATGTCATAGATTTATGGCATGATAAAGAACCTTCCACTTATTACACTTGTGTCAAGCTAAATTACAGTATGTTATATTTGACTAACGCTCTTAGGTTCCAATGTTCGTCGCCAGGAGCCGGGTTTGAACCCACGACCTTGGGCATAGAAGCTATATTGTACACTCTAAGCCACAAATATTTACATATGCACAATTAATGTGATATCCAAATAACACAATTTTGGCACCCAACATCAGCTTAGTTTTGTAAATTCCGAACAGTTTAGTTATGGACTTAGTTCTGGACCACGATGTTGCTAGGCAGTAGGAAGCACTGCGCAGTAAATCTCGTTGGCTCTGGTTGTTGTGTACCGCTTCCAGGACAGGAAATGAAGACATTTAACTTCCGGAACATATTTTTTGTCATTAGGGAAGCATGATAATAGCCTTGCGCAACTCCATTACCACGTTTTAAATCACTCTGGGGAGAAAGTGACTCTGATTCTCATTCGCACACTGTCGCTAAGTGGTAAGTGGTTTTGCCGCCCGATACTATCCTATGCCTGTATGACGTCACAGATCACTTTGTTCTCTCGAATGCTGTTTAACAAGTGTACTGTATATAGGCCACTTGTCTGGCATTTTAGTTCTTATCGGAACATGGGCCCGTGTCAAGGGGATTTTTTTAGTGTAGTCGATGACTTACGGACTTTGATGTTCGTTTGTTTGATGTTGTACATTGAATTACCGTCATATCACTCAGGTGAATGAGGATTCAAACAGTGCGTCTTTACGTGCTGAAAGTGAGTTTGGGTCGTGGGTTAGGAATGTTCATAAATTACCTTTAGTTGTTCAATTTAATTGAAAAGTTCTACTGTACTCTTCTAAAGCCTTGGTGAGACAGCTATTGGTCGCTACATGGTTAGACGTCGGTCTGGGGGAAATCATTGGTCGCTTCTAGGTTACACGTCGGTCTGGAGGAAATCATTGGTCGCTTCTAGGTTACACGTCGATCGGGAGAATTCATTGGTCGCTACTAAGTTAGAGGACTACCTGGGCGAAACCATTGATCGCTACTAAGTTAGAGGACTACCTGCGCGAAGCCATTGATCGCTACTAAGTTAGAGGACTACCTGCGCGAAGCCATTGATCGCTACTAAGTTAGAGGACTACCTGCGCGAAGCCATTGATCGCTACTAAGTTAGAGGACTACCTGCGCGAAGCCATTGATCGCTACTAAGTTAGAGGACTACCTGCGCGAAGCCATTGATCGCTACTAAGTTAGAGGACTACCTGCGCGAAGCCATTGATCGCTACTAAGTTAGAGGACTACCTGCGCGAAGCCATTGATCGCTACTAAGTTAGAGGACTACCTGCGCGAAGCCATTGATCGCTACTAAGTTAGAGGACTACCTGAGCGAAACCATTGATCGCTACTAAGTTAGAGGACTACCTGAGCGAAACCATTGATCGCTACTAAGTTAGAGGACTACCTGAGCGAAACCATTGATCGCTACTAAGTTAGAGGACTACCTGAGCGAAACCATTGATCGCTACTAAGTTAGAGGACTACCTGAGCGAAACCATTGATCGCTACTAAGTTAGAGGACTACCTGAGCGAAACCATTGATCGCTACTAAGTTAGAGGACTACCTGAGCGAAACCATTGATCGCTACTTAGATAGAGGACTACCTGAGCGAAACCATTGATCGCTACTAAGTTAGAGGACTACCTGAGCGAAACCATTGATCGCTACTAAGTTAGAGGACTACCTGAGCGAAACCATTGATCGCTACTAAGTTAGAGGACTACCTGAGCGAAACCATTGATCGCTACTAAGTTAGAGGACTACCTGAGCGAAACCATTGATCGCTACTAAGTTAGAGGACTACCTGAGCGAAACCATTGATCGCTACTAAGTTAGAGGACTACCTGAGCGAAACCATTGATCGCTACTAAGTTAGAGGACTACCTGAGCGAAACCATTGATCGCTACTAAGTTAGAGGACTACCTGAGCGAAGCCATTGATCGCTACTAAGTTAGAGGACTACCTGAGCGAAACCATTGATCGCTACTAAGTTAGAGGACTACCTGAGCGAAACCATTGATCGCTACTAAGTTAGAGGACTACCTGAGCGAAACTATTGATCGCTACTAAGTTAGAGGACTACCTGCGCGAAGCCATTGATCGCTACTAAGTTAGAGGACTACCTGAGCGAAACCATTGATCGCTACTAAGTTAGAGGACTACCTGAGCGAAACCATTGATCGCTACTAAGTTAGAGGACTACCTGAGCGAAACCATTGATCGCTACTAAGTTAGAGGACTACCTGAGCGAAACCATTGATCGCTACTAAGTTAGAGGACTACCTGCGCGAAACCATTGATCGCTACTAAGTTAGAGGACTACCTGAGCGAAGCCATTGATCGCTACTAAGTTGGAGGACTACCTGAGCGAAACCATTGTTCGCTACTAAGTTGGAGGACTACCTGAGCGAAACCATTGTTCGCTACTAAGTTAGAGGACTACCTGAGCGAAACCATTGTTCGCTACTAAGTTAGAGGACTACCTGAGCGAAACCATTGTTCGCTACTAAGTTAGAGGACTACCTGAGCGAAACCATTGTTCGCTACTAAGTTAGAGGACTACCTGCGCGAAACCATTGATCGCTACTAAGTTAGAGGACTACCTGCGCGAAACCATTGATCGCTACTAAGTTAGAGGACTACCTGAGCGAAACCATTGATCGCTACTAAGTTAGAGGACTACCTGAGCGAAGCCATTGATCGCTACTAAGTTAGAGGACTACCTGCGCGAAACCATTGATCGCTACTAAGTTAGAGGCAGAGGTCCTCAAAGTGGAGGGGGGCTCGGAGAGTGATAAAGGGGAGCGCCGGCTCTGATAGAAATACACTGAAGAAAATGGAAATTGCAACACCATGAAGGCATTGGTCGTTTGTGTTGATTTTCAAGATGTGGAACGATGCCATGTAGGTATGTAAACGATCAAATTTTCAGACCCATTGGATTGTTGCTACATGTCTCCCCACGTGATTAGTCGCGGAGGAATCAACTCCAGTATACGGACTCTGGTGTAACGTAGTTGACTTGCAGTCTGTGCAGTGAAGTGTTCCCCGTCAAACATGCCTCGACGACAGAGAAGAGCACGCTATCAACAACTGTCGCCGTTTGAGAAGGCTCGGATAATTGGGCTGTGTGAGGCTGGATTATCGCTAAGGACTGTCGCTGCACGTGTTGGCCGACAGGCATCTACGGTACCAACGTGTATGGCAGCAGTGGTCAAATGAAGGTACCCACACTCGTAGACCTGGCACAGGCTCAGCGCGACAGACAACTGTGAGAGAGAATCGCCGCAACATTCGGATGGCCCGGATAGAACCCCATGCAACAGCAGCGCAAATTCGAGCAGCTGTGACACCCCACGTTACACAACAAACAGTTGGTAATCGCCTGCGTGCAGCTGGCTTACGATCCCGTGTCCCTGCAGAAGGTGTCCCATTGACCCCACAACAGCGACGTGTAAGGCTGGTCTGGTGTCGAGAACGATCGACATGGGCCGACGAATGGCATAGGGTCGTCTTTAGTGATGAATCGCGCTTCTGTCTTGCTCGCAGTGATCGCCGGAATCGTGTGCGCCGACGTACCGGGGAAAAGGGCCGCCCAGACCTTATTGTCGAAAGGCACACAGGGCCAACACCAAGCATTATGGTCTGGGGAGCTATTGACTTTAATGTGAAATCTCAATTATTGCTTGTTGAGGGCACTATGACTGCTCGACAGTACGTTGATAGGGTACTCAATCCAGTGGTTGTCCCTATGATGGTGAACATTGCTAATTGGATGTTTCAGCAGGACAATGCCCGGGTTCACACTGCACGCATCTCCAGAGAAGCTGTCCACGACATCACAACCTTAGAATGGCCCACCAGATCCCCGGACCTCAGTCCTATTGAGCATGTGTGGGACATGATGGGTCGACAACTGGCCTACCGTCCTAAGCCACCCACAACTCTGGAACAACTGACCCGTGCAGTGCAGCAAGCATGGGCCACAATTCCTCAGGAAGCGATCCAGGGCCTTATTGACACCATGATTCGCCGAATTCATCAATGCATTGCAGCTCGTGGTGGGCACATCCTGTATTGATTGTTGTCCAAACTTGCGGTCTGAGAGACCTGAAAGTGTAATCATCGAATCACAACCGACACTCGTCCTGCATGTTCAATTGCAGCAATGTAGCACCACTCCTTCTGGGTGTTGCAATTTCCATTTTCTTCAGTGTATTTATATTTCATATTCTGTAACAAATATTGCTATCCTCATATCCATGAACCTATTATAGACAGGAAACTCCCACGACCATTCAAGACTAATAAACTCGTACTTTTGCGGTCTTATTTCACAATAACTGACCAGTAGATTCTGCAAGCAGGAATTCTGAGAAAAGGTGTTGAATAACATTTCCCACACACCACTCTTTCACCCGTCACCCCCAACCAACCATTAATGAAAAAAGCCGCTTGACAATGTGACCGCCAATTCCTGACAAGAATAGATTCTTCTGTTTCTGCCATTGTCGACTCGAATTAGCCAGACCTTTGCAGTCAGTTCAAAGACAGTGAGTGAACAGGTGAATTCTAGTGCTTGTTCAGTGGGAGTGGTTAGCCCGATTAACAATAAACTCATAAAAGTAACGCCATTACCCATGCTTATTAGCAGTGCATGTGAAATGATAGAATAATGTAGCCAAAATGTGTGACATTGGGCTTACAGGAAAGTTCCTCTGTTTGTCACCCGACGGTAGACTGAAGCCTCTGTATAGACTTAGGCAGATAACGCGCCATTTTTAAGTAAAAGGGCGGAAAGTGTAGAAAAGGAAATATATATTTCTAAAAAATATTAGCTCTGAACATGTGAGTGGAAATAAGATTCCTCGAAGGATGTCCAAATAATTATACGAGGGTCGAGTCATAAATCATGGCAACTATTTTTTTTTTCTCGCGAACAGGAGACAACACGGAAAATCTACGATATGCATTTGGAAATATAGGGCATGTACGTATGCATAGTGTGTGAAGATAAATTCTGACGTCAGGAGATGCTCGTAGGTAAGTGACAGAACACAGGCCATTGGTAAACATTGTTTAATTATGGTATAGACAGCAAATATACAAGACTACGTACTGTAACGTGTTTTTCGAGGGGATTTTATGCCACTGACATAAGTCAGTAGGAAGCCATTCTATATTTATTTACGCGGCAAATTGTTCAGCCAAGAGAAGTTTTCATGTAACTTATTATTATTAACTTATTATTATTATTATTATTATTAAGGTATTTCTTTGGAGCATTTTTTATAAAATTATAAGTAATCAGATAGGTTTTCTATGTTATAGAAAACACTATCAAGCAAATTATTACGAACAACATTATCGTAAGAAAATTATATGATGACGGAATTTTACGGAGTTTTGTCAGTTAGGGTATTTTGAGAGAGATGAGTCACGGGGAATTCGGCTACAGGCTTAATCTTGTCGAGTAGCATGACGCAAGCTGGCTTGCTGCTTCAAGAAAAGGCGAAATGGCCTGGACCGGTAATCGACATCATCGCTGCGCCGAGTGTAATGATCCTGAGGAGGGGGGTAGCGCGTGGTGGCTCAGCCAATCAGAGGAGAGCGGGCGAGAAGAAGCCGGGTCCAGAGAGGGGAGGCGATGAGTGCACATATGGTTTGCGCGCCGTGGAGGCTAGGCGACTATCTTTGTAAAACTTAACCAGTGTGGTTGTACGTGTGATTGGCTCCGGTGTTCGGACCATAAAGTTATCATATCTACAAGTATCTCATCAACTAACGAAGAAGATGACGACGTCCAGGAGGCTGTGGAAAGCTCTCTTCAACATCCAGTACGAGGGAAATGCTTCGGAAATTTCCAGTGGTAAGCGCGAATGACTCAGAACTACGTAATCTCTCGTCTCTTTGTTTTATATTCAGTATTTCAGTAACTTCATAGCTTGGGAACAAGAGTAGAATCAGTAATTTGTCCGAATCCGTTTTCACGTAATTTTCTAGCGGTAATATTCAAATCGCAACGCTCCAATTTAAATTCAAAACTTATTATTATTATTAATTTTGGCATACTTGTTTTATATAATAAATTCATTTCTTTTAACCATGCGATCTTTGCTTTCAGTAGGTAGCATTAGATATAGACCAATTCCTTCTCCTGATACAATTGTTTGTTGGGTTAATGATCAAAATATACCACGATCTGAGTGAAAAGATTCTTGAAGGTGTTCTACCAGAGCTAGGTGTTGTTAAATATAAATTTAGATTTCAACATAGCGTTGAGGTCTTGGCGCCCTTTAAAACAACATATCTTAGTCAGAGTAAATATTTCAAAGTGCAAGGCAGAGCTAGTAAGAAACCATTACATTTGTCACGCAACAGTGAGGGGCAATAGAAACCGTTTCACTTGTACGCTCAACGTGGAGCAAGGAAACCGTTACAGTACAAAGGACAGGTCTCCACTGGTTACAGACCTTCGAAATAATCACCCAAGGTGTCTACTGTGCGTTGCCACCGTTGGGGCAGGCGCTGAATACAATTCGCTGCTTGTGTTAACGTCTCCACCCACCTCGCCACTGTTCTATAGGGCATGGCATGCACACCTAATGCTTCCCGCAGCTCTGCATGGCATTGGCGTGCATTTCTGCCGCGGAAAACTGCGATTTTAATATACAATCGTTGCTCCTGCTTGTTGACTTCCATTGTATGACGCTCTCACTCACACAATGAACTTGGGGGCATGCTCAGACCCACACTGTTGTTTACATACATCATCTAGTGCCATCCTACGCAAGTACATACCGTACGTTTCCAAATGCATATCGTAGATTTTCCGTGTTGTCTCCTGTTCGCGAGAAAGACAATAGTTGCCATGCCTTATGACTTAACGTGAAAACAGGCTCATTATATATGTGCGCGCGAGTAAACAATGCAACCTAAACGGCTGTGACAAGCGCAGATTGCGGCCGAGCGTACCCGGTTCAGCCGGTGTTTGGCGCGCTCCGCTGACTCATATCGTTAGTTCACACGTGTTTTGTCATTCATATGGGCGTGTATTTGCAAAGCTTAGACGTTAGTGTTGCATGTTTAGTGAGTATTGTGATTGTTGGTCATGCCTAGACACCAATCCACATTGCGCGAACGTGTGTATATCCATAATTCGTAATTAATTTATTAAGACGCTCTCGAAAGAGCATTAAACCTAAATCTAATACATTGATATTTAGTTTTCACTATATTCTCTTATTGTCTTTGTTCTTTTGCCACAGAGTATTATATGGTAACGGTCGCACTTCCTGTTGCACAATGAGCATATACAGTCTTCACCAGGTTGGTGAAACCTTTGAGTTCGGCAGATTTTATGGTGGAAGCCATGGGTAGCAAGTCTGGTTACCACATGCCTTTGGTCTTGCCCAGACGTTGTCCATTGTCGGTCTATCATTGCGCTTGTGCCATAGAAATCGGGATCAATATCCTTCCTCTTCATCCATCGTGATTCGAGTAGCGCTTGGAATGGGCCTGTAGATGGTAGCATGAACTGAAGTCTTAAGTCCTCCACGAAGAAACTTTCCCTTGCCAATTCATATACTATCCATGAGGGTGCATAAATCCCAACTCCGAGAACTCTCTTCAGGTATCTTGCTCATAATTCGTAATGAAAAGTCAGAAAATCTTGTTTGAAACGAGACGAAAATTTTGAATCAATTTTCCATGAAGACCTGTGCCTAATGCCAGTACAATTAGGAGGCTTGCTAAACGATTCAAGGAAACAGGCTCCGTAAATAATAAGAGTTGACAGACATTCCGAAGATGGCACGTGTATGTTACAAGAGAGGAAGGACTTTTTGAGCATAGCCTATGACCTTGCACAGGAACTAATGATGATGATGATGATCATCATCATCATCATGATCAGACAAATACTACACACACCCCAAGTACACAGGGGTACATAGCCGCGTTGTAAGGAACCAACCAACCAACAGTACAGGGTTGGAATACCCCTGCTGTAACAGTGCAGACATAGCAACAAATGAGCTGTGGTTACGAGGTGATCACGGGTGTCGGGTGGGCGACTACACGACATCCAGTTCAGCCATTATCAAGACTCGTAAAGCCACTTAACGTCGCATTCCTAGTTTTAACGACTCGATAGAATTGATTTGCTTCCATTTCTCTGAAAATAAGCTGCTCTACGTGCAGTTTACTTCTTAATCTTTTGAACTGCGAGATTACATGAACCCGAAGTTCACAGTTCATGTCAAGCGCGCTAATTCAGAATCCTGCGACATGTGAGTGATATCACTCCTCCCCTCGTCATCGGATACATATAGAACCCAGTGATGGACGATTGCCTTTTCTTTTGTGGGTTGATTTATCAAGGTGTTGCAGATGATGTATTTCGACACATGTGGGGGTAGTAGGGCTAATTTTAGTTTCACCTATTTTAATTTTCACTGCCTATAAAAGTTTTCTATTCAGTATTTCGCATGCCTACCGCTTATTGTGAGATGTGATGAGTTTCTATGTGGCGGGTGTCTTTTATTTTTTGGAACTAATGCCCTTCCTGACGCTAAAATCGTGAGAGGAGGAGTTATTGAGAGATGAACTGGTTGAGGATGAAATAAATTTCTCGTGGAGTTGGAAGGAATCCACCGTGGCCTATTATAAGGTACTGGTGCGGTATTTGTTGTTAATTCATTTTAGGGGTGTGTTTTGGATTTGTCTTAAAACCTGTGTTTATGTGACTGGATTTTTAGGTTTCTTAAATTGTAATTTTACGTTAAAAGAAAGTTACTTTTAGGTTTTTAATACGTAGAATAGGTTTTTAAAATGTAGCAAAAGTGGACATAAACTGCGAAAAACTTAACATTAATGCCTAATTGTTATTAGAAAATCTGATAGTAACGAGATTGTAATTATTTGACACAATGCTACGTCTTTTATCAACTTATCACCGAGAACTTCACACCCTTAAGGGATATTTGCTCTCCTTGAAATGAAAATCCACAGCCTGCTTCCAGTCTCCGACAGGGTCAGGAATGGAATGAATGAAGCCCCCATCTAGCGGCGAGGATATGAACTGTGCCGGCTGCCGAGGCCTGACGCACTCCTCTGGGGCAATGATTAAATGTATGACAGATGAAATGAAATGATAGTGGAGAGTGTTGCTGGAATGAAATTTTTGACAGGGAAAACCGGAGTACCCGGAGAAAAACCTGTCTGCCTCCGTTTTGTCCAGCACAGATCTCACATGGAGTGAATTTGCTCTCCTTAAATAGGTTAATTAATCAAATTCTATAAAACCAAGGATGCCAGAGGTGATTTTCACATTCTCACCCGTTTGTTAGGAAACATTTGGTTTCTATGGTATTTTTGTATTTTAGGGATTGGTATCATCAGAGTTCCGGCACAGCCTTTCTTTTTAGAGAAAAAAAGAAAGACAATTACATGTCGTGAGGCAATATTTCTTTTGTTGGAGTTGTTTTAAAACATATGTTGGAAAACCCTCACAAGAAATAAAGTTTTGTTTTGGTTTTAACCCCTCTATAATTAATATTTTGAGTACGGAACACCGTCTAATAAACTTCGTTTATTTAGAATGTAGGGAACTTGGAATCAATAAGAGATATCCCCACTTTCCTGACAGTAAATAACCAGACAATAAGTTATAGGCTGAAAAGTGCTGAAAGTATATGCATTTTCTGGCAGATAGGATTTCTCTCGAACAACTAGAGCTAGGAATAAACACTGTCGTGTGCTTTATTTTAAAAAATTATGGACTAAAAATTCAATTATACTACAAAACTGCAAATAACCGACAGTAGTGGCTACGCTGGCTAACGCGCAGTATTAGGTCATGGGGCCAAGCTCTCTGCTGACTCGGCAGACGCGTGGGTTCGAGCCCCACCGTCGGCCGTCCTTGAAATGGTTTTCCGTGGTTTCCCATTTTCAACACCAGGCAAATGCTGGGACGGTACCTTCTGACAGGCCACGGCCGCTTCCTTCCACATCCTTGTCCAGTTTCATTCACCATCATTCATTTCATTTCTCATTAACTCCTCTCATGAGGTTGGCGTCAGGAAGGGCATCCGGCCGTAAAAACCATTGCCACAAAGACCTCCATCGCACCTCATCCCCGACCCCGTTGGAAAACGGGAATAATAAGGGGTAGACATACATACAACTACAAAACTGCAAATAGGTATGTTAGTTACTCGCATATCATTTAGGTTGTTTTAGATATCGTACTACAGAATCATGCCGGCCCCGTAGTGTTGGGGTAGCGCGCCTGCCTCTCACCCGGAGGCCCCGGGTTCGATTCCCGGCTCCGTGAGGGATTTCAGAAACTGACGTGAGGGCTGGAACGTGGTGCACTCAGCCTCGTGAGGACAATCGAGCAGCTGTCTGACAGTGAGTCAGTGCCCCGGCCACGAAAACCAAGAATAACGGCCGAGGGGATCTGATGCACTGACCACGTGTCACCCCAATATCTGCAGGCCAAATGGCTGGGCAGGGGTCGCTTGGTAGGCCTAGGCCCTTCATGGGCTGTAGTGCCACGGGGTTAGTTTAGTTACTACAGAATTCATGAATATTTCTCTTTTGAGAGTGATTCGAAAAAGTATTCAAGTATTTTTGTATTTAGAACTAAGGAAAACAATATTGGTAAAGACCTAAGAATCCCGTCCCTGTGTTGACTGTACAAGTGTCTGCAACTCTATCAGGGACAGGGATGAGGTAGGTGCCCGGGACTTGAAGTAAGGTACTATCCTGGGATTTGCCTGAGGGTAGTTTGGAAAAACTGTTGTCTTCGCCAGGATTCGAACTTGCTTCAACTGCCCTCAAGGCCGTGGTGCATGATGTAACGAGCACAGTTACGCCGCGGTATCGCTGTATTACCTACCTGGAGTTGCAAATGGGAAATAACGGAAACCCGCGTTTCAAGGACCGCCGACGGTAGGATTTGTTGTTGTTAATATTTCATATTAGGGGCTTGGGACATCTTGATCATCACCCTGTGCAGTTGGGCGTGTGTTGAACATGTCTGATAACTTGTATTTATGTGATGACAAGCAGTACCCGGCATGCGTTGCAATGCCAATCAAAGAAAGTGTTGGCGTTGAAATTCTGTTTCTTGAAGTGCTTTTGGATACACAAAATGTTAACTGCCTCTAAGCTATCGTAAAATGGATTTTCTAATTTAGAACCATTCGTGGGAGAGTGCACAACAACTTTCAAAAGTTTCATCGCTGTCACTCATTTGTTGAATCTACTCGCACGCTACCTATTGTGAAATGGATTTACTAAGTCGAAACCCTTCCCTGGCGTGTACACAATAACTCATCAATGATTCATCGCAATCGGATGAATGGTATATGCACGTATATGGGGTTTTGTTTAAACGATTCGTGCGCTGTTATTCATTTGTTGAATCTACTCGTGCGCTACCTATTGAGAAATGTATTACTAAGTGTAAGCCCTTCCCTGGCGTGTACACAATAACTCATCAAGGTTTCATCGCAATCGAAGAATGTTATTTGAACGCAATAGGGGATTTTGTTGAAACGCTTCGCGCGTCGTCACCCATTTGTTGCATATACTCTTGCGCTACTTATTGTGAAATGGATTTACTATGTCCCCTTCCCTGGCGGGTACACAATAACTGATCAATGTTTCATCGCAATCGGATGAATAGTATATGAACGCATGCCTGATTTTGTTTAAACGATTCGCGCTCCGTCACTCATTTGTTGAATCTACTCGTGCGCTACCTACTGTAAAATGTATTTACTAAGTTAGAAACCGTCACGTAAGTGTCCACAACATCTCACCCAAGTTTCATCGCTATCGGACTAATGGGATATGAAGACATAGGGGACTGTATTGAAACGCTCCGCGAGTCGTCGTTCATTTGTCGAATCTACTCGTGTGCTACCTACTGTGATATGTATTTACTAAGCCAGAAACCTTCCTTGGAGTGTCCACCATATTTCACCCAAGTTTCACCGCTAACGGAAGAATGGTATATGACCTTATACGGGACTTTGTTGAAACGCTTCGCGCGTCGTCCCTCATTTGTTGAATCAACTTGTGCGCTGCATATTGTATAGTGGATTTACTAAGCCAGAAATTTTCCATGACGTGTACACAACATCTCACCCAAGTTTCATAGCTACGGACGAATGGTACATGTATGCATACGGGACTTGGTTGAAACGCTTCGCGTGTCGTCGCTCATTTGTTGATTCTACTCTTGTGCTACATATTGTAATATGGATGTACTCAGCCAGAAACCTTCCCTGGAGTGTACTCAACATCTCACCCAAGTTTCATCGCAATCCGATGAGTGGTATGTGAACGTATACGGGACGTTGTCGAAACGCTTCGCGCGTAGTCATTCATTTGTTGATTCTAAACGTGCGCTTCGTATTGTAAAATGGATTTACTAAGCCAGAAACCTTTCCTGGAGTTTACACAACAATTCACCAAACATTTATTACTATCAGACGAATGGTATATGACCTTATACGGGACTTTGTTGAAACGCTTCGCGTGTCATCGCTCATTTGTTGAATCTACTGGTGCGCTACCTATTGTAAAATGGATGTACTAAGCCAGAAACCTTCCCTGGAGTGTACACAACATCTCACCCAAGTTTCATCGCTATCGGATGAATGGTATATGAAATTATATGGGACTTTGTTGAAACGCTTCGCGCGTCGTCGCTCATTTGTTGATTCTACTCGTGCTCTACCTATTTTTAAAGGGATTTACTAAGCTAGAAACCTTCCCTGGAGTGCGTACAAAATCTCAGCCTAGTTTCATCGCTATCGGACGAATGGTATATGAACGCAAACGTGACTTTGTTGAAATGCTTCGCGCGTCGTAGCTCATTTGTTGAATCTTCTCGTGCGCTGCCTATTGTAAAGTTGATGTACTAAGCCAGAAATTTTCCCTGCAGTGTACACTACATTTTACGCAAGTTTCATAGCTATCGGACGAATGGTATATGAATGCATACGGGACTTTGTTGAAACGCTTTGCGTGTCGTCGCTCATTTGTTGAATCTACTCGTGCGCTATCTACTGTGAAATGTATTCACTAATTTTGAAACCTTCACGTAAGTGTACACAACATCTCACCCAAGTTTCATCGCTATCGGACGAATGGTATATGAACACATACGGGACTTTGTTGAAATGCTTCGCGCATCGTCGCTCATTTGTTCAATCTACGCGTGCGCTACCTATTGTAAAATGGATTTACTAAGTCAGAAACCTTCCTTGGAGTGTACTCAACATCTCACCCAAGTTTCATCGCAATCGGACGAATGGTATATGAACGCATAGGAGACATACATACCCACCCACAGACAAACTATCACGTTACATTGATTTTTATATATATAGATTGTAATAGTGTGTGTGATTAAGGACGGGGGATAAGGTAAGTGCCCCGGGTCTTGAATAATGAACTATCCCGGAATTTGCCTGAAGGTTGTGTGGAATTACCGTTGTCAGCGCCAGAATTTGAACCTGCAACTACAAATTGAAACTCACTCAGACCAGGAGAGCTGAGGAATGTTGTTGTTGTTGTTGTTTAATTTGAGGGGCTTGGACATATTGGTCGTTAATACCCGTATATTTGGGTGTGTGGATATTTTTTTCTTGTAGCCTGTGTGATTGTGGTGTGTATAGTAGTGTGAGTATTTTTAATTAAACTGAAGATTGAGAAGGAGGCGACCGTGGCCCTATGTTACACCCTATTCCGGCATTTGCCTAGAGTTGAAGTGGGAAGCTACGGAAAATTACTTCCAGGATCGCTGACGTGGGAATCGAACCCATTTCTTCTCATCTCTTCCTCACGAGCCTGAGTGTTACCCGTTCCGACCCTCACAATCAGAACAGAATTACCTTTTTCGTCAGAGCCGGGGGAATCGAAACTGAACCTGAGGGGCGACCACCAAGAATGCTAGCTGCTACGCCACGAGGTGGGAAGGGCTGCTCAAGGAGAACGCACCGAGCTACCAGGATACCTACCTTGTCTAACCTTGTGTATTATTCCTGGACTGAACTGTAATCCAACATGTTGGCATGAAACGTGGCTGCTAGTGTGTTCTTCCTACCGGACGTACATTCCTTGTTCCAGTCACTGCTGGCCTCCAGCTCAAACCAATCATAAAATAATATAATGTACGTATTTTTTCAAGGCGTTTATGATAAATATACGAGTTATTGTGATGCAATGCAAAAGAAAGATAGAAAAAGGAAAAAGGAGTGAAAACCTCTGAATTATTTAATATTCAAGACTAAAAAACATAGTGACTGCGATGGCATTGATGATGAGAGTAAAATAAGAATCAATTGATTGAAGTTCCTAATTCCCTGCGAGATATAAGGTATAATGAAAACTAAAATCAAAATGCAGCTTGTCATAGAGTTTCAGGATTCCTTTAGTTAATAAGTCATAAAACTTATTTATATTTCTAATAATTTGGCAACGTCTCTAATGATAATGTTGTTTTTTGATATTTACGATAGTTAGCAATGAGTTTTGACAGATTTTCTAAATAGTAAGAACAATTATCTTGAGTTTTATCGCCACAAAAGATCATCAAACGAATCACGCTTTTATGGAGATACGTAGGAAAAATGTTAAATTTTATGATATGAGTTTTTTTTTTTCGTGTAGCCTCCTGAGAGGCCGAGTGCAGGTCTTTCTAGTCGACGCCCGTGGGCGACCTGCGCGTCGGGATGAGAGATGGAATGGATGAAGATGAATGAAACTGGGCAAGGATGTGGAAGGAAGCGGCCGTGGCCTGTCAGAAGGTACTGTCCCAGCATTTGCCTGGTGTTGAAAATGGGGGAACCACGGAAAACCATTAAGTCAGCCGACGGTGGGGCTCGAACCCACGCGTCTACTGTGTCAGCAGGGAGCTTGGCCCCTTGACCTAACGCAGCGCTTTAGCCCGCGTAGCCACTACTGTCGGTATGATATGAGATGATGAGTTTCAAAAGTTAACATGCCCAGGAAGTTGAAATTCGAGTCAATGACAAAATACGTCCAGAAGGTTTTCTTATCAAGTTATGATTTTTAAAATAATTACTGAAATTGCTAAAATTACTATGTGAAACTTTCAGAAATCTCTACAATATTACTATGTAAAAAACAAAGATAATACTATGTAGGCCTACATGTTAAGTTTTGGAACATGTTAAAGAACCCATTTGAATTCAGTAGGCAGAGTTCAATGGCAAAATTAATCTCGGGATTTTCCGCCAACACAAAGTTCCTCCATTCTCTACTTGAAAGCGCTGTAGTGTCAAGGAGTTTAGATATCTAACTTCCTTGACTTTCATAGCGTTCAAAGGAACGACGAAATTCGACATGCAAGCTACCCTCTGGGTGTCAATTAACAAAGCTTGCACCAGGCACCCGAGGCCATACGATATTATTATTATTATTATTATTATTATTTACTGGACATGATACGTTTTGGAATAGATTGATGTAGACATGTTGACTTATGCAACAAACTGTTTTCTCGTAACGTTTTTTTAGTTGCATACATTTATTTTGCACACTCTGTGGAAACATATGCAGTAACTTACTGTAGTTAATATCTCATCTGAATGCTTGAGTCTACCGTATATGCTATTTAGTGGGACATTTTTATAATAAATAATTTAATAAAACCTCGAAGCACACACATCTTTCATAACCTTTCCCTTTTAAATTAAAAAAACTTGGACATGTTGAGTTTTGGAATAGACTAGCTTGTGGACATGCTAAGTTTTGGAAATGACTGCCATATTCCACACTTAATAAATGCAGGACATGTTAAGTTATGGAATTTATCGCTTTCAAAGCACTCATAAACTCACTGCGTCAAAGATACAGAAACTGACATTATCTCAATTTCGTATTCTTGTGGACATGTTGAGTTTTGGAACTCATCAACTCATATAGGCCTACTGGTCGCAAAATACTGTATGTAGGTTTACAACATATACAGTAGTTGTCTAGATTTATGTCATAAACCTGGATGTTCGTAATAACAGCTTTATTACATTATCTAAGTCCCCCCATGGGCTCACACCTAGCGGGACGTGGGTTGGCTCGGGGTGGTTGGAAAATGTAGTTCTTGGTTGCATTGTAATCCTCATATATCGAAAAGTTATGCTGTATGACTGTGAAATACGTAAATTAATTCACTTATTTTATATCGGTTTGTATTTCTACGGGGAAATAACACATGTTTCACCTGCTAGCCGCTCCAGCAAAAGCTGTACAGCGTTGCCGAAATGGTGCCCACACGCATCATGGCGAGTCTCGCTCGGAAGTGATGGGCTCCATCTCAGCAACGCTGTCCAGCTTTTGCCGGAGCGGCTAGATGGAGAACCATGTGTTATTTCCTCGAACAAATACAAACCGATATAAAATAAGTGAATTAATTTACGTATTTCACAGTCATACAGCATAACTTTTTGATGGATAACGATTACAACGCAACCAAGAACTACATTTTCCAACCACCCAGAGCCGAGAATAAGTTACCTTAATACAATGATAACAACTTTGTTTCTCGGACACACACAATTTTGAAATTAATAAACCAGTTATACAACATTCCAATGTATATTGTGTTAAAATTTGGATTCGATCTGATGACGGGATTTTGAGATAATAATTCTTAAATGTGACGCATGGTTGAAACACGCTTAAAAACGTGCACTTTTTGTGTTCCAACTGCGATAAAAAATATTAAAATATAAATTAAAAAATCCAAACCTACATGAACTAACGTAGAATAGAACGAAGAAAATGTTGATGGTATTGGATTTTATGTAGGTCTATTGGTTACTTAACCAACAACCTTCAAACTCGAGTACACATACTACTTTGGTCGACAGTAGATGTTAGACCCCTTAAAACAACAATTATCATAATCATCATCACATTATCTAAGTAAGTAAAGAAGTTGTATACGGTTGACTCAACTATAGTAATCGGTGGAAAATTTGAATTTGAACCTTCGAATGAGACAAGTTGCACTGCAAAAATACGTTAATGTTCGGGATGAAGAACAAGTTTAAGTGCAAGGGATATGCAGTAATTTAAGCTTCGAGATATAGAAGATGTAGTTCAGTGAAGAACTATACAGCCAATTTTCATATGTCCTACTTACGTTAATTGCCTCTCTCAACATACAAAATATCAGTTTGATTGTTGTAGATATTGAAAACCGACTAAATATTTCGGATAGTCACCATGTTATATTTTTATATATGTAGGCCATAGAGTTATGTACTATTAGATGACGATTATTGCGTAAGTTCATTTTTCAAAAGTTAACTTCCATTGCATGATTAATACACAATAAATAAAAACTTCACTTAATTTTAAAATTTCGCAGAGCCGCTATCTTGAGGTTATGTGAACAATTGAACTAAATTAGATGCCCGTGCATTACAATGTGTATAAAAATTTACTGTACCAAGTTTCACTGCGTTTAGATGGTTAAATCGCGAGAAAAGTCAATTTAAATGTTTCAACTTCGCTTGGCCGCCATGTTGGTTTTTGAAAGTCTCATAGGTGATCTTCTAGTACTGCCCTCTATCACCGCACGAATTTCAAAGTGATATGAGCAATCGTTTTGGCGATATAGAATGCTGGTGAAATATTTTGCTCAGCCGCCATGTTGGATTGGTGAGACTTGAATGAAAATCCACAGCCTGCTTCCAGTCTCCGACCGGGTCAGGAATGGAATGAATGAAGCCCCCATCTAGCGGCGAGGATATGAACTGTGCCGGCTGCCGAGGCCTGACGCACTCCTCTGGGACAATGATTAAATGAATGACAGATGAAATGAAATGATAGTGGAGAGTGTTGCTGGAATGAAATTTTTGACAGGGAAAACTCGAGTACCCGGAGAAAAACCTGTCTGCCTCCGTTTTGTCCAGCACAGAACTCACATGGAGTGACCGGGATTTGAACCACGGACCCAGCGGTGAGAGGCCGGCGTGCTGCCGCCTAAGCCACGGAGGCTGTCTGGTGAGACTTAATGAAATTTAAAGGGCACAGTCGGGGTGGGCTGAAATAGTACTATGACCTTACTGAGTTTCATTGAAATCGCTCCAGCTGTTCAGAAGTTATTAGGGACACACCCACACATACGCACACACGGACAAAAGGTGATCTCATAAGCCTATTTTTAGCCTACTTTCGATTTTTGCAAAAAATGAAAGTAGACTTATGAGATCAACACAGGGCGAAAAAAGTGTGTCTGTCTGTGTGTGTGTGTGTGTGTGTGAGTCTGTGTGTGTGTGTGTGTGTATGTGTGTGTGTGAGTCTGTGTGTGTGTGTGTGTGTGTCTGTGTGTGTGTGAGTGTGTGTACTCTGAATGTCTGTCCCCCCCTATCAATTCGAACACGGTGAATGCAAATTGAACGAAATTTGGTACAAAGGTAGCACTAGCAAAGGACACCTCAGTGTCATGTTTTATATCGCCGCCATCTTTACTAAAACTGAATGGCGGCCACTCAAACGTTCAAAACGTAAAATCAAATAACGACTAACCAAATCATCCGATCTCTACCAAATTTGGTAACAACATACCTTCGTATAGGATGCGTCTTGTGACCAAATTACAAGGTCGTCCGCCATACCATTTCAGGATGGCGGCCGTGCGAATTATGCAAACTTTATAATCCATATCATGGGACCCACCAGTTCCGATTATCGAGCCGAGAATCGTTTTAACTGTTCTAAAGGAAGAGGCACGTTCGAAATTAAAAGTTTATTTTGTAATACTATAGTGCAGACGTGATTTTAAAAAGCTGAACTGATTCAGTAATAAGACAAGATGGCAGCGGATATCTTGTGCCGGACTTATATTTCACTAATTTGAGTATTGCATGCAATATAGCGTACTGATAAAAAATAAATAAACTTTGTATGAAATGCTTTATATATAAATAATATACTCCAGTGATGAAATCGTTTAGTATAAATCATTATTTGCTAACAAGTTCTATGTAAGTCATTTTAAATAGAACGATATTCGTTGACACAATTAGCTCAGTGGTAGAGCGTTAGCCTATCGCTCAAATGCCTATGGTTCAAACCCGATCAGAGCTAGGTTTTTTGCTTGAAATGTTATATGTTTATTGTTTTGTAATGACTCAGATGTTTTAAAATTAAGCGTTATATTGTGCACATTATGGTGTAAAATATATATTTAATTAAAACATAATTCGCCAGCAGATTTACTCGGGACATCTAGCTGCCAAAAAGGTAACTTCCAGATTTTATTGAAAAGTTTCTTCTTCTGGCCCCTAGAATGCACTCGCTCTGTTAGGATGATATTGTTCGATATTTCACCAATAGATGTCACGACTAGTCTACGTGGGGATCCATTGATTACTATACCATTATCATTCTATGCGCATCGAATTTGAAGAATGACAAGATGATACTACGATACATTTTAACTTTTTATTTTAAAGGGTTTGTAACAGCCTATTTTGCGTTACTTGAAAATGTTATTAAGCGTTATATTGTGCACATTATGGTGTAAAATATATATTTAATTAAAACATAATTCGCCAGGAGATTTACTCGAGACATCTAGCTGCCAAAAAGGTAACTTCCAGATTTTATTGAAAAGTTTCTTCTTCTGGCCGCTAGAATGCACTCGCTCTGTTAGGATTATATTATCGAAAATATCCACATAGTTTGTATACACACGTCTCTGTAGGGTCATGGAAAGATTTGTTAATTCAATTAGGGTTGTGAAAGCCATGCACAACCAGACGTGTAAAGACATGCCTCAACTCAAAGTTGGATGTTGCCCACGGCAGGTCGTAATAATAATAATAATAATAATAATAATAATAATAATAATGTTATTGGTTTTACATCCCTTTTAACTACTGCTGATTTTAGAGACACCGGGGTGCCGGAATTTTGGCCCGAAGGGGATCATTAACGTGCCAGTAAATGTACTGACACGGCTCCCTCGCATTTGTGCACCCTCAAATGCCAGCTGACTGCGCCAGGATACGAACCTGCAACCTAGGGCCCAGCAAGCGAGAACGTTACCGCCGAGCCACGCAGCCAGTCCGGTCGATTATGTCTCCAGATCCATAACATTCTTGAGATACTTCTTATCTTTCTTTCTTCAATGATGGTAGCAGTTTTTATCTAGATTGTGGCGTTTGGTAGAGGAAAATCGTTTCTATGGCCTTCAACAAAGAATAGTTCTATTATACTCTTTGATAATAACAACGAGTTATAACTATACTCATACATTTAGGAGAAAGTAGGCTATATGTTCTTTACTGAACATCTTGTTTCATAAATGAAAATGGCTAAAAATTCGAGTTATATAAATTCTACTAAGTTAAATTGAAACAAAAATTCATGTAAATTATAGGTAGTTGGTTCGGGAACTAATAATGAATTATCGAAAATGCTAGTAATTGAGGTTTGAGATATCGAGGTTCGACTGTTTAACAATGGAATAAAACCTGTTTGATTATAATTTTTACGGCCTGAAACACTGCAGTCTTGTTGTTTTATGCCGTGTGAAGTTGATACAAGCAGGAGCAATCTTGATCCGTCAGCGTAGCCTGTACGCTCTATCAGCGTTACAAAAAGCAATTATAAGGTGCGTTCAAAAAGTAACGAGCCGGAGACAATTACTGAAACCAGTACCTGTATGTTAGAAGTATTGGCCCTGGCTGTTGAGGCACTTGTCCCACTGTGACACGAGGCGGTGAATGGCTGTCTCATAAAATTCCCTGGACTGCGATGTGAACAAGTTCGGCACGTACAGCTGGACGTCGGCGTCCGAGTTGAATCGTTGGCCCCGCAGAGCTCTTTTCAGGGGACCAAACATGGCGTAATCACAGGGAGAGAGGTCTGGACTGTGTGGAGGGTGGCCGAGAACCTCCCATTTGAATTTCTGCAGGAGTGCCGCGACTGTGTTGGCCGTATGAGGTCGTGCATTGTCGTGGTGCGACCACGGCGGCTATGGCGTTCACTGTCACTCGGCGGTCCTGAGTAATGAGTGCATCAACCAGCTGGACGTTGTTATCCGTAATGCAGGGAGGTGCCCCAGACCGGGCATCATCGGTTAACGACACCCGTCCTTCTCTGAAGCGCTTGTGTCACGCCTTGACCCTTGCAAGGGACATGCAGTGTTCGCCGTACACTTGTGACATTCGGCGATGAATGTCCGTTCCCCCTACACCTTCCACTGTCAGAAACCGAACAACACCTCTTTGCTCTTCGGTTGACGCCTCCATGTCACTGTTTGCAATGCGACTGGCAGCGTTGGACGATTGATGCATGCTGCTGCTCACTTTGTATCGTCACGTGATGTGCACGCGTGCCCTCTAGCGACGGGCTGTGACCTTCCACGCTCTGGTCGGAACCACACCTCGTTACACACGCCACGATAAGCTGATGTAGTCATCGGTTTGCGCATTCCAGCCTCCGGCTCGTTACTTTTTGAACGCACCTTATACATTATGAAGCAGAGCCGGGTAAAATTATTTGTAACGGTACATTATAAAGCAACGTGGTGGAAAATGGGGAACTTAACTCCTATGTCCTGCACCTTACATCAACAGTCACAACAAACACCATCGCGGGCGGCTTCGGTACCGTAGTTGGTAGCATGCTGAGCTTCTATGCCCAAGATCGCGGGTTCAGACCCAGCCGAAGTCGTCGGATTTTTATGAGCGTTAAAAATCCCTCAGTATGCCTTCCTTCGGAGGGGAAGTAAAGCCGGCGGTCACATGTCTTAGATTTATGGCATCTCAAAGAACCTTCTACTAATTACACCTGTGTGAAGCTAAATTATAGGTTAGAATTTGAATAACGCTCTTAGGTTCAACGTTCGTCGCCAGGTGCCGACTGCGGTGGTGTCTAGTAACCAACTTATGAACTAGTAGTCGTTGACGGTGGCGGATGGCGGCAAAATATGAACTACTTGAAAATTCAATGTCTGCAGTCTTTACCTTAATTAAAAATAGATAACACACACTGATTACAGGAATCACAATTAACACTGGCTATCAGACAGATTCTACACCCCCCCCCCCCCAAAGTACACGGGGTTACATGACCGCGTTGTCGCAGCCCCTAAACTGAGGAACCAACTAACCAAACACCATCGCGAGGAAACAGCGTTATTTTCTTTTCATATTTAAACTTGGGTATGCCGTTGAGTGATAAGACAAGCAAAAGTTTAAACAATTCCTCATACTATTTTCTGTATGAGTGATTGATTTTCTCATTGAATGTATGAATTTACGAATGAAACGAATGAATGATAGGGGTGATTGAGGCGATGAAATTGTGTGCGTAAGAGAGCGAGCAGAATAAAGTTAACTATATTATTTACCTTATTAATAAATAGCAACCTGCCCCGGTTTCGACTGGGAACAGTTATGAATGCATTACATGCTAACTCGAAAACTGTCGCCTCAGTAATTGAATGGAGATTGTTGTAAGAAATGAAAACATAAAAACACTTAAGTTATAGTGGGCGATGTATTGAAAATAGAGATATGCTCTCGCGGACTTTTTTGTAGAACTTTTAATCCTGAACAATTCTTACACTCATAGTAGGCTATATTGATATCTTTTAACGGTTTGCCCAGCGTAAGCTTAAAAAGCGCATGGACGCCAGGTTCTTTTTCTACCTTTTCACTGATATCGTTACTGCTTGGCTTCCTTCGATCATAAATAAATTATTTTCAACAGAAACCTTCCTCGAGATATCCTTTACAGCATGTTGAAAACCGCATCAAAATCCATCCAGTGGTTCTCGAGATTACTCGTGAAATCCAAAAATCGGGGACTTCGTTTTATACTAAGTAGAGATATCCCAAATAGGCCTATGTAAGTACTGTAAGTATCTTTATGTTCGACGATGTCTTAATGTAAGTATTATATGTCAGAAAACTGCACTATAATGAGGCTCATTATAGTACAAGTTTTAATTATGGGACAGTTTCTCCCACCAATCAGAGGTCAAGAAACAGTTGTGTGACCAATTAGGTGAGGGTAGCATCACACCTGCGCTAACTTCCATGGCTCCTTATTTTAAATTTCACTGCGTGGCGAGTGTCAAATTTGTTCCAGTGAAGCATAAATTATGTACAGTATGTGGGGCTTGCCCTTTTCCACTAGACCTTCCAATACTTCTTATGCGATTTAGGGTAAATAAATAATAATCCTACGAAATTCGCTCAGATACAATAGCTACTTTTGGACGAATTATACTATCAAATAGCCTATGTACATTCAGGCATTAAATAAAAACCGAAACGACTATACATTTTATTAATTATGTTTTATGTACGGTTATTTTTAAGAAATATTTATCTACATTGGTGGTATCCCCTCAAAACAGACCAAACTTTATAAATGTGACTAGCGCATCATAGAACAAATTACTTTTATGTGAGAAGATTTATGCGGAACTTCACATCCACTGTGTTTGTAAGTCAGTAAGTTCGTTTTGCAAGTAACTTAACTGCTACTAGCAAGTTACTTTTAAAAGAGTAACATTCCAAGCTTTAGGATTTATCTCATAGTTGAATTGCTCTTGTATGTTGTATTTGTCTGATAACATGTGTCACTGTGATGTCTGTACTAGTTAGGTACTGGTTAGCGGCTGTGGCCATCCCGGCATTTGTCTGGAGTAGAAGTGGGGTAACCACGGTAAACCACTTCCTGGCTGAGGTAGTAATCGAACCCGCCTCTTGTCAGTTTAGCCTCACGGGGCTGAGTGTACCTCGTTCCTACCCGCAGACCAGAATTATATTTCTTGGCAGAACCGGGAATCGAACCCGGGCCTTCGTCAAGTATGCTAGCCACTACAAAACGAGGCGGACTTGAATCTTATCTTAACGTAGGGACTGGCTCATTTAATTCACTTAAAGGATGCGCTTGTCTTGACAGAGCCTGTAAATCATATCAGACAAGATGAATGATATCTTGACCTCTGTAAATATAGGTTCCCTTTTTACTGATAGCTTTGTTGTTGTTGTTGTTGCGGTTAATATTGACTTGACGTCATACCGATGCAACTGCACACATTAACGCACAAGGTCACGTAGCTACAGGGTCTTAATTTTTGCTTGGCAAGGCAATTCCGCTCGACGTTAGCCTGCTGTTACAGGTTGGCGCGCGCGGTCTCCGTCCTATTCCCACGCTCTTGATGCGGTAGGCGTGTGAGCTCCGAGCTAATTGGGTGTTTTATAAAGCTCCTGTGTACTGTACATCGTATTGTATAGTGTTTTATTGTGATTATGTATAGTGCTGTAATGCCTTATGCGAAATATTCGTTACGTGAACATGTACAGTATATTTGCACAATACGTACATAAAGTGCAGAAAATCGTGCACTACGTCAAGACAAAAGTTTCGAGTGAAATTTCCACGGAGACCTATTCCTATAAATCGGACAATAAAACAACTTGCTAAGAGATTCAAAGGTGCAGGTTCAGTAAACAATAACAAGAAGTTCCGTGAAGAACTATACAGCCTACTTTTCATGCCAATGATTATTCTACAGAACATGAACCTATCTAGAATAATGACGAAATTAAGTTGGTAATATCGAAATATCTAATTAGTTCAAAATATACCTGGTATAATGTAGCCTAATAGAGCATTACAGTTGGCAGCCCTGGTGACTGAATATATTCTTAGTTCCACCTCTTAAGGTACAGAATACAAAATTTGGTTGAAGTCCAATGGACGTTACATGCAGTTAGACACTGGATCTATCAGCACGCGTAAAAGCATGTTGCCAACAATACCATGCGTGTGCTGGTCAGAAATAATCTGAATTATTATGATATCTTGTTGTGCCAATTTTGGATGAAATCCATTTGTTAGTATAGAAGTTACATGAATTTTAAAATTGGACATATCGGCAGGCATAGAATCATGTTGGCAGCACTGCCTTGTATTAATTACTCCAAATTAATCTAGAATGGCAGGTGCTATACGTGTGCAAAGTATAGAGCTGTTGGCTTGCATACTTTCTGATATATTGATATTAGGGTTAAAAAAATATAGACAGCATTTATTAACAGTTGGCAGCCCTGATTGCTCTTAACAATACTAATAGTAATATCTGTTTTGGTACACATAGCACATACGATATTTGGTTGAAATCCAACTGATAGTATAGAAGTTGTGTGTATTTAAAAATTGGTACTATCAGCAGTTTTATAATCATGTTGGTAGAACTGACGTATATAAGTTACTCCAAATTAATCTAAAATGTCAGAATATACGTGTGCGTAGTTTAAAGCTGTTGGCTTGCATACTTTCTGATATATAGGTATTTGGATGAAAAAATAGAGAGAGCAATTATTAACAGTTGGCAGCCCTGGTGGCCTTAAGAATATGCTCAGTCATATCTGTTTATGTACAGATATTACATACAAAATTTGGTTGAAATCCAATTGATAGTGTAGAAGTTATATGCATTTAAACATTGGACCTATCAGAAGGCTTAAAATTAGTTTGGCAACACTGTCATGGTTGGCCTCCTGGAAATTAAACTGAAATAGTCTTATCTACATGTGTGCCAATTTTGGAATAGCTCCCATGCATACCTTGCAAGATATCCAACATGGAGCTCAAATTTCTAGTGCGTTTTTTCAGCAGTTGGTAGCACTGACATCATTTTCAAATATGGACGTGAGATATTCCGGTGCACATCTTTACTCATACTAAATTTGGTTTTGATTGCTGCAGCCGTTTAGGAGTTGATAGGGGGGACACACACACAGCCAGCCAGCCAGCCAGACAGACAGAAGGACAGACAGACAGACAGACACACATTTTCCCGGATCGATCTCATAAGTCTACTTTTTCCTCATTTTTGCAAAATGTGAAAAGTAGGCTAAAAATAGACGTCGTTATTTCATTACTGAAGCTAAATTAACCGCAGTAATCGTAAACTTCATAAGGAGATGCCGAATATGTTTGGCAGCGGATGGGGAACATTTTCAGCATCTAGTGTAAACATGGTGAGTAAAAATCCATGATGCTGATTGTAAGTACTGTACATATGCGGGCGCGGGCGCTGGTAACTGAGCCGTCACTGGTGGAGCGCGTGAGCAAGAATGTCCTTGCCAAGCGAATATAAAGACCCTGTATATCCGGATTCTGGAGACGAGTGGGTTCGAATATCATCGTTTACGGTACCGTTATTGAAATGGTTTTCTCAAACAGGTGCTCCTGAGTAGGGCATAACGATGTAAATAATAATAATAATAATAAGTAATAATAATAATAATAATACAATAATATAGAAGTATTAGAAGCCATTTTTGGCGTTGCTTAGTAATCTATTCTCATAGAATGATTTTCAGTCGGTCAACACGATTGTGTAGAAATACCTGAAAGAAGTATTAGGCCTACATATATTAATTATCGCTTAATTACCACACAAACGAGGGGTGTAATTAATTGTTTGTTTAAATATGTGTACTCTCCGCCTAATATAATTGGGCACAATCGTGTTGGCCGACTGAAAAGCATTATATTATAACTAGCGGTCACGTGTGAGAACTCTCGCACCACCCGCCTGGTTTTACTGTTATGCGGGCTTCTATAAATATGTTTATTTGTTTACACGCTCCCCTTGTGTACAGACTACCTTCCTGGCTCTAGTGCTATGCAGGCTGTGCGCGAAACAGTTCTGCCAGGGGCTATCGTCTTGTTTATTTGTTTAAGAGACGTTATAAACAAATAAATATAATTCCGTTGACTTTTCAAGAAATGTAAGATTTTTCGTGTGCTATTGAGATGATTTGGAAGATTTTGGTACAAATCACACCTTCTAACTCTCTCTCGATTAGGAGCTTGAGTTTTGTGAGACATACACCTTAACGTATTATATAATGAGATTAATGATAATATGATAAAACTAATTATAAAGATTATGCTAATAATAAATAATATCGTATGGCCTCGGTGTCGGGTGCAAGCTTTGTTATTTGACACCCAGAGGGCAGCTTGCATGTCGAATTTCGTCGTTCCATGGAATGCTATGAAAGTCAAGGAGGTTAGATATTTAAGCTCCTTGACACTTGAGCGCTTTCTAGTAGAGAATGGAGGAACTTTGTGTTGGCAGAAAATCCCGAGATTAATTTTGCCATTATGAATACGGCCTACTGAATTCAAATGGGTTCTTTAACATACCAACAACGTATGACATGTGTTTCGTGATTTTTGCACCTTTCAAAAATCACTTATTACGGCCAGGAGCAAACCTACACGCTTATAATATAATACTATTATAAGAATATTAATAATGAACATAATTCCTGAAAAAATGATTTCTTGTAATCTCGGTAATTACAACTGAAAATATACGATGACTTAGAAACTTCATTTACTGGTTCGCTCATTCTTCAAAAATAATAGATGCACAACACACCATACGACATGAATCTTCACTTAAAGTCAGACTAGTGTAGCATTTATTGGAATCTAACCCTCCAGGAATATTGCATTTTTGCTTGCGTAAATACTCACAAAAAATGTTGGTGTTTTGATGAAACTTAAAGAGAACCTTGTATTCTGCATACTACATCCTACCTGCAGCAAACAGCATATATGGGGTTCCAGTCTATCCTATTAATACCTAAACATCTGGCCCTGCTTACAAGTTTGGCGCCAGCACAGCCTTCCGGTCATAAAAGACATCTGCCACTTAAAAATCCCCACTGTAAAGACGAGATTAATAAGTGGACAAAAAGCATACATTATGGATCTGAGGGCTTCAAGTTCAATATTCTTGATAGAGGTGAGGAGTTTTTTACTGTCCCCCACTTTCCAGGCGGTTCCTGGCGACTGCTAAAAAATAAGTACCTCCATTGGTAGAGTCAGATCGAGGAGCTAACCTGGCTTATCGTCCACATCAGAGCCTTTCCCTACAAATTCTCTGTCTTCGGACAATGGTACTTTACCTAACACACAGTCTACCATTCGTGGTGTAGTGGCTAACACTCCATCCTGCCATTTCAGAGGCCCAGGTTAGATTCTTTGTTTAGAGTACTAGAGAGGTATTGTCGAAATGCAGGCCACTTGAGTGGTGTTAATTTCTAAGACTTGCACAGGGCTATAATACTCTAGTTGTCTTTCATAATTAATCTCATGTTGATTTTGGAACCTATTTTGTATGCCATGCTATGTTTGACGAGTTGATGGGTGCTAGGTGGCGTGTTTCACTAATTAGTGTTGAATGATTTAAGATCATTGTTTAGGAATTCCAGTCGGGAACAGGGCTCTCAAACATTTAAAGTTCTTTTGATTGTCCTTGCTAATGGTGATTATACAGTAAATGAATTCCTTTCCTTGTAATTAATTTTAATGTATGTCTTATCTCAACTCTCGGTTTGTTTTAGGTTAGCCACCCGCTGTGCTGTTGTTTCCTCAATGTACAGTAAGCATATAGAGATTAAGAGTGTGTGGAAAGAGCAGGCAGGCGTTCTCAACCTGGTTGCTGGTTGCGTGGTTCAGCGGTAACGTTCTCGCTTGCTGAGCCCAAGGTTGCAGGATCGAATCCTGGCGCAATCAGGTGGCATTTGAGGGTGCGCAAATGCGAGGGAGCCGTGTCAGTAGATTTACTGGTACGGGGAAAAATTTCAGCATCCCGGCGTCTCTAAAAACCATAGTAGTTAAAAGGGACGCAAAACCAATAACATTATTATACTGTACATGCTAGGGGGACCTGAAATCTCGCATGTTCACTAACCACCCGCCCGGCTTTACTGTCATGCGGGCTTCTATAAATATGTTTATTTGTTTAAACGCACTCTTTAAACAAATTGTCGATAATTATGAAATCAGAGTGCAATTCGTCACTGCTGCGGGTAATTCTGTTTGAATATTCTTTTCAATGCACAATGGATTGTGTGCGCCCCATGTGTACAGACTACCCGCCTGGCTTTATTACTATGCGGGCTGGATGCGACTCGGTTCTGCCAGGGGCTACCCATGTTTATTTGTTTAAACAATCTTTTTAAATAAATATATTTCCGTTAACTTTTCAAGAAATGCAAGATTTTTCCTGTACTGTTGAGTCGATTTGAAAGATTTTGGCACAACTCGAACCTTCTAACTCCTTCTGGTTCAGGAGCTTGAGTTTTCTGTCGGATCAACTTGGCGTATTATATAATAGATTATTATTAACTCAACCTGGTGCTATTCAAATGTAATTTTGTGCTCTCGTCATACAACTAAAAGCAAAGTGCTCGCGAGCCTCCTATTGGAACCATTCTTCTACTCTAATTTCGTTCCACGATGCGGAATAATAGTGTTAGGTAGATTTCATTAGAAAGCTAACTATTGCAATGGGTACCATGTTTCGAATTCCGGAAAATTTCGACATATCTTCACGTTTCACATCCCCTAGACCCCAAAACCACCGTCAGTTAAAAAGTATATATATATATATGTATATATATACATATGTATATATATATACATATATCAGTTTCTTGTGGACACGATAACTACCGTAATTTTCCCCCAATCAGTTTGATTTTTTTACATAATAAGTATCCCATTAAAATCTCGGTCGAGTTCATTAATCGGCAAAATCGGTCGAAGGGGGTGAAAATGGGGGGCTTTTTTTTGAAAAAATGAAATTTCGCTATAACTCATTTAATACGTGAAATATCGAATCCATTCAAAGTTCATAATATTTGTCGGATAAGTGCCAAACATTTATGTCAAATAAGTTTTTTGATAGCACCAACCATTGACCAAAGGGGTGGAAAAAAGTGATTTTTTCGGGAAACATTAATCATATCTCTCTTAATAGGCACAATATCAAAACCGTACAAAATGGAAAATATTCCCCTAATAATTACCTAAAACGTATGTCTGAAAGAATATTTGATATGACCCACCATTACGCCAAGGGATGAGAAAACTGATTTCGGAATTATAAGAAAATGCCAAGAGCTATCAGAGGTTGCCATGACAACACTACTAAATTGATGAGGGATGAGCCATCAGACGTTGCCATGACAACGCACTTGCACTAGATCAGTTTTCCATCTGACTAAGTGAGAAGCGGCCTCGGTGACGTAACTGGTAGTATGCTAAACTTCTATGCCCAAGTTCGCGGGTTCAAAGCCGGCCGAAGTCGTCGGATTTTCTAAGAGCGCTAAAAATCCCTCAGTATGCTTTCCTTTGGAGGGAAGATCCAACGTTCGTTGCGAGTTGCTGGTTGCGGTGGCATCTCGTAGCCAAGTTCAGAGCTAGGTGTCATTGACGGTAGAATCTGGTAGCAACATTAGGAACTACTGCTTGAAATTGACCGTCTGCAGTCCTTACCTGAATTACAGACTAATACAGCCATCACAATTCACACTGTTTATTAGACAGATTCTACACTCACCAAAAGTACACGGGGTTACATGACCGCGTTGACGCAGTCCCTAAACTGAGGAACCAACCAACATCTCTGCGGGAGATATAATTTTGCGTGAAGAAGTAACAGACCGTTACATAGTTACACATCAGTGTCGAAACCTTGCATAAGGACAGTGTGACCACAAGTATAAAAATGTACCTCAAATGACAAGAAGGTTACCGTCCCCATAAGACAATAACATGTTTAAAATATGCATAAAATGACGAAAAACAAAGTTAATTAAGCTCCAATTATAAAAAAAATTCTCGCAATAAATGAGGTCTGATCCTTCTGCGAAAACGTGCATATTGTGCCTATTTTCGCCTATCCCCAAGTTTGCCCGATGAAATCTACCTCCGCCTTCCGGCGTGGCGAGAGGACTTTTTTTATTACGAGTTTTGACAGTCAGAAATATTATCATTTTGTGAAATAATATTTTTTAAAATCTACAGTTTTAAAAAATGGACATTTCTGTTTTATGAGTAACATGAAACATGCTGGTTCGACTCGACAGTCCACAAGTAAATGTACGTAATCTGAATGAGCCATGCAAGTAGTTGCAGCATGCCTGGTGAGCGGTGAGCACTTCAGAGAGACAGAAAAAGGAAAAAGAGGCGAATGCTTCTTGCATTATTATTAGTATTATTATCATCAGGTGCTTGGGAAGGGGTGCTCACAGTTTCAAAAAGGTTAAGAACAACTGGTATAGTGCATCTCACCTTTTGGAGCCTGTCTTGTACAGTATGTCCTGCTGAGGATATTGCTATGTTCGACGATTTTATGGTGCTAGGTGGCGTGGTTCACTAAGTGTTAGGGGCCGATAACCTCGATGTTAGGCCCCTTAAAACAACAATTATCATCATCATCACTAAGTGTTGATTGATTTAAGTACGCTTTAAATGGAACGCGCTGATGCCAAATCTACTGCTCTTACCAAGTTCTGCAAGGCCAGACACATGATGTGCCATTACTAGGGACCGGACTTAAGGTTTTCAAAATTGTCATTTTAGCTTTTCAAAAACAAAAAGAAATGTTTTTTTCTTTAGTTTTCTAATATGTAAAATAGGATTTTAAATAGGTTTTATGTTTAAAGTGTAGCATAAGTTGACAAACTGTGCAAAGCTTACAATTATTGATTTGTTAGTAGAAAGTCTGATTGCAAGGTGAGTGTAAATATTTTACGTAATGATAAGTCTTTTATCAAATTTTCACCGAGAACTTGACACTTTTAGGCAATATTTAAATATGTTAATTATTCAAATTCAATAAAACCCAGGATGTTATAGGTGATTTTCACACTCTAGCGCGTTTAATTAACTTAGTTTATTTAGCATATAGGGAACGTGGAAACAATAAAAGATGTATCCCCACTTTCCTGACAGTAAGAATATGATGAGATATTTTCTGTTTTACTGTAAATAACTAAGTATCTCTTTCATAATATCGACTGAAGATTCAAATATACTACAGTAAATTGCACTAAATACAATTATTTTTAGATAGGCCTACTCGCATATCATTAGGTTTTTATTTAGGTACAACAGAATTCATAAATACTGTATCGCTCTTTTGAGTGTGATTCGGATAAGTATTAACATATTTTGTTTTAGAAGTAAAAAACCGGTCCCTATTCATAACTCTTACGAAGGCGTTTTTAGTTTACCCTAAGTATTTCCGATATATTCGTTTGTTGCATATAACTGTAGGCCTACTTCATATCTTCCTTTCTTATTCTATATATTAAACGTTTTAAACACCCAGTGGCATCTGCTATCTTTACAATAGCCTCGGTTACGCTCATTTTCTGGAAATAATGATAAATATTTAGTACTATAGATCGTTCTTTACTGCGCAGTTCTCCTTCGATGCTCTCTTTTGTTCCCAATATCTCTTGAGCCCGGCTGATAATTTTTCATTCCTCTCTTGTGAGAGGGGTGTTACGACCCTTAGCACTTTGGGTGGTGGGGAGTAAGAGTTAACCACATCACAAAATTTGGAACGATCCTGGACATCAAGGGCAGAAATCCCAGCCGAGTGCAGATAATTCTAGTCGACGCCCGTGGGCGACCTGCGTGCCGGGTTGAGATATGGAATGAATGAAGATGAATGAAACTGGGGAAGGATGTGGAAGGTTGTGGCCGTGGCCTCTCCGAAGGTACCATCCCAGCATTTGCCTGGTGTTGAAAATGGCAAAACCATTGAAAACCATTTCAAGAACGGCTGACGGTGGGGCTTAATCCCACGCGTCTACAGAGACTAACGCTGCGCTTTAGCAAGCGTAGCCACTGCTGTCGGTCATACTTCATTAAGCCACATGCTTCCAGTCTTATAACTCTTGGTAAGCCTATTGTCCATTCGTAGAAAGAGCCCGTCGAACTTCAGCCTCCTATGACGCATGCTGTTATTGGCCGTTTCTAACCGTCGATACAGTTCTGAGTTTGCTTTCAGTCGGTAGGTTCCATCTGGCAGCAATCTTGGCCCATGAATTTTCCTGAGGATTCGTCTTTAGACTTTCACCAAATCATCCAGGGTGGATTTCCTGTTCATCAGGAGGGTCTCTGTGGCGTACAAAAACTGTGGTTTGACAAATCTGGGCATTCTTCTAAACGGATTTCTTGTTGAAACGGTTACAGGACTATAGTTGTGTTTTGAAGAAAAAAAATCGTTCCAAAATATCTGTGTTTGATTGGAAATAATTTATGATAACCATAATCATAAGATCAATGTTGAGACTGTTTTGTCCCCCCTTACGAAGGCGCAGTGTGGTGATAGAAACTAAATTAAAGTTCCTCCGCTACATTGAGAAACATCGAATCACATGTGTTTCTATTCGTCTATTCGTATTTAAGTATCATGCTTGCTTCAACGAGTGCGATCTAGATGACGAACGCTTGTTGCCAAGGTAACTAGTTGTCGGAAACTTGGCGATGCGACACGCTTCAACGAGGACGATCTAGGCCTCTACTGAAATACTGTAGAATGGATAGGCCTAGATAACGAACACTAGTTGGCATGGTAACTACAGTAATTGTCGGGAACTTGTCGATACAACACACTACAACGAGCTAATACAGTCATCACAATTAACACCGGTTATCAGACAGATTCTACACACACCCAAAGTACACGGGGCTACATGACCGCGTTGTCGCAGCCCCTAAACTTAAGAACCAACCAACACTACAACGAGTGCGATCTAAGTCTTGGTTGATTGGTTGGTTCCTTAGTTAGGGGCTGCGACAACGCGGTCATGTAGCCCCGTGTACTTTGGGTGTCTGTAGAATCTGTCTGATAACCGGCGTTGTTTGTGTGTTATCGGTTTTTATTTCAAATATGGACTGCAGTCGACAATTTCAAGTAGTTTCTACTTTCGCTACCAAATGCTACCGTCCACGACACCTAACTGTGTACTTAGCTACTACTGGATGCCATCGAAACCAACGCCTGGTGACGTACGTTGGAACTTCAGAGCATTAATCAAACCTAACCTACAAATTTTGCTTCACACAAGTTTATTTAGTGCAAGGTTCTTTTACATACCATAAATCTATGACATGGGCCCGCCGGTTTTACTCGCCCTCCGAAGGGAGGCATACTGAGAGATTTTTAACGCTCTTAAAAAATCCGACGACTTCGGCCGGGTTTGAACCCGCGACCTTGGGCATAGAATCTCAGCATGCTACCAACTACGCCACCGAAGCCGCCACGATTAAAGTCTCTACTGAACTAGTATGTTTAGGTAATAATGTTAAGTGTTTGACGTCCCTTGTAACTACTGTGGCTTTTAGAGACGCCGGAATATTGTCCTCAAGGGGATCTTTAACGTACCAGTAAATCTACTGACACGGTTCCCTCGCATTTGCGCATCCTCAAATGCCAGCTGACTGCGCCAGGATTCTATCCTGCAACGTTGGGAACAGCAGACGAGAACGTTACCGCTGAGCCACGCAGCTAGAATGTTTAGGCAAGACCAACTACAATATCTTGTAGTCGGTCTTGGTTTAGGCTTAGATAACGAATACTTGTTGCCATGGAAACCAAGCTGGTTATTAGCCTACTTTCGATTTTTGCAAAAAATGAAAGTAGACTTATGAGATCAACACAGGGCGAAAAAAGTGTGTCTGTCTGTGTGTGTGTATGTGTGTGTGTGAGTCTGTGTGTGTGTGTGTATGTGTGTGTGTGAGTCTGTGTGCGTGTGTGTGTGTGTGTCTGTGTGTGTGTGAGTGTGTGTACTCTGAATGTCTGTCCCCCCCCCTATCAATTCGAACACGGTGAATGCAAATTGAACGAAATTTGGTACAAAGGTAGCACTAGCAAAGGACACCTCAGTGTCATGTTTTATATCGCCGCCATCTTTACTAAAACTGAATGGCGGCCACTCAAACGTTCAAAACGTAAAATCAAATAACGACTAACCAAATCATCCGATCTCTACCAAATTTGGTAACAACATACCTTCGTATAGGATGCGTCTTGTGACCAAATTACAAGGTCGTCCGCCATACCATTTCAGGATGGCGGCCGTGCGAATTATGCAAACTTTATAATCCATATCATGGGACCCACCAGTTCCGATTATCGAGCCGAGAATCGTTTTAACTGTTCTAAAGGAAGAGGCACGTTCGAAATTAAAAGTTTATTTTGTAATACTATAGTGCAGACGTGATTTTAAAAAGCTGAACTGATTCAGTAATAAGACAAGATGGCAGCGGATATCTTGTGCCGGACTTATATTTCACTAATTTGAGTATTGCATGCAATATAGCGTACTGATAAAAAATAAATAAACTTTGTATGAAATGCTTTATATATAAATAATATACTCCAGTGATGAAATCGTTTAGTATAAATCATTATTTGCTAACAAGTTCTATGTAAGTCATTTTAAATAGAACGATATTCGTTGACACAATTAGCTCAGTGGTAGAGCGTTAGCCTATCGCTCAAATGCCTATGGTTCAAACCCGATCAGAGCTAGGTTTTTTGCTTGAAATGTTATATGTTTATTGTTTTGTAATGACTCAGATGTTTTAAAATTAAGCGTTATATTGTGCACATTATGGTGTAAAATATATATTTAATTAAAACATAATTCGCCAGCAGATTTACTCGGGACATCTAGCTGCCAAAAAGGTAACTTCCAGATTTTATTGAAAAGTTTCTTCTTCTGGCCCCTAGAATGCACTCGCTCTGTTAGGATGATATTGTTCGATATTTCACCAATAGATGTCACGACTAGTCTACGTGGGGATCCATTGATTACTATACCATTATCATTCTATGCGCATCGAATTTGAAGAATGACAAGATGATACTACGATACATTTTAACTTTTTATTTTAAAGGGTTTGTAACAGCCTATTTTGCGTTACTTGAAAATGTTATTAAGCGTTATATTGTGCACATTATGGTGTAAAATATATATTTAATTAAAACATAATTCGCCAGGAGATTTACTCGAGACATCTAGCTGCCAAAAAGGTAACTTCCAGATTTTATTGAAAAGTTTCTTCTTCTGGCCGCTAGAATGCACTCGCTCTGTTAGGATTATATTATCGAAAATATCCACATAGTTTGTATACACACGTCTCTGTAGGGTCATGGAAAGATTTGTTAATTCAATTAGGGTTGTGAAAGCCATGCACAACCAGACGTGTAAAGACATGCCTCAACTCAAAGTTGGATGTTGCCCACGGCAGGTCGTAATAATAATAATAATAATAATAATAATGTTATTGGTTTTACATCCCTTTTAACTACTGCTGATTTTAGAGACACCGGGGTGCCGGAATTTTGGCCCGAAGGGGATCATTAACGTGCCAGTAAATGTACTGACACGGCTCCCTCGCATTTGTGCACCCTCAAATGCCAGCTGACTGCGCCAGGATACGAACCTGCAACCTAGGGCCCAGCAAGCGAGAACGTTACCGCCGAGCCACGCAGCCAGTCCGGTCGATTATGTCTCCAGATCCATAACATTCTTGAGATACTTCTTATCTTTCTTTCTTCAATGATGGTAGCAGTTTTTATCTAGATTGTGGCGTTTGGTAGAGGAAAATCGTTTCTATGGCCTTCAACAAAGAATAGTTCTATTATACTCTTTGATAATAACAACGAGTTATAACTATACTCATACATTTAGGAGAAAGTAGGCTATATGTTCTTTACTGAACATCTTGTTTCATAAATGAAAATGGCTAAAAATTCGAGTTATATAAATTCTACTAAGTTAAATTGAAACAAAAATTCATGTAAATTATAGGTAGTTGGTTCGGGAACTAATAATGAATTATCGAAAATGCTAGTAATTGAGGTTTGAGATATCGAGGTTCGACTGTTTAACAATGGAATAAAACCTGTTTGATTATAATTTTTACGGCCTGAAACACTGCAGTCTTGTTGTTTTATGCCGTGTGAAGTTGATACAAGCAGGAGCAATCTTGATCCGTCAGCGTAGCCTGTACGCTCTATCAGCGTTACAAAAAGCAATTATAAGGTGCGTTCAAAAAGTAACGAGCCGGAGACAATTACTGAAACCAGTACCTGTATGTTAGAAGTATTGGCCCTGGCTGTTGAGGCACTTGTCCCACTGTGACACGAGGCGGTGAATGGCTGTCTCATAAAATTCCCTGGACTGCGATGTGAACAAGTTCGGCACGTACAGCTGGACGTCGGCGTCCGAGTTGAATCGTTGGCCCCGCAGAGCTCTTTTCAGGGGACCAAACATGGCGTAATCACAGGGAGAGAGGTCTGGACTGTGTGGAGGGTGGCCGAGAACCTCCCATTTGAATTTCTGCAGGAGTGCCGCGACTGTGTTGGCCGTATGAGGTCGTGCATTGTCGTGGTGCGACCACGGCGGCTATGGCGTTCACTGTCACTCGGCGGTCCTGAGTAATGAGTGCATCAACCAGCTGGACGTTGTTATCCGTAATGCAGGGAGGTGCCCCAGACCGGGCATCATCGGTTAACGACACCCGTCCTTCTCTGAAGCGCTTGTGTCACGCCTTGACCCTTGCAAGGGACATGCAGTGTTCGCCGTACACTTGTGACATTCGGCGATGAATGTCCGTTCCCCCTACACCTTCCACTGTCAGAAACCGAACAACACCTCTTTGCTCTTCGGTTGACGCCTCCATGTCACTGTTTGCAATGCGACTGGCAGCGTTGGACGATTGATGCATGCTGCTGCTCACTTTGTATCGTCACGTGATGTGCACGCGTGCCCTCTAGCGACGGGCTGTGACCTTCCACGCTCTGGTCGGAACCACACCTCGTTACACACGCCACGATAAGCTGATGTAGTCATCGGTTTGCGCATTCCAGCCTCCGGCTCGTTACTTTTTGAACGCACCTTATACATTATGAAGCAGAGCCGGGTAAAATTATTTGTAACGGTACATTATAAAGCAACGTGGTGGAAAATGGGGAACTTAACTCCTATGTCCTGCACCTTACATCAACAGTCACAACAAACACCATCGCGGGCGGCTTCGGTACCGTAGTTGGTAGCATGCTGAGCTTCTATGCCCAAGATCGCGGGTTCAGACCCAGCCGAAGTCGTCGGATTTTTATGAGCGTTAAAAATCCCTCAGTATGCCTTCCTTCGGAGGGGAAGTAAAGCCGGCGGTCACATGTCTTAGATTTATGGCATCTCAAAGAACCTTCTACTAATTACACCTGTGTGAAGCTAAATTATAGGTTAGAATTTGAATAACGCTCTTAGGTTCAACGTTCGTCGCCAGGTGCCGACTGCGGTGGTGTCTAGTAACCAAGTTATGAACTAGTAGTCGTTGACGGTGGCGGATGGCGGCAAAATATGAACTACTTGAAAATTCAATGTCTGCAGTCTTTACCTTAATTAAAAATAGATAACACACACTGATTACAGGAATCACAATTAACACCGGCTATCAGACAGATTCTACACCCCCCCCCCCCCCCCAAAGTACACGGGGTTACATGACCGCGTTGTCGCAGCCCCTAAACTGAGGAACCAACTAACCAAACACCATCGCGAGGAAACAGCGTTATTTTCTTTTCATATTTAAACTTGGGTATGCCGTTGAGTGATAAGACAAGCAAAAGTTTAAACAATTCCTCATACTATTTTCTGTATGAGTGATTGATTTTCTCATTGAATGTATGAATTTACGAATGAAACGAATGAATGATAGGGGTGATTGAGGCGATGAAATTGTGTGCGTAAGAGAGCGAGCAGAATAAAGTTAACTATATTATTTACCTTATTAATAAATAGCAACCTGCCCCGGTTTCGACTGGGAACAGTTATGAATGCATTACATGCTAACTCGAAAACTGTCGCCTCAGTAATTGAATGGAGATTGTTGTAAGAAATGAAAACATAAAAACACTTAAGTTATAGTGGGCGATGTATTGAAAATAGAGATATGCTCTCGCGGACTTTTTTGTAGAACTTTTAATCCTGAACAATTCTTACACTCATAGTAGGCTATATTGATATCTTTTAACGGTTTGCCCAGCGTAAGCTTAAAAAGCGCATGGACGCCAGGTTCTTTTTCTACCTTTTCACTGATATCGTTACTGCTTGGCTTCCTTCGATCATAAATAAATTATTTTCAACAGAAACCTTCCTCGAGATATCCTTTACAGCATGTTGAAAACCGCATCAAAATCCATCCAGTGGTTCTCGAGATTACTCGTGAAATCCAAAAATCGGGGACTTCGTTTTATACTAAGTAGAGATATCCCAAATAGGCCTATGTAAGTACTGTAAGTATCTTTATGTTCGACGATGTCTTAATGTAAGTATTATATGTCAGAAAACTGCACTATAATGAGGCTCATTATAGTACAAGTTTTAATTATGGGACAGTTTCTCCCACCAATCAGAGGTCAAGAAACAGTTGTGTGACCAATTAGGTGAGGGTAGCATCACACCTGCGCTAACTTCCATGGCTCCTTATTTTAAATTTCACTGCGTGGCGAGTGTCAAATTTGTTCCAGTGAAGCATAAATTATGTACAGTATGTGGGGCTTGCCCTTTTCCACTAGACCTTCCAATACTTCTTATGCGATTTAGGGTAAATAAATAATAATCCTACGAAATTCGCTCAGATACAATAGCTACTTTTGGACGAATTATACTATCAAATAGCCTATGTACATTCAGGCATTAAATAAAAACCGAAACGACTATACATTTTATTAATTATGTTTTATGTACGGTTATTTTTAAGAAATATTTATCTACATTGGTGGTATCCCCTCAAAACAGACCAAACTTTATAAATGTGACTAGCGCATCATAGAACAAATTACTTTTATGTGAGAAGATTTATGCGGAACTTCACATCCACTGTGTTTGTAAGTCAGTAAGTTCGTTTTGCAAGTAACTTAACTGCTACTAGCAAGTTACTTTTAAAAGAGTAACATTCCAAGCTTTAGGATTTATCTCATAGTTGAATTGCTCTTGTATGTTGTATTTGTCTGATAACATGTGTCACTGTGATGTCTGTACTAGTTAGGTACTGGTTAGCGGCTGTGGCCATCCCGGCATTTGTCTGGAGTAGAAGTGGGGTAACCACGGTAAACCACTTCCTGGCTGAGGTAGTAATCGAACCCGCCTCTTGTCAGTTTAGCCTCACGGGGCTGAGTGTACCTCGTTCCTACCCGCAGACCAGAATTATATTTCTTGGCAGAACCGGGAATCGAACCCGGGCCTTCGTCAAGTATGCTAGCCACTACAAAACGAGGCGGACTTGAATCTTATCTTAACGTAGGGACTGGCTCATTTAATTCACTTAAAGGATGCGCTTGTCTTGACAGAGCCTGTAAATCATATCAGACAAGATGAATGATATCTTGACCTCTGTAAATATAGGTTCCCTTTTTACTGATAGCTTTGTTGTTGTTGTTGTTGCGGTTAATATTGACTTGACGTCATACCGATGCAACTGCACACATTAACGCACAAGGTCACGTAGCTACAGGGTCTTAATTTTTGCTTGGCAAGGCAATTCCGCTCGACGTTAGCCTGCTGTTACAGGTTGGCGCGCGCGGTCTCCGTCCTATTCCCACGCTCTTGATGCGGTAGGCGTGTGAGCTCCGAGCTAATTGGGTGTTTTATAAAGCTCCTGTGTACTGTACATCGTATTGTATAGTGTTTTATTGTGATTATGTATAGTGCTGTAATGCCTTATGCGAAATATTCGTTACGTGAACATGTACAGTATATTTGCACAATACGTACATAAAGTGCAGAAAATCGTGCACTACGTCAAGACAAAAGTTTCGAGTGAAATTTCCACGGAGACCTATTCCTATAAATCGGACAATAAAACAACTTGCTAAGAGATTCAAAGGTGCAGGTTCAGTAAACAATAACAAGAAGTTCCGTGAAGAACTATACAGCCTACTTTTCATGCCAATGATTATTCTACAGAACATGAACCTATCTAGAATAATGACGAAATTAAGTTGGTAATATCGAAATATCTAATTAGTTCAAAATATACCTGGTATAATGTAGCCTAATAGAGCATTACAGTTGGCAGCCCTGGTGACTGAATATATTCTTAGTTCCACCTCTTAAGGTACAGAATACAAAATTTGGTTGAAGTCCAATGGACGTTACATGCAGTTAGACACTGGATCTATCAGCACGCGTAAAAGCATGTTGCCAACAATACCATGCGTGTGCTGGTCAGAAATAATCTGAATTATTATGATATCTTGTTGTGCCAATTTTGGATGAAATCCATTTGTTAGTATAGAAGTTACATGAATTTTAAAATTGGACATATCGGCAGGCATAGAATCATGTTGGCAGCACTGCCTTGTATTAATTACTCCAAATTAATCTAGAATGGCAGGTGCTATACGTGTGCAAAGTATAGAGCTGTTGGCTTGCATACTTTCTGATATATTGATATTAGGGTTAAAAAAATATAGACAGCATTTATTAACAGTTGGCAGCCCTGATTGCTCTTAACAATACTAATAGTAATATCTGTTTTGGTACACATAGCACATACGATATTTGGTTGAAATCCAACTGATAGTATAGAAGTTGTGTGTATTTAAAAATTGGTACTATCAGCAGTTTTATAATCATGTTGGTAGAACTGACGTATATAAGTTACTCCAAATTAATCTAAAATGTCAGAATATACGTGTGCGTAGTTTAAAGCTGTTGGCTTGCATACTTTCTGATATATAGGTATTTGGATGAAAAAATAGAGAGAGCAATTATTAACAGTTGGCAGCCCTGGTGGCCTTAAGAATATGCTCAGTCATATCTGTTTATGTACAGATATTACATACAAAATTTGGTTGAAATCCAATTGATAGTGTAGAAGTTATATGCATTTAAACATTGGACCTATCAGAAGGCTTAAAATTAGTTTGGCAACACTGTCATGGTTGGCCTCCTGGAAATTAAACTGAAATAGTCTTATCTACATGTGTGCCAATTTTGGAATAGCTCCCATGCATACCTTGCAAGATATCCAACATGGAGCTCAAATTTCTAGTGCGTTTTTTCAGCAGTTGGTAGCACTGACATCATTTTCAAATATGGACGTGAGATATTCCGGTGCACATCTTTACTCATACTAAATTTGGTTTTGATTGCTGCAGCCGTTTAGGAGTTGATAGGGGGGACACACACACAGCCAGCCAGCCAGCCAGACAGACAGAAGGACAGACAGACAGACAGACACACATTTTCCCGGATCGATCTCATAAGTCTACTTTTTCCTCATTTTTGCAAAATGTGAAAAGTAGGCTAAAAATAGACGTCGTTATTTCATTACTGAAGCTAAATTAACCGCAGTAATCGTAAACTTCATAAGGAGATGCCGAATATGTTTGGCAGCGGATGGGGAACATTTTCAGCATCTAGTGTAAACATGGTGAGTAAAAATCCATGATGCTGATTGTAAGTACTGTACATATGCGGGCGCGGGCGCTGGTAACTGAGCCGTCACTGGTGGAGCGCGTGAGCAAGAATGTCCTTGCCAAGCGAATATAAAGACCCTGTATATCCGGATTCTGGAGACGAGTGGGTTCGAATATCATCGTTTACGGTACCGTTATTGAAATGGTTTTCTCAAACAGGTGCTCCTGAGTAGGGCATAACGATGTAAATAATAATAATAATAATAAGTAATAATAATAATAATAATACAATAATATAGAAGTATTAGAAGCCATTTTTGGCGTTGCTTAGTAATCTATTCTCATAGAATGATTTTCAGTCGGTCAACACGATTGTGTAGAAATACCTGAAAGAAGTATTAGGCCTACATATATTAATTATCGCTTAATTACCACACAAACGAGGGGTGTAATTAATTGTTTGTTTAAATATGTGTACTCTCCGCCTAATATAATTGGGCACAATCGTGTTGGCCGACTGAAAAGCATTATATTATAACTAGCGGTCACGTGTGAGAACTCTCGCACCACCCGCCTGGTTTTACTGTTATGCGGGCTTCTATAAATATGTTTATTTGTTTACACGCTCCCCTTGTGTACAGACTACCTTCCTGGCTCTAGTGCTATGCAGGCTGTGCGCGAAACAGTTCTGCCAGGGGCTATCGTCTTGTTTATTTGTTTAAGAGACGTTATAAACAAATAAATATAATTCCGTTGACTTTTCAAGAAATGTAAGATTTTTCGTGTGCTATTGAGATGATTTGGAAGATTTTGGTACAAATCACACCTTCTAACTCTCTCTCGATTAGGAGCTTGAGTTTTGTGAGACATACACCTTAACGTATTATATAATGAGATTAATGATAATATGATAAAACTAATTATAAAGATTATGCTAATAATAAATAATATCGTATGGCCTCGGTGTCGGGTGCAAGCTTTGTTATTTGACACCCAGAGGGCAGCTTGCATGTCGAATTTCGTCGTTCCATGGAATGCTATGAAAGTCAAGGAGGTTAGATATTTAAGCTCCTTGACACTTGAGCGCTTTCTAGTAGAGAATGGAGGAACTTTGTGTTGGCAGAAAATCCCGAGATTAATTTTGCCATTATGAATACGGCCTACTGAATTCAAATGGGTTCTTTAACATACCAACAACGTATGACATGTGTTTCGTGATTTTTGCACCTTTCAAAAATCACTTATTACGGCCAGGAGCAAACCTACACGCTTATAATATAATACTATTATAAGAATATTAATAATGAACATAATTCCTGAAAAAATGATTTCTTGTAATCTCGGTAATTACAACTGAAAATATACGATGACTTAGAAACTTCATTTACTGGTTCGCTCATTCTTCAAAAATAATAGATGCACAACACACCATACGACATGAATCTTCACTTAAAGTCAGACTAGTGTAGCATTTATTGGAATCTAACCCTCCAGGAATATTGCATTTTTGCTTGCGTAAATACTCACAAAAAATGTTGGTGTTTTGATGAAACTTAAAGAGAACCTTGTATTCTGCATACTACATCCTACCTGCAGCAAACAGCATATATGGGGTTCCAGTCTATCCTATTAATACCTAAACATCTGGCCCTGCTTACAAGTTTGGCGCCAGCACAGCCTTCCGGTCATAAAAGACATCTGCCACTTAAAAATCCCCACTGTAAAGACGAGATTAATAAGTGGACAAAAAGCATACATTATGGATCTGAGGGCTTCAAGTTCAATATTCTTGATAGAGGTGAGGAGTTTTTTACTGTCCCCCACTTTCCAGGCGGTTCCTGGCGACTGCTAAAAAATAAGTACCTCCATTGGTAGAGTCAGATCGAGGAGCTAACCTGGCTTATCGTCCACATCAGAGCCTTTCCCTACAAATTCTCTGTCTTCGGACAATGGTACTTTACCTAACACACAGTCTACCATTCGTGGTGTAGTGGCTAACACTCCATCCTGCCATTTCAGAGGCCCAGGTTAGATTCTTTGTTTAGAGTACTAGAGAGGTATTGTCGAAATGCAGGCCACTTGAGTGGTGTTAATTTCTAAGACTTGCACAGGGCTATAATACTCTAGTTGTCTTTCATAATTAATCTCATGTTGATTTTGGAACCTATTTTGTATGCCATGCTATGTTTGACGAGTTGATGGGTGCTAGGTGGCGTGTTTCACTAATTAGTGTTGAATGATTTAAGATCATTGTTTAGGAATTCCAGTCGGGAACAGGGCTCTCAAACATTTAAAGTTCTTTTGATTGTCCTTGCTAATGGTGATTATACAGTAAATGAATTCCTTTCCTTGTAATTAATTTTAATGTATGTCTTATCTCAACTCTCGGTTTGTTTTAGGTTAGCCACCCGCTGTGCTGTTGTTTCCTCAATGTACAGTAAGCATATAGAGATTAAGAGTGTGTGGAAAGAGCAGGCAGGCGTTCTCAACCTGGTTGCTGGTTGCGTGGTTCAGCGGTAACGTTCTCGCTTGCTGAGCCCAAGGTTGCAGGATCGAATCCTGGCGCAATCAGGTGGCATTTGAGGGTGCGCAAATGCGAGGGAGCCGTGTCAGTAGATTTACTGGTACGGGGAAAAATTTCAGCATCCCGGCGTCTCTAAAAACCATAGTAGTTAAAAGGGACGCAAAACCAATAACATTATTATACTGTACATGCTAGGGGGACCTGAAATCTCGCATGTTCACTAACCACCCGCCCGGCTTTACTGTCATGCGGGCTTCTATAAATATGTTTATTTGTTTAAACGCACTCTTTAAACAAATTGTCGATAATTATGAAATCAGAGTGCAATTCGTCACTGCTGCGGGTAATTCTGTTTGAATATTCTTTTCAATGCACAATGGATTGTGTGCGCCCCATGTGTACAGACTACCCGCCTGGCTTTATTACTATGCGGGCTGGATGCGACTCGGTTCTGCCAGGGGCTACCCATGTTTATTTGTTTAAACAATCTTTTTAAATAAATATATTTCCGTTAACTTTTCAAGAAATGCAAGATTTTTCCTGTACTGTTGAGTCGATTTGAAAGATTTTGGCACAACTCGAACCTTCTAACTCCTTCTGGTTCAGGAGCTTGAGTTTTCTGTCGGATCAACTTGGCGTATTATATAATAGATTATTATTAACTCAACCTGGTGCTATTCAAATGTAATTTTGTGCTCTCGTCATACAACTAAAAGCAAAGTGCTCGCGAGCCTCCTATTGGAACCATTCTTCTACTCTAATTTCGTTCCACGATGCGGAATAATAGTGTTAGGTAGATTTCATTAGAAAGCTAACTATTGCAATGGGTACCATGTTTCGAATTCCGGAAAATTTCGACATATCTTCACGTTTCACATCCCCTAGACCCCAAAACCACCGTCAGTTAAAAAGTATATATATATATATGTATATATATACATATGTATATATATATACATATATCAGTTTCTTGTGGACACGATAACTACCGTAATTTTCCCCCAATCAGTTTGATTTTTTTACATAATAAGTATCCCATTAAAATCTCGGTCGAGTTCATTAATCGGCAAAATCGGTCGAAGGGGGTGAAAATGGGGGGCTTTTTTTTGAAAAAATGAAATTTCGCTATAACTCATTTAATACGTGAAATATCGAATCCATTCAAAGTTCATAATATTTGTCGGATAAGTGCCAAACATTTATGTCAAATAAGTTTTTTGATAGCACCAACCATTGACCAAAGGGGTGGAAAAAAGTGATTTTTTCGGGAAACATTAATCATATCTCTCTTAATAGGCACAATATCAAAACCGTACAAAATGGAAAATATTCCCCTAATAATTACCTAAAACGTATGTCTGAAAGAATATTTGATATGACCCACCATTACGCCAAGGGATGAGAAAACTGATTTCGGAATTATAAGAAAATGCCAAGAGCTATCAGAGGTTGCCATGACAACACTACTAAATTGATGAGGGATGAGCCATCAGACGTTGCCATGACAACGCACTTGCACTAGATCAGTTTTCCATCTGACTAAGTGAGAAGCGGCCTCGGTGACGTAACTGGTAGTATGCTAAACTTCTATGCCCAAGTTCGCGGGTTCAAAGCCGGCCGAAGTCGTCGGATTTTCTAAGAGCGCTAAAAATCCCTCAGTATGCTTTCCTTTGGAGGGAAGATCCAACGTTCGTTGCGAGTTGCTGGTTGCGGTGGCATCTCGTAGCCAAGTTCAGAGCTAGGTGTCATTGACGGTAGAATCTGGTAGCAACATTAGGAACTACTGCTTGAAATTGACCGTCTGCAGTCCTTACCTGAATTACAGACTAATACAGCCATCACAATTCACACTGTTTATTAGACAGATTCTACACTCACCAAAAGTACACGGGGTTACATGACCGCGTTGACGCAGTCCCTAAACTGAGGAACCAACCAACATCTCTGCGGGAGATATAATTTTGCGTGAAGAAGTAACAGACCGTTACATAGTTACACATCAGTGTCGAAACCTTGCATAAGGACAGTGTGACCACAAGTATAAAAATGTACCTCAAATGACAAGAAGGTTACCGTCCCCATAAGACAATAACATGTTTAAAATATGCATAAAATGACGAAAAACAAAGTTAATTAAGCTCCAATTATAAAAAAAATTCTCGCAATAAATGAGGTCTGATCCTTCTGCGAAAACGTGCATATTGTGCCTATTTTCGCCTATCCCCAAGTTTGCCCGATGAAATCTACCTCCGCCTTCCGGCGTGGCGAGAGGACTTTTTTTATTACGAGTTTTGACAGTCAGAAATATTATCATTTTGTGAAATAATATTTTTTAAAATCTACAGTTTTAAAAAATGGACATTTCTGTTTTATGAGTAACATGAAACATGCTGGTTCGACTCGACAGTCCACAAGTAAATGTACGTAATCTGAATGAGCCATGCAAGTAGTTGCAGCATGCCTGGTGAGCGGTGAGCACTTCAGAGAGACAGAAAAAGGAAAAAGAGGCGAATGCTTCTTGCATTATTATTAGTATTATTATCATCAGGTGCTTGGGAAGGGGTGCTCACAGTTTCAAAAAGGTTAAGAACAACTGGTATAGTGCATCTCACCTTTTGGAGCCTGTCTTGTACAGTATGTCCTGCTGAGGATATTGCTATGTTCGACGATTTTATGGTGCTAGGTGGCGTGGTTCACTAAGTGTTAGGGGCCGATAACCTCGATGTTAGGCCCCTTAAAACAACAATTATCATCATCATCACTAAGTGTTGATTGATTTAAGTACGCTTTAAATGGAACGCGCTGATGCCAAATCTACTGCTCTTACCAAGTTCTGCAAGGCCAGACACATGATGTGCCATTACTAGGGACCGGACTTAAGGTTTTCAAAATTGTCATTTTAGCTTTTCAAAAACAAAAAGAAATGTTTTTTTCTTTAGTTTTCTAATATGTAAAATAGGATTTTAAATAGGTTTTATGTTTAAAGTGTAGCATAAGTTGACAAACTGTGCAAAGCTTACAATTATTGATTTGTTAGTAGAAAGTCTGATTGCAAGGTGAGTGTAAATATTTTACGTAATGATAAGTCTTTTATCAAATTTTCACCGAGAACTTGACACTTTTAGGCAATATTTAAATATGTTAATTATTCAAATTCAATAAAACCCAGGATGTTATAGGTGATTTTCACACTCTAGCGCGTTTAATTAACTTAGTTTATTTAGCATATAGGGAACGTGGAAACAATAAAAGATGTATCCCCACTTTCCTGACAGTAAGAATATGATGAGATATTTTCTGTTTTACTGTAAATAACTAAGTATCTCTTTCATAATATCGACTGAAGATTCAAATATACTACAGTAAATTGCACTAAATACAATTATTTTTAGATAGGCCTACTCGCATATCATTAGGTTTTTATTTAGGTACAACAGAATTCATAAATACTGTATCGCTCTTTTGAGTGTGATTCGGATAAGTATTAACATATTTTGTTTTAGAAGTAAAAAACCGGTCCCTATTCATAACTCTTACGAAGGCGTTTTTAGTTTACCCTAAGTATTTCCGATATATTCGTTTGTTGCATATAACTGTAGGCCTACTTCATATCTTCCTTTCTTATTCTATATATTAAACGTTTTAAACACCCAGTGGCATCTGCTATCTTTACAATAGCCTCGGTTACGCTCATTTTCTGGAAATAATGATAAATATTTAGTACTATAGATCGTTCTTTACTGCGCAGTTCTCCTTCGATGCTCTCTTTTGTTCCCAATATCTCTTGAGCCCGGCTGATAATTTTTCATTCCTCTCTTGTGAGAGGGGTGTTACGACCCTTAGCACTTTGGGTGGTGGGGAGTAAGAGTTAACCACATCACAAAATTTGGAACGATCCTGGACATCAAGGGCAGAAATCCCAGCCGAGTGCAGATAATTCTAGTCGACGCCCGTGGGCGACCTGCGTGCCGGGTTGAGATATGGAATGAATGAAGATGAATGAAACTGGGGAAGGATGTGGAAGGTTGTGGCCGTGGCCTCTCCGAAGGTACCATCCCAGCATTTGCCTGGTGTTGAAAATGGCAAAACCATTGAAAACCATTTCAAGAACGGCTGACGGTGGGGCTTAATCCCACGCGTCTACAGAGACTAACGCTGCGCTTTAGCAAGCGTAGCCACTGCTGTCGGTCATACTTCATTAAGCCACATGCTTCCAGTCTTATAACTCTTGGTAAGCCTATTGTCCATTCGTAGAAAGAGCCCGTCGAACTTCAGCCTCCTATGACGCATGCTGTTATTGGCCGTTTCTAACCGTCGATACAGTTCTGAGTTTGCTTTCAGTCGGTAGGTTCCATCTGGCAGCAATCTTGGCCCATGAATTTTCCTGAGGATTCGTCTTTAGACTTTCACCAAATCATCCAGGGTGGATTTCCTGTTCATCAGGAGGGTCTCTGTGGCGTACAAAAACTGTGGTTTGACAAATCTGGGCATTCTTCTAAACGGATTTCTTGTTGAAACGGTTACAGGACTATAGTTGTGTTTTGAAGAAAAAAAATCGTTCCAAAATATCTGTGTTTGATTGGAAATAATTTATGATAACCATAATCATAAGATCAATGTTGAGACTGTTTTGTCCCCCCTTACGAAGGCGCAGTGTGGTGATAGAAACTAAATTAAAGTTCCTCCGCTACATTGAGAAACATCGAATCACATGTGTTTCTATTCGTCTATTCGTATTTAAGTATCATGCTTGCTTCAACGAGTGCGATCTAGATGACGAACGCTTGTTGCCAAGGTAACTAGTTGTCGGAAACTTGGCGATGCGACACGCTTCAACGAGGACGATCTAGGCCTCTACTGAAATACTGTAGAATGGATAGGCCTAGATAACGAACACTAGTTGGCATGGTAACTACAGTAATTGTCGGGAACTTGTCGATACAACACACTACAACGAGCTAATACAGTCATCACAATTAACACCGGTTATCAGACAGATTCTACACACACCCAAAGTACACGGGGCTACATGACCGCGTTGTCGCAGCCCCTAAACTTAAGAACCAACCAACACTACAACGAGTGCGATCTAAGTCTTGGTTGATTGGTTGGTTCCTTAGTTAGGGGCTGCGACAACGCGGTCATGTAGCCCCGTGTACTTTGGGTGTCTGTAGAATCTGTCTGATAACCGGCGTTGTTTGTGTGTTATCGGTTTTTATTTCAAATATGGACTGCAGTCGACAATTTCAAGTAGTTTCTACTTTCGCTACCAAATGCTACCGTCCACGACACCTAACTGTGTACTTAGCTACTACTGGATGCCATCGAAACCAACGCCTGGTGACGTACGTTGGAACTTCAGAGCATTAATCAAACCTAACCTACAAATTTTGCTTCACACAAGTTTATTTAGTGCAAGGTTCTTTTACATACCATAAATCTATGACATGGGCCCGCCGGTTTTACTCGCCCTCCGAAGGGAGGCATACTGAGAGATTTTTAACGCTCTTAAAAAATCCGACGACTTCGGCCGGGTTTGAACCCGCGACCTTGGGCATAGAATCTCAGCATGCTACCAACTACGCCACCGAAGCCGCCACGATTAAAGTCTCTACTGAACTAGTATGTTTAGGTAATAATGTTAAGTGTTTGACGTCCCTTGTAACTACTGTGGCTTTTAGAGACGCCGGAATATTGTCCTCAAGGGGATCTTTAACGTACCAGTAAATCTACTGACACGGTTCCCTCGCATTTGCGCATCCTCAAATGCCAGCTGACTGCGCCAGGATTCTATCCTGCAACGTTGGGAACAGCAGACGAGAACGTTACCGCTGAGCCACGCAGCTAGAATGTTTAGGCAAGACCAACTACAATATCTTGTAGTCGGTCTTGGTTTAGGCTTAGATAACGAATACTTGTTGCCATGGAAACCAAGCTGGTTATTAGCCTACTTTCGATTTTTGCAAAAAATGAAAGTAGACTTATGAGATCAACACAGGGCGAAAAAAGTGTGTCTGTCTGTGTGTGTGTATGTGTGTGTGTGAGTCTGTGTGTGTGTGTGTATGTGTGTGTGTGAGTCTGTGTGCGTGTGTGTGTGTGTGTCTGTGTGTGTGTGAGTGTGTGTACTCTGAATGTCTGTCCCCCCCCCTATCAATTCGAACACGGTGAATGCAAATTGAACGAAATTTGGTACAAAGGTAGCACTAGCAAAGGACACCTCAGTGTCATGTTTTATATCGCCGCCATCTTTACTAAAACTGAATGGCGGCCACTCAAACGTTCAAAACGTAAAATCAAATAACGACTAACCAAATCATCCGATCTCTACCAAATTTGGTAACAACATACCTTCGTATAGGATGCGTCTTGTGACCAAATTACAAGGTCGTCCGCCATACCATTTCAGGATGGCGGCCGTGCGAATTATGCAAACTTTATAATCCATATCATGGGACCCACCAGTTCCGATTATCGAGCCGAGAATCGTTTTAACTGTTCTAAAGGAAGAGGCACGTTCGAAATTAAAAGTTTATTTTGTAATACTATAGTGCAGACGTGATTTTAAAAAGCTGAACTGATTCAGTAATAAGACAAGATGGCAGCGGATATCTTGTGCCGGACTTATATTTCACTAATTTGAGTATTGCATGCAATATAGCGTACTGATAAAAAATAAATAAACTTTGTATGAAATGCTTTATATATAAATAATATACTCCAGTGATGAAATCGTTTAGTATAAATCATTATTTGCTAACAAGTTCTATGTAAGTCATTTTAAATAGAACGATATTCGTTGACACAATTAGCTCAGTGGTAGAGCGTTAGCCTATCGCTCAAATGCCTATGGTTCAAACCCGATCAGAGCTAGGTTTTTTGCTTGAAATGTTATATGTTTATTGTTTTGTAATGACTCAGATGTTTTAAAATTAAGCGTTATATTGTGCACATTATGGTGTAAAATATATATTTAATTAAAACATAATTCGCCAGCAGATTTACTCGGGACATCTAGCTGCCAAAAAGGTAACTTCCAGATTTTATTGAAAAGTTTCTTCTTCTGGCCCCTAGAATGCACTCGCTCTGTTAGGATGATATTGTTCGATATTTCACCAATAGATGTCACGACTAGTCTACGTGGGGATCCATTGATTACTATACCATTATCATTCTATGCGCATCGAATTTGAAGAATGACAAGATGATACTACGATACATTTTAACTTTTTATTTTAAAGGGTTTGTAACAGCCTATTTTGCGTTACTTGAAAATGTTATTAAGCGTTATATTGTGCACATTATGGTGTAAAATATATATTTAATTAAAACATAATTCGCCAGGAGATTTACTCGAGACATCTAGCTGCCAAAAAGGTAACTTCCAGATTTTATTGAAAAGTTTCTTCTTCTGGCCGCTAGAATGCACTCGCTCTGTTAGGATTATATTATCGAAAATATCCACATAGTTTGTATACACACGTCTCTGTAGGGTCATGGAAAGATTTGTTAATTCAATTAGGGTTGTGAAAGCCATGCACAACCAGACGTGTAAAGACATGCCTCAACTCAAAGTTGGATGTTGCCCACGGCAGGTCGTAATAATAATAATAATAATAATAATAATGTTATTGGTTTTACATCCCTTTTAACTACTGCTGATTTTAGAGACACCGGGGTGCCGGAATTTTGGCCCGAAGGGGATCATTAACGTGCCAGTAAATGTACTGACACGGCTCCCTCGCATTTGTGCACCCTCAAATGCCAGCTGACTGCGCCAGGATACGAACCTGCAACCTAGGGCCCAGCAAGCGAGAACGTTACCGCCGAGCCACGCAGCCAGTCCGGTCGATTATGTCTCCAGATCCATAACATTCTTGAGATACTTCTTATCTTTCTTTCTTCAATGATGGTAGCAGTTTTTATCTAGATTGTGGCGTTTGGTAGAGGAAAATCGTTTCTATGGCCTTCAACAAAGAATAGTTCTATTATACTCTTTGATAATAACAACGAGTTATAACTATACTCATACATTTAGGAGAAAGTAGGCTATATGTTCTTTACTGAACATCTTGTTTCATAAATGAAAATGGCTAAAAATTCGAGTTATATAAATTCTACTAAGTTAAATTGAAACAAAAATTCATGTAAATTATAGGTAGTTGGTTCGGGAACTAATAATGAATTATCGAAAATGCTAGTAATTGAGGTTTGAGATATCGAGGTTCGACTGTTTAACAATGGAATAAAACCTGTTTGATTATAATTTTTACGGCCTGAAACACTGCAGTCTTGTTGTTTTATGCCGTGTGAAGTTGATACAAGCAGGAGCAATCTTGATCCGTCAGCGTAGCCTGTACGCTCTATCAGCGTTACAAAAAGCAATTATAAGGTGCGTTCAAAAAGTAACGAGCCGGAGACAATTACTGAAACCAGTACCTGTATGTTAGAAGTATTGGCCCTGGCTGTTGAGGCACTTGTCCCACTGTGACACGAGGCGGTGAATGGCTGTCTCATAAAATTCCCTGGACTGCGATGTGAACAAGTTCGGCACGTACAGCTGGACGTCGGCGTCCGAGTTGAATCGTTGGCCCCGCAGAGCTCTTTTCAGGGGACCAAACATGGCGTAATCACAGGGAGAGAGGTCTGGACTGTGTGGAGGGTGGCCGAGAACCTCCCATTTGAATTTCTGCAGGAGTGCCGCGACTGTGTTGGCCGTATGAGGTCGTGCATTGTCGTGGTGCGACCACGGCGGCTATGGCGTTCACTGTCACTCGGCGGTCCTGAGTAATGAGTGCATCAACCAGCTGGACGTTGTTATCCGTAATGCAGGGAGGTGCCCCAGACCGGGCATCATCGGTTAACGACACCCGTCCTTCTCTGAAGCGCTTGTGTCACGCCTTGACCCTTGCAAGGGACATGCAGTGTTCGCCGTACACTTGTGACATTCGGCGATGAATGTCCGTTCCCCCTACACCTTCCACTGTCAGAAACCGAACAACACCTCTTTGCTCTTCGGTTGACGCCTCCATGTCACTGTTTGCAATGCGACTGGCAGCGTTGGACGATTGATGCATGCTGCTGCTCACTTTGTATCGTCACGTGATGTGCACGCGTGCCCTCTAGCGACGGGCTGTGACCTTCCACGCTCTGGTCGGAACCACACCTCGTTACACACGCCACGATAAGCTGATGTAGTCATCGGTTTGCGCATTCCAGCCTCCGGCTCGTTACTTTTTGAACGCACCTTATACATTATGAAGCAGAGCCGGGTAAAATTATTTGTAACGGTACATTATAAAGCAACGTGGTGGAAAATGGGGAACTTAACTCCTATGTCCTGCACCTTACATCAACAGTCACAACAAACACCATCGCGGGCGGCTTCGGTACCGTAGTTGGTAGCATGCTGAGCTTCTATGCCCAAGATCGCGGGTTCAGACCCAGCCGAAGTCGTCGGATTTTTATGAGCGTTAAAAATCCCTCAGTATGCCTTCCTTCGGAGGGGAAGTAAAGCCGGCGGTCACATGTCTTAGATTTATGGCATCTCAAAGAACCTTCTACTAATTACACCTGTGTGAAGCTAAATTATAGGTTAGAATTTGAATAACGCTCTTAGGTTCAACGTTCGTCGCCAGGTGCCGACTGCGGTGGTGTCTAGTAACCAAGTTATGAACTAGTAGTCGTTGACGGTGGCGGATGGCGGCAAAATATGAACTACTTGAAAATTCAATGTCTGCAGTCTTTACCTTAATTAAAAATAGATAACACACACTGATTACAGGAATCACAATTAACACCGGCTATCAGACAGATTCTACACCCCCCCCCCCCCCCCAAAGTACACGGGGTTACATGACCGCGTTGTCGCAGCCCCTAAACTGAGGAACCAACTAACCAAACACCATCGCGAGGAAACAGCGTTATTTTCTTTTCATATTTAAACTTGGGTATGCCGTTGAGTGATAAGACAAGCAAAAGTTTAAACAATTCCTCATACTATTTTCTGTATGAGTGATTGATTTTCTCATTGAATGTATGAATTTACGAATGAAACGAATGAATGATAGGGGTGATTGAGGCGATGAAATTGTGTGCGTAAGAGAGCGAGCAGAATAAAGTTAACTATATTATTTACCTTATTAATAAATAGCAACCTGCCCCGGTTTCGACTGGGAACAGTTATGAATGCATTACATGCTAACTCGAAAACTGTCGCCTCAGTAATTGAATGGAGATTGTTGTAAGAAATGAAAACATAAAAACACTTAAGTTATAGTGGGCGATGTATTGAAAATAGAGATATGCTCTCGCGGACTTTTTTGTAGAACTTTTAATCCTGAACAATTCTTACACTCATAGTAGGCTATATTGATATCTTTTAACGGTTTGCCCAGCGTAAGCTTAAAAAGCGCATGGACGCCAGGTTCTTTTTCTACCTTTTCACTGATATCGTTACTGCTTGGCTTCCTTCGATCATAAATAAATTATTTTCAACAGAAACCTTCCTCGAGATATCCTTTACAGCATGTTGAAAACCGCATCAAAATCCATCCAGTGGTTCTCGAGATTACTCGTGAAATCCAAAAATCGGGGACTTCGTTTTATACTAAGTAGAGATATCCCAAATAGGCCTATGTAAGTACTGTAAGTATCTTTATGTTCGACGATGTCTTAATGTAAGTATTATATGTCAGAAAACTGCACTATAATGAGGCTCATTATAGTACAAGTTTTAATTATGGGACAGTTTCTCCCACCAATCAGAGGTCAAGAAACAGTTGTGTGACCAATTAGGTGAGGGTAGCATCACACCTGCGCTAACTTCCATGGCTCCTTATTTTAAATTTCACTGCGTGGCGAGTGTCAAATTTGTTCCAGTGAAGCATAAATTATGTACAGTATGTGGGGCTTGCCCTTTTCCACTAGACCTTCCAATACTTCTTATGCGATTTAGGGTAAATAAATAATAATCCTACGAAATTCGCTCAGATACAATAGCTACTTTTGGACGAATTATACTATCAAATAGCCTATGTACATTCAGGCATTAAATAAAAACCGAAACGACTATACATTTTATTAATTATGTTTTATGTACGGTTATTTTTAAGAAATATTTATCTACATTGGTGGTATCCCCTCAAAACAGACCAAACTTTATAAATGTGACTAGCGCATCATAGAACAAATTACTTTTATGTGAGAAGATTTATGCGGAACTTCACATCCACTGTGTTTGTAAGTCAGTAAGTTCGTTTTGCAAGTAACTTAACTGCTACTAGCAAGTTACTTTTAAAAGAGTAACATTCCAAGCTTTAGGATTTATCTCATAGTTGAATTGCTCTTGTATGTTGTATTTGTCTGATAACATGTGTCACTGTGATGTCTGTACTAGTTAGGTACTGGTTAGCGGCTGTGGCCATCCCGGCATTTGTCTGGAGTAGAAGTGGGGTAACCACGGTAAACCACTTCCTGGCTGAGGTAGTAATCGAACCCGCCTCTTGTCAGTTTAGCCTCACGGGGCTGAGTGTACCTCGTTCCTACCCGCAGACCAGAATTATATTTCTTGGCAGAACCGGGAATCGAACCCGGGCCTTCGTCAAGTATGCTAGCCACTACAAAACGAGGCGGACTTGAATCTTATCTTAACGTAGGGACTGGCTCATTTAATTCACTTAAAGGATGCGCTTGTCTTGACAGAGCCTGTAAATCATATCAGACAAGATGAATGATATCTTGACCTCTGTAAATATAGGTTCCCTTTTTACTGATAGCTTTGTTGTTGTTGTTGTTGCGGTTAATATTGACTTGACGTCATACCGATGCAACTGCACACATTAACGCACAAGGTCACGTAGCTACAGGGTCTTAATTTTTGCTTGGCAAGGCAATTCCGCTCGACGTTAGCCTGCTGTTACAGGTTGGCGCGCGCGGTCTCCGTCCTATTCCCACGCTCTTGATGCGGTAGGCGTGTGAGCTCCGAGCTAATTGGGTGTTTTATAAAGCTCCTGTGTACTGTACATCGTATTGTATAGTGTTTTATTGTGATTATGTATAGTGCTGTAATGCCTTATGCGAAATATTCGTTACGTGAACATGTACAGTATATTTGCACAATACGTACATAAAGTGCAGAAAATCGTGCACTACGTCAAGACAAAAGTTTCGAGTGAAATTTCCACGGAGACCTATTCCTATAAATCGGACAATAAAACAACTTGCTAAGAGATTCAAAGGTGCAGGTTCAGTAAACAATAACAAGAAGTTCCGTGAAGAACTATACAGCCTACTTTTCATGCCAATGATTATTCTACAGAACATGAACCTATCTAGAATAATGACGAAATTAAGTTGGTAATATCGAAATATCTAATTAGTTCAAAATATACCTGGTATAATGTAGCCTAATAGAGCATTACAGTTGGCAGCCCTGGTGACTGAATATATTCTTAGTTCCACCTCTTAAGGTACAGAATACAAAATTTGGTTGAAGTCCAATGGACGTTACATGCAGTTAGACACTGGATCTATCAGCACGCGTAAAAGCATGTTGCCAACAATACCATGCGTGTGCTGGTCAGAAATAATCTGAATTATTATGATATCTTGTTGTGCCAATTTTGGATGAAATCCATTTGTTAGTATAGAAGTTACATGAATTTTAAAATTGGACATATCGGCAGGCATAGAATCATGTTGGCAGCACTGCCTTGTATTAATTACTCCAAATTAATCTAGAATGGCAGGTGCTATACGTGTGCAAAGTATAGAGCTGTTGGCTTGCATACTTTCTGATATATTGATATTAGGGTTAAAAAAATATAGACAGCATTTATTAACAGTTGGCAGCCCTGATTGCTCTTAACAATACTAATAGTAATATCTGTTTTGGTACACATAGCACATACGATATTTGGTTGAAATCCAACTGATAGTATAGAAGTTGTGTGTATTTAAAAATTGGTACTATCAGCAGTTTTATAATCATGTTGGTAGAACTGACGTATATAAGTTACTCCAAATTAATCTAAAATGTCAGAATATACGTGTGCGTAGTTTAAAGCTGTTGGCTTGCATACTTTCTGATATATAGGTATTTGGATGAAAAAATAGAGAGAGCAATTATTAACAGTTGGCAGCCCTGGTGGCCTTAAGAATATGCTCAGTCATATCTGTTTATGTACAGATATTACATACAAAATTTGGTTGAAATCCAATTGATAGTGTAGAAGTTATATGCATTTAAACATTGGACCTATCAGAAGGCTTAAAATTAGTTTGGCAACACTGTCATGGTTGGCCTCCTGGAAATTAAACTGAAATAGTCTTATCTACATGTGTGCCAATTTTGGAATAGCTCCCATGCATACCTTGCAAGATATCCAACATGGAGCTCAAATTTCTAGTGCGTTTTTTCAGCAGTTGGTAGCACTGACATCATTTTCAAATATGGACGTGAGATATTCCGGTGCACATCTTTACTCATACTAAATTTGGTTTTGATTGCTGCAGCCGTTTAGGAGTTGATAGGGGGGACACACACACAGCCAGCCAGCCAGCCAGACAGACAGAAGGACAGACAGACAGACAGACACACATTTTCCCGGATCGATCTCATAAGTCTACTTTTTCCTCATTTTTGCAAAATGTGAAAAGTAGGCTAAAAATAGACGTCGTTATTTCATTACTGAAGCTAAATTAACCGCAGTAATCGTAAACTTCATAAGGAGATGCCGAATATGTTTGGCAGCGGATGGGGAACATTTTCAGCATCTAGTGTAAACATGGTGAGTAAAAATCCATGATGCTGATTGTAAGTACTGTACATATGCGGGCGCGGGCGCTGGTAACTGAGCCGTCACTGGTGGAGCGCGTGAGCAAGAATGTCCTTGCCAAGCGAATATAAAGACCCTGTATATCCGGATTCTGGAGACGAGTGGGTTCGAATATCATCGTTTACGGTACCGTTATTGAAATGGTTTTCTCAAACAGGTGCTCCTGAGTAGGGCATAACGATGTAAATAATAATAATAATAATAAGTAATAATAATAATAATAATACAATAATATAGAAGTATTAGAAGCCATTTTTGGCGTTGCTTAGTAATCTATTCTCATAGAATGATTTTCAGTCGGTCAACACGATTGTGTAGAAATACCTGAAAGAAGTATTAGGCCTACATATATTAATTATCGCTTAATTACCACACAAACGAGGGGTGTAATTAATTGTTTGTTTAAATATGTGTACTCTCCGCCTAATATAATTGGGCACAATCGTGTTGGCCGACTGAAAAGCATTATATTATAACTAGCGGTCACGTGTGAGAACTCTCGCACCACCCGCCTGGTTTTACTGTTATGCGGGCTTCTATAAATATGTTTATTTGTTTACACGCTCCCCTTGTGTACAGACTACCTTCCTGGCTCTAGTGCTATGCAGGCTGTGCGCGAAACAGTTCTGCCAGGGGCTATCGTCTTGTTTATTTGTTTAAGAGACGTTATAAACAAATAAATATAATTCCGTTGACTTTTCAAGAAATGTAAGATTTTTCGTGTGCTATTGAGATGATTTGGAAGATTTTGGTACAAATCACACCTTCTAACTCTCTCTCGATTAGGAGCTTGAGTTTTGTGAGACATACACCTTAACGTATTATATAATGAGATTAATGATAATATGATAAAACTAATTATAAAGATTATGCTAATAATAAATAATATCGTATGGCCTCGGTGTCGGGTGCAAGCTTTGTTATTTGACACCCAGAGGGCAGCTTGCATGTCGAATTTCGTCGTTCCATGGAATGCTATGAAAGTCAAGGAGGTTAGATATTTAAGCTCCTTGACACTTGAGCGCTTTCTAGTAGAGAATGGAGGAACTTTGTGTTGGCAGAAAATCCCGAGATTAATTTTGCCATTATGAATACGGCCTACTGAATTCAAATGGGTTCTTTAACATACCAACAACGTATGACATGTGTTTCGTGATTTTTGCACCTTTCAAAAATCACTTATTACGGCCAGGAGCAAACCTACACGCTTATAATATAATACTATTATAAGAATATTAATAATGAACATAATTCCTGAAAAAATGATTTCTTGTAATCTCGGTAATTACAACTGAAAATATACGATGACTTAGAAACTTCATTTACTGGTTCGCTCATTCTTCAAAAATAATAGATGCACAACACACCATACGACATGAATCTTCACTTAAAGTCAGACTAGTGTAGCATTTATTGGAATCTAACCCTCCAGGAATATTGCATTTTTGCTTGCGTAAATACTCACAAAAAATGTTGGTGTTTTGATGAAACTTAAAGAGAACCTTGTATTCTGCATACTACATCCTACCTGCAGCAAACAGCATATATGGGGTTCCAGTCTATCCTATTAATACCTAAACATCTGGCCCTGCTTACAAGTTTGGCGCCAGCACAGCCTTCCGGTCATAAAAGACATCTGCCACTTAAAAATCCCCACTGTAAAGACGAGATTAATAAGTGGACAAAAAGCATACATTATGGATCTGAGGGCTTCAAGTTCAATATTCTTGATAGAGGTGAGGAGTTTTTTACTGTCCCCCACTTTCCAGGCGGTTCCTGGCGACTGCTAAAAAATAAGTACCTCCATTGGTAGAGTCAGATCGAGGAGCTAACCTGGCTTATCGTCCACATCAGAGCCTTTCCCTACAAATTCTCTGTCTTCGGACAATGGTACTTTACCTAACACACAGTCTACCATTCGTGGTGTAGTGGCTAACACTCCATCCTGCCATTTCAGAGGCCCAGGTTAGATTCTTTGTTTAGAGTACTAGAGAGGTATTGTCGAAATGCAGGCCACTTGAGTGGTGTTAATTTCTAAGACTTGCACAGGGCTATAATACTCTAGTTGTCTTTCATAATTAATCTCATGTTGATTTTGGAACCTATTTTGTATGCCATGCTATGTTTGACGAGTTGATGGGTGCTAGGTGGCGTGTTTCACTAATTAGTGTTGAATGATTTAAGATCATTGTTTAGGAATTCCAGTCGGGAACAGGGCTCTCAAACATTTAAAGTTCTTTTGATTGTCCTTGCTAATGGTGATTATACAGTAAATGAATTCCTTTCCTTGTAATTAATTTTAATGTATGTCTTATCTCAACTCTCGGTTTGTTTTAGGTTAGCCACCCGCTGTGCTGTTGTTTCCTCAATGTACAGTAAGCATATAGAGATTAAGAGTGTGTGGAAAGAGCAGGCAGGCGTTCTCAACCTGGTTGCTGGTTGCGTGGTTCAGCAGTAACGTTCTCGCTTGCTGAGCCCAAGGTTGCAGGATCGAATCCTGGCGCAATCAGGTGGCATTTGAGGGTGCGCAAATGCGAGGGAGCCGTGTCAGTAGATTTACTGGTACGGGGAAAAATTTCAGCATCCCGGCGTCTCTAAAAACCATAGTAGTTAAAAGGGACGCAAAACCAATAACATTATTATACTGTACATGCTAGGGGGACCTGAAATCTCGCATGTTCACTAACCACCCGCCCGGCTTTACTGTCATGCGGGCTTCTATAAATATGTTTATTTGTTTAAACGCACTCTTTAAACAAATTGTCGATAATTATGAAATCAGAGTGCAATTCGTCACTGCTGCGGGTAATTCTGTTTGAATATTCTTTTCAATGCACAATGGATTGTGTGCGCCCCATGTGTACAGACTACCCGCCTGGCTTTATTACTATGCGGGCTGGATGCGACTCGGTTCTGCCAGGGGCTACCCATGTTTATTTGTTTAAACAATCTTTTTAAATAAATATATTTCCGTTAACTTTTCAAGAAATGCAAGATTTTTCCTGTACTGTTGAGTCGATTTGAAAGATTTTGGCACAACTCGAACCTTCTAACTCCTTCTGGTTCAGGAGCTTGAGTTTTCTGTCGGATCAACTTGGCGTATTATATAATAGATTATTATTAACTCAACCTGGTGCTATTCAAATGTAATTTTGTGCTCTCGTCATACAACTAAAAGCAAAGTGCTCGCGAGCCTCCTATTGGAACCATTCTTCTACTCTAATTTCGTTCCACGATGCGGAATAATAGTGTTAGGTAGATTTCATTAGAAAGCTAACTATTGCAATGGGTACCATGTTTCGAATTCCGGAAAATTTCGACATATCTTCACGTTTCACATCCCCTAGACCCCAAAACCACCGTCAGTTAAAAAGTATATATATATATATGTATATATATACATATGTATATATATATACATATATCAGTTTCTTGTGGACACGATAACTACCGTAATTTTCCCCCAATCAGTTTGATTTTTTTACATAATAAGTATCCCATTAAAATCTCGGTCGAGTTCATTAATCGGCAAAATCGGTCGAAGGGGGTGAAAATGGGGGGCTTTTTTTTGAAAAAATGAAATTTCGCTATAACTCATTTAATACGTGAAATATCGAATCCATTCAAAGTTCATAATATTTGTCGGATAAGTGCCAAACATTTATGTCAAATAAGTTTTTTGATAGCACCAACCATTGACCAAAGGGGTGGAAAAAAGTGATTTTTTCGGGAAACATTAATCATATCTCTCTTAATAGGCACAATATCAAAACCGTACAAAATGGAAAATATTCCCCTAATAATTACCTAAAACGTATGTCTGAAAGAATATTTGATATGACCCACCATTACGCCAAGGGATGAGAAAACTGATTTCGGAATTATAAGAAAATGCCAAGAGCTATCAGAGGTTGCCATGACAACACTACTAAATTGATGAGGGATGAGCCATCAGACGTTGCCATGACAACGCACTTGCACTAGATCAGTTTTCCATCTGACTAAGTGAGAAGCGGCCTCGGTGACGTAACTGGTAGTATGCTAAACTTCTATGCCCAAGTTCGCGGGTTCAAAGCCGGCCGAAGTCGTCGGATTTTCTAAGAGCGCTAAAAATCCCTCAGTATGCTTTCCTTTGGAGGGAAGATCCAACGTTCGTTGCGAGTTGCTGGTTGCGGTGGCATCTCGTAGCCAAGTTCAGAGCTAGGTGTCATTGACGGTAGAATCTGGTAGCAACATTAGGAACTACTGCTTGAAATTGACCGTCTGCAGTCCTTACCTGAATTACAGACTAATACAGCCATCACAATTCACACTGTTTATTAGACAGATTCTACACTCACCAAAAGTACACGGGGTTACATGACCGCGTTGACGCAGTCCCTAAACTGAGGAACCAACCAACATCTCTGCGGGAGATATAATTTTGCGTGAAGAAGTAACAGACCGTTACATAGTTACACATCAGTGTCGAAACCTTGCATAAGGACAGTGTGACCACAAGTATAAAAATGTACCTCAAATGACAAGAAGGTTACCGTCCCCATAAGACAATAACATGTTTAAAATATGCATAAAATGACGAAAAACAAAGTTAATTAAGCTCCAATTATAAAAAAAATTCTCGCAATAAATGAGGTCTGATCCTTCTGCGAAAACGTGCATATTGTGCCTATTTTCGCCTATCCCCAAGTTTGCCCGATGAAATCTACCTCCGCCTTCCGGCGTGGCGAGAGGACTTTTTTTATTACGAGTTTTGACAGTCAGAAATATTATCATTTTGTGAAATAATATTTTTTAAAATCTACAGTTTTAAAAAATGGACATTTCTGTTTTATGAGTAACATGAAACATGCTGGTTCGACTCGACAGTCCACAAGTAAATGTACGTAATCTGAATGAGCCATGCAAGTAGTTGCAGCATGCCTGGTGAGCGGTGAGCACTTCAGAGAGACAGAAAAAGGAAAAAGAGGCGAATGCTTCTTGCATTATTATTAGTATTATTATCATCAGGTGCTTGGGAAGGGGTGCTCACAGTTTCAAAAAGGTTAAGAACAACTGGTATAGTGCATCTCACCTTTTGGAGCCTGTCTTGTACAGTATGTCCTGCTGAGGATATTGCTATGTTCGACGATTTTATGGTGCTAGGTGGCGTGGTTCACTAAGTGTTAGGGGCCGATAACCTCGATGTTAGGCCCCTTAAAACAACAATTATCATCATCATCACTAAGTGTTGATTGATTTAAGTACGCTTTAAATGGAACGCGCTGATGCCAAATCTACTGCTCTTACCAAGTTCTGCAAGGCCAGACACATGATGTGCCATTACTAGGGACCGGACTTAAGGTTTTCAAAATTGTCATTTTAGCTTTTCAAAAACAAAAAGAAATGTTTTTTTCTTTAGTTTTCTAATATGTAAAATAGGATTTTAAATAGGTTTTATGTTTAAAGTGTAGCATAAGTTGACAAACTGTGCAAAGCTTACAATTATTGATTTGTTAGTAGAAAGTCTGATTGCAAGGTGAGTGTAAATATTTTACGTAATGATAAGTCTTTTATCAAATTTTCACCGAGAACTTGACACTTTTAGGCAATATTTAAATATGTTAATTATTCAAATTCAATAAAACCCAGGATGTTATAGGTGATTTTCACACTCTAGCGCGTTTAATTAACTTAGTTTATTTAGCATATAGGGAACGTGGAAACAATAAAAGATGTATCCCCACTTTCCTGACAGTAAGAATATGATGAGATATTTTCTGTTTTACTGTAAATAACTAAGTATCTCTTTCATAATATCGACTGAAGATTCAAATATACTACAGTAAATTGCACTAAATACAATTATTTTTAGATAGGCCTACTCGCATATCATTAGGTTTTTATTTAGGTACAACAGAATTCATAAATACTGTATCGCTCTTTTGAGTGTGATTCGGATAAGTATTAACATATTTTGTTTTAGAAGTAAAAAACCGGTCCCTATTCATAACTCTTACGAAGGCGTTTTTAGTTTACCCTAAGTATTTCCGATATATTCGTTTGTTGCATATAACTGTAGGCCTACTTCATATCTTCCTTTCTTATTCTATATATTAAACGTTTTAAACACCCAGTGGCATCTGCTATCTTTACAATAGCCTCGGTTACGCTCATTTTCTGGAAATAATGATAAATATTTAGTACTATAGATCGTTCTTTACTGCGCAGTTCTCCTTCGATGCTCTCTTTTGTTCCCAATATCTCTTGAGCCCGGCTGATAATTTTTCATTCCTCTCTTGTGAGAGGGGTGTTACGACCCTTAGCACTTTGGGTGGTGGGGAGTAAGAGTTAACCACATCACAAAATTTGGAACGATCCTGGACATCAAGGGCAGAAATCCCAGCCGAGTGCAGATAATTCTAGTCGACGCCCGTGGGCGACCTGCGTGCCGGGTTGAGATATGGAATGAATGAAGATGAATGAAACTGGGGAAGGATGTGGAAGGTTGTGGCCGTGGCCTCTCCGAAGGTACCATCCCAGCATTTGCCTGGTGTTGAAAATGGCAAAACCATTGAAAACCATTTCAAGAACGGCTGACGGTGGGGCTTAATCCCACGCGTCTACAGAGACTAACGCTGCGCTTTAGCAAGCGTAGCCACTGCTGTCGGTCATACTTCATTAAGCCACATGCTTCCAGTCTTATAACTCTTGGTAAGCCTATTGTCCATTCGTAGAAAGAGCCCGTCGAACTTCAGCCTCCTATGACGCATGCTGTTATTGGCCGTTTCTAACCGTCGATACAGTTCTGAGTTTGCTTTCAGTCGGTAGGTTCCATCTGGCAGCAATCTTGGCCCATGAATTTTCCTGAGGATTCGTCTTTAGACTTTCACCAAATCATCCAGGGTGGATTTCCTGTTCATCAGGAGGGTCTCTGTGGCGTACAAAAACTGTGGTTTGACAAATCTGGGCATTCTTCTAAACGGATTTCTTGTTGAAACGGTTACAGGACTATAGTTGTGTTTTGAAGAAAAAAAATCGTTCCAAAATATCTGTGTTTGATTGGAAATAATTTATGATAACCATAATCATAAGATCAATGTTGAGACTGTTTTGTCCCCCCTTACGAAGGCGCAGTGTGGTGATAGAAACTAAATTAAAGTTCCTCCGCTACATTGAGAAACATCGAATCACATGTGTTTCTATTCGTCTATTCGTATTTAAGTATCATGCTTGCTTCAACGAGTGCGATCTAGATGACGAACGCTTGTTGCCAAGGTAACTAGTTGTCGGAAACTTGGCGATGCGACACGCTTCAACGAGGACGATCTAGGCCTCTACTGAAATACTGTAGAATGGATAGGCCTAGATAACGAACACTAGTTGGCATGGTAACTACAGTAATTGTCGGGAACTTGTCGATACAACACACTACAACGAGCTAATACAGTCATCACAATTAACACCGGTTATCAGACAGATTCTACACACACCCAAAGTACACGGGGCTACATGACCGCGTTGTCGCAGCCCCTAAACTTAAGAACCAACCAACACTACAACGAGTGCGATCTAAGTCTTGGTTGATTGGTTGGTTCCTTAGTTAGGGGCTGCGACAACGCGGTCATGTAGCCCCGTGTACTTTGGGTGTCTGTAGAATCTGTCTGATAACCGGCGTTGTTTGTGTGTTATCGGTTTTTATTTCAAATATGGACTGCAGTCGACAATTTCAAGTAGTTTCTACTTTCGCTACCAAATGCTACCGTCCACGACACCTAACTGTGTACTTAGCTACTACTGGATGCCATCGAAACCAACGCCTGGTGACGTACGTTGGAACTTCAGAGCATTAATCAAACCTAACCTACAAATTTTGCTTCACACAAGTTTATTTAGTGCAAGGTTCTTTTACATACCATAAATCTATGACATGGGCCCGCCGGTTTTACTCGCCCTCCGAAGGGAGGCATACTGAGAGATTTTTAACGCTCTTAAAAAATCCGACGACTTCGGCCGGGTTTGAACCCGCGACCTTGGGCATAGAATCTCAGCATGCTACCAACTACGCCACCGAAGCCGCCACGATTAAAGTCTCTACTGAACTAGTATGTTTAGGTAATAATGTTAAGTGTTTGACGTCCCTTGTAACTACTGTGGCTTTTAGAGACGCCGGAATATTGTCCTCAAGGGGATCTTTAACGTACCAGTAAATCTACTGACACGGTTCCCTCGCATTTGCGCATCCTCAAATGCCAGCTGACTGCGCCAGGATTCTATCCTGCAACGTTGGGAACAGCAGACGAGAACGTTACCGCTGAGCCACGCAGCTAGAATGTTTAGGCAAGACCAACTACAATATCTTGTAGTCGGTCTTGGTTTAGGCTTAGATAACGAATACTTGTTGCCATGGAAACCAAGCTGGTTATTAGCCTACTTTCGATTTTTGCAAAAAATGAAAGTAGACTTATGAGATCAACACAGGGCGAAAAAAGTGTGTCTGTCTGTGTGTGTGTATGTGTGTGTGTGAGTCTGTGTGTGTGTGTGTATGTGTGTGTGTGAGTCTGTGTGCGTGTGTGTGTGTGTGTCTGTGTGTGTGTGAGTGTGTGTACTCTGAATGTCTGTCCCCCCCCCTATCAATTCGAACACGGTGAATGCAAATTGAACGAAATTTGGTACAAAGGTAGCACTAGCAAAGGACACCTCAGTGTCATGTTTTATATCGCCGCCATCTTTACTAAAACTGAATGGCGGCCACTCAAACGTTCAAAACGTAAAATCAAATAACGACTAACCAAATCATCCGATCTCTACCAAATTTGGTAACAACATACCTTCGTATAGGATGCGTCTTGTGACCAAATTACAAGGTCGTCCGCCATACCATTTCAGGATGGCGGCCGTGCGAATTATGCAAACTTTATAATCCATATCATGGGACCCACCAGTTCCGATTATCGAGCCGAGAATCGTTTTAACTGTTCTAAAGGAAGAGGCACGTTCGAAATTAAAAGTTTATTTTGTAATACTATAGTGCAGACGTGATTTTAAAAAGCTGAACTGATTCAGTAATAAGACAAGATGGCAGCGGATATCTTGTGCCGGACTTATATTTCACTAATTTGAGTATTGCATGCAATATAGCGTACTGATAAAAAATAAATAAACTTTGTATGAAATGCTTTATATATAAATAATATACTCCAGTGATGAAATCGTTTAGTATAAATCATTATTTGCTAACAAGTTCTATGTAAGTCATTTTAAATAGAACGATATTCGTTGACACAATTAGCTCAGTGGTAGAGCGTTAGCCTGTCGCTCAAATGCCTATGGTTCAAACCCGATCAGAGCTAGGTTTTTTGCTTGAAATGTTATGTTTATTGTTTTGTAATGACTCAGATGTTTTAAAATTAAGCGTTATATTGTGCACATTATGGTGTAAAATATATATTTAATTAAAACATAATTCGCCAGCAGATTTACTCGGGACATCTAGCTGCCAAAAAGGTAACTTCCAGATTTTATTGAAAAGTTTCTTCTTCTGGCCGCTAGAATGCACTCGCTCTGTTAGGATTATATTGTTCGATATTTCACCAATAGATGTCACGACTAGTCTACGTGGGGATCCATTGATTACTATACCATTATCATTCTATGCGCATCGAATTTGAAGAATGACAAGATGATACTACGATACATTTTAACTTTTTATTTTAAAGGGTTTGTAACAGCCTATTTTGCGTTACTTGAAAATGTTATTAAGCGTTATATTGTGCACATTATGGTGTAAAATATATATTTCATTAAAACATAATTCGCCAGCAGATTTACTCGAGACATCTAGCTGCCAAAAAGGTAACTTCCAGATTTTATTGAAAAGTTTCTTCTTCTGGCCGCTAGAATGCACTCGCTCTGTTAGGATTATATTATCGAAAATATCCACATAGTTTGTATACACACGTCTCTGTAGGGTCATGGAAAGATTTGTTAATTCAATTAGGGTTGTGAAAGCCATGCACAACCAGACGTGTAAAGACATGCCTCAACTCAAAGTTGGATGTTGCCCACGGCAGGTCGTAATAATAATAATAATGTTATTGGTTTGACATCCTTTTAACTACTGCTGATTTTAGAGACACCGGGGTGCCGGAATTTTGGCCCGAAGGGGATCTTTAACGTGCCAGTAAATGTACTGACACGGCTCCCTCGCATTTGTGCACCCTCAAATGCCAGCTGACTGCGCCAGGATACGAACCTGCAACCTAGGGCCCAGCAAGCGAGAACGTTACCGCTGAGCCACGCCGCCAGTCCGGTCGATTATGTCTCCAGATCCATAACATTCTTGATATACTTCTTATCTTTCTTTCTTTCTTCAATGATGGTAGCAGTTTTTATCTAGGTTGTGGCGTTTGGTAGAGGTAAATCGTTTCTAAGGTCTTCAACAAAGAATAGTTCTATTATACTCTTTGATAATAACAACGAGTTATAACTATACTCATACATTTAGGAGAAAGTAGGCTATATGTTCTTTACTGGACATCTTGTTTTTTTTTTTGACATCCCAGCCCTAAAACATATCCATGTCAACGAATAACTTATTATTGAAAATTCGATGGCCAACTGCGTACCATTCCCTTCTTATATACATCAGGAATAAGTTCTCACTTACCTTGAAGTTTTCGTGTTTCACGAGAGTCTCGTTTTCACATGCTTCTCGTATATAATGAGATTCTTGCAAATCACGATATTTTCATATACTGTTCAGCACAGAAATGGTGCTAGCTCAACACACAACAACAAGGCCCTTGGCATATACACGCGCACAACTTATCGAGATTTAAGAAAAGCTATCAGCAAGATAAACGAACATGTGGTTTTGTACCAAAGTTTTAAATTGAGTAATGAATTGAAATTTAAAATGAGCTATTGTTCAAGCTGGCTCTGAGGGAGGTATAACTTCAAATCCAACCCTGGCTACAATCACTGTTGAGCTTTTCGTTCGTACTTTATGGAATGTTGAGCTTTGTTTATATGAAAGTCGTTAACAAGCTAGGTCTCACCACTGCTTTCACATTTCTGCTCTACGACCTGAAATAATCTCCTGCTCGTGCGGTGAGTTCATAGCTTGGACAGTGATTTTAGTTGATATTACGTTTCTCCTTCAAGATTAATTAGGATTGAATGTGAGAATATGAATGATTGTTCACTGTTAGTACCCAAGATTGCGGTATCGAATATCAGGAAGGGAGGGTAATTTTGACAGTTGATATGATCATGTTTGGTCATTTATTTCCATCATTAATGGAGCGCTGTAACTGTAGACTACTTTGTCACACAGTTTGCAACCATACTTCCAGCCTTTTTCAGTGGTACTGACAGGTCTCACGTGATGATGTGAGGTTTTTCTGAAACTAAATCTGGTGTGGTTTATTTTTTCGTACAAAAGCGGCATTTGTATACTTAGAATAGGCTTTTGATAGCATTGATGATTACAGTTAGTTATTAGTTATTTAAAAAGGATTGGAATAAAGTACAGGATAGGAGGGCGATCTACAATCTGCACAAAAACCAGACGGAAGTTATTCGAGCCGAAGGATATGAGAGAGAAGCTGGTATTCAGAAAGGTGTAAAGCAAGGCTGCATCTTATCACCCTTACTTTTCTATCTGTACATCGAGCAAGCAGTGAGGGAAATTAGAGGGGGGGGAGTAGGAGTAAAGATTCAAGAAGAATGATGATGATGATGATAATTGTTGTTTTAAGGTGCCTAACATCGAGGTTATCGGCCCCTAAAAGAAGAATTAATTTCAACTCTTAAGATTTGATGATTATATTGTCATCTTATCCGATTCACCAGAGGTTTTGAATGAGTTATAATAATAATAATAATAATAATAATAATAATAATATCGTATGGCCTCGGGTGCCGGGTGCAAGCTTTGTTATTTGACACCCAGAGGGTAGCTTGAATGTCGAATTTCGTTGTTCCTTGAATCACTATGAAAGTCAAGGAGGTTAGATATCTAACCTCCTTGAACACTAGACCTATAACGCTTTCTAGTAGAGAAATGAGGAACTTTGTGTTGGCGGAAACTCCCGAGATTAATTTTGCCATTATGAACACGGCCTACTGAATTCAAATGGGTTCTTTGACATGCCAACATCGTATGACATGCGTGTCGTATTTTTGCCGCCTTTCAAAAGAAATCACTTACCACGGCCAGGAGCGAACCTGCAATCTTGGGGGTTAGTAGACCGACACACTATCCACTCACCCACCGTGGTATGGACTCCGTCTTGAGGAAAAAAATCCTGATGAAAATCAATAAATTTAAAACAAAAATAATGGAATGCATCCGAAATAAATCAGAAACCTCTATTGACATCAAATTGGCAGGTGAAAAGCTAAAGGAAGTAGGAGACTTCTGCTATTTAGGAAACAAAATAACAAGTGATGGACGAAGCAAAGAGGATATAAAAAGTAAGTTGGCTCAGTCAATGAAAGCATTTCTACAGAAAAAGAATCTGCTGACATCGAATATAGATTTTGATATTAGAAAGCCATTTTTGAAAGCCTTTGTCTGGAGCATGGTACTCTATGGAAGTGAAACTTGGACTGTTTAAGCAGCAGAAAAGAGGAGAATTGAAGCGTTTGAAATGTGGTGTTACAGGAGAATGATGAAGATCAGATGGGTAGATAGGGTTAGGAATGAAGAGGTATTAAGACGAGTGGGAGAGGAGAGATGTTTCCGGTGACTGCTGATGAAGAGAAGAGATAGGTTGGTAGGACACATACTAAGACACCCAGAAATTGCAAACTTAGTTGTGGAAGGAATGGTCGAGGACAAGAACTGTAGGGGTAGACTTAGGTTAGAATATGTTAAACAGATTGCCTCGGATGTAGGGTGTGGTAGCTGTGTAGAGAGGAAACGATTAGCTCAGGACAGAGAGGCATGGCGAACTGCATCAAACCAGTCACAAGACTGAAGAATGAAATAAGAACAACACAGCGGGTTACCACGAAGACCTTACAGAAAAGTTAGCCAACATGTTGTAGATATTGTTCTTGACTCTTCTTGTCTGTTAAGAGTGAATTTTGTGTAGGGCTACATATTGATTCCATCACCATGCTCAACATTGTGTTCTCTCTCCCACCTATGTGTTTCATGACCACCTCGTAGTGTAGCGGCTAGCATTCTTATCTATTACCGGTACCCCGATTTCGATTCTCGACTATACCAAGAAATTTAATAATTCTGGTCGAGTGCTGGGACGTGGTACACTCAGCCCCGTGAGGCAAGACAAGAGTAGGGTTCGATTCCCACCTCAGCCATTCAATCGTATGATTAAAAAAAACGCTCAGCCGCCATCTGTTGTTATGAGAAAATTGAATTCAATCGGATGGTATTTGATTAAATCTTGTCTAAACATGTCTCGTACCAAGTTTCACTGCGCTCGGTTGATCGAATCTCGATAAAATGCCATTTAAATATTTTAACTTCGCTTGGCCGCCATGTTTGTTTTGTACTTACCATGCTTTTAATCATCACTTAGGTGAACTTGACTGAGTATTCTCTATCACCGTACGAAATGGGTGATATCAGTAATAGTTTCGGAGATATAGAATGCCGGTGAAATATTTTGCACGGTGGGGGACGGACAGAAAATTACTATGTGCTTACCGAGTTTCATTGAAATCGCTCGAGCCGTTTAGATCTTATTAGGGGGACTCACACACGCACACATACGAATCTTATATGCCTATTTTTTCACAAATGAATATAGGCTAAAAACGACAACAACAATATCTTCTTCTTAAGACTCCGTCTCCAAATGAAGGTTGGCGATCCACGTAGCCAGCTCTGACCTTGACATTGCAGTATGAAATGCTTCCTCTGATGTACATCAACTATGAATTGCTACGTCTCCCAACGGATCTTTTTCCTTGTATATTTCCTTCAATAATTAGCTGTAATAATTGGTATCTCTCGTTTCGCATGATGTGACCTAGGTATTGCGTCTTTCTTTGCTTTATAACATGTAGCAGTTCTTTTTGCTTTTTCATCCGATGTAGGACCTCGACATTTGACATTTTCAATATCCAAGGTATGCGCAGACGACGGCGATATAGATACTTTTCAAAGGCATCGATTCGTTTTTCAATAGAAGGATCCTCGGTCCAGCATTTACAACTATATAGAAGAACAGAAATATTTAACAACGGCTCATGCGGATTCGCAGCCATAGACTGAGATCTGATCGTACAAAGAATTCCCGCAAGGTAAAGAATTGTTCCCTGGCCTGTTCAATTCTAGATTTCATTTCTTGTTTGGAGCCACATTGTTCGTTCAATATGGTGCCCAAGTATTTGAAGGATATATACACAATATACACAGTAAAAATACGATATTTCTGTGGAAAATCCAGAAAGTTCACTTTATTTATATACAGTAGGAGTAGAGACTGAAGAGGAAAGAGTGGCTAGTTGAGAAACTAACGTGACATTGCGGTGTCAGGGACCTTCAGACCTTCCACTCGTAATGTATTACTCCTCTCCAATGACGAGTTGACCGTTAATTGCTGTATTTCAGAGGTCATCCAGTAGTCTACAGTACTGGTTATCTCCAGTATGGTAATGGAATTCCTTGCCCTTTCGGCCTGTTCCTTTGACACTTGAGTGTCCGCGATACGTTCTTGCCATACAAGGAATCTTCTCGGTCTATGCCCTATATGGGATTTAAAATGACATGGTATAGGGTGCAGATACACTTTTATGATGCTTCTTCAAGAGTCTCCTGAAACGTGCTGACTTATACTTACGTACAGACTACAGACTAGATTAGTAATATTATTATTATTAATGGAAATTATTTAAAGTGACCTCTCTGGTTACGGTCAATCTGGAGCGTAGGTCAAAATAGAGACACCGTCGTTGCTCGAACCCGAACCCCATGCATTTCGGACTATTTTATTATTTATTATTATTAATAATAATCATTGGAATAATTTAGCGGAGATAACTCTCTGGATGCGGTCAGTCTATGGAGCGTCTTATTGAAAAAGACGCACCTTCGGTACTCCGACACGAATCCCCTGTATTTCGGACTATTATTATTATTATTATTATTATTATTATTATTATTATTATTATTATTATTATTATTATTATTGATTAAACTAATTTAGCGGAGATAACTCTCTGGATGCGGACAGTCATTAGAGCGTCTTGTTGAAAAAGAAACACCGTCGGTACTCGGACCCGAATCCCCTGCATTTCGGATAATTATTATTTATTCATTCTTCTTCTTGCATCGTTATGCCCGACTCAGGAGCACGGTTGAACCTGTTTAGCTGATGTGTTGGCCTTCTTTTCCTTCCAAAATCTCTTCATCCTCTCGCTGAGCGCCTTTCTTCGGTCTTCTGTCCAAGTTATGGTGGCCCTGGTGTTGGGTTTGTCTTCAAATTGGTGATTGTCGATTAGGGTTCTGAATTTGCATCTGTCCTGTATAATATTGTCTGAAATGTTGATTTCCTGGAGATCTGTTTCAATTTCACGTAGCCAGCTGTTCTTGGTTTTTAGCGAGAGGGCCAAGTTGAGAATTCTTTTAGTCAATCTGCCATTGTTCATTCTGATAATGTGCCCGTAAAATTTCAATCGTCTTTTCCGAAAAGTATGAGACATTTTTTCACATTGGCGATATATTTCCTTTATTTATTCATTATTATTAATGTTCATTGAATTAATTTAAATAAGATAATCTCCCTGGACGCGGGATATAATTGGAGCGTTGGTTGATAAGGGGACACCGTCATTATTCGGACCCGAATCCCTTGCATTTCGGGTAAATGCGGGACCCAATTAAACTACGAACGGTCCCTGTTATACAATGGTTAAACTCACCGCTGGGTAAGTTACTCCCAGACTGTATCCGTCCATCTCTTTCGGCGTCTTCCTCGTGGTTTCTTCCCTGTCATCTTTTCGGAAAAAGATTTCTTTGGTATTCTCTCCTCTTCCTTTATCATCATGTTTCTATCCTGTCCTGGAGCTTCAAGATTCTTGTCCTTCTTATCACTTCATTTCTATCTCTTCTGGTCTTGCCCTCTATGCCTCTTAGAAATGTAATCTCCGCTGCTTGTATTCTACTCTCCTCTATTTTTGCAGTAGTCTAGTCCATGTTCCAGCTGCATATGTTAGTATAGGCTCGTAATAGGTTGAATATAGTACCCTTCTACATTTCTTTGGGACGTCTCGGTTCCAAAGAATACCCCTTACACTCTGACAAAAATTGCTTGCATCTTGTATTCTCCTTCGAATTTCCTCCTTTATCTTTTCATCCTTCTTATTCTCAGCAAAATAAATAAAAAAATACGTTTCATAGAAAGACTAATTAATGCCACAAAGGTTTGCATAAGATTCATTTTGTAGCTGAAGGTTCAACTCCATTTTAAAAAGAGAAAATTCTAAAGCATTCCTATAAATATGGCAGATGTGAGGCTAACGGTGAAGATCATCGCAAAGCAGGACCAAATTTTAAATAGGGGCAGATGACCTCGTAGTTCCGCCCCTTAAAACAACAATAACTAACTAACTAAAATTTTAAATAATGGATAAACATAATAACAATTTGATTTTGAAAATGTAAAGCTTTGTTTCCTTGGAAATTATTATAATTGTTGTACAAGATTTATGACAGGCACAGTTGAAAATCCACAGCCTGCTTCCAGTCTCCGACCGGGCCAGGAATGGAATGAATGAAGCCCCCATCTAGCGGCGAGGATATGTATGAACTGTGCCGGCTGCCGAGGCCTGACGCACTCCTCTGGGGCAATGATTAAATGAATGACAGATGAAATGATAGTGGAGAGTGTTGCTGGAATGAAATTTTGACAGGAAAAACCGGAGTACCCGGATAAAAACCTGTCTGCCTCCGTTTTGTCCAGCACAGATCTCACATGGAGTGACCGCGATTTGAACCACGGACCCAGCGGTGAGAGGCCGGCGTGCTGCTGCCTAAGCCACGGAGGCTATTATAGTACATTATGCAACGAGCCTATAATGGCTATAATTAAGACACGAGTATTTTTATAAAACGAGCGTATGCGAGTTTTATAATTTCCATACCAATGTCTTAATTACCATTATAGGCGAGTTGCATACGACTGTTTATGCTCGACGATAATTATAACTTTATTATATGTTTTAACATAAATATTCATAAATATCTGTTGAGAGTCAGCTACCGGTACTTAATAATAATAATAATATCGTATGGCCTCGGTTGCCTGGTGCAAGCTTTGTTAATTGACACCCAGAGGGTAGCTTGCATGTCGAATTTCGTCGTTCCTTTGAACGCTGTGAAAGTCAAGGAGGTTAGATATCTAAACTCCTTGACACTACAGCGCTTTCAAGTAGAGAATGGAGGAACTTTGTGTTGGCGGAAAATCCCGAGATTAATTTTGCCATTGAATACGGCCTACTGAATTCAAATGGGTTCTTTAACATGCCAACAACGTGTGACATGAGTGTCGTGATTTTTGTTGCCTTTCAAAAATCACTTACCATGGCCAGGAGCGAACCTGCAATCTTGGGGTTGGTAGTCCGACACTATAACCACTCACCCACCGTGGCAAGCTTACCGGTACTTGAATTTTGTGATCGCAGAGCGAGCGTTGGGTGTTATATCTCTGTCTTTCAAGATCTCTGGACGACTGACGCATGCGCTCTGTGTGCTTGCAATGCCATATGTTTACATCTGCCGCCCCTCAGTAATATTGTCTCTGGAGTGGTTTCAAGACAATGCACTGTGTAGAAATTATATTAAGGTACAGTGCTATTTGTTGTCTCATATTCGCCAGTTTATTTACGCGAACATATGGACGGTGCGTATTCCATGTCGGTAATTTATTATAGTTCGATGTTGTGTTTATGTCCGACATGTTGGATTTTGAGTGCACGCGTGAAGGTATCGTTACCTAATTGGTCAATGAACGAGCTCTGATTGGCTGGAGAAACTGTATCATAATGAAAAAGAGTGTTATAATGACCATCATTATGATACAGTTTTCTGACACATAATAGTGAGGGTCGAACATAAAAATATTTATTGTATTGGCTCCTTAAGCTGTATGTTCCCCGTTAAGCAAAACTGAGCATTCTCGAGCTTTTGTACATTCAAAGGTGTAAATAAAAGTATGAATTTCTATAGAGTTCAAAAACGAAAACGTGTACTGTAGTTTTGTTTCCATCTCTGTCTCATTAAACCCATGTCCCCCCGCGTGAAGCAAAAACAAAAAAATAAAGTACGAAATGAAAAACAAAACAGAAAACACAAGCCAATGCAGAAAACAACATAAACAAAATATAAAAACAAACCAAAAAACACAACAAAAAGAAATTTAAAGTCAAAAGAGAGAAAAAACACAAGAAAACATTTGAAAAAATAGTTCTATCCCATAAAGCTAAACGAAATGCTCTTCATAGAACAACGAAAGTTTGATGCTTTTCAGTCGGTCAACACAATTGTACCCAAATGAGATGGGATATTTCCTAATCCTGAAAAAAAAAACCATGAGATTAATAAATACACTTGGATGACTAGTTTTGATGATCCAAAATTCTTATGTCTAATGTGATGATGATAGCTTGATCGAAACTGGTCATCCATGTGTATTTAATCTCATGCACATTTTTTTCAGGATTAGGGAATAACCCACCTCATTTGGGTACAATTGTGTTGACCGACTGAAAAGCACCAAACTTTTGTTTACTGTGGCAACACTGAAAATGGCTTCAAACACCATAATGCTTTTAATAGCTTATTGGACTCCATTCATCCCCCTCCAGAAGCAAATACTAATTACACCCCTCGGGTAATAATAATACATAATATCGTATGGCGTAAGCCTCCGTGGCTTAGGCGGCAGCACGCCGGCCTCTCACTGCTGGGTCCGTGGTTCAAATCCCGGTTACTCCATGTGAGATGTGTGCTGGACAAAACGGAGGCAGACAGGTTTTTCTCCGGGTACTCCGGTTTTTCCTGTCAAAATTTCATTCCAGCAACACTCTCCACTATCATTGCCCCAAAGGAGTGCGTCAGGCTCGGCAACCGGCACAGTTCATATCCTCGCCGCTGGTTGGGGGCTTCATTCATTCCAATCCTGACCCGGTCGGAGACTGGAAGCAGGCTGTGGATTTTCAATATCGTATGGTCTCGGGTGACGGGTGCAACTTGAACACTATAGCGCTTTCTAGTAGAGAAATGAGGAACTTTATGTTGGCGGAAACTCCCGAGATTTATTTTGCCATTGTGAACACGGCCTACTGAATTCAAATGGGTTCTTTGACATGCCAACATCGTATGACATGCGTGTCATAAATTTTTGCCGCCTTTCTAAAATCACTTACCATGGCCAGGAGCGAACCTGCAAGCTTGGCGTTAGTAGACCGACACGTTAACCACTCACCCACCATGGCAAGCATAGTATGGGTAATGAAAGGTGGTATTAGGGAAAAAAGAAATGCTTTGACTTCTGCCGTCGCTGATATTCAACAAATAGCCTACGTGCAATGATTCCATAGATAGAAGAGACTGGCTCGGTGAGTCGTGTCTGTACCGAGTGAAGGCGAACAGGTTTCAGTTTGCTCTTGTTCTGGGAAACCTGTTTTGTAGTAAGAGAAGCCATCACCCTAAAACACTTTCCCTAGGCCATGTCCATGTCCACCGCATAATGTTATTGAGAACTTTACTTCGCTAAAACACTGCGGTGTTGCCAACTTTACACAGTCAAGTCAGTGACTTGGATTTCGCGAGCCCTGTGTGTGTCTTCTCCTTGCTATTACCGTTGCTCCGGGGGTTGGAAATGCCGGGATGGTCGAACTCCGCTAATTAGGTTAAACCCAAACTGTCCTGTCAGCTTACGTTAATGGATTTGCGAAGAGAGTGCGGGTAGGGAACCTCTACTGAAATGTTGGTTAAGCCATGATTTGACTGACAGCTACGTACACCTCGACCCTCTGGAGTTTCCGTAGTGCAGCTAACATGTTATCCATGTGCAGTCAAAAGGCTGGTGAATTGCTAGTGATAGGAAACTAATTTTTTTGTAAGTGTGAGTTGTCACAATGGGACCAAAAGTGGAAGTGTTCCAACTAAGAATTCATTTACGAATGCACTTTATTTTGTTGCAGAATACATATAAGCATTTTGGTTCCCACGATATCGTTTTAAAGCTCATAATGCAGGCTATAACTCTCATGTTTACGAAGCTACAACATAAAAATTAAAATGTGCAGATCTGAATAGTAACTGTGAAAGACAAAGTAAATCACTGAGCCTTATCTTTATCAAGTTCAATGCTAAAGAAATCCAGGAATCTGAAATAATACAACAAGTTGCTAATGAATACGTCTTTGAGATAACAAGAGTAGATTTGTAATCATTTACATTAACCGCTGTCTGGGCGAGCGTAGCGAGGGCCAGGTACGTGGTGCGACTAAGCGCTCCTTAGCCTGGTGTATAAATTGAAAGGGGAGTTTAAAATTGAAAAAGGAAGATTGTAGTTTAACGTGACCGTTAATCTCGAGATCATAAGCCACGGGACCTCCTTTTTACGTGCAATCCGAACCACAGGACATGGCATTTCACCTTGAAAATCTCACATGCATTGACCGGGAATCGAACCCGGTCCGCAGTGGTGAGAGGCCAACAGATTGACCGCTGCGCCACCACGCCCCCAGTTTAAAATTGAATTTCTGAAGTTGATTTGAAGTGATTTAAATTTTAGTTTGAAATAGAGGTGCCCGCCGAGGCAGCTGTTGGTTGCGAAGCGACCGGCAGCGTCCTCGGAGGCCCGTGGTGTGATTTCAAGTTGATAAGCCTAAGCTGGCGTAGTGTTTGAAGTTTGTAATACGCTGATGAGAGATGTGGGGGGGGGGGGGGGGTCCCGGTCCGTGCTTAGTAACAGAACCAAATACATTGGTCGGGGACTCACTCACTCATTCCTAACACCACAGTGGTTTAGGTAACGGCCCTATGTTAGCAGTATTGGAATAGACACGAATTCCAGATAACACGGCGGGCTGTTGACAGGACCTTCTCTTCCCGCCTCCCGCGTCACCTCACCCCGCAAGTTCATAGAGCTTGGACCCGAGCAGGGCAATCCATTTGCAGCTTTGCAGGATGCCTATAGCTAATGAGCCAGGCGCTTCCTAGAATTTACGCCAACTTGTTTTTCACCAACAGGTTGACAGGTTCTTGGCATCACAGTGCGAAGGAGACTGACCCATACAGGATATGTCTGTTCGTCAAACGTGAAACCAAGCAAGCGGAGTTGACTGGAGTTGCCTCCGACCTTCATTCATTCTGGTGCGCTTTGTGCTGTGGGGATGAAAGGCTCTCAACATTCCGGAACGATTGTGGTGGCGGTCAAATACTTCTGCAATATTAAATAGAAGCTTTCAGGGCAGCTTCGGTAGCGTAGTTGGTAGCATGATGAGCTTCTGTACCCAAGGTTGTGGGTTCAACCCTAGCCGAAGTTGTCGGATTTTTAAGAGCCTTAAAAATCCGTCGGTGTGCCTTCCTTCGGAGGGGAATCAAAGCCGGCGGTCCCATGTCATAGATTTATGGAATGTAAAAATAACCTTCCACTAATTACACTTGTGTGAAGCGAAATATAGGTTAGATTTGACTAACGCTCTTAGGTTCCAACGTTCATCGCCAGGAGCCGACTGCGGTGACATCTAGTAACCAGGTTCAGAACTAGTTGTCGTTGTCGGTGGCGTTTGGTAGCAAAAGTAGGAAGTAATTGAAAATTGAATGTCTGCAGTCCTTACTTGAATTAAAAACAGAAAACACACACTAATACAGCCATCACATTTAACACCGGTTATCACACACCCTAAGTACACGGGGCTACATGACCGCGTTGTCGCAACCCCTAAACTGAGGAAGCAACCAACCAGAAGCTATCAGACAGTGCAGAGTTCTACTACACGGTGGCGATCAGATGCAGGTTGTCGAGTTTGACCACTGCCTGCGTCATTGTGTCTGCATGGCAATGCGTGCGACAACAGAGCAACTCATTGAAGAAGTAAAATTGCGTAACATATTATTTGATTTGTCGCATCCTGGCTAAAAAAAATATAAGGAAGAAAGATGAAGTCTGGTAACAAGTAGGCACATCGCTAGGGTCCACGTTCTCGTACGTTTCCTTCTGATAAATATATTATTTAATTAATATTGATGTAGATGATGGTGATGATGTTGGTTATTGCTATTTTCATTGTGCTAACGCTAAATATAAGCTTTACTTCGATTTGCTTGTAGGAGCCTCCGTAGCTTAAGCGGCAGCATGCCGGTCTCTCTCCACTGGGACCGTGGTTCAAATCCCGGTTACTCCATGTGAGATCTGTGCTGGACAAAACGGAGGCAGACAGGTTTTTCTCCGGGTACTCCGGTTTTCACTGTCAAAATTTCATTCCAGCAACACTCTCCACTATCATTTCATTTCATCTGTCATTCATTTTATCATTGCTCCAGAGGAGTGCGTCAGGCCTCGGCAGCCGGTACAGTTCATATCCTCGCCGCTAGATGGGGGCTTCATTCATTCCATTCTTGACCCGGTCGGAGACTGGAAGCAGGCTGTGGATTTTCATTTTTTTTCACTTCGATTTGCTTGTACATAACAATTAGGATGACGGCTTTCCGACGGAATTGAAGAGAGGTTTCGCAAGGTGATAATTGAAAATGTGATGTAATTATTGAGGCGTATTGAACTTAAGTGGATGAAGAATCACTTCCTCGTGTGCGAAAGTGTAATAACCCCCAGCACTACAGCCCACTACAGCTTGGTGGGCCTAGGCCCTTCACGGGCTGTAGTGCCAGGGGTTATATTATACTACAGCCCATTAAGGCCTACCAACCGGCCGCGGTGGCCGAGAGCGCTAAAGCGTTACCTTGTGCCTCGCTGGTATCGGGAGAGCGTGGGTTCGAATCCCACCTCGTCCGTCCTGAAAATGGTTTTCGTGGTTTCCCATTTACACCACCAGGCAAATGCCGGGACGGTTCCTTTCAATAGGTCCACGGCCGATTTCCTTCCAATATCTCTTCCTGACATGGCCATTGGCTGCATTAATAAAATTATTAAGGCCTACCAAGTGACCGCTGCCCAGGCATTTGGCCTGCATATATCGGGGAGACGCGTGATCAGCTCATTGGGTCCCCTCGGCCGTTAATCTTGGTTTTCGTGATCGGGGCGCTGCCTCACTATCAGACAGCTATTCAATTGTCCTCACGAGGCTGAGTGCACCCCGTTCCAGCCCTCACGTCTGTTTCTATAATCCCTGACGGAGCCGGGAATCGAACCCGGGAACTCCGGATAAGAGGCAGGCGCGTTACCCCAACACGGGGCCGGCTGTGTACAGTAATGCATTTTGTATAAACTCCGGCCTCTATGATTGCTTTATACACTCGCAATAATTGTGCTCCTCCGGAAATATATGTTTGGTAAAGAAGTACAACCACTTTGGCAATGAGATACACCCTTGTGAAAGCGAAACTTGACACCGCTTATTGAATGTGTGACGTCATTGCGAGTGAGGTTGTTAAATAACTAATCAGCAGACTTATAAGTTTGTCTTCCCAAGCAGAGCACTTGCTCAACTCCTTCCTTCTTTCTCATACCATCGCCTATATGCTAACTAATTACTTTCACAGTCGAGCATACAATACGTCCTACGCACCCAATGTTATTGTATTTCGTAATTAATTTACACTGACGTGATGAATAATACAAGTTTGGCCGCTTGGATATATCGGAAGGAGTATAATAATATATTTATCCTCTTCAAATTCCATTAGTGTGTTTGGAAGGACAAGTATTAAAATATTCATAAGTCCTTTTTACAGAAGTTTTATCAATGCTCGGAACAACATACACATGTAAGGGAGAATTGTCGACGAGAAATCCCTTTGAGTATAACGAGTTGGAATAAGTGACCCTTTAAACTGACGTGTTCTTAGTTTTTTTTTCTTAATACAGAAAAACTTCCTCAAAACGAAATCGCAAGGGTCCGAGTTTCTTTTTCCGAATTGAACAAAATTATGGAAACATTCACAAATTACTTGCCCCTGATTATTTAAACTAGTTTTGATAACACAATATATTGAGGTATTTATAGCCTATTTTCATTTTAGAAAAAAAAAGCTTATGAGATCACCTTGTGTGTGTGTGTGTGTGTGTGTGTGTGTGTGTGTGTGTGGTGTGTGGTGTGTGTGTGTGTGTGGTGTGTGTGTGTGTGTGTGTGTGTGTGTGTGTGTGTGTGTGTGTGTGTGTGTGTGTGTGTGTGTGTGTGTGTGTGTGTGTGTGTGTGTGTGTGTGTGTGTCTCTCTCTCTCTCTCTCTCTCTCTTCTTCTCTCTCTCTCTCTCTCTCTCTCTCTCTCTCTCTCTCTCTCTCTCTCTCTCTCTCTCTCTCTCTCTCTCTCTCTCTCTCTCTCTCTCTCTCTCCTTCAAATTTTATTACGTTTCACCAATCTTAACGTGTTGGATGTGCGAAAATATTCATCGGCATACTATATCTCCAAAAACTACTACTGATATCACCCTGAAATTTTGTACCGTGATAAAGGGCACTACTAGACGTTCACCTATGGGACTTTCAAAACACCTGATGGGCACCAATTCCAACATAGCGGTGACGCGAAATTTAATAATTTAAACGGACGTTTCTCGCAATTTAACCATCCGAGCACAGTGAAACTTGGTACCGGTAAATGCTTATACACATTTTAATCCACTGACATCTAATTTATTTCAGTTGTTTTCATAACCTCAAGATGGTGGCTGTGCCACATTTTACAGTCTCTTTTTTATTTCTTGTGTCCTAATCATGCGATTGAAGTCTGAATAATAAACCTACGCAATAATCTCCATCTAATAGTACATAACTCTTATGTCCTACATGTATAAAACTCCAATATGGCGACCATCCGAAATATTTAGATGTTTCTCAATATCTACGAATCTATTACAGCAATCAAACTGACATTTTGTTCGTTGATAGAGGCAATTAACATAAATAATAGGATATATGAAAATAGGCTATTTATTTCTTCGCGGAACTACTTGTTTTTATTGCTTAAGCCATTATGCTGTCTTCGCAAGTGACACAAATTTACTGACAGAACTCGTAGAATGTGATAAAATAAATATATGACAGTTCGATTTTTGTTCCAAAACAGATTTTACTTCAAAAATGCACCATCCGTACTTAGGAAAATTAACGGTTGTATCTGCAAACAATGTTTCTAGTAAGGATATAATTACTTTCACTCTTGTGGTTCCTACAAACCTACGAAGTAGCCCTTCAAGCATAGTAGTCTCAGTGCGAGATCACTGCGGTAGGATAAAATCGACAGAAGTTTGGAATAGTATACATTTGGCAATATTGACTATACATAGCCTATCAACACAGCGATGTAGTATCTTATATACGGCACATATATTATGTGGAACAAAATAAGCATCTTCTACGCGGGTTCTTGAGTACAGTACAGGCAGTGCCTACTTCAATAGGGTGCGGAATTTCCCCCGACTATGCTTTATGGCAGTATTCCAAACATTTTCGAAGTGTGTAAATGTACTAGTTCCCGGTTACTAGTTATGAGATTGAACTGGAAACTGACATCTTTAATTACACTTCTCATGCATATATACAGTCTTCTGACTAAAAAATTAACCACCTTGTGGAGTAGTGGCTAGCATTCTTGTGTATTTGTAAATTGGGGATATGATTGGGAAGTAGGTAACCGTGGCCTTAAGTTAGGAACCATCCTAGCTCTTACCGGGAGAAGTGGGAAGATGACTGAGGTGGGATTCGAACTCTCCTCTTCTTAGTTCTGCCTCACGAGGCTGAGTGTGTACCCTGTTCCAGCCCTAAGACCAGAATTGAAATTTCTTGGCAGAGCCGGGAATCGAACCTGGAACTCCGTGATGACAGTCAAGGATGCTAGTCACGACGCCACGAGATGTGGTCGTTAAAAAGGACATAAAACCTATAGCTTTATCATATTTGTCCATTTCTTCCACTATGTGTAAGTCAGTAGTTGGTAGTAAATTATTTTGTCATTATCATCATAAGGGGCAAATGACCTAGTTGTTTTGCCCGTTAACCTGTATAGGTTAGTGGTCAGTATATTAACCACCTGTCATAAGGAGAATTTATATTGTCAAAGATGTTGATGGTTGAATCATTCACTTTCTTTTGGAAGTTTTAATATTTCTGGAAACAAAATATAATTTCTTTATCACCTTGACCTATGGTGTTCGATATTTTTAGCCTATTTTCAATTTTGAAAAAATAGGCTTATGAGATCACCTTTTGTCCGTGTGTGTGTGTGCGCGCGCGCGTGTGTGTGAGGTGTGTGTGTGTGTGTCCCTAATAAAATCTAAACGGCTGGAGCGATTTCAATGAAACTCGGTAAGTTCATAGCACTATTCCCGACGACCTCGACCGTGCCCTTCAAATTTTGTTACGTCTCACCAATACAACATGGCGGCTGTGCGAAATATTTCACTCTCATTCAATATCTCCGAAACTATTACCGATATCGCCCTGAAATTGTGTACGGTGATAAAAGGGCACTACTAGAAGTTCACCTATGAGACTTTCAAAAACCTGGTGACTACAAAACCAACATGGCGGTCAAGCGAAATTGAGACTTTTAAATAGACATTTATCGCGATTTAACTATCCAAACGTAATGAAACTTGGTACAGCAAATGTTTATACACATTGTAATTTAGTTCAATTGTTTACATAACCTCAAAATGGCGGCTGTGCGAAAAATTTCACTGACATTCTATATCTCCGAAACTATTACAGATATCATCATGCAATTTTGTACGGTGATAAAGGGTACTGATGCACGTTTACCTATGTATATTTCATAAACCTGTATAGTACAAAACGATCATGGCGACCAAGCGATTTTGAAATATTTTAATAGACTTTTCTCGTGATTTAACTCTCTGAGCGCAGTGAAATGTGGTACAGTAAATGATTTTGCAGATTGTAATGCACTGCCATCTAATTTAATTCAATTGTTTACATAACCTCAAGATGGCGGCTGTGCGAAATTTTAAAATTAAGTTTTTATTCTTGTGTCGTAACCATGCGATCGAAGTGAAAGTTTGAATAATGAAGCTAGGCAATAATTGTCCTTGAATGGTACATAACTCTATGGCCTATACATATAACAATCCTAAATGGCGAGCTTCCGAAATATTTAGACGGTTCTCAATATCTATGAATCTTTTACAGCAACCAAACTGTTTTTTTTATGTTCATAGAGACTATAGGACTTTCAGTAACCTGGTGAGCACAAATCCAACATGGCGGCGACGCGAAGTATAAATATTTAAATGGACGTTTCTCGTGAATTAACTATCCGAGTGCCGTGAAACGTTGCACGTTAAATGCTTATACAAATGTTGATCCACTGGCATCTAATTTATTTCAATTGTTTGCATAATCACAAGATGGCTGGTGTGCGTACTTTTAAAATCTCGTTTTTACTTCTTGTGTTCTAATCAGCGATTGAAGTTTGAATACCACACGTACACAATAATCTTAATGTAATAGTACAAAAATAAAAATCCATCCTGGCAACCATATGAAATATTTAGACCGTTCTCAATATCTACGAATCTGTTACAGCAATTAAACTGAAATTTTGTATGTTGATAGAGACAATTAACATGAGCAGGATATATGAAAATAGGCTGTATAGTTCTTCACGGAACTACTTGTTTTAAATAAAACAATTAAAATTAAAAAGTAAAAAATAAATATGATAAAAGATAAAAATAAAATAAATTAAGTTAAGTGATATAAAAACAAGTAGTTCCGTGAAGAACTAAAGCCTATTTTCATATATCCTACTTATGTTAATTGCCTCTATCAACATACACAATTTCAGTTTAATTGCTGTAATAGATTCGTAGATATTGAGAATCGACTAAATATTTTGGATGGTCGCCATGTTGGATTTTTATATATGTGGGTCCTAGAGTTATGTACTGTTACATGAAGATTATTGTGTACGTGTAGCATTCAAACTTCAATCGCATGATTAGGACACAAGAAGTAACAAGGAGATTTTAAAATTTCGCTCAGCTGCCATCTTGTGGTTATGGAAACAATTGAAATAAATTAGATGCCAGTGGATTAACATTCGTATAAGGATTTACTGTACCAAGATTCAATGCACTCGGATGGTTAAATTGCGAGAAACGTCCATGTGAATATTTATATTTCGCCTCGCCGCCATGTTGGATTTGTGATCACCAGGTTATTTAAAGTACTATAGCCCCTATGAACATAAAAAAATCAGTTCGATTGCTATAATAAATTCGTAGATATTCAGAGCCGTCTAAATATTTCGGATGGTCGCCATGTTGGATTGTTAAATGTATAGGCCATAGAGTCATGTACCATTAAAGGAAAATTATTGCGTAGGTTCATTATTCAAACTTTCACTTCGATCGCATGACTACAACACAAGAAATAAAAACTTAATTTTAAATTCGCACAGCCGCCATCTTGAGGTTATGTAAACAATTGAACTAAATTAGATACCAGTGCATTGCAATGTGTATAAACATTTCCTATACCAGATGCCATTGCGTTTGGAACATTAAATCGCGAGAAGGCTCTATTTGAAATTTTCAAATTCGCTTGGCCGCCATGTTCGTTTTGTAGTTAACCGGTTTTTGAAAGTCGTATAGATGAACTTCCAGTAGTGCCCTTTATCTCCGTACAAAATTTCAGGGTGATACCGCTAATAGTTTCAGAGATATAGAATGCCGGTGAAATATTTCGCACATCCGCCATCTTGTGGTTTTGTAAACAATTGAACGAAGTTAGATGTCGGTGCATTACAATGTGTATAAACATATACTGTACCAAGTTATATTGCGTTTGGTTGGTTAAATCGCGATAACCGTCTATTTAAAAGTCGCAAATTCGCGTGGCCGCCACGTTGGTTTTGTAGTTACCAGTTTTTCAAAGGTCACATAGGTGAACTTCTAGTAGTTACCTTTATCACCGTAAAAAATTCCAGGGTGATATCTGGAATAGTTTCGGAGATATTGAATGCTGGTGAAATATTTCGCTCAGCCGCCATGTTGTTTGGTGGGACGTAACGAAGTTTCACGGGCACGGTCGGGGTCGTCCGGAATAGTGCTATGAACTTACCGAGTTTTATTGAAATCGCTCCAGCCGTTTAGATAGGGACACACACACACACACCTCTCACACACACACGGACAAAAGATGATCTCATAAGCCTATTTTTTTTTTCAAAATTGAAAATAGGCTAAAAATATAATTAGACTATAATTATTTTTATGTTCGACCATGGAGAAATGTAAATATTATATATCAGACAACTGTACTATAGGCTAATGAGGCTCATTATAGTACAAGTTTTCATTATGATACAGTTTCTCCCACCAATCAGAGCTCAAGAAACAGTTGTGTGACCAATTAGATGAGGATAGCATCGCACCTGCGCTCACTTCCATGGCCCTCTATTTTAAATTTTACTGCGTGCTGAGTGTCATAGGGGGGTATTTGAGGAGGCCATGGTCAAATACAAGGTATTCTCTGCGTCCCATGCGCTCTGTTCAGTACATAAAACTGGTGAAATCTCGACAGATATTTATGAATATTTATGTTCAAATATAAAATAGTTATAATTATCGTCGAACATAAACAGTCGTATCCAACTCGCCTACAATGGTAATTAAGACACTCGTATGGAAATTATACTCGTGTCTTAATTATTGCCATTATAGGCTCGTTGCATAACGTACTATATAATGTTAATTTTAGGATTATGAAAATACCGGTAATTTAAAAATTAAAGATAAATAAAAAAATAACAACATTAAAATGTTGGAAGAAACAACAAATAATATTAATTATAATTAGTGTTAACTAATTAAAATTAAATAAATACTAATAAAATATATTTAATAATATTGTGCCCTATAAAGGCGATGTAGCGAGTTGTAGGTATATAGAGATGAAACGATTAGCTCAGGACAGGGAAGCATGGATAGCCGCATCAAACCAGTCGAAAGACAGGAGACTCAAACAACAACAAAGGGTTAAAGGAACATTTACACTCAGTCACGGTCTTACCTGAGGAATCTGTCGTCAGTACGAGTAGGTACAGTAGTTGGTACTGCCAAGAATGCCATTTGGAGCAGAAATGTGCTGATAGAAGAACAATGCTTTGTGCTGCTGCTATTCAACATACTGTACGCTCTGCACACTCATTATGGATGTCTAATAACTGTTCTCTTTTACAACCACACTGTTCATTTGAATGCAGCATCGTCAACTCTTGCTATAAAGAATCCCTCTGATTTTTAGTCTACATTCGATTTTTGCAACAAAAGTAGACTTTTGAAATCCATACGGGCCAAATGTTCTTGTGTCTGTCCCCTCTATCAATTCAGACATCGTAGCGTTCTATTTTCAATTTGTTTCGGGGCAGTGGTTGATTATACTCACAAGGGATATTTTATTTCAACAACCTGCACCTCACCATAGGACACAGGTATTCATTTAATTCATTAATAATCCTCACTATACATCTTTTCATGCATCTATAAGCAATCCATTTTTATAATAAAATAAAGTCCTCTCGGCACGCCGGAAGGCGGAGGTAGGTTTCACCGGACAAACTTGGGGATAGTCGAAAATAGGCAGAATATGCAGGTTTTCGTAGAAGGATCAGACCACATTTATTGCATGAAAGTATTTTATAATTGGAGATTAATTAACTTTGTTTTTCGTCATTTTATGCATTGTGGTGTTTGAAGCCATATTTTCAGTGTTGCCTTAGTAAACAAGAGTTTAGTGCTTTGCACTAAACTCTCATTTTATGCATATTTTAAACATTCTATTGTCTTATGATGACGGTAACCTTCTTGTCATTTGGAGTCCATTTTTAGCCTACTTTCGATTTTTGCAAAAAATGAAAGTAGACTTATGAGATCAACACAGGGCGAAAAAAGTGTGTCTGTCTGTGTGTGTGTATGTGTGTGTGTGTGAGTCTGTGTGTGTGTGTATGTGTGTGTGTGAGTCTGTGTGTGTGTGTGTCTGTGTGTGTGTGAGTGTGTGTACTCTGAATGTCTGTCCCCCCCCCTATCAATTCGAACACGGTGAATGCAAATTGAACGAAATTTGGTACAAAGGTAGCACTAGCAAAGGACACCTCAGTGTCATGTTTTATATCGCCGCCATCTTTACTAAAACTGAATGGCGGCCACTCAAACGTTCAAAACGTAAAATCAAATAACGTCTAACCAAATCATCCGATCTCTACCAAATTTGGTAGCAACATACCTTCGTATAGGATGCGTCTTGTGACCAAATTACAAGGTCGTCCGCCATACCATTTCAGGATGGTGGCCGTGCGAATTATGCAAACTTTATAATCCGTATCATGGGACCCACCAGTTCCGATTATCGAGCCGAGAATCGTTTTAACTGTTCTAAAGGAAGAGGCACGTTCGAAATTAAAAGTTTATTTTGTAATACTATAGTGCAGACGTGATTTTAAAAAGCTGAACTGATTCAGTAATAAGACAAGATGGCAGCGGATATCTTGTGCCGGACTTATATTTCACTAATTTGAGTATTGCATGCGATATAGCGTACTGATAAAAAATAAATAAACTTTGTATGAAATGCTTTATATATAAATAATATACTCCAGTGATGAAATCGTTTAGTATAAATCATTATTTGCTAACAAGTTCTATGTAAGTCATTTTAAATAGAACGATATTCGTTGACACAATTAGCTCAGTGGTAGAGCGTTAGCCTATCGCTCAAATGCCTATGGTTCAAACCCGATCAGAGCTAGGTTTTTTGCTTGAAATGTTATATGTTTGTTGTTTTGTAATGACTCAGATGTTTTAAAATTAAGCGTTATATTGTGCACATTATGGTGTAAAATATATATTTAATTAAAACATAATTCGCCAGCAGATTTACTCGGGACATCTAGCTGCCAAAAAGGTAACTTCCAGATTTTATTGAAAAGTTTCTTCTTCTGGCCGCTAGAATGCACTCGCTCTGTTAGGATTATATTGTTCGATATTTCACCAATAGATGTCACGACTAGTCTACGTGGGGATCCATTGATTACTATACCATTATCATTCTATGCGCATCGAATTTGAAGAATGACAAGATGATACTACGATACATTTTAACTTTTTATTTTAAAGGGTTTGTAACAACCTATTTTGCGTTACTTGAAAATGTTATTAAGCGTTATATTGTGCACATTATGGTGTAAAATATATATTTAATTAAAACATAATTCGCCAGCAGATTTACTCGAGACATCTAGCTGCCAAAAAGGTAACTTCCCGATTTTATTGAAAAGTTTCTTCTTCTGGCCGCTAGAATGCACTCGCTCTGTTAGGATTATATTATCGAAAATATCCACATAGTTTGTATACACACGTCTCTGTAGGGTCATGGAAAGATTTGTTAATTCAATTAGGGTTGTGAAAGCCATGCTCAACCAGACGTGTAAAGACATGCCTCAACTCAAAGTTGGATGTTGCCCACGGCAGGTCGTAATAATAATAATAATAATAATAATAATAATGTTATTGGTTTTACATCCCTTTTAACTACTGCTGATTTTAGAGACACCGGGGTGCCGGAATTTTGGCCCGAAGGGGATCTTTAACGTGCCAGTAAATGTACTGACACGGCTCCCTCGCATTTGTGCACCCTCAAATGCCAGCTGACTGCGCCAGGATACGAACCTGCAACCTAGGGCCCAGCAAGCGAGAACGTTACCGCTGAGCCACGCCGCCAGTCCGGTCGATTATGTCTCCAGATCCATAACATTCTTGATATACTTCTTATCTTTCTTTCTTCAATGATGGTAGCAGTTTTTATCTAGGTTGTGGCGTTTGGTAGAGGTAAATCGTTTCTAAGGTCTTCAACAAAGAATAGTTCTATTATACTCTTTGATAATAACAACGAGTTATAACTATACTCATACCTTTAGGAGAAAGTAGGCTATATGTTCTTTACTGAACATCTTGTTATACTTGTGGTCACACTGTCCTTATGCAAGGTTTCGACACTGATGTGTAACTATGTAACGGTCTGTTACTTTTTCACGCAAAATTATATCTCCCGCAGATATGTTGGTTGGTTCCTCAGTTTAGGGGCTGCGACAACGTGGTCATGTAACCCCGTGTACTTTGGGTGAGTGTAGAATCTGTCTGATAAACGGTGTGAATTGTGATAGCTGTATTAGTCTGTAATTCAGGTAAGGAATGCAGACGCTCAATTTCAAGCAGTAGTTCCTAATGTTGCTACCAGATACTACCGTCAACGACACCTAGCTGTGAACTTGGCTACTAGATGCCACCGCAATCAGCAACTCGCAACGAACGTTGGAACTTCCCCTCCAAAGGAAAGCATACTGAGGGATTTTTAGCGCTCTTAGAAAATCTGACGACTTTGGCCGGCTTTGAACCCGCGACCTTGGGCATAGGAGTTCAGCATGCTACCAGTTAAGTCACCGAAGCCGCATCACACTTAGTCAGATGGAAATCTGAATCTGATCTCGCGCAAGTGCGTTGTCATGGTAACGTCTGATGGCTCATCCCTCATCAGTTTAGTAGTGTTGCCATGTCAACCACTGATAGCTCTTGGCATTTTCTTACAATTCCGAAATAATTTTTCTCATCCCTTGGCGTAATGGTGGCTCATATCAAAAATTCTTTCAGACAAAAGTTTTAGGTAATTATTAGGGTAATATTGTCCATTTGTACGGTTTTGATATTGTGCCAATTAACAGAGATATGATTAATGTTTCCCGAAAAAAAAAAACACTTCTTCCCACCCCTTTGGTCAATGGTTGGTGCTATCAAAAAAAAGTTTCAAACATAAATTTCTGAGCTTTATCCGACACATAGTATGAACTTTGAACGGATTCGATATTTCACATATTAAGAGAGTTATAGCAATATTTCATTTTTTCGAAAAAAAAAGTCCCCCATTTTCATCCCCTTCGACCGATTTAGCCCAGTAACGAACTCGTCCGAGATTTTATGGGTATACATATTCGGTAAAAAATTCAAAGTGATTGGTGCAAAATTACGGCAGTTATCGTGTCCACAAGAAACTGATATACATATATATATATATACATATATTACATAAATTATATATAAGCTTTTGAACTGACGGTGGTTTTGAGGTCTGGGGGATGTGAAGCGCGAAGATATGTTGAAATTTTCCGGAAATCGAAACATGGTACCCATTGCAATAGTTAGCTTTCTAATGAAATCTACCTAAAATACTGCCGTCAACGACATCTAGCTGTGAACTTGGCTACTAGATGCCACCTCAATCAGCAACTCGCAACGAACGTTGGAACTTCCCCTCCGAAGGGAAGCAAACTCAGGTTTTTTAGCGCTCTTAGTAAATCCGACGACTTCAGCCGGGTTTTAACCCGCGACCTTGGGCATAGAAGTTCAGCATGCTACCAGTTCCGATACCGAAGTCGCTTCCCACTGACATATGAAAACTGAATGTGATCTCGTGCAGTGGCGTTGTCATAGCAACTGCTGATGGTCATCCCTTATCAATTAAAAGTAAAGTTGTCATGGCAACCTCTCTTGGCACTTGGCATTTTCTTATAATTTAAATCATTTTGTTCACCCCGTGGCGTAATGGTGGGTCATATCAAAAATTCTTTCAGACAAAAGTTTTAGGTAATTATTGGAGGAATATTGTCCATTTTGTGCGGTTTTGATATTGTGCCTATTAACAGAGATATGATTAATGTTTCCCGAAAAACCCACTTTTTCCCACCCCTTTGGTCAATGGTTGGTGCTATCAAAAAACTTATTTGACATAAATTTTTGGCACTTATCCGACACATATTATGAACTTTGAAGGGATTCGATATTTCATGTATTAAGAGAGTTATAGCGATATTTCACTTTTTAGAAAAAAGCCCCCCATTTTTACCCCCTTTGACCGATTTTGCCCTTTAACGAACTCGACCGAGATTTTATAGGGATACATATTATGTAAAAAATTCAAAGTGATTGGTGCAAAATTACGGCAGTTATTGTGTCCACAAGAAACTGATATATATATATATATATACACACATCAAAAAAAGTTTTGCATCACCTCGGTTCCAAGAGTTCCGGAACCTTTAAATACAAAGGGAATAGAGATCAACACAAACAACATTTCAGCTCGTTTTATTGCTCATGAGACCCACACATTGCATGTTGTACCATCATACAGCTAGACTTTCAGCATTTGTGGTCCAGATTGCAGTACACACCACTACCTCTAATACCCAGTAGCACGTCCTCTTGCATTGATGCATGCCTGTATTCGTCGTGGCATACTATCCACAAGTTCATCAAGACACTGTTGGTCCAAATTGTCCCACTCCTCAACGACAATTCGGCGTAAATCTCTCAGAGTGGTTGGTGGGTCAAGACGTCCATAAACAGCCCTTTTCAACATATCCCAGGCATGTTCGATAGGGTTCATGTCTGGCGAACATGCTGGCCACTGTAGTCGAGCGATGTCGTTATCTTGAAGGAACGCATTCACAAGATGTGCACGATGAGGTCGAGAATTGTCGTCCATGAAGACAAATGCCTCTCCAATATTCTGCCGATATGGGTGCACTATGGGTCGGAGGATGTCATTCAGGTATCGTAAAGTCGTTTCGGAGCCTTCCATGACCACCAGTGGCGTACGTCGGCCCCACATAATGCCACCCCAAAACATCAGGGAACCACCACCTTGCTGCACTCGCTGGACAGTGTGTCTAAGACGTTCAGCCTGACCAGGGTGCCTCCAAACACGTCTCCGACGATTGTCTGGTTGAAGGCATATGCGACACTCATCGGTGAAGAGAACGTGATGCCAATTCTGTGGGGTCCATTCAGCATGTTGTTGGGCCCATCTGTACCGCGCTGCATGGTGTCGGGGTTGCAAAGCTGGACCTCGCCATGGACGTCGGGAGTGAAGTTGCGCATCATGCAGCCTATTGCGCACAGTTTGAGTTGAAACACGACGTCCTGTGGCTGAACGAAACGCATTATTCAACATGGTGGCATTGCTGTCAGGGTTCCTCCGAGCGGCAATCCGTAAGTAGCGGTCATCCACTACAGTAGTAGCCCTTGGGCGGCCTGAGCGAGGCCTGTCATCGACAGTTCCTGTATCTCTGTACCTCCTCCATGTCCGAACAACATCGCTTTGGTTCACTCTGAGACGCCTGGAAACTTCCCTTGTTGAGAGCCCTTCTTGACACAAAGTAACAATGCGGACGCGATCGAACTGCGGTATTGACCTTCTAGGCATGGTAGAACTACAGACAACATGAGCAGCGTACCTTCGTCCTGGTGGAATGACTGGAACTGATCGGCTGTCGTACCCCCTCCGTCTAATAGGCCCTGCTCATGCATGGTTGTTTACATCTTTGAGCAGTTTTAGTGACATCTATGAACAGTCAAAGGGACTGTATCTTTGATACAATATACACAGTCAACGTCTATATGCCGGAGATCTGGGAACCGAGGTGATGCAAAACTTTTTTTGATGTGTGTATATATATACATATATACATAAATTATATATAAACTTTTGAACTGACGGTGGTTTTGGGGTCTGGGGGATGTGAAACGCGAAGATATGTCGAAATTTTCCGGAAGTCGAAACATGGGACCCATTGCAATAGTTAGCTTTTTAAAGAAATCTACCTAAAAACCCATATCTCTTTCTCTCACAGCTGAATCCCAATCATCAAACCATATCCTACCACAACATCTTCACTTATTTTTCAACCCATCATCATAGTGACCTCTCAGATTACCAAAGCCCCCTGCCACCTCATTACTATGTAACCACAGAGAATCCAATATGCACAAAGCACTAAACTCCCTGTAGTGTGCCCCAGCAAGAGGTGCCCATGCTGCAAACTAAAAGTGCCCAAAAAGAATCGTTACAACATGGCGAAACCTAATTGAACCAAATTTGGAAAACTACTAGCAAAGGACACTTCAGTGTCACGTTAGTTTTCTATTTAATAATTAAATTCGAAACCTGTGTTTATTTTTGACATTAGATCAAATTTAGATTTAGCTGCTATATTATTTTAGATTTCGTTTTTTACTACGATGTATTTAGACATCTCTGTGGACTTCCTAGCGATGAGATTTAAACTTAGATATTACTCATAATAATAATAATAATAATAATGTAAAAATACCTGTAACTGTAGGAAATGTGTAGGTGCACTGCTATTGGGGTGCACACTGAGCTCGGTTCGGTATCATCAACAAATAAATTAATAAAAACATGAATGAATAGTTAGTTTTATATCACCGCCATCTAAACGAAAACAAAATGGTGGCCATGCATAGACTATGGTCAAAGCTTAAATCAAATTAGCCTACGACTAAACGAACCATCCGATCTCACCCAAATTTTGGAAATATATACCTTTATGTGAGAAGTGTGTGTCGTCCAAACTACTAGGTCATCAACCAAATAATTTCAAGATGGCGGCCGTGTAACAAGCTACTACAACCAACATTCAATCGAGCTCCTTGATAAGACACCCTGGCTGCGTGGTTCAGCGGTAACGTTCTCGCCAGCTGTGGCTAAGGTTGCAGGATCGAATCCTGGCGCAGTCAGTAAGGGTGCGTAAATGCGAGGGAGCTGTGTCAGTAGATTTACTGGCACTTTAAAGATCCCCTTCGGGGCAAAATTCCGGCACCCTGGCGTCTCTAAAAGCCATGGTATTGAAAAGGGACGTAAAACCAATAACATTATTATGATAAGTACAACAAGTTGTAAATATACCCATACATTTAGGAGAAAGTTGGCTATATGTACTTTACTGAACAACTTGTTTTATCTGGCACTGTTATTCCTTCTCGAACAAATGATGGGCGTTAATGTAAAATAATTCAAGTAACAGTTGTTTTAGAACAGGCCTGTCCAGCCATGCCACTGGTGGCTGTGGCGCCACGCCTTGCTACGAGACTCGCTCGGTGGCAGACTAAGCCCCGCTCTTTCCCACACAGGCCCCGATTCACTAAGGAAAGCCGTGGTACTAGCGTGGCAGACGACTGCCTCCATGGCATTTTCACTGGACAGGCCTGTTTAGATGATAGGATGATAAAAGAATCGTCACTTTTCGCCCATTTGTGTTGACCGACTGTAAAAAAATTGTTGTTGATTGATTTTTTTATGTTAATGCTGACATCTTCGTATAAAAATGATAACAGGCATTTTGTCGTGTTGGTGCGTGGAGGTTTCCGTGTATTGTCACTAGGGATTTTTACAGATAGGCCATTTGGAAAGTTGGCAGCCTATGGATGTGACCGTGGCCTTCAACCTGAATTCGTTCGAAGAAGAAGTGGGAAAACACATTAATACAGTCCACTTCCTGGTGTAGCGGCTAGCATTCTTGGCTGTCACCGGAAGCCCGGATTCGATTCCCGGTTCTGCCAAGAAAATTTAATTCTGTTCTGAGGGATGGAACGGGGTATAGTCTACTCAGCCTCGTGAGGCAAAACTGACAAGAGGTGGGTTCGATTTCCATCTCAGTCATCCTAGAAGTTGTTTTCCGTGGTTTCCCACTTCTACTCCAGACAAATACTGGGATAGTTCCTAATTTAAGGCCATTACCGCCTCCTGAATTACATATACATGCACTAATACAGTCATCACAATAACACAGGTTATAACACAATATTCACACGCACACAAGTACACTGGGATGAATGACCTCGATGTCAAAGTTCATCAAATGAAATATCAACATTAACATAAATACACCTCTAGGATGGCTGACATTGGAATCGGGCGCACCTCAGTTTTGCCTCACCAGGCTGAGTGTAGGCCTACCTACTCAGACCAGAATTAAATTTCTTGGCAGAGCCAGGAATCACGACAGCCAAGATTGTTAGCCGTTACACCAGTAAGTGAACTGTATTTATTGTTCCCACTTCCCCAAACGTATGACGGGATTGTTCTTCACTTAAGGCCACGGAATGCCTCCTTACAAATCCACACCTGATTTACAAATACACACACTAATACAGTCACAGGCTTCGGTGGCGTAGTTGGTAGCATGCTGAACTGCTGTGCCCAAGATAGCGGAGGGTAAGTAAAGCTGGCGGTCCCATGTATAGATTTATGGCATGTAAAAGATCCTTCCACAGACTAAACTTGTGTGAAGCTAAATTTCTAGGTTAGATTATCCTTGGAACGCTCTATCAAAGTTTCAACGTTCACCACTAGGTATCAGTGACATCTGGTAGCGAATTGGAACTACTTGAAATTGAACGTTACTTGTAGTTCACCCTATGGGTGTCCGCTTGAAGCAGCTACAGCCTCTGGTGAGCCGAACATTTCCTCGTACACTCCCGGCAATAAATGCCATTCGATAAATAAATAAAATAACAATAATATGGGCTATCAGACACAAATTCCACACACACCCAAGAACACGGGGCTGAATTACCACTATGTCCAAGTCTCTCAAATACAACAACATAAATAGGCTACACTTCCAGGATGGCTGAGGTAGGAATGGAACGCACGTCTTCTTAGTTTTGCCTCACGAGGCTGAGTGTACCCTGTTCCAGCCTTCAGTCCAGAATTAAATTTCTTGGCAGAGTCAGGAATCGAACTCGGATATCCACGATATCAGCCAAGAATGCTAGCCACTACACCGTGAGGTGGGCCAATTTAATGTTAGTTATTGTTGTTTTAAGGGGCGGAACAGCGAGGTAATCTGCCTCCGATTTAATGTTGTTTCCACTTGATGAATTCAAGGTGATAATGTACCCCTCTTCTCACGAATATTTAAAATGAGGACGTTCGATGAAGGAGGCTCTTCAAGTCCGAGAAGGGAAAGTGTAACAGCAGACCTTCCTATTGCTGGCGACCTCGCTTGCGCTCAGAGGTCATAGCTGCTGTATGTATGACCATAAAGAGAAAGTGAGACCGGATATATGACCATTAAAACAAGTGTCCCGTGATTGGTACTGGCAGCGTGGCCAATGGGTCGCAGCCTCGATTATTATTGCTCGAGGCGTGTTTGTCGTACATTTCGCAGACTGTCCATGAATAAGCGTTTCATTATCCTTTCATTTCGTGCTTTATTCTCAACAGTTCTCCATTTTTAAACGTGTGAATTTTGTGCAAGCGACGCGTTTGCTGTAAACAATTTTAAGCAGGCAATGAGCATTGTATTTCTTTTAAAGAATACAATAACGTTTGTACCGCTCGGTATTCAAGCATCAAAGCCAGTCACCAGTCTTCAAAGTAACCCATGATCGACACGTTTGTAATCATCATGGATAATAGGGCTATATCCTTCCAGTTTTATTAGCTACTTAGCAATTCATAGAGGATAACATTTCTATATCAAAGCATTTTTTCTATAAAACATTCATTTTCGAACCAAGAATCTAAACTCGTTATAGGCCTACATCGCGATAATTTTGTGAATTACTCAAAACATGACATCAAAACTAAAACATATCGTATTTCAAACAGATGGTGAAGTAATTGAAACTCAGCAATTCTTCTAAGTTTTTGCCGTGTCTGTTGGCGGAGTTTCGCCTATGTGCACCAAGTCAGGCTCATCAGCGGGCGTAAGAATACCGTGCCCGGACCACCTCAGGGGTAGTGAATCATGCACTACGTCACCTTATATGAAGGGAGCTGACGCTTTTTTTGTTTTACTGCGACAGCTAAGATCTTTTACAGCGTTTCTCCTTCCTATAGATATTTCCAAAAAATATGCCATATTGGCTACTCCTCTATAGGGAAGAGAAAGGCAGTACAGTGCTCTCAGCTTTATGTAAAGATCTTACTTAAAGCTTGAGTGATGTAGGTTTGTAGCTGAAGATTTAAAGTACACTTGAAGGAAAAAAGTGCTGCCATCCCCTGCTTTACATTGCACGATGAGACTGGTTTTTGTCACGCACAATGGGGGTACTCAGACATCAATTATTTTTCCAGACCAATGGTTTTGGTATCCCACATGTTGGCAATAGTAATGTGTGCGCCTTGATAACAGTTGAGGAGACCTCATGCGCCTGACAGACATGGGTGACGTCGTTGAATGAGCAAGAAATTAAATACACATATTTACATAATTTAGCACATATTTTCAGTGCACTAGTGATAATGGACAGTAATTTCAATTGGTAATGTCCCCCAGAATATGATACAAGGTATAAAAATCTATATATTATCCATATGAGCCAAGTGTGAGTGTCAAAGGCAGGATCTCTCTCCTCTCACGCAGTTTTAATACAGCTAGGCCTACTTACAGGACGCGCGATGCAGGCTCAATTGCTGCTAATAGCACTACGTAGGTTTAAGGTCAAGTACAATTGTGTTAAAAGGCTCAAGTATTCCAAGGCGGCCTGCTCACACGCTATGATTCTAGTGGGTAGGGAAGTCTAGACTGTCTTAGCTACAGTCCTATCATTGACTTTCATCTTGAGACTCTGGATCCAGAGAAGTTTAATTCCGGTCTGAGGGTTGGAACGGGGTACATTGAGTCTCGTGAGGCAAACGTGAGTTGAGATGGATTCTCCCCCTCCGCTGTCGTAGAAGTGGTTTTCTGTGGTTTCTCACTTCTACTCCAGACTCCTAACAGGCCAAATTCTAGCTTCAATTACAAATACACAGACTACTACAGCCATCACAATGCCACAGGCTAACAGACAGATTCTCCACACACCCAAGTACATGACCAGCTGGTGGCCTTGCCATGCTCGTTGAATTGTCCATCACGGTCGCGACAGCATCTGTAGCAAGTTTGGTCATCGTAGGTTCGATTCCCGGCCCTAACAGTGGCTATTTAGAGTGTGGTTTTCCCCCAAGTTTTTCAACACTCCCTCCAGGCAAATGCTGGGATATAGTACCTTACTTCAAGTCCTGGGGCAGCTACAGAACCTCATTCCAATACCTTAAACAGTTACACATTCGTCCAGAGTGATCACATAAATTACAGGTTAAGCTGACTGCGTGGCTCGGTGGTAACATTCTCGCTTCCTGAGCCCAAGGTTGCAGGTTCGTATCCTGGCGCAGTCAGCTGGCATTTGAGGGTGCGCAAATGCGAGGGAGCCGTGTCAGTAAATTTACTGGCACGTTAACGATCCCCTTCGGGGCAAAATTCCGGCACCCCGGAGTCTCTAAAAGCCAGAGTAGTTAAAAGGGACGTAAAACCAATAACATTATTATTATTATTATTATTATTATTATTAAATACAGGTTATCAGTCAAGTTCAACACACACACACCCAACTACACGGGGCTGATGACCATGACGTCCCAAGAACCTAAATGAATTAACAACAACAAAGTACATGTTGACGTTTTGTAACTTTTCAGTCGGTCAACACGATTGTGCCCAATGAATGGGCGGGGTAAAAGATACTAATATATAAATATACTCCTGGCAAAAAGATAAATGGGGTGCGTGATGGCGTAGTGGCTTAGCTGCTAGTCTTTCACCCGGACGGCCGGGGATTGAATCCTGGTGACAGCGGGGTGGAATTTTCACCTAGAAAATCACGTGGCGTCAGGAAGGGCATCCGGCCTTAAATCCCCGGCCAAAACCAAAACGAGCCTGGTGGCCTCCGATGACCCCAGTTAATTGGGATACGCCGAAGAAAGAAGACTCCTGGAAAAAAATAAACCATTTAATAATATTGTGAATATTAACTAATACATACATGCATTTTTTTTCCAGGAGTGTATATATATATATATTTGTATCTTGTATCCAGCCCATTCATTGGGCTACCAGTCCTAGCTAATATCGCTCCGCAAGATCTAAGGAGGAAAGCAGCTAAGGTAAGCTTGCTCAAGAAGACCACCTCTGATAAGAACTCTCTGTTGTATGTTGCCCTGCAAGATCCACCAACAACACGTCTGAAATCACGCAAGCCACCCTGGGTTGATTTGGAAGGTATCAATTCTTTCAACATGACCTCCAAGTGGCAACAACGTTGGAACGAGCATCCACCCAACAATGCTCACCTGGTTAAAGATCCTACAAAGAAGGTTGAGGGATTCCAACTTCCACGCCAAACCTGGTCGAAGCTGAACCGCATTAGAACAGGTCAAGGAAGGTGTGGTCACACTTTGAAGAAATGGGGTTTCCGTACATCTGCTGCCTGTGACTGTGGAGTGGAGGACCAAACTATAAAACACATTGTTCAGGAGTGCCCACCGACCGGGTGAAACTTTATAGAGTGTTTTGGTACCAACGCTAGCTTGCCTTGTAGTAGTACCTGCTGACAACGTTAAAAACGCTAGCAGTCATCGCGTACGACGATGTAGTTGAGTTGTACTTCTATAGATAGCAGTAAAATCGGAAAATTGGTGAGTATTTTTGTTAATGTTGTATATTTAATTAATATTTGAATATATATCAATAGTAAATACATATTGTAGTGCTTAGAAAGAAATACAATCGGTTTCTAACAATATTATACGAAGAAATTGAATTATATTGAATCACACATCGATTTTAGTCGATACACTGCGCTCGAAAACGATATCAGATACTATCGATATAATTCAAAGTAAGAGCTGGTGGCTGATTGTTCCAACGCTTCCCGTAATTCAAACGTGATATTTCTTAATTCGATTGATAGGAAGTACAGCACGGACAATTAAATAATACTGGTGTGTGATAAGTGCAGCTGTAACTTTGTCTTACCATTCATTTTTAATATCGTATTATAGTAGCCTACTCTTTCTATTTGTACATATCTGTGGGGTAGGCCTATGTCATGCTATGTGCTTTGTGGAAACATCCACAACTATTCTGATAGAGCCTATGTTTTCTTCTCTACCTGATATCACAGGGGGAAGAAATCGCCTATTATTAGACCAATTACTAAAATATGAAATAAAGGAATATAAAGTAGAGGTGGGGGGATAGAGTAGGGGAAAGGGAGGGGTAGGCACGGGGCGGGAGGGGAGAGGAGCGAGTAGGCCAGGTCGGGGACGGATCGCGCTCGAGAGTACATCGTCACGCCATCTCATATTGTCAGTTGGAACTATTTGCGTCGAGCAATAGGTTGGGGTCAAAATTTTGCATTAAGTTGCAGCTCTACCCATATATCCTCCTTGGTGCCCACTCCGTGCATTTGATGGTGGTCTGAAGACTCTACACCAAGTGACACCAAGTGCTCTGGAATGGTTGTCAAATTTGGACATTTCAATTTAAATAATTGTAAACTTTTGTATACTTGTACAACCATACGATATATATATATTGGGCATAATCGTGTTGACCGACTGAAAAGCTAAAAAAAAAGTCAATTTGTATAGGCAACATGAAAAAAGAATGGCTTCAAATCTCTACAAAGTACATGACCACGATGTATCAAAACCCCTAAATAAATCAAAGACTACATTCTTCAGGTTGGATGGATCGCTTTATTACAAAAAATTTAGGAAATAGTGATATTCCAACAGTCCGGATATTTCTATAAATTGGGGACCTACATAAAAATTATAGGAGCCGATTTCGCTGAATGACTGTGTTACCAGATCATACATTAACTGTAGTTTTGTACGGTATTTTCGAACATAAAAACGACATAGCATTGCGGTATAGGGGAGACTCGACTAAATCCGCAATAATAGAGGGTTGTCGGTAAACATGATAAATTAAGGAAAAGAAATTCAAAAATTAACGTATACATTAAATTACTATATATTTGTGACATAAAATTCCATCTGATTGCCTAAATATTTTAATGGTTGAAATACCTCTTTCAAAGAAATTTGAAATTAGTAACTATTTTAGTGTTTTTTTTTGTTGATACTAGTGGTACCCTGTCTAGATCTGCAATATGATGAGTCTAATACTATGTTACATTAGGCTTACTAGTCTACCACTACTGCATCACCGAAATACATGAGCTTTTATAAATATTTCATAAACAAATAACACAAGTTTTCACTATTTTACCACCAGGTGGTAGCATTTTTCGTTTCAAAAAAAAAGTCCTCTCGGCACGCCGGAAGGCGGAGGTAGATTTCACCGGGCAAACTTGGGGATAGGCGAAAATAGGCAGAATATGCAGGTTTTCGTAGAAGGATCAGACCTCATCTATTGCGAGAAAGTATTTTATAATTGGAGCTTAATTAACTTTGTTTTTCGTCATTTTATGCTTATTTTAAACATTTTATTGTCTTATGGGGATGGTAACCTTCTTGTCATTTGGGGTCCATTTTTATACTTGTGGTCACACTGTCCTTATGTAAGGTTTCGACACTGATGTGTAACTATCTAACGGTCTGTTACTTCTTCACGCAAAATGTTATCTCCCGTAGAGAGTTTGGTTGGTCCCTCTGTTTCGGGGCTGCGACAACGCGGTCACGTAACCCCGTGTACTTTGGGTGTGTGTAGAATCTGTCTGATAAACGGTGTGAATTGTGATGGCTGTATTCGTCTGTAATTCAGGTTAGGACTGCAGACGGTCAATTTCGAGTAGTAGTTCCTAATGTTGCTACCAAATACTACCGTAAACGACGCCTAGCTGTGAACTTGGCTTTATCTACTTTGTAGAATTTCGTCATCTTCTTCTGCTTCATTTTCTGTGCACGAGCTTCCGCCACAAAGTTCTCAACCACACTCAGTGAAAGGGGCATGGTGGCGCAGCGGCCAAGTGTTTGCCTCTCACCAAAGCGGATCGGGTTCGATTCCCGGTCAATGCAAGTAAGATTTTCGAAGTGAAATGCCGTGTCCTGTGGTTCGGATTCCACGTAGAAAGGAGGTCCGTTGGCTCATGATCGGGAGATTAAAGGTCACGTTAAACTACAAGCTTCCTTCCTTTTTTTCTTTCAGATTCAGTAATGTATGAAACAAGTTGCACTGTAAAAATACGTAGTTAGTTAATGTTGTTTTAAGGGGAGGAACTACGAGGTCATCTGCCCAAAACAAAGTGTCAGGTATATATAGCATTTGATCTTCAAGATATCGAAAACATCGAGCCATAGAAATTAGACTTCAAGACACCAACAAAAAATACAGTTTTTTCGGGAACTCATTAATAAGAGTTATCGAAAATTCGAGTAATAGAGGGTCGAGATATCGAGGGTCGGCTGTAACTATTTTTCTCTTCGCAGATATTTCTTTCTTTCTTTCTTTCTTTCTTTCTTTCTTTCTTTCTTTCTTTCTTTCTTTCTTTCTTTCCACAACAGAGAAGTGCCCCAATTACAGTAGCAAACACTTGTTTATACACAGATAATACATTAAGATAGGTCTTTCAATCTTACTTTTGATGATTGAAGGTCTACACCAGGGGTTCCCAACCTGGGGGGACTTTATCAGGAGATTGGGTGATTCCGATTATTTTTTTAAAACTCTAATACTACAATTTTGTATATTAAACATTTTTCGAATCACTCCAAGTGATTGACGCGCGCCAAGTCAATCGTTCAAAACCACTGGTAATGTTGCAAGTAATCTCCGCTGTGCTCTGTCAAATATCAAACCGAACATACCAAATCTTACCAAGAGAAAACAGTGACAACCCTCTCACTGACATTTGTTGACTAATTTAAGGATGTATTGTAAAAGTGTGTTCTTTGTATTGTGCTAAAATGAAGTTAGCCAGCTTGGTATATCTAGGCGAAACCCCACACAAGATACGGCATAAAACTAGAAAAATTGCCGAGTTTTAATTCACTGGCCGTGAAAGCCAATATACCATCTTTTTAGTATGTAATAGATATAAAGCGCGTACTTCATATTATTTTTTCAAAAATAATTATTTCGTTATGTAGTGTTATTACGTTAGGTCTATATCCTCCACGTCAGTTTATCGAAGAGGTTATAGAAGTGACGAATGGGGGGCGCGACGACCACCCGTATCCGAAAAGGGGGTCATCAGCTGGCAAAGATTGGGAACCACTGGTCTATACCAAGAACGTTGTCTACTGAATGGACTTGTATTGTGCGATAATAGCTGTTGTGACAGCTCATGTTGTATATAACTGTTTCCTCCTCTGCCTGGGATCGTGCTCTGCTACGCTCCGGTAATTAGGAACAAGGAAATTGTCTTCCTCTGTTTGCTCGTCGCCTTCAAGACAGCTTCTCTCAACTACAGTAGCAGCACACAGCTAGGAAGTAAAAATGTATGTAGTGATAGATTCTCCACGAGGAGCGGTAAAATACCCCATTTTTGTCTGGCGGCCTATGATGTCCTGAAGATTTAAGTTAACACACATACTTTTCCACACTGTTATATGAGGATGATGATGATGATGATGATGATAATTGTTGTTTTAAGGGGCCTAACATCTAGGTTATCGGCCCCTAATGGTTTGGGTGGTAGTGAAAGATGAGATGAGAATGAAAAATATAACTAATACTACTTACATACTAGAAAAAGAAATGGTAAACAAATAAAGGATAAGGCAAATAAGGGACAGGAAGAAAAGAAATGCCCTCAACCCTCGAAGAATGAGGATGGAGGGACTTGGAAGGAAGGTGAGCCACGAAAGGCAGATAGGAAAGGGAAAGAGGAGGGGGCCCACCCCAAAGTCAATAGAAATGCATACCGTACTGTATTTAAATTGTCAATACAGGAAAAATATTACTTACTAAATTTATAAGCCCTAAAAAACCGTACTAAATAATAATAATAATAATAATAATAATAATAATAATAACAATAATAACAACAAAAATAATATATTACAAAATTGCTGTAAAGCCCTGAATTTTGAGTGTGTAACGGATGGTTTAGTTGTATTTATTACACTTTGTCTAGTGCCGCAGCCCATAAAAATTATGGTAAGTCTTTAAATAAATAAATAAATAAATAAAGAAAGAAATTAGATGATACATATCTTACGAATATACAGTAAGTGGTGTCTCAAATTGGTAGTTATCCCTAAGGAGCTGCTACTGCTACGTAATCCAATTTTGTGTTAGAAATTCGTAAGTTTATGCACATTGTTGAAAGGGAGCAAATTATTTGTTGTATTGCCTCCTATAGTAAGCCTATGATTAGAAGGCGATATATAATTTAGCTACATAATGTTTTGTGATGTGATGTATTGTAATGGAACAATTATAAAAAATATAATGATTTTTAAATTCCCTACAAAGAGGAGAACAAAGCTTTGGATCAGGAACTTGCTTTTTTGTGGAAGACGTATTGCTGGCCACATGGTCTGGAAGTAGCGTGATATGGCTCTTTTGAAAGAGATAGACATACATTGTAATTGCTTTCATACAATGACTATCATTCGTGAAATGTAGTGGCATTGGTAAGGAGGTCGGATCTTGAGCGTGCTCCGCAGTTTCCATCAAATGACAGACTGTTTATTTTTAGCCTATTTTCATTTATGAAAAAAAAAAAAAAGGCTTATGATATCACCTATTGTCCGTGTGTGTGTCTGTGCGTCCGTGTGAAGGATTTTTGCGTGTCCCCCCCTAATAACATCTAAACGGCTGGAGCGATTTCAATGAAACTCGGAAAGTTCATAGCACTACTCTGGACGACCCCGACCGTGCCCTTCAAATTTTGTTACGTCTCACCAATCCAACATGGCGGCTGTTCGAAATATTTCACCAGCATTCAATATCTCCGAAACTATTACCGATATCACCCTGGATTTTTGTACGGTGCTAAAGGGAACTACTAGAAGTTCACCAATGTGACTTCTGAAAACCTGGTAACTACAAAAACAACATGGCGGCCAAGCGAAGTTGCGACGTTTAAATAGGCGTTTCTCGCGATTTAACCAACCAAACGCAATGAAACTTGGTACAGTATATGTTTATACACATTGTAATGCACAGACATCTAACTGCGTTAAATTGTTTACATAACCTTAAGATGGCGGCTGTGCGAAGTACTTCACCGGCATTCTATATCTCTGAAACTATTACCGGTATCACCATGAAATTCTGTACGGAGATAAAGGGAGTTCATCTATGAGACTTTCAAAAACCGGTTAACTACAAAACGAACATGGCGGTCAAGCGAAGTTGAAAGTTTTAAATAGACTTTTCTCGCGATTTAATGATCCAAATGCAATGAAACTTGGTACAGCAAATATTTATACACATTGTAAAGCACTGGTGTCTAATTTAGTTCGATTGTTTATATAACCTCAAGATGGCGGCTGTGCGAATTTCGAAAATTAAGTTTTTACTTCTTGTGTTCTAATCATGCGATCGAAATCAACATTTGCATAATGAACGTACCCAATAATCATCATCTAATAGTACATAACTCTATAACCTACATATAATAAAATCCAACATGGCGTCCATCCGAAATATTTAGACGGTTCTCAATATCTATTAATCTACTCTAGCAATCAAACTGTATAGAGGCTATAAGCATAAGTTCACCTATGGAACGTTCAATAACCAAATCCAACATGGTGGTGACGCGAAATTTAAATATTCAAATGGACGTTTCTTGCGTTTTAACCATCCGAGCGCAGTGAAACTTGATACGGTATATGCTTATACAAATTTTAATCGACTGGCATCTAATTCATTTAAATTATTTTCATAACGTCAAGATGGCGGCTGAGCGAAATTCCACTTGTATTTCTTGTGTCCTAATCATGCGATTGAAGTTTGAATAAAACACCTACACAATAATCTTCATGTAATCTTATATATAAAAGTGAAAGTCTGTATGCATGTGGGTGGGTTGGTTCCGTATACAAATCTACACTGTTCCACCAATCTCAACCAAATTTTGCATACACATAATTTAGGACCCAGAAGGAAGTCTTTCTCATTCTTCTGATTTCGTCCCTTTTTCACTCAAGCACAGGCTAATCAAATCATAAAATATACTCATGAAGGAATGGCAAGGCAGATAGTTTCCATGGCAACATAGCTCGACTCGAGACACGGCCGACTGGATGCCAATTGTGCTCTGCACTACCGGTATAGAAAATGAGGATCTTTACTTGAAATCCCGTTAGTTACTCAACTGCTCACACAGCACTGTCAACCGAGTATAGCATAACAAAGACTTTACACTATCTTCTATATATTTGTCAAATACCACTCACTCACTCACTCACTCACTCATTCATCGCGAAATCTCAGAAACCACCGAACGGATTGGAATGAAATTTGGCATGCAGCTTCCTCAAGGGCCGCAAATGCCCACAAAGAGAGGATTTGTGCATATTCAAGTTCTTAAGGGGTGTTAAGGGGGTAGGCCTGCATTTCATTGAATAGCAATATCTCCCGATTGGTTTCATTGGGGGATGTGATACTCGCCATATAAACTCATCATTAAAAATAAGAAGACACGTGTCTCAGGGTTTTTCGATGTGGTGTATATTATGAGGTGAAAGGGGTGAAAAGTGAGGATTGAAAGATTCCTAACGGAGCGTGTATCTCTTAAACGACATAGGCGAGGAGTTTGAAACTCGGAGGAAATCAATCAGCTTAAAAATAAATAAATAAATAAATAAATAAATAAATAAATAAATAAATAAATAAATAAATAAATAAATAAATAAATAAATAAATAAATAAATAAATAAATAAATAAATAAATAAATAAAATAAATAGGTGTTCGACCGTTTTTTCATAAATGCAATTTAAGGGGCCCATGGGGAGGGGTGAAATTCTAGGGGGGGGGGGACAGGAAAGAAAGTGTCCTAACTGATTGACTGACTGACTCACTCATCAAACTCAGGGGAAAAAACTGCTTTAAAGTAAGTAAATAGCTTTTCGACAGTTTTTTTTATCAATCAAATTGAAGGGGTTCATCGGGAGGGGTGAAATTCAGAAGAAAAAAAAAAAGAAAGAAAATGTCCTGACTTATTCACTCACTCATCATCGCCCAGCCAAAAATGTTGAAGTTGGAAACATGGCATTTCGGGGATATGTTCGTTGTATGTCACAACCGTACACTAAGGGAGGATTTTTGGATATTCAGGTTCTAAAGGGGTCTTAAGGGGGTTAAAGCTGCATTTCATTGAATAACAATATCTCACGAGTGGTTTCATTTGTGGATGTGATACTCGGCATATAAACTAATCATTAAAAATAAGCAGACATGTGTCTAAGGGTTGTTCGATGTGGTGTATTATTATGAGGTGAAAGGGGTAAAAAGTGGGGGTTGAAGGATTCCTAACGGAGCGTGTAGGCCTATCTCTTAAACGACATAGGCGAGAAATTTGAAACTCAGGGAAAAAACAGCTTAAAAAGTAAGTAAATCGGTGTTCGACCGTTTTTTCATAAATGAATTTAAGGGGCCAATGGAGTGGGGGGGGAAAAAAAGGAGAGAAAGTGTCCTAACTGACTGACTAACTCACTCACTCATCAAAGTCAGGGGAAAAGGCAGATTAAAAAATAAGTTAATAGGTGTTCAAGCGTTTTTTCATCAATCCAATTGAAGGGGCCCATGGGGAGGGATGAAATTTTGGTAAAAATAATTGAAAGAAAATGTTCTGTCTGACACTCACTCATCACGCCCAGCGAAAACTATTAAAGTTGGAAACATGAAATTTTGGGAATATGTTCGCTGTATGTCGAAATCGTCAACTAAGGAATGAATTTTGTTTATTCGGGTTTTAAAGAGGTGTTAAGGGGGTAAACGTGCATTTCATTGAATAACGATATCTCATGCGTTGTTTCTTTGGGGATGTGATATTCGGTATAAAAACCAATCATTTAAAATAATCAGACATATGCCTAAGGGTTTATCGATGTGGTGTATATTATGAAGTGAAAGGGGTGAAAATTGAGAGTTGAGGGATTCTTAACGGAGCGTGTATCTCTGAAACAACATAGGCGAGAAGTTTGAAATTCGGCGAAAAAAAAAACAGCTTAAAATACAAGTAAATAGGTGTTCGACCGTTGTTTCATAAATCCAATTTAAGGGACCCTTGGAGAGGGGTGAAATTATGGGGTAAAAAAACAGGAAAGAAAGTGTCCTAGCTGACTGACTAACTCCATCACTCATCAAAGTCAGGGGAAAAATGCAGATTAAAAAATAAGTTAATAGGTGTTCAAGCGTTTTTTCATCAATCCAATTGAAGGGGCTAATGGGAAGGGGTGAAATTATCACAAATAAATGAAAGAAAATGTCCTGACTGACTCGCTCACTCATCATCGCCCAGCCAAAATTATTGAAGTTAGAAACATGAAATTTTGGGGATATGTTCGTTGTATGTCGAAAACGACCACTAAGGAAAGAGTTTTGGATATTCAGGTTCTAAAGAGGTGTTAAGGGGGGTAGACGTGCATTTCATTGAATAACAATATCTCACGAGTGGTTTCATTTGGGGATGTGATACTTGGCATATATCCTAATCATTAAAAATAAGCTGACACATGCCAAATGGTTTTTCGATGTAGTGTATATTATGAGGTGAAAGGGATGAAAAGAGGGGGTTGAAAGATTCCTAACGGAGCGCGTATCTCTTAAACGACATAGGCGAGGAGTTTGAAACTCGGAGGAAATCAATCAGCTTAAAAATAAATAAATAAATAAATAAATAAATAAAATAAATAGGTGTTCGACCGTTTTTTCATAAATGCAATTTAAAGGGCCTATGGGCAGGGGTGTAATTCTGGAAGTAAAACGTCCAGTAAGGAAGGATTTTTGGAAGTTCACTCTCATCGACCAACCAAAATTATTAATGTTAGAAGAATTATATTTTGTGGATATGTTTGTTGTGTGTCGAAAACATCTACTAAGGAGGGATTTTTGGATATTCAGGTTATAAAGGGGTGTTAACGGGGTTAAACCTGCATTTCATTGAATAACAATATGACACGACTATGACGCGAGCGAAGCGAGGCTAAAAATGAGATGGTGGGTGTCTGTGTATTACTCAATCACGCAAGTACCACTGGTCCGATTTACATGAATTTTACATGGAAGTAGCTGATTTACCTGGTTAACGTATAGGTTACTTTTGATTTCAATACTTTGCTCTATTTAAAGTTGGCGACCATTTTAGTGACGTCACTACACCCTTTGGTTTCAAACTTTCATATTAAAAAAAAAAAAGAGAGAACACTAAGAAATAGCAAACTTTTGATGGCATATACGAGGTTTAAAATTACATTTTCTATCCGAAAGGTATCTCCAACCGTTAGCGAGTAAAACCTAAATTTGTGCTATAAAACACGGTCAACGCCGAGCGGTGTAGTTGGACAAAATGTTCCATCCTTAATCTCCCTCTGCGCAGCACCTCGCCTATCCCCTGTTTTAACTGTCACCTTCACATTTAAATTTATTTATGACGCGTAGCGAAGCACGGGTACTTCAGCTAGTAGTACATAAATCTAAGGCCTATAAAATAAAAATCCAACATGGTGACCATCCAAAATATTTATGAATCTATTACATCAATCAAACTGACAATTTGTATGTTGATAGAGGCAATTGATATTAGTAGGATATATGAAAATTGGCTATGTAGTTCTTCACGGAACTACTTGTTTTATTTACCGTAAGGCTTTTAGTGCCGGGAGTGCTGAGGACATGTTATTGTTATGCCTACATTAGTTCGTTTATTTGTACTCGGAGAAGCCTCCGTGGCTTAGGCGGCAGCACGCCGGCCTCTCACCGCTGGGTCCGTGGTTCAAATCCCGGTCACTCTATGTGAGATCTGTGCTGGACAAAACGGAGGCAGACAGGTTTTTCTCCGGTTACTCCGGTTTTCCCTGTCAAAATTTAATTCCAGCAACACTCTCCACTATCATTTCATTTCATCTGTCATGCATTTAATCATTTCCCCAGACGAGTGCGTCAGAACTCGGCAGCCGGCACAGTTCATATCCTCGCGCTAGATAGGGACTCCATTCATTCCATTTCTGACCCGTTCGGAGACTGGAAGCAGGCTGTGGATTTTGATTTTCATTTGTACTCGGAACCAGGATAGGTAGATCTGGATGGGACTGTAACTATGCAATTAAACCCTGTAAACATAGAATATAGATCTCAAGGGGTCCCTAGTCTCAGAAGGAAGTAGGCTAATAGCGCCCGCAATATTAGGTGTCATTCTTGTATACCACACAGAGTACAGTCAGGTGGAATACATCAAAACACCAGCGATGTGAGAGTCCATTTCTTGCTACGTTATTAGCCCTCCACACGCAATCGCTTCGATCGTCATTATGTAATGTTATGAAATATGCCATTCTCTCATGTGCTCGAGGCCACTTACAGTATTCTGTAATCTGCGTGAAACTTACTCGGCCATCCTCAGATGTGGCCAGGCGACGACATAGAACGCTGTAAGGGGGCCGTCCACATATTAAGTTCTCTCATTTTGGTCGATTTTTGACACCCCCCATGTAATCATCGCATCACGAAGCAACACCTAATATTTCTGATTTCGGTAAGATTTATCCGCATGAAACAAGAAACACAATGTCAGAGGCTCAGTGACTGTAAAACAACACTGTAGCTTCCTGAGATGCTTTGAGGACAAAAAAGTAAGCACAACATACATACGAGCAATTGACGAAAGTCCTAGTTGATTTTTCATCAATAATATATTTTGAAACTCTTTATGATATATGAATCGCAGTTAATGGCCATAAGCAGGGTATTTTTTTTAATCTATCGCGCGAGGGTTCCCAACAATTTCAATTTCAAGTAGTACCAACTTTGGTTACCAGATGCTACTTTCACTAACACTAGCGGCGAACGTTGGAACTTGATAGGACGTTGCCTAACCAACCAAATATAACCTACAAATTTTGCTACACACCACCATTTGTAGTGGGAAGTTCTTTTACATTCTATGAATCTGTGATATGGGCCCACTGACTTTACTTCCTCTCGGAAGGAAGGCATATTGACAGATTTTAACGCTCTTAAAATCCTCTTTATACCTATATACTGTACGGTATATAACAAGAAGTTCCGTGACGAACTAATGAGCCTACTTTTCATGCCAATGATTATTCTACAGTAGCCTATATGAACCTATGTAGAATAATGACGAAATTGAGTTGGTAATATCGAAATTTCTAATTAGTTCGAATTATAACTGGCATAATGTAGCCTAATAGAGCACTACAGTTGGCAGCCCTGGTGACTGAATATATTCTTAGTTCCATCTCTTAAGGTGCAGAATACAAAATTTGGTTGAAGTCCAATGGATAGCATGGACGTTGCATGTAGTTAGACATTGGACCTATCAGCGCGCGTAAAATCATGTTGGCAACAATGCCATGAATGTCTTGGTCAGAAATAATCTGAACTATTATGATATATTGTTGTGCTAATTTTGAATGAAATCCATTTATTTGTATAGAAGTTACATGTATTTTAAAATTGGACCAATCAGCAGGCTTAGAATCATTTTGGAAGCACTGACGTATATTAGTTACTCAAAATTAATCTAGAATGTATGCGTATACTATACGTGTACAAAGTTTAGAGCTGTTGGCTTGAATACTTTCTGATATATTGATATTAGGGTAAAAAAAAATAGATACAGACCTTATTAACAGTTGGCAGCCCTGGTTTCTCTTAAGAATACGCATAGCCATATCTGTTATAGTACGCATGGCACATACGAAATTTGGTTGAAATCCAATTGTTAGTATAGAAGTTACATGTATTTACAAATTGGTCCTATCAGCAGGCTTAGATCATGTTGGTAGTACTGAGGTCCATTAGTTACTCCAAATTAATTTAGAATGTCAGGTACTATACGTGTGCATAGTTTAAAGCTGTCGGCATGCATACTTTCTGATATATTGGTATTTGGATAAAAACAATAAAGAGTGCATTTATTAACATTTGGCAGCCCTGATGGCTTTTAAGATTACGCTCAGTCATATCTGTCTACGTACACATAGTACATACGATATTTGGTTGAAATACTATTGATAGTGTAGAAGTTATATGCATTTAAAAATTGGACCTATCAGCAGGCTTCGAATCATTTTGACAACACTGTCATGTATGGCCTCCAGGAAATTAAACTAAAATATTATTATCTATGTGTGTGCCAATTTTGGTATAGCTCCCATGCATACCTTCCAAGATATACAACATGGAGCTGCAATTTCAATTGCGATTTTTCAGCAGTTGGTAGCACTGCCATCATTTTCAAATACGGCATTGAGATATTCAGATAGAGATCTTTACTCATACCAAATTCGGGTTCGATTGCTACAGCCGTTTAGGAGTTGATAGGGCGGGGGGGGGGGGGGGGCACACAGAGCCAGACAGACAGACAGACATATAGAAGGACAGACAGACAGACACCCTTTTTTCCCGGATCGATCTCATAAATCTACTTTTTCCTCATTTTTACAAAATGCGTAAAGTAGACTAAAAATGCATGATACTGATTTTAAGCACGGCATTCTGCCGTACATATGAGCGCCCGGCAGCCGGCAACTGAGCCGTCACTGGCGGAGCGAGTGAGCGAGAATGTCCTTGCCAAGAAAATATAAAGATATAATAACAATGTTATTGGTTTTACGTCCCCTTCAACTACTGCGGCTTTTAGGGACGCCAGCGTGTAATGGGTTGGTGTGAGAGCTTAATGGGGTTCTATGATTAATAAGAAAAGCGCTCCGCTAGTTGGGCGTTATTGTAATGGTTTATAGAGATATTTAAACTTGATTACTGTTAATAAGAATAAAGTTAATTAAAAAAAGTTAATATGCAAAGCTCATTATTTAAATAGTCGCCCACTTTAGGGTGATCAAAAAGAAACATTTGATTGTGTATTAATCTAATAGTGTATCTGTATTGTTGTCAGCTTCACTAAAAAAGTACATAATGTGTAGTATCATATGTATTGCCAGGGCGCCAGATCATTTATATATCATGATCAATATAATATATTAAACCTCGGTTAAACAGAGGCAGAGCATCGAAATTCCTATCTCCAGCCGTAGTGAAACTTACGTAATCTAACCTTACGATAATTAGTTCAGGAGTATGGTGTTGCCTTATAGTAATTTCTAGCTACTAAAGGAAACCAGTCAAGCATTTGAATTTAAAATGAATTTAATATATAATAAACAACAAGTAAAAAAAAATATAAAATACTAAAGAAAATAATAATAATAAATTTAAATTAAAGAATCTACTGAATTTACTTGTATTATGGTTCTTGATTAGAAATTGGAGTATACTGAGTTAATTGAATAGAATATATTGAATTTAATAAGCATGATAGCCTTCTGATTTGACTGGAGTATAACTGTTTACATCGCTCACCGCATTGAAGATCTTTGTAGTTGGATTGTTGCGTAGAGACTTCCAGGTGGCCCTGATCATCCTCAAAGTAATTAATTTATATGTGGATGACGGAATAAATTCCAAAAATCATCCCTGTGACAATAGCCTCGTACACAACCATGTCACAGTTTGATGAGACAGAATGTCTTATCAAATTCACATACTTAATAGTCAACTGTCTAGTTTAGAACTGCGTTATAGACTCCATCTTGATACACGTTTCTCTGCTCCACTCAGCATCCTTCCTTCTCCTCCAGCAATTCAATAATAATAATTCCATTTGGGCGGCCGTCATATATATATATATAACGTTCCCAGGTAAAGCACGTGAATGACCCCTCTTCAGAAGTCGCTAGGCGATATAAGCCCGCCTTTCATATATCAACAATGACAATACTTCTTTGTAGTATTTCTCGGGAGGTCTAGCCCACCCTCTGTATATAGTTGCAAAGGATTCATTCATCGGCCCAGCATTGTTAGTGGTAAGTCTTCTTAGAATCTTTTCTTAGTATGATTTGTATATAGGTAGAATACTTGATGTGACAGACATAAGTGTCTATTTATGTCATTTCCAAGAAGCCGCCTTCTATGTACACCCTCTTTTTCTCTTGTTCGAATTTTCTTCAGAAATCATATTCAGTCAAGCGTCAAACTAATTTCAAATATAATGTGTACCGCTCCAAATCCTTTCAATTGCCATAATATTCTACATTACCGCATAATAATAGATATAAATATATTAGTTAACATAATAACTAATAAAAGGTAAAATGTAAACTTAAAAAATATTGATAATAATAATAATAATAATAATAATAATAATAATATATAACATTATTTCGTTCTGGTCTTAAATTGGGACCATCACATATTCGCCCCAGAGAATTATGGTATATGTCAACAATCATATCACCATACTTCTCTTCAACACTTGTACAAATATGAAATATTATACCCTACAAAGAAATTACCAACATCGACAATATTATACTCTTCAAAGCAATTACCAACATACAAAACATATACCCTTCAAGTTTAATATATATTTATATATATTTTAAATTTCAGTCTTTCACTGTTCATAATGTCTTTTTCTTTCTTCTTTACATAATTCAAGCGACCTGTAAACAATGTACATCAAAATACCCTTCACTTTTATATTCTTGTTTTGGACATAAGTCATCGTTGCACTTATGTATATTTGGGTGGCATACACCTTTGCTTTATATCTTGAGGACGTAGAATTCAATTTTCAGCCTGGTGTCGAACTGAATACACTATGGCTAGTTGGTGGGACTGCCAACTGATTAATTCACTTTATCACTTCACAACACTTGGTATGTGATGCGAGTCACCAGATCTACTCCAGTCTCTCAGGAATTATATGTATCTAGTAACACAGGCATATTATAAAAAAAATGAAACTTTATTAGCTTGTATTACCTAAGGCAACATCGTTCAGTGCAAATGCAGTGCGCTAAATTACCCCACATATGTATATATATCACACTCAAATACCCAAGCTTATAGCCGACAAAATACGCTTTATATTTCCTCTGTGCTCTTCAAGACACCCAATATCATAGGTTGATGCAAACCCTCGCCATTACCTACTCGTTCAGACCACAATCATTGACTTATTATTCAGCGACTTTCCTTACTTACCATCAACTTCACTTCTATTACTCATGACACATATTTCCTTAAGGATCTCACATTGTAAGTGCCATATAATCGTTTTCCTGCGTCTTCTAGGACATATGCGCATTTACCTATCCTCTTCTGCACAGTATAGGGGCCTTCAGAAATAAGGAAGAACTTCATTATAACTTTCTGAAGAATACTGGATTGCCTTGGAACACGCAACAAGACTTTGTCACCGACCTCAAATTGATCCAGCTTTTTACCTTTTTGTTGGCGAATTCTGCGTTCAGCTGCTTTACCTAAATTCTTTTTTTGCCATCTGGATAATGACATCCAATCCTGGTTCTTTTCCCACTGTTAATCCCAATATTCTTGCTAACTCATTTTGTGGCTTACTGCCAAAATGCACTTCATGCGGCGTCATTTTCGTGCTTTCGTGTTGGACAGCATTCAACCAAGTTTCAACTCTGCTAAGTTGCGATACCCAAGAAGAGTGTTTGTCATACACGAGAGCTCGTAACAAGCGACCAAGTTCCTTCATATTTCTTTCACAAATATTCCCTTGTGGATAGCGAACTGATGAATGGACATGTGATATCCCGGCTTCACGCATCTTGGTTTTCCAGTGTTTAGATGTGAATTGCGGGCCGCTATCAGTTAATATTTTGAGTGGAAGACCGAACTCAGGTATATATTTCTCTATGATCAATTTGCTACAAGCTTTCCCGGTGGCCTTCCTTAAAGCATATAGTTTGACATATTTACTGAATGAGTCAACTATTACAAAAATGTATTCATAGCCAAATTGACCTTTCACTATAGGCCCAAATAGGTCCGCACATAGTAACTCTCCGGGTTTACTTGTGAGAACGGCCTGCATTTCGCCCGTTAAATATCTATTTGGAAATTTAGATTTCTGACAGAGGTCACACTTTGCAAGAATAGTCCTAATTTCTCTCCCCATTCTACACCAAATGAAGTTTTGTTGGAGTTCATAGAGCACTTTATTAGCTCCAAAATGCCCTAGTTCCTTATGGATAAACCAAGTAAGTTCCTCCGTTAAAGATTTAGGCACACAAATAGCCCATTTTTCTTCCCCACATTTCCGTGCTAGAAATCCGTCCAACATTTTGTATATGAATCTCCCAGATTCCACACACTCTAAATCACTTCCTTCTAACAATGATAAAGGTTCTTTTAATATCTTATCTTCTCTCTGACTTACCAACAGATTTCTTAACACCTTTAAAGATTCTTCATTGGTAGGATCCAAGCACGCGCATATCAACACCCCTTGGTTCGCCTTAACAACTGACTCACTGTGATTTAAATTGACGTCTCTAGATAACATGTCTGCCAAAATGTTATCCTTACCTTTAATATGATGTATGTCGAAATCATATTCCTGCAGTGCAAGAATCCATCTGCTAACGCGGTTACTACTCAGTTTACATGTGTTAATAAATGCTAGGGCGTGGTGATCTGTGAAGATTTCAAATTTCCCGCCAAGGACATACATTCTGAATTTACTTAGGCTGTACACAATGCCTAGTAATTCCAACTCCGTTATAGTGTAGCGCTTTTCAGCGGCAGAAAGACCACGTGAGGCCAGGGACACAATCCTCAAATTGCCCTCCTCATCTTTCTGGCATAGTACACCGGAAATGCCAATGTGGGATGCATCAGTCATCAGCACATATGGTCTGTCCTTTAAAGGGTACTTTAACACTACGGCCTTCTCAAATCCAATTTTGAGAGCCTTAAATGCTCCCTCGTGCATTTCTGTCCAACACCATTTATTACCTGATTTTAATAACTCACGGAATGGTTCCACCATACAAGCATACCTCATAATACATCGACGAAAATAATTGCACATGCCCAGATATGTTTTCAGTTCTTTCACATTCCTAGGTGATTTAGCATCTAAAATCTTACCTACCCTGCTTTCCTCGGGCTTCACACCTTCCGCAGACACCGTATGACCAAGAAAAGTAATTTCCTTACGACAAAAAAATGACTTACTGAGTTTGAGAGTGAAACCAGCTCTCGCTAATTTCTTAAAAACCCGATCCAGGTGCATTAAGTGCTCACTGAATGTTTCTGAACTAATCACCAAATCGTCTATATATATAGTTACAAATTTGTCCATATCGCTTCCTAAAGCGATCCCTAGAGCTCTAATCAGTGCTGCAGAACTACTCTTCAGGCCAAAAGCTACTCGACAGAATTGATACAGATGATTTTGAAAGGAAAAAGCGGTTAAAGGCCTATCTTCCTTTTTTAGCGAAACTTGCCAAAAACTTGAACTTAAGTCAACACATGTAAACCATTGTTTTCCTGGAAATCCCTGAACTAATTCCTCAATTGATTGAGATCTAAGCTGATCCATAGATATATGGTTGTTCAAAATTCGTGCATCTAAACAAAGTCTTACTTTTCCGTCAGACTTGGGAATAACAATTAATGAATTAATATATGGGCTAATCGAGGGTTCTATAATTTTATCCCGCAACATGCTTTCAATCTGCCTTCTCACAGCTTCCTGGAATTTGTAAGGCACGGGGTAGCGATGACCTACAAAAATACTGCGATCAATTACATTTAATGAATGTTCGTAGCAATTAGCTAATCCAATACGGTCCTCAAATATATACTTATTCTCTATCAACACCTCCAATAGTTCATCCACTCGATTACTCTCTAACTCACTCTGTAATGCAGCTTTACGCAAGGTATCCTCTAGAGAATCCTTCGTCATCATACTGCCTAAAAAATGTAAAAAATGAGGTTCCTTTTCAATAGATACCCCGACAATCTCACCACTAACCTTACTGCAAATATCGACTCCTTTAGTCGTTAATATCTCCTCAAGCGTACATATATTCTTGGAACCACCATAAAACTTACTCGAATTATTAAATGATATGATCATATTTTCATTCATCCATCTGAATTTAATATTACCCTCTTTATAGCATAGCTGTGCAGAATGTTGCGACATCCAGTCCGAACCCATAATCAGTGAGTAAACAAGATTTGGAATCACTAAACAAACATGAGTTCCAATCTTACCTCCTATTAAAATTTCTACAATTACTTGTTTAGAAATTATGTGAGATTTCTTGCCCACCGCAGTTAACACGAAAGTAGTTCTAATTGGAATTTCCTCAATTTTAATACCATTTTCCTTCCTATTATTATAAAATGCTGCACTGATGCAAGAAACCTGACAGCCACTGTCAAAAAGTGTATCGATACACGCCCCTAACACTTGTAATTTTAACACTGAGTTAAAATTAATAACGGTAGATTCTTTAGATACATCCATAAATTCACTTAATAAATCATTACGGATATTTAGGTCATACGGTTCGCTTAAAATGGTGTAAGCTGGAAAAGACTCAGACTGACAACTTGACCTTACGTCACAGTCTGGTTCACATTTAAAGTATCGGTACCATTATCTTGGTTTTGTGTCTCCCCGTTATTTTTGTTGTGGTTCTGACGAGGGTTGCTGCCATTACCTTGATTTTCTTCTCTCTGCCTCCCTGAATTTCCTGCATTATTTCTTTGATTGTAATAACGCTGCCCATTGTTAGGACCTGCATTATTATCCTGATTACCATTGTGGTTATTATCATGGTTTCTCCTATTGCCATGATACTGGCCACGGTTATTCTGATAACCATCTCTACCTTGAAATAGCCCCCTGTTATTTTGAGCATATGAATTTTCAAAATTACGCCCCCTATTGTTGCCTTGAAAATTCTGGTGTTGTTGCCTGCCATTATTATTTTGATTCCTATTCTCATTCATATATCGACTATTCTGCTGTCCTGCCGGTGTTTCACCAACACTATTCTCTAGAGCATCAAATCTCCCTAATAATCTTTCTAACTCTGTGATAGTCGAAGTGCGTTGCATGCATGCAGCCTCTCTTATTCGGAATGGGAAATGCTTTATCATTTGCCTGACTATATCGCTGTCTTGTGTCATGCCATCTAGATATTTGCAGATGATAACCTTATTCAGAAAATATTCAGTCATACTGCAAGTACTTTCAGGCGGATATATCCCACAAATAATACTTTCCCTTTTCTGGGCCTGTATTTCATCATTCCAATATTTTTCACAAAATTTATTTTTAAAATCATTCAAGTCCACTAAAGTGTTTTTATAGACAGAAAACCAGCTCTTTGTTTCCCCCACAAAAGCCTGATCTAATATCTCCACTACCATATTCCACTCTATCTGTCCTTCTAGTAGCCTTTCCTTGAATTTATTTTCAACTATAGTTATGAATTCCATAGGACATCCCTGCTCGTTAGAGAACTTAACTAGTTCAGTTTCCTTCATTCCACCTCCTGATACAATAACTCTACCCTGTATTCCCTCCTGCCTTAATTGCTTTCTTAACTTAGTCTCAATTTCTGCTATCTTTTTATCCGCCACTTTTTCTACCATTTCCACTCTTTCTTTCAAATTATTCTCTTTTTCTATCAATTCATTTCTTAATATCTTCTGTTTTTCCTGAATCTCCTGATAATTTTCTTCATTTGTCAGGTGACTATCCTCTACTTTCTTATGAAATTCTGACTGCACTTTCTTTATCTCTCCTCCCAATTCTGTTCTTACTTGTCTAGTTTCCATCTGTACTATTTTCTGAAGATTCTCTCTTTGATTGACTAACTTTTCCTGAATTTTCCCTTCCACTTCTACTAATTTCAGATCTACTTCCTCTATAATATTTTTAGCCTTTTCTTCTAACACATCCTTAATTTCACATCTGATCTCCTGTTTTGCCCCCTGAATACTCTCCTGCAGCGTCCCATACTTCCTATTTAATTCCTCATTCTCCTTGACCATATTATCTAGTTTCTGATTAATTTCTTTATTATCTTTACACATCGCTTCTCTTATCTCCCTACTCATCTCCTGATTTTGCCTACTTATTTCCTCTCTCATCTCCCTACTCATCTCCTGATTTTGCTTACTTATTTCCTCTCTCATCTCCCTACTCATCTCCTGATTTTGCTTACTTATCTCCTGATTTTGCTTACTTATTTCCTCTCTTATCTCCCTACTCATCTCCTGATTTTGCTTACTTATCTCCTGATTTTGCTTACTTATCTCCTGATTATTTTTATTGCTATCTTCTAGCTTCTTGTCTATTGCCTTGCTTATCTCCTCTCTCATCTCCCTACTCATCTCCTGATTTTGCTTACTTATCTCCTGATTTTGCTTACTTATCTCCCGAAACATTCCCATGATCTCATCTAATTTGTTTTCCGAAATATCCAAAGGCTTTTGTTTCTCCTTCCCTCCACTAGTCTCAGGATTTATTTCAGGATGTACCTCTATATTCGTCTCGGGGTTAACCTCGGGATTATTCTCAGGAATACTCTCAAGATTTACCTCCGACATCTTGGTATAATCCTCTACGCTCTCAGCCTCAGTATCACTATCAACTTTCGTATAATTAGCTTTCTCGCCTTTACCCCTACTCCTCAATTTCCTTTGTTCCTCATCCGCCATCTCGAAGTACACCGTATAAAGTTTACCGTTCCAAAATTCACCTCACTTTCCCCCAAAATCAATCACTAATAATACACTACTTCACTTCACTTTCCCCCAAAATCAATCACTAATAATACACTACTTCACTTCACTTTCCCCCAAAATCACTGACAATTTGCACTGAATTAACACTCACTCCTTCCGTAAATATCGTTAGGTTTCCGTGCCACATAGTTGGGGGCCATTTGTAATGGGTTGGTGTGAGAGCTTAATGGGGTTCTATGATTAATAAGAAAAGCGCTCCGCTAGTTGGGCGTTATTGTAATGGTTTATAGAGATATTTAAACTTGATTACTGTTAATAAGAATAAAGTTAATTAAAAAAAGTTAATATGCAAAGCTCATTATTTAAATAGTCGCCCACTTTAGGGTGATCAAAAAGAAACATTTGATTGTGTATTAATCTAATAGTGTATCTGTATTGTTGTCAGCTTCACTAAAAAAGTACATAATGTGTAGTATCATATGTATTGCCAGGGCGCCAGATCATTTATATATCATGATCAATATAATATATTAAACCTCGGTTAAACAGAGGCAGAGCATCGAAATTCCTATCTCCAGCCGTAGTGAAACTTACGTAATCTAACCTTACGATAATTAGTTCAGGAGTATGGTGTTGCCTTATAGTAATTTCTAGCTACTAAAGGAAACCAGTCAAGCATTTGAATTTAAAATGAATTTAATATATAATAAACAACAAGTAAAAAAAAATATAAAATACTAAAGAAAATAATAATAATAAATTTAAATTAAAGAATCTACTGAATTTACTTGTATTATGGTTCTTGATTAGAAATTGGAGTATACTGAGTTAATTGAATAGAATATATTGAATTTAATAAGCATGATAGCCTTCTGATTTGACTGGAGTATAACTGTTTACATCGCTCACCGCATTGAAGATCTTTGTAGTTGGATTGTTGCGTAGAGACTTCCAGGTGGCCCTGATCATCCTCAAAGTAATTAATTTATATGTGGATGACGGAATAAATTCCAAAAATCATCCCTGTGACAATAGCCTCGTACACAACCATGTCACAGTTTGATGAGACAGAATGTCTTATCAAATTCACATACTTAATAGTCAACTGTCTAGTTTAGAACTGCGTTATAGACTCCATCTTGATACACGTTTCTCTGCTCCACTCAGCATCCTTCCTTCTCCTCCAGCAATTCAATAATAATAATTCCATTTGGGCGGCCGTCATATATATATATATAACGTTCCCAGGTAAAGCACGTGAATGACCCCTCTTCAGAAGTCGCTAGGCGATATAAGCCCGCCTTTCATATATCAACAATGACAATACTTCTTTGTAGTATTTCTCGGGAGGTCTAGCCCACCCTCTGTATATAGTTGCAAAGGATTCATTCATCGGCCCAGCATTGTTAGTGGTAAGTCTTCTTAGAATCTTTTCTTAGTATGATTTGTATATAGGTAGAATACTTGATGTGACAGACATAAGTGTCTATTTATGTCATTTCCAAGAAGCCGCCTTCTATGTACACCCTCTTTTTCTCTTGTTCGAATTTTCTTCAGAAATCATATTCAGTCAAGCGTCAAACTAATTTCAAATATAATGTGTACCGCTCCAAATCCTTTCAATTGCCATAATATTCTACATTACCGCATAATAATAGATATAAATATATTAGTTAACATAATAACTAATAAAAGGTAAAATGTAAACTTAAAAAATATTGATAATAATAATAATAATAATAATAATAATAATATATAACATTATTTCGTTCTGGTCTTAAATTGGGACCATCACAAGCGTGCCGGAATTTTGCCCTGAAGAGGATATTTAACGTGCCAGTAAATCAATTGACACGATTCTCTTGCATTTGAGAACCACGAAATGGCAACTAATTGCGCCATGATTCTATCCTGTAACATTGGGAACAGCAGGCGAGTACGTTACGCAGCCAGTGTGCTTTAGGATCTGAATAGAAGTATTTTTTGAACAAGGTAAGACCACTGCTAATTTTATAAACTAACTGGCCCGTGCGAGAACTCTCGGACAATGGGTTGTGTGCGCCCCATGTGTACAGATTACGCGCCCGGCTCTATTGCTATGCGGGCTGTACGCGACACAGTTCTGCCAGGGGCTATCGTCTTGTTTATTTGCTTAAAAGCACTTTATAAACAAATAAATATATTTCCGTTGACTTTTCAAGAAATTCAAGATTTTTCTTGTACTATTGAGACGATTTGGAATATTTTGTTACAAACCACACCTTCTAACTCCCTCTGGTTTAGGAGCTTGAGTTTTGTGAAACATACACCTTAGCGTATTATACTAAGATAAGGTAGACCTACTGTAAAATAATGATGATGATGATGATGATGATGATAATGATAATTGTTGTTTTAAGGGACCTAACATCTGGGTTATCGACCCCTAAAACAATAATGACCTGGAGCCAGGCCGCGCGCATGGGAGCCAGCCAGGGCCGTGGAGCGGTACGGCCAGAGGAATACCCCAACTGCCCACGCACGGTGTCTGTGCTCGCGACTTCCGTCAGAGTAGCAGGGAAGCCACGTAAAGCGTAAAATGAGTTAATTTTTGGTATTTAAGTGACTACGTAATCATTTCGTTTACCCCTCCTCGCACGTCATCAACGTAATTATGAAGTTCGAAAACCCCTTTTTTGTGATTACGTAACGTGTGGACGGCCCCAAAGCTGTGTTTCAGCAATATGCCAACAAATGAAGAAGTAATTTTAGCAATTAATTTTTTCGATTGGCGTTCACCAATCCTCACACCAAACCGAAAGTCAGGAGTTGTCTGTTTTGCTGCGTTCATTGTATTGTGCTTCGAAGTGCTTTTGTCTTCCTTCTGATTTTCTTTCAGTTTAATGTGACCCTTATTGGTAGGCTATATTACCTATTTGTAATGTGAATAATGCGTGGTTTGGTATGTTTACAACTGTTAATGAGATGTGACGATTCGGCATCATCACTGAATCCCTAATTGTTGCTTCACCCTCCCTTATGTTTGGATAAAAATAAAATTTACATTTCAATGTCTTGTTCCTTTAGTCCATTCTATACTTATCAAGGGGTGGTAAAGAGGGGAGGGTAGACAATCTTGGGTAAGTGAACTCACAATGAAAACAGTGGGCATTTTAATGATATTTATGAACTTCGCAGCATTTGTACGGAGTAATAGATCAATATTTAATTGCTCTAAGAGTAAATTAAGGTGATAGAACCGTGAGAGAACTTTTCCTAATAAATATTTGACCAACATTGAAGTAATTGAGTGACATGTTACTTTTTAAAACCACCAAGTACAGTACTTATATTGGAGACGCATACATATTGCATTTTCCATTTTTGGAAGTAACACGGTTGCGTTAAATATAGGAAGCATTCACAAGGTATTTATATTTTGGTGTTGACAGGTTTTCTGGATTGCAGAATGCATCTTTGTTGCTATCTGGGAATACACAAGTGACCGATGTAATAGGAGCAAGAGGGAGGTAAATTCTGGATCATATGGATATTGTTGTCGCGTATCAAAAGATAGAAGACTCGTCAGATGGTGTATGGTGATTCTGACATGAACCAATGCTCAGTCCTGAACACTTACATCATGGTGATCAGCCCTGTATGCTTGGGTATGTTTGATAGTCTGGGCTATTGCGATCCTCCCTAGTAAGGTTAATGTCCTGTGTTGGAATAAATCTCTGATACCATTAGACGTCCATTGCATGATAAGTTAAAGCGCTCTATTTTTTTTGTCATGTATTTTGAAGACATGTGAACTAAGCTTATGGATTCAGGGTATTTCAGCTATAAACAGTCGTCAATCCAGGCGCGGATTCAAGGGGGAGGGGGGGTCACGGGGGTCATGGACCCCCCCCCCCCCAAACGGAGACCAAATTTTTTTGCAAACTCAAAAAACGAAAACACAATTACCAGACAAATAAAACTTAATGAATTTTAACTGAAAAACAGTTTTTTTTCATTTTATTCAATATTGAATTATCTTTATTGGAATTATTATGTTCTATTACAACTGTACATATTTACAACTTCAAACCTCTTGTATAAAAACTATTAGTTATACAACAAAATCAACTCGTCTATTTTGTTTAGCAAACCTTGTGATTACCGAATCGATGTTTATAGTGATGTCACGATGAATGTGCAGCAATGCACGGTTAGGAAACTGGGGCTTTTTTTTCGCACCAAAAATTTTTGCCGACGTCCAAACTGCAAGCTTGGTTGGCAATTTAAGCTGTGACTTTCTCCCTTTGTCGGTACCAACTCGACTTGCCGAAACTGTAACGTACCTTGATCCTTTTCTCGAAGCTCGATGTAAAAGTCGCAAAACACGCCGTTGCAATTTGTACGAATATTTTTGGTGCGCTAAACGCATCAAATTTCTAACCATGAATGTTGCAAAAAAATTGGGCTGGTTTTGTACGTTTGGTTATTTTGTGATTGCGTTTTTAGTGATACCATTTTTCTTAACAATTTCGATTCTCTGACCCCCCCCCCCCCTCCACCGCCCCCCCCCCCAAAGCCAAACTCTAGATCGAATCTCTGACCCCCCCCCAAAACCAAACTCTAGATCCGCGCTAGATCTATTTTCACATCCGGGAAAATGTGTCTGTCCTTCTGTCTGACTGGCTGTGTGTGTGCCCCCCCCCCCCCCATCAACTCATAAACGGCTGCAGAAATCGAAACCAAATTTAGTATGAGTAAAGATGTATACCGGAATATCTCAGGCCCATATTTGAAAAAGATGCCAGTGCTACCAACTGCTAAAAAAAAAACGCACTAGAAATTTGAGCTCCATGTTGGATATCTTGGAAGGTATACATGGGAGCTATTCTAAAATTGGCACACATGTAGATAATACTATTTCAGTTTAATATCCAGGTGGCCATACATGACAGCGTTGCCAAAAGTATTTTAAGCCTTCTGATATGTCCAATTTTTAAATGCATATAACTTCTACACTATCAATTGGATTTCAACCAAATTTTGTATGTAATATGTGTACATAAACAGATATAACTGAGTGTATTCTTAAGAGCCAATGGGGCTGCCAACTGTTAATAATTACTCTCTATTTTGTATCCAAATATATCAGAAAGTATGCAAGCCGACAGCTTTCAAATATGCACACGTAAATTACCTGACATTTTACATTAATTTGGAGTAACTTATATACGTCAGTTCTACCAACATGATTCTAAGCCTGCTGATAGGACCAATTTTTAAATACATGTAACTTCTATACCAACAAATGGATTTCATCCAAAATTGGCACAAAAAGATATAATATTTCAGATTATTTCTGACCAGCACTTGCATGACATTGTTGCCAACATGCTTTTACGTGTACTAATAGATCCAATGTCTAAATCCATGTAACGTCCTTTGGACTTCAACCACATTTTGTATTCTGTACCTTAGGAGATGGAAGTAAGAATATATTCAGTCACCAGAGCTGCCAACTGTATTGCTCTATTAGGCTACATTATGGCTAGTATACCTTATTTCGAACTAATTAAGACATTTCGATATTACCCACTTAATTTCGTCATTATTCTACACACATCAAAAAAAGTTTTGCATCACCTCGGTTCCCAGATCTCCGGCATATAGACGTTGACTGTGTATATTGTATCAAAGATACAGTCCCTTTGACTGTTCATAGATGTCACTAAAACTGCTCAAAGATGTAAACAACCATACATGAGCAGGGCCTATTAGACGGAGGGGGTACGACAGCCGATCAGTTCCAGTCATTCACCAGGACGAAGGTACGCTGCTCATGTTGTCTGTAGTTCTACCATGCCTAGAAGGTCAATACCGCAGTTCGATCGCGTCCGCATTGTTACTTTGTGTCAAGAAGGGCTCTCAACAAGGGAAGTTTCCAGGCGTCTCAGAGTGAACCAAAGCGATGTTGTTCGGACATGGAGGAGGTACAGAGATACAGGAACTGTCGATGACAGGCCTCGCTCAGGCCGCCCAAGGGCTACTACTGTAGTGGATGACCGCTACTTACGGATTGCCGCTCGGAGGAACCCTGACAGCAATGCCACCATGTTGAATAATGCGTTTCGTTCAGCCACAGGACGTCGTGTTTCAACTCAAACTGTGCGCAATAGGCTGCATGATGCGCAACTTCACTCCCGACGTCCATGGCGAGGTCCAGCTTTGCAACCCCGACACCATGCAGCGCGGTACAGATGGGCCCAACAACATGCTGAATGGACCCCACAGAATTGGCATCACGTTCTCTTCACCGATGAGTGTCGCATATGCCTTCAACCAGACAATCGTCGGAGACGTGTTTGGAGGCACCCTGGTCAGGCTGAACGTCTTAGACACACTGTCCAGCGAGTGCAGCAAGGTGGTGGTTCCCTGATGTTTTGGGGTGGCATTATGTGGGGCCGACGTACGCCACTGGTGGTCATGGAAGGCTCCGAAACGGCTTTACGATACCTGAATGACATCCTCCGACCCATAGTGCACCCATATCGGCAGAATATTGGAGAGGCATTTGTCTTCATGGACGACAATTCTCGACCTCATCGTGCACATCTTGTGAATGCGTTCCTTCAAGATAACGACATCGCTCGACTACAGTGGCCAGCATGTTCGCCAGACATGAACCCTATCGAACATGCCTGGGATATGTTGAAAAGGGCTGTTTATGGACGTCTTGACCCACCAACCACTCTGAGAGATTTACGCCGAATTGTCGTTGAGGAGTGGGACAATTTGGACCAACAGTGTCTTGATGAACTTGTGGATAGTATGCCACGAAGAATACAGGCATGCATCAATGCAAGAGGACGTGCTACTGGGTATTAGAGGTAGTGGTGTGTACTGCAATCTGGACCACAAATGCTGAAAGTCTAGCTGTATGATGGTACAACATGCAATGTGTGGGTCTCATGAGCAATAAAACGAGCTGAAATGTTGTTTGTGTTGATCTCTATTCCCTTTGTATTTAAAGGTTCCGGAACTCTTGGAACCGAGGTGATGCAAAACTTTTTTTGATGTGTGTAGATAGGTTCATATACTGTAGATTAATCTATGGCATGAATCTTAATTTTAAGAAAAGTAGGCTCTTTAGTTCGTCACGGAACTTCTTGTTCCATCTGACTATGAGGGAAGTGGCTAACTGGTAGCATGCTGAACTTCTATGCCCAAGGTCGCTGGTTCAAAGCCGGCCAAAGTCGCCGGATTTTCTAAGAGCGCTAAAAATCCGTCAGCATGCTTTCCTTCGGAGGGGAAGTTACAACGTTCGTTGCAAGTTGCTGGTTGCGGTGGCATCTAGCAGCCAAGTTCACAGCTGGGTGCCGTTGACGTTAGTATTTGGTACAAAATTAGGTACTACTACTTAAAATTGACAGTCTGCACACCTAACCTGAATTACAGACTAATACAGTAATCACAAATAACACCGTTTATCAGACAGATTCTACACACACCCAATGTACACGGGGTTACATGACCACCTTGTCGCAGCCCCTAAACTGAGGAACCAACCAACATCTCTCCGGGAAATAAAATTTTGCGTGAAGAAGTAACAGACTGTTAGATAGTTACACATTAGTTCCAAACCTTGCATAAGGGCAGTGTGATCACAAGTATAAAAATGAACCCCAAATGACAAGAAGGTTACCATCCCCATAAGACAGTAAAATGTTAAAAATATGCATAGAAAGACGAAAAAATGTTAACTAACCTCCAATTGTAAAATACTTTCTCGCAATAAATGAGGTCTGATCCTCCTACGAAAACCTGCATATTTTGCCTATTATAGCCTATCCCCTAGTTTGCCCGGTGAAATCTACCTCCGCCTTCCGGCGTGCCGAGAGGAATTTTTTAAAGTTTCATAGAGGCTATGAACATAAGTTCACCAATAGGACTTTCAGTAACCTGGTGAGCACAAATCCAACATGGCGGCGACGCGAAGTTTAAATATTTAAATGGTCGTTTCTCGCGATTTAACCATCCGAGCGCAGTGAAACTTTGCACGTTAAATGTTTATACAAATGTTAATCCACTGGCATCTAATTTATTTCAATTGTTTTCATAACCACAATATGGCTGCTGTGCGAAATTTTAAAATCTCGTTTCTACTTGTTGTGTTCTAATCATGCAATTGAAGTTTGAATACCACACGTACACAATAATCTTCATGTAATAGTACATAAATAAAAATCCAACCTGGCGACCAACTGAAATATTTAGACGGCTCTCAATATCTACGAACCTATCAGAACAATCAAACAGAAATTTTGTATGTTGGTAGAGGCAATTAACATGAGTAGGATATATGAAAATAGGCTGTATAGTTCTTCACGGAACTACTTGTTTTTCTTCAAATACCCAGACGTCCATTTTCCTTTTCTTTTAGTTTTGAAGGATCAATATTGTTCCTGATTTCAATTTAAGGCATGAAATACCTGTGTTTCAGTCCTTGTTTGTTCAACACTTCATCAACACATCAAAAAGTGTCGTACAAAGCTCAAAAAACTGAAAATACCCAATTTATATTTACCTTCCCACTGGGTATTTACCCGGCCCACATCACTAACACTAATGTATATTACAATAAGACAGGTTATCAGCCTATCGTAATTCCACACATATCCAAGTACACGCAATACCCCTAAATGAATCAACAACATAGTTTTGATAGGCTGAGTGTCAGGCATCTGATGATGATCGCTTGACGATCGAAACTAGTAATTTAAGCAAATATATTAATAGCCTATCATGTATTTTTTTGAGGTGTAGGAAATAGCACCAATTATAACCGTGTTGACATGCTGAAAAGCATTTACATTTCGTTTACATAAGGTGTCTCAAACTTATGATAATATCGGTTCTTTTCAGAACCAATCAACAGTAGATATTGGACCTCCAGTCCGTGTTTTACAACTAAATATTGAAGGCTTAAGTCGTGCCAAGTGTGAATATCTCAGAAAACTGCTGAACAACTTCGATATTGATATCGTCAACGTTCAGGAGACTCACACCACAGGTGAATATGACTTGGATAGAAGAGGACAAATTCTGGCCTATACCCTTGACAATGCTATCTACTATAAACAGTATGGGATTGCCACATGTCAAATCCAGTCTTACAGGAGTTCAAGTTGTTGAGTCAAGTGTCAAGGATTTCATCTTCTCTATACACTGGTTAATAATAATAATAATAATAATAATAATAATAATAATAATAATAATAATAATAATATCGTATGGCCTCGGGTGCTGGGTGCAAGCTTCGTTATTTGACTCCCAGAGGGTAGCTTGCATGTCGAATTTCGTTGTTCCTTGAAGCACTATGAAAGTCAAGGAGGTTAGATATCTAAGCTCCTTGAACACTATAGCCCTTTCTAGTAGAGAAATGAGGAACTTTGTGTTGGCGGAAACTCCCGAGATTAATTTTGCCATTATGAACACGGCCTACTGAATTCAAATGGGTTCTTTGACATGCTAACATCGTATGACATTTGTGTCGTAATTTATACACTGGTTAATAACCTAATACACTAGTTGTTAACGTGTTTAAACCTCATAGCATCAGTTGGCCTCCTGGCATTTTGCCAACCTTCAGCCATCCCGGCATTTACACTGGAGATTTTAACAGCCGTCATACATATGAGTCTGTTGATGACGACGGTGCGGCATTGTCTCAGTAGGTTGAAATATTCGATCTGCACCTAGTTGTTGATGCGAAAGACAAGGGCTCTTTCCATTCTGCTCGCTGGAGAAGAGACTACAACCCTGATCTAACATTTGTGTCCAAGAATTGCTCTGATCAGCCTCTCAGTATCTCACGTACAATATTGTCGAGATTTTGAATGGTTATATTTTATGTAAAATCGTGGAAAGTGATTGATACAAAATCACAGTAGTTATCGCGTCCACAAGAAAGTAATACAGTAATTTATATAAACTTTGGAACTGGCGGTGGTTTTGGGGTCTGTGATGTGAAACGCGTTTATATGTCCACGTTTCCCAGAAGTCGCAAATTGGTACACATGGCAATATTTAACAATGTTATTTAGATTTCATAAGGAAGCAATTAAGGCTGAAGAAGTTATGTACAAAGCATATTATGTTCCTATAATGACATATGCAGCAGAAACTTGGACAATGACTAAGAGGGATGAGAGCAGAGTACAAGCAGCTGAGATGAGATTCCTGAGAAGTATGGTCCAGAAAACGAGGAGGGACAGAGTGAGAAATGAAGATATACGGAAAGAACTGGGAGTACAGAAACTAAATGACAAACTGGAGCAAAACAGATTCAAACGGATGAATGAAGTAAGGTTACCAAGACAAGCACTGGAACGACGGATGACAGGGAAGAGAGGACGAGGAAGACCAAGAATTTGTTGGATGGACTCTGTGGAGAATAGTATTAGAAAACGGAACCTGGATTGGAACACTGTGTCGGAAGAGGAATGGTGGAACGACAGAACAAAGTGGAGAGGAACCATATTTGCCCCCACCCAGTGTCAACTGGAAAAGGGGAAATGAAGATGATGATGATGATGATGATGATGATGATGAAAGAAGCAATCTAATAGGCTATACAGAACTGTACTGGTTGTAAAAATTATGCCCAATGCCCCCACGCGCTTGCATGAACCTTTTCCGTCCTTTTTCATGACATGAGTCATTTCCAGTGAAACACATACAAGGACGGTAATAATTATTTCTATTGAGGGTGCGGCTGTGTCGTGGTTTATCTCGGCGAGATAAGTCACGAATGTGTCTTCTTATAGTGTTGCATCACTGTTATTCCGCAGCCATTCCGCTTCACTTACTTCTGCTTGAAGCTCGGCTTTCCAAGCCGCAACTGCTACCATCACAGACGGAACATTTCCTGATTTCGTGAATAGTCAGTCAACGTAATGTTACTTTTAGGATTTCTTTTTTCACGGAGGGGGGAGAGAAAGTTTTGTCAAATGCACTTTATAGTGTATGAGCAAAATATAATTTTAACACCCCTGTGGTTTCAAGGAAAAATCTAAACAAATTTTACCAATTCTACCAAAACTGCTATCATAACATAAGTACCTGAAATAGCTTTTAGCAGGAGGATTAGCCTATTATTATTATTATTATTATTATTATTATTATTATTATTATTATTATATTTATTACCATCGCATGTAATTTCTTTTTCAGGATGAGGGAATAACCCATCACAATTGGGTACAATCGTGTTGACTGAAAAAACATCAAGTTTCGATTACTAAGGCAACACTGAAAATGGCTTCAAACACCATAATGATAACCATGTTATTGTTGTTACTATTATTATTAATTTTATCATTACCGTATTTTATTTATTTATCTATCTATCTATCTATCTATTATTTATGTATTTTTTCTTTCTTTCTTTCTTTCTTTCTTTCTTTATTTATTTATTTATTTATTTATTTATTTATTTATTTCAAGGGCCACCACATTTCACCTTATGTAGCCTAATCGGGGCACAATTTTGTTGACCGACTGAAAAGCTTTCTATAATAGAAATAGGCACCACTGAAAAATGGCTTCTAATACTTCAAAATTCAGATTATATATTTCTCTTTGTAAGGCAGTGCAGTCTAACAACAGGTGATCTATAAGTTAGTTGGTGGAGATCCATAGAAACAAGAGTATTTGTCCTCAATTAACATTTTATAAATTTGATAATTTACGTCTTCCGAATAAAGAAGTCCATTTCCTTGTCTTCCATATATATATTTACACAGATTCAGCTTTCCTTTGAATGCTCTCAAGTTCACTGTTAGGTCAATCGCAGGCCTTGTATTATTTAAGTTCGGTGACCCATTCCGAAAGCCACAGCGATCGTTTGTTCGGATAACGACCCATATATTAAGAAACCCTGGTTTATAGCATACCAACTTAAGAGTTTCTGGTTCGTAGCCGAGTGAGGTTGCAGCTAAATTACGTTTTATTACTAGCAACCCACTCTGGCTTCGCCCGGTATCTTTAACGGTTTACCCAACGTAAGAATAAAAGGTGCACGGACGGCAGGTTCCAGACGCAGGTCCCAGGTGAACAGCGAAACTCCAAACACATTATACTCTTCTCTGAAGTCTTAACTCGACACGACTCGACAGTTTGATCCTGACCGAAGCTGAGGTGATAGGCTCGCTAGCTAGTAAACTCGCTCCGAAGCTAGTAAATTTCCATTGAATGTAGATTGTTGGAAGAAATGAGAACGTAAAAACATTTATTGTGGGCGATGCATTAAAGTTAGAGATATGCTGTTGCGGACTTTTTTTTTTGTAGAATTTTAATGTAGAACACACTCATAGTAGACCTATATAGATATTTTTGCCGGTTTACCCAGCGTAAGCTTAAAAGGCGCATGGACGGCAGGTTGTTCTTCGACTCTATTCACTGAAATCGGTACTGCTCGGCTTCCTTTGGTCATAAATGAACAGAAACATTCCTCGAGAGATCCTTTAAATGATGTTGAAAACCGCATAAAAATCCATCCAGTGGTTCTCCAGATTACCCGTTACATCCAAGAATCGGGGACTTTCTTTTTTACAGTACTATGTAGAGATAATTCCTGGAAGACGTTAGTAGTAGTCTTATGTTCTGTGTTAACGAGGGCTTCTAGAAATGTAGTGATGTGGCAACGGCGCCTTGCCGGCGGACAGCTCGCTGACTTGTGGTACTGTTAGAACCAGGCAGGTGTCAATCTGATGGTCTGATCAGCGAGGTTCATCCTTCACCGCTCACAAAACCATGATGGGATAACTGTCCAAGGCCACTGGCTCATTCCCCCGCAGTGCACGTGACCTTCTCTAGAACTGTGGTGCCATATTCGTACGTCACCGAACAACACACAGGGCACTGGATAGGATGCGGGGCATCACTGCTGCTATAGTCGCGGTGACCAACAGATCCTTAAAATCCTGCTGCACAAGTATTTATGAGGGTTCCATGTCGGCTTTTTCTCTTGACACCAGATGTCCTGATCGTTCCCTTGCCAATATTCGTTTAGGCTACTCATAGTAGCATGCTGAACTGCTGTGCCCAAGATCGCGGGTTCAAACCCGACCGAAGTAGTCGGATTTTTTTAAGAGCGTTAAAATCCTTCATTATGCCTTCCTTCTGAGGGGAAGTAAAGCCGGCGTTCCCATGTCATCAAATTATAGCATGTAAAAGATCCTTCCACCAACTAAACTTGTGTGAAGCTAAATTTTTAGGTTAGATTTCGTTGAAACACTCCATCAAAGTTCCAACGTTCACCAATAGATATCAGTGACATCTGGTAGCGAAATTGGAACTGCTTGAAATTGAACGGTACTTGTAGCTCACCTCATGGGTGACCGCATTGAAGCAGTTACAACTTCAGGCGAGCCGATGTCCTCGGACACTCCCGGTACTAAAAGCCATACGCGAAATAAATACAGGACAATCGAAACAAATCAGGTACGGTATCACATAATAAACAAAATATTTTTTTAAAATCGTTTATCCGCTCGCCTTGGCTTCACCCACGGACTCTGCGAGGGATCATTCCTCTACCGTCGCAAGGACGGTGTTTGGGAGCTGAACACACTTTGTCAGTAGATACAACTGGGGATGGTGACAGGCTGATCGCCCAGGTGACCACTAACTTAGGTCCAATTAAGGAAGGGTCAGAGAAGAGATCTTGAAAGGAAGTCTGCCGTGGACCTGTCGAAGGAACCAAAGCAAACGTTGAATATCATATCACTCTGGTTCCGTGCCTTAATGTCAACAAACAATCTGCTTCCACTTGAAAGGAGAAGAGAGAGAACAAAGAAAGCTGATGGATAGGGCCCGGATTCGAACCTCGATCCCCACGCGCCCGATTCACACACGCGGGCTCGGAGCCAGAGTGATATGACATTCAACGTATGTTTTGGATGCTTTAGTGAGCGTAAGAGTGCACGGGACTGACCACTCGAGCGTAGCCGTCACCTAATGACGTCATGTATTTAACAGTTGTGGTTCACTTTTAAGGTGTTTCCGGACACTTGCGACCCTAAGTGTCCTATATCAAATTACTTGTCTCAATGCCATCTACGTTGCTATAGAAAGTTTTAAACGTTAATAAGAATCTCCCAGTATACAGTATAATGTCTCCTGGTTCATGTTCTCAGATATGTCATTTTGAGAGTATATATATAGTACTTATTTGATAACGTATGCATTCACTTCTTCGGGGGTTGATAATCTATAAACCAGGGGCGTCCAACCTTTGCACACTCGGCGTGCTCACCATCGTGCGCCGCACGCTGGCAGGCTGGCTCCTGCCTTTCTTGGCAGGGTTGACTGCCCGCGCTGCGGCAGCTCTTCGCCGCGTCTGACTGAGTCAAGTTGGGATATCCAGCGCACCGAATGTAATGTAAACTCCACTGCGTTACATTATGTTTCGCGCGTTTCTCCGCGTACCGTTATTTGAAGATTACGTGGTTAGCATTACAACAGTGAGATATAATGATAAGGTATCATGGAACTCATTTAAGGCATTGCAGTTTCGGACTCATTATTGTATTTTCTCCCCTTGTTTTCGTTGTGTTTCCATTGGTTTTCATGTTTACACTATCCTGAATACCGTTTGGGGGACGGGAAAGCGAGAGAGAGAGGCAGACATTTAGATTTCCCCCACCATCACTGCAAGGCAATACGCGCCAGAAGTACGCTGGTGTGCTGTATGGACACCTCTGCTATAAACAGCTCTGGGTCCGTGTGGTCGGAAAGGAAGATGAAGATAACCTTTAGACCTGTATTTCTCTTGACTTTTTTTTTTCTACGGTTGAGATAACTTTAGCGACTCTGTTTTATGGTTCCATCTCCTGTTGAGGAAACGACCGTCATTCCCAGTTGCCTGGCGCCCAGTAGACTCAAACCTTCCGCTGCTGCAGAGCGATCCCAGATAAAGATGTGCACGCTACGAACACTGTCTGTTGACTGCCACTACGGAACTCCAGTGTTCGTACAGTTCGCTTGGTCTGCTCTCGAATCAAAATCCCGCCTTTGAACAGCTACCTACTGTTCAGGTCTCACCTTTGAGACCCTGCCGGAAGGGTGCGCTCTGGACAACCAGGGGGTGGTGATGAAAGTGCTGTCCACATTGTTTCCCAGAAGGACGGGCGAGTAATCTCAGGAATATTAATCTCTGTGCAAAAACATCTGCTTAGTTCCTAGTGCAGTGCAGCGGTCTGAGTCAATATTGTAACTAGGTTAGTGAGGCATCCTGTATCATAGCAGATATGTGTTCGCATCATCACAATTCTATGACAATCCACGTTCCTTACAGAGTCGCACAGCTGAGTCTTTGACATGCGCTGGATACAATATTTCGCTTTCTTACACGTTGTATCAGTCGGTGATGGATTTCTGTACTTCGACACCTTTCGATGCTCGAAAATAGATTTCTGCTTGCTGTTGGACGTTCTTTTTCTTTCTTTCATGCAACATTACTGTCTGGTTGGTACACTACCTCAACTTTCTCATAATTTCGTCACCTCCAAACGCTGAGCAGTTGAAGAAGTCCGTGCCAATGTAGTGCTCTTCAACTTTTTGTTCCTACAGGGTCAGACTTGGATATTCGTAGGCCCCACAGGTGGTTAGGAAATAAAATACGTTATTTTATATGAAGAAATCCGATAGGAACCGACCAGTCACATAATCTTTGCGCAACACAACGAACGACCTGACAAGCTACATAGAGTATGCATAAACTCATTTAATTCCGCAATACCTCTTATACACCTGCATACGAAATAAACTGAAGTTTTCCCCCAGGGCCTCACACCTTGTGGGACGTGGGTTGGTGACCTCGGGACCCCAGCTGAGTTCGGCATTACTTCCACTTACTTGTGCTGGGCTCCTCTCTGTTATCTTTCCTGTCGACCTCCCTTGGCCATACATGGCAGTGTTGCCAAAATGATTATAAGCCTGCTGATAGGTCCACATTTTAAATGCATATAACTTCTACACTATCAATTAGATTTCAACCAAATTTCGTATGTGCTGTATGTGTAGGCTACATAACCAGATATGACTGAGTGTATTCTTAAGAGCCAACAGGGCTGCCAACTGTTAATAAATGCTCTCAATTTCTTTTATCCAAATACTGTACCAATATATCAGAAAGTATGCAAGCCGACAGCTTTAAACTATGCACACGTATAGTACCTGACATTCTATATTAATTTGGAGTAACTTATATACGTCAGTGCTACCAACATGATTCTAAGCCTGCTGAGAGGTCCAACTTTAAATACATATAACTTCAATACTATCATTTGGATTTCAACCAAATTTCGTGTGTTATGTGTACCATAACAGATATGACTATGACGATTCTTAAGAGTAACCAGGGCTGCCAACTGTTAATAAATACTGTCTCTATTTTTGTTACCCTAATATCAATATATCAGAAAGTATGCAAGCCAATAGCTCTAAACTTTGCACACGTATAGTACCTGGCATTGTAGATTAATTTGGAGTAACTAATATAGGCCTACGCCAGTGCTGCCAACATGATTCTAAGCCTGCTGATAGGTCCAATTTTAAAATGCATGTAATTTCTATATTAACTAATGGATTTCATTCAAAATTGACACAACAATAGATAATATTATTTCAGATTATTTCTGACCAATACATGTATGTCATTGTTGTCAACATGATTTTAGATCCAATGTTTAACTGAATGTAACGTCCATGCTATCCATTGGACTTCAACCAAATTTTGTATTCTGTACCTTAAGAGATGGAACTAAGAATATATTCAGTCAGTCACCAGGGCTGCCAACTGTAGTTCTCTATTAGGCTACATTATGCCAGGTATACAGTATTTCGAACTAATTAGAAATTTTGATATTACCAACCTAATTTCGTCATTATTCTAGATAGATCCATATAGATTAATCATTGGCATGAATCTTATATTTTAAGAAAAGTAGGCTCTTTACTTCGTCACGGAACTTATTGTTTGTGTTGTATTTTATTTACAACACAATTTAAGTTATTGCTCTTTAACCCAATACCACAACACGAGATACAATTTGGAAATGATTTGTTACAAATTTGCAAACAGTTTTCGATGCGACTAAAGAAGTTAATTTATCACAGAAGTTACTTCTACTGCAAATGGACATTTACATACGGTGTTCGAAGTGGCATCCATCATTTTCCAAGCAGAGGGCCACTCTTCGCATGAAGTACTCTCTTGCGTTCGACAACATCTGAGAGTAATTTTGGGTTAAAAAGCAATAAATTGTGTAGTAAATAAAATACAACACAAAAATGCAATGTGCTGTAATATACAGTACTACTGTATGTTGTAAAATAAAATTTTACTAGTTGAAACCCGTCAAAACATGACGGTCAATAGAAAAATATTTACTGAAGAATTTTCTTATATAGGCCTACTGTACATTCTTTGTACGATTATTTTTTGACTCTATTGAAACTATGAGGGCGTCAAAAGATTGCACTCTCAACATTGCAAAATACTGCTGGCCATGACTGAAAAATTGTTGGGGCAAATTGAGGCCTATACGTTCCAGAGTTTCCCCTTGAGCTTTATTGATTGTGATAAAGTATGCCAAATGAATTGGAAAATATTGCCTCTTAAAAGAAAATGATAGTGTTTTATCGGATGGTGTTAAATCAAGTCGAAGGATTAGACATCTCTGCCTAATTTTAACTGCACCTATTATTTCCAAATCCAAGCAATATGGTTGCATTTAGGAGTCCTTGGGAACCGTTCAGATTTCTAAGCAGCATAACGGGCCAAGCGTTTGGAGTATGTGGCGGCCAGTCGTTTAGTTCCAAGGGATTCAAGAACTCTGATGAGTCTAATACAACTGGCCGCAAACCATCGCTTATATTTTTGGAATATAACGAAGAAATGCGATGATGTGCAATTCCATACATTTTAAAACAATGTGGACCGTGTGCGTGTGGCACAGTAACATTGGCACCAAATGAAACGAAGGAAGGAAGGAAGCTTGCAGTTTAACGTGACCGTTAATCTCGCGATCATAAGCCACGGGACCTCCGTTTAACGTGGAATCCGAACCACAGGACATGGCCTTTCACATCAAAAATCTCACATGCATTGACCGGGAATCGAACCCGATCCGCCTTGGTGAGAGGCATACTGCTTGACCGCTGCGCCATGAAACGAAGGACATAGCATTGTACTGCCGATTAGTCCCTCTGGAATTCCTTGAGATATCATCTCCAGTGAAAAATAATTGTTAAAGCCTGTCAAATATTTTATATTTATTCAGATTAATTTTACCATTACAACAGCAAAGGTCAAAGTAACCAAGTGTAGATTTCTCGCAAGAGAAATACAGTGCAGAGCAATGTTTACATTTGTTCGTCAAGGACCCTAAACTGTAACGGCATAGTATCTGGAATTGTTTCTGAAATGCCATATTTATATTGGATTTTAAAAGTGGCTTCGTATTTTTCTCCGATTTCCCACTTTTTTGCGGCTAATGTTCTATTTCGTCAAATGGGTTTATTTACAGCAGCATTTCTGCCCAAATTAACGTCATTTTATATAAAACTATAGTGGCCTGCATCAACGTAGCCGCCAAATATTAAATGGCAAATAATAACTTACTTCCATTGCCAAAATCAACTGCGTGGTTAGACCCATTGTTATGCACTCTAAACAAATAATCAATAAACAATAATATTCACATATACAATGAATACTTCAATTCTCAAGTTGGTTGCTGATGAGAATGCGATGAGATTGATCGCCAATAATAAAATCCTTGCAATTTTTGCAATTTGCTTGCAAACGCAACTCAGGATGACGATCTTCATTTTGAAATAAACAGAATGAAATTGCTGTAAATAATGAATTTCCATCACCTGTTGAAGGTACAATACTTTGTATTTCCATGACAGTAAATTATGCAAGGGAGCATAGAATCACGTCGCCACTACTGGAATGAGCATAGACTCACTTCGCCAGCCACAGTAATGGAGGGAGTTTTAGAATTATATGTTCAGTGCTTGTCAAAGATCGTATTAACACAGGGAAGCCCATTCTTAAGGCTACATTCTGAGCTATTGCCCCGGATTCCAGGTTCGATCCCCGCTCTGCCAAGAAATTTAATTCTGGTCTGAGGACTGGAACGGGGCGCACTCGTGAGGCAAAACTAAGAAGAGCAAAGTTTGATTCCCATCTCAACAATCTTGGATTTGGTTTTCCGTGGTTTCCCACTTCCACTCCAGGCAAATACCGGGATAGTTCCTAACTTAAAGCCTCGGTCGTTAACTCCCCATTCCCCACATTAATTACAAATGCACACATCAACACAGCCATCACATTAACACAGGTTATCAGAGAAAAGTTTACACTCGCACACCTGTTCGCCAATATGTTAACGCTGATGTATGTGTTTGAACTACTGGATATAAGTTCAATGTTCCCCATCTCTTGATGAATACAGTACTTTTGCATTTGTCAGTTGGCACAGGCTAGAGTAAAAGATGGCTTTTCACCGATGTCTCAGTCTCACTCATGGCTGTGATTATATGGAAGCTACTGGTGGTGCTTAGTAATGGCATTCGGGGCACAGTCAGTGCCTGTGAATGCTGTGAAAGGTTCAACTCATAGGGTTAGGACTACTGTTCTGACTCAGTGAGGAAAGCAATGGCAAACTACCTCACTCCTCTTCTTGCCTAGAACGCCTCAAAATAGCGCTGCCTTGGGTTTTTGTGGGTATCTACTCAAATAACGTAACGGCGGTACTTTTTGAGGATCCAACCAGCCTTCGGGCTGACTACCTAACAGACAGACAGACAGACTTTAAAATTAATATCATTGCATTGTTGCAGCTTGGCAAATATTTTATATTTCAGCAGATCAATTTTACCATCACAACAGTAAAGGCCAAAGTAACCGCGCGTAGATTTTACGCAAGAGAAATACAATGTAGAACAATGTTTACATTTGATCGTCAAAGACCTTTCACTGTACTGCATAACATCTGGAATTGTTTCTGAAATGGCCTATTTATATTGGATTTTAAATGTGGCTTCGTATTATTCGATAACACTATAGTGACCTGCAATATCGGAGCCGCTAAATATTAAATGGCAAAAAATACTTCCATTGCCGAAATCAACTGCGTAGTTAGATTCAGTACTCTAAACAAATAACCATTAAACAACTGTCTTATACAATGAAGTTCAACATGACCGTCCAGAGACTCTCATACTCAAGTTGGTTGGTGAGGAGAATGCGATGAGACTGATCGCTTACAATAAATTCCTTATAATTGTTCCTGCCAGCGAAATGTTTGGCAATAGCTTGAAAACGCAGCGCAGAATGACGTTCTTCATTTTGATATAAACAGTACAAAACTGCTCTAAATAAGCTATTTCCATCACCTGTTATAGTTTATGGCAGTACATTTTGCAGGGGAACATAGAATAACTTCGCCAACTACTGGAATGAGCTTAGGCATATACTCAATACTCACTTCGGCAGTCACCCTAATGGAGGCTGTTTTAGAATTCTATGTCCCGTGCATGTCAAAAATCGTATTAACACATGGAAGCCCACCCATTCTTGGCTATCGCCTCGGAGACCCGGGTTACATTTCCTGCTCTGCCAAGAAATTTAATTCTGGTCTGAGGGCAAAAACGGGGCACATTCAGTCTCTAGAGGTATAACTAAGAAGAGGAAGGTTTGATTCCCACCTCGACAATCTTAGATGTGGTTTTCCGTGGTTTCCCACTTCCACTCAAGGCAAATACCGGGATGGTTCCTAACTTAAGGCCTCGGCCGTCACCTTGCCATTTCCCACCTTAATTACAAATACACAAAGTAATGCAGCTATCACAATAATACGGGTTATCAGAGAAAATTTTACACTTACACACCAAAGTACATGGGGCTGAGTGACAACGATGTCGGAGCCCTTCAAACGAATTATGTTTGCCAAGTGTCTCTCATGGCGAAAGCAATTGTGGACACGCGCCAGGGCCTGGAAAACTACCTTTTCACTAATAATTGAAGAGTATATCGACGATGCATAATTTATAACTTTTAGTCTAGGATGCTACCAACTTGACCACCGAAGCATTGGGAAGAAATTGCAATATTAAAGTACATAAACAACATAGCCTACACACTCAACTGTCAGTTAATGTTCTTCAACGTTTCCCTTCTTAAAAATTCCCCTCTATAACTCTCCATCACTTGAAAACGCGCCATGTTTTGTGTTTTAAATATATCGATGCAATGGTGCTGCCATCTGTTGTTAGTTACTGAAACTATATGGGCGAGGTACTGCCATCTGTTGTCAGTTACTGCAATTGATGGCAGATATTAGCTCTTTTGACCACATGCTGTAATGCAATGGTAAAACGGAAATAAAACGTATTGAGAGGGAATGTAGGAATCTTTAACTGACATGAAACGTTACTAATAATCCTTGATAAAACAATATTTAACTATCACGCGAAAACTCGCCATCAAGGCCATGCCTTGTGTTTTAAATATATCGACGCAATCTGCTCTCAATTACTGGAACTATATTGGCGAGGTACTGCCATCTGTTGTCAGTTACTGGAACTGATTGCAGATATTCAAACGACGTATTGAGGACATGCTGTAATGCAATGGTAAAACGGAAATAAAACGTGTTGAGAAAATGTGTAGAAATATGTATCTTTAACTGACATAAAACCTTACTAATACTCCTTGATAAAACAATATTTCAGTGGCAAAAAAAAAAAAAAAAAAAATACTGGCGAGAGTTGGGATCGAACCTGCGATCCTTGGATCAACAGTCAATCGCCTTAACCAAATAGCTACTCGCGCACTCACATTTAGATGCAGACGCAACCATTCACTATCTTCAAAAGCCGCTATCTGAAGAAAATAATCCAATTCATTATCAATAAAATCAATATACATTCGTATATGTTCATACTGTTATTATATTGTATTGTCAGAACTTGGTTAATGTATGTTTTCAATTACATGGAAGCTTATTAAATAACTTACATTTTAATGGACTTCTCACCGCCATTTTGTCATGAGCCCAGGCGGATTGTGCGCATGCGCGAGGGAAAAAATTCTGCTATTTTCTATATTTATTTAAAAATATACCGTATTATATTTGTTTATTTTAGAGACACTCTGCAAATCTACAGGCCAAGAGCTTTCGTTAGAGTGCTCTACGAAGTAAATTGGTTCTGTCGTTCTCTCTATCTCGTGATAACAAAAATCACCTTACTGTTTTAAATATATAGATTTTATAGAAATGCTCTGCAAAAGCCATTAACAGAAGCCTAAAATAACAAGTTCTGAAACAGAAATCGTTCAAACTTATTGTGAAGCCTGTGTAAATATATTTTGAAAGAGCAAAATACTTTGCAATGCTGCATAAGAAGACGGCTATCAGTGAAATCGAACTCAGCCCCGTCGTTAGCGCGCTGCGAACAGTTTTCAAGCCGATTGCGGGTGGATAGGCAACCCATTTTACAGTTCCGTGTTGAATCGGAACAGGCTGTAGGCATACGTAGTTAGTTTTAGTTATAGTTTCATTTCATTTACATTTTCACAATCATCCAGACCATTAGGGGCTGATAACCCAGATGTTAGGCCCCTTAAAACAACAATTATCATCATCATTGTCAGAAACTGAAGATGAGATATGTCTAGACATGTCCGAGCTAAGTACCTTACTCCTCCTAACAATTTACAGAAGGCTCAAGTAACCGGGCATAGACTAGTGAGGTAGAGCATATGAACCTACCACCCTCAAGTGTAATAGACCAACGAAAGAATGCAATTGTCTAAAAAATTTGACTTGTTACAAAGTTTAATTAAAACTTCTGTAGTTTAATAATGTGAATACATTTTTACAAGTTTTTCTTTTCTATTATTTTATTTATTTAATTATTATTATTATTATTATTATTATTAGTCTATAATAATAATGATAATAATAATGATGATGATGATGATGATGATAATAATATCATTTTTGCCCTTATGATGACACAATTTTCACTTCTCTCCCTTTTTCCTCTTCTCTTCCCAAAATCCCTTCATCCTTCGACTGTGCTCCTATTTCCTTTGTTCTGTCCACAATGTTCTTGTCTTCATCTTTTCATTTGCTTTAAATTTTGTATTCTTAATTTGTTTCTGAATACTCCGCTATCGCCATCATTTGCCTCGTGATCCCTGCAGCCTGAAGTCTCCCTTTATTTCACAAAACCAAGTTTATTTTCGTGCCTGATCAGTTTACTACATCAAATATCTTCTTTGTACGTCTGTTGTTGTTGTTGTTGTTGTTGTTGTTCATTCTCTGTATGTGCCCGTAAAAGTTAGTCTGCGTTTTCTGATCATATCGGTGAGTCTGTCTGTGTACTCGTATAGCTCTTTGGCAGGTCTTTCCATCTCTGTGTATTGCTCCAAATATATTTTTCTGTGAATTTTGCGTTCTATTTTTTCAGTTTCTATGATGCTTGAAGCTCCAATTGTTGTCGTTTCTGACGCATATAATGCTTCTGGTATTTATTTAATTATTTATGTACACAGACATTGTGCAATTGAGTAAAATAGATGTAACAACAAACGTGAATCGAACAAATGACTCCAGCAAGGTCAGCTATTCTTAGAGCGCACTGAATTTAGCAATCCAATATTACTGTTACGGCTGTGAGTTTGTGTCATCGCTCGCCGCATGAGTCACAACTGCCCCAGGGCTGGGCTGTGGCCTGCCTCCTGTATTGCGTGCGCCTTATGCAACAGGGCTACTAGGGCAAAGGGATAGTCCAGAATATTCGTGACTGGACCAGCGATGGAAACCTCGAGAAGCCGTGAACCCTGGATGGATCTAGAAGCATTTATTGAGTCACCGGCCTGCTATATAAGTGCGACCTGTCAAGCAGTGGTTGTTGTTGTGTTTTACGAGCTAGTGTGAGCGATTATCCTGAGCGGCAGAAGTGTGGTGACTTGCGAAACCCCTAGTGCAGCTGATTCTCTTGACACCGAGGAAGTGATTGTGGTGCTTGTGAAACAGTGTATAGTACAGTGACAGACCTAGTGCAGCTATTTCCAGCTAGCGTACGGGACCGGACTCATTAGCGAAGAGGATTAACTGTGGTCTGTTGACAAGTGAAAAGGAAGGTATTCTCGACGTGAGGAAACTGGAGTAAGGTAATAATTGCTGTTGAGTAGTGTATTTTTCTGGCTGCAATAAAATTAATTATTTCTTTAAGCAGTAATTGGTGTTGTGCTTTATACCCACCGTAATCCAGTTAACAAAGGTGCCACTAGGGGGTGGCATGTAACATTACGTAATTCCCTCAAGTAACCATCGTATAACGAGTGAAAATTGAGAATAAGTGCCATAAATGTGGCAAGCATTGGTTCAGAGCTGTGCTGAACACAAGTACAGTTCAGTACCAGTCCGATGGAGCAGGCTAAAGCTGCGTAACTAGAATAGTCTCGCGCATAATTATTACGAGTGAGATTTGCGAAAATAAGACTGTTCATTTTATTTGTGGAGAACTCGTTGAATTGGTGATTTGTCAAAGTGTTGTTTCCTCGTTTTTATGATATTCAGGAACGGAATTGACATCAGCGCCTGGCATTCTTGGCTGCCCTCTCGGAGTTCCGGGTTAGATTCCCAGATCTGTCAAGAATTGTAATTTTGATCTGAGAGCTGAATACCCAGCATCGTAAACCAAAACTCAGAAGAGGTGGTTGGATTACCACTTCAGTCATCCTGGAAGTGGTGTCTCACTTCTACTCCAGGCAAATGCGGGGATGGTTCCTAACTTAAGTTGTCTTTTGCAGCTTTTCAGTCAGTCAACACGATTGCTGCGAAATACAACACTGAAGAAATAATGGTTTCAAATCTCCAGGGCTTCTTCCCTCCCAACCCTCACCTGAATTATAAGCACACACTATTACATTTATCACAAAAAATTACAAGCCTTACAGTAGTCGCATATGATGTGCAACATGTGTCTGCCGGGAGCGCAAATCCCTTGTTAACAGTGAGCTCTGTTGGTCATTGAAATAACTACTTGTAAAACTCCAATGGTTTATTGTAGGAATATCTTTAATGGAGCCTCCAAACCTTGAAGTAAACCGTATGCGATATACATTCCACTTAGGGCTGTATTTGGCCGACAGTACCTCGAATGCTTACATTAAATAAAAATACAGCAAACGTATGAAGATTTAATAAATCATAATTGTTTTCAGCAAATATGATATAATGAATATTTTCACACCAAAGAACGACAACTTGAAGATGATTTATTGTAGGAATATCTTTAATGGGGCTTCCAAGCCTTGAAGTAAACCGTATGCGATATACATCCCACAGAGCCACATGGCCGACAGTACGTCGTGGTAACAATCTCCTCCACCGCGCGCGCATTGTTTCCGTCCCTTTTCCAAAATCACTTCCCCAAAAAATATCCAGCTACCGAGTGGAAAGTTGTTACACATCAATAACAAAGGTTATCACTTAGGCCTTATAGTTGTGTGTTTTGTGTGTCTTCCCAGCCACATGGGTATTGCGGTAACGAGCTTGCTGATCAGGCGGCGAGAGAGACAGTCGCACTGCCCTCGGTACCGTATAAGGTGCCTGCTAGTGATGTGCGCTCGCAGTTGCTACATTCGATCCTGTCACATTGGGAGGAAGCGTGGTGAGCCGCGCCTCTGCCCAACAAACTGAGAGGCATCAAGGAGACAACGAAGGTGTGGAAATCGTCCATCCGATCTCTCCGGAAGGAAGCTGTGGTACTCTGTCGACTCCGGATCGGCCATGGGATTGCTATGCACTCCCACTTGATAAAGAGAGAAGCCCGCCCTCTGTGTACTTGCGGCGCCCACCTTATCGTGGCACACATTCCCTTGGAGTGTGTGGACCTGGCCAATCTACGAAGGACTCTTTAAACTACCTAACACCTTCTCCCTTATTCTCCGTGATGACGGGCCGTCAGTAGACCTCGTCATCCGGTTCATGAGGGAGAGTGGTTACTTTTTAAAGTTTTAATGTAAGTTAAGACTATGATTCTTTTTGCGTTCTTCTATTTTATTGTTCACTATGCGTTATTTGTTTTATTTTTTTTACCATCCCCCCTTTACTATTTTTTATTCAAATAAGGCATAATTGTTGGGACTCACTGTCTATTTTACATAAACCATTTTCGTTTCAACCCTGGCAGTGAGCTGTTTTTATCTTGATCCTTTCATTTCATTTCATTAGGGGCCGATAACCTAGATGTTAGGCCTCTTAAAGCATCAATTATCATCATCAGTTATAGTATGTGTTTAAATATTTTTTATTTAACTACATATTTTCTATTTATTTTCATATTTTTGCTGTTTTTATAAATAAATACATATTCTGGCGTAATTATTCATAAGTACATATTTCCTATATTTGGTGTACCGAGTCCTTAGATGACTACTGCCCACATTTTCATCCCATGGCAATTCCAGTAATTTGCTTCTCTATTTCTTGAATGCGCCCTTGTCTCTGTATTGTATTGGTATTCCAAGACAGGAATTCACCGGTCATTAAAGCAGAGGGCCTGGAGTCAACAGCCTCATTAAAGCCTCCAATAGTCCTTACCTTGACTTGAAACTTTAGTTGAAAATACAGTGGTCTGCGAAACTTATGAGTATTGACAGAGTGCTATGAAAGTTTTTCTTTAAGTGGCCTTTTCTTCTGCTCTTTAGAATAAAATGGGAAAACATCACATACAGGATTTCGTATCGCGCATCTGCAGTAAGTATTGTAGAATTCGGAAACTGAGGCAAGCCCCGGCCTATTAAGCGAAGTTAAGCAAATAATTATCCGGGCCCTGGTTATCACACACATTCTACACATGCCCAAATACACGGGGCTTTATTTATTTATTTATTTATTTATTTATTTATTTATTTATTTAATTAGCGTATGGCTTTTAGTGCCGGGAGTGTCCGAGGACATGTTCGGCTCGCCAGAGGCTGTAGCTGCTTCAAGTGGACACCCTTGGGGTGAGCTACAAGTTCCGTTCAATTTCAAGTAGTTCCAACTTTCGCTACCAGATGTCACTGAAACCTAGTGGTGAACGTTCGAACGTTGATAGAGCGTTACACCAAATTCTAACCTAGAAATTTAGCTTCACACAAGTTTAGTTAGTGGAAGGATCTTGTACATGCCATAAATCTATGACATGGGATTGCCGACTTTACTTCCCCTACGAACGAAGGCATACTGAAGGATTTTAACTCTTAAAAAATCCGGCGACTTCGGCCGGGTTTGAACCAACTACGCCACCGAAGCCGCTACAATGCATACGATTTCCAAGCCCCTCAAACTAAACCAAACAACAACATTCGAAGAGAAACCATCAAAATGCAGGCCCAAGATGAAAATATACACGGTACAGACAAAGATCAGAACAGAAAGAATGGAGAGGTTCTGGGAGGAGGAGAGGAAGATGATATTAACCAGAAAACCTTAGGTTCTATGCGGTCCATAGTTGGCCAAATTCACATTAGAAAAAAACGCTAGCAGATGACACGTACATAATAATAATAATAATAATAATAATAATAATAATAATAGTTCGATGATGCGATCACGGCAGCGTTGAAAGATTAAACCTACGTTTTAAACTGACAGGATATATTTATTTGTTGTAAAGCGAGGATTCTGTCTACCAATTCAAACACGTTCTCTCGAGTTGGTTTAACTATCGCTACCGACCGTAACGTGGTAATGGGTGGAACGAGACGTGAGAGATGAAAGCAGAGCATAGCAGCTTTCTTGCTGAACTGTCTTTTTAACTCGGTGATGGGAATGTAATCGTTGTGACAGACACCGTGCTACTGACACAGCTTGGATACATCGATATCACAGCTTACGAATCTCAATACCAAGAAAAATAGTTATGTTGTATATCCACAAATTGTCAGACCCTACGCTAGTTTCTAGGCCAGTGATGGCCTTCTTTTTCGGGCAAGTGGCTCCGAATGTATAATTTTATTATTTTCAATGATCTTGTCGACTTCGTCGTTACTTTGGGGTCTGGCGTTACGTTACGGTGACGGGACGAAATGTACCCAGATGCATTGAGGTGTGTGACGTCATAGTACTGCTTGGTGCATATGTCGCCCGACACTCTCTACTTCGTTAGTAAAAGACAAAAATCCCCGATTCTTGGATGTCACGGGTAATCTCGAGAACCACTGGATGTATTTTAATGCGATTTTCACCATTCTGTAAAGGATATCTCGAGGAAAGATTCTGTAGAAAATAATTTATGTATGATCAAAGGAAGCCAAGCAGTAACGATTTCAGTGAAAAAGTCGAAAATAAACTTAGCGTCCGTGCGCTTCTTAAGCTTACGCTGGGCAAACCGTTAAAAATATATACTACAAGCGTAAGAATTGTTCAGCATGAAATGTTCTACAAAAAAGTCCGCGAGAGCATATCTCTATCTTCAATACATCGCCCGCTATAAGTGTTTTAGACTGGATGGAAGGGGCATGTCATCCAGCCAACTCCCTCCGCGCGCTTGACCTTGCTTTGCCCTTGGTTTTCACTTGCCGTTCGCGAGTAATTTGAAACAAGGTAAAGTATTATAAAGCAAGATAAATATTATGCAGATAATTTTCTAACATGTAAAGAGTCTTTGTCTTCGAGCGAAGCGAGAAACCTCCAGCCTTTCTAACATTTTTCAGCATTTGTAGTATTTAAAATGATACAAAGTCTAGTCTTTCAGACTGACTGTCACTTTTTTAAGTGCTGGGGACTGGTATTTTATATGAGCATAATTATCCTTCCTTACCTCTCTCAGCACAATAATGTACAGTCGCTCAAATAGAGAACGAGCGTACTCCTGATAACAACCCACAGCCAAAAGTCAAAGGAATCAGAGGAGTTAACCTACCATTATTTACTTTTAACACGCGAGGACTGGCGCATGGGTGTTTCTGACCCGAGGTTTAAATACAGCTCTACATTTTCGTTGTGGTCAGCCCTCATTCCCTGTCGCTTACAGTACCTTCCTTCCTAGCCTTGAACTTCACCCTGAAAAGAAACATGTCCATAGCTTTTTGAACACTCAAGTTATTTCTATAGACTATTATTTACAATCGGGTCAGATTTGCCCATGGCACCAGTCCTCAAGTGACAATTTTCGGCTTACGTTAGTCGGGACAATGTGTAAAAGATAAGGGGGAAAATCAGCACAATCACATAGCTCACGTTCTTGTTCATCAATGTTTAGGGTCTAGGGACTCCTTGGTCATTAAGATGACTGCTTTGTTGCCACTGTCAAGACTAATTGAGTCGTCCAGTTGCAAAACTGGTTCAATCCACTTGTGAATAAGAATTATTTTCATTAGAAACATTTCTCTGGACTTTGCCTCGCGTATCTTTTGTGTTTGTTGCTTTCTACTTTTCTCTTTTTGCTTTGTGTTCTTAGTTTTTGGTTTTGTGTTTGCTTTGTGCTTTTGCTTTTGAATTTTCCTTTATGTTTTTCTTTCTTGGTTCTGGTTTTGTGTTTGTTTTCTGCTTTTGCCTTTTTTGAATTTTGCTTTTTGCTTTGTGTTTCTTGTATTTTGTTTTCTGCTTTTGCTTTTTGCTTCGTGTTTTTGGTTTTTTGTTTTATGGTTGTTTTCTGGAAAATCAAAATAAAACAAAATAAAATAAATTAAAACAAAATAAACAAAACAACTTCAAAATAAAACAAAACAAAACGAAATAAAACAAAACAAAAATTAAACAAAACAATTTAAAACAAAATAAAACTATATAAAACAAAATTAAAAGAAAACAAAATTAAATTAAACAAAATAAAACAATATAAAATAAAATAAACTAATTAAATAATAATTTTATGACGTGATCCTTATTCACAAGTGGATTAAACGAGTTTTGCAACTGGACGACTCAATTGGGCTATACTGTTACGAATATTATTGTCACTTTTCTGCATGTTAAATTAGAAAAATATAAATAAACCTTATTTTATACTGGGAATAGTTCATAGGAAGACACAAGTGTAAAATTATTTCATTAAAATCCATTCGACTACGACAAAAAGGGGGTGACACACTACGGGTCAAAATGACCCGGCGCCAGTCCTCATGTTATATGTTTTCACGCCAGTTCTCAAGAGTTCTCGTGCTAACCCACTTTTGAACGTGGCCAAAACAGTTACCAAGAGTGCGCTTATTCATTGTTTGAGTGATTGTATAATCCACAACCCTTTATGGTTCAGTATAATTCTTCTGAAAAGTATTCATGTTAATTTGTTGAAAATACCTATACATTATTATTATTATTATTATTATTATTATTATTACACCGTTGTGCCCGTCTCGGCCTTTGTCTGGAGCGTGGCGCTCTATGGCAGTGAAACTTAGACAATTGGTGCAGCAAAAAAGAAGAGGATTGAAGCGTTTGAAATGTGGTGTTACAGGAGAATGATGACGATCTGATGGGTAGATAGCGTTACAAACGAAGATGTATTAAGACTAGTGGGAGAGGAGAGATGCTTCTGGCGACTGCTAATGAAGAGAAGGATAGGTTGGTACTAAGAAACTCAAGCCACGGCCGTGCTCAAGCAAGCTTAGTTATGGAAGGAAGGCTCAAGGACAAGAACTATAGGGGTACACCAAGGTTAGAATATGTTAAACAGATTGCCTCGGACGTAGGGTGTGGTAGCTATGTAGAGATGAAACGATTAGCTCAGGACAGGGAGGCATGGAAAGCTGCATCAAACCAGTCAAAAGACTGAAAACTCAAACAACAACAACAACATGCCCGTCTAAGGAGCGCGATTGAATCTGTCTGGCCGATTTTGCTTTCTTGTCCCCCCAAACATTCATCTTCTCGCTATGGCTCCTTCTGCGCTCCTACGTCCATGTTCTGTTGGATGCAATGTTTGGGTGGTCTGAAAATTGATGATTGTCAACTTCTAGTTCTCTGAATTTAGTTCTGTCCAGTACCATATCTCTTGAGATGCCTATTTCCTGAAGGTCTTTTTCAACTTCAAGCAGGTAGTTGTTCTTAGCTTTCATTGAGAGAGTAAGATTTAGAATTCTTTCAGTCAGCTTGTGATCGCTCATTCTGAGATTATGTTTATACATACAATTTCAAAGGCCTCTTTCTGAATGAGTCCGAGATTTTCTCCGAATGCTGATAAAATTCCTGGGATTATTATTATTATTATTATTATTATTATTATTATTGGCAGCGTTACAGAAGCCTCAGTGGCTTAGGCGGCAGCACGCCGGCCTCTCACCGCTGGGTCCGTGGTTTAAATCCCGGTCACTCCATGTGAGATCTGTGCTGGACAAAACGGAGGCAGACAGGTTTTTCTCCGGGTACTCCGGGTTTCCCTGTCAAAATTTCATTCCAGCAACACTCTCCACTATCATTTCATTTCATCTGTCATTCATTTAATCATTGCCCCTGAGGAGTGCGTCAGGCCTCGGCAGCCGGCACAGTCCATATCCTCGCCGCTAGATGGGGGCTTCATTCATTCCATTCCTGACCCGGTCGGAGACTGGAAGCAGGCTGTGGATTTTCATTTCATTCATTGGCAGCGTTACACAAATAAACAAAGAATAGTTCCCGCCTCGGCTGCCGGCCCTCGTTTCTTGAAGGGCTGATATATCAGACGAAAGGGTTTGCAAACTGCTAGTGTATGTGGGAGTTGTTGCAGTTACGGAACTTGTGCTCACTCGGCAGTTATGGCGGTTAATGTTGGGTGCTCAGCGCTCTGCTCTGTAATTGGGTACAGTTGGGAGCGAACTAATTGCTGCTGGTACTCATCAGAATAATGGCTGTTTTGCTGTCTTATTTGCTACTCTCAGCAACACTCATTTTCACCAATTTCGAACCCTATAATCATTGTTGTGACTCTTATAGAGTTAGTTAGAGGGAGATCAGCGTTCAAGCTTTGGTGTATTCCTTGTTAAACTGAGACGTGCTTTTCCTTTGCCGTATATACAAGCCTTTTTAAATTAATGACTTTTGGCGTTTCGGCCTTACAAACAACCACATCAATAAAAAATTGTACAAACACATAACTTTTAACACTGTCACATGCAAGTATAGTCCATTAGTTTAAGTATTTGTTTGTTTAGTAAATCAGGAACCTGCAAATGGAATCACACATACAGATGGTTGGTTGGTTCTTAAGTTTAGGGGCTGTGACAACGTGGTCATGTAGCCCCGTGTACTTTGGGTGTGTGTTGAATCTGTCTGATAACCGGTGTTAATTGTGATGACTGTATTAGTGTGTGTTATCTGTTTTTTTTCTTAATTTAAGTACAGACTGCAACTTAGAATTTTTGAAATAGTTCTTACTTTTGCCACCAAGCGCCACTGTCAACGACTACTAGGCCAAGTTCAGAACTTAGCTACTAGACGCCACCGCAGTCGGCTTTTGGCAACGAACGTAGAAACCTAAGAGCGTTGTTTACATTCTTAACCTATCCAGTTTAGCTTCACACAGGTGTAATTAGTGGAAGGATCTTTATCATGCCATAAATCTATGACATGGGACCGCCGGCTTTACTTCCCCTCCGAAGGAAGGCATACTGAGGGATTTTTAACGCTCTTAAAAATCCGATGGCTTCGGCCGGGTTTGAACCCGCTATCTTGGGCATAGAAGCTCAGCATGCTACCAACTAGGCCACCGAAGCCGCTCACACATACAGAAAATACACATTATGCAATAATATTTATTAAACACGGTGGTTGCCAGAAGTTTTCATTCTTAACAAAGAACGTTAATGAGTGTCTTACAGCTTGACTGGTGATAGGATACAGGAATACTGAGCAATTACAATGACATATAAAGCATGGCTTTAAAATAAAAGTTTACTAAATACTAAATGCTTCGTTCCAAAGTTTCAGCGACTAACTGATACAAATGTCAACACTCTATTCGCATGAAAGTGTTTTCTTGTACATTTCTCTGACAGTTTATTTCGAATACTGTTTTCCAAAATATTGTTTGCAGAGAAAGTTTTAAGGTGCTCCTACATAAAAAGAACATATCTGCCACTCAATTTATAAGGATGTTATGGGTAGAAATGTGGTATATGACTGACTGACCTCGTTATGCGACTAACTTAAAATCTCAGAAATTATCTACATGTCATACTGAGTTAGTTCCTGATTATAATTCTGTAATCACATTATTTTACTCGTATACAATTTTACATGCATCGGTTTATTGCAAATCACATGATCAGAACACTGTTAATAAGTTATTGTTGTTTTAAGGGGCGGAAATATGAGGTCACTGTCAATAGTATAAAATAGTTTTCTCACTTTAAATAACATAAACGCAAATATTATTATTTGGTGCTTTTCTCAGTGTGCTCAATGTCAATACATTTGACGTAAGATATGGGCTATTACAAAATGTTTTTTCGATTCTTCCTTCTGTAATAAAAATAGTAATACTAATATCTTGGAGAGTGGATAGATACCAACACTTTGGAGAAAGAAGCCTTTGCATCACGGATCAGAAAAATGAAAACTGTATATCAACTTACTAAAAATGTTTACAAGAAGAAATCGATATCCATTAACGCCAAGATACGACATTACAGCACAGTAATAATAGGCTTTATATGGTGCCGAATACCTTGCTATGAATAGAAAGGGTATGATGGAGAAGCTAGAAATAAGAGAAAGGCAGATCTTGAGAAAAATCCTAGGTCCAATCAAAGAAAATGGTGAAGGACGACATAATCATAAACTCTACTCACATTTAGAAAAGATCACGGACACCATTCGTAAGAGAAGGATAGATAGTTTTCTATAGCCACTTTTTTCTTAACAAGAAAACCAAGGAGGCGTGGTTCACCTAGGTAGAAAAAGACCTGCGAGAGGTGGGGATAATCCAGGAGGATATCCAGAAACGTGTTCCACTAAAGTCGAAACTCCAAAGACATCATGGTTTCCGAGAAAAGCCAAAACTAAAAACTGAAGCGAGGAAGGAACAGCATAGGAAACGAATGCGGGAATACTGGGCGAACGTTAGGCCCAGGTGTAATGACTGGAAAAGGCAGTTGAAGTAGCGTGGTTCGTAGATGGCCAAAACGACAGCAATAATAATAATAATAATAATAATAATAATAATAATAATAATAATAAGAGATTTGAAATTATATATAAATGTAATTCGTAAACAAAACAAATTTACTATCAATTTGCCACTCCACGTCTTGATATGACAATTGCGGGAAATCATTCATACTTCTGTTGTCTGTCTGTTTGTTGTCGTTATTATAGTTCCTATAGTGATGCAGCGTTGCCCTTATCAGACCCAGTCGAATAGCTATGTCCTCAGCCAGTAGACTATTCTATCGTCTCTCACAGCGGAGAACTCTGACCGAATGACCTGTGATCGTTAATATTGTCATATAGTGACTCAGCCATACACACTTTATGGAAGTTGGACTCTATCGCTACCGGTATTTCTTGCCAATCAGGAAGCTCAGAATACAGTTCTGACGTGACATAATGCTCGAAGCCTTCTAACTGCCTAAGAAAGTGCCTAAGGAGGTTGTCACTTCAATTTTGTTCTCAAATTACATTCTCTGATAAGAGGTACAATGATTTTTTAGATTTAAACCATTAAAAGTAGCGACTTGTCACTAAAGGTGGCAACAGTGCCTTTAATGCTGTTGAAACATCTAAGCTCACGTTGGATTACTTTTACTGTGTTTATTTATTGGTGATTTTCATTCATTGGTGTAATATGCTTCACTCTTCTTTTGTTTCAGGGTTGGACCATCACAGTTCTCAGCCGTACATAGCCCAGGTGAGCTTAAGTATTTTAAATAGTTAGGGACCGTCCACATATTACGTAACTAAAAAGAGGGGTGGGTGTTGAAGCTTATGATTACGTTAAAGACTTGTGGGGAAAGGGTAAACGAAATGATAATCCAATCACTTATAACAAATACTAAAAAGTACTCATTTTTCGCCCTACGTGGAATTCCAGCCATGCTGACGGATGGTGCGAACGAAGCCACCGTCCGGCAGGACGTAGGTGAATTCCCCTAACCGGGGTAACTACCCTGGCCGCACTCCCCTCAACCACCCTAGCAGAATCCTTACATTGTTCAAAGATTACTTCTATTCACATCATAAAGAGATTCGAAAATATTTTTGTTAAAAAATAAAGTAGGGCTTTCGTTTGCTTTTTTGCCCCCGAAGCACCTCAGAAAATGGATGTCCCTGAGTCTTCGACATTATGTTTCTTATTTCATTTAGTTATACGCATAAATCGTAACGAAATCATACATATTCGATATTGCTTCGTAATTACATGGGGGGAGGGTCATAATTCAGTATCACGTAATATATGGACGGCAGATGTACTAGCTGTTCCGCCCCCTTACAATAACAATAACTAATAAGTAGATCTCGGATTTTAGGGCAAATGCCTATTTTGTTCCTTTAAGCATGGAAATTAGGTTAGGAGATATATTTGCGTTTCATGAAAATTTATCAATTCCTATGAAGTTTATTAGTGTCCTAAAATGCCTATTTGACCCGTTGGTGCCTATTTTATATTTTTAGTGCCTCAAAGACCTAAAAGTGCTTTTTCAGTGTATTGCTGGGAAGGATTGTTGTAAATTGACGGTGGTTTTAAATTAGTAGCGCAAATCAGGTTCTGTACTATGGAAACTGTAATTGAAAAAGATCAGCATACATAAAGGGGAAACAAGTACTGAATCCTGTATTTCTACTATACTGCAGTTTATTACGCTCCGAAGGTCACGTCACTAGAGAATGAAGAGGGTGGCGAGATGACAAGTGAAAGTTGTTAGGAATGCAGATAAGAGGGTGCAGGGTGCAAAGGTGTTTTTATGCCTTGAAAATGATTTTGTCGGACAAAAGTCTGACCGTTGACAATTTGGAAATAATGTTGGTAGACTAATAATATACTGTGCAGCCAACTATGATAGTAGACATTAACCACAATAAGAAAACAATCCCCATAAAGAGACAGTTAGTTGGTTTTGTATTTTAGAGTTGCTCCTAGTTCCTGAAAAAATGTTTGCTGTTTAATTTAGTTTTCTTGTCGTTATACGAAGTAAGTCCACAAAGTAAGTTCCGTTTGGTAATAACATTAAATTGTGGACAGATACAGAAACAATATTTATTGCACAAAATTCTACAACCCTTAAACTACTTTTCCACATAACTGCCGAAATGTTGCAGGCATTTGTCGTAGCGTGGCACGAGTTTTTGTATACCTTCTTCATAGACGTGTGCCGCCTGTGTCTTCAACTAGTTGTACGTTCCGCTGCAGCGCAGTTCCGCAAATGCGCGGTAGACGCTCTGTATCAAGGAGAAGAAACGTGCGCCATTTGGAGAGCGCTGTCAGCCACGTACGCGTTGTTGTTGTGCATGTTTACTCGTACAATGTCGGTGTTGATTGAAAATCCCGCCGCTTGTGAAATCAGATCTGTGATTCGTTTTCTGAATGCTAGGAAAGTGAAACCAATTGAAATTTATCGGCAAATTTGCGAAGTGTATGGACAATGAGTGATTCAATGGTGAGAAGATGGGTCTGACAGTTCAATGAAGGACGTAGTGAAGTGCACGATGAAGAACGAAGTGGGCGTCCATCTTTGGTTACAGAAGAACTGGTTCACGCGATTGATGACAAGATCCGGGAAAACCGCAGGTTTACAATTAGTGCTCTCGCTATGGAATTTCCCCAAATCTCACGATCACTAATTCATGAAATTGTTACCGAAAAACTGAACTTTCGTAAACTTGGCCGACGTTGGGTACCAAAGATTCTTACGGAGCAACACAAAACAAAACGGATGGGTAGTGCACTTCAGTTTTTGATCCGTTACAATGAAGGCGGCGAAGAATTTCTGACACAGATAGTCACAGGAGATGAAACTTGGGTTTCTTACGACACCCCTGAAAGTAAGCGGCAATCAATTGAATGGAGGCACACTTTATCCCCAGCAAAGGTTAAGCCGAAACAAATCTTGACACCTCGGAAAATGATGTGCACAGTGTTCTGGGACTGGAAAGGCATCTTACTCATTGAATTCTTACCGCGTGGTCAAACAATCAACGCAGATGCTTACTGCGAGACACTTAGGAAATTGCGCCGCGCAATACAGAATAAGCGCCGAGGGTTGCTGTCAAGAGGTGTTGTTTTTCTTCACGACAACGCACGACCACACACTGCAAATGTGACGAAAAACCTCCTACAGGGATTTGGCTGGGACGTGTTTGACCACCCTCCGTACAGCCCTGAGCTCGCTCCTAGCGACTTTCATCTGTTCACACATCTCAAGTCTTTCCTTGGCGGTCAACACTTCAACAATAACGACGAGCTGAAAGAAGATGTTTCCAACTGGTTGAAGACACAGGCGGCAAACTTCTATGAAGAAGGTATCCAAAAACTTGTGCCACGCTATGACAAATGCCTGCAAAAGTTCGGCAGTTATGTGGAAAAGTAGTTTAAAAGGTGTAGAATGTTGTGCAATAAATAATTTTTCTGTATCTGTACACAATTTAATTTTATTACCAAACGGAACTTACTTTCTTGACGTGCCTCGTATTTATGTATTAACTGATCCTCGTTTTTTAATTTTTACTACCGAATATTAAATTAATATGTTAGAGTCTAATTTACCAGTTTTAGGGCCTATTTTAGGTGCCTAAAACTACTTTTTGGTGCCTGAAAATCTGAGGTCCACTAATAACTAAATAACAGATAATTATTATGGATGTACACAGGTAGAAAAGCAAATACTACAAAAAAAATGCATCAATGTTATTTCGTTACATGATGCCGGTATGGCATTTTGTGTTTTAACGCTAAATGTGAGTTTGTATTTGTGTATGTATAACCCCAAAATAATTGATTATTTAAATTGAATATGAAATCCTTTTTTCTCTGTTTACATTCATTCCGTAGAATGAAACTAATATTCGGCCCATTACTAAATATGCGTTATTATTTACTCAATACTAATACTAATAATTTTTAATATATTTAACTCATTACTGTTGATCCTTCAAAACATTTGTACAAATATGAAATACACAACAAAATTAACTCCCTCTAGCAAAAACCTGGAATGAGTAGACTAAATCACTCACATTTTACGCAATACAATGTTTGATAGACTAACTCATCGGACAAAACTAGAGAAGGTATTGTAGGAGTGCTGAAGGGATGGGATTAACCAAAATGTAGAGGCTGTTAGGAAAGTTTATCCAATATTTAGCCTAGGGGGTGAATGGAAGCATGAAAACTAGAATTTAATGTCTACTAAACTTGGGTTCTACACCGCTTACTTCGTGAGGTCTGAGGCGCGTCCACATCCTGGTGTTGCGGCTAGCATTCTTGGCTGTCGCCCCAGAGGTTCGGGATCGATTCCTGGCTCTGCCAAGAAATTTAATTCTGATTTGAGGGCTGAAACGGGGTACACTCAGCCTCGTGGCAAAACTGAGAAGAGTGGGTTAAATTCTCACCTCAGCTATCCTGAAAGTGGTTTTCCGTGGTTTTCCCATTTGTACTCCAGCCAAATGGTGAGATGGTTCCTAACTTAAGGCCATGGCCGCCTCCTTCCTAATCCTCACCTACTACCACAGACACCACAATGGCACATGCTATCAGACAAATTCTACACACACGCCCAAGTACATGTGGCTAAATGATCACGATATCCAAGTCCCTCAAATGAAACAACAACAAACAACCCTTACGGAATCGTCCCCTGAAGTTTTTACCTGTAAAAATCGTGAGGGTCATTATTTTGTAAATAAGTTATTATGTTTTCTTGAGATCTTTTTAAGGGGAAGAAATGCATTTACGCACATAGTGACGGGTTCCTGAGTAGCAGTACTTCTGAACACTAGCCTGGAACCGTTTATCACATTACTGTACTTCAGGCTAGAGCCATTTTATCTTTGCCCGTAGGGCGCTCTTCCGTAGTGAATTATCTTCAATGGCGATCCAGATCTGTCTTCTTTGTTCGGAGGATATTTTCAACAAAACGTGTTAACAGCTTCCAATTTTCTTCATTTTGCAGCATCACCGCAACAAGATTGTCAGGGGATATCTCCACCTCAATGTGCTCTTGAAGAGACTGTCTATTTTGGACCCACGAACTTGCGGATGGTTAATAATGATAATAATAATAATAATAATAATAATAATAATAATAATAACAGATCAGTGATCCCAGATAGACTTATATCAGCTAACAAGTCAGACATTATTCTTATTGATAAAGTGCAGAAGAAAAGTCTTCTAATAGACATAGCAGTCCCTAACTCGCATAATATCCAACACACTTACGATGAGAAAGTGACGAAATACATGCATCTGGCTGCAGAGATCCGACAGATGTGGCGACTGGAATTTGTCACTGTATTGCCTATCTTAATCTCTTTCACAGGTATCTTACCGAAGTCGCTGAAGGCCAACCTCGATAAACTGGGGCTCCACCATAATCTGCATACTAGTATGCAGAAAGTAGTTATTTTAGAGACCTACTCCATAGTTTGTTCGTTCCTCAACCTGCCAATATAGAGAACTACACTCCATCTTGCAACAAATGCCAATGAAATGGTGAATTGCCTCAGTATTTGAATGGAGATTGTTGGAAGAAATGAAAACGTAAAAACACTTATAGTGGGCGATGTATTCTCGCGGACTTTTTGTAGAACTTTTCATGCTGAACAATTCTTACACTCATATTTTATATAATACGCTAAGGTGTATGTTTTACAAAACTCAAGCTCCTAAACCAGAGGGAGTTATGAGGCGTGGTTTGTACCCAAATCTTCAAAATCGTCTCAATAGTACAGGAAAAAATCTTGCATTTCTTTAAAAGTCAACGGAAATATATTTCTTACTTTATAAAGTGCTTTTAAACAAATAAACAAGACGATAGCCCCTGGTAGAATTGTTTCGCGTACAGCCCGCATAGCACTAGTGCCGGGCGGGTAGTCTGTACACATGGGGCGCACACGACCCATTATGCGAGCTCTAGCACGGGTCCGCTAGTAGTATATGGATATTGTTAACGGTTTGCCCATCGTAAGCTTAAAAAGCGCACGGACGCCATGTGTTTTCTTCGATTTTTTCACTGAAATCGTTATTTCTCGGCTTTCTTTGATCGTAAATAAATTATTTTCTACAGAAATCTTCCTCGAGATATCCTTGACAGAATGGTGAAAACCACATTAAAATCCATCCAGAGGTTCACCCATGACATCCAAAAACGATAATAGCGACACTCGAGCGCAGAAACAGAAGAGAGAGAGAGCGTTGCAGCAGAAGAGAGATAAAACGATATCAACACCTTTCACTGTAACACTTTTTTCACGAACGTCTCTGTATTCCAACTACTTATTTGACGTTTTCACGTCAATAATAATAATAATAATAATAGACGCCACAACCACGAGTTGTACACTCACGTAGAGAAAATAACGGACGTGATGAGGAAAAGGAGGATTTCTTTTTATGGACATATAACCCGAATGAAATCAACACGGCTATCCAACAGAATTTTTGCTTTTCTCCGTGAGAAAAAGACAAAGGGGGCCTGGTTCAATGAAGTAGAGAAAGATCTGTTGGAGACTGGGATTACACGTGAAGATATCCAAGAGCGTGGCCCACTTAGGGAGAAACTTCAGAAACATCGGAGTTTTCAACTTAAGCCGAAGCTAAAAACCGGGAAGGCGTGGACGACAGAGAGAAAGGTGCAACATCGATTGCGAATGAAGGAGTACTGGGCTAACATTAAAATGCAGAAAAAACAGTTGACATGACGTGGTCCTTAGTTGGCCGTAACGAAGGAAGAAGAAGAAGAAGAAGAATAGGCCTATTATTTTGCAATCACCTTCAGTGGCATTTGTTTAGATTGCTATTATTTTTCTTGGAGAGGCATTGCCCCCTTATTCCTGAGGGGATCCATGAAAGTAAACTGTGTTCTACTAGCTCGACCCCCTCTTGTTGTTCCTCTTCAACCACGCCTGGTTTACTGTTACATCTCCCTTTACTGAAAGCAATTACAGGTAACGCATACCCATATAGGATTTTAATGGAATTTTGTTGTGAGGGACAGGTATGTAATTGATATCGAGCTTAGTGACAGCTTGGACTGAATCAATATTGTGTTTTGTGGGCCACGCTGCATGCATAATCATGAATGGACTAGCTTAGCGTGATCCGTGCGCTCCGTTATCGGCACGACTCCTCTTGGGGGTTCGAACTCCATACGAATATTGTTATTTAATGTATAGTTAGACCTCGTTTAAGGGGCTCCGGGATTAATATTGCAGCTTTCAGTCGGTCAAACTAAATAATTCCAATTAGTGGAATATGTTAAAAACAAGTAGTTCCGTGAAGAACTAAAGCCTATGTATCCTACTTACAGGATGTTAATTGCCTCTATCAACCTACAAAAATTCAGTTTGATTGCTGTATTAGATTCGTAGATATTGAGAACCGTTGAAATATTTCGGATGGTCGCCATGTTGGATTATTATATATGTAGGCCGTAGAGTTATGTATTATTAGATGACGATTATTGCGTAGGTTCATTATTCAAATGAAGACTTCGATCGCATGATTAGGACACGATAAATGAAAACTTAGCCTAATTTTAAAATTTCGCACAGCCGCCATCTTGAGGTTATGTAAACATTTGAACTAAATTAGATGTCAGTGCATTGCAAGGTGTATAAACATGTGCTTTACCAAGATTCACTGCGCTCGGATGGTTAAATCGCGAGAACAGTCTTCGCTTGGCTGCCATGCTCGTTTTGTAGTTAACAGGTTTTTGATAATCTCATAGGCGAACTTCTAGTGGTGCCCTTTATCACCGTACAAAATTCCAGGGTGATATTAATAATAGTTTCGGAGATATACAATGCCGATGAAATGTTTCTCACAGCCGCCATGTTGGATTGGTGAGACGTAATAAAATTTGAAGCGCACGGTCGGGGTCGGCCAAAAGAGTTCTATGAACTTACCGAGTTTCATTGAAATTGCTCCAGCCGTTTAGATTTATTAGGGGAACAAACACATGCATACACACGAACACACACACACGGACGAAATGTGTTCTCATATGCCTATTTTTTTTTTTCATAAATGAAAATAGGCTAAAAATAACCTGAAATAAATTACATGTGATTAAGATATTGTTACGGACTAATAATAATAAGATGATGATCTAAATATAGAAGACAAATAACCTACAGTGACACCCACAGACAGTCTCTACCTTCCAAAAACAAAATGCAAGAAAACCCGTCAGAAAACTTAGTAAGTGTGCTACTTATTACTGATAAATATTAAGACACACCGAAAACTAAGGGAGCGCTATAAAGAGGCGTATTAGGCAAGATGAGGAGTGAGGTAGTTAACAATAGGTTACGTGTAGCCTACTTTATTCGGCTATCTACTACGGCTATCTATAAGGTGCGTTCAAAAAGTAACGAGTCGGAGGCTGCAATGCGCAAACCGAAGACGACATCGGCTAATCGTGGCGTGTGTAACGAGGTGTGGTTCCGACCAGAGCGTGGAAGGTCACAGCCCGTCGCTAGAGGGCACGCGTGCACGTCACGTGAAGATACAAAGACCAAGACAGTAGGCCATTTGACATGCTTCCTGACGTGGTTGAAGACCGTGGGGCACCCATTGGGCACACACTTTCCGCAAGTGCAGTCGTTCCTTCATGATGCTGTGCACACTCCGACGCTCAATTCGACCACGGCGGCTATGGCGTTCACTGTCACTCGGCGGTCCTGGGTAATGAGTGCATCAACCAGCTGGACGTTGTCATCGGTAATGCGGGGGGGGGGGGGGGGTGTCCCAGACCGGGCATCATCGGCTAACGACACCCGTCGTTCCCTGAAGCGCTTGTGGGCCTTGACCCTTGCAAGGGACATGCAGTGTTCGCCGTACACTTGTGACATTCGGCGATGAATGTCCGTTCCCCCTACTCCTATCGCTGTCAGAAACCGAACAACACCTCTTTGCTCTTCGTTTGACGCCTCCATGTCACTGTTTGCAATGCGACTGGCAGCGTTGGACGATTGATGCTTGCTGCTGCTGACTTTGTATCGTCACGTGACGTGCATGCGTGCCCTCTAGCGATGGGCTGTGACCTACCACGCTCTGGTCGGAACCACACCTCGTTACACACGCCACGATTAGCCGATGTCGTCACCGGTTTGCGCATTTCAGCCTGCGGCTCGTTACTTTTTGAACGCACCTTATACTTAAGATCGCCGTCTATCGAATGTATCTTCTTCAGAAACAATGGAGGAAAGGGGTCTGAATACTATATTTTAAGTGACTTCAGTGAAGGTTGAGTTCTACGAATCCGAACGTTGTATCGTACCTTGGGTAACAGATAGGTGCTACCCAGTTGCCCTGTATAGTTTGGTGTGTGTTGAACGTGTCTGATTATCTGCATTTCTGTGTTGACTGTAGTAGTATGTGTATTAACTAGAGCCCTGAGCGGATAAACAAAACGTTATCTGCATCCGCCTCGCATCCACACGACTGTTATCCGCCCCCGCCCCCCATCCGCATGACTGTTATCCGCCCCCGCCCCCCATCCGCATGACTGTTATCCGAATCTAGAATTTTTAGACAGCGGACCCGTGCGAGAAATCTCGCATGTTCATAAACCCCACTTTTCCCAATAGATGTATAATGAGAGACTTACAGAGAAAGGTTATTATGTTTTTATTTCAACCAAATGATTATAGAACACTATTTCCCTTTCAGTTAGAATTCCAAGTTCTACGCTCCCTAACTTAAGAAGGCAATCACTGAAAATCACTCACAGGTTATTCGATATTTATGAAATTATACGATTTGAGTACTCATTCCTTTGATTTACTGTTTCTGAAATCCATGCAAAATGATGTTAAAATGACATGAAACAGGCGTCTCAGTACCAAAATGTGAAGTGGACAGCAATATGGAGTGTATTTTCCTACAGCAACAGTATATGCAAATCGCACACTTCGAACATTTTTCTAACAGTCATTTTAAAGTAAATTATAGATATTTACGAAATTAAAGTGCAATTCGTCACTGCTAATGTTTATTCTCTTTCATTTGAATGCTCATTTGTCACGATCAGTCGCTTGTGAGCGCCGCAGGAGGGATCTGTACTACTGAAATAATATATATGATAAAGCATAAAGCAACTCATTTAGACATTTGAGGAGAAATTCGCTCCCTTAGGCTATGTATGTCATGAGCTATGATTAAAATGAATATTATACCGCCCGAATTACAACCCCTTCCAGTACAGAGTGCTATAATTATGCTTAATTACATAATTTGAATGAGATTAGCTTAAATCACCATCTTACATTTGTTATGAAAAATATATAACTGTAAAATATGATAGGCTATGTCATAAACATCCAGGTCCTAGTAATGATATTCAACAAGTTCGGATTGTATTCTAAAAACTATCCGCAAATTTATTCCAAGCTTTATCCGCAGCTTATCTGCTATCCGCACAGCCATGCGAACTATATCCGCATGGCGAAAAATGTTGCGGATATCCACAACCGCGCAGGGCTTATGTAATAACGTTGTTAAGAACAGGAATGAGGTAAGTGTCCCGGGACTCAAAGTACGGTGTTATCTCGGCAATTGCCTCGAGGGAGTATGGAAAAACCATACACAGAATAACCGCTATCAGCGCCTGGATTCGAACCTTCGATCACAGAGGTTGCTGTAGCTGCCCTCGCAGCCGTGGTGCACGATTTAACGAGCCCCGCTACGCCGAGGGACAAATATAAATACCGGATGTTGAAGACACTTTGAGGTGTCGGCTGTGAGTCAATGGCAGTAACAGTCACAATTCCTCCAGGACTTAATTCCGTAAACATGATAACGCTCTCCGTGACTCACAGATTTATTTTCCACTGCGCTGTCATGTTAGTGTGTGCTCAGTGTGGAATGTCCTCAACTCGGAATCCAGTTGTCTGTTGTTTTTTTGTTTTGTTTGTTTGTCTGTTTCCCGTTTGAATTCTCCCCAAAGGCTGAGATGCCACAATCGATTCGTTCCAAATTCAAACCCCAGTCAGTATAACATAGTTATAATAATAATATCGTATGGGCTCAGGTGCCGGGTACAAGATTTGTTATTTGACACCCAAAGGGTAGCTTGCTTGTCGAATTTCGTTGTTCCTTGAAGCACTATGAAAATCAAGGAGGTTGGATATCTAATCTCCTTGAACACTATAGAGCTTTCTAGTAGAGAAATGAGGAACTTTGTGTTGGCGGTAAATCCCGAGATTAATTTTGCCATTATGAACTCGGCCTACTGAATTCAAATGGGTTCTTTGACATGCCAACATCGTATGACATGGTGTCGTATTTTTGCCGCCTTTCAATGATCACTTACCACGGCCAGGAGCGAACCTGCAAGCTTGGGGTTAGTAGACAGACACGTTGATCACTTACCCACCGTGGCAAGCTACTAGACGACTATATTTACCACACAGACACAGGTTATCAGGCTGATAGCCTTGATATCCCAAGCCCCTAAAACTAATTATACTCTGCGCCGTTCCCTCGTCTGCAGATTAGGCTATACACTATGTAGTCGTGTACGTACATCTGCTACCAGTTCCGGAGAGAAATCAATAATTGAACTCCCACTTGTACTTTCCCTCGTGTCTTCGGCAGCACCTGTTAGTTCACATAATAACACTCATTATCGAGCGCTCCCTCACTCCAGTGGGCGGTCTCTATTGATTGACTGATGCTATTTTAATTAATTGGTACAGCAGATTATTATAAAAGTAGCAGCTTGAAAAGAGATGGAATGATGGATGTTACTTAACTGGTTGCTAAGTGATACTTTATGAAAAGTCGTACAAGGGGGCCGTTTTCACCAAATCTTTACTAACGATTATTTAGTTAATTCCCATTTAACTTAAATACGAGAGTTAATGCTTGATTATTTTCGATGCATTTCACGAGGCCATTCGGGTTCGCAATTGCTTAAATAAGCTACACGGCTCTCGCGCATGCGTAGACTCGGTTTCATCTTGGAGAGCATGGCGGAGCGAACAAGATGCGTCTAGCACCGTGTCCTCCCATGAGTTCCGATTCCCATGAGTTCCGATTCCCACCAGTTCCAAATTCTTTAGCGGATTAGCTATCTGCCAATTACACTACCTGAGCGAGTCCCATCAGTTTCGAAAAATACCTTCGCTTCGTCTTTGAACTGTTTTTTAATTTTATTTACAAGTCACCTAGTAATCACCACGTAGCTTCGTCAAATTGATCTATTAACTGAATTATTCTTCCCTTTATACTCTAATCGATATGTACAGCAAAAGAAACATTTCTTAAAAATACTGTTAAATCACCGGTCTCTTCAAACTGTTGAGTTGCTCTTTGGATTCTGTCATCCATTGCAACATATTTTCTTTTCCTTTTCGTGGATTGCAAATTCAACTCTGCCCGCATATTTTTTTCGTCTGAATTTTGAGACTCCTTCTTCAAACACAACACCAAGTCTCTTACACGAGGATGTGGGTTTCCGCATTTTAATTTCAGCTTATGGTTCCAACCTTCTACAGAGTTATTCGTTCCATTACTCTTCCCATGGCAATTCCTAATTTCAATAGGAATATGCACGTTTTCAAGCCATTGCTCGACAAAGTAATAAAAAAAACTCGATTAACTTTTCATTGTCCATTGCCATTAACTCTTCTAGGTCGCGTCGTACTATTGTTAGCCGGTCAAACCTCAGAACTGACTGCTGGATTTTCCAGAGACATTCGGAACTAGTGGGACTCATTAGCTTATTTACTCAGGCGTGAATACGCGTTCGGAACTCGTGGGACGTTTTTCCTAACAAATTTGTTTTCGGAACTCATGGGAATAGAACTCGTGGGACGAAACCGTCTAGCACTGATTGTTGTTTCGATGCTTCCTTGAGACTTTCTGGAACATAATTTTAAAAAGAAAGGGAAACACAGAAGACCTTATTCGTGGCAAAAGCTTAACATGATATGAACAAAGTATTTAGGAGAACTGGCAGTTGTGTAAATAGATAGCTCTCATCCAATTTTCTTCGTAGCGCAAGTGGTTGCGGTGCAGACTCGGAATTTATTATGCAGCGCTGGAAGGAGTTCGAATCGCACTTCGGATATACTTTTTTTTAAATGTCCGTATTCGTCTTTTTTTGTATTAAAACTTAGTAATGTTTGTGATCTTTTAAAATGTCATCGTCATAAACATATTTTATACCGTATTCATTTGGATGAAAGCTCGTGTGAAACTTTGAAACAAGCCGCCATTGCGAGATGCTCGAGGCACAGTTGAGCTGTTTCCCGCCACTTTAAAGATGCTTTAGAGAGTTGAGTGGCCATTTCACGTAATTCCTTGTTAACGAGCGTTTCTGTTTGCTCGTGCAATAACCTTTAATGATGAATTAATAGATAATAATAATAATAATATCGTATGGCCTCGGGTGCCTGGTGCAAGCTTTGTTAATTGACACCCAGAGGGTAGCTTGCATGTCGAATTTCGTCGTTCCTTTGAACGCTATGAAAGTCAAGGAGGTTAGATATCTAAACTCCTTGACACTACAGCGCTTTCAAGTAGAGAATGGAGGAACTTTGTGTTGGCGGAAAATCCCGAGATTAATTAATTTTGCCATTGAACACGGCCTACTGAATTCAAATGGGTTCTTTAACATGCCAACAACGTATGACATGAGTATCGTGATTTTTGTCGCCTTCAAAAATCACTTACCAATGCCAGGGGCGAACCTGCAATCTTGGGGTTGGTAGTCCGACACTATAACCACTCACCCACCGTGGCAAGTTAATTAATAGATAATTGACGTTGGTGAAAAGGGCCCTTAGTGGGTCGGGCCGTTCCTTCTTGACCGGTACATGCGCAGTGGTGTCTCCACGCACAGTGAGCCTTTATACCTTTGTGATCAATGCAGGCCAAGTGCGCAATGTGTCCTCGGTAGCGCATGTATATATTCAGTGGTCGCAGTGTTCTACTAACCGAGTGAGTTAGCCGTGGTCGTTACGGCGTGGCTGCAGGCAGTCCCTCACATCCGGGAGGCGAGGAGGTTCGAAAACCCCAACCGACAACCTTGAAGATGGTCTTCTGTGGTTTCCCATATTCTTTCCAGGCAAATGCCGGGGTTGGTTCCTAACTATAGGTAAAGCTCTGCGCGGATGCAGATATCCGCAATTTTTTTCGCCATGCGGATATAGCTTGCATGGCTGTGCGGATAGCGGATAAGCTGAGGATAATGTTTGGAGTAAATTTGCGGATAGTTTTTGGATTACAATCCGAACTTGTTGAATATCATTACTAGGACCCGGATGTCAAGACACGTATTTCCGTTATGTTTTTTTCATGACAAGTGTAAGGTGATTTAAGCTTATATCATTCAAATTATGCCATAAAGAATATTTAACGCTCTGAACTGGAAAGGGTTGCAATTCTGGCTGTAAAAACACTCATTTTAAACATAGCACTTGACATACATAGCCTAAGGGAACGACTTTCTCCTCAAATGTCTAAATGTGTTGCTGTATGCTTTATCTAATTAAACTAGCATTGTAATGCCAGTAGATTCGGATAACAAACGTGTGGATGCAGATAAAAGTCGTGCGGATAACGTTTTGTTTATCCGCGCAGGGCTCTAACTATAGGCCACAGCCGCTACCTTCCAATTCCTCGTCCTTACAATCACAATTTCCTCCCCAGACAACACTCCACACGCGACGGTACTTGTAGCTCACCCCATGGGTGTCCGCTTAGAAGCAGCGAGCCGATCATCTTCTTGGACACTCGCGGCACTGAAAGCCATACGCTAAATAAAAAAAAAAAGAAGGTGTTCTCGAGCTTTAAGGGGGGATGTAACCGAAAATGCAAGCTGGCTTTAAGTGTTCATTGAGTTCACAATATAAAACATAGAGCATTGAAACTTTGTTCAGTTGTCTAATTGTATTTGATCTATTACGTGGCAAGCAACAGCTATCTTGGGTTTTATAATGGCACAAGTACAGTTACTGCAAAAAGATTGTTACATCCTCTTATTCAGGTACATTTTTTATCATAACTATAAAAGATCCTGGCCTGAGCTTTTAATAACTAGTCACTAACTCTTAAGTTTATGAAGAATTAACCAAATACCATGAACAGTTTTTTATGGTCATTTGAAGTTCGGATTCTATAACCTCAGTGAAAATATGAATGTAAATGCATGCAAATTCTACAAAAGGTTAAATAGAAGCATAATTCTACATAAATATGTGTATAATCACTCAATAAACAATCCCTGAAAATTTCAGTTATGTAGCATTTAAGGTTTCAGAGAAAAGTGTAGCCTACCTTCCTATGTAGTGGAAAAAATTGATAACGATATTTGTTCTCATGAAAAAGGCCAAAAGGCGGAAATTGGTCCACGAAATTACAACAAATTGTGTCGAGAATTGTGTTTTCAAGATAGATTTTTCATTTACTTTCGAATGTCCCATGAGTGTTTAGAAGAACTACGGTATATAATCTACTGGAACCGACCAAAGAAATTCACAACAAACTGGAGAAGGCCTATTCCTGGAAGAAAAGACTGGCAATTTGTTTAAGGTTGTTGTTTGAATCTTCAGTCTTTCGACTGGTTTGATGTAGCTCTCCATGCTTCCCTGTCCTGAGTTAATTGTTTCATCTCTACATAGCTACCACACCCTACATCCGAGGCAATCTGTTTAACATATTTTAACCTTAGTCTACCCCTACAGTTCTTATCCTCGACCCTTCCTTCTATAACTAAGTTTGCTATTCCTGGGTGCCTTAGTATATGTCCTACCAACCTATATCTTCTCTTCATTAGCAGTCGCCAGAAACGTCTCTCCTCTCCAAGTCGCCTTAATACCTCTTTATTCGTAACCCTATCTACCCTCTGATCTTCATCATTCTCCTGAATACCACATTTCAAACGCTTCAATTCTCCTCTTTTCTGCTGCTCCAACAGTCCAAGTTTCACTTCCATAGAGTGCCACGCTCCAGACAAAGGCCTTCAAAAATGACTTCCTATTACCTAAATCTGTATTCGATGTCAACAGATTCCTTTTCTGTAGAAACGCTTTAATGTAAGTTATTGAAAATAAATATAATTTATTTTGTGTACAAAATTATATCATTACGATTGATAACAATGACAGTACAAACTCTAAAACTGATTTGCGATTTATTTCTCAGCAAAATAATTAGCTCCATCTTCGTATATGACTCTTGTGGTGTAAGGATTTCCGGTCATATGTGTTGCAAGAGGGTCAGCTTCAGTGTCCATTTCAAAAAAAGAACGCTGCACAATGTGCGGGCAACAGACTTGAAACACAACTAATCCCTGCCCGTTACGTCCTGGTTGAGATCGTTATCGCAGACCGGTGTGTGTTTTGACATAGTGCAATATTAAGAAATACTGATTTGCGTTCAGCTCGCTGACGCGATCGCAGCCCGCATTCTGTGTGTCAAGGCCTTATTAATGCACATAGGTGACCGTGATCAGGAGTGACTGATGAAGACACCACAAAAACCCAGTTTTCGAGCCAGGGGAATATCCCTTGATTCCCTCAGAAATCAAACCCGGGACCCCTCGGATCAAAATTTAGCATTCTACTTACTTGGCCACGAAGCCGTATATAAGTGTGGTCAACAGAACAGTTGTGTGATGAACTCTGGACAAACCAGAATGGATTTTTCCTGTTCACGTCATTAAAAAAATATATCAACAGGGGACTTCGGGGATATTATTAACCTGGATGTTTTTCGAGGGATACTATTTTGGGTAATAAGTTCTAAACTTCAATTATTAATAAGAATGTTATTGGTTTTACGTCCCTTTTAACTACTGTGTCTTTTAGAGACGCCAGGGTGCCAGAATTCTGCTCTGAAGGGGATATTTAACAACCATAAAACCTACTGATGCGGCTCCCTCACATTTGTGCACCCTCAAGTGTCAGCTGACTGTGCCAGGATTCAATCCTGCAACCTTGAGCCACGCAGCCAGTCTCAAAACATGAATCCCGTGGCTCATGATCTCGAGATTAACGGTCACGTTAAACTACAAGCTTCCTTCCTTTCCTTCAAAACATGAAACAACACGCCTGTAAAATGTCACATTTCTGGTTAATCCCGGATAAAAGCACTTCTAGTGATTTATCGGTAGTTCCGTTTGTTTTCCTGGTACCAGTTAATGTGCTCCGGACTGGTCGCCTATGTGGCCTGATACAGATTGGCTTCCTCAACAGAATATCGGTCACCCAGTGCAGGCAGCAGCTGAAAGTAAGAGTGCAGCTGACAGATGACGGGTGTGAAAGCGATGACTAACAGTCTTGCATATGTCAGTCGGGAAAGTGGCGGCTGTTCACACCTCAATAACTTTCGTTCATACACCTCCATATTAGACAAGTGGCTCTCTTCGCTACCTGCTACTCTGTTCCACTTGTACTGGATCGGTCAGACGGCCTGTCTCCGTAGATGTTCGGCTACCTCCCTGAATCTGCGGCCTTAATACAATAACACAGGCTATCAATCATATGCAAAGCACACGTAAATGCATAGGGGCTTGGAACATCTTTAACCACCAGTCCGTGTACTTGGGTGTGTGTTGAATTTGTCTGATAACATGTGAAAATGAAATGTAATTGCTTTTTAGTCGGTCATCACATTTGTACCCAAACTGTAATGGGTGTTATTGCCTAAACCTGAAAATAATGTACATGAGATTCATAAATACACTTGGATGACCAGTTTCGATCGTCAAGCGATCATCATCAGATCCATTACACTTAGGCTATTACATCTGGGTACAGCAGAGATTCCCAAACTGGGCGAATTCGCCCAGTAGTGAGCGATTTTAGCACGCAGGTGGGCGAAACTGACAGAATTCGATGGGCGATTTGAAAAAATTAGTGGGCAAATAATTCAGTTCTTTATATATACGATATGACAGAGAAGTTTTTGCCTATAAAAGCAAGGAATAAGATAAAAATGCAAACGAGTAATTTAATTATCAAATTATGTTTCTATTTACAACTACAGTAGTTTATCAAATTACATTAATTAGACATAGGTATTCATGTTGTTTAATTAATCTCTTATATATAATCCAAAATTGACTCATCACCGTAGGGCTCAAACCACTAGACCTAGAAAGCTGAAATTTTGCATGTTGGTTGATCAGAGTATGCGAGTATGTAGAGGCTCACTAAGAAACGGTTTTTAAAAATTCAATTTGTAAGTGACTTTTTTCGGCCCTTTGACATTGACCATCCAAAATTGACTCATCGACGCAGGGCTCAAACCACTTGACCTAGAAAGCTGAAATTTTGCATGTTGGTTGATCCGAGTATGTAGAGGCCCACTAAGAAACGGTTTTTGAAAATTCAATTTGTAAGTGACTTTTTTCGGCCCTTTGGCACTGAGCAAGGACAGTCGGTACAAAGTTCGGATTTAGCTCATTTTAAGCCGCCAGATACGAGAAACAATACTGGGAGGTCCTGTAGGGACCCCGAAACACAATTTTTAAGTTCCTAAAATGAACGGTTTCGGAGATATTCCCAAATAACTGTGTTCCCTCTGAGAAACAGATCAACGTTACTATGGCAACCGCTGAAATTTCCCAGACCGGGGATAGTTTTCTGGCAATATCTCGTAAACCGTTCGTTTTACGGCCTTAAAACGCGTGGTTCGGTTCCCACTTCTAACCACGAACATTGTTCCTCGCATTGATACGTGATAAATTGGATATATTTTATTTATAGAGGTGGCTTTTGGGGTCGGATACGATCTTGATTTTTAGTCTAATTTTATACTTTTTGAGCTGGTTATTGTAAGCGAGCTTTCAGATCTATACTCTAATTTACAATGTTAAGATGCTTTCTATTTTGCACGGTATGCTTTCATTTTCTTTATAAATTTGTTTTTTGTTAATTGAATGTTTTTGTTTGCCAATTTTGATCTGCTCTTTTTCGTTTTTTCCATGATCAGCAACTCATATTCACAGTCGAATGTGTCGTATTCTACCGGCTGTCACGTTAATTATTATTTTTTTCTTAATTACTCTTACTGAGGAATTGGGCAAACTTATTTCAATAAAGTTGGTATTTTGTCTTTCACGGCCATTGGATCCCCGCACAAGGCACGGCTTAAACCTAGAAATGTTGCTGGGTTGGACTAATGGACTAATGGTGCAGCAGAAAAGAGGAGAATTGAAGCTTTTGAAATGTGGTGATACAGGAGAATGTTGATCAGATGGGTAGATAGGGTAACAAATGAAGAGGTATTAAGACGAGTGGGAGAGGAGAGATATTTCTGGTGACTGCTAATGAAGAGAAGAGATAGGAGGGTAGGACACATATTAAGACACCCAGGAATAGCAAGCTTAGTTATGGATGGGAGGGTCGCGGACTAGAACTGTAGGGGTAAACCAGGGTTAAACAGATGCCTCGGATATAGGGTGTGGTAGCTATGTAGAGATGAAACGATTAGCTCAGAAGAGGGAGACTTGGAGGGCTGCATCAAACCAGTTAAAAATCTGAAGACTCAAACAACAACAATCAGGAATTTTAATTACTTAGAGGCATGTGAGGCAAAAGGGTGGTTGGAGAATTTCAATCCTTGGGATGTAACACTGGAAGAGACTGCATTGCATAATGTACATCAGCGGCCAAGGTGAGAGATATTTAACTATAGGTCTAATAATAGCGATATGTTGACGTTCAATTCATCAATAAGTATGGCCAAATTACATCCAGAATAGCTTAAGTAAGAATACTTTTAATTCCCCATATTCCGATTGATTTGCCATTCCAATGTGCAAGAGTGCAGTTCCCTCTTCAAACAATATTCGCAATTTCTTTAACAAAGCGCAATGACTCACACTTAACAGTAGCACGTGTACATTTAGTCAAAACAATTTTTTCCCATGGGCAACTGTATGTGGCGTGCTCGCGAGCATCCGGACAACAAAATCGTTATGTCTCAGCAGAAGATGGCAAAAGCAAAAACGTAATTTTAAAATGTGTTAACATAATGTAACATCGAACCCTGCAGACTTTCACAACTCTATAAAATTCCCACTTTGCTGCTCATATCAATATACTGTATGTATCAGAATATTCAGAATTAGAATTGACCCACCTATAGCCGCGATTGCAGTAATAGAATAGACCAATTATCAGCAATAATGCATCGTCCCCATTGTCTTGATCGCGGGCGAAGCCGCGGGTACCTGCTAGTTAGATATAAAAATTCATGTAGTTCTAATTTAATTTTTTTCTTTAATTCATTTCGTTGATTGTTATTCATTTTTTAGATCTACTGTGTTACTTGCAAATTTTTAATGTACATAATTAGGCTATACCTAAATAAACATAATGTAGTCTACCTATTAAGAGAAAATTGTCCGTAAAAATCCTCATTTCTCTACTAGAAAGCGCTATAGTGTTCAAGGAGCTTAGATATCTAACCTCCTTGACTTTCATAGTGCTTCAAGGAACAATGAAATTTGACATGCAAGCTACCCTTTGGGTGTCAAATTACAAAGCTTGCACCCAGCACCGGAGGCCATACGATATTATTATTATTATTATTATTATTGTCGCCTCCGTAGCGTAGCGGTCAGCAAGGTTAGCTGCCGCCCCGGAGGTCCTGGGTTCGATTCCCGGCTCTGCCACGAAATTTGAAAAGTGGTACGAGGACTGGAACGGGGTCTACTCAGCCTCGGGTGTACCAAATGAGTAGAGGGGGTTCGATTCCCACCTCAGCCATCCTCGAAGTGGTTTTCCGTGGTTTCCCACTTCGTCTTCCGGCAAATGCCGGGACGCTACCTTCTTCAAGGCCATGGCCGCCTCCTTCCCTCTTCCTTGCCTATCCATCCTGACCATCCACTACCTTCCCTCATGAGACCCCTGTTCGCTTTGCAGGTGAGGCCGCCTGGGCGAGGTGCCAATCACACCTCACCAGTTGTATCCACTCCGATTAGATGTTCCCAGCTCTAGGACACTGCCCGTAGAGGCGGTAGTGGTGAGTTCCCTCGCTGAGTCCCCTGGGTTCCACCAACCTGGAGGGTAAACGACTAAGAAGAAGAGAAATTATTATTATTATTATTATTATTATTATTATATTAATTAATCTTGTTTAATTAAGCTCTATTTGATTAATACAAATTAATTTAATGCTATTAATCTCTAACTGTTTAATTTATTAATTAATATGAATTAATAGCATGTGGTTAATATCTCATTAATTAATACTAGCAGACCCGTGCGAGAAATCTCGCTTGTTCATAAACCACACTTTCCCTAATATGTTTTACAAAGATTGATATTAAAGAAATTAGAATGTAATTTGACACTGATAATGTCATTTGTGTGCTAAGTGTGCTGTAACACTCGCCGGTTATTCGATATCTATGGAATTATACGATTTGAGTAGGCTATTCGTTCCTTTGATTTACTGTTTCTGAAATCCATGCAAAAAGATAAAGGAAAGACCTCATCATGTTAAAATGACATGAAACGGGCGTCACAGCGACCAAAATGTGAAGTGGACAGCAATTATGGAGCGTATTTTCATACACCAACAGTATCTGCAAATCGCACACTTTGTACTTTTTTAAAAAGAAATTATTGATATTTATGGAATTAGAGTGGAATTCGTCACTGCTAATCTCTATTCTCTTTCATTTGAATGTTCATTTTCACGATCGGTGGCTTGTGAGTGGCGCAGGAGGGATCTATACTACTGAAATAATATATATGATGATTATCTGATTAATTAATATGAATAGGGAATAACACTCGTCTCTATTTGGGTACGATTGAGTTGACTGACAGGAAACCATTTAAATTACTAAGGCAACACTGACAAATTACTTTCAACATTATAAAACCTTATAACCTGTGTTTCTGTGGTGACTCAAGTATTGAATGTAGATAGGGTAGGTGCCCCGGGACTTGAAATAAGGGACTATCCCTGTATTTACCTGGAGGGAGTGTGGGCAAATTCAGAGTAAAATCACACTCAGGATAGCCGGTAATTCTGCACGCCGTGAGAATTTGCCTTTTCGTAACTTTACGAACTTTTACGAGGTATATTATTGAAAATATAGGTTTTATGATTTACATACCTTTTACGGAGTTCTTGGGAGTCGTTTCACAATCTCAACTACAAGTGCCGCACCTCAATAATAATTATTTCACGAAAATAAAGAATTCTTATCGTGTTCGTTTCACTACTGACGCCATCTTGGACACGTCATGTGACACCATGTGTGACACCATGTGACTACGTTACCAACATGTCGCACACAAAATTCACTATTTCACACGTAAGATACAATTTATGTCCGCTACTAGGTTAGGTACTGCCTGGCCGAAAATTACTGCTAGTACCACAAGCAAGGGGGTCTGGGGCCTAAGCCCCAGGTTAGGTTTGGTTTTGTATGTAAAACATTAATAAGATACAATTTATGAAGTAATTTCACATGCCACACAATCCATGGTTAAAGTACGACTGACGATTTGGATTTGGCGCAATTATAAATTACATTATCGACGCTCTTTTGTTTCTTTCTATACACGGTGCGAGATAGTACCAAACGCGCGGGGTTGGCATTCCTGACATAGTGACAAGATGTCTACCGGATACTTCATTTTCAACTATATAAGTAGTGTCGCTATTTGGGATGGCTGGGTGGGTCTATGACAGCGGACGAGTCAACATCTATTAATTTATCATCTCCAGATACCATTACTACAGGTACTTTGGCTAATTTCATTACTAATTTTTTTTAAACACAAATTCTCACGGTGTGCAGCGCTACCGGATAGCCCATGTTAGCGACAGGATTAGAACCTCCGATCTCCAGACTTGCTGCAGTTACCGGTCGCAGTAATATTGAGCGATTTAACACACAAGGTTACGTACGCCCCTGAGTTAGGACATGAACACGTCCCACATTGTGCTTCTGTGCGAGGTAAACAATCGATTGACGTTCAGCTGGGGGAGTGATTCACCTCAACGAGTGAGGTAATGGACAAGTATGCTGAAGGTTGCATCAATAAACTCAACTGGAACAGGTGGAACGCTTACACTGGCCATTGCTCTGTAACGAATTATTAAAATGAGACAGGCTAAGGTTCTGATCGAACGGGTGAAGGGCTCAATTTGTTGGTAATAATAATAATCAACACACAGGCCTATAGGCTATTATTTCAGTAGTATAGATCCCTCCTGCGGCGCGCACAAGCGACCGATCGTGACAAATGAGCATTCAAATGAAAAAGAATAGACATTAGTAGTAACGAATTGCACTCTAATGTCATCAATATCTCTAATAGCTTGCCACGGTGGGTGAGTGGTTATAGTGTCGGACTACCAACCCCAAGATTGCAGGTTCGCCCCTGGCCATGGTAAGTGATTTTTGAAGGCGACAAAAATCACGATACTCATGTCATACGTTGTTGGCATGTTAAAGAACCCATTTGAATTCAGTAGGCCGTGTTCAATGGCAAAATTAATCTCGGGATTTTCTGCCAACACAAAGTTCCTCCATTCTCTACTTGAAAGCGCTGTAGTGTCAAGGAGTTTAGATATCTAACCTCTTTGACTTTCATAGCGTTCAAAGGAAAGACGAAATTCGACATGCAAGCACTACACATATTAACAAAGCTTGCACCAGGCACCCGAGGCCATACGATATTATTATAATATCTCTAATTTCTTTAAAAAAAATACTCTAAAAATGTACGAAGTGTGCGATTTGCAGATACTGTTACTGTAGGAAAATACGCTCCATAATTGTTGTCCCATATTTTGGCGGCTGTGATGCCTGTTTTACGTTATTTTAACATTCTGAGGTATTTCCTTTATTATTTTGCATGGATTTCAGAAACAGTAAATCAAAGGAATTACTCAAATGGTATGATTTCATAAATATCGAATAACCGGTGAGTGTTATGATGATCCAATTTTCAGCGATTGCCTTCTTAAGTTAGGGAACGTAGAACTTGGAATTCTAACTGAAATGTAAATGGTTGAAATAAGAACATAACAACCTCTCTCCTTAAGGCTCTCATTACAATCCTACTGGGGAAAGTGTGGTTTATGAACAAGCGAGATTTCTCGCAAGGGGTCCGCTATTAATTATTATTATTATTATTATTATTATTATTATTATTATAACATCGTATTGCCTCGGCTGCCGGGTGCAAGCTTTGTTATTTGAAACCCATAGGGCAGCTTGAATGTCAAATTTTGTTGTTCCTTGAAGCACTATGAAAGTCAAGGACACTATAGTGCTTTCTAGTAGAGAAATGAGGAACTTTGTGTTGGCAGAAAATCCCGAGATTAATTTTGCCATTATGAACACGGCCTACTGAATTCAAATGGGTTCTTTGACATGCCAACATCGTATGACATGCGTGTCGTAATTTTTGCCGTCTTTCAAAAATCACTTACCACGGCCAGAAACGGACCTCTAAGCTTGGGGTTAGTAGTCCGACACGATAACCACTCACCCACCGTGGCAAGCTAATTTGTTGGTTAGCGTTAGCGACGAGTAGGGTTTGGATGTTAATGATCTAAAGTGGAAAGGTGAGAAATATGCAAGCAAATACAGTGAGGTCTTTCTCTAAATGACTGAACCCAGAGGTGGCCCTAGCAATATTTTCAGGTGGTGCTAGATCTCATTGTGGCGCCCCCTCCACAGTAGAGACTAAATATAACGGACATTTTTTACATTATTAATAACTATTATTTTAATATTAAATATTCCTAGAACGCTCCTAAAATATTATTTAATATTCAACAATATCGTTCGCTTATAGTCGCGCTTAGACCAGGCCTAAGTTATACACTGCTGTGCAACTGTCGCATGTTGTGTCGCTACCAGTAACAAAGCTCTTTGAACCATAAACCATACATGGGAAGACCTGCTACAGTATGGTACGGAAGGTAACTGAAAGGAATATTCGATGTGACTGAACAGTAATGCCACTTGTATACAGATACAATACATTACACAAGTCCCTGCGATCCATCATGATCTCCGGACATCACAAAAGAAGGGACATAGTGCTTAAAAGGGTGTGTGATCACCACGGACGGTGATGCATGCTCTGCAAGGTGTTCCCACAAGATTGGTAACTTGATATGTTATGTGGCTTCATTTATCTCGTCCTTAAGTTTCGCACAGCAATGTATTACTGTATATTTAAGTCACCGATCAGAGAGGAAAACAAAATGTTGGTTTTGATTCGCTTGTGTTGTTTTCCTTTTATTTCGTTTTTAAGGAGAATAGCCGTCAGTAGTGAGAACACGCATCCTCCCTGCCTTCAATATCCTCGCCTGTTCTAAATAAAACCAATCTGGGGTGGTATGGCTCAGCGGTTAAGCCAGTTACCTAGCTAGCATTCTTGGTTGTCATCGTGGAGGCCCGGGTTCGATTCCCGGCTATGGAAAGAAATTTAATTCTGGTCTGAGGGCTGGAACGGGAACTACACAGCCTCGCGAGGCAAAACTGGAAGAGGTAGTTTCGATTCCCATCTCAGGTATCCTGGAAGAGGTTTTCCATAGTTTCCCACATTTACTCCAGGCAAATGCCGGGATAGTTCCTAATTTAAGGACATGGCCACTTCCTTCTGCACGATAACACAGGTTATCTGACAAATTATACTCACATCCAAGTACACGGGGCTAAATGAATTATTAACAACAACAACAACAACTCCCACCAAGCTTCAATTTCTCGTTAGCAATATGTGAGATTTTATAAGATAAAAGTCACGATTAGTCGTTGTTAATGTTAATTCATTTAGAGGTTTTGCGATATACCAGTCATTACGCCTGTGTTCTTGGGTGTAATAATAATAATGTTATTGCACCATCAAATGCCAACTCACCGTGCCAGGATTCGATCCTACAACGTTCGGTACAGCAGGCGAGAACGTTGCAGCAGCCAGTCTGCACTTGTGGTTTCTGTAATAGTTTGTGCGTGTGTTTGTAATTAAGACTAGGATTGGGATGGAGGCAGCCGTGGCCTTAAGTTAGGAACCATCCTAGTATTTTCCTAGAGTAGAAGTGGAAAACGTCTAGGATACTCGATGTGGGAATCGAACCGGCCACTTCTTATGTTTGGCTCAAGAGGTTGAGTATTCTGTACCTCGTTCCAGAACTCACAATCAGACCAGGCGACAGCCAGGAATACTGCTAAACTTTACATCACGAGGTAGGCTCACAACTAGCGCGGATTCCTCATAAAGAAAAAAATATCTCATGGCTTATGATCGCAAGCTTTAGCCGCATTAAACCGCAAACGTTTAAATAAATAAAACAATAAGATTAGTTGAAGCACCACATGTTGACTGCAGGATAGTCGCCAGGCTGTCGGCCACAGTCGCCCAAAATAACTGAGGTCGGTCGCTGGAAGTGATTCAGCGCAACCTGCAGACAGAGAGATGAGCATTACGTCACTGTATAACCCACTTGTTACATGGTCTTATAATAGAACATTGAATGTTTACAGCGGAGGTGGAAGGAAGCACTTGCTGCGCAAAGTGTTGAGAGCTGACTTGATTGCGAGTCCAAATGGAATGCGACCGCCGCGCCGAGAACGTAGTGTCTCGTGGTCTGACTAAGGTGCACTGATATGTGCCTTCCCAAAAACATCGCGCTATTACTTCCCGAGCGCATAACAGTGATTACAGCACTCGAGCTAGGTCAGTGACGCATTAGGGGAGGTTGTAAGCTGTTTTGGGTCAAAAAGTGGAATTTTAGATTTTATATTATTTTGATAGCCTGAAGTCCGATTTAAGTTATAATATACATTTGCTTATTTGCTGAAAATGTTAACTAAACGCCATTTATAGGTCATTTAAAGCCACGCCCCCCTTGAAGAACTGGCATATTTTCTCCTCCTCATTCTCCTTCTCCTGCTCGTCCTTCTCCTTCTTCTGCTCCTCCTCCTTCTCCTTCTCCTGCTCCTTCTTCTCTTTCTCCTGCTCCTTCTTCTTCTCTTTCTCCTCCTCCTTCTCTTTCTCCTGCTCCTCCTCCTCCTTCTTCTCCTTCTTCTCTTTCTCCTTCCTTTCCTCCTTCTCCTCCTTCTCTTTCTCCTGCTCCTTCTTCTTCTCTTTCTCCTGCTCCTCCTCCTCCTTCTCCTTCTTCTATTTCTCCATCTCTTCCTTCTTCTCTTTCTCCTGCTCCTCCTTCTTCCCCTTCTTCTCTTTCCCCTTCCTTTCCTCCTTCTCCTTCTTCTCCTTCTTCTCCTGCTCCTGCTTCTCCTCCTCCTGCTACTTCTTCTCTTTATCCTTCTCCTTATCCTCTCCTCCTAATCCTCCTCCTGCTCCTTCTTCCCTTTCTCCTTCTACTCCTCCTTCGTCTCCAGCTCCTTCTTCTCTTTCTCCTTCTCCTCTTTCTCCTTCTCCTCATTCTTCTTCTGCTCCTTCTCCTCCTCCTTCTTATCTTTCTCCTGCTGCTCCTTCTGCTCCTCCTCCTCCTTCTTCTCCTGCTCCTTCCTCTCTTTCTCCTTCTCCTCTTTCTCCTTCTCCTCATTCTTCTTCTGCTCCTTCTCCTCCTCCTTCTTATCTTTCTCCTGCTGCTCCTTCTCCTCCTCCTTCTTCTTCTCCCGCTCCTTCTCCTCTTTCTCCTTCTCCTCATTCTTCTTCTGCTCCTTCTCCTCCTCCTCCTTCTCCTGCTCCTTCCTTTCTCCTTCTCCTTCTTCTCCTGATCATTTTCCTCTTCCTCCTACTCCTTCTTCTCTTTCCCCTTCTCCTGCTCCTCCCTCTCCTCCTCCTACCCCTCCTTCTTATCCTCTTTCTCCTTCTTTTCTCTCTCTAAATAAGCTAGGAAGTTAAAAAGAAACCAGAAGAGGGACAGAGAAGATGACGACAACCCAGGTGATTCTGAATATGGGCCTGGTGCACATTAAGGTAATACTTATCTTGAAGAGCATTTTTCTTCACTTCTGATTTTTTCGAGGCAAATGTTCCTTTTTCTCAGGAAGTATTAACAATAACGCTCTGAATTTTTGTTCACTAATTCAATATGATCAACTAAAGGATTATATGTTTTCTTGTGATTTTATCGTAAATAGAAAAATAATATTTTATGTTTTCGTAGAGAAAAAAGTTGAAAAATTTTACCTCCGAAAAAAAAAAAATACAAACATACACATTTCCAAAAACAACCCCTTAAAGATAAAATAGACTATAGATATAAATATCTGTAAGGGTTTGTTTCAATAGGTTAAATACTTAATGAGAAAAAGGATCATGAAGTTGACAAATTTAACATGGTGGAGATAGGGCTTTCAACCTCCCTTAAAAAAAATACAAAATATCATAGTTAATTGTGAAAGAAATTTAAAAGTTTTTCAGTCGGTCAACACGTCTGTATCCAAATTGTAATGGGTGCTATTTCCTAATCCTGAAAAGAAAGGAAAAACTACATGAGATTAATTAATACAGTTGGATAACTAGTTTCGATCGTCAAGCGATCATCGTCGGATCCTTTACACTAAGGCTATTAATCTATATCTACGAATATGTGGGTTAAGATATATACACTATTTTAGTCACAGAAATTTATTGTAAACTTGCGTAGATTGTCAAGTTTGTTAATACAGTATGTGATTTTTGGATGTGTAACATCTTTCCACTCTGTTGCTGTATATTTTTTGTGGGGGGTGATTTTCGAAAAGGGACGAAAATGGGACGGAAACGATGAGCGCGCGCGGTTGCGGAGATTGGTACCACGGCATACTGTCGGCAATGTGGAATGTATATCGCATACGGTTTACTTCAAGGTTTGGAGGCCCCATTAAATATATTCCTACAATAAATCATCTTCAAGTTGCCTTTTATTGGTGTGAAAATATTCATTATATCATATTTGCTGAAACGATTTGGCACTGGAGTTTTACGAGTAGTTATTTCAATGAACAACAGAGTTCACTGTTAACTAGGGATTTGCGCTCCCGGCAGACACATAGTAGGATGTGGAATGTATATCGCATACGGTTACTTCAAGGTTTGGAGGCCCCATTAAAGTTATTCCTACAATAAAACCTTCAAGTTGTCGTTCATTGGTGTGAAAATATTCATTATGTCATATTTGCTGAAACGATTTGGCACTGGAGTTTTACAAGTAGTAATTTCCATGACCAACTGAGTTCACTGTTATCAAGGGGTTTGCGCTCCCGTCAGACACATAGTAGGATAACATGGCACATGTTACACATCACATGCGACTACTGTAAGGCTCTTTTTTTCTTTCTTTTGGTTACTTGTTTAGTGTGTTAATCTGTAATGGTTAGTAATGGTCAGGTTGGTGTTCTAACGTGAATACGGATTAAAGTACTTAGCTGGTTATTTGGGTGATGTGTTGTTCGACGTCATTCAACTCCTGTCGCGATTCACTGTCCCATTATAATTTGGGTGTTAAAACCCTTTAGTATGCCTTCCTTCGGAGGGGAAGTAAAGCCGGCGGGCCTATGTTATAGATTTATGACATTTAAATGAACCTACCACTACAATTGGTAGTGAGTAGCTAAATTTGTAGTTAATTTGGTTAGAAACTCTCTATCAAGTTCCAACATTCGCCACTAGGTGTCAGTGACAGTAGCATCTCTGGTAACCAAAGTTGGAACTACTTGAAATTGAATTTGTTGGGGAGCCCTCAAGCGTTCAATTAATACACCCCGCTATGGCCATTGGCTGCAATTCTAATATAATAATTATAATTTGGGTACAATCGTGTTGACCGACTGAAAAGCATTTGCATTTCATTTACGAAGGCAACACTGAAAAATGGTTTCCAACATGATAAAAGTTGATTGTCTAGATGTATCGGAGAGTGTCCGCCCAGTGTCTGCTGCGCTACTAACTAGTAAACATTTATGAATTTAGACACATGTAGTTTATTGTTAATTAAACGAACCTGTTTCGATATACAAAGATATCATCTTCAGCGTTTAAATTTAAAACGTTATCTCTACATAGAGTACTATAAAATAAAGTACCAGATTCTTGCATGTAACGGGTAGCCTAATCTCGAGAACCACTGGATGGATCTTGATGCGGTTTTCACCATTCTATAAAGGATTTCTCGAGGAAGGTTTCTGTAGAAGAGCATTCATTTATGAACAAAGGAAGACGAGCAGTAACGATTTCTGTGAATCGAGTTGAAGAAAAAATCTGCCGTCCGTGCGCCTTTTAAGCTTACGCTGGGTAAACCGTTAAAAATATCTATAAGTTATACTATGAGTGGAAGAATTGTTCAGCATGACGAGTTATACAAAAAAGTCCCCGTCAGCGTGTCTCACTCACTCTAGGTATTTTTACGTTTTCATTTCTTCCAACAATCTCAACTCAGTGAAAATTTTAATTACCAGCATCGGAGCGAGTTTACAAGCTAGTGAGCGAGCTATCACCCTAGCTTCAGCCAGCATCAAACTGTCGAGTCGTGTCGAGTTAAGACTACAGAGAAGAGTATATGTGTTTGGAGTTTCGCTGTTCACCTCGGCTTTTCTGAATTGCGTCTGGAACCTGCCGTCCGTGCGCCTTTTAAGCTTTCGCTGGGTAAACCGTTAGAAATACCGGGGTGGGTTGCTAGTCATTTAATAAAATAAAATAAAAATGAAGATCCTTACAAGTAATTTGATAAAATATTAAAGTTAGAAATTCATAAATGAAATGTTCAAACATTGAGATGTTTTTCTATACTGGAGTTGTTATGGATTGAGGTGAATTTGCTAATACTGATACAGGGAATTGAGAATCTACGCTCTACATCCACTAAAATATAACCTTACTGTCCGGCCTACTCTCGCTGCATTTGTTCGAGGGCTGTTTTTCTTTTCAAGTTCCGATGGACTGTATAAAAATAACAGATTGACATACAAACTAATTTTACTACTAAATGTTTGTTTGGTTTATTCTTATGTCTCAACATAATCGCCAAAACGATTGAAACATTTGTCGTATCGTTACACCAGCTTTCCAATGCCCTCTGCAAAACATTCTGCCACCACTGAGGTGGGTACGTGTGGAGAGTCTCCTGAAGTGTTTCCTTTTAGGCGAGGCGTTGCCACCCAACCATTGCTTCAATTCTCGAAAAAGGTGAAAATCATTCAGTGCTGGTTTGGACTAAACGGCAAATGGTCCAAAACTTCACACTTGAATTCTTTGAAAAAGTCGATCGTAACGTTGGCACAGTGCCGTGGACTGAGCCAAGAATGCTAACGGACGAATGCAAGTTTCTGTGATTTAAAAAATGAAATGTTTGTTATATTTCTTTTAATTTTGAACCTTTTTAATAATTACTCAGCATGGTCGGTTGGTTGGTTCCTCAGTTTAGGGGCTGCGACAACGCGGTCATGTAGCCCCGTGTACTTTGGGTGTGATTTTTGAACTTGGGCTATTATGGAATTTAACCATCACCCCAGCAGCTTCGGTGGCGTAGTTACTACTGTCGACCAAAGTATTATGTGCACTCGAGTTTGAAGGTTGTTTGTGAAGTAACCAATAGACCTACATAAAATCCAATAACATCATCATTTTCGTCGTTCTAATTTACGTATGTTCATGTGGGTTTGGAATTTTTAATTTATATTTTAATATTTTTTTAAATCGAATTTGGAACACAAAAAGTGCACGTTTTTAAGCGTGTTTCAACCATGCGTCACATTTAAGATTTATTATCTCAAAAACCTGTCATCAGATCGAATCCAAATTTTAACACAATATACATTGGAATGCTGTATAACTGGTTTATTAATTTCAAAATTGTGTGTGTCCAAAAAACAAAATTGTTATCATTTTTGTAAGGTAACGTTTTCTCGGGTCGGGGTGGTTGAAAATGTAGTTCTTGGTCGCGTTGTAATCCTTATACATCGAAAAGTTATGCTATATGACTGTAAAATACGTAAATTAATTCATTTATTTTATATCAGTTTGTATTTGTAGGGGGTGAACCATGTGTTACTTCCCCGTACAAATACAAACCGATATAAAATAAGTGAATTAATTTACTTATTTCACAGTCATACAGCATAACTTTTTGATGTACAGTATAAGGAATACAACGCAACCAAGAACTAAATTTTCCAATCACCCTGAGCCGAGAAAAAGTTACCTTACAACAATGATAACAACTTTGTTTCTTGGACACACACAATTGTGAATTTAATAAACCAGTTATACAACATTCCAATGTATATTGTGTTAAAATTTAGATTCGATCTTATGACAGGTTTTTGAGATAATAAATCTTAAATGTGACACATGGTTGAAACACGCTTAAAAACGTGCACTTTTTGTGTTTTAACTGGGATAAAAAATATAAAAATATTAATTTAAAATTCCAAACCCACATGAACATACGTAAAATAGAACGACGAAAACGATGATGGCATTGGATTTTATGTAGGTCTATTGGTTACTTCACACACAACCTTCAAACTCGAGTGCACATAATACTTTGGTCGACGGTAGCATGCTGAGCTTCTATGCCCAAGATCGCGGGTTCAAATCCGGCCGAAGTCATCGGCTTTTTAAGAGCGTTAAAAATCCCTCAGTATGCCTTCCTTCAGAGAGGAAGTAAAGCCGGCGAGCCCAATCATAGATTTATGGCATGCAAAAGAACCTTCCACTAACTAAAATTGTGTGAAGCTAAATTTGTAGGTTAGATTTGATTAACGCTCTATTAGTTCCAACGCTCGCTGCCAGGTGCCGGTCGTTGAAGCATATAGTAGTCAAGTTTGCGGCTAGGTGTCGTTGACAGTAGCAATTGGTAGCTTAAGTAGGACTACTTGAAATTGATCGACTGCAGTCCTTACCTGAATTACATATCACACGCGCTAATACAGCCATCACAATTTATTAACACCGGTTATCAGATTCTACACACACCGAAAGTACACGGGGCTATATGACCGCGTTGTCGCAGTCCCTAATCGGAGGAACCAACAAACTTAACCTTCGCCTCAATCTCTGGCAATCTGAGATTCCGAGAACAGAGGGTATTGTAATTCCTAGAATAATATAAGTTATGTAATCTCGCATTGACTCCTCTCATTAGATTGACGCCAGGAAGGACCTCCGGTCGTACAAACATAAAACGTCTTCGTATCTCATTCTCAAGCCTGAAGAAACAGAAATGAAAAAGAGGTGGGTATACACATAAAGAGGATCCGACATTTTCTTGCTGTAGTTGCTTTCACAATTAAGGTTGTCAGTTCTGATTACAAAGTTTACCGAGCTTTGACGTTCTGGTCATAGAAAATGAGTGCTCCGAAAGCATATGTGGATTGTAGACGAAGCTAATGTCGAAGATGTCTCAATCTCTTTAATGAACTATCATCGTACAAAAACTTATCAGGCCATTTATTGCTCATTAAAAAGACGTATTTCTTTATGTGCCATTGTCGAAACCTGACCTTGAATTTTTTTGCAATCAAGAAATGACTATGGACAATGATTGTACGAAACTCGCACACAGGGAAAATAGCACCCACTGAGAAATGTGCGTAAGTCACTCCCAGTCTAGAAATTGTCCTAGTGACTATAACCACCAGTCACATCAAGACTTAAGCGGTCCCCGTTGATGTTCTGATCAGTGATGAGACTAAAGCGCCAGGAAATAGTTCCCACTTTTTAGGTAGATTTCATTAGAAAGCTAACTATTGCAATGGGTCCCATGTTTCGACTTCCGGAAAATTTCAACATATCTTCGCGTTTCACATCCCCCAGACCCCAAAACCACCATCAGTTCAAAAGTTTATATATAATTTATGTATGTATATGTTACAGGGAAAGTCGATTCTCCAGTAAGAGTTGACTCTCCCTAGGTAAAGTCGACTCTTACTGATCTTTTCAGTAAAAGTTGATTAAAAGCGGTAAGTGTTCATTTTCAATGAACATTTACTAGTCAGAGTTGACTATACCTAGGGAAAGTATACTCTCACTGTCTTGAGGTAGTAACAGTTGACTATTTGCAAGGAAACGGTACCAGCTAATAAAGAACAAATAGGAAGGCAAAACCAATACATTAAGAGAGAGAAATGTTTAAGAGAAACTAATAAAAATGAAAAACCTTCAAAATACATAAATTGATAGACATATTTATCATTTATTACAGCAAGGTAAAGATTTGTGACACTTTGAGCTGCAAAGTACACTTTTCTTCTTGCACATGCACTTCATGGATTCACATTTAGTGTTGCAAGAAGATTTGAAAAACATTGTCAACTTCCAAGTGATTGTGAAGTTGCAACAGTCCTCACAGCTATTATTTTATCCATAGGAACTTCATTTTCTTGGATAATGTTCGTAGGACATTTACTGAATTGAGACCTGAAAGAATGTAATCATTGAAATCTGAACAATTTAATACTATAGGCAGTGAGATATATCTTTTATTTTAGCTTTGAAAACTTACCTTGAGAAAAGCTGCTTTAGAATTCCATTTCTCGTTCCAATTCGATAAAATCCATCGACAACCTGCAGTACCACGCCAAGGATAGATCGAGCATCTCCTCTACCACGGTCAACATCGGGAACAGGAATTCGAACTGATGCTCCTTTTTCTACTGGCGGATGAATGTGATTTGAGTTTTTTTCATGCGTTCAGCTTGTTCTAGAGAGTAGAAATCTTCATTTCTCTGTCTCTTAATGCCCTCAGTAGACTTGTCCAGGTCAGTGAGGAGATAATCACTATCGTCTACGAGCTTTTCACCAATTGATACATTTTGGTTTGTTTCATTTTCATCAGGATTTCCATTCCTGTTACTTCCAATTTCGTTTTCTTGTTGTTGCTGAATTTGATCAATTACGCATTGAAGATCCTCTTCTGTTTCTAAATTTGCCAGTACCTCAGTTGGTAGTTTTGAACTAGATAAGCCGTGTCTCGGGGGGCAACGGAACATTGCCTCATACGGGGATCGTTTTATCCCACTATGCAATGCACTGTTTTTCATCAGTTGAATAAACTTTAAGCATTCACTCCATTTTGATGTTTTGTGGTCTTGCATCCAGGTGGTTATCATATTCTCTATGTCCTGGTTGGCTCTTTCGACGCTACCTTGACTCTATATCGCGGTTTTCCGTACACCATTTTGAAGTTCAGCCATGTATTAACCAGACTATCAATAATTTTACTAACAAATTCTCGGCCATTGTCTGATTGTAAAATACAAGGAGCACCTAACAAAGTAAAAACAAGATGTTCAGCAAAGAACATATAGCCTACTTTCTCCTAAATGTATGGGTATCTTTATGACTCTTTGTCCTCATCCCTAAAACAATCACCCCAACCACAATGTATTGTTTGTTTTCTTTTATATTGATAATAAGCCAGTAAGTGTCAAGATCAATATTATATACTTTATGATGATTGAATAACAAAACTACTAACTTATTGTAATGCATTCACGTCCGTTAATCTCTATATTAAGCCAGCCTGCAAAATTAAGAATCTTCCGCCCCAATCACAGTAGGTGGTGCTGCGACCTATCAGTGAATTAATCTTTATCTTGTACGCCTATGCACTGCCATCGTAATGTACTACGATGGCAGTGTTCTATGGGTGTTGAATGAGTAGGCAGTTTAAAGTAGCCAAGAGGGAGGCGATCCAGCTGGCAGTGTTTAAAGGTATTCGGAGCGCGATCGTGGCTAATAGTTGAACTACCAGTATTACAAAATTGCCATACTTCAGGAGGCCAGCTCAGGCATTTACAGAGCGTTATGTTAGGAACAATATTACCCACATAACCCACAAGAGGACAGCACCGTACAGAGGCATTAAGAAGGCTGTGGTTAATGATAACGTGTATCTAGTTCTTCTATTCTCCTTTTTCTAAAATCTTCTGTTTATGTGCGATGCGGGGACTGTGATTTTATTAATATAAGAGTGTATACTTTATCCTCTCCTTTGAGCTAAATGACATTTTATTCAGTATCTGTAGAAAAAGCTCGTGCACATCATTTGTAAAAGAATTCAAGAAAAAAAAAACTAACTGTAGCAGTACTCGATCCCCAGTCAACTGCGTGTCAGACTAACATGCTAGCCCAGAGCTAACCGTATCCATGACGTCAGGTGTTCTTAACTGACATATTAGATACAAACTGTTGGCAAATAATGACTTTAAATAAACGATTTCTTCACTGCAGTACATCTTCATTAAAGATCATTTCATACAAAGTTTATATTATTGTATCAGTACGGTATATCACATACAACATACTAAAACTACTGAAATATAAGACAGGCACATGAGGACAGCTGCCATCTTGTCGTGTGACACAAACGGCTCAGCTCTTTTAAGCCACTCATACTGTATAATATTATAATATTAAATTATAATAAATAACGGATCACGACCTTCAGGATAGCTTAAACCCCCCTAGGCTCGATAATCGGAATTGGTGGGTCTTAAGCTATTTATTAAAATGGTTGCATAATTCACACGGCCGCCATCCTGAAATGGCATGGCCGATGACCTTGAATTTTGGGTGAAAGACGCGTCCTATATAAAGGTATGTTTTCACTAAATTTGGTAGAGATCGGATGATTAGTTTAGCCGTAATTTGATTTTACGTTTTGAACATTTGAGTGGCCGCCATTCTGTTTTGGTAAAGATGGCGGCGATATAAAGTATGACACTGAGGTGTCCTTTACTAGTGCTACCTCTGTACCAAATTTCGTTCAATTCGGTTTCACCGTGTTCGAATTGATAGGGGGGGACAGACATTCAGAGTATACACACTCACACACACACAGACACACACACACACACACACACACACACACACAGACTCACACACACATACACATACACACATACACATACACACACACACACACACAGACTCACACACAGACTCACACACACACATACACACACACAGACAGACACACTTTTTTTCGCCCTGTGTTGATCTCATAAGTCTACTTTCATTTTTTGCAAAAATCGAAAGTAGGCTAATATCAACGATATTATTGTACACTTCGTCTGCAGTCTTTGATTTCAGTGGTATTAGCACAACCAACTTTGTTAAATGGTCCTGGTACACCATTATAAATTTGAAGTCTTCATCAGGTTGCGACTGAAAGTCCACTTGACATCGTGAATTCATTTCCTTGAATAACAAAGGCTTTACAACCATTCCCTTCCATTTATGTTTCAATTTTTGATCTCAAGGTTCGCACAAGCTTATAAATAGTAAAATGTCCTTTGAAATAACATTTTGAAATTTCCCTTTCAATTGCTGAATCATACGATCTCTTCTTCCGTGTCCAGTGGATAGGCTATGTAGGCTACGCTTCATTAAGAACTCCAAACAACTCTTCATCAAAAACATAATACCTTATGCTGTCTTGGTCTGTGACAGGGTGTATTAGTTTTGTAATACCATTTACTTCAATAATGTCATAACGTCTTAAAAAACAGGTATCGTTACTTTGTTTCTTAATTGCAGTTTTTAGATTTTTCACTTTTTGAATGCAGCAATCATATTTCAATTTGGTCGATGTCAGTGAATTTACCACGGAAGTCGAGCGTTCCTGCTGCAGTTTTTCACGAAAATGTTCTGCCGTGGTGACTGACATAATGATTACACACTTAAACTAATTATTTAAACGTAGATGAATCTTTTGTCACTATTGCGCAACAATAAAGATCCGAGTAATGACGAATGGCAGCTGCCTGTTGTGTGGTGGGGTATTAAAACAAAGAAATGTTCCGATCGATAACGGTCGGTCCAATAATGGAAGTACGAGTCCAAACAATGGCAATACTAGAATAATCATAACAAAGGTTTGGCGCTCGCGGTTACATTTTCTGAGCAGCATCTGTGAATCAACTTTTACTAAACCACAGCAGGCATAGTTAACTCTCCCTAGGAAAAGTTGATCTGTATGTTTTCAATCAACTATTACTGATACTTTTAGTAAGAGTTGACTCTGCCTAGGGAGAGTCAACTCTTACTAAGAATCGACTTTCCCTGTAACATATATATATCAGTTTCTTGTGGACACGATAACTGCCGTAATTTTGCACCAATCACTTTGAATTTTTTACATAATATGTATCCCCTTAAAATCTCGGTCGAGTTCGTTAATGGGCAAAATCGGTCAAAGGGGGTGAAAATGGGAGGCTTTTTTCGAAAAAGTGAAATATCGCTATAACTCTCTTAATATCTGAAATATTGAATCCATTCAAAGTTCATACTATGTGTCAGACAAGGCCCTAAAATTTATGTTTGAAATGTTTTTTGATAGCACCAACCATTGACCAAAGGGGTGGGAAGAAGTGTTTTTTTTTTCGGGAAACATTAATCATATCTCTGTTAATAGGCACAATATCAAAACCGTACAAAATAGACAATATTCCTCCAATAATTACCTAAAACTTTTGTCTGAAAGAATTTTTGATATAACCCACCATTACGCCACGGGGTGAACAAAATGATTTAAATTATAAGAAAATGCCAAGTGCCAAGAGAGGTTGCCATGACAACTTTACTTTTAATTGATAAGGGATGAGCCATCAGCAGTTGCTATGACAACGCCACTGCACGAGATAACATTCAGTTTTCCATCTGTCTGTGGGAAGCGACTTCGGTATCGGAACTGGTAGCATGCTGAACTTCTATGCCCAAGGTCGCGGGTTCAAACCCGGCTGAAGTCGGATTTACTAAGAGCGCAAAAAAAAACTGAGTTTGCTTTCCTACGGAGGGGAAGTTCCAACGTTCGTTGCGAGTTGATGGTTCCGGTGGCATCTAGTAGCCAAGTTCACAGCTAGATGTCGTTGATGGTAGTATTTTAGGTAGATTTCATTAGAAAGCTAACTATTGCAATGGGTACCATGTTTCGATTTCCGGAAAATTTCGACATATCTTCGCGTTTCACTTCCCCCAGACCCCAAAACCACCGTCAGTTCAAAAGTTTATATATAATTTATGTATATATATATATATGTATATAAGTTTCTTGTGGACACGATAACTGCCGTAATTTTGCACCAATCACTGAATTTTTTACCGAATATGTATACCCGTAAAATCTCGGTCGAGTTCGTTACTGGGCTAAATCGGTCGAAGGGGATGAAAATGATTTTTTTTTTCGAAAAAATGAAATATTACTATTCTCTCTTAATATGTGAAATATCGAATCTGTTCAAAGTTCATACTATGTGTCGGATAAAGCTCAAAAATTCATGTTTGAAGAGTATTTTTATAGCACCAACCATTGACCAAAGGGGTGGGAAAAAGTGGGTTTTTCGGGAAACATTAATCATATCTCTCTTAATAGGCACAATTTCAAAACCGTACAAAATGGACAATATTCCCCAAAATAATTACCTAAAACTTTTGTCTGAAAGAATTTTTGATATGACCCACCATTACGCCAAGGGATGAGAAAAATGATTTCGGAATTATAAGAAAATGCCAAGAGCTATCAGTGGTTGACATGGCAACACTACTAAATTGATGAGGGATGAGCCATCAGACGTTGCCATGACAACGCACTTGCGCGAGATCAGATTCAGATTTCCATCTGACTAAGTGTGAAGCGGCTTCGGTGACGTAACTGGTAGCATGCTGAACTTCTATTCCCAAGGTCGCGGGTTCAAAGCCGGCCAAAGTCGTCGGATTTTCTAAGAGCGCTAAAAATCCCTCAGTATGCTTTCCTTTGGAGGGGAGGTTCCAATGTTCGTTGCGAGTTGCTAATTGCGGTGGCATCTAGTAGCCAAGTTCACAGCTAGGTGTCGTTGATGGTAGAATCTGGTAGCAATATTAGGAACTACTGCTTGAAATTGAGCGTCTGCATTCCTTACCTGAATTACAGACTAATGCAGCCATCACAATTCACGCCGTTTATCAGACAGATTCTACACTCACCGAAAGTACACGGGGTTACATGACCGCGTTGTCGCAGCCCCTAAACTGAGGAACCAACCAATATCTGCGGGAGATATAATTTTGCGTGAAGAAGTAACAGACCGTTACATAGTTACACATCAGTGTCGAAACCTTGCATAAGGACAGTGTGACCACAAGTATAAAAATGGACTCCAAATGACAAGAAGGTTACCGTCATCATAAGACAAAAACATGTTTAAAATATGCATAATATGACGAAAAACAAAGTAAAATTAATCTCCAATTATAAAATACTTTCACGCAATAAATGAGGTCTGATCCTTCTACGAAAACCTGCATATTCTGCCTATTTTCGCCTATCCCCAAGCTTGTCCGGTGGAATCTACCTCCGCCTTCCGGCGTGCCGAGAGGACTTTTCTGCTTCTTTTTGGCGTACAAGGTTTTCCAGCGCATGTCGTTATGTTTCCATTAGCTGGCTAGATTACTTTTCAGAATTTCCTTTGTAAAAATAATTTTCACGTTAATTGGGACTGTTGCCAACTTTGCTTTTCATGTGATGAATTGTGTGTGTGTGTGAATACAGTTTTTAGTGGTATTTGGAACGATAGGGAGAGTAATTCAGTACTAATTTGATATTATATTACATTTAGTTTTGTATAAACCTGGTTTGAGCGGCAAAAGAGCACCCGAGTAATTCGATTTTATGGCGAATCAGGCTCAAAGGTTGGCAACTCTGTTACGATTGCACTCAGTTCCTCAAGTACGCTAAGTGTTCAAACTTCAGCTGTAAAGCTCGAATCACCAATTAAATGCTTCAAAGATAATAAAAGTGGAGAGAAGTTGAGTCAAAGTTGCAAACAAATGATTTTGAATGCATATATAATAGTGGGTTGAGAGATGACAATCTCGAGTTTCCATGTCGGAAAAAAATGAAGGGACAGAGAGAGATATGAGATACTCGGAGGGACATTTTCCACAGTACTTGACGTGACGTTTGGTATACCGACCCCAATGAGTCACAACTGAATCAGCTGAGGCGTAGTTTTGCATTCCATGTACTTGGGGCCGGATGTTTGTCCCTTGGATCGCAGCCAGTCACAGACGAAACACAAACTAACATTGAGCCTGAGGTAGGCCTACTGTGTAATTGGTCCTTTTACATCTCATCCCGGGTCAAGACGAGGTTTTAGCCGAAAATTATTTATAGAGATAGCTTTGGTATATTGGCTTTCATGGCCAGTGAATTAAAACCCAGCAATTTTTCTAGGTTTGTGCCGTGTCTTGTGAGGGGTTCACCTAGGACACCAAGCTGGCTCATCAGCGGGCTCTTGTTGTCCCCGCTCGGACCCCCACAGGAGTAGGTCCTAAATTCCAAAATAACAAACAAGTTTTCTATAGGTACGACACACCCTGTATGTGAAGTCTGAGAGTCTTTCAGATACCATAAGAAAAAGAAGGAATGATTTATATCGACACATCTACCGGATGAATCCTGCCCGAAAAAACAAGAAAATCTTTTGACTTCTTTTCCAAAAAGAAGATCAAACCTAATTGGTTTACGGAAGTGGAAAAGAACCTGCGAGAGCTCCAGATTACTGAAATCATGATGATGAATGGTACAGCCAAAACTGTTACCAAAGACAACACCAAGAAGTTCCAAGCCAGAGCCGTCTCCAGAAAACCGATGCAGATATCACATGAGGAAAGAATCAGATAGAATGAAGAAGTATTGGGAGAAAAGGAAATTTTCTTTGTTATTCGGGCAGGATTCATCCGGCAGATGTGTCCATAGAAATCAATCCTTCTTTTCCATATGGTATCTGAAAGACTCTCTGACTTCACATGCAGGGTGTCGTTCCTATAGAAAACTTGTTAGTTATTTTAGAATTTAGGATCTATGAGCTTCCTCAAAATTCTTCTCTCTTTGATTTCCAATTTTTCCATTTGCCCTTGTCTCTTCAAGACTAGTGTTTCTTCTGCAAAGAGTGCCTCTGGCTTAATTACGGTGTTATAATGCCTGATTTTAGAGTTCCAGGAGAGAGGTTTCTTATTGTAGTCTATGTATTTTTGGTTTTCTGGAAGGCTAGTACCATTTTGATTCTTCTCGCTTCCATTGTTTTTCCTTCAAGGCTATTCCTGTCGATCTTATCTCCTAAGTATTTGAAACTATTAACCACCTCGATTATGACATTATTATTATTATTATCATCGATTTAATGGTGTTCGGGTAATGGTGCTCAGTTTCAAAATGTTCGAGAACGTTTGGTTTATATCTTCACATCTTTTTCCCAGTAAATGAATACTCTCGCATTTTATCGCTAGTTAAATATCTCTCAACACCACTCGTGTAGATCATACAACATGAATTTAAATTACAAGATGAGGTTTTTGACAAATTTCGCAATTATCACGAATGCTAAAAGCCCATTTACTTCAGTTAGCGGTAGGCAGCGACCATATCTGGGTAGACGTAAACAAATCCTTCACTCTGCTTATTGATTCTCGTTATGAATGTCAACTGGCGTCTTTAGCGCAGTGAGCTCTATTGTGAGTGCTTCGTATGAAAGGAAGCGATAACGAATGTAATTGCCATGTTTGTAGCACGTTCCTACTCAACTATAACGTTTGGAATTCCGTCATCTAACTGATAAATAGCTCATAAGAAAACCTTCATTGCAATGTCAACGTCCCCATCACGTGCTGTCTGTTATTGCGTCAAATGTATGCACGAGTATTCGTCCTTTGTCTGTACTCTTATATAGACACAATTCGGTTATTTTCTTGATATTCGATATTGTTTCATACTTATGATAGGCCAAGTTTATTATGTTGTTAGCTGGCTGCGTAGTGCAGCGGTAACGATCTCGCTTGCTGTGCCCAAGGTTGCAGAATCGAATCCTGGCGCAGTCAGTTGGCAATTTAGAGTGTGCAAATGTGAGGGAGCCGTGTCAGTAGATTTACTAGCACGTTAAAGATCCCCTTTGGGGCAAACTTCCGGCATCCCAGCGTCTCTAAGAGCCGCATTAGTTTAAAGGGACGTAAACGAATGACATTATTATTGTTATTACATCACCGTTATTCTCAGTTTATTATTATTATTATTAGTTAGATTTTAAGGGGCGGAACTACGAGATCATCTGCCCCATTATTATTGTAACACCGCCATTCTCTAATAATAATAATAATAATAATAATAATAATGAAAATGAAAATCCACAGCCTGCTTCCAGTCTCCGACCGGGTCAGGAATGGAATGAATGAAGCCCCCATCTAGCGGCGAGGATATGAACTGTGCCGGCTGCCGAGGCCTGACGCACTCCTCCGGGGCAATGATTAAATGAATGACAGATGAAATGAAATGATACTGGAGAGTGTTGCTGGAATGCAATTTTGACAGGGAAAACCGGAGTGCCCGGAGAAAAACCTGTCTGCCTCCGTTTTGTCCAGCACAGATCTCACATGGAGTGACCGGGATTTGAACCACGGACCCAGCGGTGAGAGGCGGCGTGCTGCCGCCTAAGCCACGGAGGCTTCAATAATAATAATAATAATAATAACAATAATAATAATATGAGAATAACGGTGACATAAAATCCAAATAATAATACACACATCAAAAGAGCTTTGCATATACTTACCACATCAAGCGGCGGTGGGACAAAACTTCCTCCAGGAGTCCGCCATTGCACGAATGGAATGGCCTGCGATGTCGCCGGACATGAACTGTACCGACCATGTCTGGGATATGCTGAAGCGGGCTATTGGTCAGCGTCCACGCCCCCCAATAACCCGCCAAGGGATCACGGGGACCGCCGTCGAAAGTGGGATCGCCTGCCTCAAATGAACCAGGACAATTTGATATGTGGTATACCACGGCGAGTAAGAATCGTGCTGGACGCCCTCGGTAGCCATTTTCTTTATTGAAACGTCACATGATGGCAAGATTACAAAACAGATCAGTCCCTATTTAACAGGCCAAATGTCTTTCTGTACGTATAAGTTAGTAATTTTCTTTTCACACATGGATCAAGTGTGCAGGATATTTGTCAGAATGCCGTCTCTTTTGTAATAAACTAGCCCACATTCCCACATAAGCTCTGCATCATGGAAAACAAGTGTTATGCAAAACTTTTTTGATGTGTGTAATATCACCGTTATTCCCAGACTATTATTATTATTATTATTATTATTATGTTGAAAAATTAGGCCCTTTGCAACATCATGGCCATGTAACCCTGTGTACTTCGGTGTGTGTTGAATCTATTTGATAATACTTGTAATGGCTGTACTGTAGTATGTGTATTTCTGATTGGGGCTAGGATTTGGGTAGGAGGCGCCCGTGACCTTAATTTGGGTACCATCGCATGAAGTAGAAGTGCGGAAACCACGGAAAACTCTTCTAGGATGGCTGAAGTAGGAATTGAACCTACTTCTTGTCAGGCTGAGTGTACCCCGTTCCAGTCCCAGAATTAAATTACTTGGCAGAGCCGGGAATCGAACTAGAGCCTCCGCGGTGACAGTCGAGAATGCTAGCCACTGCGCAACAAGGCGGACCAACATATAAGTGTATGTGGAATGAAGGAATTGGTGAATCAGATCTTCGGGGACGAGGCGTCATAATATATCACGTGGTTCATTCGACAAGATGTTCAGTGGACACTGTTCACTCGACAGTAACTTATCAAGTGGTCTCGGTAGCGTAGTTGGTAGCATGCTGAGCCTCTATGCCCAAGGTTGCGGGTTCAAACCCGGCCGAAGTCTTCGGATTTTTAAGAGCGTTAAAATCCCTCAGTATGCCTTCCTTCGGAGGGGAAGTAAAGCCGTCGGACCCATGTCATAGATTTATGGCATGTAAAAGAATCTTCCACTAATTACACTGTGTGAAGCTGAATTATAGATTAGATTTGACTAACGCTCTTAGGTTCTAACGTTCATCACCAGGAGCCAACTGCGCTGGCATGTAGTAACCAAGTTCACAACTAGTTGTCGTTGATGGTGGCGTTTGGTGGCAAAGGTAGGAACTACTTAAAAATTGAATGTCTGCAGTCCTTCTACCTGAATCACAGATAACACTCACTAATACAACCATCACATTTAACACCAGTTATCAGACAGATTCTACACACACCCAAAGTACACGGGGCTACATGACCGCGTTGTCGCAGCCCCTAAACTGAGGAACCAACCAACCAGAAACTTATCAGTAGAGTCTGAAAGGCTGGGGTTTTCTCTGTCTAGTAGAAGAGAACTTACCTGTTATTTGAAGCAAACCATCAATTGATTTTGCATTTGCACCAACATATTGGTTCCAAAATATTAACGAGTACTGTTTGCATGGTGTCTTCAAATTCAAGATCATTGCTATCGACCGTGAAAAGCACACAATCCAACGATCCAAAGTGACACGTTCAAGGTATGGCTCTTCCTAGATCTCTTATTATAGCTAATGCAATATGTGAGGAGTATCAACGTGGTGTTTTAGAGGAAAATCGGTTTTTTAAAGTTCTGCAGAACCTCTTGCTACTTTTCTGTTTGCTTCCTGGTTGTCGAACTGGGGTCTGCACGTGTTGAAGATTTTCCTGTTGCGGCACGAGGGAATAGGGCGCTATCTGCAGGATATCCGTAGGAAGTGATAGTGTGGTGGTTCGACTCCCACTTCCCACATTGTCAGTGGGTAGCGGGAGACAGGAAACGGCATTGGGTCACTGTTGGTGGAGTGCATGACCCTCCCCCCACTCCTCCCAGATTGTGCTGCGTGTTTTGTCTTCTATCCTAAAATAATAAACAAGGATTTCAACTTCACGAAAGTCGTTCGATTAGCCAGACGGAGCAACTTGCGATAATAAAAGCTCTAGAATTTTTGAAAGAGACAACAGACAGCGAAAATAAAAAAAAAGTAACTAGGCTATACGAACAGATAGCAGAACGGCAATTGATTCTATAGCAGATTACAAACATCACGCTCACCTAATTGAAAGAATCAGGAAAACCACTTCAACACTTAGGATAGCAACTGGATGATACAATTCGAATGGATTAAAAGCACACTCCGGCGTAGAAGGTATCGAGTTGGCTGATAAACTAGCCAAGGAAGCAGCTAAATTAAATGAAATCTGTTACGACAAAATACCTATATAAAAAAGTAAAAAATCAACTCTGCAAACAATCAAACAGCGAATGGCAACAAGAATGGGAAGAGACTTCGAAAGGAATCATTACTAATGAATTCTTTCCAGCAATAGAAAGTAGATTAGCAATTAAATTAAATTCAATTGATTTGTCCCACTTATGTGGTGAAATGATTTCCATTTTAATTTGAATTTATTTATTAATTACTAATTACATCTGTGATATGTCTCACGGATCTAATGACAAAATTATAATAATAATAATAATAATAATAATCTTATTATATAATACGCTAAGGTGTATGTTTCACAAAACTCAAGCTCCTAAACCAGAGGGAGTTAGAAGGTGTGGGTTGTACCAAAATCTTCCAAATCGTTTCAATAGTACAGGAAAAATCTTGCATTTCTTGAAAAGTCAACAGAAATATATTTGTTGGTTGGTTGGTTCTTAAGTTTAGGGGCTGCGACAACGCGGTCATGTAGCCCCGTGTACTTTGGGTGTGTGTAGAATCTGTGTGATAACCGGTGTTAATTATGATGACTGTATTAGTGTGTGTTATCTGTTTTTTTAATTTAAGTACTGCAACTTAGAATTTTTCAAATAGTTCCTACTTTTGCCGCCAAGCGCCACCGTCAACGATTACTAGGCCAAGTTCAGAACTTAGCTACTAGACACCACCGCAGTCGGCTCTTGGCACCGAACATAGAAACCTAAGAGCGTTGTTTACATTCTTAACCTATCCATTTTAGCTCACACAGGTGCAATTAGTGGAAGGTTCTTTAACATGCCATAAATCTATGACATGGGACCGCCGGCTTTACTTCCCCTCCGAAGGAAGGCATACTGAGGGATTTTAACGGTCTTAAAAAAATCCGACGGCTTCGGCCGGGTTTGAACCCGCTATCTTGGGCATAGAAGCTCAGCATGCTACCGACTACGCCACCGAAGTCGCCAATATTTTTGTTAATAAAGTGCTTTTGAACAAATAAACAAGACGATAGCCCCTGCGAGAACTCGGTCGCCTACAGCCCGCTTAGTAATAGTGCCGGACGGGTAGTCTGTACACATGGGGCGCACACAACCCATTATGCGAGAGTTCTCGCACGGGTCCGCTAGTAAATATTGATTGTGTATCACTTGTGTGTTCAAAGATCTACTTATCTGAAGTTGTGGAATGTACACAGGCTGCACAGACAACCAGTTTTGGTGCAGCCTTTAGTAAACTGTATATAAATAATAATCTGAGCTCTTTGAATTTGAGTAGCTTTTGTAAGAGCATGTATCTCTTGAAAGGTTTTCAGATTGTGAAAAGTATACATTAGCAAGTGTTCGATTCTGTAAAAAGAAAAAGAAAAACAACCTGAAATAGTCTGAAACTGAAAGGAACATACATAAACTATAAATTCCTACTACAACGTACAGAGGCGTGCACATTATTAGACTCGATGGCAGTTTGCCAACATTAACTTGTACGTTTTGTCACTTGCAAGGCACTGAAATTCAAATTTAATCAATAGTCTTAATAACATTTTTTAAAGAATCTGACAATGAACTTTATTTTTACAGTGTCCACTAAAAGAAAAAGGAAGGAAAGGAAGCTTGTAGTTTAACGTGACCGTTAATCTTGAGATCATGAGCCACGGGACCTCCTTTTTACGTGGAATCCGAACCACAGGACATGGCATTTCACTTCGAAAATCTCACATGCATTGACCGGGAATCGAACCCGGACCGCCTTGGTGAGAGGCATACAGCTAGACCGCTGAGCCACCACGCCCCCTCCACTAAAAGAGGAGCCATGTTAATGCAGAATGGCACACGTTTCGTTTGCTTTCTAGTTTCCGTGTGAATTTAGACCAGAAAGATTGGAAGTCTTTTATTACTGATCGTCCACTCTTGAACTATTCGAAAATTCGAGAACAATGGATTGAAATCACTTAATTTAGAGGATATATTCCAAAGTCAAAGTCAGTGAAAAGAAAGGAAAAAAACGGACCCGGCTCAGGTGTCCCTCAGAATCTCCAATTTCGAAAATTTCCAGATGCAATTCCTTATGGGAAAAGTTGTGAATCCACAGGGGAGAAAACATTACTAAGTAGGGTAATACAAATAAAATGATTTTGAATTTTAAAAATGTTACTGATTTAAATTCTTTTTTTGAGTCTAATTATAATTTGCACACCTCTGTACAGTACATATAATTATTTATTTTATTTTATTTTATTTTATTTTATTTTATTTTGCGTATGGCTTTTAGTGCCGGGAGTGTCCGAGGACATGTTCGGCTCGCAGAGGCTGTAGTTGCTTCAAGCGGACACCCGTGGGGTGAGCTACAAGTTCCGTTCAATTTCAAGTAGTTCCATCTTTCGCTACCACATTTCACTGACACCTAGTGGTGAACGGTGGAACTATCATAGAGCGTTTCAACGAAATCTAACCTAGAAATTTAGCTTCGCACAAGTTAGTGGAAGGATCTTTTACATGCCATACATCTATGTCATGGGACCGCCGGCTTTACTTCCCCTCCGAAGGAAGGCATACTGAAGGATTTTAACGCTCTTAAAAATCCGACGACTTCGGCTGGGTTTGAACCCGCGATCTTGAGCATAGGAGTTCAACATGCTACCAACTACGCCGCCGAATTCAAAAGTTGGCACGATATAGCGTTAGTTGTTTACTCAGTTAACCTGTTGTTTCACGACGGGATGTCTACACACGCTGTAATGACGCACCAAGTCGATCTGGATTGGTTATTATCCGCACCAGAGGAAATCCAGATCAAGACCGTGCCGACTAAATGAAGTACTGTATTACAGGCTTGGCCTACAGCTCTGGGTTTGCCTCTAACATCCATCTACCACGCCCCCACCTGCACACAGCAAAGCACGCGGTGACCGTTCCGTGGTGAAAGCCAGTACCGTTATTGCTCGCCTGCTTCTTGCCAAGCCTACCATCACCATCACCGGTAATGAACCAAGGAAACAGGCTGCTCCACAAGTACAGTATAAGGCAGCACAGTGCTAAGGGCTATTGGCTTTCTTGAGACATTACAGGGTTTCACAGACTCGGCAAGATGAATATCACTGCACGCGTTTCGTAGCAGGGAGTTGTTGTTTCATTTGAGGGGGTTTGACATTGTGGTCCTGTAGCCCCGTGTACTTGGGAGAATGATATATAGATAAGATTTGTCTGTGTTATTCTGGTGTCTCTAGTAGTGTGTGTATTTGTAATTCAAGTAAGGATTGGGAAGGAGGTAGCCGTGGCTTTAAGATAGGATCCATCCCGGCATTTGCGTGGGGTGGAGTTGGAAACCACGGAAAACCACTTCCAGGATGGTTGAGGTGGGAATCGAACCCTCCGCTCATCAATTTGGCCTCACGAAGCTGAGTGTATCCCGTTCCAGCCCTCAGACTAGAATTGAATGTCTCGGCAGAGCCGCGAATCGAACACGGGCCTCAAGGGTGACAACCAAGAATGCTTGCCATTGCGAGGCGGGTTCGAACCAAAGAGCTCTGTCCCTTTCACGTCTAAATCATCAGCCACATGGGGATAAGAGTTTGAGGAAATGTACTTGTGTGACAGCCTGTACCTTGATTCGTTACCGGCGATGGTGATAGAACATCTAGGTCATCATCCCCAAAGGGGAGGGGGAGTGTATATGTTTGGACCTTGTACAGCGGTAAGTGTATCAGGGATGAATTTATGCGACAGCTATCGACATGTTGAGATCTTTTGCAGATCTTTTCTTTTCGTCATGGGGCGCGTGCCTACTGGGCATCAAGTTGTCTTGAGATAGAACGAAGTATAACGTCAGCTGTCTAGTCTAAGTTCGCTATTTTCCTTATAAAATTACTCCCCAATTGTCTTCACGCGGCTGAGCTCAGATACACACAGAACTTCAGACTTCACCCTTGTAAATGTTCTTCTTTTTCCCCAAATTGTCACTTGTTCAAAAATGGTTGGAGCAGTGGTTCTTAACTATTTTTCACTCACCGCGCACTTGACTTATTGATATTTTGGATTCTGTCTTGAGGGAAGAATTCATGAAAATTAATAAATGTAAAACAAAAATATTGGAATGCAGTTGAAAGAAACCAGAAACCCTTATGGATATCGAATTGTCAGGTGAAGAGCTAAAGGAAGAAGGAGACGTCTGTTACTTATGAAGCAAAATAACCAGTGATAGACGAAGCAAAGAGGATATAAAAAGTAGGTTGGCTCAGGCATGGAAAGCATTTCTACAGAAAAGGAATCTGTTGACATCGAATATAGATTTTGGTATTGGGAAGTAATTTTTGAAAGCCTTTGCTTGGACTGTGCCACTATATGGAAGTGAAACTTGAACTATTGGTGCAGCAGAAAACAGAAGAATTGAAGGGTTTGAAATGTGGTGTTACAGGAGAATGATGAAAGATCAGTCATGGGTAGCTAGGGATGGAATGAAGAGGTATAAAGACGAGTGGGAGAGGAGAGATGTTTCTGTCGACTGCCAGTGAAGAGAAGAGATAGGTCGGTAGGAAACATACTAAGGCACCCAGGAAGAGCAAAACAAGGGTCGAGGATAAGAACTGTAGGGGTAGATAAACAGATTGCCTCGGATGTAGGGTGTGGTAGCTATGTAGAGTAGAAACTATTAGTTCAGGATAGGGAAGCATGGAGAGCTGCATCTAACTAGTCGAAAGACTGAAGACTCAAACAACAACGATCTTATTAGTATGTTATTTTATTTTATATTTTTACAACGTTAAGCCTATCTAAGGAGTGCGATTGAACCTATCTAGCTGATCTTGCTTTCTTGTCTTCCCAGAATCTCTTCATCTTCTCGCAATGGCTCTTTCTACGCTTCTCCGTCCAGGTTCTTTAGGATGCAATATTTGGGTGGTCTGATTATTGATGATGGTCAACTTCTAGTCCTCTGAATTTAAATCTGACCAGTACCATATCACTTGAGATGTCTATTTCCTGAAGGTCATTTTCAACTTCAAGAAGTCAGTAGTTCTTAGCTTTCATTGAGAGAGTAAAATTTAGAATTCTTTTAGTCAGCTGGTACTGCCACCTTGAATAAAGCAATTTGTTATTGCCGGGTGTCTTGGGGGCTTGCGAGCTCAAATCATCATTAGATCTATGCCAGCGGGAGCTTAAGCTCCTGGTACCCAAGCTGGACAGGTCTAAAGTGATGGGCCAGACTAAGAGCGGAACCCTCGTCCTCCAGGTTGGGGGGATGGGCGTGGGGCTAACAACCCCACACTGTAAAACCTCAAAAGTTACGAAACTCTCAACGAAGCCTCGGAATTTGGACGGAAGAGTGGACGAATGGAGAGGAATCGTGAGACAGGCCAAAGCCTACCCCAGGCTGTAACGCCGAGGAAGTAAGAAGTTAGTGATCACTCATTCTAAGAATATGTCCTTACAATTTCAAACGACTTTTCCTGAATGTGACCGAGATTTTCTCCGAATACTGATAAAGCTCCTGGGATTTCCTTTTCATCCAAACTTCCTCACTACATAGTGGGCCAAAAATCTTCCTGAAGATTTTTTTTCTTGTTTTTGTTTTTTTGTAGGGCTCGGGTTTTTTGGTAAATGCATTTTTAATGTAAATACATATTTTAAACATACTAAGACACCCAGGAATAGCAAGCTTAGTTATGGAAGGAAGGGTTGAGGACAAGAACTGTAGGGGTAGACCAAGGTTAGAATATGTTAAACAGATTGCTTCGGATGTAGGGTGTGGTAGCTATGTAGAGATGAAACGATTAGCTCAAGACAGGGAGGCATGGAGGGCTGCATCAAACCAGTCAAAAGACTGAAGACTCATACAACAACAACAAACATTTTGTCTATAAATACATAAATTTCTGCTTTGCACTTATTAGCACATGAATGAAAATCTACAGCCTGCTTCCAGTCAGCTGACCGGGTCAGGGAATGGATTGAATGAAGCCCCCAGCGGCGAGGACATGAACTGTGCCGGCTGCCGAAGCCTGTCGCACTCCCCTGGGGCAATGATTAAATGAATGACAGATGAAATGAAATGACAGTGGAGTGTGTTGCTGGAATGAAATTTGTGACAGGGAAAATCGGAGTACCCGGAGAAAAACCAGTCGGCCTCCACTTTGTCCAGCACTACTCTCACATGGAGTGACCGGGATTTGAACCACGGACCCAGCGGTGTGAGGCCGGCGTGTTGCCGCCTAAGCCACGGAGCTCACACTTATTAGCACATAAAGACATAATACGAGTATTTACATTTCTTAAAAACAGTATGCTAGATCTTTCAGTATATTGCATTTTTGTTCTTTGTTACTTGAACGGGGAAGAACCTGTGAGCTATCTAATCTTCATTCCGAGCGTATGTCAGCTTGCAGCTGTGTTTTTCGTATCTTGTCGCTCCGTCCCACTCATTGTGGAAGCCGGGATAACTAAAGTAAAATCAACTACAAGTTATCGTCTGCAGCAGTATGTTGCTGAATTTAAGGATAATTTTACTTCTGATGAGGGTGTTCTGTTCTGCCAACCATGTGGGAAAGCAATCAAGGCTGAACAGCGATCTCAAGTTACACAACACCTCAAGGGCAAGAAACATATTGCCGCAGTTTCGCGCTTTCAGAAGAAGTGTTTCGCGATAATCGTTGGTCATTTGTGATGGACAACCTGAAGAAGTATCTCGCTTTCTATTATAATTCTTCTGCAGTCAGTGAGACATAGCATTCGTGAATACTGCATATTGTTTATATTGTCATTAATAAACTAAGATATAATTAAATATTTTGACTTTTTAGTGACATATTTCAGAAATCTTTAATACATAAAAAATAAATATTTACCCAATTTTTAGCACCTAAAAATCCGAGCCCTATTTATTAGTGATCTGCCCCCAAGTTCTGAACTAGTAGTCGTTGACGGTGGCGTATGGCGGCAAAAGTAGGAAGTACTTGAAAAAATTCAATGTCTGCAGTCCTTACTTGAATTGAGAACAGAAACACACACTAATACAGTCATCACAATTAACACCGGATAACACCGGTTATTGTTGTTGATACCTATAATAATTTATACTTTCCATTGCATTGTCATAAACGTAGTGGCTTCGGTGGCGTAGTTGGTAGCATGCTGAGCTTCTATGCCCAAGATCACGGGTTCAAACCCGGCCAAAGTCGTCGGATCTTTAAGAGCGTTAAAAATCCCTCAGTACGCCTTCCTCTGGAGGAGAAGTAAAGCCAGCGGTCCCATGTCATAGATTTATGGCATGTTAAAGAACCTTCCACTAATTACACCTGTGTGAAACTAAATTACAGGTTAAACATTTGACAAACGCTCTTAGGTTCCTACGTTCGTCGCCAGGAGCCGACTGCGGTGGCATCTGGTAACCAAGTTCTGAACTAGGTGTCGTTGACGGTAGCGTTTGGCGGCAAAAGTAGGAACTACTTGAAAAAATTCAATGTCTGCAGTCCTTACTTGAATTGAAAACATAAACACACACTAATACAGTCATCACGATTAACACCGGTTATCAGACAGATTCTACACACACCCAAAGTACACGGGGCTACATGAACACGTTGTCGCAGCCCCTAAACTAAGGAACCAAACAAATCAATAGTTAAGGTCCACTTCTCGCATTTACAGGGTGGGTGGAGTATAACTAGGCATCGGGAACAAACTGTACGATTCCCCAGGTCAGAAGTCAAAGGGGAGTGGTTTAGGAGAAAACAGGAGAAGTACGTTGCATTTGGCAACACCGCTTACAAGTCTGCTACATTGCGTAAACCCGGGAACCAGAATACGGAACGTGACAAACAAGTTTTGTGTGCAAATATCAACAAATCTGAGAAACGTAAACAAGATAACACGTAACAGACGTGTAGCCAGCTGGGATGCAGGTAGGCCATTATAAGGCCGATCTTGCCGAGGTGGAGGGAACCCGTCCAAATGGTCTCCGTCTCTTGATACTCGACCCTTGAAACGTTGTTGCCAGAATGCTTACATAGAACAGACCTACACCAAGTGATTGCGGTAATATGAATTTTGGGAAAACCACTCACCGTACGTGCACCCACCATGGACATAATGTATTAATGTATTTATGTAGTATAACACAGTGTGAACACGAAGCAGTAGGATATATGATTAAGTCTGCTTGACATGTTTAAATAAAGTTAATCACAATGGCTTGGACAAAATTTTAGCTGCAATGAACAGCGGAAACATGCACTAATGCATTGAGTAAGTATTGATTAAGGTTGACGCTTTGTTTTCCACTAACCTTAGTAGTTGATTTATCTTCAAATAATGAAGCTAAACCTTTATTTTTCGCTAAACCAGGGACCTTTTATTATACTTTTTACATCGGACAGTGAATTGTGACGGAAGCTGATCGAGAACGAACATCGCATCGCCTTAATAACCAGCTAAGTACTTAATCCATATTCAAGTTAGAACACCAACCTAACCATTTACTACAGGCTGTTCTAAATCCACGAGTTTGAGTATGCGTACACGCGAGTACTGAGCAGTGATGCTCGGAGCACGATTGGCTAGGAACGGGGATGATAGCCAATACGTCACTGGGCGAAGGTCATAGCACAAGTCCATGCGCTTCCTGCCAGTCTTGATGTATCCACCGTGCGGTGAAGGCAGACCCCACAGCAGAGCTGCATTGGATGTTGCAGGTTTACTCACGCAAGGCGGCGAGTACTCTATTGCTCACTGACGAGCAGCTCGGCTGGAACAGCTTGATTTACTACCACTACAGATTATCACACTAAACAAGTAAACTTGAAAGTCAGTAGTCACTAACATTATCATTCACATAATACTAACAAACCTGACAGGTTACACAAGTTTACAATTCACTTCTGTAACTAAAATAGTGTATATCTTAACCCACATATTCATAGACATAGATTAACAGCCTGAGTGTAAAGGATTCGATGATGATCGCTTGACGATCGAAACTAGTCATCCAAGTGTATTAATTGATCGCATGACATTTTAAATTGTAGGGAAAAGTTGGTTGGTTCCTTAGTTTAGGGGCTGCGACAACGCGGTCATGTAGTCCCGTGTACTTTGGGTGTGTGCAGAATCTGTCTGATAACCGGTTTTAATAATTGTGATGACTGTATTAGTGTGTGTATCTGTTTTTTAATTCAAGTAAGGACTGCAACTTTGAATTTTTCAAATAGTTCCTACTTTTGCCGCCAAAAGCCACCGTCTACGACTACTAGGCCTAGTTCAGAACTGGACTACTAGACGCCACCGCAGTCGGCCTTTGGCAACAAACGTAGAAACCTTAGAGCGTTGTTTACATTCCTAACCTATACGATTTAGCTTCACACAGGTGTAATTAGTGGAAGGTTCTTTAACATGCCATAAATCTATGACATGGGACCGCCGGCTTTGCTTCCCCTCCAAAGGAAGGCATGCTGAGGGATTTTTAACGCTCTTAAAAATCCGACGGCTTCGGCCGGGTTTGAACCCAATTGTAGGGAATAACACCTTTGACTATTTGGGTACAGTCATGTTGACCGAATGAAAAACATTTATATTTCATTTACAAAGACAACACGAAAGGATGGCTTCCAACACGATATCATATTATATAAATACGCCTATCAATACGCATTCAATTAACAATTAATTAGAATTAATGAGATTTCTTTAGTGCTACTCAGAGATAGCTTTATCAATATTCTTACATTTAAGTTAGTATTATTTGAGGTTCCTTTTAATATTAATGTGCTGAAGAAGCATCCAACGTTGATGCGAAACGTGTACTCTTCTCCTTAATTGAGTTTTGTGTCATTAAACGTGTATTGCTAGGCGTATACTGTAGCCTATAACGATTTATGTAATACTAGCGGACCATGCGAGAACACCCGCCAAACTGTACTGTTATGCGGGCTTGACGCCACAGAGTTATGGCAGGAGCTATTATCTTGTTCATTTCTTTAAACATCCTTTATAAAGAAATAAATACATTTCCGTTGATTTTTCAAGAAATGCAAGATTTCTCCTGTACTATTGAAACGATTTGGAAGATTTTGGTACAAACCGCGCCTTATTACTCCCTCTGGTTTAATATGATTATGATAATTATTGTTTTAAGGGGCCTCACATCTAGGTTATCGGCCCTAAATGGTTTGAGTGATTGTGATAATGAATTATAACGCCATGAAACCTACAACTAGTGTCGCTTGGTGTGCCCAAGTTTGCAGGTTTGAATCCTGAGGGTGCGCAAATACGAGGGAGCCGTGTCGGTAGATTTACTAGCACGTTAAAGATCCCCTTCGGGGAAAAATCTCGGCACCCCGGTGTCTCTAAAAGCCAGAGTAGGTAAAAGGGACGCAAAACCAATATCATTACTATTATTATTAACCTACAACTAGAACTACTACGGACTTAACAACTAACTTAAATAACTTACTAAAAGAAAAAAATGGGTAAATAGAAAAGGAAGACATTGAAAAGAAATAATGGACGGGAGGAAAAGAAATGCCCTCAATCCACGAAAAATTAGGATTGAGGGACTTGGAAGGAAGGAGAGCCATGAAAGGCAGATAGGAAAGGGTAAGAGGATAGAGTCCACCCCAAAGGCAGTGAAAAAAAAAAACCTCACCAACCTTGATCCCTTGAGGATATAGCACTATCCAGGGTGCACCAGAAGTGGTGGGGCTACCTCCATCCTGCCTCTTTGAGGGCATTGTGCAGAAGGCATGATGTATCATGAAGAGAAAAAGAAGGCTGACCCCTCGAAGAATGAGGGAATCAGGAAAGATGAGACAAGGGCCAATTAAGGCGGGAAAGTGAAAGCTTCCTAGGCTTCGGATCCCTAATACCGTCGGGATCGGCCAAGGGAGGGCGACAGAAAAGATAACTAAAAGGAGCCCGGCACAAGTAAGTGGAAGCAATGCCGGACTCAGCTGGGGTCCCGTGGTCGCCAACCCATGTCCCACAAGTTGTAGCCCCTGGGGGGGTTTAAGAGCTTGAGTTTTGTTTTATACATATGACTAGCAGAAGTACCCATTCTTCGAACGGTCTTCTGTATTAATAACCGACGGTATCAATTGAGCTACTGTTGCAACGGTTAGGGGCTTGGAACCTGTTTGTCGACAAAGAAAAATGATTAGTTAAAATGTGCTCTCAAACTTAATTTACCTAACGTGTTCTTCCTGACGTGAAAATAAAATTGAAAACCTCGTAGACGAATCGCAATACACGTCATATACAAACTGACCCTAACCGTTGTGTCAAGTGCCCAACCACAGGAAGACCCCTTTTATAAATTATAAAGGCTTGTGGTGCATGAAAATTCAGGTTTTTTACCCTCCAACGGCCCAAATTCCTAAAAGCAGCAAAAAATAGTCTACTATTTCAAATCAGGAATTTTTGAAAATAATGTTGCTGTTTGGAGATATAATAGGCCTTCTGTACGACATATCGCACGTTTAGGCCTGAGTCGTGTGAAAAGAATCTTGGATACTGTTTGAACCCCCTAAGCGCATTTACAGTTTTAGTTGGTTCCGAGATAACCTTATAGCCATTTGCAAACTTTCACAGAAATGTAATAAATGGAGTGGCATTACTTCTTGCAGAAATAGATCGAAAGTTGGATGTCACCTCTTGAGATACTGTTGTCATGGTTACTGGCTTGCATTCCTTCATTAGTTTATTAAATGAAATTAGTTTTCTGGGAATATCTAAGAAACTGTTGGTTTTAGAGCCTTAAAATGTAGTTTTCGGGGACTCTTTACGGCTCTTTAGGGGCTACGAGTTTTGTTTTTGACACCAAGGGGTTGAAAATGAGCTTTGTCTCGTCATCGTACGCCATAATAATGATAATAATAATAATTTAACAATATAGGGATAGGGATATAATAGACCTTCCGTACCATACCCGCACGTGTAAATCGCGTGAGAAAATTCTGGAGTACCCCTTGACCCCTTAAGCGCATTATATGTACCTATTGATGAATATTTCAGCTTAATTTGGATCCGTTATAACCTTATAGCCGTTTGCAAACCTTCACAGTAATGTAATGCATGGAATTGAATTGCGTCTTACAGAAATAGATGGACCTCTGATCTTTTGCCATGGTTACCGGCTTGCATTCTTTCATTAATTTATTAAGTGAAATTAGTTTTCTGTGAATATCTAAAAACTGTTGGTTTTAGGGCCTTAAAATGTGGTTTTCGGGGGCCCTTTAGGGCTCTTTATGGCCCCCGAGTTTCGTTTATCACATTAAGGGACTGAAAATGAGCTTTGTCTCACCCTTCTACGCCCATTTCAGCATGTATTTTAAGGGGGTAGACCCCCTTTGATGAGAGGTACGGAGAAGAGTTACATCAATGATTAGTGTCGTGCCTCGTATGGATATCTGTATCAAGTTTTACGTTGATCTACCCAGCCGTTCTCGAGTTATAAGGACACAAAAAATGGTCCACAAACAGGCAGACAGACAGACAAAAAAAATATTTTTTCGGGCATACGTCATAAAACAGTCTGAAACGCGCAAATATCGCAAATTTCCGTGGAAATTCAGAAAAAAAACTTTCATTTTTATATATAGAGAGATGACACTGTAAGTCAATACAGAATATTTGTTGTTGACATGTTAAAGAACCCATTTGAATTCAGTAGGCCGTGTTCATAATGGCAAAATTAATCTCGGGATTTTCCACCAACGCAAAGTTCCTCCTTTCTCTACTAGAAAGCGCTATAGTGTCAAGGAGCTTAGATATCTAACCTCCTTGACTTTCATAGCGCTCCATGGAACGACAAAAATCCGACGTGCAAGCTGCCCTCTGGGTGCAAATAACAAAGCTTGCACCCGGCAGCCGAGGCCATAGGATATTATTATTATTATTTGTTGACCATAATGGTTTGTATATTTGTTATTATTAACACGTGTTTCGTCTTCCTGACCCAACCTGAATGTATCCTATCCATGCTATTAACTGTATTACAGTCCATCTGAAATTACCCATGTGAATCAGTGCAAGTTGTGTGGCAGGCTGTCTCTCGGGTGAACTGGGGACTCGTTTCCGTATGCTTCAAGACCTTCCCGTGTGGAAAGATTCATCAACTGTTAGTCGTAAGACGCTAAACGGGTTAACGCTAATGAAGATTCGTTAAGAGAAGTTGACGAACAACGGTAGCATTACTCATTAAGTTTGTGTACCATCACTGTTTATTAACTCAGCTGCCGTGTGTAGACAATATTGATTGTTTATTATGAAGGTAGAATTCAATCTGTTCATTAACATTCCAAAGGCTTAGTACGACGGAACCTTGTCTTTATAAATCCAACATAAACTTGTTAAGAGTGACTTGTTGCGAACGATAGTATCCCCAGATCAGTTTAACATTGAGGTCAAATGAAGACGAGTACATTCATCGAGGCTCATTATCGAACGTTGAGCGAGCTAGAGGAACAATGTCTTGCGGTAATAGACATGGCGTTGCATAGAATTCCTCTGCCAAAGGATGGGATTTTAACTCGCCGGAGTGAGTACCATTAGAGCCGTGGGCAAATGATAACCACACGTTAGTTCGAATAGGGGGATAAATTTACAGGTCTTTTGTAAAAGAAGAAAAAATCTAATATGGTTAAATGTTTGCTTTCTATCCTTTTACTTATCTTCTCTGTTGTCAACAAATACAAAGAAAAGACATAATAAAATACAGTATATTCCGTGTGTTCTTTGATGGGTATTAAGGAGTCATTTTGTGATATTAAAGAGGTGTGCAAATTATTACACTCGATGGTAGTTTTCCAATATTAACTTTGTACTTTTGTGACTTAATAAAGTAGAAATGTTTTGCAAGGCGCTAGAATTATTACAAAGGTTTAATCAATAGTTTTAGTAACATTTTTTAAAGAATCAGACAGTAAACTATTTTTTTACAGTTTCCTCTAAAAGAGGAGCCTTGTTAATGCAGAATGACACGCGTTTTGTTTTGATTACTGTATTCTAGTTTCCGTGTGAATTTAGACCAGAGAGAATGGAAGTCTTTTATTATTGATTGTACACTCTTCGAGAACAATGGATTGAAATCACCTGAGTTAGAGGATATATTCCAAAGTTAATGAAAAGATAAAAACAAAAACCAATCGAACCCAGCTCAGGTGCCCCTCAGATTATTTTTAATAAAAAATTGTGACTGATTTACATTCTTTTTTTTTATTCTAATAATTTCCACACCTCTGTAGGTTATACATAAATGTTACTAAAATAAAATGAACAGAAACATTACTGGTGTTTTTGGTTTTGTTCTTTTAATCGCTTATCCTCCAAGTTCGGCTTCGCCCACTGACTCTGCGAGTGATCATTCCGCTACCACCACAAGGGCGGTGTCTGGGAGCTGAACACACTTTGTCTGCAGATACAACTGGGGATGGAGACAGACCGATCGCCCAGGTGATCGATAACTTAGGTCTAATTAAGGAAGAGTCAGGAAGAGAGTGGGAAGGAAGTCGGCCGTGGACCTGTGGAAAGGAACCGGCCCGGTATTTATCTGCGGGTGAAAATGAGAAACCATGGGCAATCATTTACAGGACAACCGAGGTGGGATTCAACCCACGCTCTTCCGATACTCCCTCGGCCTCGGTATTGGTGTTCGCATTTAACCACAAAAATAAATTTTCAGCGTATCGAAGCCTAAATAATAGGCGTGTGGACTGAAATAAGAAAAACAGAAAATTACTAATTGGTGTGAGTAATGTGTTGCCTCCGTTGCGTAGTGGTCAGCGTGCATAGCTGCCATTCCGGAGGTCCGAGGTTCGATTCCCGGCTCTGCCACCAAATTTGAAAAGTGGTATGAGGACTGGAACGGGGTCTACTCAGCCTCGGGTGGTCCAAATGAGAAGAGGGGGTTCGATTCCCACCTCAGCCATCCTCGAAGAGGTTTTCCGTGGTTTCCCACTTCGTCTTCGGGCAATTGCCGAGATGGTCCCTACCGTCAGGCCACGGCCGCCTCCTTCCGTCTTCCTTGTCTATCCCTCCCATTCTTCCCATCCCTCATGAGGCCCCCTGTTCGCTTTGCAGGCTAGGCCGCCTGGGCGAGGCGCTAGTTCCACCTCCCCAGTTGTATCCCCCGTACCGATGCCAAGCTCCAGGACTGCCCTGGAGGCGTTAAAGGTGGGATCCCTCACTGAGTCCATGGGAAAAGCCTGCCTGGAGGGTAAACTGACTAAAAAAAACGAACGTGATTAATAATGATCCTCAAATAAAACCTACACAAAGCCTATTTTAAGGGAAAAGGAAACCTAAAAAAAAAAAAAAACTAAACAAGACCTAAAAATCTTGGCCCTACTGATAACTCTTCTGAGTTGATCTGTGAACACACATGTTCAGACTAAAGAGCAGTTATACATAGAACCTTCGTTTAAGCTCCTTTTCGTCATAACCAGGAACACCGTATCAGCTCATGACAGCCTTTGTACTCTCTTGTGCAAACAGAAAATGGACTTCGGTATTGAAAGACAGCCAATGTTCGTATTGTAACGGACCCTTTCTAAACAGTAGGCCGAAAAGTTAAAATTCAGCATAACAGGTTTCAATTCGGTGCGACTGCACTTAAGGATACTGTGAACTCTTGAGCATGCGAGTTATGCACATTATTAGGCAACATTATACTGTACAATTCAAAGTTTAAATTATACGCCAATCGGTACTTACACAAATATATAATTATATTTATATATTGTACATGTTTCCAGGTCTTCTTCAGCTCAATTAAGAATAAAAACAATGAAGAATAAAAATAAAATAATAAAGTAGAAATTTGTATTCTTAATTGATTAAATCTATTAAGTGTCTTATAAGCCTGGATGGCTCCTACATAGAATGCAAATACACTTGCCATTGATGGCAAGTTTAATTTCTGAAGTTATCTATTCTCAGTATGTGAAAAACCTTAGGAGATCATTTAGTTGAAAAAAAAAAGTGTGATCATGACTCAACCATTATTACTTATTCTATGAATGTTACAATTTGTATTTATTCTCTGGATTTACTAAGTTCAAAATATCGTCATATGATTATCATCCAATTCAGAATAAGTTACTTCTTTTAAGTTACAAGAATCATAGCCATAGTCTCACCACCAAACGAGAAAATGCCTAGCATAACTTAATGATGCCTGATAATGTACACAATCACATGCTCAAGAGTACTTAGTATCCTTTAGAAAAGAAAACAACTAATATATCTAATCCTTGCCAAGTACCCGGTCCGGGTTCGTTGCCCGGCCAATGCATGTGAGATTTTCGAAGTGAAATATCACGTCCTGTGGTTCGGATTTTACGTAAAAATGGAGGTCCTGGGGCTCATGATTGCGAGGTTAACGATCACATAAAACATGTTCTGCCAAGTGCATTTACAGTACCGGTACAAGATTACTCTGAGAACTGATGGAGTTGGCACAGAGAAGTACAGGAAACAATGGCTAGACTCGATGTTGAACTAATTTGAGGACAATGCGGCATGTGAGACGTCACATAGTGTTTCCTATTTGTGGCTCACCATTAGGATCAGTGGTGGCCGGTAAAAAGCTTGCAGTGTTGCACAACGACTAGATTTTGTCAATTAACAATGTAATAATATTTATGTTCGGACGATGTCGAAATGTAAATATTATATGTCAGAAAACTGTACTACCTAAGTATAATGGGCTCATTAGAGTACAAGTTTTCATTATGGGACAGTTTCTCCCACCAATCAGAGCTCAAGAAACAGTTGTTTGGTCAATTAGGTAAGGATAGCATCGCACCTGCGCTGAGTTCCAAGGTCTTATAATTTAAATTTCACTGCGTGGCCTAGTGTCATAGTGGGGTAATCGAAGAGGTCATGGTCAAATACAAGGTATTCCATGCGTTCTGTTCAGAACATAAAACTGGCGAAATCTCGACAGATATTTATGAATATTTATGTTCGAACATAAAATAGTTACAATAATTATCGTCGAACATAAACAGTCGTATACAACTCGCCTATAATGGTAATTAAGACACTCGTATGGAAATGATAAAACTCGCATACGCCCTTTTTATAAACATACTCGTGTCTTAAGTATTGCCATTATAGGTTCGTTGCATAATGTACTATTTAGCAATTAAAAGCTTTGCGTTTCCTCTTACATGCACAGGAATTCATAGTTTTATTCTGCAATAATTCAGGATAATCTTGTAATACTGCGAACTGTCTGAGAAAGTGATGCTCGCCATGTGGTCGTTGCCAGGCTCGAGCACCGACCAGATCTCAATAGTGGAGGGTATGGCAGAGATGCTAGACCGAGTAAGTACTATCCCAACAGTTAACTGGGCTGGTCGTTGTCCGCTGTTTGCAACAAGGCAAGAGAGGGGCGGCCGAAAAAAACATTATCATCATCATTTAACCGTCTCCAGTTTCCCAGGTGCGGTGTTAGAGCGCTATCCATTTCAGTCTATGCAAGTACAATTCTTCATTTTTACACAATTCCACTCCTCTATCTTCCAGATCATCTTTTATTTGGGAGATCCATCGTGTCCTTGGTCTTCCCATAGGTCGCTTATCAAACCATTTCCGTGCTACTCTCTTTAGATCCATCCTCTTCAAGTGACCGAACCATCTGAACCTTGGTGTTGCTATAGTTTCCTTAAGAGTGTCACTTGTACCTCTTCACGGATGTTTTCATTCCTGATCCCATCACTTCTCTCTTTCTGAAGCATTGTCCTCAGGAATTTCATTTCCCCAGCCTAAAGTCTGCGGTTATCCCTTCTATTAATGGTGTACGTTTCCAGGCCATATATTGTTGTTGGTACAACGTAGGCCTTACACTGTTGTTTTTGATATTAAAGGAATTTGACTGTCCCAAAGGAGATTCCTGACTTGGTGGTACAAATTAACTCCCTTCTGAATCCTATTGGTAATTTCCGCTGAGCAACGTCCATCTCCAGTTATAATACTGCCAAAGTATTGGAACTGATCAACTTCTTGCAAGTTCCTTCCATCCAACCTGATATTCAAATTACCCTTTTGTCTACCAACCTCAGAGTAGTTAAAAGGGACGTAAAACCAATAACATTATTATATCTACTATCCTTAATGGCTACTCTCTTTGTAGGACTAACTTTTAGTCCAAACTCTTTTAAATTGGTTGTTCCAGGTATTAAATTTCGTCTGTACTTCCGATGAAAACTATTATAATGAACGTAATTATGAAACACTTTTGGACACCTTATATTTTACGTTTGACGGGTTTTTGTTGGCAGCCATTGTACTTAACTAAGGATACTATGCGAAAAAGGCGAATTGCCTTTTTTTTTGTCATATCTCACGCCTGCCGGATACCAGACAATTAAAAGTATTATTTAATTATTTTTTCAAAAGTAAAACAAAGAACTCTTGGTTTATGGAAATTCAAAATGATCTGGATGAACTCAGCTTGACAATGTCCCAAATTGCTAACAAAGATGAGAAGAATATCTTGAAAAACAAGAACATCCGACTTCCCTTAAAAACCTTTACCCGCAAAACTTACACTATAAGCGATGCAGAGAGAGCGGCAAGGTCAACTAGAATGAAAATGTTTTGGGAAAAGAAGAAAAATAAGAAGCTGAATCTCTAATATTGTTTTTGAGATATGTATTGTACCCGATTGTCATCATGTGGACCATGTGTTCGTATCCCAACTAACTCACGGTCTTTCGAGGTATGGGACGTTCCTGCCCACCATACGACCACATGCTCAGGATTTGAGTCTACCAGGTAACTACTCTACAGGAAATACACAACATTTTCCTAAAGGTAACACATTTACTGGTCTAAAATCAATGGCTATACAACAAATACAAAACAAAGGACAATTTACATTTGATTCCCACAAATAAAATAGGGTTGTTCTGTTAGCTTTCTTCGTAAAATAGTGCTGCACTGCACTCAAATCTAATTCTAACATCCTGTCAATGATATTTTCAGACTTCCATGGGTTTCCATAGTGTTCAACAACTAACACAACTTTAGTTAATGGGAGTATCATAACACAAAAATCACATATCACATAAAATGATACTAATAAAACATGTTCCCATTTCTTATGGCATTTACCTTGATTAACATGAATACATTACTTTCTGCAATCATTAACAGATTTTTTTTTTGTGTTGCGTGAATCGTCTTCCTTCCTTCCATGCATATGAACGCCTTAGGAAAAGTGGTACTTAATTTTATAGTTTCACCATATAACGATTTTCTGGGTCTTGTCGGGCTTATCATTGTTACAAATGTGTCATGTTCTGGGAAGAACACATACCCGTCTGCATAAATTAGCAGGAATGGCAAAATGCACTCTAAAAAGAAGATGCCTACATTATTTTGGTTCAGCTTTTCTCCTCAGAGAATGAAATGAAAATCCACAGCCTGCTTCCAGTCTCCGACCGGGTCAGGAATGGAATGAATGAAGCCCCTATCTAGCGGCGAGGATATGAACTGTGCCGGCTGCCGAGGCCTGACGCACTCCTCTGGGGCAATGATTAGATGAATGACAGACGAAATGAAATGATAGTGGAGAGTGTTGCTGGAATGAAATGTTGACAGGGAAAACCGGAGTACCCGGAGAAAAACCTGTCTGCCTCCGTTTTGTCCAGCACAGATCTCACATGGAGTGACTGGGATTTGAACCACGGACCCAGCGGTGAGAGGCTGGCGTGCTGCCGCCTAAGCCACGGAGGCTTCTTCTCCTCAGAGAATAATTGAGCCAAATATTATCTGATTTCTATGATTCAACAACGTATGTGAGTTGCAACCCACCGTTCAATTCACTTGGCATCATCAAAATAATCATATCTTACTTGCATATTTAAATATCGAGATTTCTCAGTGTCCTAGTGTGACTAATTTACAAGGGACCGGTCGGACGACCTTCCTCCCCCTTAGCAGGCAATAAAATTCGTTCCAGCCGGCTCTCCAAGATGGCCGCTACAGAAATGGTCTACCATTCCCCTCTCTCTCACTCTGTCAAGATCAAGGTCAGGTTTGTTTACAAAGTGCAGACTAGAGTAACACTGAGTGTGGCTCCTAAATAATTGAGTCAATTTAAATATTTAACATCTATCCTTAAAGTGTCTTGGGCTCAAACTGGCTCCTTAATTAACATTCATGGCTGGGGTGGCATTCTAGTGATAGTCTTGCCGTTCTATGGTGACGACTAGTGGCTTTTACACGCGCATCATAGTGAAAATCCAACGACTTTCACCAGCAGCTGTCAATAAAATATAAGGAAACCTGCGTTCCTAAACGACGAATATGATCCTCACCTCACAGGGTGGGTCATTAACACACACATGCTCACAGCGTCTCGACGGACGTCAATAGTGGCATAATTCAAGCAAGCGTTGGATACAGACAGGCTCTGTCCAATTCGCTGCGAAATAATACAGTATGCTCAAGGGCGATACTACTCGTAGATTTGGCCAACTTCTCACCTAACGTGCAAGCTATACTAGTTGTCCCCGCTATATTTATTACGTAAATCATTGGATTATACGTTAATTCTGCACGCTTACAAGCGGCTCAAACAATACTTCACATATATGACTCCATTATTAAGGCACCCGCGTTCTCTGTCATACCACTTAAGCCAAAGCTTTACATAGCTCCTAACACAAATGTATCAAAATTTACTGGCTTACTTTACTTTAATGGTCCTCAAACAATAATCCTAAGGATTGACCATATCAAATATTCATTCATATTTCACTGACACTGAAAAAGCTCTCGTATTTCTTTATATTTCACGTTATACTCTCACTGTTTACCAAATACAGTATCTTTACATTAGACATGACACTATTTGAACACTATTTAGGCCAAAAATGCCTATTACTTTACTGTTTGCCGACCCATAATATTATTTATTATTATCATTTAACGTTACCGTTACATCCATCACTATTTTTGCCTGAATGGCCTCAAACAAATCACCTTCCAAGCCATATTTTATTCAAGACGAGTGGTGAAAACTCGTTCAGTAAGTGACTATTACATCTTACTCAAAGTGATAAATCGTTACATGGTGACCTACTTAGTTATAATTACATTATAAAAAATGGGTACTCACTTTTTTTCCTCTTTGCTGGATAGTGCCAGCGCCTCAGCTGTAGCGCTACCATGACGCTTGACTTAAGCCATCATGTTATCCTTAACACAACACTTAGATTCATACACTTTCCACATGATACACATATTTTTATCAGTGGTTTTTATCATTGCAATACACTGCATATTAATCACTATACACATGAACACTTTAAAACACTATTTCACAATTTATATACATTTATCCACTACTTCACATGTTGATCCTTAAATTGGACTTCTCCTACGCCTGATCTCAGAGATGCGCTGCAATTATGACAACCGCTGGTCTCCGTGACAATCTAACAGCGTTTTACGGACGTTCAATCCTCGTTCCCTGCAATCTTGTTCAGCTCACTATCCAAATTAGGTGGCAATGGTTTCCAAGCTCCCATCATTGTAGTGTTTCTGATGATGCTGTCATATATAATTCTGACAATACCTCCCGGTATAAGAACTGTTCAAAACATTATAAGTTCCTTTTCGCTGTGGCGAATTTATATTTGCGTCAGATAATATGTAAATATCTGTAATACTTTACTTTCGACGCACTTCATGATTATTTACGAAGCTTTATAACTTGCTTCTATTGTTCTCCAACGACGGCGCGTTGATACTTTAACATTTGGCGCGCTACTAGCAACGTCTTAGTTACGTGTGTACTGTAGAAGACTTGTGATGAACTTAGAAGAAGACTGGCTTGGCTTGCCTCGCTCCCCCTATATAAAGGCTTCTCGTACAAACTAGTCCACTGGACACACGAGAGCGACTCCTTTCTTGAAATAATACCTCTTCAGCCGAAATGACATCTACATCTTGTTTATTTAGGTGTGGAGGTTTCAAAAACATTCGCGTGCCGGCGATCGCTTCGGCCAATTAATTACAATTAATTGCCTTAGTTCAGCGCGTGGGCACGCTATCATGGTACTTCCCCGTTGACTGGTCACTAAGTCAATGCTCTTGAGCGTAGGGTAGGTTGTGATGCATTCATTTGGAGATAAAGGCCTTAATTTAGGTGAAAAACCATTCCTAAATTACCTCTCCGTGAATATATTCACCTGGGTGTATATTTCAATGCATTTCAATGCTCCATTTAGCTGTAATCAATTTATTTCCATGTGCAGTCGATCCCGCCATAGCTTGCACCGTTGTCAAGCGGTGGATACCCGAGTCATTAATTCTGAGCTGTCTCTCCGCTCCAGACGTAAGTAGTTCGGTAGGCGCCTAGACTACTCCGCCCACTTGCTAAGGGCCATTTGTAAAACTTCAAACTGGCCTTCTCTCACTTTCGTATGCTCTGAAAATGTATATTTCCTTGCATTTGGCTACAGTTCTTCCCTTAAATTGCTATGATATTCACCTATAGATCGTGAAATCATGCTACATTCTTATATGTCAGTATCCCTCTCATTGCTCTTTGGGTTCCCAATAATTGCTCCCCCGCAGAGATCAATGGTTCGACTCTAGGCATAACCATGTGCCTGGTCTTTTCTGATGAGACCTGAGTTCGATGCCAGACTGCCGTGGCCAGTTGGGCACAGTATATACTTGTTTTGGTTAAGTGCTTCAATGCGGGTGTAACATATGTAAATAAATAAATAAATAACTAAGGAAGAGATATGTACAAACTGTTATAACCTACTTAATTGATATGTAGGCCTAATATCACTTACTAAGCTACAACAAAAATCACATGTAGGCTACATGGTTTTATTTACTCAGATAACCTAATGGGAGTGATTATATATTCTTTTTAGCCTGGGGTACTTCGCCCAGTCTTACATGATTGACTATTCTGGAGGCATTTACAACAACATTGTGCCATGCTGAGGAGTGTTATTAGCCTTCGAGTCATTATTTTTACTATTATTTTTAAATGTTTAAAATTTTCAAATTTTTTACATTTTTAATTACCGTAATTTATTTTTTTATTCTTCTTTTATTTACATTACATTATGCGAACCGGCCAAAACTAAGGACTACGCAAATATCATTTCATTTCCTTCTCATAATTCGTTCTTCCTTTCTCTTCCTCCACACTTCCTTCATTCTTTCAGAGTGGTGTTGCGCCTTTCTCTCTGCTTTCCACCTTCCTCCCCACAAGAACCTTAATGTTTGAAAGTATTTCCCTGAATAGTGTTCTGTCTCGACAGTTGTCATCTGTAATTTCTAGCTTCCGGAGTTCTTCATCTGCTTGGTGTAACCCCCTTGGCTCTTCAGATTATATATTTTATTAAAAATTTGTTGATTTATTCCTGTTGGATCCATTCTAACCATATGTCCATAGAAACGTAAACGCCTTTTCCTAATTGTTGTTTCCAGGTCTTCCATCCTTTCATATATCTCCTTGATTGATCTTAATCTTTAGGTTCCCTGTACCACTTTTGGGCCGTAAATCCTCCGCAATATCCTCATTTCAATCTTCAGAAGCTTTTCCAGGTTCATTAAATTTGCCGTCTCCACACCATATAAGATCACTGGTTTTACCACAGAATTGTAGTGTTGTAGTTTGGCATTAAGAGAGAGGTTCTTTTTTTTTGTTGTATATATATTTTTTAGTGGATAAGTTGAGTTTTCCTAGTTTAAGTCTTCTGTTTTCCATTGACTCTGTGTCCAGTCCATTGTTACTTATGATCTCTCCGAGGTATTTAAACTGTTTCGTGACCTTTACCTTCCCATATTTCGTCTTAACTGTTTTATTTTTATTTTTTAATTGTGTTATTTTTTAATTTGTTACATTTAATTTTTAATTTTATAATTAATTTTCTTTTTTAATTTAATTTTTATTTAATTTATTAGTGGCGAAATTAGGGCTCATGGTCCTCTCTTACATAACCATGCAATATAGTAGACTACATATACGACAATTTTTGAAATACAGTAATTATCTTAAAAGTAAATTGAGAGTTAATTAATTAATATTAATGAATGTCGCATATGAATAATAATAGATTAATAACAATAATAATAATAATAATAATAATAATAATAATCACAATCTTACAAATCTTTCTATATTGTCCGAAAAATTATATACTACTAATAATGATGAGCGTATTAAGAATGGGCCGTTTCAACAGTACAGCGAAGCTTAGGCCTCATGTCCTCTCGGAGAATAAAACGATGAAAGGCTATTGAACGTGAGTTATATCCTACCCGCGCGACTGTACCTGTCAACTAAGCGGTTATAGGACATAACGTACCACGGACATAATGTACCACTTGGCCGGCTGATTACCTGCGAAGAGTCACCTAATGACCTTAACATATTTAGGAGAGGACATAACGTAACACTTGAAAGAGTGGGAAGTATTTAGGGTGCATGAAACCCTAACCGCACGGCCTCTTGCTCGGTATTGCTCAATTAATCCTGGTAATAAATACGTGGGCAATAACATAACATAAACTAACATAAAATATGATAAGTTTTTGGATTCTCATCACACTTTATCCAGGCTTTGGACTGTTTAAAATCAGGTGTGGTTAAGCGCTGGTCATTTTTCGTTTTCTTTACCTTTTTTATTTTTAAAATTGTTTTTTGTGAGTTTTATATCCTAGCGAATAGCAAGTTCGTCATGGGATGTTTCATTCTAAGTGAATTACAAGCTCGCCATGAGAAGTTTCATTCCAAGTTCTGCGAATATGAGAGCTTTCAAGCAAGATTTCAAGTTTCCATTCTCTTCATACCGCTTCATTATTCTGTCAAGCCGTTCATCATACTTGCCATTTCTTCTTTATCTTTGAATTTTCAATGTACAATTCGTACTTCATCCGTCGAAGTTTGCACATAAACCACCCTTATTCGTTGTACACAACTCCATGTTACAATACCAAAATGTTTAAAGCCGCACAGTGTGATCGCCACTGATGTTTATGTGGTAATGAACTTGTAACTGGAATGCCCGTCTGACATCAAGTGGTACGTTATGTCCTAGCGTAAATATTTGGGGATTACGGGAAAATCGTTCTTAGGTAGATAACGACCTAGGTGGTACGTTATGTCCTCGAAAATCAAGTGGCACGTTTTGTCCGTGGTACGTTATGTCCAGACACCCAACTAAGCAAGCTGATAGAATGACACAAATAAACCTCGGCCACCGGCAATCTTATCTTGAAAGGCTGTGAACCTATCGTTCTGATCATACACTTGACTTACTTGAAGAAAGGATTTACCCAGGTGAGAGGCAGTAATCGATTTTAAATTTCTCAGCAGTAATGAAGCAGTTTTCCCCTGCCCTGTCTGATAAACTGCCATTGTGTGATGATGGTGTTTAATTGGGAAGCCACTCTGCTGGGTATTGAGATAACGTCCAGGCGGCAATACATCACGCCCTGTTGGTTCGGCCCCGCTCCAATGACTCCCCTGCGCTTTCCACTCGCCTCACTGAACGGTCACTGCTTTTTGTGTCCGAGGCCAGTCACTCGCTGTACTGTCAGTTAGTTTCGTTTTATTGAAAAACTCCTCGCCTCTAAATAGGATTTTAAGTTGCCGGAAAATTAATAACAAACTTACAACGGTCCTATTTTCATGTGTCGACCGTGTAGTGTTGGGGTAGCGCTTGCCTCTCACCCGGAGGTCCCGGGTTCGATTCCCGGCTCCGTCAGGGATTTTAGAAACTGACGTGAGGGCTGGAACGGGATGCACTCAGCCTCATGAGGACAATTGAGTAGCTGGCTGACAGTGAGTCAGCACTCCGGTAAAGAAAACCAAGATTAACGGCCAAGAGGACCCGATGCGCTGACCACGCGTCACCCCAATATCTGCAGGCAAAATGGCTGAGCAGCGGTCACTTGGGAGGCCTAGGCCCTTCATGGGCTGTATTCCAGGGGTTATTATTATTTTCATGTAACTGTTTTACTTCCAGCAGTTTAAGAACTTATGTGTGAACATAGCAGTGGCGTAACTACGGAGGGGGGGGGGGGGGGTGATTAGTGAGATGAAGCCCCAAAGCCAAATAATTTAAAAAAAACGTAATTTGAAGAAATTTGTATTTTGAAAGAGAGCCAATTTTCGGTTTGATGACAAGCGACTGAATTATGTACGTTGATACTTCTTAATTTGAGAACATTTATCATTGATTATTTGTTGCCACTTTATGGGGTGGAACTGCGAGGTAATCTGCCCCATATTTATCATTACTTGTGTAATATATTTAGTGTTAGACCAACCAAAACTGTTCATTTCCGAGCTTTTGCGCATTGAGAGGTGCAAATAAAACAACTTAGAAAATGCTATTGAGATCAAACATGGAAACGTGCATGTTTGCACAAAGCAAAACAAACACATGACCAAAACAAAAAGCAAAATTCAAAAACAAAAGCATAAGCAGAAAACAAACTCAAAACGAAAAATAACAAACACAAAGCAAAAAGCAAAATTCAAAAACAAAAGCAGAAAAGAAAACCACAGAGCAGAAAGCAAAATTCACTTATTCTTTGACAGGATAGAAGATCCTACAGGTAACGGAGAAATCTTCATAAAAGTGGTGCGGAGGTTCTCTTGTTTCACGTAAACAGATGTTGAATTAACCTCTCACAGCGGCAACGTAGTATTTCCCCACGATTTAGCTTTGACAGCTGTGAGCGTTCTTTCATTATACAGACCAGACTATAGTCATAAGCCCTCCTTAGTGGGTTTAAAGCAATAATAATGGCAACCTACGGCACTTGGTCTCTCACCAGGTACGTGCAACTGATCTCGGATTGATTGTGGGACTAGACATACCTGTAGGTCAATGAAATTCCCATGCGGACTTGGCGAAAGTAATGTGTTCTTAAAACTTGATTTATCAAAGTCTTGATTCACGACGTCTGAAATATTGGTGTGCTCCCAAATAAGGCACCATCCTCTTGGATGGGAATAAGAACGCTATCAGAAGGAATTTCGGACAGTTCTCCAAGGCAACTTCTCTTCCGGGTGAGTGCTAGTGATTTCCTTTCACTTATAGAATGCGGGTTAACGTATATTTTATGACGGTTTTCGGGCTTTTTAGACATTCTAGTTTTTTCTTTTTGGTGACGCGGCATGCAGTTTCGAATATTTGTTCCGAATGGTTTGTTGTTATATTCGATTTTGGTGTTGATGTTTTTATTGTTGATTCTTTAGGGCGGGACTGGTGGCGCAGTGGTCAAGCTGTTGGCCTCTCACCAAGGTGGACTGGGTTTGATTCCCGGTCAATGCATGTGAGATTTTAGAAGTGAATTGCCATGTCCTGTGGTTCGGATTCCACGTAAAAAGGACCCGTAGCTCAAAATTACAAGATTCACGGTCACGTAAAACTACAATCTTCCTTGATTCTTTAGGGTGTACTTGGGTGTGTTTATAAATTGGCTGATAACCTGTGTCACTGTTACACTGTTATGTGAGTACTAGTGTGTATATTTGTGATCCAGGTGGGATTTGGGTACGAAGCCTTACGTTTGGTACTATCCTGGCATTTGCTTGGATTAGAAGTAGAACAACAGAAAACCACTTCTAGGATGGCTATATATAAATATAAACTTTATTCGACTTTTCCCAATTAATTAGGGTCGCCGGAGCCAACCAGGCTCATTTTGGTTTTGGCCGGGGATTTAAGGCTGGATGCCCTTCCTGACGCCACGTGATTTTTCAGGTGAAAATTCCACCCCGCTGTCACCGGGATTCGAACCCCGGCCGTCCGGGTGAGAGACGAGCAGCTAAGCCACTGCGCCATCACGCTCCCCACTTCTAGGATGGCTGAAATAGAAATAATAATATCGTATGGCCTCGGATGCCGGGTGCAAGCTTTGTTATTTGACGCCCATAGTGCAGCTTGCATGTCAAATTTTATTGTTCATTGGAACGCTAGAAAGTCAAGGAGGTTAGATATCTAAGCTCCTTCACACTATAGCGCTTTCTAGTAGAGAAAGGAGAAACTTTTGTGTTGGCGGAAAATCCCAAGCTTAATTTTGCCACTATGAACACGGCCTACTGAATTCAAATGGGTTCTTTAACATGCCAACATCGTATCACATGCATACCGTGATTTTTGTCGCCTTTCAGAAAGCACTTACCACGGCCAGGAGCGAACCTGCCAGCTTGGGGTTGGTAGTCCGACATGTTATCCACTCATCCACCGTGGCAAGCTTGTTGTGCGATACCGACTTATCAGTCAGAATGGTTATTATTATTGACTATATTTTGATGTCATTATCACGGCAAATACACGGTTACATTTAAAGTTACAGTTTGATTCGGCCTTAGCAAGGAACCATCTGTACTAAAATACAGCGTATGTAAATAACTCTATACAGGAACCTCACATGACATTAATTTTGTGCCCGCACCCTTCACGAGTCTCCTTCATTTATAGAATGAGCTAAATTTCCATCTGAGTATTCTTCCAGCCTTGCTGAGTGATGCACCGGAGTATTTTCACCAAATAAATTTCTGACAATATGGCAGGTGTTAAACATGATGATTTTTGTTTTATGGAGCCTAACGTCTAGGTTATCGGCCCCTAATGAAATGAAATTGCATGAAATGAAAGGATGAAGATAATAAAAAAAAACTCACTGCCAGGGATGAAACGAAAATGGTTTATATAAAACAGACAGTGAGCCCCAACAATTATGCCTTATTTGAATAAAAATTGTAAAAGGGGGATGGTAAGAAACAATAAAACAAATAAGGCATAGTGAACCATAAAATAGATTAACGCAAATGTGTTTGACAGAACTCCCTTCTGTAGTTCAACATACAACCTCTGTCTGAAAAGTTCGGTGAATGGATCTTCTATATTACGAACGGATTGTTGGCTTACCTGATACAGCAGTTACTGTCCGAAGTAATCCCCGTGGATGGTTATGCACTTCTGAGAACGACTGAACAAGTCCTGGAAACTCCTGGGCATAGTCTTCTTTAGGGATAGCCTTCAGTTTGGGTCGTCAAAACTCGAAATCGAAAGCGAGAGAGAAGCGTGAATTTATGCAACCCACCTTGCACACCTGATAGACGGGCGGCAGCGAGAAGGGTGAATTTATGCAATCCATCATGCACACCTGTTCGACAGGTGGCAGTGAGAAGGGTGATTGCTCCGTGGAATGGAATGGTCCTGAAAACCATCGCCACGGGTGACGAGAACTGGTGCCTGAGGTACGACCTCGAAGGCAAACGTCAAAGTATGGAGTGGCGGGGTCCAGGGTCACCGTAAAGCTCTTGAGGGCCCGAGGTTTTCAGACATTTCGGACATCCAACGTAATGTGACGACCCAACTGACGACTATCCCTAAAGAAGACTATGCCAGGTGTTTCAAGGATTTGTACAGCCGTTCTAAGAAGTGCATAACTATCCACGGGGTTTACTTTGAAGGACAGTAGGCCTAACGGCTGTTTCAGGTTCGTAATATAGACCCATTCACCGAACTTTTCAGACAGAGGGTGTATATCTGCGGATGCAGGTTCATGCAGATTGATAAGACTACTGTGGAGGGTTTTAGGTATAACACCAGTTCGATATTATATTGAAAGTACAAAAGCGATCTCATGTTTTGTTTTATCGATACAATACATGTCAGAAACCTTCAGCAATTGTCATTGTCCACTCGCGATTCGTCCATGTCTTGTAAGATGTGTGCTGTGCAGTATGTGCGTTACCAAGAGAAAGTGGGCCGGTATTGAGGAAGCGTCAGTTACGTGAGAACCGCGAACAGGCCTGTCCTTGTAGTAAATGTTCCATATCGGACTGACCTTACACTAGCCTTGGCTACCACTTTCTCTCTCCTCATGGACCGTGACGCCCACCAAATGACCAACATTTCAGTCGAAGATGCTTTCTAATGTGAAGCAAACGCTACTCGATTACGACATTCCAATATCGACCGTATAACTGTATGAGCTATCTAAACGTGTTGAAATGTTTCCGCATTTGAAGATCACTGCACGTTTTCTTTCACAGTTTCAGAAGTACTGTACAGTAATAGTTGTCAACGTTTCCGAGTCCCAAAGAAATCAACTGACCTGCACTTGATGTAGTCCTGTAGTATGTAGCATTGTTGACTCCCTTACCTGAGATACCGGGTTGGATTCCCGACTCTACCCAGGATATATAAATCTTGATGTCCACCTGCTGATGTAGCGGCTATAATACTTGGCTGTCGGAACGGAGGTCTGGGTGCGATTCCTGGCTCTGTCAAGAAATGTATTCCTGTCCGAGGGCTGGAAGGGGGTACACTAAGCCACGTGAGGCAAAATTTAGAAGATATTGATATTATAAGCCATTTTTCAGCGTTGTCTATTCAGAACTGTCATTTGTAGCTCTTCGGTCGGTCAACTCAATTGTGCCCAATGAATGGGCGCGGTAAAAGATATAAATATGTAAATACACTCCTGAAAAAAATTACATGTACAGTAGAGTCTCGATTATCCGACCTAAACTGGACCTGGAGTAGGTCGGATCACCGAAAATGTCGGATAATACAGAATGACTTCAAAAATGAACTATATAGACTAGACTATATTACTAAAACAATTGCATGTTTTACGGTACTCTATTTAAATTACTGATTCATCAATTCAATTGTACAAGCAGCATTGAACAAAAACGCTCCAAATGTCTTAAGGAACTTGTTAACTTGTCTGTTTGCCTGCTCATACCTGCCAACTTTCCCGATTTAGGCGGGAGACTCCCGATTTTCCATATTTTTTTTCCCATCTCACGATTATTTAAGGTATCCTCCCGATTTTTGTAAATTATTGACGAACTTCAAATATTTTCCAGTATTCTTTGGTGTGTTTATAGTGGGCAGGTAATGATTGTTATTTGGGTGCTTGAATTCGTAAATGGGTTTTGTTTCAGTGCAAGTGGTTGTTTATTGATTTTGCTGCAACATTTTAGTCATATTCTAGTGTTTTTGCTAGTGTTATTATTATTATGGTCAAAAATACAATTCTGGCTTTTGAAACAGTTTTCAGAACAATTTTCGTGCTTGATTGAATCCAGCAAAGGTCAATAATTTTGCATTCTGTACTGTTTGTTGATGTAATGGTTTTTATATCACACGGTAAAAAAGTGATATTTCTAAACACGTGGGAACCAAGAAAATGTAAAGTGTAGCAAAGAAGAAAGGAAAAAAAATAATTTTGGTGTTAAAAGTGAAAGTAATGGGATAATGAATGCCGAATGGTAATTTATTATTATTATTATTATTATTATTATTATTTATTAAATCGTTACAAATACACACATTTTACAAAATTCAGAATAACTGTACGCATTTTATGAATTTCCTTACACTTCCTACTCATTGTTTAACCTGTAAATTTACAATTATTAAATTATATTGTTACAATATGATAAAGACAGGTAGGGTATCAAAGTCATACAGAGCAGGAAGAGATATCACATATGCCACTAAAAGGTGCATCATTGTGTGTGGCAAGCATATCATTGATTACTATTTCAAAAATTGTATAATGGCTTAGCCGAATAACACGTTCTATGTAAATGATGTATACACTAAAAATAATGAATAAGAAGGAACATTTAATTTGCGTTTGCATAATTGTAGGCTCAACTAATTATATTTTCAATTTTAATTTTGTTTTCTCTGAGAAAATGTTTTATATGCTTCTTCAGGTTTGCATGATTTCCTTTAAATTCTTTTAATTTAATTGGGAGAATGTTATATAATTTTGATGAGAAATACAGAAAGTTACGTTTGGCTATACAGTGAAACCCCTCAAATCCGAACCCCAGAAATCCGAAATCCCGGGTAATCCGAACGACTTCTTTCCGACAATTTTACGTTTGAAGAAACACACGCAAAAAAGAGGAACTTATTCAGTCATAAAACAATATTCTACATTCTACCTTAATTTACATATTTATTTGAGAAATTAACAAAGAAGTACAGTTAGCATTCCTAACAAAGGGTAAATATGCCTACAGTACATACAGTACTTATCTCATCCAGGATTGAGAAACGGAATAGTTGGTTATTGTAATCCCTTAGGTTAATCACTTTGCAAAAACGATGAAATGACAATAGAAACACACAAAACATCACTTGAAATCGGTTATCTTCAATTGTCAAAGTGAAAAAAACCTTCCCGCGGAGGCAATTGTGCGTAAGCGTCACATGAACATGACATCGTTTGGCGTGGCTGATGCGTGTTGTTCTACGAAGCGCAATGCGATGTCAAGAGCAGATGCAGCTTTAGTATATGTCACATTGTCTATGGAAGTTTCTTCATCCTCACTGTCACTAGCTCATCTCGCTCAATGTGCAGTCCTATACCGTAACGAGGGCTGGTTATTATGTTAGGCTATGCATATTTTTCGGCTAATCCAAACAAATTGAAATCCGAACAGGCTACAGCCCCAATTAGTTCGGATTTGAGGGGTTTCACTGTACTTAACTTAGGTTGATATAAAACAGAGTGATTCTCTGTAATACTTCTGATTTCATACCCGTGACTAACAAATTGAAATCTATTACTATCCTTAAAAATGTATTTATATATTTCAAAAGCATACAATTGTTTAATGTTGAAGATCCTTGTCTCAGCATTCAGGCTCATAGTCGGATATAATCTTTCTTCAACATTATTCGCAGTATGAGATTCTGCACTATCTGAACACTTTTTAGTACATTTTCATAGGCGCCTCCCCAGGCAAGAATACCATATGTAAGAACTGACTGGACTAGAGCATGGTAGATGTCTCTTATTAATTTGTAATTGACAATATGTTTTAAATTGTGAAATATATAGATTGTTCTTCTTATTTTACTTGTAAGGTGTTTGCATTGGCTCTTCCATTTCATGTCACTATCTATACATAATCCCAGATATTTAACTGTATTCACTTTAGCTATTTTAGGACAGTCACAGTTCTGATTACAGTTCAAAGTGTGTATTTTTAATTCATTAAAATCATCTTCAACCGCTTTCAAACTGAATCTTACGAACTTTGATTTAGTGATATTCAAAAATAGTTCGTTACCATCTAGCCATATCTTTAACATTTTCAATGCAGCAGTTGCAATTTGTTTTACATTTCCCCATGTTCTACCTTCAACACAAACTACCGTATCATCTGCGTATGATATGACATTAACATTTTCAATTCCCTGTATAGATGGTATCGTTGATAAAAATCAAACTACATCATTAATTTGTAGCATAGTTTGCCAATTAATTGGGCTGATATGCACTATTTCTTGATTTTTCTTGATTTTCATATCAAAAACTCCTGATTTTTGGTTATGTAAGGTTGGCAGGTATGCCTGCTGATTCATGTTTTCTTGCTGCGAGATCTCACCATCGACGAAAAATCGTTGGGCTTGCCTCCGTCTGTTACTCCACGTACGTTAATGCCATATCCAATGTACTCAATCCTTCACTGTGAGACATCGTTTTATCCTTTTGTTCTGCAAAACCTCGTCCTTCTTCTTCTTCTTCTTCTTCTTCTTCTTCTGCTTATTCTCATTCTTATTCTTATTCTTCTTCGTCCTGATTTTCATCAGTGCTTGTCCCACCGCTGCAACCTCCACATCAGGTGTCTCGGAATTTAGTGTACACCAAGTGTTCAAATTAAGTGTACCAGTGTCGGATAACTAGGAATGTCGGTTAAGCGAAGGCCGGTTGACCGGGACTATACTGTATTAGTTAATTGAAAATGAAAATCCACAGCCTGCTTCCAGTCTCCGACCGGGTCAAGAATGGAATGAATGAAGCCCCCATCTAGCGGCGAGGATATGAACTGTGTCAGCTGCCGAAGCCTGACGCACTCCTCGGGGGCAATGATTAAATGAATGACAGATGAAATGAAATGATAATGGAGAGTGTTGCTGGAATGAAATTGTGACATGGAAAACCGGAGTACCCGGAGAAAAACCTGTCTGCCTCCGTTTTGTCCAGCACAGATCTCACATGGAGTGACCGGGATTTGAACCACGGACCCAGCGGTGAGAGGCCGGCGTGCTGCCGCCTAAGCCACGGAGGCTCTGTATTAGTTAATTATCACTCTTAAATGAAAACGAGATTTTAAAAAATTGCACAGCTGTCATTTTTAAGTTCTCCTAAAATTCTATTAAATTAAACATCTGTATATTAAGGCTTGTGTGAAGATACATGAAGATAATTTATGAATGAAGGGTTTAAGGCATCTACTTACAATACTTTGTACGTCAAGAGTAGGCACGTTCTGGTCGGATGACAGTCCTATTCCTAACACTAATTGCCAGCAATGTGTTGAACATTCCAGTGGGCGTGTACGCTGGCTTCACTCATTGGCCCTTAGGGCGTCTCCTTATTACTCCTTGGTGACTGTTGTGGGCATTTCCATGGGCCCAACTGAACATCAGCCTAGCGTGCACTGATGTTCCTCATATTTTGTCATCGATGGAACAGTAGAGTCTTGCCTGAATAAACAAAACGTTATCCGCCCCGCATCCGCCCGATTTTTATCCACATCCGCACGTTTGTTTTCCGAATCTACTGGCATTACAATAATATTTTATTTAGATAATAGTACATTATGCAACGAGCCTATAATGGCAATAATTAAGGCACGAGTATGTTTATATAATTTACATACGAGTGTCTTAACTACCATTATAGGCGAGATGCATACGACTGTTTATGTTCGAACGTAAATATTCATACATATCTCTCGAGATTTCGCCAGTTTTATGTACGGTACTGAACAGAGCGCATGGGACGCAGAGAATACCTTGTATTTGACCATGGCCTCCTCGAATACCCCACTATGACACTAGCCACTCAGTGAAATTTAAAATAGGAGGCCGTGGAAGTCCGCGCAGATGCGACGCTATCCTTACCTAATTGGTCACACAACTGTTTCTTGAGCTCTGATTGGTGGGAAGAACTGTTTCATAATGAAAAATAGTGTTATAATGACCCTAAGTTTGATACAGTTTTCTGACATATAATATTCACATTTCGACATCGTCGAACATAAAGCATACATCAGCACATTTAGTCATTTGAGGAGAACGTCGTTCTCTTTTAGGCTATGTATGTCAAGTATTATGTTTAAAATGATTGTTATGCAGCCAGAATTGCAACCCTTTTCAGTTCGGAGTGTTAATTGTGCTTAATGACATAATTTGAATGAGATAAGCTCAAATAATCATCTTACATTTGCCATGAAAGAACATAACGGAAAAGTATGTGTCATAACATCTGAGTTCTAGTAATGATATTCAACAAGTTCGGATTGTAATCCAAAAACTATTCGCAATTTTAATCCAAAAATTATCTGCAGTTTATCCGCTATCCGCACAGCCATGCAAATTATATCCGAAGGCGATTTTTTTTTTTTGCTGATAACCGCGGGTTTATCCGCGGATATCCGCATCCACGCAGTGCTTCAACAATACAAAGGAACTTCGGCCAGTCACCCTGTCGCGGCCTCACAAATTGGAGTTGAGTCATGTAACTTACTGTATCACTTGAGCAGGTCACTGGGGCTAGCGCGTGGCTGTGAGGAAGTCAACCAGCGGAAAATCATCTAATGCCCGTGTAATGTTCACTTCCTTGAGGTAATGCCAGCGCCGTTGTCTCTAAGAGCCTCAATTATCAGCTCAATAGCACACAGACGACCCAAGAGTTAACTACACCTTCTAAATCCCGTTTACCCTGCGGCGTAGGCGTGTGCGTTAAAACATTTACCACGACCGCAATGGGGAGATGCGGAGGAAGATCTCTTTTTTTAATAATGGAGAACAAAGGTGGTTGTTGCTTATTTTAGGAGCTGCAACGTCGTGGTCATATAGCTCCATGAATCTGGGCGTGCGTGGACTTTTTTTTTGTGATAACCTGTGTTATTGTGATGGCTGTACTGATGTGTGTATTTGTAAATGGGTGACGGCTGCGTGGCTCAGCGATAACGTTCTCGCTTTCTGAGCCCAAGGTTGCAGGTTCGTATCCTGGAGCAGTCAGGCGGCATTTGAGGGTGCACAAATGCGAGGGAGCCGTGTCAGTAGATTTACTGGCACGTTAAGGATACCCTTCGGGGCAAAATTCCGGCGCCCCGGCGTCTCTAAAAGCCGAAGTAGTTAAAAGGGACGTAAAACCAATAACATTATTATTATTATTGTAAATGGGTGATGTGTTTGGGAAGGAAGCGGCCGTGACATTAAGTTAGGAACCATCCCAGAATTTGCATGGAGTAGAAGTAACCACGGAAAACCACTTCTAGGATGGCTGACGTGGGAATCTTCTCAGTTTTTCCTCACGAGGCTGAGTGGACCCCGTTACAGTACCGTAAGCGTGTGGGGTTGACAATGTTGATAATCTATATACTATGAGTGTAAGAATTGTTCAGCATGAAAAGTTCTACAAAAAAAGTCTGCGACAGCATATCTCTATCTTTAATTCATCACCCACTATAAGGGTTTTTACGTTTTCATTTCTTCCAACAATCTCCATTCAGTGGAATTTTAAATTACTAGCCTATCACCCCAGCTTCAGCCAGCATCAAACTGTCGAGTCGTGTCGAGTTAAGACTTCAGAGAAGAGCACTGTATATACTGTATGTTTGGAGTTTCGCTGTTCTAAATTATGTCTGGGCAAACTTGGCGGTAAGGGTAGTGTGTCTCCCAGGAGCACAGCAGCAGTGACTCCCTCCACTATGAGCCTTTCCCCTCTTCGCTCGCAAGTTCGCCCTGCGCAATCAGGTACTAATTGCTGTCTCAAATTGGTCACTATACACTTAATCCGGGTGTTGTGTTTGAGTCTTCAGTGTTTTGACTGGTTTGATGCAACCGTCCATGCCTCCCTCTCCTGAGTGAATCGTTTCATCTCTACATATCTACCACACCCCCACATCAGAGGTGATCTGTTTAACATATTCTAACCTTGGTGTACCCATACAGTTCTTGTCCTCGACTCTTCCTTCCATAACTAAGCTTGCTATTCCTGGGTGTCTTAGTATGTGTCCCACCAACCTATCTCTTCTCTTCATTAGCAGTCACCAGAGACATCTCTCCTCTCCCACTCATCTTAATACCACTACAGTTGCTACTCTATCTACCCATCTGATATTCATCATTCTCCTGTAACACCACATTTCAAACGCTTCTATTCTCCTCTTTTCTGCTGCACCTATAGTCCCAGTTTCACTTCCATAGAGCGCCACGCTCCAGACAAAGGCTTTCAAAAATGACTACCTAATACCTAAATCTATATTCGATGTCAACAGATTCCTTTTTTGTAGAAATGCTTTCCTTGCCTGAGTCAACCTACTATTTATATCCTCTTTGCTTCGTCCATCACTGGTTATTTTCCTTCCTATGTAACGGAAGTCTCCTACTTCCTTTAGCTTTTCACCTGCCAATTTGATCTCCATAGAGGATTTCTGACTTATTTCGGCTACATTCCAATATTTTTTGATTTACTAATTTTCATCAGGAGTTATTCCTTCCTCAAGAAGGAGTCCATTCCATTCAAAAACTCATTCAAATCCTCTGGCGTGTCTGCCAAGATGACGATGTCATCGGCAAATCGCAGAGTTGAAATTAGACATCCGGGATAAGTCAAAAATTATAAACGTGTAGACAGAAAGCTTCCGTTATTTACAGATAATTGGCTAATTTGGCAGATAAGGAAAAGTTTCCGTGCACACTGTTTGTGCAAATAAACCTTCTCTCTCTTGGTGACGCTTCGCAAATTGGTGGATCAGGTCCGGTCTCTCGTCCAAGAGCGAGCAAAAAGTTAATTAAGATATCTCGTAGTGGGAATGACTTCCGTGTCGTGAATGTCTGCTCAGGATTAGGAAGATGCAGCCATGACAGGTCACGACAGACGCTGTTGATCAAGTCTCAACTCGGCGTTCACTTGCCTCTTCAATTTAACGGCGTGGCACAGCGTATGGAACAGCTATTTTGAGTTATTACATACCCTGTTCGGATACACAAGCTTTCAGTCAGGTTGAGAAGCACAATCTTATATATAAAAGTGAAAGTCTGTATGTATGTGGGTGGGTGGGTGGGTTGGTTCCGTATACAAATCTACACCGTTCCACCAATCTCAACCAAATTTTGCATACACATAGTTTAGGACCCAGAAGGAAACGCTGGCTACATGAATTCTCGATAGTCTTTCTCATTCTTCTGATTTCGGCCCTTTTGCACTCAAGCGCAGGCTAATCAAATCATAAAAAGTCCTCTCGGCACGCCGGAAGGCGGAGGTAGATTTCATCGGGCAAACTTGGGGATAGGCGAAAATATGCACAATATGCACGTGTTCGCAGAAGGATCAGACCTCATTTATTGCGAGAAAGTATTTGATAATTGGAGCTTAATTAACTTTGTTTTTCGTCATTTTATGCATATTTTAAACATTTTATTGTCTTATGGGGACGGTAACCTTCTTGTCATTTGGGGTACATTTTTAGCCTACTTTCGATTTTTGCAAAAAATGAAAGTAGACTTATGAGATCAACACAGGGCGAAAAAAGTGTGTCTGTCTGTCTGTGTGTGTGTGAGTCTGTGTGTGTGTGAGTGTGTGTACTCTGAATGTCTGTCCCCCCCTATCAATTCGAACACGGTGAATGTGAATTGAACGACATTTGGTACAAAGGTAGCACTAGCAAAGGACACCTCAGTGTCATATTTTATATCGCCGCCATCTCGACGGAAACGTAATGGCAGCCACACAAATGTACAAAGCTTAAATCAAATTACGACTAACCTAATCATCCGATCTCTACCAAATTTTGCAACAACATACCTTTATGGGGGGAGCATCCTTTGACCAAACCAATAGGCCATAAGCGTAATAGTTTGCGGATGGCGGCCATCTTTGTGTGAAAATCGATTCCCCCTATTAATTCGAACACGGTGCAACCGAATGGAACGAAATTTGGTACAGAGGTAGTACTAACAAAAGGCACCTCAGTGTCATGTTTTATATCGCCGCCATCTTGACGGAAACGTAATGGTGGCCACATAAATGTTCAAAGCTTAAATCAAATTACGATTAACCTAATCATCCGATCTCTACCAAATTTTGCAACAACATACATTTATAGAGGAAGCATCCTTTGACCAAATGACTAGGTCATTAGCCTAATAGTTTGCGGATGGCGGCCATCTTTGTGTGAAAATCAATTCCCCCTATTAATTCAAACACGGTGAAACCGAATGGAACGAAATTTGGTACAGAGGTAGCACTAGCAAAGGGCATCTCAGTGTCATGTTTCATATCACAGCCATATTGACAGAAACGTAATGGCGGCCACACAAATGTTCAAAGTTTAAGTTAAATTACGACTAACATAACCATCCGATCTCTACTAAACTTTGCAACAACATTCCTTTATGGAGGGAACATGCTTTGACCAATCTAATAGGTTATTAGCCTAATAGTTTGCGGCTGGCGGCCATCTTTATGTCAAAATTGATTCCCCCTATTAATTCGAACACGGTGGAACCGAATGGAACGAAATTTGGTACAGAGGTAGCACTAGCAAAGGGCACCTCAGTGTCATGTTTTATATCGCCGCCATCTTGACTGAAACGTAATGGCGGCCACACGAATGTTCAAAGCTTAAATCAAATTACGATTAACCTAATCATCCGATCTCTACCAAATTTTGCAACTACATACCTTTATGGAGGGAATATCCTTTGACCAATCTAATAGGTCATTCGCCTAATAGTTTGCGGATGGCGGTCATCTTTGTGTCAAAATCGATTCCCCCTATTAATTCAAACACGGTGAAACAGAATGGAACAAAATTTGGTACAGAGATAGCACTAGCAAAGGGCATCTCAGTGTCATGATTTATATCGCCGCCATATTGACAGAAACGTAATGGCGGCCACACAAATGTTTAAAGCTTAAATCAAATTACGACTAACATAACCATCCGATCTCTACCAAACTTTGCAACAATATACCTTTATGGAGGGAGCATCCTTTGACCAATCTAATAGGCCATTAGCCTAATAGTTTGCGGATGGCGGCCATCTTAATGTCAAAATTGATTCCCCCTATTAATTCGAACACGGTGGAACCGAATGAACGAAATTTGGTACAGAGGTAGCACTAGCGAAGGGCACCTCAGTGTCATGTTTTATATCGCCGCCATCTTGACGGAAACGTAATGGCGGCCACACAAATGTTCAATGCTTAAATCAAATTACGATTAGCCTAATCATCCGATCTCTAGCAAATTTAGCAACAACATACCTTTATGGAGGGAGCATCTATTGACCAAACTAATAGGTCATCAGCCTGATATTTTGCGGATGGCGGCCATCTTTGTGTGAAAATCGATTCCCCTTATCAATTCGAACACGGTGAAACCGAATGGAACGACATTTGGTACAGAGGTAGCACTAGCAAAGGGCATCTCAGTGTCATGTTTCATATCACCGCCATATTGAATGAAAAGTAATGGCGGCCACACAAATGTTCAAAGTTTAAGTTAAATTACGACTAACATATCCATCCGATCTCTACTAAACTTTGCAACAACATTCCTTTATGGAGGGAACATGCTTTGACCAATCTAATAGGTTATTAGCCTAATAGTTTGCGGCTGGCGGCCATCTTTATGTCAAAATTGATTCCCCCTATTAATTCGAACACGGTGGAACCGAATGGAACAAAATTTGGTACAGAGGTAGCACTAGCAAAGGGCACCTCAGTGTCATGTTTTATATCGCCGCCATCTAGATGCAAAGATATACAAAACAATACCAAATGATTTATTTCTTGCATGATGCAAGCTTTTAACGTGATGGACGACGACGGAAATGTAAACATAGAACAGCTGAAGAAGAAAGCTCGTTTCGATCTACAGTGACGTCATCAGGGCGGACTTCATAAATGAGCTCAATGATATGGCTAAGAAGAGCAACGAAGGGTCTGGTCCTTGTGAGAGAGCATTCCTATTTATAATTTCAGGTTATAAGACACAAATGGGGAATATGGATACGCAAGAAATGATTACAACGGTTCAGAACATGAGTGGAGAACTTCTGGTGAACTCTTTATGTGAACTTTTCATGAAAAGTGACCAATATTTTATTTCATTCAGAGATATAAAACTAATGATACATACTGTAGGTCAATTGTTTACCAATAAATATGAATTCTGAAGAGAAAAAAAAAAAAAAGGCAGATAGTTTCCATGGCAACATAGCTCAAGTCGAGACACGGCCATCTGGATGCCAGTTGCGCTCTGCACTACCGGTATAGAAAATGAGGATCTTTACTTGAAATCCCGTTAGTTACACACCTACTCACGCAGCACTGTCAACAGAGTTTAGCATAACAAAGACTTGACACTGTCTTCTACTATATATTTGTCAAATACCACTCACTCACTCACTCACTCACTCATTCATCACGAAATCTCAGAAACCACCGAACGGATTGGAATGAACTTTGGTATGCTGCTTCCCCAAGGGCCGCAAATGCCCACTAAGAGAGGATTTTTGTATATTCAGGTTCTAAAGGGGGTGTTAAGGGGGTACACCTGCATTTCATTGAATATCAATATCTCCCGATTGGTTTCATTGGGGGATGTGATACTCGGCACATAAACTCATCATTAAAAATAAGAAGACACGAGTCTGAGGGTTTTTCGATGTGGCGTATATTATGAGGTGAAGGGGGTGAAAAGTGGGGATTGAAAGATTCCTAACGGAGCGTGTATCTCTTAAATGACATAGGCGAGGAGTTTGAAACTCAGCGGAAAAAATCACCATAAAAAATAAGTAAATATGTGTTTGACCGTTTATTCATAAATCCAATTTAAGGGGCCCATGGGGAGGGGTGACATTCTGGGGGGGGGGGGACAGGAAAGAAAGTGTCCTAACTGATTATCTGACTCACTCACTCATCAAACTCAGGGGGAAAAACTGCCTTAAAGTAAGTAAATAGCTGTTCGACAGTTTTTTTTTCCATAAATCAAATTTAAGGGGTTCATGGGGGAGGGGTGAAATTCTGAAAAAAGAAAATTGAAAGAAAATGTCCTGACTAACTCACTCACTCACTCACTCATCATCGCCCAGTCAAAATTATTGAAGTTAGAAACATGACATTTTGGGGATATGTTCATTGTATGTCAAAACCGTCTACTAAGGGAGGATTTTCGGATATTCAGGTTCTAAAGGGTTCTTAAGGGGGTTAAACCTGCATTTCATTGAATAACAATATCTCCCGATTGGTTTCATTGGGGGATGTGATACACGGCATATAAACTCATCATTAAAAAGTAAGAAGACACGTTTCTGAGGGTTTATCGATGTGGTGTATATTATGAGGTGAAAGGGATGAAAATTGGGGGTTGAGGGATTCTTAACGGAGCGTGTATCTCTTAAACGACATAGGCGTGAAGTTTGAAATTCGGCGGGAAAAACAGCTTAAAATACAAATAAATAGGTGTTCGACCGTTTTTTCATAAATCCAATTTAAGAGGCCCTTGGAGAGGGGTGAAATTCTGGGGGAAAAAACGGGAAAGAAAGTGTCCTAACTGATTGACTCACTTACTCACTCATCAAATTCAGGGCGAAAACAGCTTTAAATAAGTAAATAGGTGTTCGACCGTTTGTTTCATAAATCCAATTTAAAGGGTTCATGGGGAGGGGTGAAATTATCAAATATATATGAAAGAAAATGTCCTGACTCACTCACTCGCTCATCATCGCCAAGCCAAAATTATTGAAGTTAGAAACATGAAATTTTGGGGATATGTTCGTTGTATGTCGAAAACGTCCACTAAGGAAAGAGTTTTGAATATTCAGGTTCTAAATAGGTGTTTAGGAGGTAAACGTGCATTTCATTGAATAACAATATCTCACGAGTGGTTTCATTTGGGGATGTGATACTTGGCATATATACTAATCAATTAAAATAAGCTGACACATGTCTAATGGGTTTTCGATGTAGTGTATATTATGAGGTGAAAGGGATGAAAAGTGGGGGTTGAAAGATTCTTAACGGAGCTTGTATCTCTTAAACGACATAGGCGAGGAGTTTGAAACTCGGAGGAAATCAATCAGCTTAAAAAAAAAAAAATAGGTGTTCGACCGTTTTTTCATAAATCCAATTTAAGGGGCCTATGGGGAGGGGTGAAATTCTGGAAGAAAAACGTCCACTAAGGAAGGATTTTTGTATGTTTACTCTCATCGACCAACCCAAACTATTAATGTTAGCAGAATGATAATTTTGGGATATGTTTGTTGTGTGTCGAAAACGTCTACTAAGGAGGGATTTTTGGATATTCAGGTTCTAAAGGGGGTGTTAACGGGGTTAAACCTGCATTTCATTGAATAACAATATGACCCGACTATGACGCGAGCGAAGCGCGGCTAAAAATGAGATGGTATGTGTCTGTGTATTACTCAATCACGCAAGTACCACTGGTCCGATTTACATGAATTTTACATGGAAGTAGCTGATTTACCTAGTTAACATATAGGTCACTTTTGTTTTCAATACTTTGCACTATTTAAAGATGGCGACCATTTTAGTGACGTCACTACACCCTTTGGTTTAAAACTTTCATATTTCCATTTCAAATAAAAGAGAACGCTATGAAATAGCAAACTTTTGATGGCATATACGAGGTTTAAAATTACATTTTCTATCCGAAAGGTATCTCCAACCGTTAGCAAGTAAAACCTAAATTTGTGCTATAAAACACGGTCAGCGCCGAGCGGTGTAGTTGGACAAAATGTTCCATCCTTAATCTCCCTCTGCGCAGCACCTCGCCTATCCCCTGTTTCAACTGTCACCTTCACATTTTATTTTATTTTTGACGCGTAGCGAAGCACGGGTACTTCAGCTTGTAGCCTATATAACTCAAAAGCGTTGGCCTTGAGATCCAATGCAGCTGGGTCGATTTTGGTTCGGTTAATGGCATCTAAATGTGACAAGAGATCACCTCGTGGAGTAGTGGCTAGCATTCTTGGCTATCTTCCCGGAGGTCCGGGCTTGATTCTCGGCTCTGGCAATATTTTTAGCCTACTTTTAACATTTTGCAAAAATGAGGAAAAAGTAGACTTATGAGATCGGGCAAATGTGTGTCTGTGTGTCTGTCCTTCTGTCTGTCTGTGTGTCCCCCCCTATCAACTCCTAAACGGCTGCAGCAATCGAAACGAAATTTGGTAGGAGTAAAGATCTATACCTGAATATCTCACGGCCATATTTGAAAATGATGTCAGTGCTACCAACTGCTGAAAAATCGCAATTGAAATTTGAGCTCTATGTTGGATATCTTGAAAGGTATGAATGGGAGCTATTGCAAAATTGGCACACGTGTAGATAATAATATTGCAGTTTAATTTCCAGGAGGCCATACATGGCAGTGTTGCCAAAATGATTATAAGCCTGCTGATAGGTCCACATTTTAAATGCATATAACTTCTACACTATCAATTGGATTTCAACCAAATTTCGTATGTGGTATGTGTACACAAACAGATATGACTGAGCGTATTCTTAAGAGCCACCAGGGCTGCCAACTGTTAATAAATGCTCTCAATTTTTATTAATCCAAACACCCATATATCAGAAAGTATACAAGCCGACAGCTTTAAACTATGCACACGTATAGTACCTGACATTCTATATTAATTTGGAGTAACTTATATACGTCAGTGCTACCAACATGATTCTAAGCCTGCTGATAGGTCCAATTTTAAAATTCATGTAACTTCTATACTAACTAATGGATTTCATTCAAAATTGACACAATAGATCTGATTATTTCAGATTATTTCTGACCAATACATGTGTGCCATTGTCGCCAACATGATTTTACGCGCGCTGTTAGTCCAATGTTTAACTGCATGTAACGTCCATGCTATCCATTGGACTTCAACCAAATTTTGTATTCTGTACCTTAAGAGATGGAACTATGAATATATTCAGTCACCAGGGCTGCCAACTGTAGTTCTCTATTAGGCTACATTATGCCAGGTATACAGTATTTCGAACTTATTAGAAATTTCGATATTACCAACTTAATTTCGTCATTATTCTAGATAGATCCATATAGATTAATCATTGGCATGCATCTTAAATTTCAAGAAAAGTAGGCTCGTTAGTTCGTCACGGAACTTCTTGTTAATTCTGGTTTGAAGGCTGGAATGGGGTATTTTTATTTATTTAACTGTTTCTTTCTTTCTTTCTTTATTTATTTAGGGGCTTCATTCATTCCATTCCTGACCCGGTCGGAGACTGGAAGCAGGCTGTGGATTTTCATTTATTTATTTATTTGTCTATCTGTTCATTTGTTTGTGGATTCGTTCATTTGTCTATTTCTTTATTTGTTTATCTGTCTATTTGCTTGTTGATTTGTTTATCTGTCTACTTGTTTGTTTATTTGCTTGTTTATTTGTTTATCGATCCATTTGTTTATATGTCTTATTTGTTTTGTTTATCAGTCTACTTGCTTGGTTATGTGTTTGTTTTTTGTTGTATCAGTCTATTTGCTTGTTATTTGTTTATCTGTCTATTTGTTTGTATATTAGTATATTTGTTTGTCTATTTGTTTATTTGTTTATATGTATATTTGTTTGTTGGTCTATTTATTTATTTATTTATTTGTCTATCCGTCTATTTGTTTGTTTATTTGTCTATTTATTTATTTATTTATTTATTAGTCTATTTGTTTGTGTATTTGTTTGTCTATTTGTTTGTCTATTGTTTGTCTATTTGTTTGTTTATTTGTTTGTCTATTGTTTGTTTATCTGTTTGTTTATCTGTTTGTTTATTTGTTTGTTTATTGTTTGTTTTTTGTTTGTTTATTTGTTTGTTTATTTGTTTACCTGTTTATTTGTTTGTCTATTGTTTGTATATTTGTTTATCTGTCTACTTGTTTGTCTATTTGTTTGTTTATTTGTTTTAACTGTCTATTTGTTTGTTTATTTGTTTTTATATTTGTTTATTTGTTTGTTTCTTTGTTTGTTTCTTTGTTTCTTTGTTTAACTGTCTATTTGTTTGTTTGTCTATCTGTTTTTGTTTATTCATCCGTTTATTTGTCTATTTGTTTATCTATCTGCTTATTTGTTTATTTTATATTAATTTAATTATTAAATTAAATAGCGTTGCGGTGCGAAAGGCCGGTAGTTGCGGGTTCGATTCCGGGCTTAGGAAAAAAAATGTTAATGATACCTGCGGTAAATTAAACTGATCTTTGTGCACTTCGTAGCATTAAATTGTTTAAGTGCGTTATTACGTTTAAATCACGTTGATTTGCAAGAGAAAGTAAGGTTTAGCTAGGCTAGACAAGGCATGCTTAGCTTAATATTTACCGTTGGGTAATCATTAGAAGGCACCATCTTAAAACTATCGCAGTTTTGTAATTAGTCACAAAGTTCCTTTAATAGGCAATAAAATTTCAAAACAACAACGTAGCACCATGCTGTATCATGTGACTACAATACGACAAATAACATAAAAAAAGATTTTGCCCAATCTCGGAATCGAACCCGGGACTACCGGCCTTTCGCACCGCCACGCTATCCATTACGCCAGCGCCACATGGTGAAATGAATCTTGCCAAGAGTTAAAGGATTGAGAAAGGTAATAGAGGCTTAGGTGGAGGGCCTGCATCAACCCTTATTTTAGGGGTTAAGGAGGCAGCTCCGACCCCAAGTTCCCTATCCCAAATTACTTCTATACCCGTCCCCTACACGACCTATCATTCTCCAAAGGTACATAAAAGACACCTGTATATACCTACATGCTGAGTGATCAAAAGTCACGGAAAGGGCAGTCCCATGAGAAAATGTGCCGTGTATGACTCCTGAGCGTTGCGGCTAGCTGCGGCGGAGCAGAGCAGTCTGGCACAGTGTAGTGAGCATGGCAACACGTCGCGAGTTAACCAACTTTTAACGTGGGATGATCAACGGCGCATGGATAATAGCAGTTCGGAGATTACACGCGAATTCGGGTTTCTGAGGTCAACAGTGTCGAGGGTGGATCTTCAATATCGCAGAGATAATGTTACCATCAGCGTAAATCGCCGCACGGGACGATCACAGATGTTTAACGAACGGACATCTCGTCACCTCAGCAGAGCCATACGGGACGATCGAAGGGCTACTGTGAGTCAGATCACCGCCCAGTTGAATGTTGGAAGTCAGGAACACATCTCTTGTTGAGTATTGCTGCCGTTTTGAGTGCTCGCGGAGCAGCACGCTTGGTTGGTTGGTTCCTTAGTTTAGGGGCTGCGACAACGCGGTCATGTAGCCCCGTGTACTTTGGGTGTGTGTAGAGTCTGTCTGATAACCGGTGTTAATTGTGATGACTGTATTAGTGTGAGTCATGCGTTTTTTAATTCAAGTAAGGACTGCAGACGATAATTTTAAGTAGTTCCTACTTTCACTACCAAATGCTACCGCCCACGACACCTAGCTGAGAACTTGGCTACTACTAGATGCCATCGCAACCAGCGCCCGGTGACGGACGTTAGAACTTAAGAGCATTCATCTAACCTAACCTACAAATTTTGCTTCACACACGTTTAGTTAGTGGCAGGTTCTTTCACATGCCATAAAACTATGACGTGGGACCCCCAGCTTTACTTCCCCTCCGAAGGAACACATACTGAGGCATTTTTACGCTCTTAAGACATCCGACTACTTCAGCCGGGTTTGATCCCACGACCTTGGGCATAGAATCTCAGAATGCTACCAACTGCGTCACCGAAGCCACCGAGGAGCACTCTTTATTAACATCATATTCCGTGCTTGCCCGTGACTTTTGTCCTATGAGTGTATACAGTACCTCGCAGATACTAACGATAATTGGGGCCGATAACCCAGATGTTAGGCCTCTTAAAACGATAATTATCATCATCACTAACGATAAGTGTCCCTAGCATCGGGTCCAGCTCGTATTTTCAGTCTTTGATGTTGAAAGGAAGCATCCTACTTCGGCGATGTGAAAGACATTTCTCCGTAATCAAATTCAGACATACGAGCACTTCTGATCCAATACAACCAGCACCATGGACATTCGACAACCTCATGGTGTAGCGGTTAGCGTTCTTGGCTGTCGCCCGGAGGTCCCCGTTCGATCCCCGACTACGCCTAGAAATGAAATTCTGGTCCTAGGGCTGGAACGAGGTACACTCAGCCTAGTGACGCAAAATTGAGGTGGGTTCAATTTCCATGTCAGCCATCCTGGAAATGGTTTCGCTCCCCTGGTTTCCCACTTCTACTGCAGGCAAATGCCCTGATGGTTCCTAACTTATGACCACGGCCGCCTCATTTATATTCCTCGTCTGAATTACAAATACACAAACTACTACAGTCACCACAACAACACATGTTATCATACAATTTCTACACACACGGGGCTAAATGACCACGATGTCCAAGCTCCTCAAATTAAACAACAACCAAGCGTGTTCAGTCTTTTTCCACGATTGCAGTGGGATGCTTCAGTGTCGAAGGTCCGTTCTTTTCGATTCTGTTTGAATTGGTTGTCCGGCCCTATGACTAATTGATTAACATGCTACGCTTTGGCCTGATGGGTTCGATTCTCGACCAGGTTAATTCCCCTGGCTCGAGTACTAGGTATTTGTGACGTCCTCATGAAATAAAGACCAAACATAAGTAAAACAGAGCAGAAAATAAATCGGGCATGGTTGGTTGTCTTTTTCTTAGCCTATTTTGTCAGTGTGTGCGAATGTGTGTGTGCCCCCCCCCCCTAATAAAATCTAAACGGCTGGAGAGATTTCAATGAAACTCGGTAAGGTCATAGTACTATTTTCTCCGACCCCGACCGTGCCCTTCAAATGTTATTAGGTCTCACCAATCCAACAAGGTGGCTGTGCGAAATATTTCACAGACATTCGAAACTATTACAGATATTACTAGGGCTCGGATCGATATGCTCGATAAAATCTTCAGATATGCTCGAAAACCATGTGTTTTATGCTCGATAGATATGCTCGAAAAACCCATTATATTCGGTTAAATATGCAGAATATGCTCGAAAAACACCGCTAAAATTATTGAAAGGAAAGTGAAACGAACAAACCAATAACATACCTTTATATACGAGCTTTATTTTCTAATTGAATGTACGATACACTGCAATATACTCGCATTCAAGTATTCTCTAGTCTATATAAGGTAAGTTTTCTTATAAAAGTTACAGTTTAAAAGTTCATTTACAAAATGTTCAGAATTAGGCGAGTCAATGAAGTAGATCTGCATTGCTCTGTACAACAAGATTTTTTTCTATGTTTTCAGTTTTGAATGATTTTCTTAAATCAGTCAAAAAAAGTTTCATTGACGAGAATGACCTCACTAAAGGTTAAAAACCTGCGGTTCTATTATTCGCACCAGATAGGCTTTTCAATAATTATTTCTGTTTTCGAACCTTAAGGATGGTCAGGGCCCGAATTCGGGAGGGAATTCGAAGAAAAACAAACTATTTAGACGAAAACCACAAGAATATGCATTTACATGCTTCTATTCTGAAAACCGCGGTTTTATGCATTTATATGCTGGATAAATTTCAATTCTGTTGATCCCAGAGAGGTGAAAATACCACCGAAAGGCTTCTTTCAATGTGTACTATTCAGGAAAAAAATATGCAAATATGCTCGAATCCGAGCCCTAGATATCACCGTGAAATTTTGTACGGTGATAAAAGGCACTACGGAAAGTTCACCTATATTACTTTCAAAACCCTGGAACGTATAAAACGAACATGGCGACCAAGCGAATTTGAAACATTAAAATGGACTTTTCCCGCGATTTAACCATCCGTTCGCAGTGAAACATGGTACTGCAAATGTTTATACACATTGCAATGCACTGATATCTAATTTAGTTCAATTGTTAACATAACCTCAAGATGGCGGCTGTGCGAAATATTTCACCGCCATTCTATATCTCCGAAACTGTTGACCTTTGAGCAAATGTTACCAAAAATGTAAAAGATCGTTCAAATCTAAGGACAGTGATTCGTCAATATGCAATACATTCTAAAGCATGGGTTCTTAACCGTTTTTACTCTCATACCTCTCCTAAAATTAAACTTATCTTTCACAATGTAATTATTCATGGCTCAGTTATGTAATTAACATATTTTTAGCCTACTTTTCACATTTTGCAAAAATGAGGAAAAAGTAGTCTTATGAGATCGGGCAAATGTGTGTCTGTCTGTCTGTCTGTCTGTCTGTCTGTCCTTCTGTCTGTCTGGCTGGCTGTGTGTGTGTCCCCCCCTATCAACTCCTAAACGGCCGCAGCAATCAAAACCAAATTTAGTATGAGTAAAGATGTGCACCGGAATATCTCACGTCCATATTTGAAAATGATGTCAGTGCTACCAACTGCTGAAAAAACGCAATAGAAATTTGAGCTCCATGTTGGATATCTTGGAAAGTATGAATGGGAGCTATTTCAAAATTGGCACACGTACAGATCATAATATTTCAGTTTAATTTCCAGGAGGCCAAACATGGCAGTGTTGCCAAAATGATTATAAGCCTCCTGATAGGTCCAATTTTTAAATGCATATAACTTCTACACTATCAAGTGGAATTCAACCAAATTTCGTATGTTGTATTTGTACATAACCAGATATGACTGAGCGTATTCTTAAGACCTACCAGGGCTGCCAACTGTTAATAAATGCTCCTAATTTATTTTATCCAAATACCAATATATCAGAAAGTATGCAAGCCGACAGCTTTAAACTATGCACACGTATAGTACCTGACATTCTATATTAATTTGGAGTAACTTATATACGTCAGTGCTACCAACATGATTCTAAGCCTGCTGATAGGTCCAATTTTAAAATGCATGTAACTTCTATACTAACTAATGGATTTCATTCAAAATTGGCACAACAATAGATCATATTATTTCAGATTATTTCTGACCAATACATGCATGACATTGTTGCCAACATGATTTTACGCGCGCTGTTAGATCCAATGTTTAACTGCATGTAACGTCCATGCTATCCAGTGGACTTCAACCAAATTTTGTATTTAGTACCGTAAGTGACGGAACTAAGAATATATTCAGTCATCAGGGCTGCCAACTGTAGTGCTCTATTAGGATACATTATGCCAGGTATACAGTATTTCGAACTAATTGGAAATTTCGATATTAGCAACTTAATTTCGTCATTATTCTAGATAGGTTCATATTCTGTAGAATAATCATTGGCATGAAAAGTAGGCTGTATAGTTCTTCACGGAACTTCTTGTTACCTTCTCAGATGGTTACACAAAAATGTTCCTGGAGTTTGGCAGGCCTCAGTATTATCATTGCAAAGGATTTTGGCCCATAAGAATCACCCTGCAGTTTTTCAATTCCATCACGACCAAGGTTGCATGTGAACCCATATTTAACATGTTCATCACTGTACTTCCTTTTCTTTGACATTTTTTTGTCCTACAGCACTGTAACTTATACTTTTGATAGTAGTGGAGATTATAATGAAACAACTTCCTACTTTCAATAGTAAATACAAACTGTTGTTGAGTAAGATGGCATATTGGCTTTCACGGCCGCTGATTTAAAACTCAGCAATTCTTTTAGGTTTGTGCCTTGTGTTGTGTGGAGTTTCGCCTAGGACAACAAGTTGGCTCATCGGCGGGCTCTGGGTGTCCCCGCCCGGACCCCCACAGGAGTAACGAACTGCGCGCTACCTCCCTTTATATAGGGTGCAACTGCACTTCTTGACTGCGAGAACTAAAAGCTCAAGCAGCCTGAACCTCCCTATGAAGGCTTCCAAAAAGATGGTATATTGGCTTTCACGGCCGGTGAATTAAAACTCAGCAATTCTTTTAGGTTTGTGCCGTGTGTTGTGTGGAGTTTCGCCTAGGACAACAAGCTGGCTCATCGGCGGGCTCTGGGTGTCCCCGCCCGGACCCCCACAGGAGTAACGAACTGCGCGCTACCTCCCTTTATATAGAGTGCAACTGCACTTCTTGACTGCGAGAACTAAAAGCTCAAGCAGCCAGAACCTCCCTATGAAGGCTTCCAAAAAGATGGTATATTGGCTTTCACGGCCTGTGAATTAAAACTCAGCAATTCTTTTAGGTTTGTGCCGTGTTGAGTAAATTTAAAGAAATAAAAACGGTCTTGTAAAAATTCATTGTTACACTCATGCAGATTGTGCATTTCAATAAAGAGAAACACTAAGCATTCTTACTTGAAGAGATCCATTGTTGTAGCTATTCAAACTATGCATGTACCTATCTCATTAGATCTTACTAGGGGACCTGAAATCTCGCATGTTCACTAACCACCCGCCCGGCTTTACTGTTATGCGGGCTTCTATAAATATGTTTATTTGTTTAAACGCACTTTTTAAACAAATTGTCGATATTTATGAAATCAGAGTTCAATTCGTCACAGTTGCGGGTAATAATTCTGTTTGAATATTCTTTTCAATGCCCAATGGGTTGTGTGCGCCCCTTGTGCACAGACTACCCACCTGGCTCTAGTGTTATGCGGGCTGGACGCGACACAGTTCTGGCAGGGGCTATCGTCTTTTTTATTTGTTTAAACACACAAATAAATATATTTCCGTTGACCTTTCAAGAAATGCAAGATTTTTCCTGTACTATTGAGACGATTTGGAAGATTTTTTTGCCGGATGAACTTGTATAATAGATGTTGTGATCAGATTAATTTGTATAATGATGAAACTCTTATAACTTTATGTTTTACGTTCAGACTGGTGTAAATTCTGAAAAGTAACATTACAAAATTATAGAGGACAGTCACAGCTCCCCACTGACTTCTTTGCACCTCCCCAGGGGAGGCGCACCTTACAGGTTAAGAATCCCTTACTGAAGTGTGATGGTCCATACAAAATGACTGACGAAGGAAATAACACATCGACCTTTATTCCAAAGTTATTTTCAAGTTTGCTGCTGATTTGTAACCGTCTGCAATCTCGGACGTTCATATTAGTGACTTTGAAAAGGTCAAGTTATTGACATGGAAGGTGCTGTGTGCTGGAATGACCCAACCATGCGCAAGTGATCTTGATCTTGACTGACAGACCCTCCTACTTGTCTAGGGACAGTAGCCTAATTGCCCGCCCTTAGCTGACGTCATACTGTGGAACAGAATTGCCATTTAATTTGCTGTGACAATCGCAGTGACCATGAGGAGTTGTCTCAATCATCTCCCCATCTACTGGACCCTCGGGTCTAGTGCAGTATATGCCATCATCTACAGTGTGTTTGATAAGCTACAACAGGATTTTCAACTATAGTGGAGTCCCAACTACAATTTCTGGTTAGATTAGTTATTGGAGTTTTAAGGGGCGGAACAGCTAGGTCATATGCCCCTAATACAATTCTGGTCTTAGGGCTGGTTTGGGGTGCATTTAGCCTCGTGAGGGAAAACTGAGAAGAGGTGAGTTCGATTCCCATCTCAGCCACCAGGGAAATGCCGGGATGGTTCCTGACTTAAGGCCACGGCCTCCTCCTTCCCAATCCTAACCTCAAACACACACACTAATACAGCCATCACAATAACGGAAGTTATCAGACAAAATTACACACACACTCTCAAGTACACAGCGGCTTCGGTAGTGTAGTCGGTAGCATGCTGTATTGCTACGCCCAAGATCGCGGGTTCAAACCCGGCCGAAGTCGTCGGATTTTTGAGAGCGTTAAAATCCTTTAGTATGCCTTCCTTTGGAGGGGAAGTAAAGCCGGCGGGCCCATGTCATAAATCTATGGCATGTAAAAGAACCTACCACTATAATTGAGGACTAGTATGTAGCTAAATGTGTAGGTTATTTAGTTTAGAAACTCTCTATCAAGTTACAACGTTCGCCGCTGGGTGACAGTGGCGTCTAGTAGTCAAAGTTGGAACTACTTGAAATTGAACTTTCATTCATCTTCATTAAATTCATCTCTCATTAACTCCTCTTGTATCGACAGCAGTGACTACACTCGCTAAAGGGCAGCGTTAGGTCATAGGGCTTAGCTCTCTGCTGACTCGAAAGGCGCGTGGGTTTGAGCCCCTCCGTTGGCCGTCCTTGAAATGTTTTTCCATGGTTTCCCCCATTTTCAACACCAGGCAAATGCTGGGACGGTACCTTGTGACAGGCCACGGCCGCTTTCTTCCACATCCTTGCCCAGTTTCATTCATCTTCATCATTCCATCTCTCAACCCGGCGCGCAGGTCACCCACGGGTGTCGACTAGAAAGACCTGCATTCGGCCTCTCAGGAGATCACACGACATGAAAAACACTCCTCTCGTGAGTTTGGCGTCAGGAAGGGTATCCGGTGGTAGAAACCATCAGTCACGTGGAATTTCCCCGACCCCGTTGGAAACGGAATTAATAAGGGGTAGACATGGATAGACACACTCGAGTATATGGGGCTGAATGACGACGATTTTGAAGCCCCTCAAATGAAACAACTAACAACGGTGCTCCTTATGATTTGGGACACGTAGACTTGTAAAAGGGGCGTTGAGCACGGCAGTAACGGGCGAAGCTGCGTGTCACGCATTGCCCACTTATTGATCAGTATGCGTGTGGGCAGCCACACCCACTCTTACGCACGACAAATTGAAAGTATGTGCGTGGGTCGGGAATGTTAGCATTACTAAATGGATTAGCTTTATCGAAGTATTAGAAGCCAATTCTACCTAGTTCCAGTCGGTTCGGTGGCGTAGTTGGTAGCATGCTGAGCTCCTATGCCCAAGGTCGCGGGTTCAAACCCGGCCGAAGTCGTCGGATTGTTTTTAAGAGCGTTAAATATCCCTCAGTATGTCTTCCTTCGGAGGGGAAGTAAAGCCGGCGGGCCCATGTTATAGATTTATGGCATGAAAAATACCCCCCCCCCCCCCACGGGCTCACATCTAGTAGGACGTGGGTTGGCGACCACGGGACTCCAGCTGAGTCTGGCATTGCTTCAACTTACTTGTGCCGGGCTCCTCTCAGTCTTCTTTCCTGTCGGCCTCCCTTGGTCAATTCTTGTTCTTTTCCGACCCCGACGGTATTAGGGTATCCGAGGCCTAGGGAGTCTTTCCACTTTCCCGCCGTAATTGGCCCTTATTTCATCTTTACTAATCCCTCCTTATTCGAGGGGTCAGGCCTGTTGTTTCCTTTTCATTATATTTCCTTTTCTCTTTAAGATTCCCGCACTGTTTTTGTTAATTGGCTCCCCATGTATCTAAATTCCCTTTAGTGAATTTTTTGCATCTACACTCCATTTTGTTAGTCTTCTCGATCTAAATTGAATTTTGCGAGTATTTTCAACCTCAATTGCATTTTGTAAGTATTCTGAATTTCAATATAGCATTTTGTATTTCGAATCTACATTGCATTTTGAACGTATTTTGAACCTAAACTACATTTTGTGCGTATTTTTCAATCCATTCCTTTTGCGAGTATTTTCCTTCTAAATCCCCTTTTGTAAGTATTACCACTCTCCATTTTGTGAGTCGTTTCAATCTGAGTTCCATTTTGTATTTTCAGTCTCACTTAATTTTTGTTCTGATTTCCCTTTCATTGTCATTTTTGCTATCACCGAGACCATTAGGGGCTGATAACCTAGATGTTAGGCCCCTTTAAACAACAATCATCATCATCATCACCATCATGTAAAACAACCTTCCACTAACTAAACTTGTATGAAGCAAAATTTGAAGGTTAGGCTTGATTAATGCTCTGAAGTTCCAACGCTCGTCACTAGGCGTTGGTTGCGATGGCTTCTAGTAGTAGCCAAGTTCACAGCTGGGTGTCGTGGACGGTAGCATTTGGTAGCGAAAGTAGGAACTACTTGAAATTATCGTCTGCAGTCCTTACTTGAATTAAAAGCGAATAACACACACTAATACACTAACACTGGTTATCAGACAGTCTACACACACCCAAAGTACACGGGGCTACATGACCGCGTTCTCGCAGCCACTAAACTGAGGAACCAACCAACCTACCTAGTTCTAATAAAGAAAGCTACCCAGTCGGTCAACACATTGTGCCCAAGGTGGGAAACCAAGTACTGTACATTGAACTCTGTACTTGAGTAAAGCACACCGATTTGTATTATTTCAAATGGTCTGGTCGACTTTGGCTTTGGTCTACCGTTATGCGTTACGGTTACGGCGTGTATGACGTCATCATGTTGTTCACTGCATATGAACCGAGTCTGAGTTTACTCCTGGGGTCTGGCGTTATGCGATACGGAGACGACGAGTGCGTGACGTCATGCAGCAGAGTGCACCTCCCGCTCTCCGTTCCCCGCGCGGGAAGCCTAATTTAAAGGGTAATGGAGTCTGTTGAGTCTGAGTTTACTCCTGGGGTCTTGCGTTATGCGATACGGAGACGGCGAGTGCGTGACGTCATGCAGCAGAGTACACCTCCCGCTCTGCGTTCCCCGCGCGGGAAGCCTAAGTTAATGGGTAATGGAGTCTGTTGAGTCTGAGTTTACTCCTGGGGTCTTGCGTTATGCGATACGGAGACGGCGAGTGCGTGACGTCATGCAGCAGAGTACACCTCCCGCTCTCCGTTCCCCGCGCGGGAAGCCTAAGTTAATGGGTAATGGAGTCTGTTGAGTCTGAGTTTACTCCTGGGGTCTTGCGTTATGCGATACGGAGACGGCGAGTGCGTGACGTCATGCAGCAGAGTACACCTCCCGCTCTCCGTTCCCCGCGTGGGAAGCCTAAGTTAATGGGTAATGGAGTCTGTTGAAAGAATCCTCCTGAGCCTTTCTAACATGTGTAGCATTTGTAGCATGCGTCATTTGAAATTATATAAAGTTTAATCTCTCAGACTGACTGTATATTTGTTGGTGACATGACGTTGTTATATTTAATGACCGATATAACAATATTCTTCTTCTTCTTCTTACGTGAAGTAGTGGGGTTTTGAAGGGCCCCAAGTACTCAGTCACGTAATTTGTTTTGACGTGCCCAGCCGACTTAATTCTGACCAAGCTCTCTGATACCGTATTGGAGATTGTCAACTATTCCCCAACTCATGCTTTTATTATTATGAAACTAAAACTGAAATTTAGACCAGACGAACGACTGTTATTCCATTCTGAATATCAGACAGTTCAAGAACTCTCTGATAATGACATGTTTTGTTGAAGGACATTGACCTTGTTGGTTTTTGTGCCCTGTACACGACATACATCTCCACATGTTTAGTGGGACAAGGACTGTTCATCCTGTTCGAACATCTGTTGACACACGTTTTTATAAGAAGTTATCGTTCACATTATCTCCCGACAAAAACCACATCTCCACTCACGTTATTCATGTCCTATAATGAAAGCTTCGGTATGTTTTTGTCGCCTTGATCTGCATCTGACTCAGTCTTCTGAACCAAGTTACTATGTTGTTGTGTGTATCTGATAACCTGTATTCATTATGATGACTGTAGCAGTTGTTGTTTGAATCTTCAGTCTTTTGACTGGTTTGATGCAGCACTCCATGCTTCCCTGTCCTGAGCTAATGATTTTATCTCTACATAGCTACCAAACCCTACATTCGAGGTAATCTGTTTCTAACCTTCACATATTCTAACCTTAGTCTACCCCTATCCTCGACCCTTCCTTCCATGACTAAGTTTGCTATTCCTGGGTGCCTTAGTCTGTGTCCTACCAAGCTATCTCTTCTATCCTTAGCAGTCACCAGAAACATCTCTCCTGTCCCAATCGTCTTAATACCTCTACATTTGTAACCCTATCTACCCATCTGATCTTCATAATTCTCCTGTAACACCACATTTCAAACGCTTCAATTCTCCTCTTTTCTTCTGCTTCAACAGTCCAAGTTTCACTTCCATATAGTGCCACGCTCCAGACAAAGGCCTTCAAAAATTACTTCCTAACACCTAAATCTATATTCGATGTCAACAGATTACTTTTCTGTAGAAATGCTTTCCTTGCCTGAGCCAACCTAATTTTGATATCCTTTTTGCTTCGTCCATCACTTGTTAGTTGGTTCCATAGTTTAGTGGCTGCGACAATGCGGTCATGTAGCCCCGTGTACTTTGGGTGTGTGTAGAATCTGTCTGATATACGGTGTTAATTGTGATGGCTGTATTGGTGTTTGTTATCTTTTTTTAATTCAAGTAAGGACTGCAGACATTGAGTTTTTCAAGTAGTTCCTACTTTTGCCGTCAAACTCCACCATCAACGACTACTAGTTCAGAACTTGGTTACTAGATGCCACCGCTGTCGGCTTCTGGCGACGAACGTTGGAACCTAAGAGCATTGTTCAAATTTAACCTATAATTTAGCTTCACACAGGTGTAATTAGTGGAAGGTTCTTTAACATGCCATAAATCTATGACCTGGGACCGCCAGCTTTACTTCCCTCCGATGGAAGGCATACCGAGGGATTTTTAACGATCTTAAAAAATCCGACGACTTCGGCAGGGTTTGGGCCCGCGATCTTGGTCCATCACTTGTTATTTTGCTTCCTATGTAACAGAAGTCTCCTACTTCCTTTAGGGGCAGATGACCTCGTAGTTCCGCCCCTTAAAACAACAATAACTAACTAACTACTGCCTTTAGCTTTTCACTTGACAATTCGACGTCGATAGGAGTTTCTGATTTCTTTCGGCTGCATTCCAATATTTTTGTTTTAAGTTTATTAATTTTCATCATGAATTCTTTCCTCAAGACAGAATCCGTCACACTTACTTGCGTACAACGCAAATTGTGTCACGCAAACATATTCATGTTAAAAAAAAAACGCATTTAGGATGGCGCTGCCCAATGCCTGGGGTCAACAATATGACCTCAGAACTCTTAGCCACCTAGTTCATTCGTGAACCGCGTGCCGGAGTCTTGTGTGTTTTGGAATTATATCAAACCTGCAATTGACTGAAATTAATAAAACTAATATTTGAGCAAAATAATTTGACTCCATTAAGGGCGAACATACAGCCTAAGGAGATAAATCTAAAAAAATAACGATTTTAATGTTATAACCGTGGCTGCCATAAATCTTGTACAACAATTACAGTATATACACACACATCTTGCTATTGGAAGCCAAGTTTTATATGTTCAAAATTCAAGTTTTAACAATTTTTAACATTAAAAATAAAATTGTCGTTGCTTTGTGCTGATTTCAACCTTTTCTCGCACATCTCCCACCCATGTTTATGGGAATATTTGGACGTTTTTTTTAAAGTGAGTGTGAAACTTTCAACTATAAAATGAATCTGATTCATTTACACATCTGTTCATTAATTAAGCGATAGTATTTCATTTTTATTTTATTTATTCTGAGCAAACTCAAAAAATATTTTTGACGTGTTATGGAAATACTAATTAAAGCCACAAAGGGTTGAGTGAGATTCATTTTTAGCTGAAGATTTAACAGCCACCATAAAAGCAGAAAAGTCCAAAACTCCCTATAAATTTGGGAGATATGAGGGGAAACGGTGAAGCAAGAACCAAATTTTGAAAAATTTATAACAATAGTTACGATTTGACTTTTGAAAATTTAGAACATTTACTTTTCTGATGGCAAAATGTGTGTGATTTCTTGGAAATGTATATAATTGTTGTACAAGTTCTATGACAGACACGGTTATAATATTAAAATCTAGATTAAGGTTTCACGGTCCGGAATACTGTTAAAATTGGCTCTTGGGATATTGCCATGTGAAAATAAAATTTAAATTTCTAAACGTTTCGAAAGGAACCTTGCCTCCTTTTTCGTGAATGAGTGTCAATGAGTTTACAAAAACTAGAGAAATTCCCCTGTTCGTCACCAGAGAGCAGCCAGAGAACTACCGAGGTCCATACAGTAGTTTTTGGCTACTCTCTGGTGACGAACAGGGGAATTTCTCTAGTTTTTGTAGGCTCATTGATACACATTCTTTGGCCACATTGCTTTAATTCTATTGAAAAAGGAGGCAAGGTTCCTTCCGATACGTTTAGAATTATGAATTTTATTTTCACATGGGGCAGCCTCCGTGGCTTAGGCGGCAGCACGCCGGCCTCTCACCGCTGCGGTCCGTGGTTCAAATCCCGGTCACTCCATGTGAGATATGTGCTGGACAAAGCGGAGGCAGACTTGTTTTTCTCCGGGTACTCTGGTTTTCCCTGTCAATATTTCATTCCGGCAACACACTCCACTGTCATTTCATTTCATCTGTTATTCATTTAATCATTACCCCAGAGGAGTGTGACAGGCTTCGGCAGCCGGCACAGTTCATATCCTCGCCACTAGATGGGGGCTTCATTCATTCCATTCCCTGACCCGGTCGGTCGACTGGAAGCAGGCTGTGGATTTTCATTTTCACATGTCATTATCCCTAAAGCATGAATAATTTGAATCCTTATTGTTTTGTCTCGTTAAGCTGTAGGTTTCTCCTTGACTTCGGTACTGGCCGCGGTGGCTGAGAGCGCTAACGCACTACCTCGTGAACGCTGGCACCGGGAGAGCGTGGGTTCGAATCCCACCTCGGCCGTCCTGAAAATGGTCTTCGTTATTTCCCATTTTCACCACCAGGAGAATGCCAGGATGGTTGCATTCAACAGGTCCATGACCGATTTCTTTCCAATTCAAATCGTAACTATTGTTCAACTACGGTACTATTAAAAGGTGAAGAGAAAAGTACATGGCCATTGCCTTTATTAGTAAAATTATACAGTATATTAACTCTGGTGACGTCAGAATTGAATATGGTTGTTCTCTGACGTTAGAAAAGTAATTTTGCTGGTTCGTGTTGTCATGTCGTGAGCTCCGACAGACAACTGAGTGGTCTAGTAAGTGGAGTGTGCTCCTGTAATCACGATGTACGATGCATGCAAAGCAGCTGTAACTTGCTGAAACCATGTCAGCAGTCTCGAACATTGGCTCGCAAGGAGAGAGCCAAACATATGGAACTCCGAATTGGATGAGGCATTTAGAGAGCAAACAATATTCACCAATAGTTGAAATATTGACTTTCACGGCCATGTCTGTTGTAGGGTTTCGACTAGTGTACCACAGTCAGGCTCATCAGTGTCCTCTTGATATACCTTGTATGGGCCCCACTGGGATAGTGATGTTTTACTTGAGGGGCTAGGGCATCGCGGTCACTTAGCACCATGTGTATGTATGTATGTATGTATGTATGTATGTAGGTAGAATTTGTCTGATAACCTGTGTTATTGTGGAATCTCTAGTAATGTATGTGTTTGTAATTTAGGTGAGGATTGGGAAGATGGAGACCGTGGCCCTAAGTTACCTTCCAGGCATTTGCCAGGAGTAGAAGTGGGAAAACCACCTTCAGGATGGCTAAGGTGGGAATCGAACCCACATCTTTTCAATTTTGCCTCACGAGGCTGAGTGTATCCCATTCCTGCCCTCGGACCCCTGCCTAGCTCTGTTGGCCTACTGATTGCGGGTTGATGCCTGGTCAGTGCGTCAGGTCCTCTCGGCCGTTAATCTTGGTTCCTGTGACCGAGGCGCTGCCCCACAGTCAGACAGCTACTCAATTGTTCTCACGAGGCTGAGTGCACCCCCGTTCCGGCGCTCCGTCAACTTCGAAAAACCATGACTGAGCCGGGAATCGAACCCAGGGCCTCCAGGTGAGAGGCAGATACGCCAGCAACTTTTCCCATTTCTACTCCAGGCAAATGCCAGTATGGTTCCTAACTTAAGGCCACGTCCGTCTCCTCCTTAATCCTCATCTAAATTACAAATGCACCCACTACAGATAATACAATAACACAGGTTATCAGACAAACTCTGCACACAGGCAAGTACACGGGGCTAAATGGCCATGATGTCCAAGATCCTTAGAATAGAAATCAGCAAAAACAATCGTAAGTTAATTCTGTTCTGTGCAGACCAACAAACAAGGAATTTATTTACGTGATAAATATTTTTGTATAGACAGCGTTGAAGCCATTTTGTGACAAGAAAGAAGACGCTAATCATTTCAATTTAAAACAATATTTCACCAAAACTATCAGTCTGTCCCTTTAAAAAGGTCTAATGGAAAACTAGACCCCACCCAAACCAATTTAGGCTTGAAAATACTGTATCTTCAGGAATAGGTAAATCTTGTATTCGTATTTTCGATGTCCTATCTTGTACAGTTTCCTCACAAGAGACTCTTAGAAAAACATGTAGCCTATTCATGGTATTTAAGAAAGTATTTATAATAATATATTTTCCTTCTCTTTCAGGTACGTTGAGGCCAGTGCTGAGGGAGACTGCTTCATCTTCTTATAGTGTCTTCAAAATATGTAAGTCATATTCGAAGTTACTCAAATGATCTTGGAAAAATGTATGGTTATTCCCAGGAAGTATAGATGGGCCGGTCGTAAGCACGTGAGAATTCTTCTTAGAGCCCGAGTAGAACCCTGAGACCACTGAATATACACATGCGCTACCGAGGATACATTGCACACTTTATTTGCATTGATCACGAAGGCATGAAGGCCCACTGTGCGTGGAGACACCACTTCGCATGTAATATGTACCGGTCAAGAAGGAACGGTCCACTTATACTAGTTACTTGCCAGTGAATGTTACGGGCAGTATTGCTAAACCGTGTGGAATTCTATCTGTGATATTTGTGTAATTTGGCTTGTAATTTGCGGTGACGACCTGCTCCAGTTGTATGAGACTAGGGTCACCCTTTGATCCCCCCACTATATACGTATCTTGAATGAATGACCGGCTAACGCGCTGCCTCTTGCCTCGCTGGCATCACGACAGTGTGTTCGAATCCCACCTCAGCCGTCCTGAAAATTATTTTCGTGGTTTTCCATTTTCACCACCAGGCAAATGCCGAGAAGGTTCCTTTCAATAGATCGTCGTCCGATTTTCTTCCAAAATCCCTCCCGTCCTGAAAACAAAATAAATGGCCATTGGCTGAATTAATAAAATTAAAAAATATATTTTATACGTCCCAGTAGTTAAAAGGGAGGTAAAACAATTATTATTATTATTATTATTATTATTATTATTATTATTATTATTATTATTATTATTATTATTATAGACTACAGTATATAATTTTTTACAAGCGAATTATCTACCACGCTAGAGCTTCATTACTAAATATCTTTTTGGATAGTCTTTTGGCAATCTTTCTGTATATCTCTACTTAGTCCCCGATTCTTGGATGTAACGGGTGATCTCGAGAACCACTGGATGGATTTTGATGCGGTTTTCACCATTCTATAAAGGATTTCTCGAGGAAGGTTTCTATAGAAGAAACATCATTTATGACCAAAGGAAGACGAGCAGTACCGATTTCTGTGAATCGAGTTGAAGAAAAACCTGTCATCCGTACGCCTTTTAAGCTTACGCTGGTTAAACCGTTAAAAATATCTATATTCTATGACTGCAAGAATTGTTCAGCACGAAAAGTTCTTCAAAAAAAGTCCATGACTGCATATCTCTATCTTTAATACATCGCCCACTTTAAGTGTTTTACGTGTTTTTCCAACAATCTCCAATCAGTAGAAATTTAAATTACTAGCTTCGGAGCGAGTTTACGAGCTAGCGAGCGAGACTACCTCCCCAGCTTCGGCCAGCATCAAACTGTCGAGTCGTGTCGAGTTAAGACTTCAGAGAAGAGTATATTATGTTGGAGTTTCGCTGTTCACCTCGGCTTTTCTGAATTGTGTCTGGAACCTGCCGTCCGTGCGCCTTTTAAGCTTACGCTCGGTAATATTAGGGTATCCGAAGCCTAGAGCGTTCTTCATTTTCCTACCTTAATTGGTCCTCATTTTATTATATCCTGAGAGATTGGCTGCGTGGCTCAGGGTTAACGTTCTTGCCTGCTGTTTCCAAAGTTGCAGGATCGAATCCCGTCGCTGTCAGTTGGTATTTGAGGGTGCACAAATGAGAGGGAGACGTGTCAGTAGATTTATTACCACGTTAAATATCACCTTCAGGGGCAAAATTGTGGTACTCTGGCGTCTCTAAAAGTCGCAGCAGTCAAAAGAGACGTAAAACCAATCACTTTATTATTATTATTATTATTATTATTATTATTATTATTATTATTATTATTATTATTGTTCTTCCCTGATATCCTCAATCTTCATGGATCAGATCTCTTCTTATTTCTCATGTCATCCCCTGCCTCCTGTAAGAGACCTTAAAGGAACCAGGGTGTGTGTAGCCTCACCACATCCTGGTTAGTGTTACACCCTAAGCGGCTCATAGCTAGTGAGCTCGGGAGTAGGAGTTCGAACCCACTCATCTTCCCAATCCGGAAATAAGCCTCGCTCCATCTTTAGCAGGCGTAGCTACAGCGCCCGGTAGATTATTGCTATATGCCTGTTTTGCACTGTAATTATTCTTTCATTTCAGTCTCGCAGCGTAATCATACTCGCCCACGCACGGCAGCTGCAGCAAGTCCGGAGATCGTAGGTTCGAATCCCGGCGCTGACGGTGCCTATCCTGAATGGAGTTTCCCTCGGGTTTTTACACACTTCCTCCAGGCAAATGCCGGGATAGTATCTCATTTCAAATCCCGGGGTACCTACCCTAATACTGTTACACACACTTCTACAGTCATCAGGTTATCAGAGAAATTCAACACTCACCCAACTACACGGGGCAGATGACCTAGATGTCCCAAGACCCTGAAAATGAATTATTAACAACCACCTTCATTTCACACATCTCCAGAGAACCTGCTGAATTCGCACACACGAGCTGCCTAATAGTGTAGCCGGTTATTCCCTGCGAAACACGGTGACCCTAATGTGAACAGACATCAAGGTCAACACTCATAAGGTTTCAACTTTCACCTCAAATGTGATGTCCATGCGACAGACCACTTGGGCCAGTTGCTGCGGGAACAAGTGTCCGGGATACTGAACAAGACTCCGGTTTCTGAATGCAATTTACTTCCCGATAAACAAGATCCCACCTACTTTCCCCGTGCTAACGCGCTTTGCACTACTGTAATAAGTATTACTCGAACGGCTTTGTTGGCTAATCTTCTATGCCCTTGATCGCGGGTTCAAACTCGGTGAAGTCGTCGGATTTTTATGAGCGTTGAAGATCTCTCTTTATGCCTTCTTTCGGAGTGCCCATGTCATATATTTAACTTATGGCATGTAAAAGAATTTTCCACTAATTACAATTGTGTGAAGATAAATTTGTAGGTTAGATTTGATTAACGCTCAATTAAGTTCCAACATTCTTCGCCAGGTGCCGGTTGCGGTGTCATCTACAGTAGTAGCCAAGTTCACAGCTAGGTGTCGTTGACGGTAGCAATAGTAGGAACTACTTGAAATTGATCGTCTGCAGTCCTTACCTGAATTACAGATAACACACACTTTTTAGCGTATGGCTTTTAGTGCCGGGAGTGTCCGAGGACATGTTCGGCTCGCCAGTTTTGTAGCTGCTTCGAGACGGACACCCAATGGGTGAGCTACAAGTACCGTTGGGGAGGAATGTTGGATGGGAGGGTCGAGGAGTTGGAAGGTAGCGGCTGTGACCTATAGTTAGGGACCAACCCCGGCATTTGCCTGGAAGGAAGATGGGAAACCACAGAAGACCATCTTCAAGGTTGCCGGCGGGGTGATTCGAACCTCCTCGCCTCCCGGATGTGAGCGACTGCCAACAGTCATGCCGCAACGACCTCGGCTAACTCACCCGGTAACACACACTAATACAGCCATCACAATTAACACCGGTTATCAGACAGATTCTACACACACCCAAAGTACACGGGGCTGCATTACCGCGTTGTCGCAGCTACTAAACTCAGGAACCAACCAACCTCGAGCCGTAGTTGGCTATCACAGCAGAGGTACGGACAGAAATGCAATTCTGGTCTGAGGGCTGGTTCAGGATTTACTCAGCCGCTTGGGGGCAGAACTGAGAAGAGGTGGGTTCGATTCCTACCTCAGCCATTCTGGAAGTGATTTTCAGTGGTTTCCCACTTCTACTCGAGGCAAATGCTGGGTTGGTACCCCACTGCCATCTCTTACCCAAACCCTAGCGCCAATTAGGCCTAAAAATACACACTTTAGCTCAGCCATCACAATGACACAGGTTATCAGACTGATTCCACACACACACACACACATGCCCAAGTATACAGGGCTACGTGATAAAGATGTCACAAATACTTCATTGAAATATCAACAACAACGAAAATGCTTTATCCTACCAAATCATGCCCAATGTGGTTCTTCATTTATTTGGTCTTATTACCTACATAAAGTAGCCAAGTTAACCAGAGTGTTAAAGTATCTGGTGCGACCTGGACACGAACCAGGGACCTTAGGATTTCCGGTCCGATGCTCTTACCAGCTGAACTACCACGAACACGTTCAGACCGCCTCGTGGTGTAGCGAGGGCAGCTCGAAACTCAGCGATCAGAAACATATTTGGATCTGGCGGAAGCCTTGGATGGAGCAATGGATGTGCTAAGTTCAGATTAGCATTTACAGTACTTAGCTCTCACACTGAAGGCCCGGGTCCGATTGCCGGCTCTACCAAGAAATTTTTATTCTAGTCTGAGGACTGGCACGGGGTACATTCAGCCTCGACAAGCAAAACTGAGAAAAGATGGGTTCGATTCCCACCTCCGTCATCCTAGAAATGGTTTTCCACTTCTACTCCGGGCAAATGCTGGGATGGTTCCTAACGTAAGGCCTTGGCCGCCTCCTTCCCAATCCTCACCAGAATTACAAATAGGCTACACACACTAATACAGCCATCACAATAACATGCAGATTATCAGGCTAATTCCACAAACACACACACAAGTACACGGGGCCGAAGTTGTCGGATTTTTTAAGACCGTTAAAATTGCTCCGTATGCCTTCATTCCGAGGGGAAGTAAAGCCGGCGGGCCCATGTCATAGATTCATGGCATGTAAAAGAACCTTCCACTAATTACACTTGTGTGAAGCTAAAGTATATGTTATATTTGACCAACGCTCTTAAGTTCCAACGTTTGTCGCCAGGAGCTGACTGCGGTGGCATCTAGTAACAAAGTTCAGAACTAGTTGTCATTGGCGGTAGCATTTGGTAGCAAAAGTAGGAACTACTTGAAAATTTATTGTCTGCAGTCCTTACCTGAATTACTGATAACACACACTTAATACGGCCATCACATTTAACACCGGTTATCAGACAAATTCTACACACACCCAAAGTATACGGGGTGTCGCAGCCCCTAAACTGAGGAACCAACCAAGTTATTATTCGGTTATTCCTAGACTTGAGCTATCGTTTCAAACATATATTTTTCTGGTGCACGCAAGTGTAATCTACTTTTGCAGATGCCAGAGGAAAGAAATCTACATTCATACGGATGGGTTCAAATACTTCTATCATAGTGTTGAAGATTAATTATCATTAAAAGTTGGATTGAATCTACAGTATTTTCCGTATTACAGACCGACCGACGTGAAACGTAGGCCACTTACTTGCTTTATCTCGTATTTCTTCAGCCACAACAGTGTTTCGGCACGTTTTGGGTAATTAAGTTTTTAGCCCGTTATAGGGTGGCGCTGTGTGAAGTCAGGGCCATTAGCCACCATCATGCCCGGCTACACTAATGTGCTTCGTTCATTGTCTAAAATTCTAAGTTCCTAAAAACCCTACCGTGGCTGTATTTCCCGAAATTGACTTCCGTATTTAGTGGCCCTTCTGAAGAGAAACGCTCTAGCAATTTCCCCTCAATGCAATTAAGAAACTCATTCCTTCCATTGCGGATTTTTACCTGCCTCTCCGAACTTCTTGGGTGCCGGATATTAAAGTTCAAATCCGGAGGAAGGAGAGAGCGATTAATTTTAGAGAGCTCAATTTCAATAGGCCTACCTAGCAAGACATCCATAGTTGTAATGACGAACATGAGCCATGTTAGCCCTTTCTCCATTCCAGCAATTTTATGATAAATGGAATATCCCTCTCAGATTGATCAAATATAATTTTTGTCTTGCTAGGTCTGAAGGTGTGCGGCCAGGATTAATGAAGGAATTTTATTTTTAATTAAATAAAGGAAGGAAAGGGAAGAGAAGGAAGGGAAAGGGAAGGGAAGAGAAGGAAAGGAAATGAAAGGAAAAAGGAAGAATGTAATTTTACGTGACCGTTAATCTCGAGATCATAAGCCACGGGGCCTCCTTTTTAAGTGGAATCCGAATCTCAGGTCATGGCATTTCACTTCGAAAATCTCACGTACATTGACCGGAAATCGAACCCGGTCCGCCGTAGTGAGAGGCGAAAGGGAATGGAAGGAAAGGAAAGGGAAAGGGAAGGGTTCACACTATAAAAAGAAGTTAATCATCATCCCTGTAGAGTCCTGCGTGGTTCAACAAAACGTTTACCGCATTCGCACTATTGTTATCCGAATCCGCTGACATTACAATAATATTTTTAGCCTACTTTTCACATTTTGCAAAAATGAGGAAAAAGTAGACATGAGATTGATCCGGGAAAATGTCTGTCTGTCTGTCTGTCTGTCCGTCCGTCCGTCCGTCCGTCCGTCTGTCTGTCAACTCCTATACGGCTGCAGCAATCGAAACCAAAATTTGGTATGAGTAAAGATCTATACCGGGACATTGAAAATTATGTCAGTGCTGCCAACTGCTGAAAAATCGCAATTGAAATTTGAGATCAATGTTGGATATCTCGGAAGGTATACATGGGAACTATTCCAAAATTGGCACATAGCCTATATAGATAATAAAACTTCAGTTTAATTTTCAGGAGCCCATATATGACAGTGTTGCCAAAATGAGTCTAAGCCTACTGAAAATGAAAATCCACAGCCTGCTTCCAGTCTCCGACCGGGTCAGGAATGGAATGAATGAAGCCCCCATCTAGCGGCGAGGATATGAACTGTGCCGGCTGCCGAGGCCTGACGCACTCCTCTGGGGCAATGATTAAATGAATGACAGATGAAATGAAATGATAGTGGAGAGTGTTGCTGGAATGAAATTTTGACAGGGAAAACCGGAGTACCCGGAGAAAAACCTGTCTGCCTCCGTTTTGTCCAGCACAGATCTCACATGAAGTGACCGGGATTTGAACCACGGACCCAGCGGTGAGAGGCCGGCGTGCTGCCGCCTAAGCCACGGAGGCTTAGTCTAAGCCTGCTAATAGGTCCAATTTTTAAATGCATTTAACTCCTACACTATCAATTGGATTTCAACCAAATTTCGTATATACTATGTGTACATAAACAGATATGACTGAGCGTATTCTTAAAAGCCACCAGGGCTGCCAACTGTTAATAAATGCTCTCTCTGTTTTTTATCCAAATACCAATATATCAGAAAGTATGCTAGCCCACAGCTTTAAACTTTGCACACGTATAGTGCCTGCCATTCTAGATAAATTTGGAACAACTAATGTATGTCAGTGCTGCCAACATGATTCTAAGCCTGCTGATATGAGCAATTTTTATATACATGGAACTTCTATACGATAAATTGGATTTCAACCAAATTTCGTATGTGCTATGTGTGCCATAACAAATATGACTATGCGTATTCTTGAGGGCAATCAGGGCTGCTGTTTTACCCTAATATCAATATATCAGAATGTATGCACACCAACAGCTCTAAACTTTGCGCACGTATAGTACCTGACATTCTAGATTAATTTGGACTAACTAATATACGTCAGTGCTGCCAACATGATTCTAAGCCTGCTGATAGGTCCAATTTTAAAATACCATTAACTTCTATACCAACAAATGGATTTCATCCAAAATTGGCACAACAATAGATCATAATATTTCAGATTATTTCTTACCAACACATGCATGACATTGTTGCCAACATGATTTTACGCGCGCTGATAGGTGCAATGTCTAACTGCATGTAACGTACATGCTATCCATTGGACTTCAACCAAATTTTGTATTCTGTACCTTAAGAGGTTGAACTAAGAATATATTCAGTCACCAGGGCTGCCAACTGTAGTACTCTATTAGGCCAGGTATATTTCGAACTAATTAGAAATGTCGATATTACCAACTTTATTTTGTCACTATTCTAGATAGGTCCATATAGATTAATAATTGGCACGAATCTTAAATTTTAAGAAAAGTAGGCTCTTTAGTTCGTCACGGAACTTCTTGTTAATTCATTACATGAAGCATAAAGTATTAAATCAACACATTTAGACATTTGAGGAGAAAGTCGTTCCCCTAGGCTATGTCTGTCATGTGATATGTTTAAATTGAACGTTATACAGTACAGCCAGAATTGCAACCCTTTTCAGTTTGGAGTGTTAATTATGCTCAATGACATAATTTGAGATTAGCTTAAATCAATCATCGTACAGTGCGCCAGGGAATGTTCTCCGCAGTGCCTACAAGCTGCTGCGAGAGATTACGTCACCAGTTACGTTGGCAGCACGGCCGTCGCTTGTATCATAACAAACAGTAAACTTTATACTCACCACAGCCATTCATAACTGATGCTAGAAGTGCTGATGACACACATTCTCGCTTATTGCAATACACACTGACGAATTCGACAGCCTACAACCCACACATGAGGCCTTCACCCTATCAAGGACACTGTGCTGCCAACTAAACTGATGACGCTACCACTCGCAGATGCACGTAGCCTCTGCGGAGAACATTCCCGGGCACCCTGTATATTTGTTATGGAAAAAACATAACGGAAAAAATATGATATGCCATAAACATCCGGGTTCTAGTAATGATATTCTACAAGTTCGGATTGTATTCTAAAAACTAGCCGCAAATTTCCTCCAAACATCGTCCGCTATCCGCACAGCCATGCAAACTATATCCGCGTGGCGAAATTTTTTTCAGATACCCGCGGGTTTATCCGCATCCGTGCAGGGCTTTACCTATAGTTTCTGGGTTCTTGCCAAGGGTTGGGTTATATATTTGCGATATAGTCAGTTGTGGCCTGTACGTTTGGTACTGATATCGCGCCAGGAGTTGGCAGTTGGGTTTGAACTGCAGGGGTCTTCCCGCTCACTGCGTATCGCGCATTCCAAAAACATTAAGTTGGTCAGTACGTGTTTCACTCACTCAGCACATTCCTTCTTTCACTGGCTGCGTGTCGTGTGCTGCAATAACAGCGATTGGCATGCGCGAAGCCGATATATTTAAGTTAGGAATATGAGGGCCGCGCATGCGTACTGAAAGACCCCCCGCACCCCGTCACAGCGTGTTGGACTGCCATCTCCTGACGCGATATCAGTACTATATAACCTTACATTCGCCTGGATTTGAAGTGAAAAACAACGGAATGCCATCTTCGTGGAGGCTGCGAATGGCATTGGATCCCAGTTGTCCTGAGGCAGAGTGGAGCCCGTTCTAATACCTCTTCGCGGAGATATTCCAAGCTCTACTCTGACCAACATGAACAATGGCCACGGACAAAGGGGGCATTAGGGATTAATGCTTTGTGTTGTCTCTGAGATGAGCCTGACGCTCAGCTGCCTGCGTGTGCGGGACACAAAGAGAGGTGTTCCTAAACTTCAAACCCTCAGCCAGGGTCTTGTTAATGATCCCCGATTCACACCTTATTTTTAACGAGGAAATTTTGATAATACCTTCCTATCAAGCAAATCTTTTATTGGAATATTGCTTTCAACAACCAGGTGATTAAAACTTGTATTGCTATGAAGTAATCATCTGATTAGTGGGTTCACTCTCACAGTGAAGATTTCTTTGAAAATCACGAACACCAACTAATAATTTCTTCAGCGGTTATCTTTAATGGCTGATGCCCGGGAGATCCTGGTTCGTTTCCCGGCTCTGCCAAGAAATTGAAGGGTTCATTCCAAGAACCAGAGAAGTCCAAAAATTAAATTGTTCAAAAACAAAAAGAGTATAGCTTAATTTGTGCTGAATTAAATAAAAATTGTTTTTAGACCTCCTACTGTCTCACTAACAGCTTTACATTGCACATAATGGAAATATATATTTTTATGAGGATAATTGAGAAAACTTAGAAAATCCTTTGGACTATTGTCTAGTTTTAGCCGAAATCTTAGTCTAATACAAAAATGAAAGATATTTGAATCCTCAAATACAATTATTCATTATGTAAATCCTAACAAAGTACAAATCATTATTGAATGCCAAACATTCCGGGTGGTTAATTATCTTGAAAAAGCATTGGAAAAGCATTGGACTTTACTTATATTTGTTGAATTCCCAATAGTTCACACTTTTATATAACCCGACCTGTCTGCTTTTTGGAGACAGCAGTAATATCTATACAGTACGTAGAGCTGGCCTTGAAGAGAAAGAAGATGTATTTATCTCAAAAAGTCAATTTTTGGACCTGGTTATCGGAATGAACCCTTTAATTTAATTCTGGTTTGTGGGCTGGAACGGGTTACACTCAGTAACGTGAGGCAAAACTGAGAAAATATAGGTTCGATCCCTCCTCAGCCATCCTAAAAGTGTTTTACCCCCACTTCTACTCCCTCAAATTACAAATACACACACTATTACAGGCGGTGTTGTTGTTGATTTCTTTTAGAAACTTCGCGACATCGTGGTCATGTAGCCCCGTGTACTTGGGAGTGTGTAGAAGTTATCTGATAACCATTGTCACTGTGATGTCTGTACTAGTATGTATATTTGTAATCGAGGTATGATTTGGATAGGGAGTTAGTAGGTACCATCTCGGCTTTTGCTTGGAGTAGAAGTGGGAAACCACGGAAAACGCAGGATGGCTGAGGTAGGAATCAAACTCGCCTCTTGTCAGTTTGGCTGGCTGGCTACGTGGCTCAGCGGTAACGTTCTCGCCTGCTGAGCTCAAGATAGCGGGATCAAATCCCGACGCAGTTTGAGGGTGCGCAAATGCGAGGGAGCCGTGTCAGTAGATTTACTGGCACGTTAAAGATCCCCTTCGGGGCAAAATTTCGGCACCCCGGCGTCTATAAAAGCTTCAGTAGTTAACAGGGACGTAAAACCAATAACATTATTATTATTATTATTATTATTATTATTATTATTATTATTATTATTATTATTATTATTATTATTGTCAGTTTGGCTTCACGAGACTGAGTGTACCCCATTCCAGCATTACATTTCTTGGCAGTGCCCGGAATTGAACCCGGGTGTCCGCGGTGACAGCCAATAACGGTAACCACTATGCAACGAGGTGGACTACACACTAATACAGCCATCACAATAACAAAGGCTATTAGACTAACCCCTGAAATTGAATAATATCATCTTCTCGTTTGGCGAGAAAGCCAAGGAAGGTAATCTCGGCAGAAATTGCTTTTCCTTGAAGCGTTTGAAGCTTTTCTGAAAGTTGGGATGTGTTCAATAAACAATACACTAACCTTGCTCGACATTGTCTAAAATTAGAAAAGTTTCCAAGATGCTTGGAAGTTCCTGTTTGCCTGCGCTTTATCGAGTCCCGCCCCATCCAATACTATGTTTACCTCAGGCCGTGATAACAGTTAATAGTCTCTGGAGCTGTCATCCCAGCTGTGGATTTCCACCATTATCTTACGACTTTATAAGTGCCAATGTGAGGATTTGCTTCTTAGATTTAATCACATCTTACGATTAACTACAGAGGTGTGAAAACAGTAGCGTAACGAGCATTTGCTCCTGGGGGAGGATGAGCTAAGTCAAATCTGAACTAATAATCTAGACAGCAATCGTAAACCAATCAACAACCGGGTGATTTAGCCGTGGTCGTTACGGCGTGGCTGTAGGCAGTCGCTCACATCTGGGAGCCGAGGAGGTTCGAATCCCCCCGCCGACAACCTTGAAGATGGTCTTCTGTGGTTTGCCATCTTCCTTCTAGGCAAATGCCGGGGTTGGTCCCTAACTACAGGCCACAGCCGCTACCTTCCAATTCCTCGTCCTTACAATTACACTTTCCTCCCCTGACAACACTCCACACACACACACACACACACACATACACAACGGTACATGTAGCTCACCCCATGGGTGTCCGCATAGAAGCAGCTACAAACTCTGGCGTGCCGAACATGTCCTCGGACACTCTCGGTACTAAAAGCCATACGACAAAAAAATAAAAAACAATCAACACTTTAAAAAAATCCAGACGGCCTGTGGTTGAATTCCGATTTTTGACTTTAAGGTTTAATATACAGACTATTAATCTTCATACACAAACAAACAAATGCATGGGGTCCATGGACAATATACGCAAGCCCCTAAAACCAGGAATAACAACAATGATGATGATGATGATGATGATGATGATAATAATAATGATAGCAACAATAAAGCATTTAAATCATTGTATGGGATTTGAGACAAAGTCGACTCTCTTTCGCGACGACCACTGAGAAAAGTACAGTAGTTTCAGCCATCTAAGAAGTGGATTTCCGTGGTTTCGCACTGCTACTCCAGATGAACGTTGGACGGTACCCAACGCAAGCCCATGGACCTTGGCCTTCATGGTTGTGGCCCTAGCCACAAGTACACGTACTACATCACAGTAACGTAATTTCAGATGGATTCTACACACTCCAAGGCCCTCACGGGCAGATGTCCTCGTTGTTCCTCCCCTTAAAACAAGTCATTAAATCATCATTATCATCGCCTCTCTATTACAGTATGAATTCAGGATTCTTTCCTGTATTCGTGTAAGTTTTGGTTCTGACCACCTTACTGTGGTCTGTCTCAGGCAGTGATACTGAACATGTGAGTCGTCGAGTTGCATTTTCATGAGAAACGTTTCTCTGTACTTTGCCTCACGTATCTTTTGTGTTTCATGATTTCTACTTTTTGCTTTGTGTTTTTGGTTTTGTGTTTGCTTTGTGCTTTTGCTTTTGAATTTTACTTTTTGCTTTTCTTTCTTGGTTTTGGTATTGTGTTTGTTTTCTGCTTTTGCTTTTTTTTAAATTATGCTTTTTGCTTTGTGTTCCTTGTTTTTTCTTTTCTGCCTTTGATTTTGTTTTTGAATTTTGCATTTTGCTTCGTGTTTTTTGTCTTTTGTTTGTTTTCTGGAAAATCTAAATAAAACAAAACAAAATAAAATAAAAAATAAACAAAACAAAATCAAAATAAAAGCTAAATAAAACAAAATAAAAACAAAAAACAAAACAAAAAACAATACAAGAAATTAAACAAAACAATTTAAAATAAAACAAAACAAAATCAAAAAATAAAACAAAATTAAATTAAATTAAATTAAACAAAGAAAAATAAAATAATAAAATAAATAATTTTATGTTCGACGATGTCGAAATGTAAACATTATGTCATAATGAGGCTCATTATAACACTATTTTTCATTATGAAACAGTTTCTCCCACCAATCAGAGCTCAAGAAACAGCTGTGTGACCAATTAGGTAAGGATACCTTCGCGCATGCGCTCAAAATCCGCTGTAAACAATAGGTGTTCTGTGTTGGCAAGCAAACTGAATGGTCTCTGCTTTCGGAGTGCCTTGACCCACGCATGCGCTATGTTCAGTCAGCAAAGCCCTGTTCACTAACTGAATCCCACAGATATTTATGAATATTTATGTTAAAACATATAATAAAGTTATAATTATCTTCGAACATAAACAGTCGTATGCAACTCGCCTATAATGGTAATTAAGACACTCGTATGGAGTGCTGAGTCGATCTCTGACATGTTTTGCCATCTGTTGGGCATTGAGTAGCACTACTTGACCTTGCATTCTTTGCTTCCGGAAGTAACATTTTGTAGACGTTTGTCGTCTACAGTTCGAGTTCATCGGAGATGTAAACAAAAATGGCGGAACAAGTAACAAATTATTCTGGTGTCTAGTTTCGGATCAAAGAATATCAATTTTTGTTCTTATAAGGATCAACAAGTATTACTTGCCTATTGATTTTAGGAAATAGTTTTATTTGGGTATTTTACTTGTAATGAAAATGATGCAAGCTTGGGCACAGACATATTGATTTGTCTCAAAAGAAAGATTATAAACGTAGAATTGTGAATTTACATTTAGAATAATAAAAGCCCAAAATCTATAGACATTTTAAGACCTATAGTCATGATAAGTTAAAAATTTCTACAGCTCTTTTTATGCGAAAATAAATCAGCCCTGACGTAGCAAAGAGCTAACTGGGTAACTCAGCACTTAAAAGGTTTAAGGGGTGGGGAATAAAATACTGCTTGATATCAGAGAATACTGCGGTAAAACGGATGTACCACATTCATCATGACTGCCGCGGTTCAGAGAATATCAAATTTTCATCGGATTAAATTGATTAACAGTTTGTCTAGCCTACATGAAAACCTTCACGAGAACACAACAACGTAGGCCTAAGTTATATACCAGGGCGAGAAAGAACCGCGAGTGTCAAAAGTACGCGTAAATTACATTGCAAGACATGGTATCGGCAGTTGACGGAGCATCACGGATGTGTTCGTCCGCGCCTACCTCCCTTGTTGAAATCAGCGAGCAACGACCAGCCGAGTTAACTGTTGGGGTAGGACTTATTACTCGGTCTAGCATCTCTGTCATACCCTCCACTATTGAGATCTGGTCAGTGCTCGGGCCTGGCAACGATCAAACGGACTAGCGCTCCTAAACAGTTGGCGTACTTCGCTTTCTCAGACAGTTCACTGTAACTTACCATAAGATTTCCTGAATTATAATAGTACATTATGCAACGAGCCTATAATGGCAATAATTAAGACACGAGTATGTTTATAAAACAAGCGAATGCGAGAATTGAGGCTTTCACGGCCGGCGTTACAAAGTTCATCGATGTATTCCGGGCTTAAGGGCCGTGTTCCAGGGGCTTGTGACGGTCCCGACGTTTCGCCGAAAACTGCGTCCGGCATTTTCCAGGGTTCCTCTGACTTCGACAGCAGCAAAGCACTCAGTGGAATGGAGTGGCAGATCGTTTCACCCCTTTATATATAGGTGCATGCTGCGGAACGCTGCTCGCTATTGGTACGCCGTGGTGGGGGGGCAGTCGCTGATTGGCTGTTGACCGGCCAATGGTTGAAGCGTATTGGAGCCCGGCGTTAGCCGACCTGTCTTAGCGGAGACTGGCAACTGATCTCCCGTTGCATATACTGGTTCGTCGCGGCCAGCGTGTCCTCTAGTTTTCAGTGTATTCAGCAGTGGAAACCAGGCTTTGTTGACCCGTTCAGATTCCTCCTTACGGTTGAAGCTGTTGGTATGCTTCAGGATTTCAATGGCTTCCCTTTGTAGCCGGGCGTGGTAGGACACTGTAGTGGACAGAACTTCGGTGTTGCTGTACTGTATATCGTGGCCTGCTTGCAGTGCGTGTTCGGCGACTGACGACTTTTCCGTTTGTCCCAGCCGGCAGTGTCGGTTATGCTCCTTCAATCGGGTGGCGATGCTGCGTTTCGTAGTTCCAATATATACTTGACCGCAGCTGCACGGGATCTTGTAGACACCAGCAGTGGAGAGAGGATGGCGCTTGTCTTTAGCCGATCTCAGCATTTCCTTGATCTTCTTCGTAGGCCTATATATGGTTTTGACTCCATGGGACTCCAGTAGCCTCCCTATTCTATCAGTTACTCTACTGATGTACGGCAGAAAGGCTTTAGCTGCCGGCCGCTCTTCATTTTCCCTGTTAGTTGGACGCCTGGGATGGAGTGCACGCTGTACGTCTTTGTGGCTGAACCCGTTGGCGCGCAGGGCCATGTCGAGGTGGTTGAGCTCTTCGTTCAAGTGCTGTGGTTCACATATTCTCCTCGCACGTTCAGCCAGCGTCTTTATGACTCCGTATTTTTGTCGCGGGTGGTGGTTGGACGACTTCTGTAGATAGCGGTCTGTATGGGTCGGCTTGCGGTACACTGTGTGTCCCAACTTTAAGTCGGCTGTCTTCATAACCAGAACATCTAGGAAAGCGAGCTGTTGTTCACTTTCTACCTCCATAGTGAACTGAATATTCGGGCTGATGCTGTTCAGATGCTGTAGGAACGGCTGTAATTGTTCCTCTCCATGGCTCCAGATTACAAAAGTGTCATCCACGTAGCGAAGCCACACCTTAGGTTTAAGTGGTGCGGTCTCTAGTGCCATTATTTCGAACTTTTCCATGAAGAAGTTCGCGATCACCGGGCTCAGAGGACTGCCCATGGCGACACCGTCGATTTGTTCATAGTAACTGTCATTCCACAGGAAATAACTTGTGGTGAGGCAATGGCTGAACAAGTTCTTGATGTCCTCGGGAAAAATCTGAGCGATGTGGTCCAGGGCCTCCTTTACTGGTACCTTAGTGAAGAGCGAGACCACGTCGAAGCTGACAAGCAGGTCTCCGGCTTCCAACTGGATGTTTTTCAGCTTTTCTACGAAGTGGCCCGAATCTCTGATGTACGACTCTGTGCCACCGATGTGAGGTTGTAGTAAGGTGGCCAGATATTTCGAGATGTTATATGTAGGTGATCCAATGGCGCTAACAATGGGTCGTAGAGGTACGTCCTCCTTATGTATCTTGGGTAAGCCATACAGCCTAGGTGGTAGAGCTTCACTTCTGGAGGTTTCTCTCTTCTCGTTGTCTGCTAATGAAGAGGCCTTAATAAGGCTGTTGGTCTTGCGAAGAATCCGGTTGGTAGGATCTCTCGGTAGTCTGCGGTAGGTCTCAGGGTCTAACAATTCCGAGATCTTAGTGGTGTAATCATCAGTGGCCATGATGACAGTGGCGTTCCCTTTGTCCGCAGGAAGAATGATGACACTCTCGTCCAAGTTGAGAGTCCTTATGGCCTTCCTCTCTTGAACCGTGAGGTTGCTCTTCGGTGTCTGTGCCTTCCTGAGTATGCGTGAGGCTTCGTGACGAATTTCGTCCGCCTGATCCGATGGTAAATTGCGAATACTGGCTTCAATATTCGCGACGATGTCCTCCACGGGAATCGAGGGAGGGGTAACGGCAAAGTTCCCTCCTTTAGCCAGTAGAGAAGTTTCGGCTTCTGACAGGCAACGGTTGGTTAGGTTGACGATTGTCCGTGAGGTGTCCAGGGCAGGTGGGTTCTCAAGCGCGGGTCGATTCTCCAGGTATCTCTCAAATTTCCTCTTCTGCCGTTTGGTCGACTGATCGAACGTCGCAATCATGGAACAGCTGGTGACACGGTCTACTTTCTCCCAGTCCTGCGGTGACAGCGTGGCGCTGAGAAAGTAATGTAGGTGTAGAAGTGCCTGGTCGTTGGTAGCCAGGTCCCTGCGTGTGGAGCTGATACGTTCCCGAAGTAGAGAGCGCTCCGTTCGGTCGTAGATCCGGTGTGACTGGGCTGAATTCACCGGTCTCTTCATTCTCAGGAACTTGGGAATGATACCCGAGTCTCTGCAGCGCAGAAGAAACGTGAGAGATGACAGGAGCTGCGCCTTCTTCTTCCGAAGTCTCTCGAAGCGACGAGATGAATTAGAAATTTCCTCCCCGTAGAGGCGATTCATGTAAGAATTGAGGCTTTCACGGCCGGCGTTACAAAGTTCATCGATGTATTCCGGGCTTAAGGGCCGTGTTCCAGGGGCTTGTGACGGTCCCGACGTTTCGCCGAAAACTGCGTCCGGCATTTTCCAGGGTTCCTCTGACTTCGACAGCAGCAAAGCACTCAGTGGAATGGAGTGGCAGATCGTTTCACCCCATTATATATAGGTGCATGCTGCGGAACGCTGCTCGCTATTGGTACGCCGTGGTGGGGGGGGCAGTCGCTGATTGGCTGTTGACCGGCCAATGGTTGAAGCGTATTGGAGCCCGGCGTTAGCCGACCTGTCTTAGCGGAGACTGGCAACTGATCTCCCGTTGCATATACTGGTTCGTCGCGGCCAGCGTGTCCTCTAGTTTTCAGTGTATTCAGCAGTGGAAACCAGGCTTTGTTGACCCGTTCAGATTCCTCCTTACGGTTGAAGCTGTTGGTATGCTTCAGGATTTCAATGGCTTCCCTTTGTAGCCGGGCGTGGTAGGACACTGTAGTGGACAGGAAATGCTGAGATCGGCTAAAGACAAGCGCCATCCTCTCTCCACTGCTGGTGTCTACAAGATCCCGTGCAGCTGCGGTCAAGTATATATTGGAACTACGAAACGCAGCATCGCCACCCGATTGAAGGAGCATAACCGACACTGCCGGCTGGGACAAACGGAAAAGTCGTCAGTCGCCGAACACGCACTGCAAGCAGGCCACGATATACAGTACAGCAACACCGAAGTTCTGTCCACTACAGTGTCCTACCACGCCCGGCTACAAAGGGAAGCCATTGAAATCCTGAAGCATACCAACAGCTTCAACCGTAAGGAGGAATCTGAACGGGTCAACAAAGCCTGGTTTCCACTGCTGAATACACTGAAAACTAGAGGACACGCTGGCCGCGACGAACCAGTATATGCAACGGGAGATCAGTTGCCAGTCTCCGCTAAGACAGGTCGGCTAACGCCGGGCTCCAATACGCTTCAACCATTGGCCGGTCAACAGCCAATCAGCGACTGCCCCCCCACCACGGCGTACCAATAGCGAGCAGCGTTCCGCAGCATGCACCTATATATAATGGGGTGAAACGATCTGCCACTCCATTCCACTGAGTGCTTTGCTGCTGTCGAAGTCAGAGGAACCCTGGAAAATGCCGGACGCAGTTTTCGGCGAAACGTCGGGACCGTCACAAGCCCCTGGAACACGGCCCTTAAGCCCGGAATACATCGATGAACTTTGAAGCGAATGCGAGTTTTATTAATTTCCATACGAGTGTCTTAAATACAGTGGAACTTGGATAATTCGAACCTCAAGGGACCAGTAAAAAAATTCGAATTATCCAAAAATTCGAATTAAGAAAGTTCTATGATAAGGGTAGAGAAAATATATTGTATTACGTTTACATAATGATTTACGTTCAACAAAGCACATTAACAGACAGCAGTAGGCTACTTTATATAGACTATATCGTGAATAACCTCAAAAGTTTCAAATGATAAATGAAACCAAAATGTACTCTTCACCTATTCAACGACAGTAGTAATCCAGCAATCTAGTTGAGTCTTAGAGAAATCTACTGTTTTTCAAAATAGTTTGAGATTTTTACCTGTTTCGTACAATTAAGGCTCTCAGCCATCACAAACGAATCTATCAAATTTAAGGAACGGAAAACAGAACTACTTACGTCATTTCTACTATAAACAAACCACGTAAGTTCTGTGATGTGGTTTGTTGCTTCGGGCTGCACTCGGAACATTTTTTTTTTTCGGGAATTGTCCCAACTGTTTGGTTCCGATCGGCTTTTTACACTAAAAACTTCGATTTATCCACGATTTTTAGCATTGATTGTATATACAATGCTAGGGACCAAGAGAAAAAATCGAATTAAAGAAGATTTCGAATTATGGAAGTTCGAATTAGCCACGTTCCACTGTACCATTATAGGCGAGTTGCATACTGCTGTTTATGTTCGACGATAATTATTATAACTATTTTATGTTCGAACATAAATATTCATAAATATCTATCGAGATTTCGCCAGTTTTATGTACTGAACAGAGCGCATGGGACGCAGAGAATACCTTGTATTTGACCATGGCCTTCTCGATTACCCCACTATGACACTAAGCCACGCAGTGAAATTTAAATTAGAAGGCCTTGGAAGTCAGCGCAGGTGTGATGCTATCCTTACCTAATTGGTCAAACAAGTGTTTCTTGAGCTCTGATTGGTGGGAGAAACTGTCCCATAATTAAAACTTTCATTATAGTACAGTTTTCTGACATATAATATTTACATTTCGACATCGTCGAAAATAAAATAAAAATGAATGAAATTATGAATTCCTAGACATATACAAGGAAACATACAACTTCTGTTTACTAAAAATATTATTACGGTATTAATTGTTTTTCTTGAATTAATCTTGTCATTGTGCAACCTTACTACCGACCGCCACTGGTTGAGGCACTGACCTCTGACCTTTGAGTTTCGCGCTAAACAAGCACTTCATTAGTGAGCGCTGTAAACACAATCTCACTCTTCTCCCTGGCGATCCGTGACGGCACACTGTACTTAACCTGATTGCAGGGGTAATGGCCTAAATAGCGCTCAGGTATTGAAACATGTCTCTCTCCTCCAGGGTAATGGTTATGGTCGGAGTAGTATTGGAGTAGAAATCTCCCTGCCTCCTCTTAATCCACCACAAATGTGACATGCATCGACTAAAATTTTAAACCCAGGATGCACCAGTGAAAAAGCTCAATAGCTCGAACAGTTGTCAATTTATTTTAGGAGCTTGGGACATCTTGGTCATATCTCAACAGTTGCTTCCTTTCCGCAGTCTTTTATCACCTTGCACCTTGCTCCTTATTGCATTTCTGAGTCGTTTGATAGGTTCTTGCAACATCATGAAAGTTTCGTGTTTCAATAAGTGATTCTACAGTTGCCATACTCTTCATCTATTGTTTCTTACTTTTAATATAAGGCGGAAAGTTTTCGTTTGAGGACGTTGTTGTAGCGATACCCCGTCCGGCTCCATAGCTAAATGGTTGGCGTGTTGGCTTTGGCCCGAAGGGTCCCCGGTTCAATTCCCGGCCGAGCCATCAGGGTTTTTAATCTCCTGGGGTTAATTCCCGTGGCTCGGGGACTGGGTGAATGTGACGTCATCATCACTTCATCCTCATTACGGCGCGCAGGTCGCCCATTGGCGTCAACGAGAAAGACCTGTACTAGGCCTCTCAGGAGACCACACGAAAATCAGAAAAAGGACAGTCAGTCTGAAAGACTAGACTTTATATCATTTCAAATGACGCATGCTACAAATTATTATTATTATTAATTAAAGACAATGTCTACAAATTGTTTTTGAGAACCCACAGACTAACAATAGAATTTCTTCAGCTGTCACATCGCATGCTACAAATGCTACACATGTTAGAAAGGCAGGAAGCCCCAGGACTCTCAACAGACTCCATTACTCATTAACTTAGGCTTCCCGTGCGGGGAACGGAGAGCGGGAGGTGCACTCTGCTGCATGACGTCACGTGCTCTCCGTCTCCGTACCGCATAACGCCATAGCCCTGGAGTAAACTCAGACTCTTGTGCATATGCACTGAACAACATGATGGCGTCATACGCTCTCCGTCTCCGTATCGCATAACGCCATTGCCCAGGAGTAAACTCAGACTCTGTGCATATGCACTGAACAACATGATGACTTCATACGCTCAAGTGCAACCTTAGTACATTTCCTCTCCGTAACCGTAACGCATAATGGTAGACCAAAGCATAACGATGAAGTCGACAAGACCATTTGAAATGATAAAAAAAAAGAGAAACGCTACCCTTGGCGTTGAATGCCGAACAAAAAGCTGTTTGCCTGCAGCACCTGGTGCATTTCAATGTTGAAGGCAACAAATTCCTGGAGAGCATTATTGCAGGCGACGAAAGCTGAGAACTGGGAACCGGAATCGAATGCGTCGACGATGCACTGGTGTCACCCATCGTCCCCTCGTCCCAAGAAGTTCCAAAGCCAACCATCCGCTGGAAAGGTGATGCTCACCCTGGGCCCATTGCTTATTGATTTCAAGGATCCTGGGGTCTCCATCACTGGGGAACGGTACTGTGCAACACTGGAGCAATTACAGCGTGCAATTAAGGCGTAACGTCCGGGAAAACAGTGACAAGGGATGGTGTTTCATGATAACGCACGCCCTCATGCCGCAAAGGTCATAACGCATAAGGTGCGTCCTGATATCTCCCCATGTGATTATCACGCCTTTGGTCCCTTAAAAGAGACCTTGAATGGGCGACAATTGTTGTCGGACGAGGATGTGCAGCAGGTGGTTACGGACTTCTTCACGCAGCAGGACACAGTGTTTTACCACACAGGGATGTTCAAACTGGTGGGATAAGTCCCTCAATGCTCACGGCGATTTTCCTGATTGGCTCAGTGATTCTGGACTGTACGACCATCAACCGGAAGCTTTTTGATCACGCCTTATAGTTATTCAAAGTATTCCTTTCATTGATAATATCATCTTCGTTGTCCAGCAGCATCCCTTGTTTTTCTTTGCATCAAGTCAACCTTTGTTGATATTCCTTCGTAAACTAACTAGCTTCTGAAGTCTATAGAATTTCCTCATCCTTCAGGGGTTCACATCTAGTGGGACGTGGGTTGGTGGCCATGGGACCCCAGCTGGTTCCACTTACTTGTAGTCTAGTGGGCTTCTCTCTGTCATCTTTTCTGTCGACCTCCCTTGGTCAACACTTGTTCTCTTCCGACCCCGACGGTATTAGGGTATCCGAGGTCAAGGGAGTCTTTCACATTCCTGCCTTAATTGACCCTTGTCTCATCTTTCCTGATCCCTCAATCTTGTTTTCTTTTCATTGTTTCTCCTGCTTTCTGCTCATGGTCAAAAAGGAGGCAGGGTGTTTGTAGCCCCACCACTCATGGTGCATACTGAATAGTGCTACACCCTCAAGGGCTCACTTCTGGTAAGTTCGGGAGTTGGTGACCCCGAGGGCTTCGTGAGCTGAGTCCAGTATTTCTCCTTTTTCCATTGCCTTTGAGACGGTCCCTCTCCTCTTTCCTCTCTACCGTTAGTGGCTCTCTTATCTTCCTGGTTCCTTAATTCTCATTCTCCACTCAGGGGCTCTCTACTAGTGGGACGTGGGTTGGCGACCACGGGAAACCAGCTGAGTTCGGCATTGTTCCACTTAATTGTGCCAGACTCCTCTTCTTTCCGGTATACCTCTCTTGGTCAACTCTTGTTCTCATCCGACCCCGACGTTATTAGGGTATCCGAGGCCTAGGAAGTCTCTTCCTTTCCCGCCTTAATTAGCCCTTCTCTCATCTTTCCTGATCCTTCATTCTTCTAGGGATCAGCCTTCTTCTTCTTTTCATTATATTTCCTTTTCTCTTTAAGATTACCGCACTGTTTTGCGAATTGGCCCCCCGTGTATTTAAATTACATTTTGTTAGTCTTTTTCCATCCAAATTCACCTTTGTGAGTATTTTCAATCTACATTGCATTTTGTAAGTATTTTTGATCTAAACACCATTTTGTAAGTATTTTCAGTCCAGCTTGATTTTTGTTCTGGTTTCCACTTCATTGTCATTTTCGCTATCACCCAGACCATTAGGGGCCGATAACCTAGATGTACCGACAGCAGTGGCTACGCTGGCTAAAGCGCAGTGTTAGGTCATGGAGCCAAACTCTCTGCTGACTCGGTAGACGCGTGGGTTCGAGCCCCACCGTCGGCCGTCCTTGAAATGGTTTTCCATGGTTTCCCCATTTTCATCATCAGGCAAATGCTGGGACGGTACCTTCTGATAGGCCGCGGCCACTTCCTTCCACATCCTTGCCCAATTTCATGTCAAAGAACCCATTTGAATTCAGTAGGCCGTGTTCATAATGGCAAAATTAATTTCGGGAGTTTCCGCCAACACGAAGTTCCTCATTTCTCAACTAGAAAGCGCTACAGTGTTCAAGGAGCTTAGATATCTAACCTCCTTGTATTTCATAGCCCTCACGATGGTATCTTCATCTTGACGTGATGTGGGGGTTTGAGAGTTCAAATGATCCTGCGAGCTATGCCGGCGGGAGCGTAAGCTCCTGGTAGGGCCACCCATCCCGGACAGGTCAAAGGTGATGGGCCAGACTAAGAGGGATACCCTAGTCCTCCAGGTTGGGGGTTGGGCGTAGGGTTAACAACCCTACACTGTAAAAAATCTCAATGTTACGGATACCTTACAAGTGCCTCGGAATGCTGATCACCCGATGACGAACCGGCAAAGGAAACGGTTAATGAGAAGGAAAGCGGATATTATGTTAGCGACATGGAATGTGAAAACCCTAAGGAGACCTGGGAAATTGAGAGAGATTAGAGAAGAAATGGGAAAATACCGAGTGCAAATAGCTGCACTACAAGAAATACGGTGGAAAGGCCAAGGAATGATAGCGTCATGGGAACATATACTGATGTACAGTGGAGGAAACACCGGTTATGCTGGTACATGCTTTCTTATACAAAAGTCTGTTAAGTCAAGTGTAATAAACTTCAATGCTATAAATGAAAGGATGTGCTCAGTGCGACTACGAGCAAAGTTTTTTAACATCACCATGTTCTGTGTCTATGCCCCCACAGAAGAGGCAGAAGAAGAAGAGAAGGATAGCTTCTACACTAAGTTGGAGGAGGAGGTCAACAAAGTACAAATACATGATGTGAAAATAATCCTTGCGGGCCTAAATGCCAAAGTCGGGAAGGAAGAGGTGTTCAGAGATATAATGGGGAAGGAAAGTTTACACGAAGGGAGTAATGACAATGGATTGCGGTTGATAGACTTTGCCATTGGAAAAGAAATGGTGGTGAAAAGTACTTGGCACCCAAGGAAAAATATCAAGAAAGAGACCTGGGTGTCTCCGGACGGAGTTACAAGGAATCAAATAGATCATGTGATTATTGACAAACGACATGCATCGGATGTTATTGAACTAAGTAGTTGTAGAGGAGCAGATGGGGACACAGATCATTACTTGGTAAGAATCAAGTATAGACAAAAAATAGATTCAGCAAGGAAACAAAAAAGTGAAAGGAAGATGAAGCATAATATCGGAAGGCTTCAAAGCAACGTACAAGAGGAGTATAGATTGAAAGTGGGAGAAAACATGGAAAACAATAAGAACCTCTGGGAAGAAGGTAATGTGGAAACTAAATGGGAGTTATTGAGAAACACCATCAGGGAAGTTGCAGAGGAAACGTTGGGGAGAGCCGAATTCGAGAGAAATATACAATGGTTCGATGAAGAATGCTCGGAGGCAATCCATGAAAGAAACGAAGCAAGGCAAAGAATGTTGCAACGGAGAACAAGACAGACAGTGGAGGAATATAGAGGGAAAAGGAAAATGGCAAGCAAGTTAAGTAGGGTTAAGAAAAGGCAGTATGAAAGAGAAAGAATAGAACAATTAGATAAAATGAGGGAGAGTGGGGAGATTCGGCGATTTTATGAAAGAGCAAGAGATTTAAGGAAAGGGTTTCATCCAAGAGCTGTCTTTTATAAGGACAAAGAAGGAAATTTTATAGGAGATAAGAGCAAGATGCTACAGAGATGGCAGGAATATTTCACAGAGCTACTCAATGGACGGGGTGAAGAGGAAACCACGAATGAGGAAGAAGCGGGACATGTAGGGATTGATGAGCAAGAAGAAGTTGAAACACCGTATTTAGAGGAAGTTAGAGATACAATCAAGGAATTAAAGAACAATAAAGCCGCCGGAGAAGACGGAATAGAAGCGGAGTTGCTAAAATTCGGTGGAGAGGTAGTGGTAAAAGCAATACATGAACTAATAAAGGAAGTTTGGACGAAAGAAGAAATGCCCAGGGATTGGACTGTAGGAATAATATGCCCTGTGTATAAGAAAGGGGATAAATCAGTATGCGGCAATTATCGTGGGATTACTCTGTTGGACGTAACATATAAGGTGTTCAGTAAGATTCTAGCCTCTCGACTGGAGCGTTGCGTAGAGAAAATATTGGGGGACTATCAAGCTGGATTTAGAAGGAATCGCTCTACAATGGACCAGATATTTGTAGTGAGGCAGATACTGGAGAAGTTTTATGAACATGATAAGCAGCTGGATCAGCTGTATATAGATTTTAAGCAGGCATATGACAGTTTGAATAGAAAGGAGATTTTTAAAATTATGAAAGAGTTTAAGATCCCGATAAAATTGGTCAAGCTGACAGAAATGACTATGGAAACCACAATCTGTAAGGTTAGATTAGAACAAGATATGTCCGAAGAATTCATTGTAGAACGGGGTTTGCGACAAGGAGATGTAATTTCTACATTACTCTTTAATGTAGCTCTAGAAAAAATAATTCAACAACTGCCAATCAATCCAGGAGGGACCATATTTAACAGACAAGTGCAGGTGATAGCATATGCGGATGATGTAGCATTAATTGCAAGGAACAGTAAAGCATTAGAAGAGAGCTATGTCCTGTTGGAAGAAAAGGCACGAAAGTTAGGATTAGAAGTGAATACCAGTAAAACCAAGTATATGAAGATGGGAAACTCCAGAGAGGCAAGAAGAGATCCGTATATTAAATTAAATGGGAAAGAATATCTAAGAGTAGAAGAATTCAAATATTTGGGTTCAATAATAACTGAGGATAACAGAACATCAGTGGAAATAGATGCTACTACGCTCTGCAAAGCATGTTTAAATCGAGAAATGTTAGTAGGAATACTAAAATAAAAATTTATATTACAATACTAAGTAAGACCTGTGGTTATGTATGGATCGGAAGGTTGGGTTCTCATTAGAAGAGAAGAAGACTGGCTGCGAAGATGGGAAAGGAAGATCTTGAGGAAAATATACGGGGCAGTGAGAGAGGAGGAAGGTTGGAGAATAAGGACAAATGTGGAACTACAGGAACTCTTCGGACAGGCAGATATTGTGGTCAAAAATAAGCAGGGGAGGATAAGATGGGCAGGATACGTTCAGAGAATGCCAGAATCACGAAGTGTCAAAAAGGTGTTTACGCAAAGACCGGATGGAAGGAGGAGAAGAGGAAGACCCAGGAGACGGTGGATAGATGATGTGGAAGACGACCTTAGGAGTCTGGGAATCAGGAACTGGAGAAGGAAGGCGGAAGATAGAGATGAATGGAGGCAGGTGATAAAGGAGGCCAAGGTTCTTCAGCGACTGTAGCGCCGACCAGTAAGTAAGTAAGTAAGTAAGTAAGTGGTCTTTCATAGTGCTTCAAGGAACAACGAAATTCGATATGCCAGCTACCCTCTGGGTGTCAAATAACAAAGCTTGCACCCGGCACCCCAGGCCATACGATATTATATTTATAGTTTTAGGTATTTTTTTTCATTTCATTTCATTTACTTTTGCGACAATCACCCAGACCAGTAGGGGCCGTTAACCCAGATGTTGGGCCCCTTAAAACAATAATAATTATCATCATCATCATCATCATTAATTATAAGTCAGTAGTATTTCTCATTTTTCATTATCATAATCTCATTAGAGGCAGATGAGTTGGATGTTTCGCCCCTTAAAATAGCATTCACGATCGCCCCCTTCAAGTGTGACTTCGCGTGGCTATAGTAAAGCCATCATTACTTCCGACTTGACGTTTCAGTGTAACCCTGGAGTTAACTGGCGGTCATAAGAAAAATCACTTTAACTAGCCAATCACAGGTAGCCATTGAAATCGATATATCACGACAAATCGAGTTTCGTTCGCGATGTCGCGATTTAGCGAACGAAACTCTCGCCAAGCACTGAAACGTCAAGTCGGAAGTAATGACGGCTTTACTAAAGGTATTTTCTACTCTACTCTTTATTGTGATTAAATTGGCACATGATTTTGCCTGGTCCTACTGTTTTACGACAGTCTGGCAAGAGGGGGTTAACGTGAGGTAACTTTCACTCTACCTCGCGACCTTGACTCCCTACCATGCTTCCCGCGATGCCTGTCATCCACGACAAGTGGCTGTGATCCCGATTTCCTGGCTCACATCCGCCAACCAGAGTGTCACGTGTTCGAGTCGCCGATCCATTCCTTCTTTTCATGCAATAATGACTGAAAAATGCGATCAGCGGCTTGGGTAGCATGCTGAGCTTCTATGCCCATGATCGCGAGTCGACGGATTTTTAAGAGCGTTAAAAATCCCTCAGTATGGCTTCCTTTGGAGGGGAAGTAAAGCCGGCGGTCCCATGTCATAATTTATGGTGTGAAATAGAAACTTCCACTAATTACACTCGTGGAAGCTGAAATGAGTAGGTTAGTTTGATAACGCTGTATTAGTTCCAACGTTCACCGCCAGGTGCTGACTGCGATGGCATCTAGTAGCCAAGTCCGCAGCTAAGTGACGTGGATGGTAGCATTTGGTAGAAAAAGTAGGAACTACTTGAAAAATTCATCGTCTTCTGCACTTCTACCAGAATCACAGATCTATTTACTCGTGTCAGGAACAAAAATATTACATAAGAAATTATGTACAAAATGGGCAACAAAAATGACAAAACTTGAACATTTAAGGTTCTAAATAATGCATGACCAATATTTTACATTTGGTGTAGCGTTCACCAGATCCTCCATGATGCACAGTATAGGACACAGACTGCACAGAAGCAGATGACCCATCCCATAGTCTGTTCTTCACCGCATTCACAAAGGACCGAGTCGCAGCAAAAACCCCATTTATGAATGTTAGACTTGGATCTGCCAACCTCAGATTGCAATCTGTTGAGAGACTTTCAAGTTGTCCAAGCCTCTGTATGTCCTGCTGGGAGCCTTTCTGATGGAGCCATCCACTGAGTAATGTGGGGGCTTCTGATCAACCAAGATGTAATCCTCAAAACCTGAGGTTTGTCAGTTAGGCACTCAGTTGTGCGAAGAAAGCTTCTTCTGGACTTCAGTCGAGAGTGGGCTGGTTGATGGCTATACAATGGATGTGCTTGAGACTCATCAACCCTAGATCTCTCACATTTAGCTGCAACTTCTCTTCACAGATAATACACACTAATACAGCCATCACAATTACCACCGGCTATCAGAAAAATTCTACACACACCCAAAGTACACGGGGCTACATAAACGCGTTGTCACAGCCCCTAAACTAAGGAACCAACCAACCAACAAATGCGATAATCTCTTACGCGAAATGTTGCTTGGCTCTTTAAAGAAAGCGTTTGTTTTGGTCAGTCTCTGAGAGCCGCGTGCAGTGTATGAAATACGTTCGTAAAATCCGTATTCCCCTATACCAGGCCTTCTCAATATTCGGCCGACCGAGAGATTTCTGCTGGCCAGCCATAAACGGTGAGAAAAACCAAGTTTGAATAATTCAAACAACATTATTATAAATGTTACCCTTATAAGTTACATCCCCTGTTGTATTCAAATTTGCCAGTTTTGTAAAGACGGAATACGTTAGATCAGGTATTTTTCAACCTTTTTGAGACTGTGAACACCACCCTCATGCCATACCAAGTACCCGAGCAAATCAAATATAATAAAAAATACTGTAATACTACTACTACTACTACTACTACTACTAATAATAATAATAATAATAATCATCATAAGTTTGATGCTTTTTAGTCGTTCAACACTATTTTTCCCAAACGAGATGTTTTATTCCCTAATCCTGAAAAAAAGATACATGTGATTTACAAATACACTTTGATGGCCATTTCGTTCGTCAAGCGATCATCATCAGATCTATTACACTTAGACCCTAAAATTTATGTAAGAAAGTATGTCCAAGCCCCTCAAACGATACACCAACAAACTGGTGATAGCCATAAGAACCTGAGCGGTTGAAACACATGTTATTATAAATGAGTACAGTTTTGAGTTTGTTTAACATTGGTATAAACTTTGCATGATGTACTGTTACGTATCTAGAGGTAAACATTTAACTGGCAGCTTGGAGTGGCTGATGTACCCTGGGGCATTGCACCCGCGGGTCTTCGACCTCAGGACTGTGCGGTACGTCACGCGAACTTGGGCCTGTCCAATTGATTTGTCAAGATGGTCGCAGTCTGTTGGCGGGGAGCTGTTGAACTGACTGAGGCTATAAATGCTGCCGTCTGGATTTTAGTTGGTGAGCATCAGGGGCTTCGGTGGCGTAGTTGGTAGCATACTGAACTGCTGTACCCAAGATAGCGGGTTCAAACCCGGCCGAAGAGCGTTAAAATCCTTCAGTATGCCTTCCTTCAGAGTGGAGGTAAAGCCGACGGTCCCATGTCATAGATTTATGGCATGTAAAAGATCCTTCCACTAACTAAACTTGGGTGAAGGTAATTTTCTAGGTTAGATTTCGTTGAAACGCTCTATAATAGTTACAACGTTCACCACTAGGTGTCAGTGACATGCGGTAGCGAAAGTTGGAACTCTTTGAAATTCAACGGAACTTGTAGCTCACCCCATGTGTGTCCGCTTGAAGTAGCTACAGCCTCTGGCGAGCGGCGGCTTCGGTGGCGTAGTTGGTAGCATGCTGAGCTTCTATGCCCAAGGTCGCGGGTTCTAACCCGGCCGAAGCCTTCGGATTCTTTAAGAGTGTTAAAAATCCCTCACTATGCCTTCCTTCGGATGGGGAATAAAGCCGGCGGTCCCATGTCATAGATTTATGGCGTGATAAAGCACCTTCCACTAATTACACCTGTGTGAAGCTAAATTATAGGTTAAATTTGACAAACGCTCTTAGGTTCCAACGTTCGTCGTCAGAAGCCAACTGCGGTGGCATCTAGTAACCAAGTTCAGAACTAGTTGGTCTTTGACGGTGGCGTTTGATAGCAAATGTAAGAACTACTTTAAAAATTCAATGTCTGCAGTCCTTACTTGAATTAAAAACAGATAACACACACTAATACAGTCATCACAATTAACACCGATTATCAGACAGATTCTACACACACCCAAAGTACACGGGGCTGCATGACCTCTCTGTCGCAGCCCCTAAACTGAGCAACCAACCAACCAACCTCTGGCGAGTCGAACATGTCCTCGGACACTCCCGGCACTAAAAGCCATACGCTAAATAATATTAATAAATAGTGAACATCATTAACAATAACCCTTTTCATAGGAATATCGGTGTTGTTGACTGCCACTGCTGAGGTTTCGGATGCGATTCCCTGCTCTACCCAGAAATGTAAGTCGGTGCGGTCTGGTACGGGGTCTTGATGCCAAATGGGAACCTGCTGGATATTGTACACGAGGAGGAGTAGCCTACCTGGCGTACCTTATCACGGCTGGGGTTTCCTGTAGAGCTATCGATTTAATCGATTAGTCGGAACGATTAACCCAGGACTGCCCAACATACGGCCCGCGAGACTATTTCGTCCGGCTCGCCGCTAGGCGTCCGCGCCACAGTAGTTCATTTACACTATGTAGGGTAGGAGCTCAAAATGTAAAAAATAAATGTTATATACTGTAGTTTCATGATTTATGACGTTTTTAGTATCAGTAATGTCCGATGACCTCAGAACTGTGCCTATATGTCATATTTGTTCACCCCCTGGAGAGTGAGGGACCGCTGAAGTTGGATGTTTCTTATCGCATCCTCAGCTGGATGCGGAGCCGATTTTTTTTTAAATCTTGTTCTTTTAAAGACGTAAATGTTGAGCTATCATCATCGTTTGCCACTGGATATGACAGACCAAGGTATGCTTTTTCTTTATTAAATTTGCAAAATCGTATACAAATTGCTGTGTTTATGTAATAAACGTTTGAAAATAGTGACTTTTAAAATATATATCCTTCTTCTATGGGTTTTTAGACCCGGAAATTCGCAATTGTCAACCATTGTTGAAATTCTTTTCATTAGACTATAGTCTATAACCTATTGTGTAGTCTGTGTAAAAACTGCTTGCTACTTTTTGCAACTTTGGCTTTTTTTCCCCTCCTTTTAGTGTTGTCGGAAGGAATTTCGCGGAAAGATCTTTTCGATGTTTGGCGCCATGGAAGTCTGAAAGTGAAAGAAAGTGATGTCTTACTAAACTATTTGATAAAAAATACTAATCTGAAAACCCTTGGACAGTCTGTTAAAGATATTGTTAGAAAAAAAATTATCAATTTTTCCGCGCAATTAAGAAAAAAGTGCGTTGCCGTGTCCCCAAAACTTGGAGTCAACCAAAGCCAACTGGACAAAGCAGTGCGTGCTCACCCCTACCCAAGGTCATTGACTCACTGGTGAGCACTTAAAATACCGGTACTTATTAATGATTGGTACAACTAAGTTCCAACCTAAGCGAAGAGATATTGTAAGTACCGGTAAAAAGGTTTTCCAGTCGTCGCACTAAACTAAATTATCATGAATTTCATTTCATAATTCGATTAATAATTGTGTCAAATGGACGTAAATACTGTAAAGGCTGTATGAGAGTATTGAATATCATCGTACTTCTATTTTAAAAGGATTTGTTAAAAATATTTACATTTTGTTTTGTGTTTTTTTTATCAATAAATAAATATAGAAAACGGCAACAATACCAAGAATACTAATCTCAGACAGCTACAAATCCCTCCATATTGCATTCTAATTTCAAACAAGATGTTCAGTAAAGAACATATAGCCTACTTTCTCCTAAATGTATGAGTATAGTTATAACTCGTTATTATCAAAGAGTATAATAGAACTATTCTTTGTTGAAGACCTTAGAAACGATTTACCTCTACCAAACGCCACAACCTAGATAAAAACTGCTACCATCATTGAAGAAAGAAAGAAAGAAAGAAAGAAAGAAAGAAAGATAAGAAGTATATCAAGAATGTTATGGATCTGGAGACATAATCGACCGGACTGGCTGCGTGGCTCAGCGGTAACGTTCTCGCTTGCTGGGCCCTAGGTTGCAGGTTCGTATCCTGGCGCAGTCAGCTGGCATTTGAGGGTGCACAAATGCGAGAGAGCCGTGTCAGTACATTTACTGGCACGTTAAAGATCCCCTTCGGGCCAAAATTCCGGCACCCCGGTGTCTCTAAAAGCAGCAGTAGTTAAAAGGGATGTAAAACCAATAACATTATTATTATTATTATTATTATTATTATTATTTTTATTACTATTATTATTACATATACGACCTGCCGTGGGCAACATCCAACTTTGAGTTGAGGCATGTCTTTACACGTCTGGTTGTGCATGGCTTTCACAACCCTAATTGAATTAACAAATCTTTCCATGACCCTACAGAGACGTGTGTATACAAACTATGTGGATATTTTCGATTGCTATTTGCCTGAAATAAAAGTAGTAATTAATAACCTGAACTAACACCAACGGCTTGAATTCAGTTACTATGTGAAATCGTTTTGTTCTTTACTTCAAATAACATTTTCAAGTAACGCAAAATAGGCTGTTACAAACCCTTTAAAATAAAAAGTAAAAATGTATCGTAGTATCATCTTGTCATTCTTCAAATTCGATGCGCATAGAATGCCAATGGTATAGTAATCAATGGAGCCCCACGTAGACTAGTCGTGACATCTAGTGGTGAAATATCGAACGATATAATCCTAACAGAGCGAGTGCATTCTAGCGGCCAGAAGAAGAAACTTTTCAATAAAATCTGGAAGTTAATAAGTAGGTCGACGTGCAGTTACCTTTTTGGCAGCTAGATGTCTCGAGTAAATCTGCTGGCGAATTATGTTTTAATTAAATATATATTTTACACCATAATATGCACAATATAACGCTTAATTTTAAAACGTCTGAGTCATTACAAAACAATAAACATATAACATTTCAAGCAAAAAACCTAGCTCTGACCGGGTTTGAACCATAGGCATTTGACCGATAGGCTAACGCTCTACCACTGAGCTAATTGTGTCAACGAATACCGTTCTATATAAAATGACTTACATAGATCTTGTTAGCAAATAATGATTTATACTAAACGATTTCATCACTGGAGTATATTATTTATATATAAAGCATTTCATACAAAGTTCATTTATTTTGTATCAGTACGCTATATTGCATGCAATACTCAAATTAGTCAAATATAAGTCAGGCACAAGATATCCGCTGCCATCTTGTCTTATTACTGAATCGGCTCAGCTTTTTAAAATCACGTCTGCACTATAGTATTACAAAATAAACTTTTAATTTCGAACGTGCCTCTTCCTTTAGAACAGTTAAAACGATTCTCGGCTCGATAATCGGAACTGGTGGGTCCCATGATATGGATTATAAAGTTTGCATAATTCGCACGGCCGCCATCCTGAAATGGTATGGCGGACGACCTTGTAGTTTGGTCACAATACGCATCTTATACGAAGGTATGTTGTTACCAAATTTGGTAGAGATCGGATGATTTGTTTAGTCGTTATTTGATTTTACGTTTTGAACGTTTGAGTGGCCGCCATTCAGTTTTAGTAAAGATGGCGGCGATATAAAACATGACACTGAGGTGCCCTTTGCTTGTTCTACCTCTGTACCAAATTTCGTTCAATTCGGTTTCACCGTGTTCGAATTGATAGGGGGGGGGCGACATTCAGAGTACACACACTCACACACACACAGACACACACACACACACACACACACACACACACACAGACACACTTTTTTCGCCCTGTGTTGATCTCATAAGTCTACTTTCATTTTTTGCAAAAATCGAAAGTAGGCTAAAAAATCCATAACCTCAAACCCCGCGAAGTGTTATTGGCCCGCGGGTTTGATTCTCGGCTCTGCTAAGAAATTTAATTCTAGGCTGAGAGCTGGAAGAGAGTACACTCAGCCTCGTGAGTCGAAACTAAGAAACAGTGGGTTCGATTCCTACCTCAGTTATCCTGGAAGTGGTTTTCCGTGGTTTCCCGGGAATGGCAAGATGGTTCCTACATTAAGGCCAAGACAGCTTCCTTCCCAATCCTGACAATGTGTTCCTTAGTTAAAAAAGGTTGGGCAACCCTGGAACCGATTAATCTAAAAATACGATTAACCGATCAATGTGCTTTAGTCGATTAATCGAAGCGATTAAAATAGTAGTGTTGAGTAGGAAAGGATTGTTTTGCGTTGCGCTAAACCTGTGTAGTGTATTATTATTGGCCATTTGGTGTGCTAGCATCAGCTATTGTAAGATTGACAGGTCATTAAAGTTAGCTGATGCTCATGCCTTTGCTTCAGAAATATAATATCTCCTTAATTGCTTTCTTCTAATTAAATAATTTTGTATTTATTTCTAGCCGTTTAGAAGTTATTAGGGGGGACACACACAATCACACATGTACACACAGACACACGGACAAAAGGTGATTTCATAAGCCTATTTTTTCATAAATGAAATGAAATGTATGTCTACCCCTTATTATTCCCGTTTTCCAAAGGGGTCGGGGATGAGATGCGATGGAAGTCTTTGTGGCGATGGTTTTTACGGCAGGATGCCCTTCCTGACGCCAACCTCATGAGAGGAGTTAATGAGAGATGAAATGAATGATGGTGAATGAAACTGGGCAAGGATGTGGAAGGAAGCGGCCGTGGATCACCCAACTTGACATTGCAATATAATTAATCTTGCTCCCGGGAAACATGTTCCTTGTCTGTATATATTTGTATTTATTTTATGTGTCTATCTTGTTGCCATACTCTAAATAAAAACACTGATAGTCAGTCTGAAAGACTAGACTTTATGTCATTTTAAATGCTACAAATGCTGCGTGAACTCAAAGTCCGTTAAAAAAAAAGCAAGGTCAAAGGAGGTCACTGGCTGGATGACGTCACGCTCACCGGAGCGCGCGGGGAAAGGTGGAAGCTCAAGCAGTACTATGACGTCACACACCTCAGTGCATTCTCCGTACATTTCGTCCCGTCACCGTAACGTAACCCCAGAACCCAGCGAAGTGTTCATAATGGAAAAATTAATCTCGGGAGTTTCCGCCAACTCAAAGTTCCTCATTTCTCTACTAGAAAGCGCTATAGTGTTCAAGGAGCTTAGATATCTGACCTCCTTGACTTTCATAGTGATTCAAGGAACAACGAAATTCGACATGCAAGCTACCCTCTGGGTGTCAAATTACAAAGCTTTCTCCTGGCACCCGAGGCCATACGATATTATCATTATTATTTAAAATGATAATAATCTAAAATATATGATTCAAAGTTTTTTTCTCGAACTGATACTGTGTGAAATCGACTAAAATTTGGTTAATCGACCGATTAATCGATTAAAAGCATTCGGTTAACCGATCAACATTTTTAATCGATCGACAGCTCTAGTTCCTGGTAAGAGGCGGGTGTCCTAGATATTTCTCACCTTTAAAACACTAATCAGTGATCACTTATCATAAGACCACCTTGTGTTGTAGCGGCTAGTATTCTTGACCTTCGCCCCGAAGGCCCATGTTCGATTTTGGCTTGGTCAATTCTGTTCTCACATAACTGTAGTGGCTAGCACTCTTGGCTATCACCGTGGATGCTTGGGTTTGATTCCCGGCTCTGCCCAGAAATTTAATTCTAGCCTGAGGCCTCATGAGTCGAAACTGAGAAGTGGTGGGTTCGATTGCCACCTCAGTTATCCTGGAAACGGTTTTCCGTGGTTTCCTGCGAATGCCAAGATGGTCCCTACATGTCCTCCCTAATCCTGATCTGAATTAAAACTATACACACTGATTCAGCCATCACAATAAAACAGGTTATCACATAAATTCTACACGCACTCAAGTACACGGGGCTTCATGACCGCGATGTCGCAAAACTCATAAATGAATCAACAACAGTTCTGTTCTCACATACCACAGTGTTAGTAGGCCTACAGTACATAAAGCAAACCGGTAGTTACCATAGTTGTAGTCCAGGTAGTTAAAGTCGCCGTGCTGCTGTCTTTTGTCAATTTCTGGAAATACTTACACCCTAGATTAATCGGAACATAACTTAACATAATATACATTCAATAGGCCTATCTCAATTTTGATCAAAATGTCACTTACCATGGTGTACACCCGAACCATCAAATTACTGTGCGGTCTTCTAGAGTATTTTCCGCTCTTTCTAATGTAAATTAAGTCATAAATAATTAATACAAGGCCTAATTTTCCAATTACTTTATTTTGGCGCCTATCTATATTTTTGCAGATTATGAATTTATCACGCAATAGATTGAAAAAAGAATCAGTGAACTTTTTTGTGTTGGCTGAAAATCCCGAGATTAGTTTTGCACTATGAACACGGCCTACTGAATTCAAATGGGTTCTTTAACATGCCAACAACGTACGACATGCATGCCGTGATTTTTGTCGCCTTTCAAAAATCATTTACCTATGCCAGGAGCAAACCTGCAAGCTTTGGGTTGGTAGTCCGACACGATAACCACTCAGCCACCGTGGCAAGCGGCCGGACTGTATAAGAAAGTTGTCACAACTGTGAAATCCTGTGCTTACAGAGCATTCTGTTGCCATGGGGGAAACACCTGTTAGGCGGGATCAAAAGTGTCTCGAGCGTGCACAGTCGACTAGGAAATAACGTTAGGAAAAGAAATGAGATCACAAGTTGCAAACAAGATTTTTCAAGCCATGAGCTGTCAAAGCTTCTTCCATTTTTATTGGCTTACTTCCTATGCGATGTCTGGTGGACTCGGGGTGAATTGTTCAATAACGCCACCATGCTCAGCGAAGTTCGAGAGGCACAGGGCAGGAGTTCGGAGACCTGGTAGTGGACAGGCGATGTAATCAAAGACCGGTTGGTTGGTTCCTCAGTTTATGGGCTGTGAGAAGCGGTCATGTAGCCCCGTGTTCTTTGGCTGTGTGTAGACTTTGTCTGATAACCGTTGTTACTTGTAATGGCTGTATTAGTGTGTGTTATCTGTAATTCAGGTAAGGACTGGAGACGATCAATTTCAAGTACAGTAGCACGTCATTTATCCGGACGTCAAACAACCGGAACGTCAATTATCCGGCTGAGCAAAAAAAAAAAAAAAAAAAAAAAAAAAAAGGGCGGACCAATTCATGGAGAATCTTTTACTGCATCAAAAGCTGCGCTATTATGGTATGAAATACAGGAAAAAAGTAGCTCAACTCATGATGTAATTATACTTACACCATGGCTCAAATCAACTTCTTTTATTGAAGAGAATGCGTGATTTAGCTGCTAAGAAGAGACAAGGAAATCTTGCACAAAAAATAAATACTGTAGAGTAGAACTTCCATGTATGCACCAGAAATGTTTTTTTTTTATAGTTATTCATTCAATAAATAAGAATTTAAAATTTAAATTTATCACTATAATGTACTGTGCAAGTTTTTTCCTATGAAGTAAACACGTGTTCGATTATCCGGAAAAATCGTTATCCGGAACACTTTCAGCCCCTATTAGTCCGGATAAACGACGTTCTACTGTAGTTCCTACTTTTGCTACCGTCAACGACACTTAGCTGTGAACTTGGCTGTTAGATGCTATCGCAACCAGCACCTGGCGACGAATATTTGTACTAATAGAGTGTTAATCAAATCTAACCTACACATTCAGCTTCACACAATTGTAGTTAATGGAAGGTTCTTTTACATGCCATAAATCTATGAGATAGGCCCATCGGCTTTACTTCCCCTCCGAAGGAAGGCATACTGGGGATTTTTAACGCTCTACTAAAATCCGATGACTTCGGCCGGGTTTGAACCCGGGATCTTGGGCATAGGGGCTCAGCATGCTACCAACTACGCCACCGAAGTTCACACCTCCTTATTCCACTGATGTAGTCTGAATAAAACAGTTCGAGATCCCATTTATGTTTTTTCATTTAAGGGGCCTGGCCATCGCGGTCATCTAGCCCCGTGTGCTTGGGTGTGTGTCAAATTTGTCTAATACCCTGTGTTATTGTGGTGTTTGGAATGCAGGCGAGGAACCATCCCGGCATTTACCTGAAGTACAGGTGGGAAACTGTTGCTAATTAGACTACGTGAAGTTTCAATCGTAAATTTCTTCTATAAAATAATTATATTCTAGTATTCGGACAGCTTTTCATGTCACACAGCTTCATTCCTAACGTTCAGAGAATTATAGTTAAATGATTTTGTAACAGATCTGATTTCCCAGTTTACTGTCTATTTTATATACATTTAAGGGCTTTCCAAACACGACACCACTAAATACACTAACATACTCGCAATAATCAATTGTTTCTTAAGATTATGCTGTTGAACACCACAATGTGATCGAAACTAGATCAATAAATATCTACTAGTAATGTATTTTATTGACTTCGGTGGATCACATTTAATGCCATTGATATTTCATTTAATTAGTAATGTTGTCAATAGGGACCCAATTTAAATATCATTCTATTCGTACCAATATATACTATTACTAGCAACCCACCCGGCTTCGCCCGGGAACAGTTATGAATACATTACGTGATAAGCGCTTTTTTTATATCAATGAACTACGACCTATATCCGTTTTACGTTTCGGCATAAAGGGTTAAAATCACTGACTGGACTATTAATTAAAATATTATCATGGAGATGCATGTGCATCGAATTCTTGTCAGACGTAATTTAAGAGAGGCGAGGTGCATGAAACACAAATCCCCCTTCCGTTCAATCTAAACTTGACTGTATTTTGCGGAACGAAAGGTTCACAGCCGACATGAAGGAAAGCCGAGTTGCACTTCCAGGGAAACTCCAAATAGCCTACAACCACTCTTCTCTGAAGTCATAACTCAACATGACTCGACAGTTTGCTGTTGGCTGTATCTGGGGTAATAGGCTCGCCCGCCAGCTAGGCTGTAACTAGGGTGATAGGCTCGCCCCTAGCTAGCTCGTAAACTGTCACCTCAGTAATTGAATGGAGATTGTTGGAAGAAATGAAAACGTAAACACGCTTATAGTGGGCGATGTATTGAAGATAGAGATATGCTCTCGTGGCCTTTTTTGTATAACTTTTCATGCTGAACAATTCTTACACTCATAGTATAAGGTGCGTTCAAAAAGAAACGAGCCGGAGGCTGTAATGCGCAAACCGGTGACGACATCGGCTAATCGTGGCGTGTGTAACGTGGTGTGGTTCCGACCAGAGCGTGGAAGGTCACATCCTGTCGCTAGAGGGCACGCGTGGACGTTACGTGACGTTACAAAGCGAGCAGCAGCATGCATCAATCGTTCAACGCTGCCAGTCGCATTGCAAACAGTGACATGGAGGCGTCAAACGAAGAGCAAAGAGGTGTTGTTCGGTTTCTGACAGCGAAAGGAGTAGGGGGAACGGACATTCATCGCCGAATGTCACAAGTGTACGGCGAACACTGCATGTCCCTTGCAAGGGTCAAGGCGTGGCACAAGCGCTTCAGGGAAGGGCGGGTGTCGTTAGCCGATGCCGGTGCCTGGTCTGGGGCACCTCCCTGCATTACCGATGATAACGTCCAGATGGTTGATGCACTCATTACCCAGGACTGCCGAGTGACAGTGAACGCCATAGCCGCCGTGGTCGGATTGAGCGTCGGAAGTGTGCACACCATCATGAAGGAGCGACTGCACTTGCGGAAAGTGTGTGCCCAATGGGTGCCCCACAGTCTTCAACCACACCAGAAAGCATGTCGAATGGCCTATTGTCTTGGTCTTGGTTGGATGATTGATGCATGCTGCTGCTCGCTTTGTATCGTCAAGTGACGTGCACGCGTGCCCTCTAGCGACGGACTGTGACCTTCCACGCTCTGTTCGGAACCACACCTCGTTACACACGCCACGATTAGCCGATGTCGTCACCGGTTTGCGCATTACAGCCTCCGGCTCATTACTTTTTGAACGCACCTTATATATTGATATTTTTAACGGTTTGCTTAAGAAGCGCACGGATGCCAGTTTTTTTTCGACCTTTTCACTGAAATCGTTACTGCTTGGCTCCCTTTGGGCATAAATAAATTATTTTCTACAGAAACCTTCCTCGAGATATCCTGTACAGAATGGAGAAAACCGCATCAAAATCCATCTAATGGTTCTCGAGATTACCCGTGACATCCAAGAATCGGGGACTTTGTTTTATACTAAGTACAGATGTTATTGCAGCAATGATTTTATGACGGTTAAGGGAGTAAATGTCTATGTTGGTGGCATTGTTTGGGATGATATATTTTCTTCAGGGAATTACTCGGTCTAAATTCAGGTGACTCCTACTATTCGATGCGTTTCTCCCACAATTCATACACATGCACACCTGACTCCAAAGGCTGCTCAGCGATAGTCACGCAAAGCAATCATTACGATCGTGTCTTACTTCCTAACAATTCAGTTAGTGTGCCAGAGAAGAACCTCTTGAAGGGAAACTAAAATTCATGATGATGTCGTTAAGTGTTTTTATTGCCTCCTGCTCGACAGATGCAATGCTGGGGAAATATCTAGTGGGTCAGTGATTCATGACTATTCAATACTACGAAGAAATCTGGACACTCGTAATAATAAATAACACATGTCCATAACTTTAGAAAGAGAGGATTTATTTGATGAATGCCCTAGTTTACTTACTTACCCCTTGGCGCTGCAGCCCTTGTGGGCCCTTGGCCTCCCGGACAATCTCCACCTATTCTTCGCTGTTGACTGCTTTGGTTCTCCATCTTCCGGCTCCCATCCTTCTCAGATCCTCCTCCACGTTGTCCAGCCATCTGGTCCTAGGTCTTCCCCTCATACGTCGTCCTCCTGGCTTCCCATTGAAGACCTTCCTTGCCATCCTGCTCTCTGTCATTCTTTCTACAAACAAACACAGTCTACTGCTCTTTATTTCCACTACTATATCTGGCTTACCATACAATTCTCTTATCTCCATATTAGTTGTGATTCGCCAGAATTCACCCTCTTTTACTGGTCTATAATACTTTCCTGAGTATCTTCCTTTCCCACCTCCTTTACAAGTCCTCATCACCTTGCGTCATGGTCCAAGTCTTCAAACCATACATCACCACAGGTCACACTACCGTACAATACACCGTCAACTTCATATTTCTACTAAGGCTGCTTTAAATACTTTGCTTAAAGCTAAGTAACTCCTATCACCAGCTGCAATCTTCGCATGCACTTCTTCTCGCGTATCATTGTTTTCAGCTATCATTGACCCTAAAAATATATATTTTACACCGTTCATATTCTTTCTCATTCAGTTTCACCTTTTTCCTCTTCAATATACTTTCTCCTATATACTTGGTTTTCGACTGCCTCCGTGGCTTAGGCGGCAGCACGCCGGCCTCTCACCGCTGGGTCCGTGGTTCAAATCCCGGTCACTCCATGTGAGATCTGTGCTGGACAAAACGGACGCAGACAGGTTTTTCTCCGGGTACTCCGGTTTTCCCTGTCAAAATTTCATTCCAGCAACACTCTCCACTATCATTTCATTTCATCTGTCATTCATTTAATCATTGCCCCAGAGGAGTGCGTCAGGCCTCGGCAGCCGGCACAGTTCATATCCTCGCCGCTAGATGGGGGCTTCATTCATTCCATTCCTGACCCGGTCGGAGACTGGAAGCAGGCTGTGGATTTTCACTTGGTTTTCGACTGATTAATCGCCAGTCCAATCTCTGCCCTGTATGCCTCTAGTTTCCCCAGCTTCTCTTCCAAATTATGTTTCCTTCTAGATAATAAATCAACATCATCTGCAATAGCAAGGTCTTGCGTCACTCGGTTGAGCAATGTTCCTCCTATGTTTCCCTCTTGTATCCTTTGCCTTAGCAGCATCATATTTTTGCGGTGATGTTTTTTTATTTCATAATTTCTTCGCCAACTGCTTGTGAATCCTTCCAGTACACTTAAGTCCTGACCCGAATATCCAACCGAGGGCCATTTAGTGATACGAAAATTCGGATAATCCGGAAACATTCTACTTTCGCGATATAACGAGCATACGGCACCTAGGCGCGCCTTAAATCTGATAGTACGCTCATTTCCCGTCTATAAACCAATCTTAAAATGAAGGTTTTGAAACGGTAAAAAGTATTTTACGATTTTGTTCCTGAAGTACGGGTCCTCAAACAAAATAAAATAATGTAACTACATTTTTTTTTCTTTTTCGATTCAGTTAGTTTGGTCGTTCGGTTAAACGGGTTTCGGATAATCGGGACTTAAGTGTGTGTAATTTTGTCTGTAGAAGAGAAGATTTTTGTCAGTAGAAGATTTTTGCACCCGCCAACAGTTCGACGTCCTCCGAAAGCGGTCAACCGTTCAAGTTTAGACCACACGCCAAAGGATTATCATGTTAAATATAGCGTACAGCGGCCATCTTGAAATTATAGAACAAATTAATAACTTTCAGAGTTTTAGAGCAATAATGACGAAAATTATCAATAAGTCATAACGATATAAGTTGCGTCGTTGGCAAAAGAGCAGTGACTCTATACAGTCAAGATCATGGCTAGGCGTACTAATGCAATTAGAAAGGAACTTTGTAAGAGATGAGCATCATTATAAGAGACCTCAGTAGCGTAAGCAATACATTTATCACAATGAATATAGCGCGCAGTGGCCATTTTGAAACTCTACTGGCTGTGTGGTGCAGCGGTAACGTTCTCGCCTGCTATGTCCAAGGTTGTGGGTTCGAATCCTGGCTCAGCAAGTTGGCATTTGATGGTGCGCAAATGTGAGGGAGCTGTGTCAGTAGATTTACTGGTACGTTAATGAACCCCTTCGGGGCAAAATCCCGGCACCTTGGCAACTCTCAAAGCCTCAGTAGTTAAAAGGGACGTAAAACCAATAACATTATTATATTATTTTATTACTAGAAGACCCGTGCTACTCCGCAGCATTCCCTTCAACAACCCTACAGCACTTCTGTCCATATGACATTTGCATGTAATCATGATAGTGACCTGAACAGACATTTACGGTACCGTCGCTTTTGGGTAAATGATGAAGTAGACTTATGATATCAAATGTGTGAGTGTCTGCCTGTCCTCTGTGTGTGTGTCCCACTAATTACCCTGCGTAAGCTTAAAAGGCGCACGGACGTCAGGCCGAGGTGAACAGCGAACTCCAAACACATAAGCTATACTCTTCTCCGAAGAATTAACTCGACACGACTCGGCAGTTTGATGCTGGCTGAAGCTAGGGTGATAGGTCGCTCGCAAGCTCGTAAACTCACTCTGAAGTTAGTAATTTAAATTTCCACTGAATGGAGATTGCTGGAAGAAATGAAAACGTAAAAACACTTACAGTGATCGATGTGGGAGCTGTCGCGGACTTTCTTGCAGAACTTTTCATGCTGAACAATTCTCAGAGAATATAGATTTTTTTTAAAGACACATGGACGTTAGGTTTTTCTTCGATTCAATTCACTGAAATCGTAAATGCTCGGCTTCTTTTGGTCATAAATAAATGTTTTTCTACCTAATCCTTCATCGAGAAATCCTTTACAGAATGGTGAAAACCGCATCAAAATCCATCAAGTTGCTCTCGAGATTACCCGTTACATCCAAGAATTGGGAACTTTGTTTTATACTAAGTAGATAGAGATATCCACACAATTTAAGGCTACAGCGGTACAATTTGGTGTTCTGTCTACTTATGATACCAATAGTATAAATTGAAAATAAAATATTCTCCTTTATTTGAATTTAAAGATGTAACTCTTGGGTAACATATAGGGGTGTGCAAATTAATTGAATTAAATAAAATAATTTTAATTAGTCGTAATTACTTTTATTCAAAATCATTTTATTGACCAACTTCTTTTGTTGTCCTACTTAGTAGTTTCCTCTCCCGTGGAATTACACCTTTTCTCATAAGGAATTGCGTCTGGAAACATTCAGATTATTGGATTCCGAGGGATATCTGAGCTGGGTCCATTTTCAATTTTTCATTGACTTTAGAATTCAAGTCAGGCGATTTCAATGTATATTTCATGAATCTTCGAATAGTTCAATAGCGTTCATCAGTTAAAATATCCCAAATCCCTCCCCTCTAAATTCACACGTCAAGTAGAGTGAAGTAATAAAAACGAAACGTGTGGCATTTTGCATTTGCAACGCTCCTCTGTTAGTGGAAATTCTAAAATATCATTTTAATTTGACTTTCTTAAATGAAAATATAATTAGGAGTCTTGGTTAAACATTTGAAGTAATTTCATCGCCTTGTAAACATACTTAGTGCATTAAACCGTGAAAAGTAAAAATGCAATTTTGGAAAAATGACATCGAATCTAATAATTTGCACATCTCTGTAAAGACAGCTATCGCCTCCACCCCTATAGATTGAATAGTAAGTAAAGGCGATTGATGAGAAATGAAAAGATAACTCACACAGAAGGAATTAATATTTATTAAGCTGTAAATTTGATTGAGTGTATCTTTGTTATAGAACTGAGGGAATGAAATAACAGGTTGTAGGATAGTAATCACCGATGTAGGACAATAGTATTTTTCTTTTTACCATTACCACTGGACAGTTATCGTATTAGGGATGCGGACGTCCTTGTATTGTTATTTAATCTGTGCTCCGTTCGGTGAGGTCTGTGCTCTGTGCAACATTCGTTTCAAAATTCTATTAGTACTTCCTTCCATTCGACATTTGCTGTTCGCTTGCCTTTGGTTCTATTTGAACTTTGACGTCATGAAAGGATTTTGCTCGTGATAGTGCGGCAAACAGTAAAGTTGTCCGTGGCTAAACACCGGTTGAGGTAAATAAATGCCTACTTGATCTAGTGTTTGACCTTGAGCTTTATTGATAGTTATAAAAAAGGCAAACGTACTGGAAACTGCCTCCTTTTGAAGGAAAATGGCATAGAAGTATCTGATGGCGTAAGGTCAAGGCGAGGGAGTAGGACATTGTTTCCAACATTTACGCCAGTAATAATTTCCAGGTGTAAGCAATTGTCATGCATCTTCCAAACCAACAGCCTAGTACCGTTCAACAGACCTTGGGTAACATTAATATTTCTCAACAAAATCACAATTGAGCCTTCTTTTAGTCGAAGGATATGAGGTGGCAATCCACTTATGCCTATGCTGTCTAAAAATTCTATTGGGAATTGTAGAAGTTCACTCTCATCTTCAGTAATCAAATTATTCACACTGATGTAAGTTCTCGATGAACCCTGGATTAGGTCTAAAACTTTGTCATTGATTTCTTTACAATGTTTATTTTTAGGTGCTAAAAACCATTTTTGAAAAGCGTGAAATATTTTTCAGCGTGGGACTAATTCTGAATTTTTTCCATCGACGTGAGGGTATTCACCGTTACCAATTTGTATGAAGAAGTTTGCAAAGTCACGGTGATCTGTATCCGCTCGCATTTTTTTGTTGAATTTAAAAATTTTGAATAATGGCCTCAAAGGAGAGAACCTTACTGACACTTGGACTAATGCTGCTTTAGATGCGTGAGGCACAATAGGCAATACCTGCCTAAAATCTCCACCTAATATGATAATTTTTCCTCCGAAAGGCACGTCGTTATTCATAATGTCCTTGAGCAACCGATTTACACACATCAACGCGTGCTTATTAGCCATAGAGGCTTCATCCCAGATGATAAGTTTTGCTGAACGAATTTAAAAAGCTTCCTTGCTGTTAACTTTTATTCCTGGTACAGAACTTCCATGTAAATGTGGAGGTAACTTGAGCTGGCTGTGTACAGTAGTAACATTGCTGCAATACCAGTCCATGCAACAGAAACTACATTTAACCCCAAATTTGTGCAACTGTGAATCAAGCATTGGTAAAGAAATGTTTTCACGGTGCCCCCTGGACCGTCAATGAAATATGCATTACTCATCCTTTCATTGCTGTTTTGTACTAACCCCAAAATTTCTGTAATTATTGCCGTTTGGTTTCCATTTGCTTGGTTTATCATCCGTTTTAATTGATCCTCATAAAGTTTTGGGTAATTCATTGGTAAAATTGTCTGAGGGAAATTATCAATAATAGCTGGCAATTCGAGAGAAGTAATGGGAAGACCATGGAGCTTGAATGTATTAGAAATATGTATAAGAGTGAACTGATATGCAATGTTAGGTTCGTGAAACTGCAGATAATCTTCTGATAATGAATTCTTGAAAATGTCCCATAACTATCTTACATTTGAAGGGGTCTGAAAGATACACAAGAAAACAGTTGTCGTAACTGAGAAGGCATCTGAAATTGTGACGCTTCTGCCAAACAACGCTGCCATTCAGAATCGTCAATCAGCAAACCTCGCTCCTTAGCTGTTTCTTTAAAAGTAGAATAGACAACTGCTTTGTATGTTCGTAGATCCTGGAAGCTGGTAGCACCTATGACGTGAAGCAATAACAGGCGTAAATAATACCTTTCTGTTTCTGTAGGCGAAACATCATACATTCTGCCTATAGTTTTTGAAAAAAAAAAATTCTTTTTTGCCACTGGCAGTTGCTCTTATTCCAGACGTAATGTACTGGTGTTTCAGGATATATATACGGACTTCTGGCTTGCGAATCTTGATTTAACTTGGACCACGCTTGTAATTCCGTGTTGCGCAACAGTGCTTGAAGTAAAATATCAGGAGCGTTATCATTTTTAAAATAGATATTTTGCATGTTTGGCAAGTGAACTGGTAATCGCACGATAGAATGTGACTGTTCATGCATGTGAAATGAAAATATCCAGAATGCGGCTTCTGTTGGACCAACATATCTAGCATTTAGGAAAGAAGTAATTTCATCGTAGTTCACCGTTTCGCCTTCAAGATATATTTTAACAATGCATCAGTCATGACCTTTATACACATACTTGTGGATTTTAATATATAAGATTTTTGTGGATGTATTTAACACTCCGAACACTTGAGCATATTTCAACATTAATATGAGCTTGCATGTAAAGTAAAATAAATGGATTGTAGGGAACAATGTATCGACTATCGACTTCAATGTCAATGCGTCGAATTGTTTTTATAATAATCCGTCCATTATTTCTTCTCCTATTCGAAGGATAACCATTGGCATTATATTTGGTCTCTTCCTGAAACTGTTTAGGGATATCTTTCTTACATACGCCATCTTTCATACAGACTGAAGCAGGATTCAAAGATCCGCGAGGACCATGTACCATATGATGCCTTACCTACTCGTATAGCGCTTCATCCTCGAGATCTGGAATTTTGGCTGACACCACACTGCCAATGTCAGAAATTTCTCGAAACTTACAATCTTCCGTTAATGTTAAGAGTAAATGGATGTGCGGGAGACCTCGTTTTTGAAATTCCACTGTATATAGATATGCTTTTACCGAAAATTTCCTTAACATTAATCAATCTTAGCAATTCCTTTACTTTGCGATGGAAAACTCTCACTTCAATATCAGGTCTATTATTAGCCGTTTCCTAGAGATGAATGCTGTTAAGTATTTCTGGCCAGCCCTCATTATAGGTGAACGTAATGAATAAATCTGGCTTTCCAAACTTCCAAACTATCGCCATCGTATCCTGATAATTTTGCAATATTTTTCTTGAGCTACCTGTAAAAGAAGATGGCAAAACTCCAATACGACCGACTCTGAGATTTTCATTTTCTGCTCGTACATGCAAGGCGTCTGCTAAACCGGCATATATATCAACTCGTAACTTCGTTTGTTGATGACGTATACATCTTAACCGGTCACCTTCCATACGAGAGTAAAATAAATAAATAAATAAATAGCCTTACAAATCCCATAAGGGCTATGGCCTCCTGCTTTGCAGGGAATTGCTCAGTTTTAACTCATCAGGTGAGCAAGTCCTGAGGAGCATTCGGGGTTATTCTTTCTGATTGGGCCTTCTATATAGATGTGCAGCTGATTAAAGATTAAGTAAATTATATTACGATGGCATAACATTCGCTACAACAATCTTCATTTCTGAGTCTGGCGATATCAAGGCCTCAAATATCCATTAGTATTACGGAAATCATAATAGCCATCAACCAATATCTGGGAGCTTCCCACTGCCACTAAGCACAAAGCTTACCCTATCTAAGCACTTGAACAATGACAGAAACTGCCAAGTCTTCACTCTTCAGTAAAATCTACGTATATTGAACCGTTTCAAATAGGTCTTTTTAAAATGCAATACAAAACCTTACCGGTGGAGTTTTAACATCTAGTTTGGATGCAGATACCTATACACGTTCTTTATCCCACAAATCATTCACTATGTTGTGTACATGTGGTCCCGGAACGAATTAACAAGTGTTTCGCAAGATAGTTGAACCTTTTGAATTCCTTGTGATGCAGTAAGGTTATTTTCCCTAGTGAACACGATGATGTTTCCTCAAATTAGAGCGCGAGACAATGTTCCATTAGTTCTGTCCGCCATGCAAATGACTTCTCACATGTGCTACAAGTGTATTACTTCACTCCAGTATGAACAACAGTGTGCTTCTTGAGGTCACCGTTCTGTGAGAAGCCTTTATTGCACACCAGAGATATGTACCGCTTTGCTGCATGCCCACTGAACGGTGTCTTTCTGTTGATGCATTGTTTTATTGGTCACTGCATGCGAGTCTCCCTAGGTCTTTCCACTCCTGCCTCATCTTCGCTGTTCTTGTCCATTGCTTTCCTCCCCATTTTACGAACCAGTCTGCCCATCTGATTCTTTGTCTCCCAACGTTTCGTCTTCCTGTTCTTGGGTCCCACATCGTCATTTTGTACGTCCATCGGTTAGGATCTAATCTCGCTACATGTCCACCCCATCTCCATTTGAGCTGGTCTGCTGATGTCATAGCGTCTTTCATGCCGGTTCTCCTTCTTAAATCTTCGTTCCGTATTCTATCTCTCAATGAGACATGAAGTATCTTCCTTTCCATTTTCCGTTGACATCTCTGGATCATTTGTCTTTGTTTCGATGTTAATGCCCAAGTTTGGCAACCATATAGTAACACCGGTATAACGCATTTTTCCAGAACTTCAGCCTTTAAAGTGCGTTTTTTGGGTCTTGTCAGCCAGTATAAACTTTAGGGACCAAAAGCTCTTCCATGCTTGTCCTATTCTTCGTTTGACCTCTTTCTCTGAACGACTTGAAAATGACATGTTCTGACCGAGATATACATATTCTTCAACATATTCCAGTGTTTCTCCGTTCACATTAATTGGGGCTTCTAACGCATTGGTCATCAGCTTCGTTTTCTTCGGGTTCATTGTAAGGCCCACTTCTTTACTTGTTTTGTCTAATTCTTTTATCATTTGTTCCAGCTCTTTCGCTGATTCAGCCACCAAAACAATGTCGTCTGCGAACCGTAAATGGGTTAGTCTTGTCCCATCGATTCTGATGCCATATTTTTCTTCCCAGTCTAGTTTTCTAAACTGATTTTCCAGCAAACAGGTGAATAATTTTGGTGAGAGGGGGTCTCCCTGTTTTACTCCCCTTTCTATCATGATGTTACATCCTTCTCTTTCTGTCTTTATTCTGGCTTGGTTACCGTCGTAGAGTTTGCCAAGGAGTCTAACGAATTTGTTTGGGATGCCTTGTTTTCCCAGTGCTTCTAAGACGCTTCCCTGTTCTACGCAGTCAAATGCTTTGTTGTAATCCACAAATGCGATATACACCTCTAGATTAAATTCCTGAACTTTCTCCATGAGTTGATTTATTGTTTGCAAGTGGTCTGATGTACTGAAACTCTTTCTGAATCCTGCTTGCTCTATCGGTTGCTGTTCATCCAGTGCCTTTGTCATTCTATTGGTTAGGATCTTCATAAATAGCTTGTAGAGGTTTACAATTAGGTTGATCGGTCTGTAGTTGTTTATGTCGTCCTGGGCTCCCTTTTTGTGTAGAAGTATGATAATGCTTTGTTTCCACTGCATTGGTATGTCTTCTGATGTGAGTATGGAATTAAATAATGTTGTGATGACTGGGATTAGGTCTTCTTCACCCCATTTTAGAAATTCATTGTAAATTCCATCTTCACCTGGGCATTTTTCGGTTTTCGTTTGTCGAATGGCTGCTCTTACTTCACTGGGTAGTATTGGAGGTGTTTCTTCCTCTAGGTTTTCTTCTGATGTATTCTGGTCCTGATGCAAGTTGGATCTTTGAGAGTTACTTGAGTATAGTGACCTATAGAACTCTGTCGCTTGCGTCATTATCTCTTCTCTTGAGGCTTGTCTTTTTTCGTTGCTGTCTTTTACTCCCAGCATCCAATGTTTGCCTGGAGTTAATTCTTTTCTAATCTTCTTTATTGATTTTGTGGTATCCATGATTTCTTTGACCACTTTTGTGTTGTGTTCTCTGATGTCTCTTCGGATTTCCCTTTTTGATTGTTTATTGACTTCCGCATATTCCAGCTTTTTGTGTTCGTTTTCTATGGCTTGTGATTTTAGGCGTTCTCTTTCTTCGATCAAACATTTGGTGCTATCCTTAAGTTTTATTCTATTTTTCATACTGTTTCCAGGTGTTGACGATTGTGTGGCTGCGCGGGATATGCAATTTACGAGCTCTGTATAGTGTTGTTGGACTTTTTGCTCCGTTTGTTGGTTGAAGTCTCGTAGGTTTTGTTGTAGTGCTTTTACATACTCCGCCCTGTCTATGCATCCTGGATGTGCAGTTTTGTTGTTGAAGTAGTGTCTCCTTTTCTTCTTTATTCTCACTTTCAATCGTACCATTCTGTGATCTGTGTCAAACTTCAGACCATTTATCACTTGTATGTTTTTCACCTCTGCTAGTCTATTGGTTAGGATGAAGTCTATTTCGTTTTTGATTTTCCCATTCGGAGATTTCCATGTCCATTTGCTTTCTGGGTTTTTCTTGTAAAATGTGTTCACAATTTTAAGTCTTTGTCCCAGTGCAAACTGTATTAGTCTTTCTCCTCTTTCGTTCCTTGTTCCGTATCCGTGAAGGCCCATAGGTTCTTCTTCTTCGTATTCCTTTCTTCCTACCTTGCTGTTGAAGTCTCCAATTATGAATGTTGTGTGTGCTTCGTACTCGGCTAGTGTGTCTTCGAGGAGCATATAGAAGTCTTCAATTTCTTCTTCCGTATTTGCTTCTGTGGGAGCATAGACTTGAATTATTATTATTGTGTTGTCATTTAATTTTAGGGATAATACTATGATTCTTTCTGAGATTCCCTTTATTTCTTTTATATTGTGTTTTAAATGTCTTTTTATCAAAAAACCTACCCCTTTTTGTCCTTTTGTTTCCCCTATGAAGCTAAAGACATCCCCATTTGTTTTCTCTATTATGTCTTCGCCGTATTGCCTCACCTCACTGAGGCCTAATATATCGTACCTTACGTTTTCGAGTGCGTTTTCGAGTTCTATTTCTTTATCTTGGGTTCTTAAGGTTCTAACGTTTAGTGTACCAAGTATGAGTTCTTCTTCCTTGTGTGAACGTTGTTTCATCGTTGTGTTGTGTTGAATTCTTCTTCCCCGTTTTTTGAGGTTAAGTCTTTCCAGTGCACCCACTGGTCATTTAACAGGATTTTCTGGTATCCAACTCTTACATTGTTATTACCCTTTTCCCTTTCTTCCCTGGCTTTCTGTCGGAGTGATGCTTGGATTTCTCTTTCTTTTATTGTGAGGTCATCATCTATGAATATGTCTTGTCCTCTCAGTTTGTGTTTGTTTCGGACTATTTTTAGTTTGTCTGCAAAATTTGTGAAACTGACTTTCACTATACCTCTATTGTTTCTGTCTTTACCGACGTAGGTTGATTTTTCTGCAGTCACTTCTTTTTCTATCGTGTCCAATATCTTCTTGATTTTGTTCTTTAGTTCGTCTTTGTTACTTTCATCATTAGTGAATTCACTACTTTTTACCACTATGTTGTTTCTCCTTTCTCTTTTCGCCTGTTGTTCTTTTTGTTCTTCTAGGTCACTTATTCTTCTGGATAATGTTTCTATCTTTTCTTGTATTGTGTTGTCTATGTTAGTGATTTTTTGTTCTAATGACTCATTTGCTCTTTCGCAGTAATCATTTCTTTTTTTAATTTCCTTTCTCATGGACTGAATTTCCTCTCTTGTTTCTTGTTTAAACTCTTCAGTTTGCTTTTTCAAATCTTTAAGTTCTGATAGTATTTCAGAAAACATACCTTTAATGTCGTCTCTTTGGGGTTTTGCATTGTTTGTGTGTTCTTCGTCTCCCGAGCTTTCTGAGGTTGATATTTTGTTTTTTCTCTCTTTTTGCTTCATGTTTTTAGTTGAGGGCTGTGTTTTGGGTGGCATGTTGTTATATTTGCTAGTTACGTACTGTGATATATTTTACTCCTCTTTTTGGCGCGTGTATTGTATTAATCTGCTTTGGCTTCATTCACTTCGTTTTTGCAATATAGTTCCTCTCACACTCATTCGCTTCCATTTTAGTGCTAAAATATGTCTATGTATATTGTTAAAAGTCTTCACACCTTAGTAGCAGGTTGCTGGTTTTCTTGTGTGAGCTGATACTATGCCTGTGCTTTGTGCTGTAAGACGTTCGTTATGCGACGAATGTCCTCTTTCATTATTGACAGGCCAGCGACTTGTAACCGGTATGTCTCATTCTCCATACAGAGTTTCTTCTCGTCACATGTTATTTTTGCGGTAAGGCATTCAAACGGTTCGTTGTTGCTGTATGCGATTAGTGTTTTGGTGAGCTTGGTGCTATATAACCTCACTAATCTCCTTCTGTTGTGTGATGTAATTAATTTCAGTTATATACTTATATACCTCCAATTTGGGTGATTCCTGGTTTTCTTTCATTGCGTACGTCTTCCTCGGGTACTTTTTTTTTCACTTTTAAGCTGCACTGATATCGTTTTACCGTGTAAAGATCCAAAAACCGTGGAGCTCGGAAATGGCGCGTGTTTACTTGACTACTCCCATATCATAGTAATCCACAAATAAATATCCATTTTGCAAACTTGAGCAGCGACAACTAACTCAACATGACCTCCATGAACACCATTCATAGACATATACATTTTGTAATCATCGCTCGTATTGATAGCAGTTTCGTACATATCGCTTTTGCCTACAATAAAGGAAGAATAATTATTCCACTTGTCTGTAACATGTTTTCCAATTCGCTTTCTAACCTGTGTATATAGATCTGATTGTTGTACTCACAATATGCCAATGACCTGAACAGACAATTACCGTCACCTTTAATCTTTATAACATTTGTAATTGAGTGTCGCCTCTCATTCATCATAATATGATTCATTGTATTGATTGAGCACACAACCTATAAGGACGAATGATGAAACGAAAAGAAGAGAGTTTGTAGCTGGTGAGACCAAATACTATATAACAGAAAGATCGGATACACGATACAAAATGGCGGTTCCAACATTTGACTGTAGCGGCATCTTCGTGAAATTAGTTGTCTTTCGTATACAGTATTTGTCAATCAAACAGATGTTGACATGACAGTGTCATTAGCAAAATGACTGCTGATTGTGCATGAGCATTTCAGTCTCAAAGTAATCCATTCGTTGAGAAGTTTTAATAAAATTATGTGCACAGAATCCCCTTCTACTTATTGTATGGATACAAGCGACATTAGCGCCCGAGTGGAACAGGTAGAAGTTAACGATATCATGTATGGATACATGTGACGTTAGCACCCGAGTGGAGCAGGTAGAAGTTAACGATATTATGACGTAATTAGGGAACTCTCTGTTAATATCAAGTTAGATTTATTATTGGGGCGGCGGTGAATATCATGATACGGTGTTAGTCGTTGTCGCCTAGCGACAATATGTCCGTCAAGTCATTCGAATATTCCATTTTCGTGAGACCTTGAAGGAAGTAATATTCGCTATTATTTTAATACTCGAATGATATAATCAAGTAAGGTGGGTATCAATCGACGGTGCTTGACGCGCATTACATTTTAAGACAACAAACGTCGTCGTAGCGCAAATACTTCCCGATATATTTCAGTTTTAGTAAAGGGTGACTTTTTTTGAAAACTATTTTAATATATAAGATTGAAACAATACAAACTCTTCATAGTATAAAACACAAAGTCACCGATTCCTGGATGTAACGGGTAATCTCGAGAACCACCGGATGGATTTTGATGTGGTTTTCGCCATTCTAAGGAGGATTTAGGGAGGAAGGTTTCTGTCGAATTATGACCAAAAGAAGCCGAGCAGTAACGATTTCAGTGAATAGAGTCGAAGAAAAACCGCCGTCCGTGCACTTTTTAAGCTTACCGGTACCCTGTGTAAACCGTTAAAAATATCTTTATACGATGAGTGTAAGAATTGTTCAGCATTAAAATTTCTACAAAAACGTCCATGACACCATATTTCTACCTTTAATCCATTGCCTACTATAAGTGTTTTTACGTTTTCATTTCTCCCAACAATGTCCATTCAGTGGAAATTTAAATTACTAGCTTCTGAGCGAGCCTATCACACCAGCTTCGGCTACATCAGATTATCGAGCCGTGTCGAGTTCAGACTTCAGAGAAGAGTATATGTGTTTGGAGTTTCGCTGTTCACCTCAGCGTTTCTAATTTCGCCTGGGCCCTGCCGTCCGTGCGCCTTTTAAACTTACGCTGTGCAAACCGTTAAAGCGGGTTGCTAGTAAATAATATAAATAGCTCTCCATATGTTAAGAGTAAATAAGAATGAATCTTAATACAGTATAATAATAAAGAGCCATAGTATGTTGAAGTCACAAAATCAGTCACTCAGTATTTTTATACATTCAAGATAGTGGATAGGCATACATTTCAGTATTATTTTCTCATCACAAAGAATTCAAGAGTATGCTGGACTGATTTTTTCAGCTGCAGTTAGAACTACTGTCTTCTGGTGGATAAAAAATTAATTGAAATTGATGCTATTTGTGCTGTGCCATGGCAGTGTTAGTAAAAACGCTCAAAATATGGTGTTGGTCCGCTTTAAATCTCAACCCTCCGTATACTTGTATGAATGCAAGACCCTCAGGTGGAGGGGCTGACGACAACAAAGGATCCATCGTTCCTCCCACTGAACCCGTGGCTGTGGGGGTAGTGGTAAGGTGTATTCATTGGAATACATGAATGAGTGTAGTTTAAGGCGAACTGTTGGTTTGTCTGCTGTTGCTGCACTCTCTCGTGTAGCGAATAGGCTCCTACAGGTGGACAGTGTGTGCTACATTAATGATCAAATAACTGACAGGTGAGTTTCTGTTCAAGAAGCCACTGCAATATCCTAGCTTGCGAGGTGCATTGCAGTGTAGGTGATGGTGAACACATGGAAACTGTCAGGAGGCCTAACGAAAGAGAAGGGCAAGCGGGGTTGTAGCCCTGGGGCCTGGACTCACTGAGGGAGCCCGAGGAGGTAGAAAAGTCCAGGGTCGACAAATTCACTCAATTTAATTTAAAAAAAAAACGAGGCTTACAGTAGTCGCATATGATGTGTAACATCTGACATAGAAGAAACCTCACGTGAAATTGTTGATACACCGGTATTTTATACCATTATTGGCACAAATATTAATCTATTGTAAAAGGGAGTTGTTTTACAGATATTGTAGTTTATAATACGGAACTCATTTTATTAGATGATTTGTAGCTTCCACCAGCACTAGCCTAAATAAAGAATACGATATGGATCAACTAGATTAATAGACGCGACACCGCTCATAACCTTAAATTCTTTATAAACAGGACCTCTTGATTCTCAGACCAACACGTAATTTCATAAGGATTCTGTTAAAATGAGTCATATTGATATGATAAATATCGTTTAAAATTATATCTGGTAGCAAAAATATCTACCCCGTCCGGGATTCGAACCCAAGATCTCTAAATTCACAGTCATAGGCGCTAAACCCACTGCTATTTCGACTACGCAAATATTGTGCACAAGATGGTGACTTATTTCCACGTTCCAATAATACTGTATTACGGAATTAAGTTTCATTTATATTTTGCTTGTTTCGATAATGTTCCTGCGTGAAATTGAGTTTAAAATGCCTTATGAATAGGCCCCTCTTGTGAGTAAAGAATGTATTCAGCAATAGTTCATGAAAGCTTGCTCAATTCTCGTATAACCACAACGATTATATTTTATTGATGACTGCATAACCATCATGTGGGTTAATATTTGAATAGCCATTGTGCAGAAACATAATACCGGCAATGCCGACTACTTACAATGTTTGATATTAAGGCATTTTACCATTTAAATACTTCGAACACGTACCATGTGCTTTGTTTCAATCACTTGACACCAGAGTTCGCTTGAGGTTTACCGTTCAGTATGTCATTATACATTCCACATGGCCGAGAGTACGTCATGGTATCAATTTCCGACACCGCGCGCTCATTGTTTCTCTTACCACTGCCAGCTGGATCTTACCACTGCCAGCTGGATCGATCGATCGAGTTGGCAGTGCGTCTTACACTTCCGTTCGTTCCACCACTGCCAGCTGGTGCCACCTCGATCGTTCCGATCCACTTCCGTCCCATTTTTCAAAATCACTCCCACAAAAATATCCAGCAACCGAGTGGAAAGACGTTACACATCAAAAATAATAATTCTGTCAGGGCCATATTGAATGTATCTGAAACTAATGAATAGACTTCAAAATATTACACATATTGTATACACAAGTCAGAAATATAGCAAAGGTTACGAAGTTATCAAGTATTTATATAGCGCAAATAGCCTTTGCAAAGTCATGTGGTTGTGAAAGGCTTTCGACTTGTTCTTATGATAAGGGTCAGGTACAACGAAAGTGACATTTGAAACCCCCATTATAAGAGAAAATGTACAACAAAATGTCCACATAGGATTTCTTTTTTGGTGGGGGGTTGAAATAAAAATGCAAACTTGATACTTCCAGGAAGACAGGAGGCGAAAGAAAGATGGAAGGGCCGCAAGTCCTGATTGGCAGTGAAGCAGAGCAAGATGATAAGGTAGGCTTGCCAACTCATGAACAATGATGGTGGGATATATGTAGTAGCCTCTTAACCACTCCTTTCAAATGTTAGGAGCGGGTACGGGGCACAGTCTTCCTAGGATAAGGGTTATTAAAAATATGTACTGCTTAAAGGTACAACTGTATAAGAGATTACAGAATACTAGCGATCACGTGCGAGAACTCTCGCACAATGGGTTGTGTGCGCCCCATTTGTACCTACTACCCGTCTGGCCCTAGTGCTATGCGGGCTGTACGTGACACAGTTCTGCCAGGGACTATCGTCTTGTTTTTCTGTTTAAAATCACTTTATAAACAAATATATATTTCCGTTGACTTTTCAAGAAATGCAAGATTTTTCCTGTAGGCCTACTATTGAAACGATTTGGAAGATGTTGGTACAAACCACACCTGCTAACTCCCTCTGGTTTACGAGCTTGAGTTTTGTGAAACATACACCTTAGCGTATTATATAATACGATTATAAACTGATGCATCGAGAAAGGTGAAGTGAGTTAACCATGTGGAGGGTGGATTTTGCTGTCGGATGCCCTTTTTGGCGCTAACCACAGCAGATAAGTTATGAGAGATGCTGATACAGCTAAAGAGCGCAAAATGTGCGGCTATGGTACTGGCAGTGTCTACAGCCCCTTTAAACCACATGGATACGCTGAAGACATTTGTTGTCCAGAGAACGCAGATCAGACACCGAACTCTTATAACTACTGTCGACGGGTATTATGTGCACTCGAGTTTGAAGGTTGTTTGTGAAGTAACCAATAGACCTACATAAAATCCAATAACATCATAATTTTCATCGTTCTATTTTACGTTAGTTCATGTAGGTTAGGAAATTTTTAATTTATATTTTAATATTTTTATCGCAGTTGGAACACAAAATGTGCCCGTTTTTAAGCGTGTTTCAACCATGCCTCACATTTAAGAATTATTATCTCAAAGCCCCGTCATCAGATCGAATGAAAATTTTAACGCAATATACATTGGAATGTTGTATAACTGGTTTATTAATTTCAAAATTTTGTGTGTCCAAGAAACAAAGTTGTTATCATTTTTGTAAGGTAACTTTTTCTCGGCTCGGGGTGGTTGGAAAATATAGCTCTTGGTCGCGTTGTAATCCTTATACTTCAAGAAGTTATGCTGTATGACTGTGAAATACGTAAATTAATTCACTTATTTTATATCGGTTTGTATTTGTTCGTGGAAATAAGGCATGATTCACCAGCCAGCCGCTCCGGGGTAAGCTGTACAGCGTTGCTGAGATGGAGCCCATCACTGCCGAGCGAGGCGAGGTCGTATTTCCCCGTTCAAATATAAACCGATATAAAATAAGTGAATTAATTTATGTATTTTAAAGTCATACAGCATAACGTTTTGATGTATAAGGATTACAACGCGACCAAGAACTACATATTCCAACCATCCCAAGCCGAGAAAACGTTACCTTACACAAATGATAACAACTTTGTTTCTTGGACACGCAACATTTTGAAATTAATAAACAGTTATACAACATTCCAATGTATATTGTGTTAACATTTGGTTTCGATCTGATGACGGGTTTGTGAGATAATAATTCTTAAATGTGACACATGGTTGAAACACGCTTAAAAACGGGCACTTTTTGTGTTCCAATTGCGATAAAAAATATTAAAATATAAACTAAAAATTCCAAAACTACATGAACTCACGTAAAATAAAACGACAAAAATGATGATGTTATTGTATTTTGTGTAAGTCTATTGGTAACGTCACAAACAACCTTCTAACTCGAGTACACATAATACTTTGGTCGATAGTAGTTGGGTGGGTCTGAGTGGCAAGAATCAGGAGATGAAATGCTCTCAATTGAGTATTGGTGGGTATTGATCTATAGACTACCTGTTATCGTGTTGGAAATCATTTTTCAGTTTTGCCTTAGTAAACAAAATTGTAAATGCATTTCAGTCGATAAATACGATTGTAAACAAAAACTACATGAGATTAATATAATTAATAGGTTTGTTCCGACACGATGTTCTGAACACGTTGCGAACTGATACCACCTTTGTTTAACGCGCAAGCGCCATTTCAGAATGAGTACGGAACTAGTTCGTGATTTTGTTTGTTGGAACCAGTGATCTTTATAGTGAAATGAAAATCCACAGCCTACTTCCAGTCGACCGACCGGGTCAGGGGTGGAATGAATGAAGCCCCCATCTAACGGCGAGCACATGAACAGTGCCGGCTGCTGAAGCCTGTCGCACTCCTCTGGGGCAATGATTAAATGAATGACATATGAAAGGAAAGTGGAGAGTGTTGCTGGAATGAAATATTGACAGGGAAAACCGGAGTACCTGGAGAAAAACCTGGCTGCCTCCGCTTTGTTCAGCACAAATCTCACATGAAGTGACCGGGATTTAAACCTCAGACCCCAGCGGTGAGAGGCCGGCGTGCTGCCGCCTAAGCCACGGAGGGCTCTTTATAGTACTGTATTTTAAAGACGCATTAGAGTTTCGTTATGATCCGATCAATACTTTTAACGTAATGATCCTTCTAAGTGAGCGCTCCATGAACTTGGTAAGAAAAATCGGTACTTTTTTTTTGTTCAATTTGCTATAAAATTTTAACGAGATACAATGAAAATATTTACTCCATATCGTTAAACGACAAATAAAACAAGGAAAATTTTGGTGTAGGTTGTTCTTATGTAAGACTAAGGGTCAAGGTTTTATTGACCTCTAAACTCGAGTATCTATACTTATTTCCCCGACAGTAGGGTTATGTTTTTCCTGCAACATTCAACAATGGAAGCAGCTTTGAAGAAGGCTTGTGCGCATGATCAGAACTCCCAGTTTCTGCTCTTGACTGAGAACAGATTTCACTCCTTCCGAACGAGTTCCGGACCATGTTGGAACAGAGCAAATAGGGAACTAGCAGTTCAGAACTCGTTCGTAAAGTTTGTTGCAACGGTCTCTGCGCTACTGCGCACGCGTCGACAATTCTCGAACGATTCTTCCTTGTGTTGGAACAAACCTTGTATTGTAGCTTTGTTAGTCAACACACAAATCAGTCCAATTACTGGAATATGTCAAAAATAACCTGAAATAAATGACATGTAATTAAGATTTATATATATTGTTATGGACTATTCTATTCTTATATCCAGTATATTAATCTCCAAATTGGCGGCTTCGATGGCGTAGTTCTGAGCTTCTATGCCCAAGATAGCGGGTTCAAACCCAGCCGAAGCCGTCGGATTTTTAAGAGCGTTAAAAATCTTTCAGTATGCCTTCCTTCGGAGGGGAAGTAAAGCCGGCGCGGCGGTCCCATATCATAGATTTATGGCATGTTAAAGAACCTTCCACTAATTACACCTTTGTGAAGCTAAATTGTATAGGTTAAAATGTAAACAACGCTCTTAGGTTCCTACGTTCGTTGCCAAGAGCCGACTGCGGTGGCATCTAGTAGCTGAGTTCTGAACTAGGCCTAGTAGTCGTTGACGGTAGCGTTTGGCAGCAAAAGTAGGAACTATTTGAAAAATTCAAAGTTGCAGTCCTTACTTGAATTAAAAAACAGATACACACACTAATACAGCCATCACAATAAATTAACACCAGTTATCAGACAGATTCTACACACACCCAAAGTATACGGGGCTACATGACCGCGTTGTCGCAGCCCATAAACTGAGGAACCAACCAACCAACACTCTCCAAAGTGCTCTTTGAAGGGAGTGACTAATTGTTCGCCTCGTTGCGTAGTGGCTAGCATTCTTGGCTGTCACCGCGAAGACCAGGGCATGATTCCAGCTCTGCCAAGAAATGTAATTCTGGTCTGAGGGCTGGATCGGGGTACACTCAGCCTCGTGAGGTAAAACTGAGAAGAGGCAGTCTATTCCTACCTCAGCCATCCTGGAAGTGGATTTCCGTGACTTCTAGTCCTCTACTCCATGCTAATGCGAGTATGGTACCTAACTTAAGGCCACGACCACTGCCTACGCAAATCCTACCTCGATTAAAAGTACAAACATCACAATGACACAGGTTATCAGACAACTTCTACCCACACCCAAGTAGTCGGGGCTACATATCAATGATGTCACCAAGGCTCTTAAAAAATAAGCAACTCAACAGCAAATAATTGTTTGTTTCCTTAGCTCACACCGCATACAGATCAAGTACAGGGGCTGATGCGCGATAGGTGTTCAAACTTCTTATTTCAACAACAACAACAACAACAACAACAACAACAACAACAACAACAACAACAACAACAACAACAACAACAACAACAACAACAACAACAACAACAACAACAACAACAACAACAACAACAACAACAACAACAACAACAACAACAACAACAACAACAACAACAACAACAACAACAACAACAACAACAACAACAACAACAACAACAACAACAACAACAACAACAACAACAACAACAACAACAACAACAACAACAACAACAACAACAACAACAACAACAACAACAACAACAACAACAACAACAACAACAACAACAACAACAACAACAACAACAACAACAACAACAACAACAACAACAACAACAACAACAACAACAACAACAACAACAACAACAACAACAACAACAACAACAACAACAACAACAACAACAACAACAACAACAACAACAACAACAACAACAACAACAACAACAACAACAACAACAACAACAACAACAACAACAACAACAACAACAACAACAACAACAACAACAACAACAACAACAACAACAACAACAACAACAACAACAACAACAACAACAACAACAACAACAACAACAACAACAACAACAACAACAACAACAACAACAACAACAACAACAACAACAACAACAACAACAACAACAACAACAACAACAACAACAACAACAACAACAACCATCTCGTTAACATTTCTAGCGGAGCTTGGTACGCAAGGTCACTTCCCCTTCCGTGGGAGCATCTCGGTCGATATTCCCACATGTCAGCTGAGCACCAGTCAGGAAGAGGTGTCAAGTCAACTAACTCTCTAGAGTGTGGAGAAAGTAAAACGAGTCACTTGCTGAGTGTGCATGACTGCAAGTTATCATGGTGACGAACTTATACTCTGGGGTCGTGTGCAGGGCCCTGGATGTAATGATGATAATAATAATAATAATAATAATAATAATAATAATATCGTATGGCCTCGGGTGCCGGGTGCAAGCTTTGTAATTTGACACCCAGAGGGTAGCTTGCATGTCGAATATCGTTGTCTCTTGAATCACTATGAAAGTCAAAGAGGTTAGATATCTAATCTCCTTGAACACTATAGCGCTTTCTAGTAGAGAAATGAGGAACTCGGTGTTGGCGGAAACTCCCGAGATTAATTTTGCCATTATGAACACGGCCTACTGAATTCAAATGGGTTCTTTGACATGCCAACATCGTATGACATGCGTGTCGTATTTTTGCCGCCTTTCAAACATCACCTACCACGGCCAGGAGCGAACCTGCAATCTTGGGGTTAGTAGACCGACACGCTATCCACTCACCCACCGTGGCAAGCTTTAATAATAATAATAATAATAATAATAACTAACGGACCTGTGCGAGAACTCTCGTATAATGGATTGTGTGCGCCCCATGTGTACAGACTACCCGCCCGGCACTAGTGCTATGCGGGCTGTACGCGACACGGTTCTGCCAGGGGCTATCGTCTAGTTTATTTGTTTAAAAGCACTTTATAGACAAATACATATATTTCCGTTGACTTTTCAAGAAATGCAAGATATTTCCTGTACTATTGAGACGATTTGGAAGATTTTGGTACAAACCACACCTCCTAACTCCCTCTGGTTTAAGAGCTTGAGTTTTGTGAAACATACACCTTAGCATATTATATAATAAGATAATAATTATGTTGTTAGTTTTAAGTTCCTTTTAATTACAGTGGCTTTTAGAGCCGCCTGGGCTTTAGGGGGCGTGGTGGCACAGCGGAAAAGCTGTTGGCCTCTCACCACGGTGGACCGGATTCGATTCCCGGTCTATGCATTTGAGATTTTCAAAGTTAAATGCCTTGTCCTGTGGTTCGGATTCCACGTAAATATGAGGTCCCGTGGCTCATGATCGCGTGATTAATGGTCACGTAAAACTACAAACTTGCTTCCTTTAGAAACACCGACATGCCTGAATTTTGCCCCGAAGGGAATCTTGAACGTGCCAGTAAATCTATTGACACGGCTCCTTCGCATTTGCGCAATCGCAAATGCCAACTGACTGCGCCAGGATTCGAACCTGTAACTTTGGGAACAGCAGACGAGAACGTTGCCGCAGCCATTCATCTTCATACCAGGATATTTTGAAATAAATGTTTTTCGTGAATTTTTAAATATTTTGGCAGCATTGATGCATTGATGAGTTGGCAGTTGGCAGTCAAAGTGAAAGGTCGTGTTTTTCCCAAGCTCTCAGGTGTGCTGGAATGGGTTGTTCTCTGGAATGTTATCGGGCGAGGATCGGACTGTGGTATGTGAAGGGTAGTCGGGATTTCCGGTGTTTGTGTGTGCGTACGGGACCTAGCAACTTGTGGTTCATAGCCCTAGTGATAGCTGCATTGCTAGTTATTGGTGGAGTGGAAGTGAATCCAGGGCCTGTTACTCCAAATGTGAATCAGGCAAATGATCCAGTGACAGTTTTAAAGTGTTCGACGTGCAGTAAAACATTGAAGAATGGTGTTGAGTGTGGACTATGTGAGAAATGGTTTCACTTCGGCTGTATTAAGGTCAAGAAGGAGGATTGTGATGTCGGAAATTGGTTTTGTAAAGTATGTGATACGCCGGACTGTTTGAGGGTGCAAATCAAAGCAAGGGATCAAATAATACAGGAACTTAGAGCTAAGCTTCGTGAATCAGAAGAAACGGTGAAGGATGTGACTGAACGGCTTTCTACTGGGATCAGTGTGGAAGAGAGCGTGCAGGAGCAAACTGAGATGGGTGATTCGATGATACGATGGAGTGCGAATATCTCGAGGAAATCAGGTGCGAAAGTGCGGTGCTATCCGGGGATTAAAATTGACCAGCTTGCCCAACAAGTGGAAGAAACAAATATAGAGGACTGTGAAAAAGTTAAAGTGTTGTTGCTCCATGTTGGGACGAACGATTTGAAGAAGAGGGCTACAGCTGATTACATCATGGGGGAGCTCTACGAACTAGGCAGAAAAGCTAAAAGCAAGTTTAGAAATGCAAAAATTATAATGAGTGGCATTGTTCGGCGGGGAGATGTTCCGTTAAGGCGAGTTAAGACTGTAAATGACCGCATGGACTGGGTATGTGCACAACTGGGATTAGTGTACGTAGAAGCTGACTGCTGGATTGGTGGCCGTGACTTCGCCCGAGACGGGCTGCATCTAAATCGACGGGGCGCTTACAACCTAGGGAGCCTACATGACAGGGTCATCGGTTCGTGCCGGCTTTTGTGAGGAGGAGCAGATCCAGAGGTTGCCAGCCGATGGGAACAGAAGGAGCTACTTCAAGATATTTGCTGCGGAGGTAAGACTCTAAGATTACTGCAGGTTAATTGTCAGAGTTTAGGAAATAAATTAATTGAATTTTGGAATCTTGTAGAGACGTATTCTCCGGACATTGTCATTGCAACTGAATCTTGGTTATATGAGGACATAAATAGTAGCGAAATAATTCAAGGGACCTACGAAATGTACAGAAGGGATCGGGGGAAGCGAGGTGGTGGGCTATTTATTTGTGTGCGCAAAAATATAGCTAGTTTCTTAAAGTGGGCTGATATGGATCATGAAATGTTATGTGTACAAATTTCGGATAAAGGAAATAAATTCCCTCTTCAGGTGATAGGGGCGTATAGAGCACCGAAAGATAACTTTTCTCTCCTCGAAACACTGTATGATAAAACTTGTACAGGTAATGCTATGAAAAAGAGCATAATAATTGCTGGAGATTTAAACCTCCCCAAAGTAGACTGGTCTGGTGAGTCAACTAGCTGTGGTCAAGCTCAGAGCGCTGCAAATAAATTCTTAAGGGAGGGGGGATTTTCCCAAGTAGTTGACTTCCCAACTAGAGACAATAATACCTTAGATGTTTATCTCATAAGGCCTGTAGAGCTGTATATTAACTGTCTGAAAGTACCAGGAATTAGTGACCATTCTGGGGTTGAATTAAATATTAGATATGGTGACGTTACAAAATTAGACTCTGATGTAGCGAAAAAGATCATATTCCAGTATCGCAGGGTGGATCAGGGCAAGTTTCAGGGGTATTTGAATGAGCTATTTGTAGGATGGGCATCGGAAGGAAATCACATTAATATCCTGTGGACTAACTTTTTGAAAATTTTAAATAGCGCTGTTGATAAATTTGTCCCATTTAAATTGCTGAAACAAAACCCAGACCCTGAGTATTACACACGAGAAATTAGGAGACTAAAACGGAAAATTAGGAAATTATACAATAAAAGGCATGATAGTGACAAGTATATGTTGAAATTTAAGTCCTTATCAAGAGAGCTCGTCTTAAAAAAGAGGGCTGCTCATGACAGTTATATGCAAGGTTTACTTGGTTCGGGAGGGGGTGGGTGGAAAAAAATTTACAGTTATGTTAGGAGAAGAAAGGGAAATTCAAATAATTTGTCGATGATAATGTCCGGTGACGGTAAATTAATTACTGAGAAACAGGCCATTGCTAATGAATTAAATGTCTTTTACGGTAGTGTGTTCAATAAATCCAATAGCTGTGTGTTGGACCTTAACGACGAATCAGGGGCTCCCCTGTTCCAAATAAACCAGTCAGCAATTGTAAAGCTAATACAAAAACTGCGTTTCAATGTATCAAAGGGTCCTGATAATATTGTTAGTGAAGTACTCAAATTAGGAGGTAGGGCCGTGGCACGATACTTGGAGGTGATATTTAATGTGTCCATAAACAATGCGCAAATCCCAGATGACTGGAAAAGAGCTACGGTAGTCCCAATATTTAAGGGAGGGAGCAGACTTGAATTGGGCAACTACAGGCCGGTTAGCCTTACGTCCATCGTTTGTAAGCAGATGGAGCACCTCATTTGCGACTACTTGAGGGAACAGTGGGAAACATTATCATGGTTTAATGATAGGCAGCATGGATTTCGGAAAGGTTACTCATGCGAGAGTCAGATGCTATCACTTTTTCAAGACATTAGCGAATCGTTAGACCATGGAGTTTCAGTCGACGCCGTGGTGATAGATTTTGCGAAGGCATTTGATGTCGTGCCGCATGACATGCTACTCCATAAATTAGCTTCGACGAAGATTGATAGAAGAGTAATTTTATGGATCCAAGAATTTTTGACGGGTCGTTCCCAGAAAGTGAAAGTTGAAGGCGTATTCTCGGATGAAATTACCGTAACGTCGGGTATCCCTCAGGGCAGCGTAATCGGAACTTTGTTGTTTTTGGCGTTTATAAATGACTTACCAAATGGAATTCGCAGTGACTGTCGATTGTTTGCGGATGATTGTGTAATATATCGAAAGATACACGACTCACAAGACAATGCAGTGCTGCAAGAGGACCTGAACCTGGTCTATAAGTGGGCGATTGTAAATAAAATGAAAATAAACACAAGAAAATGTAGTCTCTTAAAAATAGGGAAAGTGCGAAGGCAGGATTTTCAATATAACATTGGCTCGGAAATACTTGTAGAAGAAGATTCTTGCAAATATTTGGGCGTTAACGTAAGGAATGATATGAAATGGAGTAGTCATGTAGGATGTGTAGTTTCAAAAGCTTACAAATCCCTGCACTTTGTAATGAGGGTATTAAAAGGAAGTAGTACCTCTGCTAAAGAATTAGGCTATTTGTCACTTGTAAGACCTATTCTGGAATATGCCTCGGCGGTTTGGGATCCATATCAAGTAGGGCTCATCAATGAGTTGGAAATGGTACAAAGAAAGGCCGCTACATTTGTGCTCAGTGACTTTAATCCCAGGAGCAGTGTGAGCCGTATGTTAAAGAAACTTGGGTGGGAATCACTGGAGGCTAGGAGGATGAAATCTAGACTCTACGCTATGTACAACACGTATACAAATCAACCAGCATGGGGTGAGCTTAGCAAACGATTGGGAAAGCCCACTTACATGGGTAGGAGCGATCATCCTTTCAAAGTTAAGGGCCGACCACAGCGTACAAATTATGGTAAATATTCTTTTGTAAACCGTGCCATTGATAACTGGAACTCTCTACCTGCCGCAGTCTTAGAGCCTTTTCCCAAACATATAGGTGTGTTTAAGAAAAGACTGACTATTTGGGTAAATACTCCAGTTTAATTGGTGTATAATTGTTATTGAATTGTTATGTATAATTATGTATTGTTATGTATAATTATGTATTGTTATGTATAATTATGTATTTGTTATGTATATCCAATTTGCCACCGGGGGACACACCCCCCATTGCAAATAAATGAATGAATGAATGAATGAATGAATGAAAAATCCTCAGAAATAAATCGAAACAAATAAATTAGGTAGTGCCACATTATTGCTGAAAATAATTGATGTTATTGGATTATACATATTTATATATAGTGAAATGTTGCCTAGTTTTTAAAACATCTTATGTATTTGCCTCTTTATCGATAGTGTTACCTAGAAAAATTGCTGAGGTTTTGTTATAAGTATTTTTAGTCTAATTTCATTTATGAAAAAATAGGCTTATGGGATCACTTTTTGTCCGTGTGTGTCCGTGTGTGTGCCCCCTAATAAAATCTAAACGGCAGGAGCGATTTCAATGAAACTCGGTAAGGTCATAGTACTATTTCGTCCGACGCCGACCGTGCCCTTCAAATGTTATTACGTCTCACAAATCCAACATGGCGGCGTTGTGAAATATTTCACTGGCATTCTATATCTCCGAAATTATACTGATATCAGACTTACATTTTGTGTGGTGATAGATAGCACTACTAGAAACTCACCTGTGTATCTTTCAAAACCTATTAACTACAAAACGAACATGGCGGCCAAGCTAAGTTGAAACGTTTAAATAGACTTTTCTTCGCGATTTAACCATCCGAATGGAGCGAAACTTGGTACAGCATATGTTTATACACATTTTAATGCGCTGGTATCTAATTTAGCTCAATTGTTTACATAACCACAGAATGGCGGCTGTGTAAAATTCTAAAATTAAGTTTTTATTTGGTGTGTCCTAATCATGCGATCGAAGTCAACATTTGAATAATGAACCTAGGCAATAATTCTAATCTAATACTACAACTCTATGGCCTACATATTATGTTAAAATCCAACACTGGCGACCATCCCAAATATTTAGACGGTTCTCAATATCTATTTGTATATGACAGCAATCAAACTGAAATTTTGTATGTTGATAGTGGCTATAAACATAAGTTCACCTATGGGACAACCTGATGAACCCAAATCCAACATGGCGGCGTCGCGAAATTTAAATATCTAAACGGACGTTTCTCGCGATTTAACCATCCGAGCGCAGTGAATCTTGGTACGGTATATGCTTATACAAATTTTAATCCACTGTCGTCTAAGTTATTTCAATTGTTTACATAAACATACCATGGCAGCCGTGCGAAATTTTAAAATCTCGTTTTTATTTCCTATGTCCTAATCATGCGATTGAAGTCGAATACACCTACACAATAATCTTCATGTAATAGTACATAACTCTGAGGCCTACATAAAAATCCAACATGGCGACCTTCCGAAATATATAGACGGTTCTCAGTATCTACGAATCTATTACAGCGCTCAAACTGAAATGTTATATATGGATAGAGGCAATTAACATAAGTAGGATATATGAAAATAGGCTCTAGTTCTTCACGGAACTACTTGCTATATTAATATGTTTTGCTCGCACATTCATTGGGCATAATGGTGTTGACCTACTGAAGAGCTACAAATGGCAATAAAAAAGGATGCAAAGTCATCGAAACCCTAGCCCAAGTTATCACAATAACACAGGCCGTCGGACAAATTTAACACGCCTTAATGATGAAAATATTATTCTCAGGCCATTAAATGGAAAAACACACCGCTATCAAGCTTATGATGGGATTTAATTCCAAAATATTATCCCAAATGAATGTTTCTATCGCTCCTGTCACAGTGGGAGGAGGCGTGGCGTGCCAACAAACTGAGTGGCATCAAGGAGACAACGAAGGTGTGGAAATCTTCCTTCCGATCTATCCGGAAGGAAGTTGTCGTACTCTGTCGACTCCGGATCGGCCATGGGATTGCTACGCACTCCCACTTGCTAAAGAGAGAAGACCCCCCTGTGTGTACTTGTGGCGCCCACCTTACCGTGGCACTCATTCTCTTCGAGTGTGTGGGTATGGCCGATCTGCGAAGGTCTCTTAAACTGCCTAACACCCTCTCCCTTATTCTCTGTGATGACGGGCCGTCAGTAGACCTCGTCATCCGGTTCATGAGGGAGAGTGGTTACTTTTCTAAGTTTTAATGTGAGTTAGGACTTTTAATTCAGGTTTAGTCTGTTTTATGTTTTTTATTGCTTTCTTCTATATTATTGTTCACTATGCCTTATTTATTTTATTGGTTTTTACCATCCCACTTTTACTATTTTTTATTCAAATAAGGCATAATTGTTGGGGGACACTGTCTGTTTTATAATTATAAACCATTTTCGTTTCATCTCTGGCAGTGGGCTGTTTTTATCTTCATCCTTTCATTCCATACCATTTTATTTCATTAGGGGCCGATAACCTAGATGTTAGACCCCTTAAAACGAGAATTATCATCATCATCAATAATGTTTCTATCCCGCCCTCTGTCATTGCATGCCGGTGTTATATTTGATCTTGCAGAACGTGATGCACAACCTCTGTCAGTCGCCATTGTTGACCCTATATTGTGTCTGCCTGTCAGACAGCTCATTCAGCTGCCTGCAACAGGTGGACAGTGTGTGCTACATTAATTATGACTGAGTTACAAATAACTGTCAGCGATATTTCTTTCGCGTAGCTTAGGTCTCGTTTCACCACAGGCCACTTAAGCCCTCCTCGGAGAAGCGTGGCTTATAATTGGGTGATGTTCAAATTCAGTCGCTCAAAGCTGGGTACTCTATCGTACGCCTTCTCTAGATCAACAAAACACAAACACAAATGTCTATTTTGCATTCTAATTTTAAATCAAACCTAGTGACAGAAAGACAATACTTATGGATATTGTGTCTGCATCGTTTTTTCATAATTGTGACAGATACTACATTCCTAGTATTAAAATATCCCCCAGGAGCTCACATCTAGTGGGACGTGACCCCAGCTGAGTCCGGGATTGCTTCCACTTACTTGTACTGGGCTCCTCTCTGTCATATTTTCTGTCGGCCTACCTTGCTCAACACTTGTTCTCTTCCGACCCAGACGGTATTAGGGTATCCGAGGCCTAGGGAGTCGTTAACTTTCCCGCTTTAATTGGTTCTTGTCTCATCTTTCTTGATCTCTCATTCTTCGAGGGGTCAGAGCTCTTGTTTTCTTTTCATGATATCTCCTGCCTTCTGCTCAAGGTCCTAAAGGAGGCAGGGTGTGTGTAGCCCCACCACTTATGGTGCACCCCAGATAGTGCTGCACTCTCACGGGCTCACGTCCGGTGAGTTCGCGGGAGTTGGCGACCCCGAGGGATTCCTGAGCTGGGTCCGGTTTTTACTCCTTCCATTGCCTTTGGGGCGGTACCTCTCCTCTTTCCCTTTCCTCTCTACCGTTCCTGGCTCTCCTTTCTCCCAAGTCCCTTAATTCTCATTCTTCGAGGTTTGAGGGCATTTCCTTTCCCTCTGTCTTTTCCTTTATTCTTTTTGTTTTCCATGTAAGTATGGAGATAGTTTTAGGTATAGTTTCATTTCATTTTCAATTTCACCATCACCCAAACCATTGGGGGCCGAAAACCTAGATGTTAGGCCACTTAAAACAACAATCATCATCAACCTATTACAATACAGGCCTTGACTAAGAGTTTTATGTTCTGATTTTAAACGAATTTAACCGACCGAACGTTACTGCCAAACAACCTTATTATTATTATACTGTATAATACGTTAAGGTGTGTGTTTCACAAAACTCAAGCGCCTTAACCAGAGGGAGTTAGAAGGTGTGGATTGTACCAAAATCTTCAAAATCGTCTCAATAGTACAGGAAAAATCTTGCATTTCTTGAAAAGTCAACGGAAATATATTTAATTTTTTATATAGTGCTTTTAAACTGTATCGCGTACAGCTCGCATAGCACTAGAGCCTGGCGGGAGGTCTGTACACAAGGGGCGCACACAACCCATTATGCGAGAGTTCTCGTACGGGTCCTCTAGTATTTGCTAAATATCTCACATAATTTCACTACGACATTTGTGGCTAAGGAGAGCGGAACTGCCAGAAGGGGGTAGGTGAATACTTCTCAGCACACCTTGGCCACGTCCCTCGATGGACCCATTCTACACTTGACATCCCTACGATGTGAATGTCATCCCTAAGATAATACGTGCTTCCTAGTCACGGACCTTGGGGACTTGCTACTATGACTCACTGAATCCTTAATTAGTGCTACGATAACGCCGTAGTTCAGTTACAGTGTTCCGGTCGCGGGCGCAAGTGGTGCTCTTAGCGGATCTTTCATTTAACTGTGTGATAAGTACCAGGAGCAACGATCCCCGTTATCCGACACAGTCTATTGCTCTCCACTCATAAGTGTCTAAAGTACATGGGGTTTCCTAGTGAATCGAGAATCCTACAATGGGGTGAATCACGGGACATAATGATAACAATAATAATAATAACAATATGCTAATAATTAGAGGGCTTCTCCTGAATTTAAGATAATAGAAGAATTGGCTATCAGTCTGTCAGCATGTAATGTGCCTAGTTAATTTAGACGGAGAAGAAAACTTATCTAGGCACACCTGGAAAATAGTTACGTGGATAATTATACCTTTTTTAACACATTTGTCAAGTTTTGTAAATTATATAATTGTATACAAGTTGTACATAAGTGTTATGCACCACGGCCGCGAGGATAGCTGCAGCAATTCTGGAGATTGGATGTTTGAATCCCGGCGCTGGCAGCATCTACCCTAGGTGTGATTTTTCTTCGGGTTTCTCCACACTCCCTGCCTATGATTGGCTGGTTAGAGTGGTTTCACTTCTGCCCGCTAGATACCAGAAGTAAAATATTTCTAACGTCAAGTTGGAAGAAATGATGCCTCAACTCAACTATTGCCCCACTCTCAACTACTGTGTTGAGACGTGGATTGGTGCTCAGCGTCATCTGCTCAGTCTACATGGCATCTATTTATTTGCGGGACTTGGACGGAATTAGGGTATGTGAGATCTAAGGTTTCTTTCATTTTCTCGTTTTAATAGGCCCGTGTCTTTTTTTTTTTTTAGGGGTCAGACATCTTTTCTTTTTTCACTGTATCCCTTGCCTACTACTGAATAAGAGGGAAGTGAGTGGAGCCTCACCACGCTTGGTGCATTCTGGATAATGTTCATCTCAAAGGACTCGGGGGGTTGGTAACCCTGAAGAATTCCTGAGCTTGATTGTTTTCTTTTCCTTTTCGCCATTGACTTTGGAGTGGATCCTCTCCTCGTTCCTTTTCCTATCTTCTTTTCATGGCTCTTCTTCTTTCCAAGTCCTTCAGTTCCCATTATTCGAAATCTGAGAGCATTTCTTGACCTTGTCTTTTATTTCCAGTTTTTTCGGCTTTTCCTTAGTATGCAAGTTAAATATCAGTTAGAAGTTTAAAACACCCTGGAATACAGTATACTTCTTCATGATAACGCTCGACCCCATATTTCCCAATGAGTGAGGTATACGCTTCAGGGATTTGTCTGGGAAACATTCGATCTACAATCCCGATTCACATATTTTGGCAACATAAAGAAAGATACCCTCGAACATGATTTAAAACGGACGTAGACCGTGTGGTTACAGTCATTGTTCTTTCAGAATACGTGGAGGATATTAATCATAAGGTTAAGTGTATTAACAGTTACGGATTACGTTTAACGTAAACAAATGAAACTTCAATTACGCTATTTTTCCTCCTGATGAGAACCGTATTGATGCGCTGCTTTTTCCACGTAAGTGGCGAATATTTGTTATAGCTTTCGTTTTTGGCCGATGTCACTGAAAGGGACTGAGAATAAGTCTCAGATTTATCCGACTTTACCTACTTGACTAATGTCCTGTGTCCCCTTTCGGAGCAAAGGGCTGCAACAAAGATCCTCCATTGGTCTCTTCTCCTGGCAATCTGTTGTAGATCTGCCCTGGATTTGCCTTCTTCCCTCATCTCTTCCTCCACGCTTCTTTAGTCTTCCTGTTTGCCGCAGTGATCGTATGTTCCAAGATCCAATTTTCGTAACCTGTTTCATGCTAAAGATCGTAGTCTTTTTATCCGTCTGGTTTTTCTCTGTTGCAGTTTACGTAATAATATTTTCTCAGAGATGCCAGTTATTGGCCTACAGTCTCCAAAGCACAGTGACTGCCCCCTTAGGGTCTGTGCCCACCTTCTGGTTACTTCACGATTTGATGTTCGTCGCTACTCCCTGTGATCTTTTTGTCAATATAGATCTCTACAGGGTGTAACCAGACTCCCTCCTCCTTTCTCAACCGGGCTAGGGACCGGCTATGGCGGAGTTATCCGAAGGACAGTTACTTATGGTGATTAACCAGTTTTCATATGTTTGGCTCTCATAGTAGGCTATATTGAATACAGTCGAACCTCGATATCTCGAATCGTTAGGGGATGTCAAAAAATCGACGAATCGAAAAGTCGAGTTTTACGTGGCAAAATGTAAAATTTATTATTTACTGTTCGCAAAATACTGTTTATGTTCGACCCTAACTATTATGTGTCAGAAAACTGTATCATAATGAGGCTCATTATAACACTATTTTTCATTATGAAACAGTTTCTTCCACCAATCAGAGCTCAAGAAACAGTTGTGTGACCAATTAGATAAGGATACCTTCGTGCATGCGCTCAAAATCCAACATGAATTACCGAAAGTGCACCGTCCATATGTTCGCGTAAATAAACTGGTGAATATGATACAAGAAATAGCACCGTACCTTAATATCCCCAAAACCAATTTCTACACAGCGCGTGGTTTTGAAACGACTTCGGTGACAGTTTTACTGAATAACGGTGCACAATCTGAACGTATGGCAATGAAGCACACAGAGCGCATGCGTCGGTTGTCCAGAGAGCTTAGGAAACAGAGATATACTACCCACCGCAGCACCCGATCACAACATTCTAGGGACTGAACAGATATTTATGAATATTTATGTTAAAACATATAATAAAGTTATAATTATCGTCGAACATAAACAGTCGTATGCAACTCGCCTGTAATGGTAATTAAGACACTGGTATGGAAATTATAAAACTCGCATACGCTCGTTTTATAAAAATACTCGTGTCTTAATTATAGCCATTATAGGCTCGTTGCATAATGTACTATTGTAGGTTTACACCTTAGTTATCTAAATTTATGTCATAAAACTGGATGTTGGTAATGCTTACAGCTATATTACATTATCTAAGTAAGTTAAATTTAACAAAACAAAATGCAAACGAAGCTTTATCTACTTTTTTATTCCTTGAAGAAATCCGTCATCTTCTTCGACTTTTTTTTCTGTGCACGAGCTTCCACCACATTCGGTGGTATAGGATGACACATGTTGCACTGTGAAGATACGTGAATGTTCGAGATAAATAACACCTTTAAGTACCAGGGGTATAATTTAAGCTTCAAGATATCGAAAAAAAAAACGTTTTAAAGAAATTCGGCTTAAAGAGGAAAAAATACATGTAAATGGACGTATGTTCGGGAAATAATAATTACTACGACATTGTGAGGTTTGAAGCTATTTTTCAGTGTTGCCTTAGTAAACATAAGTTTGGTGCTTTTCAGTCGGTCAACACGAATGTTCCCAAAGAGTTGGGTTATACCCTAATCCTGAAAAAAACAACATGTATTTACTAATCTCATATTTTTTTTTTCATGATTAGGGTATAACCTAACTCTTTTGGGTACATTCGTGTTGACCGACTGTAAAGCACCAAACTTTTTTAAAAATTATTACGAGTTATCGAAAATTCGAGTAATCGAGGATTGAGTATTTCTTTTTCATTATAGCACTACAATAATTTGCATTTACTTTTTTTAAGTGAGGAGACATCTTCCCTTCCCACTCTGGGTACTTCCAAGTCTTCCTAGCCCAGCTGGTGCACATTAAATTGAATTGCCCTGAATTAAAGCAAACAGAAGGCTGAAGTAAATATCCCTACCCTCTCTTCATATTGATATTTATTCATTCTCAGGAGGTGAATGTGTGGATTACAATTATATTAATTAAAGCAGTCAGCTGGGGCTCGCTGAGGGGAGGCTTTGTGCGCTACCTCCTTAGGGACCTCAATGTAAATGAATATTTACTCCCCCTCCTCAACCGGGAGGCCTATTGTACTCTCTTATCTGATACATATGTCGTGGTGATTGGAGTTTAGTGTTGTCTGTTCAGTTAGAACCGAGTCGATCAGTCATCTTTACGGCCATTGGCGAGATAGGACGAGTTCCTTAGGTGGACAAAATCCAGTGATAAATCTATTTAAGGGGGGAGACCCAGCTTAACAGAGGAAAAAAGGCCAATATTCATTCGATTGTTAAATATGCTACACATATTGTTGACAAATGCTGCACATATCCCAGTATTGGTGTGCTTCCTGACAACCAGAAGCAACTTCAACAATGTAATAATTCTAATTATAACATTTTTAAATAAACTTTTCAAAATTTCCCGCCTTTTTAACAATGTATCACAGTTTCCCTTCTAAATTCCAAGTTTATAAGAATTTTCGTACGTTTTCTTTTTTAAAGTGTGTATCAAACCTCAACCTATAAAATTAACCTCAGTCACTAACATACACTGTGATTTAGATATTATTATTGAGTTTTTATTCTGAGCACCTGAATAAAATAAAATAAAATACAATGAATTACCATTACAATATCATCTTCCCATCTAATGTTCACTGGCATTGGCGGCTGGTGCAGGAAATTAGTAGTTTGCTGTAACCTATCCCTAAAGCCCTACGCGGATGCGGATATCCGCAAAATGTTTCACCACGCGGATGTAATTTGCATGCGGATAAGCTGCGGATAATGTTTGGAGTAAATTTATGGATAGTTTTTAGAATACAATTCCAACTTGTTGTATAACATTACTAGGTCCCGGATGTTTATGACATATACCTTATTGAATGAATATTAAAATATCCGGCTTTTCAATACAATTTATTAAATAGTACTCGCAGGTACATGTTTCGGAGGCTTTTACACTCCCCCTTCATCAGCCAGCTTGACAAACCTTTTAAGAACTTAAAGTGCATAAATCATTTAAGTGTTCTATGGAAAATATCTTTATGTTCGACCTGACTATTATATGTCAGAAAACTGTAACATAATGATGGTCATTATAACACTATTTTTCATGATGAAACAGTTCCTCCCACCAATCAGAGCTCAAGAAACAGTTGTTTGACCAATCAGGTGAGAATAGCAACGCATCTGCTTTGAGTTCCAAGGCCTTCTAATTTAAATTTCACTGCCTGGCCTAGTGTCATAGTGGGGCAATCGAGGAGGCCATGGTCAAATACAAGGCATTCTGTGCGTCCAATGCGCTCTGTTCAGTACATAAAACTGTCGAAATCTCGACAGATATTTATGAATATTTATGTTCGAACATAACATAGTTATAATAATTATCGTCGAACATAAACAGTCGTATGCAACTCGCCTATAATGGTAATTAAGACACTTGTATGGAAATTATAAAACTCGCATACGCTCGTTTTATAAACATACTCATATCTTAATTATTGCCATTATAGGCTCGTTGCATAATGTACTATAAATGAATTATGCACTTTAATTTTCATCCAATCTTACGTCAACATGTGAATAATAGCCGAGATATCTTGGTCTACTTAACAATAAGCAGTGTAATATGTGTGTTTTTACTATCAAGTTTTTATCTTCTTGTGATTCATATGTGCTTGGGAACAAGAAAAAGTTCTTAAACGGTTTGTCAAGCATGCTGATGAAGGGGGAGTGTAAAAGCCTCCGAAACATGTACCTGTGAGTACTTAAACTGTATTGAAAAGGCAGATATTTTAATATTCATTCAATATATTAACGTCAATACGGACCACAATAAGCGACATTATTTTTTTTTCATGACAAATGTAAGATGATAATTTGAATGGGATTAGCTTAAATCATGTCATTAAGTATAATTAGGCCTAACACTCCGAACTGAAAAGGGTTGCAATTCTGGCGATATAATATTCATTTTAAACAAAGCACATGGCATACATAGCCAAAGGGAATGACTTTCTCCTCAAATGTCTAAATGTGTTGCTTCAGTACTTTATGTAATTGAAAATATTATTGTAATGTCAGTATATTCGGATCAAAGTCGTGCGGATGCGGGTAACAGTCGTGCCACGTTCACATTTTGTGTGACCAGTGCTGCTTCTCTGTGTTTGAACGAATAATCGCTGTGATGTCTTGACTCTGGTTTTGGCTGTTGTCCCAATCGCACAACGAAAAAGTTGGGCACGTATGCGCAAAAGGCAGAGGCCATGTTTGTTGGCAATAAACTTAGAAATTCTCACTGTGTTGCGATCTACATAGCCAGAGCCGGACGCGGAGTGGATATTTCCTATTCTTTGGCTGACGTCTCTTTTAATGCGCTCTGTTTGATTGTAGATAATATTATTAAAGTAATTTATATTCAAATAAAACAATGTGCTGTAGCACTGCAGCACATAAGATGCAGCCACCCCTGTTCACTGAAGCTCGCTTCTAGTGATATGTAGACGTTTATCACAGGGCCCGGAGATGTTTGACATTACTTCCAGTTGCTCTATTTATTTGTTCTTGTCTGAAGTGCCATGGACAACTCTCCATCTGGTTTGAGGGTTAGGGTGTCTCATTATTATAGCCTACAATATATTTTCTATAGAGATAATAAATAATACGTTAAGTTTTTGTCAATAGTAAGTTTTTGGCTGATAGCTTGGATGTTTTGAACCGTGAATCAATCTTTTTTTTCTCAGATTCAAGTGATAGCTGTCGCAATATTTTATCATCTAAACTCCGTCCAAGCAATCTGCGAAGTGCCGGTGTGAAAACACGTAGTCTGCACACAGGAGTGACTCGGCTGACTGGTCCAATGAGGCGCGATGCCACTGAATAATTAGCGCAGGAGGATGGCGCGACCTTGGCTCAAGCAACTCTCGCAACGGTCGAACATCAATTCCGCTCGATTTTCCTACCTAAAAATAAGTTCCTCAACTCCGCTCAGGCTTTGACAAGGGGTCGGCAAAGGGGTAATCCCCAATGTCGTTAACAAATGTCATAACCCTCCTGCTCGCATACCAAAGGCCGGGTCAAACACCTTCTGCAGCGCATGAGCGAATTCTTGCATTCCACACGACAACACAATACTTTCGATATCAGCTGCGGATGCTGAATATACTGTTTTCCAGTCTAGAACGGAAAAATCAGCTGCATTCAAGAATTCACTCATGCGGGTTGACCCGGCCCTTGGTATGCGAGCAGGAGGGTTATGACATTTGTTTACGTCATTGGGGATAACCCCTTTGCTGACTCCTTGTCTAAGCCTGTGCGGAGTTGAGGAACTTATTTTTGGGTCCCTTGGAGTACCGATTGGAATTGAGGTAACCCTGGCTACCTGACTGGAATTCCCGAGCGGAATTGATGCCCGCCCCTCGCAACGGTTGGGCTGCTAAGGTCCCTCTGTGTGACGTCATGCGCAAACCTACTTCACAGATTTCGTGGATGTGGTATAGGCTTAAGGATGGATCCGCGTCGTGTATCGGTGATTGTTTCGGCTGACATTGCAGCAGCTTTAATCATGGGTAGGTACGAGTTGGTGTCCGTACGGATGATTACGGTTGCTGCAATGTCAGCCGAAACGTCGGTAAACAATCACCGATACACGACGCGGATCCATCCTGTAAACCTGGATGATTAACTAGTCACCGGCCGCGAAAGCCTACGATTTAAAAATGTCTCAATATTGTTTTCAACTGGTGGCAACTCCAGGCGTGTCCATGCTCATCATAAGAGTAGGATTCAAAGTATTTCATATTCAGAAGTGGTAAGAAAACTAACTTAACAATCTGTTGTTTTTATAATAGCAATGTTTAAGCCTGTGCTGCTGCTGTTGTGTAATTGTGTGTATGTGCTGAAAGAGAACAGCTGAGTTGTCTAATTATCGCTGTGCGTGAAGACCAGCTCATGTTGCTGGCTGCTACTAATTGGCTGACATTAACGACTTGCTGATTACAGGAAACGTGCGAATGAAGTATTCACACAAAGGCAAGGAAGATGCAGACTCATTACAGGCACTTCTGTCTCTGCATGAAGCAGCTGTAATGCATTTCTCTCCCTCACCTCGTTACTCACATAACAACGGGTGCTTCTAGGAGCACTCCAACTAAAGATATATCACGAACCCAGGAGTGTCGGTTGATTATTTCAATGGGTGATACCGAGCTCCGCTAATGAGTTCTCTCCACGGGGGTCAATTAGGAAAATCCTAACAGGGGAAGTTGCCTGAGGCGTGTTTCACTGCCCCCTACTTCAAACTGAAGGAAGGAAGGAAGATTGTAGTTTTACGTGACCGTGAATCTTGTGATTATGAGCCACGGGACCTCCTTTTTACGTGGAATCCGAACCACAGGACATGGCATTTCACTTCGAAAATCTCACATGCATTGACCGGGAATCGAACCCGGACCACCTTGGTGAGAGGCATACAGCTAGACCGCTGAGCCACCACGCCCCGAACAACTTCAAACTGGACGTCAAGGTAAATATATTTTGGAATGTGTCAACCTGCCCTGATCTTTACGGTGTTCGCCACTATCTACTCTTGTTATCTCAAAGACGTATTCGATACATTAGCAACTTTTGGTATTATTCCAGATTCCTGGTTTTCTTTAGCCTTGTACTTGATAAAGAGAAGTTTCGGCTATTTTCTTTGTGTTTCACAGTTACTATTCAGATCTGCACATTTTAATGTTTATGTTGTGGCTTCGTCAACATGCAAGTTATAGCCTGCATTATGAGCTTTAAAACGATATCTTGGGAACCAAAATGCTTATATGTATTCTGCTACAAAATAAGGTGCATTCGTAAATGAATTCCTTGTTGCAACACCTGCACTTTTGGCCCCGTCGTGACAAATCAAACTTACAGCATTTATAGTTTCCCATAACTCTCAATCGTGCACTTCTATGACATGGATAACATGTTAGCTGCACTGATTATATCTACGGGGGGGGGGGGGGGGGTCCAGGTGTACTGTACGTAGCTGTCAGTCAACTCAAGGCTTAACCAACATTCCAGGAGAGATTGCCTACCCCCACTCTCTTCCCAAACCCATTGGCGTGAGTTGACAGGACTGTTTGGGTTTAACCTAATTAGCGGAGTTCGACCATCCCGATTTCAATTAGGGGGGCACGTGGGGTCACAGATATTATAATGGTGCATACATTTTATTTACAAAACTTGTTTACACTCCATTGTTACAGTGTATACAAACCTAAATCACTCCAAAAGTCGCACGAATATTTATTTCACTGACTAAAGATAATTTTTAACCTCCATAATCCTTATTTAAACAGTAAAAACTATATTACTTCTCATTCCTAAAATAAATTTAAAGTCACTAGATCTACAGTAGTAAAAAAAATCACAATTGTCAATACTGAAACATAGCGAGTTTCTTTCCTTGTAGGCATTCGATTTGAATGGTCGTTGCAATATTTTACAACACAACATTTGGCCTGCAGATATTGGGATGACGCGTGGTCAGCGCTTCGGGTCCCTTCGGCCTTTTTATCGTATGGCTTTTAGTGCCGGGAGTGTCCGAGGACATGTTTGGCTCGCCAGAGGCTGTAGTTGCTTGTAGCGGACACCCATAGGGTGAGCTACAAGTTCCGTTCAATTTCAAGTAGATCCAACTTTCGCTACCAGATGTCAATGATACCTAGTGGTGAACGTTGGAACTTTGATAGAGCGTTCCAACGAAATCTAACCTAGAAATTTAGCTTCACACAAGTTTAGTTAGTGGAAGGTTCTTTTACACGCCATAAATCTATGACATGGGACCGCCGGCTTTACTTCCCCTCCGAAGAAAGGCATACTGAAGGATTTTAACGCTCTTAAAAAATCCGTCGACTTCGGCCGGGTTTGAACCCACTATCTTGGTCACAGCAGTTCAGCATGCTACCAACTACGCCACCGAAGCCGCTGCTGCCTCACTGCCAGATAGCTACTCAGTTGTCCTCACGAGGCTGAGTGCACCCCGTTCCAGCCCTCACGTCAGTCTCTAAAATTCCTGACGGAGCTGGAAATCTAAACCGGGGCCTCGGAGTGAGAGGCAGGCGCGCTACCCCCAACACCATAGGGCTGGCGAGATCGTTTGCTAGCTTACATCAAACATGATGACAGTGCGGTGGACTTACTCTTTCTTTCAAAATTCCGACTTTCTCGGCCGGGAATCGAACCTGCTCTGCGGTTTTGAGATCACGAGCTGGACATTGTACCACTGACCTCCAACTATTCCTATTAAGGCTTTACATATCATTCAAATATTCGGCAATTCGAAATCCGAATAGATTATTCAAATTATTACTAAGGGACTTGTGCGAGAAATCTCACATGTTCATTAACCATCCGCTCGGCTTCTACGAGTATAAATATGTTTATTTGTTTAAACGCACTTTTTAAACAAATTGTCAATATTTATGATATCAGAGTGCAATTCGTCACTGTTGCGGGTAATTCCGTTTGAATATTCTTTTCAATGAACAATGGGTTGTGTGCCCCCCATGTGTACAGACTACCCGTCCGGCTCTAGTGTTACGCGGCCTGGACGCGACTCAGTTCTGCCAGGAGCTATCGTCTTGTTTATTTGTTTAAACACTGTTTTTAAACAAATAATTCGCGTTAACTTTTCAAGAAATGTAAGATTTTTCCTGTACTATTGAGACGAGTTGGAAGATTTTGGCACAAAACGCACCTTCTAAGTCCTTCTGGTTCTGAAGCTTGAGTTTTTGGTCGGATGAACTTAGCGTATTATAGGCTATAGATGAACTTAGCGTATTATAGGCTATAGATAATAGAGACGCTCCCTCCCCCGTCATTTCAGAGGTGTGATGACTCAGTGGTAATGCTCACACTACTTAATGTCACAATCAGGTGAATGACCTGCATTATGCAAAACTAACCTACTTAGAGTAACCTGCAGTCAGTGGTTCGATAACCGGCTGCAGTCACGACATTCCTGACTCGTTCTTGAGGCACCCTGCCCACAGATTCAAATACCAGCAGCAGCAGGTAGAAGTGACTTTTACTTACTCCAACCCACTTGCTCTCTGACGAGATACAACATTCTCAGCAGTGTTCTCAAGCAGGTGCAAGAGTTGATATACGGCTTATTATTTCACACACAGTGCCTCTTGGAAAGTTTCCTTCGAGTTGTGAAAACAAGTAGAGTTCTAGTGCTCTCAAAACATAATATATCGTGCTTTTTTAACGCTAGAATCGTACACTGGGGCACAGAGTAACACACACACCATTAAATACAAATTTTACACATTGGAACTTAAAATTGGTTTAGGAAAGTATGCTCCACTTGAAACCAATCAAATGGTTTGCCATTACTTGCCATGGGCCCGCTGGCTTTACTTCCCCTCCAAAGGAAGGCATACTTAGGGATTGTTAACGCTCTTAAAAAGTCCGACGACTTCGGTCGGGTTTGAACCCGCAATTTGGGCATAAAAGGGTAGACTACTTCTTCTGTGTGAGTACGAACCTTCTGCTATTAGTCCCCAAATGTAATCACTAGGGCCCGGATGTTGATGACATGTCATCTTTTCACTGAGCTGTCTAAAACAATAATGAAGTACATAGAAACTCCGGACGGGCCACCCCGTCTTCAAATAGGCCTATGTCATTTTTATTTTGCATCCTTTTGCATTTTTTGCTATTTGTCAATTTTAAGAGCATTTTCTTCAAGTTTGGTAGATTTTTTTGGTCTCATTTTAGAGAAATTATTGGCCTTTTGAGGTCTTTTTTTTTCTTCAATTTAGTCATGTTACGTGTATCGGAGTTCAGAAGAAGCTAGTAGCTGATACAAGATAATTTAAAATATTGAAATATTGATTCCATTTCCTTAATCAACCGGGTGGAAACTAGTCTTAGCAACAATCCTGGCGAAATTGCTGCGTGTATTGTATCTAAACTGAAACAAATGCTGGGGAAAATCACCGGATATAAAACATTCTGCAAAATCTCTGACATTCTTTATGGTGAAAACTACTGCATGGTTGGGTTTGAGGAGGATTTAGCAGCAAACGACCTTCTTCTCTTCAAGTACGCTCCGATCACATTAGTTGATATTGAACGCCGCTTTTTGAAATATAAACACTTGCTGGCTGATAACTGCAGATCATTTACATTTGACAACATCAGAATGACATTCGTAGTACTGTGCAACTCAGACTAAAGTGAACACAAACCTTTTGTTAAGTGCTAGAAATCTATTTTGATTCTCCATTTTATAGTGCATTTTTCGAATTTTTGAAATATTTGTGAGTTTATTATAAGATCATTTTCTCCATTTTATAGTGCATTTTTCGAATTTTTACGTCATTTGTTAGTCATTTTTGAAAGTTTTAAGTGCCTTTTTTAAACTTTTTTACTGCAACAACATCTGGGCACTAGAATAATCACCCATCATGTTCTCATTATATTGTTCATGATAGCGTAGCTCAAAGTCAATCACGTCTTGGTGGAAAAGTTCCCCTTGCTCTTCTGAATATGCCCCCAAGTTATGTTTAAAATTGGCCCAAGTGAGCATGTAACATGCGTAGCCTACATTCTGCAACCCATGAGTTTTAAGTTCTCAAACATAGTGAAAATAAGCTCTTTGTAATTCTCAGCGTTCTTATTTCCAAGGTAGCCATGGATCACTGCTTTAAGGCTGTACCATGATTGTTGTTCGTGGGTGTTGCGTAATTGTGGAAATTCTTCACTGCCCATTAGTTTCTTTATTTAAGGACCCACGAAAATACCAGCTTTAATTTTAGCTTCAGACAATTTAGGAAAAAACAAATCTTTAAATATTGAAAAGCTTCAGAATCTTGACGAAGAGCTGTTACAAACTGCTCCATGAGGCCGAATTTTATATGCAACGTTATTTATCTTTGCATAAAGTACAGACGGAAACTTTTAAAATCATGAGTGGCGGTTATGGCTAGGCCTACTGTTCGATGAAAACAGTCAGAATGCATGTATTAATAGTAGACTCAACACAAAATGTTTTGTTTTTTGACTTGGGTCGTCATCAGATCCTTTACACTCATCTATTAATCTATAAAGTGCGTTCAAAAAGTAACGAGCCGGAGGCTGGAATGCGCAAACCGGTGACTGACTACATCGGCTAATCGTGGCGTGTGTAACGAGGTATGGTTCCGACCAGAGAGAGGATGGTCACAGCCCGTCGCTAGAGGGCACGCATGCACGTCACGTGACGATACAAAGCGAGCAGTAGGATGCATCAATCGTCCAACACTGCCAGTCGCATTGCAAACTGTGACATGGAGGCGTCAACCGAAGAGGTGTTGTTCGGTTTCTGACAGCGGCAGGAGTAGGGGGAACGGACATCCACCGCCGAATGTTACAAGTGGACGGCGAACACTGCATGTCCCTTGCAAGGGTCAAGGCGTAGCACAAGCGCTTCAGGGAAGGACGGGTGTCGTTAGCCGATGATGCCCGGTCTGGGGCACCCCCCTGCATTACCGATGACAACGTCCAGCTGGTTGATGCACGCATTACCCAGGACCGCCGAGTGACAGTGAACGCCATAGCCACCGTGGGTGCTCCACGACAATGCACGACCTCATACGGCCAACACAGTCGCGGCACTCTTGCAGAAATTCAAATGGGAGGTTCTCGGTCACCCTCCATACAGTCCTGACCTCTCTCCCTGTGATTATGCCATGTTTGGTCCCCTGAAAAGGGCTCTGCGGGGCCAACGATTCACCTCGGACGCCGATGTCCAGCTGTACGTGCGGAACTGGTTCACTTCGCAGCCCAGGGAATTTTATGAGACAGCCATTCACCGCCTCGTGTCACAGTGGGACAAGTGCCTCAACAGCCAGGGCCAATACTTCTAACATACAGGTACTGGTTTCTGTAATTATGCCTCCGGCTCGTTACTTTTTGAACGCACCTTATATGTCTAGGAATATGTAGTTAAGATATTTGCATTATTTTAGTTACAGAAGTTTGCAATGAACTTGCATAATACTTGTGGAGTACAGTAAAACCTGCCTAAAGCGGAACGCAATTGTTCCGGATTTATTTTTCCGTTTTCGCAGGTTTACGTTTTACGAAGGGTTGAGTTCTAATAAGACAAAATACACCACAAAGAAATAACTTACTGTATTATCGCATAGGATTAATATGAAATAATTTGAGTTTTTCCCACTTTAAACAACACAGTTAATTCTTTAGCCCAACGTTTGTTTATCTCCTGTATTTCAATAACTTTAATTTTCTCCTCCAGTGTAAGTGTCTTATGTTTAGAAGTCATTGTCACAATTACAGTACGTAAATAAATGCAGTGCACAGTAAAAAGGACACAATTAAGTAAAAGTTTTTCGGGTTTGTAGGCCGTGATCCAGACAGGATATCTCCCGACGTTTCACCGGAAACTGCGTCCGGCATTATCAAGGGTTCCGCTCCTTTCCTTGGTCAGCAGTGGAATGAGGAAGAGGCTTTGACCGCCTAGTCAGCTTTGACGTAGTGTCCCTCTTCACGAAGGTGCCTATGCAAGAATCCTTAAACCAGATTGCCGAGCTCTTCACGGAAGACATCACTGACTTGTTTCGCCACTGCTTCGCCACGAGCTACTTCCTATGGCGCGAGAACTTCTACGAGCAAATAGAGGGGGGTTGCCATGGGTAGCCCACTAAGCCCTGTGATTGCGAACTTCTACATGGAAAAGTTCGAGCAGTTGGCGATCGAGACTGCACCCCTCAAACCGAGAGTATGGCTACGTTATGTTGACGATACCTTCCTAGTCTGGAGCCACGGAGAGGAAGAGCTGGAACGTTTCCTGGACCACATCAACAGCCTCAACACCAGCATAAAATTTACAATGGAGAAGGAGAAAGACAACTGCCAGGCCTTTCTTGACGTGCTAATCACCAGGATTAATGACCTGCGCTTGGGGCACACCGTATACCGGAAACCCACACACACACCGACCGGTATCTACACAAGACATCTAATCACCACCCCCGACAGAAACACAGAGTTATTAAAACATTGGTAGACCGTGCTAGGAGAATCTGTGACCCATCCAACCTCAACCAAGAGCTGCAACATCTAAAGAGGGCCCTATGCGCCAACGGATACAGCAATAAGGAGATTGAGCGAGCCTCTCATCCCAGGCGCCGGAGCACGAGGAAAGAATCTGAGGTAACTCTGGTGGCCACCGCATTCCTGCCGTACGTGAAGAAGGTGACGGACAGGATAGGCAAATTACTCAAGACCTATGGGTAGAGGTGTTAGAAAGTGTTGTTATTTTTTTGATGATTTGTTGATTTAAAATTCAAAAGGTGGTGTTTTGTGTTTATATTATTTTTTCGGGGGATGACATGTTAAAATTTGGAAAGCGATAAGGTTTGTACAATAAGTGCATTTAAAAATATAAACAATTAATAAAACAAAGTAAAAAACAAAACAGCAGGGTAAAACGTTAAACATGGCTATGGAAGAATGAGATAATACTTATATGGAAGTCACATTTTTATTTTACATTCACCATCTCGAAACACATTTCAGTGAATACCTTTTTCAGTTTTATCCAAATACTGCGGTGAAATCACTGGAAGTAGATCATGGTTAAAGTCTCAGCATTTGCAGCTGTCAATTTTCGCCTCCTATCACTTACTATGAGACTGTATTTCGAAAATGACCTTTCAGAATCCACATTAGAACAAGGATACCACACACACTTAAATGCAGCTGTTGCATAGTCTCGGTGAGCAGGCCTTAATCCCATGAGGATCTCTGGAACATTCACATTATCTTCATGACGCAGTTGGTTCTTGATTGCAGTCAGGTAAATGCTGTGAGCCTCTAAAAACTGTTGAGACTCCATCTTCGTAAGAAATGGGGCATTCTTCTTAAATTGGAGCAGTTCTGTGGGAGATACGTTCTTAGGTGCATGCCGAGGATCAAACAATGACCCGATGGCTTCTACAGTCTTCCTGGCTGGATCCATGGTCCTTAAAGTCCTGACTTTCACTAGAGCTGACTGGGCAACACACGTAAGCTTGGACTTAACCTTTATCTGCATCTTTTGAGGAAGCTGTTCCAAGTTCTGGAGGATCGTATGATTGAACATTTCACCATCGCCTAATAGCTTGAGCTTTACCTCAAGGTCATCTAGCTTCCCAGCCAGTAAGTGAATTGTTGGGTACTTAGATCCCTCCAAGAAATTAAGCAAGTCCATAAGAGAGGCACCAACAACAGAAACATACAATGCTTGTAATTGTATAAATTGTATTGTTGAAGTCGATGCTTGTTGGAAAAATTTGACCCCAGAATTTGAATCTTCCAATGTTTTGAAAAATTCTACCAGATCTTCCACATGCGTGGCCAGATACATTGCAGCCTTAAACCATGAATTCCATCTTGTACATACATGCATTGGGAAAGCTAGAATTTCATTCTCTTTTTCTGTGTTTTCATATATCTCCCTTAGAAATGCAACGTAATTGCTTTTTCTCTTTCGCGTATTTAAAAAGGCATTCTTTGTCTTTACTATAGACATGTTCAATTCGTCCAGCTCGTTTTCAAATACGCAGCCGATAAGATTGACTTTATGAGCCCAGCACTGGACATGACTTAATTCTTCAATCAATCCTTGAAGAGTAGTTACACATTTTGTCATGTAGCGTGCTGAGTCCGTAACTACTGCCACTACACGCTCCCGTTCAATTTCATAGGAATTCAAGGTGTCTAATATCGCATTGGAGCAATTTACGCTATTGGCAGAATCTAGAACAACAGAGGCAGCCAGATGGGTGTTCATTTCAGTTGATGGTACTGATGGACGAAAAAGAATGTTGAAAACACACCTACCATTCTTGTCAGTTGTTTCGTCACATAGCAGAAACACGTCTTTGTTTTTTATATCTTCCCTAATTTCTTCCCTCCTTCTTTCGCCAATCATGGGGATGTATTTCTGACGAATCTGATTTGCTTATGGTAAATCTCCACTTCCGCGAACGTACTTATTAAACCAAGTACGGATAGCAGGATTGTCTAGTTTCTCTACTGGTATATTAGCTTTCACAAACGCAGTAGTAGTGTCCAAAATAAACTCTTCTTTCATATCCTTCACACGACTAGCATTTGATAATGTTTCTTTCAAGGTGGCCACTCTAGGAACACTAACTTCAAGACGCGAATTTTCTCGGCGTTTTGAATGCTTCTCCGATTTGCAATGTTTGTCTAATGCATCTTTCCTGCGATAATCTAACCGACAATCACAATATTTGCACATAAGAATGCCACAAGAAATTATAAATCCTTCATTCTTATATTCTTTAAGTCTGTCTGTGGCAGAAACAGCTACCTTCGGCATTTTTAAACTCAACTGAGCGATGCCCAGTAACAAACACTGTTATCACACGGTTGACTGTAGTCACACGCCAGTATAAATTCGTAACCACACGCAAAATTTATTTCTGAATTCGTGTCATAATATTTAAATTACGTCGCGTCTCATCTTCCTGTACTGCTAAGTTCGGAACTAATACGACGAACACGTGGTCGCCAACTGATTCACGCAAATAACACACTAGCTTCGATGATAACGCACAATTTGCGCACTTTTTTTATTAAATTATATAGAATTCTCTACTATAATTTACACTCGCTACCGATGTAACAGGAGGCAAACGTAGTTTACATTATGAACAACTATCACATAACCTTTTGGAGGTAGTCGGCCAAACTATTCACGCCGCGATATAACAGCTGTTTACCACAGCGCTAAAATCCAACGAGTAACGAGAATATCGACAGTATATCGTAATATGACGTATATCGTAGTATTACCCCTCGCGAAACTATACAATCGATCATTCTCTCGAATTGAACACCAACCAAATTCGATTATCAGCTTGTGGACAAAAATGTTCGGATTGGTGTGGGGAAAAATATGAAAAATTGTTTTTATTTCGCAGATTGCGGTATTTGTGGTGTTATTCACAAAATTCGCGTTATTTCGCGATTTAATTTCACTCCTGGGCGGCACGAAACATGTAAATACGTGAAAATAAAACATCCTAACCTCTAAATATGACTTTTCGTTTTATCGCGAATTAACAAAAACTAACACCTCTACCTATGGGGTGAAAACGGTTTATAAACCCACCGCCAAAATCCGGGACTTGCTGCGATCCGCTAAAGACAGGCGCCACCCACACTCCACTGCAGGTGTCTACAGAATCCCGTGTTCCTGTGGGCAGGTGTACATAGGAACGACGAAGAGGAGCGTGACCACCAGACTCAAGGAACATAACAGACATAGCCGCCTGGGCAAACTGAGAAATCGTCAGTCGCTGAGCATTCTCTCTTGCCCGGTCACGATGTACAGTACGGGGACACGGAGATACTCTCTACGACCACACACTACAACGCCAGGCTGCAACGAGAAGCCATAGAAATATTCAAACACCCCGACAACTTCAATCGAAAGGAAGGAATTATACGTGTGCGTAATACATGGATCCCGGCCCTTAAGCACACCAAGGCCAAGATATCATGCATACGTCAACCTGAAGAACCTTCCCGCTACAGCCCGGCAGTCGCCCAGGGAACACCTGACCCTCACAATCTCGGTCGCCGAAGCCGGAGCACGCACCGCACCCCGCAACATGTACGCGAGACCAGACGATCCAGCCGGAATGCGAAGAGAACGCTCGGCTCACCATGCTAATTTGATGATCCAAACTGCCTTCCAGCCGTTAATTCATCGCCAAGATCCACCCAGCCAACAGTCATATTCAAGCAACAATACCCCACTACAAACCGTTACCCATTATTTCAAGCCTCTTCCTCATTCCACTGCTGACCAAGGAAAGGAGCGGAACCCTTGGTAATGCCGGACGCAGTTTCCGGTGAAACGTCGGGAGATATCCTGTCTGGACCACGGCCTACAAGCCCGAAAAACTTGTACTTAATTATGAACGTCGGCTGTGAAAGCCTAAGCTGTTATATCAGTAAAAAGGACACCTTTAAAGATCACTCAAGTTCACTGTTTTATTTTACTCGTACTTCTACTCTCATTTGTCAGAAGGAAACTGTGTGTATTACAGAGGGTTGGAGGAAGCAATGGTACAGATGTTGTCAAATGTAGGATACCTGCTGCATCCTTGAGGAAAAGTTAGAGTTAATGTTTCCCAGGACTTTGGTGCAAGTACTGTCGCGCTCAAAATTTAGTACATAGCTTTGTATTATGAATAAGATAATCCGTCTTAGTCAGGTTATTTACGCCTACGGTTCCGGAATTTCTTTCTTTTCCGATTCACAGTGTCATTTTACATAGGAAATACCTTCGTTCCGAATTTCGTTTTCTGTTTGTCCAGGTTTCCGGTATATAAAGGAACTAATCCTTTCTAACTTCTGTCTTCCAAATGCTTAAATGCACTAGGTCACATCCTGGCCAATCAGACTCCCGGTAATCACCCAAGCCCCCACAATCAAATGCTGCTGGTCGAACCATCTATTAGACAAGACTCTTAAGGCCCCTTTGGGGCTGACAGGTCAAATAAATACGCAACGAAGTCGGCAAACGCTTGCGTGGGCCAGGCCAAGGTTTTACTGTATTAAGTTCATCAGGATCGTCTTCTTCTTCCTCCATGTGGGTGAGTATGTATAGTCTGCAGATGTGTGAATGTGATGATGACGATGTGAGTGGTCTGTGATTCACATCAATTTTCTTTCTTCAGAATGGTTTTCTTTCTTCAGAATGGTTCATCAAATTCCAATTGATGTTTTTAATCAAGTTTGGCTTCACCCACGGACTCTGCGAGGGATCATTCCTCTACCGCCACAAGGACAGTGTTTGGGGGCTGAACACACTTTGTCAGGAGGCTATAGAGACAGGCCGATAGCCCAGGCGACCGCTAACTTGGAAAGTCAGGAAGGGTCAGGGAAGGGATTGGGAAGGAATTCGGCCGTGGACCTATTGAATGTGTAACTTTACTTACTGCTTTTTGCGGTTATCAGGCCCGTGGTTGTAATTATTACCTTAAGGGAGAGCCAACTTGTATCACTTCATTTCCATATCATTTATTACCATCTCATTTGCTTATCTTCCATCCAAAAACATCTCAATCATCTTAAGGTATCCCTTTATATATTAATGAACAGAGGAAAGAATTAAATAATCATCCTATATTTTTAGCACGGAATAAACTACAAGAAGACAAAGCGAAATAAAAACAAAATAACATCGTAAATGGAACTCGAATGAATCAAACATGGCCCTCTTCGCATTTACTTAAGAGTAGCTAAACTTAATCTAAGAGAATGAACAGATAAATACATGTAACCACATAGGGTTACAAAAGGAACCGTCCCGGCTTTTGCCTGGTGATGAAAATGGGAAGCCACGGAAAACCATTTTCAGGATGGCCAAGGTGGGATTCAAACCCGCGCTGTCCTGATACCACCGAAGCACGAGGTAACGCGTTAGTGCTCTCGACTACCGCGGCCGGTCAAATTCCAATTGTATGAAATAAATGTAAACATCCCTGCCCTAACTGAGGTCAACTCTAAAGGAAATTTTAAAAAATACAGACAAAAATAAAATTCACAGTCTGAGACGATAAGAAAGGAAGCTGACCAGGAACATTCTCGCTACTAATAGTGTTCCGCAGAATCCCTATATCTTGCTAAGAAGGATATGGGGCACAGGTGTTTCGCCAATGAGGGCGATGCTGATATTGTCTTGTAGGTCGCCAATAATAAGTTGTCCTCCTTGTTAGGGAACTGGTTGGTGAGTACGGGATGCAGATGTTCCTTTGTGGCGCACCACAATGTACCCCCATCTGTTGCGTACATAGAGCACACTCTCCCCTTTGATTTGAGCTGCACGCTGCAGATCGCACACATCTTTGTATCGCTCGATTTAGCACTAGTTCATCAACGACCTGCCTGTAGATAATCCATTGGTGAATGGCTGAAAGAGCTTGCAGTAACCAAGTATTAATAAAAATAACAGCGATGCCAAGGTTCCTAGACCAACCCAGATTTAACTGAGGAAACTACATCTTCGAGAGTCTTTCTACAAGTTATTTATTGTGTGTTAGTCACAGAAGACTTCAGTGCCTTAAAGCAAAAAGAGTTTAAAACATTATAGCATTTTGAAACATTGTGAATGTGCTTTCATAAAATTAATTAAGTCGGTGATAAACAGTGTTGTATGGTGTCTTGTTTACTTGCTGAAGAAAAGTGTTTTATAATGTTTAGTGTAATGCAATGTAGGATATGTTCAAGATTATTAGATTGTGGTGTACCTGTCGTTGTCGGGTTCATACTCCAGGATAATATAGACACAAACAGTACTGTACTCGGCTGACCTAAGCACCGTCTGGGCGTCTTTTGGGTATGTAAGCAACTATTATTTCTTCCACCCACTGTTGTTTTCATATTTATTTTTATCGCGGGTCGTTCTACACTAATGCATAGTAAAGAAATTCAAATATTAACCTGTTACTTAATGCTGTGTCCGCCTCGATGAGTAGGGGCTACCATTCTTAGCTGTCACCACGAGGGCCCGGGCTCGATTTGCGTCTCTGCCAAGAGCTGGAACTGGGTACAGTCAGCTTCGTGAGGCAAAACTGAGAGGAGGTGAGTTTGATTCACACCTCAGTCATCCTGGAAGTGATATCCACGGTTTCCCCACTTTTACTTCAGATGAATGTCGGGACGATTCCTAAATTACGGCCACGGACGCCTCCTTCCCAATCCTCATCTGAATTACAAATACGTATATTAATACAGCCATCACAATAACACTGGTTATCAGACAAAGACCTGTTGGTGGTACTGAAACAAACAAACAAACAAACAAACAAAAACTACAAACAAACAAACGAATACAGTATTGATGTAAGCCTAACATCGATCATGACTTACATCTAAAGACCGGACAGTGACATGAGTGCCTATAATAATGAAAATATCGTGTTGCCTCGGGTGCCAGGTGCAAGCTTTGTTACTTGACGCCCAGAGGGTGGCTTGCATGTTGAGTGTTTGTTGTTCTTTGGTGCGCTATGAAAGTCAAGGAGGTTAGATATCTAAGCTCCTTGACACTATAGCGCTTTCTAATAGAGAAAGAAGGAACTTTGTGTTGGCGGAAAATCCCGCGATTAATTTTGCCATTATGATTACGGCCTACTGAATTCAAATGGGTTCTTTAACATGCCAACAACGTATGAGCGTGCCATGATTTTTGTCGCCTTAAAAAAAAAACACTTACCACGGCCAGGAGCGAACCTGCAATCTTGTGGTTGGTAGTCCGACAGATAACCATTCACCCACCGTGGCAAGTATGAGAGCCAATGAAGTGATATTTGAGCGACAGACGGCTGCCGATAGCTCCCGGGGCGTGGAGAGTGTTAAAGGCGAGCGAGTGCGGTATGCCTGACCTGGCCATGTCAATAGCTCTTGAGCGACTTGCACCCAGGAATTTAATTCCACTCGCACCATTTCATCTCCTCAGACATTCTTCTCCCTCGCATTACCCTTTCTTCCCTGTAGAGTTCTTCAGGTAGGCTGTCTGAGCCAGTCGCACCTGTCGTTGATAGCTCAAGTTGTTAAATTCGAACAGTTATCTTCTTCTTCCGCTTCTATGAATTGCTGTTGACGTGGAGGAAGGGAATAAATACACTTCTCACTCCCAGACCTTCAATTATAACTGCAGGAATAATTAAATGGCGCTCGTATACAGTGTATTTTACCGAGTGAGTTAGCCGCGGTCGTTACGGCATGACTGCTGGCAGTCGCTCACATCCGGGAGGCGAAGAGGTTCGAATCCCCCCGCCGGCAATCTTGAAGATGGTCTTCTGTGGTTTCCCATCTACCTTCCAGGCAAATGCCGGGGTTGGTCCCTAACTATAGGCCATAGCCGCTACCTTCCAACTCCTCGTCCTTACATCCCAACTTTCCTCCCCAACGGTACTTGTAGCTCACCCATTGGGTGTTCGTCTCGAAGCAGCTACAAAAAACTGGCGAGCCGAACATGTCCTCGGACACTCCCGGCATAAAAGCCATACGCTAGAAAAAAAACCTGTGTATTTTGAATAGGGGGGCGTCCAGATCGGACCGTTTTGAAAAGAAAAGGAAAACAAGTAGTTCCGAGAAGAACTAAAGCCTATTTTCATATATCCTACTTATGGTAATTACCTCTAGCAACATACGAAATTTCAGTTTGATTGCTATAAAAGATTCGTAGATATGGAGAACCGTCTAAATATTTCGGATGGTCGCCATGTTGGATTGTTATACGTATAGGCCATAGAGTTATGTACCATTAAAGGAAAATTATTGCGTAGGTTCATTATTCAAACGTTCACTTCCATCGCATGATTACGACACAATAAATAAAAACTTAATTATAACATTTCGCAAAGCCGCCATCTTGAGGTTAGGTGAACTTTTAGTAATGCTCTTTATCACCGTACAAAATTTCAGGGTGATATCAGTAATAGTTTCGGAGATATAGAATGCCGGTGAAATATTTCGCAAAGCCGCCATGTTGGATTGGTGAGACGTAATAAAATTTGAAGGGCACGGTCGGGGTCGGCCAAAATATTACTATGACCTTACCGAGGTACATTGATTTCGCTGCAGCCGTTTAGAAGTTATTAGGGGGGGACATACACAGACACACACGCGTGGACAAAAGGTGATCTCATCAGCCTGTTTTTTTTTTAATAAAATGAAGATAGGCTAAAAAATGTGAATTACCTTTGTTGTTGTAGTTCTTGTTGTTGTTGTTTGAGTCTTCAGTCTATTGACTGGTTTGATGCAGATCTCCATGCTTTCCTGTCCTGAGGTAATCGTTTCATCTCTACTTATTTACTACATCCTACATGCGAGGCAATCTGTTTAACATATTCTAACCTTGGTCTACACCTACAGTTCTTGTCCCCAACCCTTCCTTCCAAATCAAGTTTGATATTCTCGAGTGTCTTAATATATGTTCTGCCAGCTTATCTCTTCTCTTCATTGACAGTCGCCAGAAACATCTCTCCTCTCACACTCGTCTTAATACGTCTTCATTTGTTGCTGTTTCCACCTATCTGATCTTCATCATTCTCCTGTAACACCACCTTTCAAACGCTTCTTCTATTCTCCTCTTTTCTGCTGCACCGATAGTCCAAGTTTCACTTCCATATAGTGCAACGCTCCAGACAACGTTTTTCAAAAATTAATTTCTAATACTTAAATCTATTTGATGTCAACAAATTTCATTTCTGTAGAAATGCTTTCCTTGCTTCTTTGCTTCGTCCATCACTGGTTATTTTACTTCCTAAGTAGCAGAAGCCTCCTACTTTCTTTAACTTTTCACCTGCCAATTTGAAGTCAATAAGACTTTCAGATTTCCTTTGGCTGCATCCCATTATTTTTAGCGGCTTCAGTGTCGTAGTTGGTAGCAAGCTGAACTGCTGTGCCCAAGATAGTGGGTTCAAACCCGGCCGAAGTCGTCGTTTTTTTTTTTGAGAGCGTTAAAATCCTTCAGTATACTTTCCTTCGGAGGGGAAGTAGAGCCGGCGGTCCCATGTCATAGAGTTATGGCATGTAAAAGATCCTTCCACAGACTAAACATGTGTGAAGCTAAATTTCTAAGTTAGATGTCGTTGGAACGCTCTATCAAAGTTCTAACGTTCACCACTCAGTGATATCTTGTTGCGAAAGTTGGAACTACTTGAAATTGAACGGATCTTGTAGTTCACCCTATGGGTGTCCGCTTGAAGCAGCCACAGCCTCTGGCGAGCCAAACATGTCCTCGGACACTCCCGGCACTAAAAGCCATACGATAAATAAAGAAATGTTTTACATTCATTGATTTTCATCATGAATTCTTTCCTCGCGACGGAGTCCATAGTCTAATAGCCATTTGAATTAAGAATTGTTTGCTACCTACTGTGCTGGACATGCCCAATGGGCACGCGGTGTGAACTCTGATAATATTCACCTTCGGGTTATAGCTACAGCATTAACATGTCTCTCGTGCAATATTCAATTACCAAGCCTGGTGGAACTCATTGCAGGAGGGATTAAAATAACAAGGTCTCTCTCTAAATGGCTGATGAGATCCCGTCATATTGTTCGTTATTAATTACGAGTCCTCGGCTGTTAATTTGTTTGGTATTACTTCACTGTGGTATGCAACCAATGTGCTAGCGGTAATGATGTGAACTGCCTGTATAGAGAGATGTGCAAATGATTAGAATTAAATACAGAATTTAAATCAGTCAGGCATTTTCGTCGGCCTCGGTGGCGTAGTTGGTAGCATGCTGAGCTTCTATACCCAAGATTGCGGGTTCAAACCCGGCCGAAGTCGTCGGATTTTCTAAGAGCGTGAAAAATCCCTCAGTATGCCTTCCATCGGAGGGAAAGTAAAGCCGGCGGTCCCATGTCATAGATTTATGGCATGTTAAAGAACCTTCCTCTAATTACACCTGTGTGAAGCTAAATTACAGGTTAAACATGTGACAAATGCTCTTAGGTTCCGACGTTTGTCACCAGGAGCCGACTGCGGTGACATCTGGTAACCAAGTTCTAAACTAGTTGTCGTTGACAGTAACGTTTGGTGACAAAAGTAGGAACTACTTGAAAAAATTCAATGTCTGCAGTCCTTACTTGAATTTAAAAAAAAACAGATAACACACACTAATACAGCCATCACAATAATTAACACCGGTTATCAGACAGATTTTACACACACCCAAATACACGGGGCTACATGACCGCGTTGTCGCAGCTCCTAAACTGAGGAACCAACTAACCTCAGAATTTTCCAATTTAAAATCATTTTATTGAACAACGGCAGATATCTTTTATCACTCTACTTAGTTATGCTTTCTCCCCTGTACACTTATAACTTTTCCCTTAAGGAATTGTGACAAAAAAAAGTTTGGAATTAAGTATGTTTTATTTTTATTTATTTTATTATTTTTTATTATTTGCTATTATTTTTATTATTGTTATTTTTTATTTTTTTTATTTTTACTTTTGTTTATTTATTTATTTATTTATTTATTTTGTTTGTTTTTTTGTTTGATTTTTGTTTTGTGTTGTTGAATGAATGAACAAACTCCCTTTTTTAATGTACCCTATGTGCGAATGTGTGAAGACTTCCAATGTGCATTTTCTATTCAAACAATAGTCTAAATTAATCGAAAATCAAACTGGACACTTTCAATAATAATAATAATAATAATAATTGTTGTTTGATTGTCCGCAATTTGAATTAATAACTACTTCTTTTGGCGAGAGTGTCAAGGGATTTCCCTATATGAATGTGGATGAGAATAGTCACTTAAAATAACAGCCTTTAAGGTTCATAATATACTGGAGTTCCCTTAAGAGTTATCATTCAATCATGGCTACTTCAAGTTATCATTGGGTGATATAAAGAAAAACTGAGGAAGCTGGTGAATGTGTTTGAAGTTCATACGGATATCAACCTCTATTCCAACCTTCAGAGTTTTGTCACCTATATTTTCCAGAAAATTTCAAGGATTGATTAATTGTTTGTTTTTTCATTCGAAGGAGTTTTAACATAGGCCTACATAACATATTCTTTGACTCTTGATATTGCTTCAGTCCCATCTATAACAGTACCTCTTTCTTAATGAATTTCAAAACATAGAACTGTAGGATGTAATTCATGTTGCTTCTCTTTTCAGATACACCGCTCACCAGTGGACCAACCCGCCTATCCGTGAGTATGGTTTCCCATTCTTGTCACTGGTGCTAACCCAAATTTGCAATACAGCAGATACAATCTTGCAAAGGATTACATTTCACTAATGATGGATAAACTTCTATTGACATTGGATTCAAATAAACTGCTCGTATTTTAGAGTGTAGCCACTATATAGGTGGACATTCTTATGAGCTGAAGAGTTGGAAGTATACCGCTTTCGGAATTCGAACCTCCTCGCCTCCCGGATGTGAGCGACTGCCTGCAGCCAAGCCGTAACGACCACGGCTAACTCACTCGTTATCCCATACTACAAGTCCAAATACAACTTGGACAGCATTAAGGTTAATGGTTTGATAGTCGGTGCGGAGGGCTCACTACCAAACTTCTTCGCAAAGTTCTGCAAATATTTTTATTTTGGATAATAGCTTTATTAAAGGCATTGCATTACAAGGTTGAATTATGTTCCTCAAGAACCATCGCCACGGATCATGAATATATTTGTACACTACTCAGTTGCAAGTTACGTTTCTCTATTAGCCTAGCCTTTCAAGATATACGAGTAACTGCCGCTGAACTTGGCTGCGCCAGCGTTTGTTGTCTTAGCAGCTGAAGCCTTGCGGGACGATGAGGGGGGGGGGGGGGGAGGGGGGGGGGGGGCAGCACTGACGGAGTGCATAAGTCAATCTGCATTGCGCGCGCTACTTGTGATAGACAGAAGTTATATTGTAAATTGTGAACGGAAAAATTAAGAATTAAGAATGGTGCAACTGTATTTGTCAACCTGACAGCGTAACACAAGCGTACAAAGAATAGTTCCCACCTCGACCGTCGGCACTCGTATCTGGGAAAGCCAATACCTCTAGATCATAACATATATAAAACTTATTTTTGAGCACGCTTTGTCTCATGACAATCCCTAAATGTGGAAAGCTAATTGTGTGTAACATCAAGCAATAAATTATTATTAAACATCCTATCCACTCTCACCAGCAGAAATACCTATTATCGATGTTCTAATGCGGCTTCGGTGGCGTAGTTGGTAGCATGCTGAGCTTCTATGCCGAAATCGCGGGTTCAAACCCGATCAAAGTCGTCGGATTTTTTAAGAGCGCTAAAAATCCCTCAGTATGCCTTCCTTCGGATGGGAAGTAAAGCCGGTGGGTCCATGTCATAGATTTATGGCATGAAAAAGAAACTTCCACTAACTACAATTGTTTGTAGGTTAGATTTAACTATAGTTCTATAAGTTCTAACGTTGGCTGCCAGGTGCCGGTTGCGGTGGCATCTAGTAGCCAAGTTCTCAGCTATGTGTCGTTGACGGTAGCATTTGGTAGCAAAAGTAGGAACTACTTGGAATTGATCGTCTGCAGTTCTTATCTGAATTACAGATAACACACACTAATACAGCCTTCACAACACCGGTTATCAGACAGTTTCTACACACACCCAAAGTACACGGGGCTACATGACCGCGTTGTCACAGCCCCTAAACTGAGGAACCAACCAACCGATGTTGTAATGATTGAAGTTTATGAGATGCCACATGGTCACCACATTCAAGTTTCTATAGTTTAGACTAGAGACGGTAACTACAATGGCGCGATGATCGCCATTCCACCTTACAGAAGGTTTGACCGATGACTGGATAGATTAGATTGACTAGATAGACCATAGACTCAACCATTACTTCAAGAATTGACAGATAAGTTATCTCTCGGAAGTGGACTGTTCGTGTTATAATTGGTTCACGTATCTGCTCGGAATGCTAGGGTTCTGTTTCAAGTTCCTAGACTGATCTCATTGCGTTTGTTCCCAGGAATTACCCTACCTTTGTTGTAGGCTAAGTGATTCCCAAGGGATTCTTGTAAGTGGTGGGTTTGCTTTTAAAATTCACTACCTGGGTGCGAATCGAACCCACTTCCTTTCCGTTGGAAATCTCAGCATCTCTACCGACTGAGCTTCCCAGTTCCCGCTTTCTTACACACGAGAAAAAGAAGAAGAAGAAGAAGGAGAAGAAGAAGATGAAGAAGATGAATTAAAATTTATTGACAGAGCCGGGAATCAAACCAGGACCTAGCTAGCCAATACCCCACGAGGCGGTCTCCCAGCCATGAGACCTTGTGGGTTAGGCCTATAAGCAATACCCAGGGTGTTCTATGCATGATTGAACTATACACACTGCCTTCTTTAAGCAGACAGTCGTGGACCTTGAAATTGATATCATCGGAGTACTTTTCTTACGTTAGATATAAAAATGGGAAATCATGTTTACGATGGCCGACCTACCTCCTGAGTTCATGGACATCGCTGTGCAGTGAGTGGACAGCATTTAAGTGCCAATAACTTCAATACACTGGCATTACGATAAGGCACTTCCTGTATGGCTCAGTTGAAGGCCTCACCTCAGTGTTCGAGAAAGTTTTAATGCCCATTTATTCCCCCTTGGTTCTTGGAAACATTATTCTCCTTGATTAAGTGAACCGGGAAGTGTGAAGTGACTGAAATGTGCAGCTGTCTGCGTGAAGTTTTGTTAAGATACATCCAGTGCTTTTTTTCTAAAACACCTTTAAGAGGTAGTCTCAGTTGTAGTCGATAAAACATCACGATCTTGCAATTTTTGGCAGTTTGCAAATTCTGGTCATTGTTTGTGTTCGAATCATCAACTTTCAGCTTTCTCGAAGCCTGGGTGGATGTTAAATAGTTCGTTATTTTCTTCATCCTTCAAAACTAACCACACGCACAAAATAACAAACTACCCCGCCTCCAAACACTATAAGAACGGAGTGCCGAGTTGTTGATCAAAAGAAACTGATTCGATAGATCGATTTAAATCGAGGATTACTCGAAATATCCTCCAGCAGTTGTGAACAGCGCGTTGACGCCAGCTGATTGATGAACTATCAAGTCGGAAGTTATATTTGTCAGACTAGATACAAATGTACCAATATTTTTCTTTAATAGTTTTCAAATGTTTAAGGGGAACGCGTACCCCCGCGTTCTCCCGAAAAAAAAAAAAGCATTATTTCAATTAATACTGCAACTAAATGAAAAATGAAATCCATAGCCTGCTTCCAGTCGACCGACCGGGTCAGGGAATGGAATGAATGAAGCCCCCATCTAGCGTCGAGGATATGAACTGTGTCGACTGCCGAAGCCTGTCGCACTCCCCTGCGGCAATGATTAAATGAATGACAGATGAAATGAAATGATAGTGGAGAGTGTTGCTGGAATGAATTTGTGACAGGGAAAACCGGAGTACCCGGAGAAAAACCTGTCTGCCTCCGCTTTGTCCAGGACAAATCTCACATGTAGTGACCGGGATTTGAACCACGGACTCAGCGGTGAGAGGCCGTCGTGCTGCCGCCTAAGCCACAAGTGTAATGGATGTGCTGATGATCGCTTGACGACCGAAACTGCTCATCCAAGTGTAATCATTAATCTCATGCAATTTTTTTTCAGGATTTGGGAATAACCCATCACAATTGGGTACAATCATGGTGAGTGGTTAAGGTGTCGGATTACCAACCCCAAGCTTGCAGGTTCGCCCCTGGCCGTGGTAAGTGATTTTTGAAAGGCGACAAAAATCACGGCATGGATGTCGCGCCACGGCCCCTGGTGTAGTATTGAAAGCGCACGCATAGTACATACTTGACCTTGCAATAAGCGTGAAGGTGTTCAGTCGTCAGTCTGAACTACAGATGCAAACATGGTGAGACAGTTATCATTGCAACATCGTATTTTTGTATGTAAAATTTATTTTAACACATTTTAACAAATCCTCACACATTTGAGGAATTGAAAGGAAACATTACGCATGCAATCAGACACATTACAGTGGCAGTACTCACTCGCATCAGCCAGAATGTGGTTAGCAGATACAATGCCTGTATAACCCAGGAAGGACGACACCTCCAGCATCTTTTATAAGGTAATATTTCATACAGGATTGTACACGGTGCGCCACAAGCTCGGCCAAGGCCACCGCAGTAGCGAATAACAAAACTGCCGCTTGCCGTTCTTACTTTATATGAAAGACCCTGCACATGGAGTTTTAACAAAGTTTTACTATGGTCATTCACTCACACATTCATACACAAATTATTCTAGTTGGCCTACGAATTCAAGAGGAAATCTTTACATGCACGTTTGAAAGTTGTTAGGGATGTACAATTTCTAACGTCACGAGGGGGAAAAAATCCAAATTCTAGTTCCCGACACGAGGAAAGAGTAACTGAAGGCAGATGAATGATGTAGAGGAATTGCAATTATAGATCCAGATCGCGTGTGGCGATCATGAGAGGGAGAAAGAAAACGAAAATTACAAGAGAGATAGTGAGGTGTACTTTCATTGGGAAGTCGATAGATGAGTGTACATATGTGCAGATTTCCTTGTTGTTCTACTTTTATCCAGGAAAGGAGACACGTGTGAGGAAAATTTTAAGGAGAAAAAGAAATCTACTGTAGTGTATTCTACTTTTTCATTTTCAGTGGGAGGAAAGGAATCCACAAGTATCTGTGCTGTATTCTCGACATTCACTCTGTTAAATGTCAGTCAGTGCGGATACCACGTGGCTGCCCTTTCTCATGCACTCCCTGAAGATTTCAGTCCTACCACTGACGTTCTGGGCAGGAATGATGAACCAATGGCTGCTTCGCGGTGCAGTGGCTACCATTCCCAGATGTCCCAGGTTCGATTCTTGAGCATACGAAGAAATTCAATGCTGGTCGGAACAGGGTTCCTCAGTCTATTTGGATTTATTGTGCTTCTAACAGGCATATGCCTAATAAAAAGAAGCACATATACATTTGGTTACACATTATAGTATAAAATTACAGAATAATCGTCAGGCATACCATACCGTAAGTTTGACCTTGTAATCCAAATTAATTCTACTACTAGATACTAATATTTAAATAACTCTGTGTAGGAAATGGGTAGGTAGAATGCACGAGTTCCAGTGATCTCACTGCAGTGGTATCGTGCACGGCAAAAAATGGAAAAATGATTAAGAACTTGCGCCGGCTGTGATTCGAACCGCTACCAAATGACTCGTTTCAAGGATCACGCCAAGCCGTGCACGATACCACTGAGCTTAGTTCGCCAGACGGGTAGTGGCAGCATTCCTCCGCGGCTGGTACGGAACGGAAACATTAGAAAAAGTCGCACCTTAACGGCGCGGTGTTGCCGATTTTCATCGTTAAAAGTTTAACGTCGCACAGATGTTTAACGGTTCGTTTCCGGCCGTAAGTGTCCTATCTCAAATTGCTTCAGATAAGGGCCGGAACCTCTGGTTTCAGTTTGTCGACGTAATTTTTCGACACCCTGTATAAACCGGCAGAAATTGATCTGGCAATCGCTCGTGCCTTTATACATTACACAAAATACATTTATAATCGAATAAACAAATCATTTGGATATTACACTGTGTTTTATTTGAAACTATAAATTAATTAACGGAGCTGAGCCACCTTGTAAAACCCTCGGCTTGTCATGAATGAGGGAAATAGATCTGGAGCTATCAGTTTCTTACTCTCCCCTAATCCACTGGAGAGCCGCTAAGTTGATTACGTCACGTGCCGTGTCACGTTGTGTAGCTCACAGTCGAGCTAACAAGATCAACCCCTCGTACACCTGTCTCACATTAACTCGATTATCGTTGTCATTTCAGAGGATCGATCAGATTTCATGTATACAATTTTATTTAGCCCAGCGACAATTACCTGCACCAGCACAATATCCATATTTTGGCTATACACTAACGAAAATCCGCCTCGTTGCGTACTGGCCAGCACTCTCGGCTGTAACCGCGGAGGCCCGGGTTCGATTCCCGGCTCTACCAAGGAATTTAATTTTGGTCTGAGGACTGGAACGGGGTACACTCAGCCTCGTGAGGGAAAACTGACAAGAGACGGGTTCGATTTCCACCTCAGCCATCCTGGAAGTTGTCTTCCGTGGTTTCCCACTTATACTCCAGGACAATGCCGGGATGGTTCCTAAATTCAGGTCACGGCCTCCTCCTTCCCAATCCTCATCTGAATTACAAATACACACACTATTACAGCCATCACAATAACACAGGCCGCAAAGCCCATAAATGAATCGACAATAACTAACGAAAATACGTCAAAAATTCGTTAGAAATAATCTAGTGCAGGGGTCGCCAAACTTCCTGTTGACAAAGGCCCCATTGACCTTATCAGGAGATATCGTGAGGCACGTGTGTGTTTGAATATGTTGGTTACAGTTTGAAGCAAAGTTATCAAACGGCAATTCTCAGGCTCGAACCTCGTTTGGATCACACAGTTTCGTTATTTGCCTAAATGGCTTGTACTATTTGTACAATACTGTACAAATCTTTCGTCATCAATATGGTTGTAGAAATATAGGGGAGACACGACTAAATCCTCAATATTAAGGGGTCGATGGGAAACAAGATAAATGAAGGGAAATGGTCAAAAAATTAAAATAGAAATTAAATTACTATATACGGTATTTATGACAATTCGGTTTCTAAAATGTCTTCTGACATGACTGATTAATTTATTATTATATATTGACTACTAGCTGACCCGGCAGACGTTGTCCTGCCAATCAATGAAAGTGTTGTAACTTTGTTTCTTGAAGTGCTTTTGGATACCGTACACAATATTTTTTTCAATTTCTGTTAACTGCCTCTAAACTATAGTGAAATGAATTAACTAATCAAGAAACATTCGTGGGAGCGTGCACAACTATTTAAAGTTTCATCGCAATCGGATAAATGGCATATAACGCATACGGGATTTTGTTTAAATGATTCGTGTGCTGTCACTCATTTGTTGAATCTACTCGTGCTCTACCAACTGTGAAATGGATTTACTAAGTTAGAAAGCTTCACGTAAGTGTACACAACAACTCATCAAAGTTTCATCGCAATCGATGAATGGTATATGAACGCATATTTGATTTTGTTGGAACGCTTCGCGCGTCGTCACTCATTTGTTATATCTACTCGTGCACTACCAATATTGCAAAATGGATTTACAGAGTTGAACACCTTCCCTGGCGTGTACACAACAACTCATCAAAGTTTCATCGGAATCGGAATCGGATGAATGGCATATGAACGCATACGGGATTTTCATTAAACGATTCTTGTGCCGTCACTCATTTGTTAAATCTACTCATGCGCTACCTATTGTAAAATAGATTTACTAAGCCTGAAACCTTCTCTGGAGTGTACTCAATCATTCACCAAGGTTTCATCGCAATCGGATGATTGATATACGACCGCATACGCGACATTGTGGAAACGATTCACGCGCCGTCGCTCATTTGTTGGATCTACTCGTGCGCTACTTATTAAAAACTGGATTTACTAATCCAGAAACCTTTCATGGAGTGTACACAACAATTCACCAAAGTTCCATCGTAATCGGATAAATGGTATATGAACGCATACAGGACTATGCTGAAACTATTCGCGCGCCATCGCACATTTGTTGAATCTACTCGTGCGCTACCTATTGTAAAATGAATTTACTGAGCCAGAAACCTTTACTGAAGTGTACACAACAATCACCAAAGTTTCATCGCAATCGGATAAATGGTATATGGACACATATGGTACTTTGTTGAAATGATTCGCGTGCCGTCACTCATTTGTTGAATCTACTCGTGCACTACCAATTGTAAAATGGATTTATTAAGCCAGAAACCTTCCCCAGGGTGTACACAACATCTCACCCAAGTTTCATCGTCATCGGACGAATGGTATTTGAACGCATACGGGACCTTATTGAAACGCTTCGCGCGTCGTCGCTCATTTGTTGAATCTAGTCGTCCGCTATCTATTGTAAACCGGATTTACTAAGCCAAACACCTTCCCTGGAGTGCACTCAATATCTCACCCAAGTTTCATCGCAAACGGATGAATGGTATATGAACGCATACGGATCTTTGAAACGCTCTAACGTGCAGAGACAAACAGAATTCGACATCACTGCCACCTTTGGTATAAAACACAACTTTCCGCCATGGGCGGAGTGTATGTTATAGCGGTAGTTGCACAGGTTGCGACCAGGTGGCTCTACGTGCAGAGACACACAGTCCAAAAGGATCACTTTTCACTAAGGCTAGTGGTTTCCATGACGACTGTTTATGACTGTATAATGTGGTTTTAAATTTGTGTGTAAATTGTGGTTCTAAAGTTCTAAAATTGCACCTATCAGGTCAAATTGTGAATCTAAACCATACATGGGCCCACCCTAACATTCATACAAAATTTCATCAAAATCGGCCCAGGCGTTCAGGAGGAGTTCAGTCACATACACACGTGTCGAAAAATTATATATATAAAGATAATTATGTGGGACAAATTAATTCAATACCATTTTGTTTTTACTGTAATTTCAATCATCTAACATAAAAAGCGTTCATCATCATCATCATCATCATCTTCATTTCCCCTTTTCCAGTTGACACTGGGTGGGGGCAAATATGCTTCCCCTCCACTTTGTTCTGTCGTTCCACCATTCCTCTTCCGACACGGTGTTCCAATCCAGGTTCCGTTTCCTAATGCTATTCTTCATCGAGTCCATCCAACGCATTCTTGGTCTTCCTCGTCCTCTCTTTCCTGTCATCCGTCGTTCCAGTGCTTGTCTTAGTAGCCTTACTTCATTCATCCGTTTGACATGTCCAAACCTCAATCTGTTTTGCTCCAGTTTGTCATTTAGTTTCTGTACTCCCAGTTCTTTCCGTATGTCTTCATTTCTCACTCTGTCTCTCCTCGTTTTCTGGACCATACTTCTCAGGAATCTCATCTCAGCTGCCTGTACTCTGATCTCATCCCTCTTAGTCATTGTCCAAGTTTCTGCTGCATATGTCATTATAGGAACATAATATTCTTTGTACATAACTTATTTAGCCTTAATTGGTATATCCTTGTTCCATACTAGTCCCCGTACCTGTTGGTAGAAAGCACTCCCTAGTTGTATTCTTCTGCTAATTTCTAAATCTAGTCTTCCATCTTCAGTCAGTTCAATTCCCAAGTATTTGAAGTGTTTCACCACTTCCAACTCCTTATCTCCGACTTTGATTACTCCGTTTCCTTCTTTCTTAGCTCTACTCATCACCACTGTTTTACTCTTCTCCATATTTCAGCCTCGAAAATAAAAAAGCGTTACTGGTGCTAAATCCACGGTACCTTGTCCAAATGCGCAATATGATAAGTGTAATAATAATAATAATAATAATAATTATTATTATTATTATGTTGATGTTGTAATGTACCAGCAATGTGTTTTATGCACTGCATAAAATAGGCTAATAATAATGTTACGGCTGTGAGTTTGTTTCGTCGCCTCGCCGCGTGAGTCACAGCTGCCCCGGGCTGTGCTCTGCCTCAGTGTATTACTTGCGCCTTACGAAACGGGCTGCGAGGACAAAGGGATGGTCAGAATATTCGTGACCCAGCCAGTGATGGAAATCTCGAGAAGCCGTGCATCCTGGACGGGTCTAGAAGCATTCATTGAGTCATCAGCCTGCTATATAAGAGCGACCTGGCCAGTGTTTTTGAGCTAGTGCGTGCTTTTACCTGAGCGACAGTTGTTGGTGATGTGACTTGCGAAACCCTAGTGAAGCTGATTCTCTTGATAGCGAAGGAGTGTGAAGCCTACGGTTGGACTGTATTTGAAGAGTGTTTGTGTTTACCTAGTGCGACAGAGATATTGTGGTGAATTGCGAAAACACAGGGGGCTGTTTCCCTTGCCAGCGGACAGCGAAGCAGTCTGTAGTGGTGAGTGACTGGCTAACGTAAATAACTGTAGCTTGTGTATTCAAGGAAGTGTTGCAGGTATTTCTACCGAGGCCACCGGTCCCATTAGGAGGGATTAACTTCTGTGGCTTATTGACCAGTGAAAGGGAAGTGTTCCCTACAAGAGAAAACTAGAGTGAGATACTAATTGCTTGTATTTGCTATTGTGTGGTGTATCTTTCTGGCCCGCAATAAAGCTAATACGTTTCTTTAAAGGAACAATTTGTGTTGTGCTTCTACCCACCGTAATCCAGTTAACGGAAGTGCCACTAGGGGGTGGCACGTAACAATAATAATAAGCTTCATTACTACCACGTCATAAATGCGTGAAAAATTATTTATAAATAGTCTACTTTACAACACAGGTTTTCACGATTTTACCACACGTGGAAGCATTTGTAGTTTCGAATTTCATAGCCAAGGGAAATTAAACAGTTGACTCAACACAACTCGTGAGATGAACTAGTCTCTTGCACTGGGGTATCTCTGCAGGAAAAAAATATTTCAAGTACTGCTGAATTAGCCGTATCGTGGAGTTAGCAAAGTTTCCCCTAATTCTGAATGTTGTCATTTATCAATTACTTGTAATAATAGAAAACGAATCTCCATTGTGTTTCCAAGGAATATTCTTCACTCAGGTATACGAATCCTGAAACTTAAAGGTGGGTATGTTACAATGGTACTTTTGTGTATTCTGAGTTAAATTCTGGTCATATTAACCTTTCAGGATCCGGTGGCCGAGGTGGAAACGATTCTTTGTCTACTTGTGTCACGGTGTCAGCTTGCTTAGTTGACAAGTACAGTCGTGCGGGAAGGATATAACTCACGTCCACAATTCTTCCATCGTTTTAATCTCCGTGGTGACATGAGCTCCTATTAAGGTTAGCTGTGCTGTTACGAAACAATTAGAAACACAACATTCTTAATTCGCTCATTATTATTAATCGTTCCGTTTACAATTCAGAGCCTCCGTGGCTTACTGTAGGCGGCAGCACGCCGGTCTCTCATTGCTGGGTCCGTGGCTTAAATCCCGCTCACTCCATGTGAGATTTGTGCTGGACAAAGCGGAGGCAGAAAGGTTTTTCTCCGGGTACTCCGGTTTTCCCTGTCACAATTTCATTCCTGCAACACTCTCCACTATTATTTCATTTCATCTGTCATTCATTTAATCATTGCCCCAGGGGAGTGCGACAGGCTTTGGCAGCCGGCACAGTTAATATCCTCGCTGCTAGATGGGGGCTTCATTCATTCCATTCCCTGACCCGGTCGGTCGACTGGAAGAAGGCTGTGGATTTTTTTCCGTTTACAATTCACAATATAACTTCTGTCTAAAACAAGTAGCGCGCGCAAAGCTGCTTGACTTACGTGGGGGCTTCACTCTTGTCATCACTGTGTACCCATCATCGTCCCGCAAGGCTCCAGCTGCTACAAACAAACGCTGGTGCAGCCGGGTTCAGCGGCAGTCGTATCTTGAAAGGCAAATAAAGGTGGTAGGATTTGCGTCGTTGAACACGTGATCATTGTTGCCACTTCTAGGGCAATCATGTATCGCACCACATGGTAGTTATCTACAGGGTGTTTCACTCAAAGTGCGGCAGGCCGCGCGGCGTGTAGAGGCAGCTCACTGAGCTTAGGGTCGAGAGTCCGAAGCATCAATCCAACAGCATTTCCTTCCTTATCTTAATTATGACATGTGCTGTGACAGCAGCGCGCTGCGATATGCTCGTCTGACCTTTATAGCTGCGCGTTCTACCTGGAGCGCTGGGCCGGCCGCACTTTGAGTGAAAGACCCTGTATGTGATAATTATTTCTTCAGGGTAGTTCTAGGTTAATATCTCAAGTTGAATCAATATTTATTTCGTTAGGCTATAGTTAAATATATACAATTCTCTTACTTCTAGAATACTGTAGCTGTACAATAAATAATATTAAGATATCTCTGCGGTGTGGTGTTCCGCCGTTATGCTGGTGATATTGTAATAAAGGGCCGTTTTCGCCACGTCAATTATATCGTAATACATCAGTAAAGGTTATTTATCTGTGCACGAGGATTCTATCAAACAGAAACGCTCGTTTAATTAGCTCTATCACCGTACGTTAAATGGCGAAATCTGACCGCCCAACTCGTTAAAGCGGAGGGAAGCAGCTGCATTCTACTTCGCGCTTCTTGCAATGGTCGTGGAATTGGCTTGTTTCCGAATTTCACTCGAACTTTCATGCATATGAATATAAAATATGTCATGACAATAAAAAGCCGGCCCGGTGGTGTTGTGGTAGCGCACCTGTCTCTCACCCGGAGGCCCCGGGTTCGATTCCCGGCTCCGTCAGGGATTTTAGAAACTGACGTGAAGGCTGGAACGGGGTGCGCTCAGCCTCGTGAGGACAATTGAGTATCTTTCTGACAGTGAGGCAGCGCCCTGTCACGAAAGCCACGATTAATGGCTGAGGGGACCCGATGCTCTGACCACGCGTCACCCCAATATCTGAAGGCTAAATGGATGGGCAGCGGTCGCTTTGTAGGCCTAGGCCCTTCATGGCTCTAGTGCCAGGGATTATTATGACAATAAAAGAACACACATGTTTCTAATACCAACACAGAAGAATACGGAAATAAAAATAAAAAATAAACATCCGAAATGGAATTCGAACTCCTTCCAGCTCTGCATAACGAACTTGGGGTCTGCAACGCAACCACCGACGCTACGAAGACAACGGAGAGAGCGAGTCCTATTTAGCTAAGTAAACAATGTATATATACACACAACTGTCAGTTCTCATAATGCCTTGTTCATATAATTTTAAGCTTTTGACCTGAATAAGGTCTTCTATATTTCCCATCTGTATAATGATGTTCCAGAAAATCTCAAGAAAGCATCGCAAACACGCTTCTTGATCTGTCCTCCATATTACTCTAAAGTTAGGGGCAGATGGCCTCACTGTTCCGCCTCTTTAAAACAACAATAACTAACTTACTTACTCCAGGGTGAAGCAAAGTCCACGCATGCGCGAAAGCCGTAAAGTGTATTTAAGTAATTACGAACACGAATGGCCTAGTGAAATGAAATGCATCGACGATAACCATGCATTAACTCTCGTATTTAAGTTAAATATGAATTAACTAACTAATCGATACTAAAGAGTTGGTGAAGATGGTCCTGAAGAGTTTAATGCCCTTTCTTTCTTTCTTTCTTTCTTTCTTTCTTTCTTTCTTTCTTTCTTTCTTCGTTACAGAGCGCGTTTGAACTTGTTGACTCGGGTTGATGGTGTTTTCCTCTTCTTCTCCCAAAATCTCCTCATGAACTCACTATGCCCCTTCTTTCGTTCCTCCGTCCATTTTTTTCAGTGGTCTTTTTAGCTTTTTCGGCGAAAGAGTGATTTGTAACTAGAGTTCCAAAAGTTTTGCGATTTAAGATGATATCTTATGTAATATTTCTTTCTTTTAAGTCCTGTTTGATTTCTTCTAACCAACTGATTTTGACCTTCTTTGAATTTTTATATCAAGCACTTTTTTTTGCATATCTGGTGCTGTCCATTTTGCAGAGGTGACCATAAAATTTCAATCGTCTCTTACATACGGTATCAGTGAACTTTTAATCCATATACCATTAACATAAACGAGGTCATATAATTTCCTGAGAATTTTACGTTCCTGGATTTCGATTTCACCAATTTAAGAGTGGCCTCCTAGAGATATAGTTTCGGAGGCGTACAATGCTTCCAAAAGAACAACTGTCTGGCATTTAATGCCCCTTTTAATTGATGCGATTTGAAAGATGCTGAGGTAACGCAATTTTACCTCGGAAAGGATTTTTAACGTCGTAGTTAGTCGACTGATTCAAACCTCTTGCAGTTAGGCACATTCTCCAGTGATGCGCTTTACAAAATAGTTTTGTATCTCCCATAAAATTGGAACCTTGTTTTCCTCATCGCATGACTGACTGTTTAGAGCTCTCCCTTTCAGTAGGATACTTAACTACTTGCTGTGTCATGGGCATGCTCCATTTGTATGCTGGAATCTTGCCCTGTGTCACAAATCCCACGTGGAGTGACTCAGTGGCGACACGTCAAAGGTCAGCTCTCTCTACATTTAGAGTAGTCAATGTCAGAAACTTTAGCCTCAAATAGTTTCATAGCTGTCGTTAGTGACAATTGCGTGATGTTTTGTATGTCATGTATTGCTATGATAGCAACAGCTCTCTCTTTTACGTGTATCCGAAAGGATTTGGCGGTTGGAACTACTTGAAATTGAACGAAACTTGTAGCTCACCCTAAGGGTGTCCGCTGGAAGCAGCTACAGACTCAGGCGAGCCGAACATGTCCTCGAACACTCCCGGCACAAAAGCCATACAATAAATAAATAAATAAATAAATAAATAAATACATAAATAACTTAAAGGCATTAGTAATTTGCAGAATATTGTCCTGTAGATGGATATAATCGCCTACTGCGAGAAGAACCCCCTTTCTGAAAACCATAGAACTATAGAAAAAGCGAAAGCAAGGTTCCTAAAACACGCACTAGGAATTTCGAAATTTGCTCGATCTAAATTTGCATAATTGAGTAGGCGCACGAAACTTTCCTCGTGGAAGATCTACGCTCTAAACTCTTACTTGCAGCTACCTGACAAGAATGGTTGGTTGGTTCTTAAGTTTAGGGGCTGCGACAACGCGGTCATGTAGCCCCGTGTACTTTGGGTGTGTGTAGAATCTGTCTGATAACCGGTGTTAATTGTGATGACTCTATTAGTGTGTGTTATGTTTTTTTTTTAAATTTAAGTACAGACTGCAACTTAGAATTTTTCAAATAGTTCCTACTTTTGCCGCCAAGCGCCACCGTCAACGACTACAAGGCTAAGTTCAGGAACTTAGCTACTAGACGCCACCGCAGTCGGCTCTTGGCAACGAACGTAGAAACCTAAGAGCGTTGTTTACATTCTTAACCTATCCAATTTAGCTTCACACGGGTGTAATTAGTGGAAGGATCTTTAACATGCCATAAATCTATGACATGGGACCGCCGGCTTTACTTCCCCTCCAAAGGAAGGCATACTGAGGGATTTTTAACGCTCTTAAAAAATCCGACGGCTTCGGTCGGGTTTGAACCCGCTATCTTGGGCAGAGAAGCTCAGCATGCTACCGACTACGCCACTGAAGCCGCCCCTGACAAGAATCACAAGTAAAGCAAAATAGACACACAAGAGGAATGATATACCGACAGAATTTCACACAACTGACGCGATGCTCAACCGGAATTGGACTGGACCAAAAGTCACGATACGCAGCGCAGTGAGGTGTCTGGCGATACATGGATATCACCATAAACTTTGCAACAGGACAGACTTTCACGACCCTTTACCAGAATGCGTATGCAAATTGTGTAACAAATCGTGCTCACGATACCATTTTGGTGAATGTTCCAAAAGAACGAAATCACTGTTGGAGTACAGCAGAAATCAAGACTAATTTACAACGTTCTAATATTAATCGTGCGATTGTTATCTATGGAAATTAAGTTGTATTTTATGGTCATTGCTTCGGTGGCGTAGTTGGTAGCATGCTGAGCTTCTATGTCCAAGATCGCGGGTTCAAACCCGATCAAAGTCGTCGGATTTTTTAAGAGCGTTAAAATCCCTCAGTATGCCTTCATTCGGAGGGGAAGTAAACCCAGCGGTCCCATGTCATTGATTTATGGCATGTTAAAGAACCTTCCACTAATTACACCTGTGTGAAGCTAAATTAGGTTAAACATTTGACAAACGCTCTTAGGTTCCGACGTTCGTCGCCAGATGCAATGGCATCTGGTAACCAAGTTCAGAACTAGTAGTCGTTGACGGTGGCTTTTGGCGGCAAAAGTAGGACCTACTTGTAAAAATTCAATGTCTGTAGACCTTACTTGAATTGAAAACAGATAACACACACTAATACAGTCATCACAATTAACACCGGTTATCAGACAGATTCTACACACACCCAAAGTCCACGGGGCTACATGACCGCGTTGTCGCAGCCCCTAAACTGAGGAACCAATCAACAAAACTATTACAGTATTATTAATGTCAGACACAGGTTCTAGCAGACGTTTTGGGTTACTGGCGACAATTAATGACCCCAGTTAATACAAAATAATTTTCAAAATTTTGGATGAAATGTAGCCTATATGTCGAGTCAGATAGTGAAATCCGTCATTTAATGAAGATCCTATGCACTTCATGAAAAGCCGGCTTATTTTGTAAAAAGGGATAGTTGCACTATCTGACGCGTTTCTTCATGAAGTGACGGACCGAGGCACTTCATGTAGATCGAGTGTTAGTTGATTAGACTCCTCATGAAATGACTGATGCAAATGAGTCATACATTAACTTTTCGCCGTCATACACGAACTATTCCAAGAAATAAATTAATGCTTGTTTATTATTGTTTAAAATTATTTTACAACAATATATATATATTTCGTATGACATACAGAGGATACAGTAATACTACAGTATTGAACCCTTGCAAACAAGCATATGAGACTCAGTTTCGGGGGGTGTAACGGTTCATATCGTAAGTTGCTGTCAAGGCGCTTCATTAACTTGCAGGGTAACATATAACAAAATAACATGCAGGAAAGAGTGAAGCCAGGGTTAAAAACAAATGAATTTAATAACAAATCACCATATTTACACTTAACAAATAAACAACAAAAACTCCCATCTTACTCCCACTTAATAAAAATGCCAAAAACTAGGCAAAATCTCTGGAGAGATTAATTACCTGGACCAAGTGTCCCTAAGATAAAATACAAAAGTGACCATATATGTGTGTATGCCGTTCTACATGCATCACGATGTGTACAATGAATGCGTGATTCGTTACCATCCAGAATGATCCTTCAGACAACGAATCCACATTTCTAGAGCTAGACCGACACGGGGGAACACAACTACAATACTTAAAACTAAACCGACACTCCCTAAATCTAATATAAACAAACACAAAATTTCCGTGTGAAATTGGGATCAAATTGCCGTAGCAACATTTACTGCCTAAAAACTTAGGACTTCTCACACAAATCAACACAAGTACATTAACACGTGACCAAATAAAAATACACAAATGACCGCTGTCAAAATTTACAAATACTCTACCACTACACCGCACGGGTGTGACACACAAAAATAAATTACATGAATCGAGTCATAAACAAAGCAATAGGCACACAGCCAACATTTACGTTAATAATACAATATTTTACCCATACAACGTACAACAAGCCGTTACACACATGGCGAACTCCCAATTAATTATGGCTTAAAAATAACCATCACAATGAACAGGTTTGCTACATGAAAGCTTACAGGGGTCAGTCGGACAATCAGGACTGCCTATCAAAAATAAGTCACAGGCAAAACCGGCGGTTTGTGGAACTCTGCATGTCTGTCAACCCACGTGTCAATAACCTCGACCTCCCAGGACATGGGGTCGAATCACGAAGAAGTGTGCCCCAAAGCACAATAATACGTGTGTGTGTCAGAAAAATATGGACAAGAACAGCGGCCTCCCTAGAGCACCCTGTCTTTCCACCAAAATACAACAGCAGCAAAAAATATGAGAGCGGTAGGACATCTACCCCCTCCTCACGTAGAATCAACACACACTTGACACAGCAACACACACAATCACACGTATGGGTTTTGACAGACCCTGAAATAAAAAGACACAAATAATATCCACATGCTGGCGCCACCGTTCTATGCCGTGACTAGTCAACCTGAAAAGGACTCAAGAAAAATCTATCAAAATTAGAACGAAGGTGTTCTACAAATTACTTTTAAATTGGTGCGCTTGGCAACCCTAATATGAATAATAACCTGTTCAGCAAATATCTTACAGTGATTTCCTCCCATTCCTATTTCAAATATTAACGTTAATAAAGCACCATTTATCGAATGTAACGGGTTCCGCATTTGCAAGGATAAAAATCACGCACGCACGCCGCGCGCATTACATATGACTCAAGGAAAAACAAATATCTAACAAACACTTTGGCCACGCGCCAACGGACATTTAAACATTGAGCGTCGGTGCAAGGAAAAACTCTAAACAACAAGAAAAGAAACATGACTATTTACAAAGTTCCCCGGCCAAATCTAACTACATAATTGAAATAATCCAATTTTAGTACATCACCGTTCTGCTTGTAGAACTAAGGACATCCTCCTCAACCCATGGCCCCTATGGACAATTAGCACTCCATAGTAGTAGTCTGCGTTGATCTGTTGAAGTTCATCCCAACTCCAAACCACGTGCTGATCACCTTGGTATCGACTCCTTGGCAGAAAAGTTCAATGTTATTTATTTTTCCTATCTATAATCGCAAAGCACCAGGCATAGATGATATACCGATTGAGTTGCTACGCTGCATAGGAGATGAAGGTCTGATCAGGTTATTTCACTTGGTGTGTAGGATTTATGAGACAGGTGAGGTACCCCCTGATTTCAAGAAGAATGTAATCATCCCTATACCAAAGAAAGTGGGAGCTGACAGATGTGAAGATTACCGTACAATCAGCTTGATTACTCATGCTTCAAAGATCCTGTCTAGGATAATTTACAAGAGGATTGAAAGCCAGATAGAAACGGAGTTGGGTGAAGACCAGTTTGGTTTCAGGAGAAATGTAGGAGCAGGGGAAGCTGTACTAAGTCTTAGGCTGATTTTGGAAGGTAGAATAAGGAAAGATAAGAGAACGTTCATGGCTTTTGTAGACTTAGAAAAGGCTTTTGATAACGTTGATTGGACTAAATTGTTTGACATTTTGAAATCGATTGTAATAAAGTACAGGGATAGGAGGGTGATATACAATCTATACAGAAACCAGACAGCAGTCATTCGAGTTGAAGGACATGAGAGAGAAGCTGGTATTCAGAAAGGTGTAATGCAAGGCTGCAACTTATCACCCATACTTTTCAATCTTTACATTGAACAAGCAATGAAGGAAATTAGAGAAAAATTTAAAGTGGGAGTGAAGATTCAAGGAGAAATAATTTCAACTCTGAGATTTGCTGATGACATAGTCATCTTGGCCGACAAGCCTGAGGATTTGAATGAGTTTTTGAATGGTATGGACTCAGTCTTACAGAAAGAATTCATGATGAAAATTAATAAATGTAAAACAAAAATACTGGAATGCAGCCGAAATAAATCAGAAACCTCTATGGAGATCAAATTGACAGGTGAAAAGCTGAAGGAAGTAGAAGACTTCTGTTACTTAGGAAGTAGAATAACTAGTGATGGACGAAGCAAAGAGGATATAAAAAGTAGGTTGGCTCAGGCAAAGAAAGCTTTTCTACAAAAAAGGAATCTGCTGACATCAAATATAGATTTAGGTATTAGGAAGTCATTTTTGAAAGCCTTTGTCTGGAGCGTGGCGCTCTATGGAAGTGAAACTTGGACTATTGGTGCAGCAGAAAAGAGGAGAATAGAAGCATTTGAAATGTGGTGTTACAGGAGAATGATGAAGATCAGATGGGTAGATAGGGTTACAAACATAGGGGTATTAAGACGAGTGGGAGAGGAGAGGTGTTTCTGGCGACTGCTAATGAAGAGAAGAGATAGGTTGGTAGGACACATACTAAGACACCCAGGAATAGCAAGCTTAGTTGTGGAAGGAAGGGTTGAGGACAAGAACTGTAGGGGTAGACCAAGGTTAGAATATGTTAAACAGATTGCCCCAGATGTAGGGTGTGGTAGTTATGTAGAGATGAAACGATTAGCTCAGGACAGGGAGGCATGGAGGGCTGCATCAAACCATTCAAAAGACTGAAGACTCAAACAACAACAATCGCTTGCAGGTTACTCAGTTCAACCACAATTGTCCTAATGCGATTAATAGCGAAGACTGGCCCTAAATATCTCGCACACACGCACAATAAAACACATATAAAATACACTGCAATCTGTACATAAATATACACCTCGAGACCACGTCACTGGCTCGTTAACATGTTTAAGATGTTGGCTACACTAGCAGTCGCTATCTTGCTCGGTATTTCCGTCCTGTACTATGGACCTTTGCTCCGGTGAGCGCTAATTAGGGTGTTACAATACTTCCCCCTTAGAGCTGAACTCGTCGTCTTTAAATGAATGTTACAAGTTATCACGCACTGGCGTGAAATGTTTAGCTCACAAAATAAAGTTGATTCCAGAATTAAAATGTATTCGAGCTTTAAAATTCGATAATGCAATCGCTGTGACTTTAGCTCCTCAGAGCTCCCAAATAAAATGACTTAACCAAATTCAGAGCGTTAAAATCACGATACAAACTGGCGTGAAGTAAGCCTCTCAAGGCTCCACAAAATAATGACTTCGAGTGACGTCAGGCCAAACTATTTATGAGAAAACTGACAGGGCGGAGGAGTGGGGTGGAGTCGGATAAAAACTTCCAGAGTTTTTGTCTCACAAAGATGGACTAGTGTCATTCTTCTTCAAATAAATCAAACGTCTCAAATTACTCGTGCGGAAATTAATCCGTTCGGCGGTTCTCTAGATATCTATTTCCGCGGGCTTTTTACGACTGACGCTGTCCACCGCGTGGTCATGGCTTGGTCTCTCGTGATTGGCTGATTCAATCGTATGTTCGTTGCAATTGCCTCGTGATCCTTCCTTTATGCTTCCAATTTTGGTACAGTAGTTGCTCAATTTGGCCTTGAACCTGACTAATTCAAGCAGTCCCCCAAGAATAGCTACCAGCTCAGCTTCTGTTGCAATATTACGAAATGCTAGCCTCCCTTACATCCATGTCGACTTCCTCAAGTACTGCCTGGGCCGTAGTAATAATAATAATAATAAATATGAATACTTATTTATCGAAGATCAATAAGGGTTCATTTATCCTCAGCAAGGTTTTGAAATTCGAAACAATTTATTGGTTTGGATTTCAAAAAGAAAATCCACTGTAGTAACAACACATCTCTTTAAATCTCACTCAGCTGCTCGAGTGTATGCCCCTCTGACTCAATTTGTGTTCTCCTCTCCGCTGGAATGTCATTCATACTTCCTCGCTAGGCCTTCCCCTTCTCCTCAAGTAGTTGCCACTCCTGTCGTCTCAGTTGCTCGTTGTTTACAAACAAAGTGCGTACTCTGGCGCTCCACGTAGATTCGGGTGTTGGCTTTCAAAATACAAGTTTTGCAATACTGATTTTGCACACATCATCTTTCCTAGTCATCAAATGGTTCCCTTCTGTAGTAAGGTTTTAAATTGGCGCTATTAAAAACAGATTTTGCACCAGTGCTCACTTCTTCCAGCCTGTAGGCATTGTTACCCAGATTCTTAATTACCCGGAACGGGCCAATACATTTCGGACAGAACTTGGCGAAGACTTTGTTCTTAGGGTCGGATATCGGTGGTCTACGAACCAGCACTAATTCTTGTTCTTGCAACTCTCGGTGAAACTTCTTTCCTCGGTACCGTCTCAACCTTCGGTCCGCTTGGTTCCTCATGTGCTCTCTCGTTCGCTGGATTCGCAAATCATGCGCTAATAATGGATCCCTTGGGCAAGGAATGATCGTGTCCCAAGTTCTTTCTGGCAATCTGTTGTGGTGTACAATCAGTGGGACTTGACCCGTCGACTCGTGCTTAGTGGTGTTCATGCACATCTCAATTTCCCCTACTTTATCGACCCATTTATTGTGCTCGTTAGTCTGGGACTTTGACCCCGGCTCGTATCCTCAGCCAACTTCAAACCTGCAGGACTTCCAATACTTGTTTGCTTCTCCGGTATATTTTCAGCCGAAAATACTGTCGCATTCTCTAAAGATCTAATCTCGTTTTTGATGATTAACTCTGAGTGTTCCTGTAATTTTGACTTCATATTTTCCTCCAATTCCTGCATTCTTGAACTGTATTCCCCCAAGCGTTTTAAAATTGTCAAGCGGTCTTCTTTATTTGCGTGAGCCTGCTGGTCCCAATCTCGCCGGATCCTACTTTTCAAGCTATTAATTTTCTCCTCGTTCCTTTCCTGATTTTTCTCTAGCTCTTCACGTATCTGTTCTTGCGTTTTGACTAGTTGTTCCCCCACCTCTTGTATTTGCTGTTGTGTGTTTATTAGCTGGCCTTCCATCTCTTTTCTTATGATTTCTTGTGTCTTGCCTAATTGCTCCTCTAAATTCTCCCGCAAGTGTATCCGTTCGGTTTCAGCCTTAACCTCGACTTTATCAATTTCCTTTATTAATTCCAGCACGTTGCTGTCTACCGAATTAATTTGCTGCTGTAGTTTCTCTTGGGTTTTCTTCATTCCCGCGGTGTTACTGACACATGCTGCCTCTATCTGCTTGAGTTTATCTGCCACCATCTCGTCAAATTGTACTAATTTGTTATCAAATTTCGCCTCCAATTTCTTAATTTCGCCTAACTGTTTGACGTTGTTCTCTGCCACCTCGCCTGCCAGTTTCTCTACTTTTTTTAACGCTCTGATTAATGTCATTAGTGATTTTTCCTAATTGTTCGGTATGTGCCGTTTGTGTTACCGCCTGTTCCGACAACTTGTGATTTAGTTCATTTAATTGTTTGTCCGTGTCTAATTTCTGGACTTCTAACTGAACCGAAATATTACCGCTCATATCATGTAATTGTTTTTCATTATGCTCCCGCTGAGCTCCTAATTGTTCTTTTAATTGTTCTTCCGTCTTTACGGACATCTGCACTAATTGTTCTTCCGTTTTCGCGGACATTTGGATCGACATGTGTTCTAATTGTTTATTTAACTGTTTATTATTGTCTTCGCTTATTTCCTCCTTCATGTTCTTTAATTGTTTTTCCGTTTTCACGGACATCTGTTCTAATAATGCCTTAATCTCATCAACACTCGCCATATCACACACAAAAATATATTCAGAGAAAAACAGGGTTATGGGCCAAGGTTTCAGCCCTATACGCACATACATGCCACACATTTAAATATTACTGGCTCTAATTTAATGAAAATTTCAGTAACAAAATTTACTGAATACAATGACACTTATTCCCAAACAACAAGATAACCCCTGGTGATCTGCTTTTAAATTCCTAACCAACAGAATTTACGAAACACCAATTAACCGAAGTCAATTAAATGTCAAATATAAGGCAACATCTTCCTGCTTTGACTGAGTTCAATAATAATGCAAATTTCTAATTTTAATGCCGGGCGCCAGAACAAGTTTATAACAAATACAATATCAAATTCTAACCTTGTTCAATATCTCTAACTTTAGGAACTCAGTGATTTTACTAATGCACATGGCGGTACAACATCGCCTCAATTTACTGAATTTACGTGTCCGCTTGACCTGGCATCATTTCTCAACGAAATAAATATGAGGTCAGCGAAGCAACAACAACAACAACCCCACTTGGGCAGCCATTTTTGTTTTATGAACCCTTGCAAAGAAGCATATGAGACTCAGTTTCGGGGGGTGTAACGGTTCATATCGTAAGTTGCTGTCAAGGCGCTTCATTAACTTGCAGGGTAACATATAACAAAATAACATGCAGGAAAGTGTGAAGCCAGGGTTAAAAACAAATGAATTTAATAACAAATCACCATATTTACACTTAACAAATAAACAACAAAAACTCCCATCTTACTCCCACTTAATAAAAATGCCAAAAAACTAGGCAAAATCTCTGGAGAGATTAATTACCTGGACCAAGTGTCCCTAAGATAAAATACAAAAGTGACCATATATGTGTGTATGCCGTTCTACATGCATCACGATGTGTACAATGAATGCGTGATTCGTTACCATCCAGAATGATCCTTCAGACAACGAATCCACATTTCTAGAGCTAGACCGACACGGGGGAACACAACTACAATACTTAAAACTAAACCGACACTCCCTAAATCTAATATAAACAAACACAAAATTTCCGTGTGAAATTGGGATCAAATTGCCGTAGCAACATTTACTGCCTAAAAACTTAGGACTTCTCACACAAATCAACACAAGTACATTAACACGTGACCAAATAAAAATACACAAATGACCGCTGTCAAAATTTACAAATACTCTACCACTACACCGCACGGGTGTGACACACAAAAATAAATTACATGAATCGAGTCATAAACAAAGCAATAGGCACACAGCCAACATTTACGTTAATAATACAATATTTTACCCATACAACGTACAACAAGCCGTTACACACATGGCGAACTCCCAATTAATTATGGCTTAAAAATAACCATCACAATGAACAGGTTTGCTACATGAAAGCTTACAGGGGTCAGTCGGACAATCAGGACTGCCTATCAAAAATAAGTCACAGGCAAAACGGGCGGTTTGTGGAACTCTGCATGTCTGTCAACCCACGTGTCAATAACCTCGACCTCCCAGGACATGGGGTCGAATCACGAAGAAGTGTGCCCCAAAGCACAATAATACGTGTGTGTGTCAGAAAAATATGGACAGGAACAGCGGCCTCCCTAGAGCACCCTGTCTTTCCACCAAAATACAACAGCAGCAAAAAATATGAGAGCGGTAGGACATCTACCCCCTCCTCACGTAGAATCAACACACACTTGACACAGCAACACACACAATCACACGTATGGGTTTTGACAGACCCTGAAATAAAAAGACACAAATAATATCCACATGCTGGCGCCACCGTTCTATGCCGTGACTAGTCAACCTGAAAAGGACTCAAGAAAAATCTATCAAAATTAGAACGAAGGTGTTCTACAAATTACTTTTAAATTGGTGCGCTTGGCAACCCTAATATGAATAATAACCTGTTCAGCAAATATCTTACAGTGATTTCCTCCCATTCCTATTTCAAATATTAACGTTAATAAAGCACCATTTATCGAATGTAACGGGTTCCGCATTTGCAAGGATAACAAGAAGTTCCGTGAAGAACTATACAGCCTACTTTTCATGCCAATGATTATTCTACAGAATATGAACCTATCTAGAATAATGACGAAATTAAGTTGCTAATATCGAAATTTCCAATTAGTTCGAAATACTGTATACCTGGCATAATGTATCCTAATAGAGCACTACAGTTGGCAGCCCTGATGACTGAATATATTCTTAGTTCCGTCTCTTACGGTACTAAATACAAAATTTTGTTGAAGTCCACTGGATAGCTTGGACGTTACATGCAGTTAAACATTGGATCTAACAGCGCGCGTAAAATCATGTTGGCAACAATGTCATGCATGTATTGGTCAGAAATAATCTGAAATAATATGATCTATTGTTGTGCCAATTTTGAACGAAATCCATTAGCTAGTATAGAAGTTACATGCATTTTAAAATTGGACCTATCAGCAGGCTTAGAATCATGTTGGCAGCACTGACGTATATTAGTTACTCCAAATTCGTCTAGAATGCCAGGTACTATACGTGTGCAAAGTTTAGAGCTATTGGCTTGCATACTTTCTGATATATTGATATTAGGGTTACAAAAATAGGGACAGCACATATTAACAGTTGGCAGCCCTGGTTGCTCCTTAGAATACGCATAGTCATATCTGTTATGGTACACATAGCACATACGAAATTTGGTTGAAATCCAAATGATAGTATGGAAGTTACATGTATTTAAAGTTGGACCTGTCAGCAGGCTTAGAATCATGTTGGTTGCACTGACGTATATAAGTTACTCCAAATTAATATAGAATGTCAGGTACTATAGGTGTGCATAGTTTAAAGCTGTCGGCTTGCATACTTTCTGATATATTGGTATTTGGATAAAATAAATTAGGAGCATTTATTAACAGTTGGCAGCCCTGGTAGGTCTTAAGAATACGCTCAGTCATATCTGGTTATGTACACAAACAACATACGAAATTTGGTTGAATTCCACTTGATAGTGTAGAAGTTATATGCATTTAAAAATTGGACCTATCAGGAGGCTTATAATCATTTTGGCAACACTGGCATGTTTGGCCTCCTGGAAATTAAACTGAAATATTATGATCTGTACGTGTGCCAATTTTGAGATAGCTCCCATTCATACTTTCCAGGATATCCAACATGGAGCTCAAATTTCAATTGCGATTTTTTAGCAGTTGGTAGCACTGACATCATTTTTAAATATGGCCGTGAGATATTCAGGTATAGATCTTTACTCCTACCAAATTTTGTTTCGATTGCTGCAGCCGTTTAGGAGTTGATAGGGGGGGACACACACACAGACAGACAGACAGAAGGACAGACAGACAGACAGACATACATACATTTGCCCGATCTCATAAGTCTACTTTTTCCTCATTTTTGCAAAATGTGAAAAGTAGGCTAAAAATCACGCACGCACGCCGCGCGCATTACATATGACTCAAGGAAAAACAAATATCTAACAAACACTTTGGCCACGCGCCAACGGACATTTAAACATTGAGCGTCGGTGCAAGGAAAAACTCTAAACAACAAGAAAAGAAACATGACTATTTACAAAGTTCCCCGGCCAAATCTAACTACATAATTGAAATAATCCAATTTTAGTACATCACCGTTCTGCTTGTAGAACTAAGGACATCCTCCTCAACCCATGGCCCCTATGGACAATTAGCACTCCATAGTAGTAGTCTGCGTTGATCTGTTGAAGTTCATCCCAACTCCAAACCACGTGCTGATCATCTTGGTATCGACTCCTTGGCAGAAAAGTTCAATGTTATTTATTTTTCCTATCTATAATCGCTTGCAGGTTACTCAGTTCACCCACAATTGTCCTAATGCGATTAATAGCGAAGACTGGCCCTAAATATCTCGCACACACGCACAATAAAACACATATAAAATACACTGCAATCTGTACATAAATATACACCTCGAGACCACGTCACTGGCTCGTTAACATGTTTAAGATGTTGGCTACACTAGCAGTCGCTATCTTGCTCGGTATTTCCGTCCTGTACTATGGACCTTTGCTCCGGTGAGCGCTAATTAGGGTGTTACAATACTTCCCCCTTAGAGCTGAACTCGTCGTCTTTAAATGAATGTTACAAGTTATCACGCACTGGCGTGAAATGTTTAGCTCACAAAATAAAGTTGATTCCAGAATTAAAATGTATTCGAGCTTTAAAATTCGATAATGCAATCGCTGTGACTTTAGCTCCTCAGAGCTCCCAAATAAAATGACAACCAAATTCAGAGCGTTAAAATCACGATACAAACTGGCGTGAAGTAAGCCTCTCAAGGCTCCACAAAATAATGACTTCGAGTGGCGTCAGGCCAAACTATTTATGAGAAAACTGACAGGGTGGAGGAGTGGGGTGGAGTCGGATAAAAACTTCCAGAGTTTTTGTCTCACAAAGATGGGACTAGTGTCATTCTTCTTCAAATAAATCAAACGTCTCAAATTACTCGTGCGGAAATTAATCCGTTCGGCGGTTCTCTAGATATCCATTTCCGCGGGCTTTTTACGACTGACGCTGTCCACCGCGTGGTCATGGCTTGGTCTCTCGTGATTGGCTGATTCAATCGTATGTTCGTTGCAATTGCCTCGTGATCCTTCCTTTATGCTTCCAATTTTGGTACAGTAGTTGCTCAATTTGGCCTTGAACCTGACTAATTCAAGCCGTCCCCCAAGAATAGCTACCAGCTCAGCTTCTGTTGCAATATTACGAAATGCTAGCCTCCCTTACATCCATGTCGACTTCCTCAAGTACTGCCTGGGCCGTAGTAATAATAATAATAAATATGAATACTTATTTATCGAAGATCAATAAGGGTTCAGTATATACAAGTAATAAATATCTAGGAACATCCACTAACGAAACTAAAAGTCACAGTTGGATGTCCAGAGCAGCAATCCACTCCACTGCATCATCACTTGCGTTCTGCAGGTCGTCATATCCTCCCTCGAAGGACCGTGAAGGACATTCCGACACAATATGATGGATTGTCTGCACAGAATCACCACAATCGCACTGAGGACTAGAAATTTTCCCCCATTTGTGGAGCCAAAAGTTACATCTTCCGTGACCGGTCTGCCCTCTGTTCAGTGACGTCCATATCCTTCTTGGAAGATGGAAACCAGGAGGTTTCCTGCAGGGGTCGGTGATCAATCCTAGCTCATCAGGGTTTGACGTAGTCCATTCTTCTCGCCAATTTTCGTCCATATTGAATTTAGATTCAACAAGCATCTTGCCTAGTTGCCATGACGGATGTCGAGATTTTAATCTCCATTGCTTCTGTGGATTACAGACCTGTTGTATGGGTAAGAGATCATTTGCAGCGCATATTGACCATTCCCTTTTTAGAGCTGTTAGAATTACAACAATAAAACAACAATAATAGAACAACAAGACTATATTAAAATGTGCAGGCTGAACAAAAGAAAAATACAGAAATCGTTAAATTGGCAAAAATACTCCTCAAGAAACAAAAGCCTTGGAACGTCGATGGTGACTTCTTTACCGAATATTGCCACTATTTTTTTTTATCACACCACGAAAATACTGCTACTGCTACTTCACGAAGTGACGGGCTGGACTTCTCGTCTGATAATGTACAAAAAGAAATTCACTATGTGACGGCGAAATTTAGTCATTTCATCGTCGTAAAGCAAAACTGAGAATTGGAGGGTTCATTTCCCACCTCAGGCGTCCGTGGTTTCGCACTTTTACGCCAGACAAATGTCGGGACGGTTCCTAACGTAAGGCAACAGCCGCCTCCTCCCCAATCCTATCCCCAATTTACAAATACACACACTAGTACAGCCTTCACAATAACACAGGTTATCAAACAAATTCTACTCACGCACACACAAGTACACGGGACTACATGACCACGATGTCACAAATCCCCTTAAATAAGCAAAAACATCATCAACAACAAACTGTTCAACCATCACAAATGGCATCGAATATTGTGGAGGCGATACTTTTGTTGAGAATGACAAATCGATTGTGCGCATTCCTTTGTATTATTATTATTATTATTATTATTATTATTATTATTATAATTATTATTATTAGGATGTTAAAGACGTAAAAATTGCCCGAATATGCAAGCCAATATGACCTTAAAAATGACGAAGTACGACTAAAAAATGACGAAGTATGACCTGAAAATGACGAAATATTACTACAATATGACAAAATATGACCTGAAAATGACGAAATATGACTAAAAATGACAAAATATGACCTGAAAATGACGAAATATGACCAAAAAATGACAAAATATGACCTGAAAATGACGAAATATGACTAAAAAATGACAAAATATGACCTGAAAATGACTGATTTAAATATGGCTGTTTTTTTTAATTATTAATCACAGCGACAATTTCTTCGAGATTAAATTGTTAACTAAATTCTGTATTCCTATTTTCATATTAATTTTCTGAAGATACATGTTTAAGTGGTTATTTACAGTCTATTTCTGTAAACACTTGTTCCCGTTCGGTAAGTTGAGGATGATTGCACACCTACAGCTGCCGTCAAACAACCGAAATATGACGTTGTTGCCAAAATGCTCAAAATATGACCTAATGGTAAAAAATGTTCGAAATATGCATTTCTAGAACAAATTTTAAAATCCACTTTATTGTGACAATAATCACTTGATGACCAATCGGGCATGAAAATAGAGGCAAAGAAAAATATTTGATTTTTCCTAAACATCCGAGCCCTGATTATTATTATTATTACTATTATTCCATTCATGTTACGTGTCGATTATAATAAATGAAATTGTGATAAAAGTTTTTTTTACCATCTATTTTTATATTTTTGGATAAAATCACAAAAGAATAATAATATATCGAGTTCGCCCTTGGTAGAAAATTGTAATGGCATTTTTCTCGAAACGTGCATCTGTTTAGTTCGCCGTTCTAGTCGGGAACCTCATATAATGTTGATAGCGTAAATATTTACTTTCACACTTGCAATACTAACATAACAGTAGGACAATAGAGACGGGATAACCACGTGGCAATGACACATAACAAAAGCACCAGCTAGATAAAGCACGTAGCCTAGAACAGTGTTTCGCAGGATCACGGGATTTAACATACAATAACACAATGGCATTTTATTTAAATGCCTGCAATTATAATAAACTTAATCCAAACTTGGTTGTGTTAAAGTTCCTGACGTGAAAGGAGATTCAGGACGATCGACTAGCCCATTAAATTACTGTTTGTAGAGAGCGCGATTGCGTGGAGATCTCATGGCGTGTTTGGAGTGTTTTGTTACTTTCTCCAATCACCTTATTATTATTTTCATTTTTATCGTGAATAAGACACAAAGAACCCAGTAATTTTTTTGCGTTAAGAAACCTCGTGCCGAAGGTGATTATGATACAACTTCGTATGCTTTGACACTTCATACCAAGGCTAAAAGCAATAGCGATCTCTAGCAAGCTGAAGATACGGAAGAATGTAAAGGAGCAATGGGACCGAAGAAGAAATCAATGGTAATCTATAGCCTACTAATATAATAAAGCTGAAGAGTTTGTTTGTTTGTGTGTTTAAACGCGATAATTTCTGGAACTATCAGTCGGATTCGAAAAAATATTTTTGTATATGATAGCCAGATTCAAGAGGAATAGTTTAGGCTATGTAGCATTAGGCTACGCCTCTCAGATAACCTTAAAGATTGATTTTTGTTCAGTAAGTCGGAAGAACAAGCGCTCCCGAACAGCTTCAATAATACCTAAGTCTATTGTTGCCTGGCATTGCGGGTTGCATCACGTCGCCCCTACCAGTGTTCTGGTGCACAATTTCGAGCTGCTTATAAATTGCAGTCACGGTGAATAATTAGTGCAAAAAGATTTCTTAGGCCCCTTAAAACAGTTATCATTATGACAATAGTATGCCTCTGTATAAGGGCGATGGTGTTAGTGCAGTATACTGAGGTTATCAGCTGCAATACGCGTTGGTGCTTTCCGATCCTTATCCTTGAGCGCTCCAGTTCTGTAGTAGTATTCGTTATCATCCATAAAAAAATCCACCGGGCGAAGCCAGTTAGTTCGTAAATATAGAGACAGCTGATTGAACAATATTACCAAAGCCTCAAACATAATTTGTGGTGCTTTTCTCGGTAATAGTCATGAAACCGGTACGACTAAACCGACGTTTGCCCGCTAATAAGTCTGGGTGAATTTTCCTATTGAATTCTTTATCCACAAAGAGATGAGCTCAAGATAGAAAAGCAAAAGTACCGTATTTTAAAAGATTCAGGTTCTAACACTGTGCGAGTGTGCTCAGACAAACATCTAGCGAGTGCAACAGCTCCCCCCACTTCCCCAAATGCCCTCAAAATCCCGAGAAAATATGAGCCTTTGTTTTGTCGAATTGTTTTTTTATGTTATTTTATTTCTCTGGCAGACTTTCTGGTAGCATTTCACTTTCAGGACGTTAAATGTGACCCTTTAACCATGTAAGTTTGGTTATTATGAACCATTAAGAAATGAAGAAATGAAATGTGAATATTTTTAGTGGCACCGTACTACAGAATCTTTCAAAATAACATTGCCAGGCTGTGAGCTAATAAAGGTTCAGAACCATCGGTCAGACGAATTCACTACTCGCTTTAAAACGGAAGCTGATCCACGAAGAGTGAAACAAATGTTATTACTCTCGTAACATTATCTTTTTTAAGTGATCCTTGCCTACTTGTATACACTTATTGCAGCGTCTCTTCCAGTTCTCAAACACTTGCTGTAATCAATTGTTGTGTGATCGTTAAGAATCATCTCACATTTCTTAAGAATTGATTTTGAAGATAAGACGATAGACCTGTAGTGAACTTTCTTATAAATAGATGTAAACGTGAACTAACTCACCAACATGATAACAGCAACCTAGTTCCATGAAAGTGTGTCATTGTGTGTGCGGTGGCAAATGCACGATAACCTGGAAGTGTGTATCTCTCAATATACATTGGTTGGTTTTTTAGTTTTGGCACCAATGCTTCAGTGCCAAGTTGCAACAATGTTGGGCGCTGCCACTTTTACCGACGGTTCCTGCCCTGCATCCCCTCCCTTAGAGCACATGACCTCGCCCGTCCTCACCATCGCTCGTGTGCAGTCGCGCCTGTTAGATGAGTAGTGTGAGACCAGCGCTCGCGAAAGACAGTCGCAATGATTTCCGAGCGGGAGTAGAGAACGTGGATAAAAATTCAGTGTGCTAGGGGTCGCAGTGCTAAACAGTGTCACCGAGGATTGCAGGAAGCGTGCGGTGCAGCTGCGTTACCGTTCAGAACGGTAGCAAGGTGGGTTGCAGCCTTTCGAGATGGGCGCGAACGTGTGGAGCACATGCCTCGATCTGGTCACCCACCAGTAAGTGTTGACAATGTACAGATGGTGTCCGCGTTAGTAGAGGTGGATCGGAACGTAACGATTCGTCAACTAGAGCAAGATACCGGACTGGCGCATTCAACTGTCCTCCACATGTATATACAGTATTTGTCCAACTTTATCGACGAGACTGTTTGTTCACAGAAGCAAAAAGGTTTGATGTTTTCAAAACACTCGACTTGGAGTTAATAATCGGAGTTACTTCAATTCCTGCTATATTCTTACAAACGGAAACACTACAGCAGGCGTTTTGAATCTTTCTGAGAGAGTGAATAGTACCTTCACGCCATATAACCCGAGCTCCATTAAAGAATAAGGAACAGCCTCGAATGTCCCTTAAAGGGCAAAGACCTCCTATAAAAGGGTAGCTCTTTTTCACTAATGTGGTGAGCTAGTCACGTTAGTCACATAAAATTGAATATAATAATAATAATGCAACAAACACACGACTCTCTTTCCCTCAGAAGTGCTGTAATAGCTAAGTATTCACTGCTCACCAGGCATGCTGCAACTGCTTCCATGACTCGTGCAGATACGATACAATTACGTCGAATTGAATCGAATCAGCATCGTTTGTGTTACTCATAAAACAAGGATGTCCAATTATTTTCACTGTAGATTAAAAATACTGTTTCACAAAATGACAAAATTTCTGATTGTCAAATCTTGTAATAGTTTTTAATAAGATTTATACAGGGTGGGGCAGCATAACTTCCTTTTTTCAAACCTTAATAAAACACATTGTACGAATCAGAAAATTTTTATTTTTTAATATAATGTAGGTACAAATATAAAGTTTTGTTTTACTTGGTTTTGAAGATCAAATCAGGTAGGTGATGTCCCCCATTCTCTACACACTGGGTGAACCGATTTCTGGCGTTTGTCATAATTCTTACCAGCATAGCAGGCGTTATGTTGGCAAGTTCTTCCTGGATGTTGTTCTTCAAATCTTGTAGGGTCATTGGTCGGTTTACATAAACACGGGATTTCAAAAAACCCCATAGAAAAAAATCACAAGGGGTCAAATCGGGGGATCGGGCCGGCCATTCCAAGTCGCCCCTAATTGAGATTAGGCGCCCTGGGAAGTGTTCCCTCAAAACGGCCATCGATGCTCTTGAAGTGTGTGCCGTTGCACCGTCTTGTTGAAACCAAACGTCCCCTAAGCCCAACTCATCCAGTTGTGGAAAAAAAAATTCCTGTAACATGTTTACATACCGGTCCGAATTCACTGTCACTGTGACTTCATTTTCCTCAAAGAACCAGGGACCAATTATTCCACCTGAGGAAATTGCACACCACACTGTGAGTTTTGGTGAATGGAAAGGCCTTGGATGCAATTCTCGAGGATTGGTAGCAGCCCAGTAGCGCATGTTTTGTTTGTTGACGGATCCACACAAATGAAAATGGGCTTCATCACTAAAAAACACAATAGCGTCCTCAGGCACGACTTCCAGAAACACCTCACACGCGTTCCTCCGAGAATTGAAGTCACGTTCAGAAAGTTCCTGCACAATCGCCATCTTGAATGGATGAAAATGAAGATCATCATGAAGAATTCTCCTCACAGAACGATTAGAAAGTCCAAGGGCAGACGAATGTTTGCGCGCAGAACGCCGTGGTGATCGCAAAATTGAAGCTCTCACTGCCTCAATGTTATCAGGTGATCTAATGGGCTGTGGGACTCCAGTTCTACGTCTTGTTGTCTGAACGTAGTGACCCACGTAACAATTGATTTCCGGTCTGGGACAGGCGCCAATGGGGCTAAATTAAAGCGATTCCGAAAGGCACGCTGGGTTGCAATCACAGAACAAACGCTCGAAAAGTAGGCCTCAAGGGCAAACGCACGCTCCACACTGTTCCAACGCATGATGGCGACTGAACTGTGTCAGTACAAAACTTTACAGACCCGCCTATTGGACGAGACCACTAGCGCTCCGGTACTACATCACACTACTAAATGGGGCGCAATTGAAAAAAGGAAGTTATGCTGCCCCACCCTGTATAACCACCTTAATCAATACATAAATGAAAATAATTATTAATAAAGTTGTTCCTGGTACATGTTTCAGGAATTAATCAACAAAAGACGAATCATTTCCTTATCGAAATTTTGCCATAACCTCAAGTTATGCTTAGAGCTAACCTCTGCCAAGTGAAGTTTTTCCTACCACGTCGTATTCTTTTGCATGCTACCGGTTCATTGGCTTATGGATCTTTTAAGCATATAAGGCATCTTCATTGATTGTATACGGAATGGTGAAGTATTGTAATTCCGCATATGTCATCTCAAACTATTGACATTTCCTTGGAGCGGGAATGTGATTGAACTGTCTACTTCATATATATTCGTTAATATTGGCAGGCTGAATACTATCACCGTCACAAACTATTTCATTTTGATCTAAATCTTAAATATTTTCTACAACCTACATACAGTGTATGGTGCACCATATTAGGTTAAATATCCATTGATATTTAAGTGCTACGCTGTATCATAATTTCATTATGCATTACAATTGGCTGGTGAAGGGGATAAACATGTTGTTGATTAGTCCTGAAACATGTACCAGGAACAACTTTATTAATATATTTTAATGTACTGTATTGATTAAGGCGGTTATAAAAATCTTATTAAAAACTATTTAAGTACATCAATACGGAACCGAAGCATCCGTGGCTTAGGCGGCAGCACGCCGGCCTCTCACCGCTGGGTCCGTGGTTCAAATCCCGGCCACTCCATGTGAGATCTGTGCTGGACAAAACAGAGGCAGACAGGTTTTTCTCCGGGTACTCCCGTTTTCTCTGTCAAAATTTCATTCCAGCAACACTCTCCACTATCATTTCATTTCATCTGTCATTCATTTAAACATTGCCCCCAGAGAAGTGCGTCAGGCCTCGGCAGTCGGCACAGTTCATTTCCTCGCCGCTAGATGGGGGCTTCATTCATTCCATTCCTGACCCGGTCGGAGACTGGAAGCAGACTGTGGATTTTCAATACGGAACCATCATGAGTAATTCAAATAATAAAATCTTGCGATGAAAATATTATTATTCCGGTTCGTGAAACAGAATTTGAATTGAAGAGGATCTGATGGGAGGCTGTGCGCGCGAGAACCTTTAAGTCGTATGACGAGAAGACCGTGGTGCTCGCGAGCACAAGGTTGAGAACGACTGCTCTACACACTGTGATAGATTTGGGTAGATGTTATTTTATTACAATGTTGTCCACGGACCCGATGGAATTTCAGAGTTTGGTGTCACTAACCTAACACACTCCATCATTCGGTCTACACAACGTTTTTTGGCGTTTAACGCTTGACCCATTGCACATGCGTAATTGCCTGACCCATTCTACTACCCCTCTGAGTTTGAGAATATAATTCCGCAACACCTCATATTTTATTCTGTTTGAACAGAGCATGTGTCACAATTTTGTCCTGTAGATTGAAAAGCTAAAGTAGGAGACTTCTGTTACTTAGGAAGCAAAATAACCAGTGATGGACGAAGCAAAGAAGATATAAAAGGTAGGTTGGCTCAGGCAAGGAGAGCATTTCTACAGAAAAGGAATCTGTTGACATCGAATATCGATTTAGGTGCTAGGAAGTCATTTTTGAAAGCCTTTGTCTGGAGCGTGGCGCTCTATGGAAGTGAAACTTGGGCTATTGGTGCAGCAGAAAAGAGAAGAATAGAAGCGTTTGAAATGTGGTGTTACAGGAGACTGGTGAAGATCAGATGGGTAGATATGGTTACAAATAAAGAGGTATTAAGAAGAGTGGGAGAGGAGAAATGTTTCTGGCGACTGCTAATGAAGAGAAGAGATAGGTTGGTAGGACACTAACTAAGACACCCAGGAATAGCAAACTTAGTTATGGAAAGAAGGGTCGAGGATAAGAACTGTAGGGGTAGACCAAGGTTAGAATATGTTAAACAGATTGCTTCGGGTGTAGGGTGTGGTAGCTATGTAGGGATGAAACGATTAGCTCAGGACAGGGAGACATGGAGCTCTGCATCAAACCAGTCAAATGACTGAAGACTCAAACAACAACAAGCTTAACGAGCGAGTTATCATCGTCACGGCAGTCATGTCGTCTCACTTTGTATGCAATTACTAGAGTGTGGTGTGTGTTTTGCTGTGTACCTTACAACCCGGTATGCTCTGTTTATTAAACAGTGGTTCTGTATGCATCTGATGCCTGACCTATCCGTTGACCTCTTGATTATAATCTATTTCCAAGCAAGTACCAGTTACGATTCTCCCATGAAACATATCCTACCCTCATTGATCGATCAAAGGCGTATCTCTTACACGCAAACTGGCAGAGGAATTTGGTCACGTCATTTGCGACATCATTCTTGATCAACGGATTTTTAGCCTACTTTTCACATTTTGCAAAAATGAGGAAAAAGTAGACTTATGAGATCGGGCAAATGTGTGTCTGTCTGTCTGTCATTCTGTCTGTCTGTCTGTCTGGCTGGGTGTGTCCCCCCCCCCCCCATATCAACTCCTAAACGGCTGCAGCAATCGAAACAAAATTTGGTAGGAGTAAACATCTATACCTGAATATCTCACGGCCATATTTGAAAATGATGTCAGTGCTACCAACTGCTGAAAAATCGCAATTGAAATTTGAGCTCCACGTTGGATATCTTGGAAGGTATGAATGGGAGCTATTTCAAAATTGGCACACGTATAGATAATAATATTGCAGTTTAATTTCCAGCAGGCCATACATGGCAGTGTTGCCAAAATGATTGTAAGCCTGCTGATAGGTCCAAATTTTAAATGCATATAACTTCTACACTAAAAATTGGATTTCAACCAAATTTCGTATGTGCAATGTGTACATAAACAGATAGGACTGAGCGAATTCTTAAGAGCCACCAGGGCTGCCAACTGTTAATAAATGCTCTCAATTATTTTATCCAAGTACCCATATATCATAAAGTAAGCAAGCCGACAGCTTTAAACTATGCACACGTATAGTACCTGATATTCTATATTAATTTGAAGTAACTTATGTACGTCAGTGCTACCAACATGATTCTAAGCCTGCTGAAAGGTCCAATTTTAAATACATGTAACTTCTATACTATCATTAGGATTTCAACCAAATTTTGTGTGTGCTATGTGAACCATAACATATATTACTATGCCGATTCTTAAGAGTAACCAGGGCTGCCAACTGTTAATAAATACTGTCTCTCTTTTTGTTACCCTAATATCAATATATCAGAAAGTATGCAAGCCAATAGCTCTAAACTTTGCACACGTATAGTACCTGGCATTCTAGATAAATTTGGAGTAACTAATATAGGCCTACGCCAGTGCTGCCAACATGATTCCACTGTAAGCCTGCTGATAGGTCCAATTTGAAAATCCATGTAACTTCTATACTAACTAATGGATTTCATTCAAAATTGACACAGCAATAAATCATATTATTTCAGATTATTTCTGACTGATACATGTATGTCATTGTTGCCATCATGATTTTACGCGCGCTGTTAGATGCAATGTTTAACTGTGTAACGTTCATGTTGTCCATTGGACTTCAACCAAATTTTGTGTTCTGTACCTTAAGAGAAGGAACTAAGAATATATTCAGTCACCAGGGCTGCCAACTGTAGTTCTCTATTAGACTACATTATGCCAGATATAGGCTACAGTATTTCGAACTAATTAGAAATTCCGATATTACCAACTTAATTTCGTCATTATTCTAGATAGATACATATAGGTTAATCATTGGCATGAATCTTAAATTTTAAGAAAAGTAGGCTCTTTAGTTCGTCACGGAACTTCTTGTTGGTACTTCCCATGGCATTGCCAAAAGGATGATCAACGAGAAAACAGTGGACGGAGATAGCCGGTGAGAAAATCTCGATGCTAAATAATAATAATAATAATAATAATAATAATAATAAAGACGATAGTTAGTTATTGTTGTTTTAAGGGGCGGAACTACGAGGTCATCTGCCCCTAATAATAAAGAAAGTTCCTCCCCTACACTGGATATGTTTTTCAGATCCCGATGATGAATACTTGTTAAGCTTTCTAACAATGTTATATTACGCGGCTTCGGTGGCGTAGTTGGTAGCATGCCCAAGGTCGTGGGTTCAAACCCGGCCACAATCGTCGGATTGTTTAAGAGTGTTAAAACTCCCTCAGTATGCCTTCCTTTGGAGGGGAATTAGCCTAAAGCCGGCGGTTCCATGGCATGAAAAAGAACCTTCCACTAACTACACTTGTGTGAAGGCAAAATTTGTAGGTTAGAATTGATAACACTCTATTAGTTCCAACGTTCGCTGCCAGCTGCTGATTGTGATGCCATCTAGTAGCCAAGTCCTCAAGCTAGGTGTCGTGGACGGTAGCATTTGGTAGCAAACAGTAGGAACAACAGTATTTGAAATTACTGTCTGCAGTCCTCACCTGAAATAAAAAATAAATAAAAAACAGATAACACACACTAATACTGCCATCACAACACCGGTTATCAGACAGATTCTACACTCGCCCAAAGTACACGGGGCTAAATGACCGCGTTGTCGCAGCCCCTAAACTAAGGAACCAACCCACCAACCAAGGTAATATTCAGGGCTAGATAACTTAACCGTAACCATAACGTAACGTAATTAGGGAATGTACCGGAAAACTCCATGAGTGCATTTAGGTAAATGCGTTGCAGAACGAATTACTTCGTTTCCACAAGAATACCGTATTTATCATATACTATCACAATAACGTTATATTCAATAACCGAATTGAAGAACGCTATTATTCCGGTCCCTACCAATAACGTTATTGGGAGGGTGGCTCACATAGTGAATAACTGAATAACGTTATTGGCATCATTTCGTTATTAGTTCAACCTGATGTCGAAGAACGAAATTGAACGAACTGCTGACAATAACGTTATTCGAAAGGCGGGTAAAGGAAGTTCCTCATAAAAACGTTATTCGCCGGTTTTCGTTATTTGTCTTACCCAATCTTTAAGGAACAAAATTGTGAGTACTACCGACGATAACGTTGTTTAAAAGACGGCTAAAATTGAGTTCTACAAATTAATGTTATTCCCATTTCTTGTTTATTATTAATCAAATCCAATCTTAATGACAAGAAATTATGTATATTCCGTCAAGAACGTTATTAAGGAAACAGCTCGAACAGAGGGCCATAACGTTGTTACTAAATGTGATGTAGAAAGAGCGACGTTGTGTGGGATTAGTCACATTATACAAAGAAGGGTCATATGAAATATTTGAGCACATTGCAATAATAAAGTAGGTGCCTTTTCCCATGACAAAATTTAATAGGTAATAGGCCTACTAACATTTCTAATTAGATTGGAATATACCTGAAATATTCTAATACAGCACTACAGTTGGTAGCCTAGGTGACTCTGAATATATCCTTAGTTCCATCTCTTAAGGTACATAATGCACATATAACATTCGGTTGAAGTCCAATGGATAGTATGGACGTTGCATGTTATGAAATATTGGATCTACCAGTGTATGTAGAATCATATTGGCAACAAAGTCATGCACGTGTGCTCAGAATTAATCTGAAATAATACTATATTTTATAGTGCCAATTTTGGATAACATCCATTTGTTGGTATAGAAGTTACATGCATTTTCAGCAGACTTAGAATTATGTTGGCAGCACTGACGTACATTAGTTACTCGAAATTAATCTGAAATTTCAGGTATCATACGTGTGCAAAATTTAGAGCTGTTGGCTTGCATACTTTATTATATATATGTATTAGGATAAAGAAAGAGAATGAGCATTCATTAGAAGTTGGCAGCCCTGCTGGCTCTCAAGTATGAGCATAGTCATATCTGTTACAGTAACAATAGCGCATACGAAATTCGGATAAAATCCAATTGATAGTTAGAAGTTAGATGCAGTTAAACATTGGACTTATCCGCTGGCTTAAAATCATGTTTGCACCACTGTCATATATGCGCTACCTAAAATATATATCTGGAATGTTATTATCTCTATCTGTACTAATTTTGGAAGGGTTCGCATGCATAAAGTCTGATAAATCCAACATAGAGCTCAAAAGTGAATTGTGAATTTTCAGCAGTTACTAGCACTAAAATAATTTTCAAAAATGCCCGTGAGATATTCAAATATAGGTCTTTACTTATACCAAATTGGGTTTCAATAACTGCAGCCGTCTAGGAGGGACAGACAGACATTTGCCTGGACCGATGCCATAAGTCTACTTTTCCCTCATTTTTACAAAATGTGAAAAGTAGGCTAAAATATTACGAAGAATATACGATAGCTACTGTATAACATCCAACCTTAGGTGTTTCGATACTGTGCTGATCAGTACCCTCTGCTTATGGACATATCACATGTGTTGTACCGCAATCATTGACCATCAGAATACAAATGGTACAGATTATAACGTTAAAGCTTGTATACAGGCACAATTCCGGTATAGGCTTGAATAACGTTATTCGCAGCAGCATTCCGTGTTCCGATTGGCTAAGCTGCAAGAAATCAAACATGGAGGAAAGTTGTGGATTGAGAGTAATATTTGCAGTTCATTGGCATTATTAATGCAAACCAGTCATTAAGATGCGTTACGTTGAATACATGAAGGGGCACTGACTGATTGAAGGCATTCCTGTCAGTATTTACGATTTAACTGAAATAATTCGACATTTAGCTATACGCATGAAGTTACGTAACTATGAGCTAGGCTAGAAAGTGAGAAGTGTACGGGTGCTATAGCTGCAACTTAGTGTCCAATGAGTCTCGGGTTCGAGACGCGCTAGGGCCAAATTTTTTATTCTTTTTGAATTATTATGTTGCATTCACACTACATTCCTTGTGAGTTTCCAACTACGATTTATTCGCATAATCTACGGAGATGATGTTAATAATGGATATTGGAAGGGAAAATTATTCTATTCTATCATTCAAATTTGTACTTCCCCATACAAAACCATGAATATTTGTACTATTCATGAAAGTATACTAATATTTTCATACCTCAATAATAGTCTATGTTTACTCCACAATAGATAATAATATTAAGAATAAGGAGAAATAGTTTCGTGACGATCTAAAGAGCATACTTTTCTTTATATTTAAGATTCACGCCAATTTTTATTTTATTTTTAGTCGTTTACCCTCCAGGTTGGTGGAATCCACGGACTCAGTGAGGGAACTCACCACTACCGCCTCTATGGGCAGTGTCCTAGAGCTAGGAACATCGAATCGGAAGGGATACAACTGGTGAGGTGGGATTGGCACCTCGCCCAGGCGGCCTCACCTGCAAAGCGAACAGGGGCCTCATGAGGGATGGTAAGGGATGGGTAGGATGGATAGGCAAGGAAGAGGGAAGGAGGCAGCCGTGGCCTTGAAGAAGGTACCATCCCGGCATTTTCCCGAAGACGAAGGGGAAACCACGGAAAACCACTTCGAGGATGGCTGAAGGGGAATCGAACACCCTCTACTCATTTGGGCCACCCGAGGCTGAGTAGCTCCCGTTCCAGTCCTCGTACCACTTTTCAAATTTCGTGGCAGAGCCGGGAATCAAACCCAGGACCTCCGGGGCGGCAGCTAACCATGCTGACCGCTACGCTACTGAGGCGATATCTGAAATAATACTTTATCTAATAGTGCCAATTTTGGATAACATCCATTTGTTGGTATAGAAGTTTCATGCATTTTCAGCAGGCTTAGAATTATGGTGGCAGCACTGATGTACATTAGTTACTCGAAGTTAATCTGAAATTTTAGGTACCATACGTGTGCAACATTCAGAGGTGTTGGCTAGCATACTTTCTGATATATTTATTGGTATTAGGATAAAGAAAGAGAATGAGCATTCATTAGCAGTTGGCAGCCCTGCTGGCTCTCAAGTATGAGCATAGTCATATCTGTTACAGTAACAATAGCGCATACGAAATTCGGATAAAATCCAATTGATAGTTAGAAGTTAGATGCACTTAAACATTGGACTTATCCGCTGGCTTAAAATCATGTTTGCACCACTGTCATATATGCGCTACCTAAAATATATATCTGGAATGTTATTATCTCTATCTGTACTAATTTTGGAAGGGTTCGCATGCATAACGTCTGATAAATCCAACATAGAGCTCAAAAGTGAATTGTGAATTTTCAGCAGTTACTAGCACTAAAATAATTTTCAAAAATGCCCGTGAGATATTCAAATATAGGTCTTTACTTATACCAAATTGGGTTTCAATAACTGCAGCCGTCTAGGAGGGACAGACAGACATTTGCCTGGACCGATGCCATAAGTCTACTTTTCTCTCATTCTTACAAAATGTGAAAAGTAGGCTAAAATATTACGAAGAATATACGATAGCTACTGTATAACATCCAACCTTAGGTGTTTCGATACTGTGCTGATCAGTACCCTCTGCTTATGGACATATCACATGTGTTGTACCGCAATCATTGACCATCAGAATACAAATGGTACAGATTATAACGTTAAAGCTTGTATACAGGCACAATTCCGGTATAGGCTTGAATAACGTTATTCGCAGCAGCATTCCGTGTTCCGATTGGCTAAGCTGCAAGAAATCAAACATGGAGGAAAGTTGTGGATTGAGAGTAATATTTGCAGTTCATTGGCATTATTAATGCAAACCAGTCATTAAGATGCGTTACGTTGAATACATGAAGGGGCACTGACTGATTGAAGGCATTCCTGTCAGTATTTACGATTTAACTGAAATAATTCGACATTTAGCTATACGCATGAAGTTACGTAACTATGAGCTAGGCTAGAAAGTGAGAAGTGTACGGGTGCTATAGCTGCAACTTAGTGTCCAATGAGTCTCGGGTTCGAGACGCGCTAGGGCCGAATTTTTTATTCTTTTTGAATTATTATGTTGCATTCACACTACATTCCTTGTGAGTTTCCAACTACGATTTATTCGCATAATCTACGGAGATGATGTTAATAATGGATATTGGAAGGGAAAATTATTCTATTCTATCATTCAAATTTGTACTTCCCCATACAAAACCATGAATATTTGTACTATTCATGAAAGTATACTAATATTTTCATACCTCAATAATAGTCTATGTTTACTCCACAATAGATAATAATATTAAGAATAAGGAGAAATAGTTTCGTGACGATCTAAAGAGCATACTTTTCTTTATATTTAAGATTCACGCCAATTTTTATTTTATTTTTAGTCGTTTACCCTCCAGGTTGGTGGAATCCACGGACTCAGTGAGGGAACTCACCACTACCGCCTCTATGGGCAGTGTCCTAGAGCTAGGAACATCGAATCGGAAGGGATACAACTGGTGAGGTGGGATTGGCACCTCGCCCAGGCGGCCTCACCTGCAAAGCGAACAGGGGCCTCATGAGGGATGGTAAGGGATGGGTAGGATGGATAGGCAAGGAAGAGGGAAGGAGGCAGCCGTGGCCTTGAAGAAGGTACCATCCCGGCATTTTCCCGAAGACGAAGTGGGAAACCACGGAAAACCACTTCGAGGATGGCTGAAGGGGAATCGAACACCCTCTACTCATTTGGGCCACCCGAGGCTGAGTAGCTCCCGTTCCAGTCCTCGTACCACTTTTCAAATTTCGTGGCAGAGCCGGGAATCAAACCCAGGACCTCCGGGGCGGCAGCTAACCATGCTGACCGCTACGCTACTGAGGCGATATCTGAAATAATACTTTATCTAATAGTGCCAATTTTGGATAACATCCATTTGTTGGTATAGAAGTTACATGCATTTTCAGCAGGCTTAGAATTATGGTGGCAGCACTGATGTACATTAGTTACTCGAAGTTAATCTGAAATTTTAGGTACCATACGTGTGCAACATTCAGAGGTGTTGGCTAGCATACTTTCTGATATATTTATTGGTATTAGGATAAAGAAAGAGAATGAGCATTCATTAGCAGTTGGCAGCCCTGCTGACTATCAAGTATAAGCATAGTCATATCTGTTATAGTACACAAAGCACGTACGAAATTCGGTTAAAATCCAATTGATAGTATAGATGTTAGATGTACTTAAACATTGGACTTATCAGTAGGCTTAGAATCATCTTGGCAACACTGTCATATATGGGCTCCTTAAAATGTATCTGGAATGTTATTATCCCTGTGTGTGCTAATTTTGGAAAATTTCGCATGCATAACGTCTGAGATATCCAACGTAGAGCTTAAAAATGAATTGTGATTTTTAGCCGTTGGTAACTCTGAAATCATTTACAATTATATCCCTGAGATATTCAGATTTAGATATTTCCTTAAACCGAATTTGGTTTCGATAACTGCAGTCTTTTAGGGGTTGATAGGGGGAGACACACAAAGACAGACAGACATTTGCCTGGATCGATGTCATTAGTCTATCTCATCATCATTTAAAAAAAAGTGAAAAGTAAGCTAAAATACCACGTAGAATATACGATAGCTAATGTATAACATCCTACCTTAGGTGCTTCGATACTGTGCTGACCAGTACCCTCAGCTTATTGACATTACACATGTGTTGTACCGCAATCATTTGCCATCAGCGTTCAGATGTTACAGATCGTAACGTAAAAGCTTGTATACAAGCACAATTCCGGTATAGGCTTCAATAACGTTATTCGTACCTGCATTACGAGTTCTTATTGGCTCAGCTGCAAGAAATCAAAGATGGAGGAAACTTGTGGATTGAGATTAATAGTTGCAGTTCATTGGCATTATTAATGCAAATCAGTCATTTAGTTCCGTTACGTTGAATACAGGAAAAGGCACTGACTGATTAAACGCATTTCTGACAGTATTTAAGATTTAACTGAAATCATTCGACATTTAGCCATATGGATGAAGCTGTGAACCTGCATAGTACGTGAAATGTGTACGTGTGCTAAGGCGTAAACTTGGTACCTACGGGGTCCTGGGTTCGAGACGCTCCATGGCCAGAATTTTTATTCTTTTTGAATTATTTCGTTGTGTCAACACTACTGTGTGATGCAACTTTTCAACTTCGATTTACTCGCATGTTCTAGGGGGGCGATGTTAATAATGGATATTGGTAGGGAAAAATCATTCTATTTTATCATTCGTATTTGTACTTTCCAAATCAAAACCATGAATATTTGTACTATTAGTGAAACTAATATAATTTTCACAGCACTGATTACTCCACAGTAAAATAATAATAATAATAATATTAACAATAATATGAAGTAGTTCCGTGACGATCTAAAGGACCTAATTTTCTTTATACTTAACATTCATGCCAATGATTAATCTACATAGACCTATCTAGAATAATTACGAGATTAAGTTGGTAATACTAACTTTTCTATTTAGATTGGAATATATCTGAAGTAATGTATTCCAATACAGATCTACAGTTGGCAGCCTTGGTGACTCTGAATATATTCTTAGTTCCATATCTTAAGGTAAAGAATGCTCATGCTAAATTTGGTAAAGTCCAATGGATAGTATGGACGTTGCATGCTGTGAAATATTTGATGTATCAGTGCGAGTAAAATCATATTGGCAACAACATCAAGAAGGCGTTTTCAGAATTAATCTGAATTATTCCTATATTTTATAGTGCCAATTTTGGATAAAATCCATTTCTTAGTATAGAAGTTACATGCATTTAAAAATTGGCCCTATAAACAGGCTTAGAATTATGTTGGCAGCACTGATGTGCATTAGTTGCTCCCAAATAATCTAAAATTTCAGGAACTATTCGTGCGCGAAATTTAGAGCTGTTGGCTTGCATACTTTCTGATATATTGGTATTAGGATAAAGAGAGTGAGCATTTATTAACAAATAATAATAATTTATTAACAAATAATAATAATAATGCTAACTGCGCCAGGATACGAACCTGCAACCTTGGGTTCAGCAAGGGAGAACGTTACCCCTGAGCCACGCAGCCAGCCGCATTTATTAACAGCTGGCAGCGCTAATGGCTCTTAAGTATAAGCATAGTCATATCTGTTATAGTACACAAAGCACGTACGAAATTTGGTTAAAATCCAATTGATAGTATAGATGTTAGATGTACTTAAACATTGGACTTATCAGCAGGCTTAGAATCATCTTGGCAACACTGTCATACATGGGATCCTTAAAATGTATCTGGAATGTTATTATCCCTGTGTGTGCTAATTTTGGAAAATTTCGCATGCATAACGTCTGAGATATCCAACGTAGAGGTTAAAAGTGAATTGTGATTTTTAGCAGTTGGTAGCACTGACATCATTTTCAAATATGGGCGTGAGATATTCCGGTATACATCTTTACTCATACTAAATTTGGTTTCGATTTCTGCAGCCGTTTAGGAGTTGACAGGGGGGGGGGGGGGGCACACACACACAGCCTGACAGACAGAAGGACAGACAGACAGACTCACATTCTCCCGGATCGATCTCATAAGTGTACTTTTTCCTCATTTTTGCAGAATGTGAAAAGTAGGCTAATAAGGAGTGGTGAAGCAGCTGCCTTTAAAGCAGAATGGGAAAAATTATTTTTCTGTACAGCTTATAAAGGGCATGCCAAATGTTTAGTGTGCCACCGAGATTTAATGAGTAAAAAAAAAAAACACAATTTGGAACGGCACTGCAGTGCCAACCACAGGGATGATCACGGTGACTTGACAGACGCCAGTCGGCAATCGAAGTTGGAAGAATTGAAAGAAAATTTCAAGCAGCACTTTCCTGTAAGTATTATTGCCTTAATTTTAAAATGCTTGCTTACAAATGGGAATGAACAAATGATTTAATTATCTGAAGAACACTAAAATTGTGACTTGCCGTATTTTTGTCTGACAGGAGATAGAGGAGAGTGAGGTTGGTGGACCGATTTTACGAGCAAGCTACAAATGTTCGATGCGAATTGCCGAAGCTGGGAAGCCCTTCGCGGAAGGGAATTTCATCAAGGAGTGCCTAATGGACGTGGCGGCATGTATTTGTCCTACGGAGGTAGTTGAGAAATTTGAAAACATCTCTCTTTCTCCTCAAACTGTGGCTCGCAGAATAGACGATATGTCCGTTGATATGGAACAGCAATTAATGGAGAAGGCAGCAAAATTTGTATAATTTTCCATCGCCCTCGACGAATCAACCGACATTGCGGACATAGCATAGCTCGTTATTTTTATTCGAGGGGTGGATGACGATCTTCGGGTCACCGAGAATTTCCTCGACTTGGTAACACTCAAAGTCACCACTACCGGTTTCGATATTTTCCAAGCTGTGGAGGGTGCTTTTGAATCAATGGGATTAAAATGGGAGCGGTTGACGAGTATAACGACGGACGGAGCTCCTGCTTTACGATGTGTACGCATGGGGTTCCTCAGATATGTAAAGTTAAAAATGGCTGAGAACGGTAGTACCCTAATGGTGGCGATCCATTGCTTCATACACCAGGAGGCAATCTGTGCAAAAGTCGCCAAGCGCAAAGATGTAATGGGAACAGTTGTGCGAATGGTAAATTATCTTCACTCCCATGAACTCACGCACCGTCAATTCAAAGAGTTCTTGGATGACATCGAAGCGGAGTGTCCGGATATCCCGTACCATGCAGAAGTAAGATGGCTGAGCAAGGCGAAGGTGCTGAATCGTGTGTTTTTCTTGCGGAACGCAATACATACATTCTGTGACATGAAAGGGCGGCCCGAAGTTCTTTTGCGTGACCCTAAGTGGGTGGCGGACTTGGATTTTTATGTGACATTACTGCCCATCTGAATAATTTGAACACTTCGCTTCAGGGCGAAAAGCACAACATCTGCGATTTGGTGGAAAAAATTGAAGCGTTCACAAGAAAATTGATTTTGCGGGAAAACCAGTTACGTGCAAGGAACACAGGACATTTTCCATCGTTTGAAACAGTGAAAGGTGTCGACTTTGATGAGTACTTGGAGGTAATTCGCCAAATACAAGAAGAGTTTGACAAGCGATTTTCAGAATTATCAGAACTCCAAGCGGTGTTAGATGTATTTGTTCGACCATTTTCTATTAGTGCAGACAGTGTTCCACAGCTATTTCAATTAGAGCTGATTGAACTGCAATGCAATGTTCGTCTTAAATACCTCTTTCTAAATGTCACGAAGTTAAGAAAACTGCAATGCAATGTTCGTCTTAATGACCGCTTTCTAATGTCACGAAGTTTAGAAGAATTTTACAGTGGCTTTCCGCAAGGAGAATATCCCCTTTTGTAAAGACATGCAAGTGAAGTTCTGTCAATGTTCGACTCAACGTACATTTATGAGCGCTTCTCTTCAGTTCTTAAGCTTACCAAAAGTAAACATCGTGCAACGATGAGTGATAGAAACTTGCGCAATTGTTTACGAATAGCTGTGTCCAGAAATATTGTACCCAATTTGGAGAAGATTGTTTCCTCCAAAACTAGAAATTCGTAAAAACGACGGAGAAAGAGTCACTCAAGGCCTGTACTATCTGTTCATATTGGTAAAATGTTGTTGAATTTTCCTCTCTAATATGTTCTCATTTCATTTTGTAATAAAGCACAATATTCTTTACTTAACACTTGCGTTCGTTTCCTACACATTCCATGCATCGGAGTACCATTCGATTTGTATACATATATATTATGGCAGTATATATCCTATTATGGTAAAACAGCCCTATCAATATGATGTCAACAATGCCACAAAAGCCGTCGCCTGCATCTGTGCGTTCGTATCTAGTTATTGCGGTACGAACATAGTCCGTGTGTCTCAGATCTCCTCGCTGCCACAGTGTAGTGGTGGTAGGGGAAGGAGCGCTAGTCTGACTGCCCAGTGCTCCCCGAGCGCGGCCGCGCTCTCGGAGCGCAATGACTGGATGGTCCTGATCTAGGCTTACAGGATAGAGCCACATCGGTGAAGTGGGATACATACTTGTTATTCCCCACCCCATTTAATTGCGCACGTTAATGTGCTGACCCACTGAAAAGCGATTCGTTTATCAGATGTGAAAAAAAAGGCAGCAGAAATCTTCACTCAGATAAAAGAAAGGGTTATACTGAGATTACAGTTTCAAACATGATATCTGATTACTTCATGTTATATTGGCATAACAAATGCCAAGTCTCACTTTTCTAAACAACATACTTCTTGAACCTTCCAACACAAAATTCTAATCACTAGTCTACATTCCTGATCTTTATCATAATGTTCAGACGTCACTGCCGTGGAACTCCCAATCGTCCTCTTTAATAAACATGAATGAATGTAGTGAATTATCCCCTGGAATAAGCTGTAAAATATAGTTATTAGAGAGTAAACCGCATTTGAAATAGTAAGTAGGCTAATGCAATGTGTCCGGTCCTAATCTTGAACACCTCCTGTTTAGTCTCTATCTTGCCATTTCAGCAATTTGTCTTCAACTTGGGTCGAGCTTCTACAGATATATTTTTGTATTTTTTTTAAATATTTAAAAATGTTTGGCCATATCTCAGAAATTCTTTCACACTTGCAATGGAGATGGATCGTATATCATGGACACATACCTCCACACTGATTTTACGATGATTTTGTCACACATACATCAATATAATTTCACCTTCTGGTCATGAACATCTGTGCCTAATCATATACTACGTACTTTTCCTCTTGAAAATTAACTATTAACATTGAACACAATCAACAACCCATTTGCCTAATACAATATTAAAACGTATGTGTCACCCCTTCCATTTGCTATTTCTCTTATGAATGCTGTTCTCTATTTCCTCCTCCCTTTATTTAAAATTGAAATCCATTGGCAGATTAATCACTCCCGCACCTGGGCACAACACTACTGTGAGCGAGGCTCCGCTTGGACAGAACGTGCTCATGAGATGACTCAATTCAAGAAGTCTCGTCATAACAGGTGGGACACCTCAAGTCTCTCTATCGCTTTAACAGTAGAAAGTGCCGGGTGGGTTGTCGTATTCATTAACAGCAGTGTAATTCTGGTTTAAAAGTAAATAATGCCATTCATACCGTTGACGACAAATCGCAGCGTAAATTTAAACGTACCACTACATCAAACAACATGGAGTAGTGGGCTACGCGTTGGAGCAACTTAGCCATTTTCCGTCTTGTCTTTAAATGAATAATGGCATTTGCTCTTTGTTCCCTTTCATTTCACACAGTACATTTATTGTTACAAGAAAAATTATTTCGTATTGGAATGCTGTGAATGATACACAACCCGTTGCTGATATGATCTCTAAAGCCTAAACATACCGTACTGAAAAATCAATTATGTCGAAGAAGAAGTTAAAATATTGTTTACTAATTATCATATACTGTACTAACATACGCTCTACCAGTAGCATACCAGTAATCCTATCATAACCAACCAGAGGTTTCCTCTGAAATATCAAAAACTTTGATTGCGTCAAATATTATACATAATGTTGTATATACTATATACAGGATGAAGAACAAATCCCGTACTTGGAGGTCAGCATGCGGTTCCTCGTCGAAATTCATGGCAAAGGCTTATCTAGGAAGGCCTGGTCCTGCCAATACGTTTAATAGAAATGCGAGTTAAGAAACGAGGCTCTGGCAACGCTGTAACTGCGTGCAGCATGGCCAAGAGAACAGCACGCATGAAGTCTGCGCTGTGCCGGTGCTATCTCATTAGCTCAGTGCGAAAAGGTATGCCGTGAAGGTCGGTTATGGTCCAATGGCGTTCGCGTCAAAGAGTTCTTCAGTTAAAGTCTCAAATTGTATCCAATGTACACCTCCACAATGCAATCAATACATTATGTTGTGTACTGTGTCTTACATTGCTGTTACTTCTCTACTTCTTTCTTATTTCGATGAGACCCGCTACGGACCACGCACCAATTTCAATTCTTCACTCTTTGTTGTTTTCTTCCCAATATTTCTTCGTTCTTAGACTATGTTGCTTCTTTCTGTCCTCAGACCACTTCGCCCCAGGTTTCCTTTCCACTCTACCCTGGCGTACTTCCAAACATAACACCTTCTCTGTCCAAAGTGTCTTCATCTCTTATATTATTTCCTTCTGTTACCTTTATTTAAACATTAAAACATAACATGAGCCTCTTACATACGTAAACGACCACTTAGTTTCGTCCATGGCACAAATAAAGCCAGTAACATCGTCTGCATCCAATGATATACACTAGATTGCCCATTATGATACGCACAATAATTCCATTCCGTACGCTGCCACGAAATTTGAAAAGTGGTATGAGGACTGGAACGGGATCTACTCAGCCTCGGGTGGTCCAAATGAGTAGATGGGGTTCGATTCCCACCACATCCATCCTCGAAGTGGTTTTTCGTGGTTGCCCGCTTCATCTTCGGGCAAATGCCGGGATGGTCCCTACCGTCAGGTCACGGCCGCCTCCTTCCCTCTTCCTTGTCTATCCTTTCTATTCTTCCCATCCCGTCCCATCCCACATGAGGCCCCCTGTTCTTTTTGCAGGTGAGGCCGCATTGGGTGAGGTGCTAGTCCCGCCTCCCCAGTTGGATCCCCCGACTCACTCTCAAGCGCCAGGACACTGCCCGTAGAGGAGGTAAAGGTGGGATCTCTTGCTGAGTCCGTGGGAAAAGCCTACTTGGAGGGTAAACTGACTACGAAAGAAAAATCGTTTGAAGTCCAGTCTTATCTTCACAGAGCCACGAACTGACGTCACACAAAACGACGACCTGACGTAGATTCGAACCGTAGTTCGTTGGTGGTTGTGGTTTGGATAATACAGCAGCCTACTCAGTGAGCTACGACGGCTGGTACGGTGATATGATACACATTCCACCGCAGGATGCGACAGTGTTGCCGGCTTCTCGTTTTCATACTCGTCTTTTCAAATAACACCCGCTCCGATTGTGCTATAGAAACTTTTGTCTTGCATTTGGATGAGAAGTCGCATGACGACCTCCAAGTACGGCATATTTCTTCACCCTGTATTACTTCTATAAGGGGCTTCGGTGGCGTGGTCGATAGCATGCTGGACTGCTAAGCCCAAGATGGCGTGTTCAAACCCGGCCGAAGTCGTCGGATTGGTTAAGAGCGTTAAAATTCTTCAGTATGCCTTTCTTCGAAGGGGAAATAAAGCAGGCGTGCCCATGTCATAGATTTATGGCAGGTAAAAGCACCTACCATTACAATTGGTAGTGTGTAGAAAAGTTTTTAGGTTATATTTGGCGAGTTAGAAACGCTCTATCAAGTTCCAACGTTCTCCGCCAGTGTTAGTGACAGAAGCATCTGGTAGCCACAGTTGGAAATAGTTGAAATTGAACTTCCATACTAAGAAATGGATTTTATCCAAAATTGGCACTATAAAATATAGGAATAAATCAGATTAATTCTGAAAACGCCTTCTTGACATGTTGCCAATATGATTTTACTCGCACTGATACATCCAATATTTCACAGCATGCAACGTCCATACTATCCATTGGACTTCAACCAATTTTGTATGTGCATTCTGTACCTTAAAATATGGAACTAAGAATATATTCAGAGTCACCAAGGCTGCCAACTGTAGAGCTGTATTGGAATACATTACTTCAGATATATTCCAATCTAAATAGAAAAGTTAGTATTACCAACTTAATCTCGTCATTATTCTAGATAGGTCTATGTAGATTAATCATTGGCATGAATCTTAAATATAAAGAAAATTAGGCTCTTTAGATCGTCACGGAACTACTTTCATATTATTGTTAATATTATTATTATTATTATTTTACTGTGGAGTAATCAGTGCTGTGAAAATTATATTAGTTTCAAGAATAGTACAAATATTCATGGTTTTGATTGGGAAAGTTCAAATTCGAATGATAAAATAGAAAGATGTTTCCCTACCAATATCCATTATTAACATCGCCCCCTAGATCATGCGAGTAAATCGAAGTTGAAAAGTTGCATCGCACAGTAGTGTTGACACAACGAAATAATTCAAAAAGAATAAAAATTCTGACCATGGAGCGTCTCGAACCCAAGACCCATTAGGTACCAAGTTAACGCCTTAGCACTCGTACACATTTCATGTACTGTGCAGATTAACAGCTTCATCCATATGGCTAAATGTCGAATGATTTCAGTTAAACCTTAAATACTGACAGAAATGCGCTTAATCAGTCAGTGCCTTTTCCTGTATTCAACGTAACGGTACTAAATGACTGATTTGCATTAATAATGCCAATTAACTGCAACTATTAATCTCAATCCACAAGTTTCCTCCATCTTTGATTTCTTGCAGCTGAGCCAATAAGAACTCGTAATGCAGGTACGAATAACGTTATTGAAGCATATACCGGAATTGTGCTTGTATACAAGCTTTTACGTTACGATCTGTAACATCTGTACGCTGATGGCCAATGATTGCGGTACAACACATGTGAAATGTCCATAAGCAGAGGGTACTGGTCAGCACAGTATCGAAGCACCTAAGGTAGGATGTTATACATTAGCTATCGTATATTCTACTTGCTATTTTTAGCTTACTTTTCACTTTTTTTTTAAATGATGATGAGATAGACTTATGGCATCGATCCAGGCAAATGTCTGTCTGTCTGTCTTTGTGTGTCTCCCCCTATAAACCCCTAAAGATTGCAGTTATCGAAACCAAATTCGGTTTAAGGAAATATATATCTGAATATCCCAGGGATATAATTGGAAATGATTTCAGAGTTACCAACTGCTAAAAATCACAATTCACTTTTAAGCTCTACGTTGGATATCTCAGAGGTTATGCATGCGAAATTTTCCAAAATTAGCACACACAGGGATAATAACATTCCAGATACATTTTAAGGATCCCATATATGACAGTGTGCCAAGATCATTCTAAGCCTGCTGATAAGTCCAATGTTTAAGTACATCTAACACCTATACTATTAATTGGATTTTAACCAAATTTCGTACGTGCTTTGTGTACAATAACAGATATGACTATGCTTATGCTTGAGAGCCATTAGGGCTGCCAACTGTTAATAAATGCGGCTGGCTGCGTGGCTCAGGGGTAACGTTCTCGCTTGCTGGGCCCAAGGTTGCTCGTTCGTATCCTGGCGCAGTCAGCTGGCATTTGAGTGTGCGCAAATGCCAGAGAGCCGTGTCAGTAGATTTACTGGCACGTTGAAGATCCCCTTATGGACAAAATTACGGCACCCCGGAGTCTCTAAAAGCCAGAGTAGTTAAAAGGGACGCAAAACCATTAACATTATTATTATTTGTTAATAAATGCTCACTCTCTTTATCCTAATACCAATATATCAGAATGTATGTAAGCCAACAGCTCTAAATTTTGCGCACGAATAGTTCCGGAAATTTTAGATTATTTGGGAGCAACTAATGCACATCAGTGCTGCCAACATAATTCTAAGCCTGTTTATAGGGCCAATTTTTTAATGCATGTAACTTCTATACTAAGAAATGGATTTTATCCAAAATTGGCACTATAAAATATAGGAATAATTCAGATTAATTCTGAGCACGCCTTCTTGACGTTGTTGCCAATATGATTTTACTCGCACTGATACATCCAATATTTCACAGCATGCAACGTTCATACTATCCATTGGACTTCAACAAAATTTTGTATGTGGATTATGTACCTTAAGATATGGAACTAAGAATATATTCAGAGTCACCATGGTTGCCAAATGTAGAGCTGTATTTGAATACATTACTTCAGATATATTCCAATCTAAATAGAAAAGTTATTATTGCCAACTTAATCTCGTCATTATTCTATATAGGTCTATGTAGATTAATCATTGGCATGAATCTTAAATATAAAGAAAATCAGGCTCTTTAGATCGTCACGGAACTACTTCATATTATTGTTATTATTATTATTATTATTATTATTATTATTATTATTATTATTATTATACTGTGGAGTAATCAGTGCTGTGAAAATTATATTAGTTTCACGAATTGTACAAATATTCATGGTTTTGATTGGGAAAGTACAAATTCGAATGATAAAATAGAAAGATTTTTCCCTACCAATATCCATTATTAACATCGCCCCCCTAGATCATGCGAGTAAATCGAAGTTGAAAAGTTGCATCACACAGTAGTGTTGACACAACGAAATAATTCAAAAAGAATAAAAATTCTGGCTATGGAGCGTCTCGAACCCCGGACCCATTAGGTACCAAGTTAACGCCTTAGCACTCGTACACATTTCATGTTCTATGCAGATTCACAGCTTCATCCATATGGCTAAATGTCGAATGATTTCAGTTAAATCATAAATACTGACAGAAATGCGGTTAATCAGTCAGTGCCTTTTCCAGTATTCAACGTAACGGTACTAAATGACTGATTTGCATTAATAATGCCAATGAACTGCAACTATTAATCTCAATCCACAAGTTTCCTCCATCTTTGATTTCTTGCAGCTGAGCCAATAAGAACTCGTAATGCAGGTACGAATAACGTTATTGAAGCCTATACCGGAATTGTGCTTGTATACAAGCTTTTACGTTACGATCTGTAACATCTGTACGCTGATGGCCAATGATTGCGGTACAACACATGTGAAATGTCCATAAGCAGAGGGTACTGGTCAGCACAGTATCGAAGCACCTAAGGTAGGATGTTATACATTAGCTATCGTATATTCTACTTGCTATTTTTAGCTTACTTTTCACTTTTTTTTAAATGATGATGAGATAGACTTATGGCATCGATCCAGGCAAATGTCTGTCTGTCTGTCTTTGTGTGTCTCCCCCTATACACCCCTAAAGATTGCAGTTATCGAAACCAAATTCGGTTTAAGGAAATATATATCTGAATATCTCAGGGACATAATTGGAAATGATTTCAGAGTTACCAACTGCTAAAAATCACAATTCACTTTTAAGCTCTACGTTGGATATCTCAGAGGTTATGCATGCGAAATTTTCCAAAATTAGCACACACAGGGATAATAACATTCCAGATACATTTTAAGGATCCCATATATGACAGTGTGCCAAGATCATTCTAAGCCTGCTGATAAGTCCAATGTTTAAGTACATCTAACACCTATACTATTAATTGGATTTTAACCAAATTTCGTACGTGCTTTGTGTACTATAACAAATATGACTATGCTTATGCTTGAGAGCCATTAGGGCTGCCAACTGTTAATAAATGCGGCTGGCTGCGTGGCTCAGGGGTAACGTTCTCGCTTGCTGGGCCCAAGGTTGCTCGTTCGTATCCTGGCGCAGTCAGCTGGCATTTGAGTGTGCGCAAATGCCAGAGAGCCGTGTCAGTAGATTTACTGGCACGTTGAAGATCCCCTTATGGACAAAATTACGGCACCCCGGAGTCTCTAAAAGCCAGAGTAGTTAAAAGGGACGCAAAACCATTAACATTATTATTATTTGTTAATAAATGCTCACTCTCTTTATCCTAATACCAATATATCAGAATGTATGTAAGCCAACAGCTCTAAATTTTGCGCACGAATAGTTCCGGAAATTTTAGATTATTTGGGAGCAACTAATGCACATCAGTGCTGCCAACATAATTCTAAGCCTGTTTATAGGGCCAATTTTTTAATGCATGTAACTTCTATACTAAGAAATGGATTTTATCCAAAATTGGCACTATAAAATATAGGAATAATTCAGATTAATTCTGAGCACGCCTTCTTGACGTTGTTGCCAATATGATTTTACTCGCACTGATACATCCAATATTTCACAGCATGCAACGTTCATACTATCCATTGGACTTCAACAAAATTTTGTATGTGGATTATGTACCTTAAGATATGGAACTAAGAATATATTCAGAGTCACCATGGTTGCCAAATGTAGAGCTGTATTTGAATACATTACTTCAGATATATTCCAATCTAAATAGAAAAGTTATTATTGCCAACTTAATCTCGTCATTATTCTATATAGGTCTATGTAGATTAATCATTGGCATGAATCTTAAATATAAAGAAAATCAGGCTCTTTAGATCGTCACGGAACTACTTCATATTATTGTTATTATTATTATTATTATTATTATTATTATTATTATTATTTTACTGTGGAGTAATCAGTGCTGTGAAAATTATATTAGTTTCACGAATTGTACAAATATTCATGGTTTTGATTGGGAAAGTACAAATTCGAATGATAAAATAGAAAGATTTTTCCCTACCAATATCCATTATTAACATCGCCCCCCTAGATCATGCGAGTAAATCGAAGTTGAAAAGTTGCATCACACAGTAGTGTTGACACAACGAAATAATTCAAAAAGAATAAAAATTCTGGCCATGGAGCGTCTCGAACCCCGGACCCATTAGGTACCAAGTTAACGCCTTAGCACACGTACACATTTCATGTTCTATGCAGATTCACAGCTTCATCCATATGGCTAAATGTCGAATGATTTCAGTTAAATCATAAATACTGACAGAAATGCGTTTAATCAGTCAGTGCCTTTTCCAGTATTCAACGTAACGGTACTAAATGACTGATTTGCATTAATAATGCCAATGAACTGCAACTATTAATCTCAATCCACAAGTTTCCTCCATCTTTGATTTCTTGCAGCTGAGCCAATAAGAACTCGTAATGCAGGTACGAATAACGTTATTGAAGCCTATACCGGAATTGTGCTTGTATACAAGCTTTTACGTTACGATCTGTAACATCTGTACGCTGATGGCCAATGATTGCGGTACAACACATGTGAAATGTCCATAAGCAGAGGGTACTGGTCAGCACAGTATCGAAGCACCTAAGGTAGGATGTTATACATTAGCTATCGTATATTCTACTTGCTATTTTTAGCTTACTTTTCACTTTTTTTTAAATGATGATGAGATAGACTTATGGCATCGATCCAGGCAAATGTCTGTCTGTCTGTCTTTGTGTGTCTCCCCCTATAAACCCCTAAAGATTGCAGTTATCGAAACCAAATTCGGTTTAAGGAAATATATATCTGAATATCTCAGGGACATAATTGGAAATGATTTCAGAGTTACCAACTGCTAAAAATCACAATTCACTTTTAAGCTCTACGTTGGATATCTCAGAGGTTATGCATGCGAAATTTTCCAAAATTAGCACACACAGGGATAATAACATTCCAGATACATTTTAAGGATCCCATATATGACAGTGTGCCAAGATCATTCTAAGCCTGCTGATAAGTCCAATGTTTAAGTACATCTAACACCTATACTATTAATTGGATTTTAACCAAATTTCGTACGTGCTTTGTGTACTATAACAGATATGACTATGCTTATGCTTGAGAGCCATTAGGGCTGCCAACTGTTAATAAATGCGGCTGGCTGCGTGGCTCAGGGGTAACGTTCTCGCTTGCTGGGCCCAAGGTTGCTCGTTCGTATCCTGGCGCAGTCAGCTGGCATTTGAGTGTGCGCAAATGCCAGAGAGCCGTGTCAGTAGATTTTCTGGCACGTTGAAGATCCCCTTATGGACAAAATTACGGCACCCCGGAGTCTCTAAAAGCCAGAGTAGTTAAAAGGGACGCAAAACCATTAACATTATTATTATTTGTTAATAAATGCTCACTCTCTTTATCCTAATACCAATATATCAGAATGTATGTAAGCCAACAGCTCTAAATTTTGCGCACGAATAGTTCCGGAAATTTTAGATTATTTGGGAGCAACTAATGCACATCAGTGCTGCCAACATAATTCTAAGCCTGTTTATAGGGCCAATTTTTTAATGCATGTAACTTCTATACTAAGAAATGGATTTTATCCAAAATTGGCACTATAAAATATAGGAATAATTCAGATTAATTCTGAGCACGCCTTCTTGACGTTGTTGCCAATATGATTTTACTCGCACTGATACATCCAATATTTCACAGCATGCAACGTTCATACTATCCATTGGACTTCAACAAAATTTTGTATGTGGATTATGTACCTTAAGATATGGAACTAAGAATATATTCAGAGTCACCATGGTTGCCAAATGTAGAGCTGTATTTGAATACATTACTTCAGATATATTCCAATCTAAATAGAAAAGTTATTATTGCCAACTTAATCTCGTCATTATTCTATATAGGTCTATGTAGATTAATCATTGGCATGAATCTTAAATATAAAGAAAATCAGGCTCTTTAGATCGTCACGGAACTACTTCATATTATTGTTATTATTATTATTATTATTATTATAATTATTTTACTGTGGAGTAATCAGTGCTGTGAAAATTATATTAGTTTCACGAATTGTACAAATATTCATGGTTTTGATTGGGAAAGTACAAATTCGAATGATAAAATAGAAAGATTTTTCCCTACCAATATCCATTATTAACATCGCCCCCCTAGATCATGCGAGTAAATCGAAGTTGAAAAGTTGCATCACACAGTAGTGTTGACACAACGAAATAATTCAAAAAGAATAAAAGTTCTTGCCATGGAGCGTCTCGAACCCCGGACCCATTAGGTACCAAGTTAACGCCTTAGCACTCGTACACATTTCATGTTCTATGCAGATTCACAGCTTCATCCATATGGCTAAATGTCGAATGATTTCAGTTAAATCATAAATACTGACAGAAATGCGTTTAATCAGTCAGTGCCTTTTCCAGTATTCAACGTAACGGTACTAAATGACTGATTTGCATTAATAATGCCAATGAACTGCAACTATTAATCTCAACCCACAAGTTTCCTCCATCTTTGATTTCTTGCAGCTGAGCCAATAAGAACTCGTAATGCAGGTACGAATAACGTTATTGAAGCCTATACCGGAATTGTGCTTGTATACAAGCTTTTACGTTACGATCTGTAACATCTGTACGCTGATGGCCAATGATTGCGGTACAACACATGTGAAATGTCCATAAGCAGAGGGTACTGGTCAGCACAGTATCGAAGCACCTAAGGTAGGATGTTATACATTAGCTATCGTATATTCTACTTGCTATTTTTAGCTTACTTTTCACTTTTTTTTAAATGATGATGAGATAGACTTATGGCATCGATCCAGGCAAATGTCTGTCTGTCTGTCTTTGTGTGTCTCCCCCTATAAACCCCTAAAGATTGCAGTTATCGAAACCAAATTCGGTTTAAGGAAATATATATCTGAATATCTCAGGGACATAATTGGAAATGATTTCAGAGTTACCAACTGCTAAAAATCACAATTCACTTTTAAGCTCTACGTTGGATATCTCAGAGGTTATGCATGCGAAATTTTCCAAAATTAGCACACACAGGGATAATAACATTCCAGATACATTTTAAGGATCCCATATATGACAGTGTGCCAAGATCATTCTAAGCCTGCTGATAAGTCCAATGTTTAAGTACATCTAACACCTATACTATTAATTGGATTTTAACCAAATTTCGTACGTGCTTTGTGTACTATAACAAATATGACTATGCTTATGCTTGAGAGCCATTAGGGCTGCCAACTGTTAATAAATGCGGCTGGCTGCGTGGCTCAGGGGTAACGTTCTCGCTTGCTGGGCCCAAGGTTGCTCGTTCGTATCCTGGCGCAGTCAGCTGGCATTTGAGTGTGCGCAAATGCCAGAGAGCCGTGTCAGTAGATTTACTGGCACGTTGAAGATCCCCTTATGGACAAAATTACGGCACCCCGGAGTCTCTAAAAGCCAGAGTAGTTAAAAGGGACGCAAAACCATTAACATTATTATTATTTGTTAATAAATGCTCACTCTCTTTATCCTAATACCAATATATCAGAATGTATGTAAGCCAACAGCTCTAAATTTTGCGCACGAATAGTTCCGGAAATTTTAGATTATTTGGGAGCAACTAATGCACATCAGTGCTGCCAACATAATTCTAAGCCTGTTTATAGGGCCAATTTTTTAATGCATGTAACTTCTATACTAAGAAATGGATTTTATCCAAAATTGGCACTATAAAATATAGGAATAATTCAGATTAATTCTGAGCACGCCTTCTTGACGTTGTTGCCAATATGATTTTACTCGCACTGATACATCCAATATTTCACAGCATGCAACGTTCATACTATCCATTGGACTTCAACAAAATTTTGTATGTGGATTATGTACCTTAAGATATGGAACTAAGAATATATTGAGTCACCATGGTTGCCAAATGTAGAGCTGTATTTGAATACATTACTTCAGATATATTCCAATCTAAATAGAAAAGTTATTATTGCCAACTTAATCTCGTCATTATTCTATATAGGTCTATGTAGATTAATCATTGGCATGAATCTTAAATATAAAGAAAATCAGGCTCTTTAGATCGTCACGGAACTACTTCATATTATTGTTATTATTATTATTATTATTATTATTATTATTTTACTGTGGAGTAATCAGTGCTGTGAAAATTATATTAGTTTCACGAATTGTACAAATATTCATGGTTTTGATTGGGAAAGTACAAATTCGAATGATAAAATAGAAAGATTTTTCCCTACCAATATCCATTATTAACATCGCCCCCCTAGATCATGCGAGTAAATCGAAGTTGAAAAGTTGCATCACACAGTAGTGTTGACACAACGAAATAATTCAAAAAGAATAAAAGTTCTTGCCATGGAGCGTCTCGAACCCCGGACCCATTAGGTACCAAGTTAACGCCTTAGCACTCGTACACATTTCATGTTCTATGCAGATTCACAGCTTCATCCATATGGCTAAATGTCGAATGATTTCAGTTAAATCATAAATACTGACAGAAATGCGTTTAATCAGTCAGTGCCTTTTCCAGTATTCAACGTAACGGTACTAAATGACTGATTTGCATTAATAATGCCAATGAACTGCAACTATTAATCTCAATCCACAAGTTTCCTCCATCTTTGATTTCTTGCAGCTGAGCCAATAAGAACTCGTAATGCAGGTACGAATAACGTTATTGAAGCCTATACCGGAATTGTGCTTGTATACAAGCTTTTACGTTACGATCCTAGTACGAGGCTAAAAACGTTATTCAACCCGGGACCCATACAACAGAACACGACGTTAATAACGTTATTCGACCTGCGAGGCATGCAGCATAACACAATGCTATCCGGTCTTGTGAATAACGTTATTTGATGTTCGGAATGAGTGGTAGTTGTTCGCGACGTGTTAGAGCACGAATAACGTTATTCGACCTGCGAGGCATGCAGCATAACACAATGCTATCCGGTCTTGTCAATAACGTTATTTAAAACAACTGAGTGAATGGGGTACATTTGATTGTGTTACAACGCCAATAACGTTATTCGACTTGTGTCTCCTGCGATAACTAAAATGGTATCCGGTATGATAATAAAATATTTAAAATAACGGTATATATACAGTATCCGTTTATTCGTTCTTCGTATGAATAATGTTACAACAAACTTTCTGTTATACGTTACGCGATGTATACCGTAACGCCAAACAATTCGTTATTGAAGGCCATTATGTTAAGTTATCCAGCCCTGGTAATATTACAGGCGCGCACGTGTTTACAACACTCGCAATTTGCATGAGGATAGGTATGTAAACCAGTTTCTTTATAACGCTGTTAACACACAAAGTTAGCTATTTTTGCATTGAAGTTGCGGGGACAAGTACAAATCCAGAACAGCTAGGGCACGTTACTGGGTAAAGGACGATCAAAAAAACAGAAGTATGAAATGTATTCTCAAGTCGGCAAATGATTAAGAAATCGGCTAAACACGGCATCGACGCATGCAACCTAGTATTTTTTGTCGTCAAGTCTCGGGGCTTAGTTGTGCTCGTTAAATCGTGCACCACGACCGCGTGGGCTGCTGCAGCTAGTCCAGTGATCTTAGCTACGGTTTCCCGGACTACAGACATCACATACATCCAGGTTTTCTGACAAATTCTACACGCACTCAAGTACACGGAGCTGACTGACCACAATGCCAAATCTCTGCAATGAAATAACAACATCAACAACGAGTTTTTTCGGATTTCACGTAAAAAGAGATCCCATGGATTATGATCGCGATATTAACGTAAACCTACAAGCTTCCTTCCTTCCTTCCTTCCTTCCTTCTCTTCCCCTCCCTTCGTCCCTCCCTTCCTTCCTACCTCCCTTCCTTCCTTCTCTCCCCCTCCCTTCCTTCCTACATCCCTTCCTTCCTTCCTTCTCTCCCCCTCCCTTCCTTCTCTCCTCCCTCCCTTCGTCCCTCCCTTTCTTCCGTCCTTCTCTCCATCCTTCATCTCGTCCTCCCTCCCTCCCTTCCTTCTCTCCGTCCTCCCTTCGTCCCTCCCTTTCTTCCGTCCTTCTCTCCATCCATCCTTCCTCCCTTCCTACCTCCCTTCCTTCCTCTCCCCCTTCCTTCCTTCCTTCCTTCCTTCCTTCTCTCCTCCCTTCCTTCGTCCCTCCCTTTCTTCCGTCCTTCTCTCCATCCTTCCTCCCGTCCTCCCTCCCTCCCTTCCTCCCTCTCTTCCTCCCCTCCTCCCTCCCACTCTTCCTTCCTTCTCTCCTCCCTTCCTTCGTCCCTACCTTCCTTCTCTCCTCCCTTCCTTCGTCCCTCCCTTTCTTCCATCCTTCTCTCCTTCCTTCCTCCCTACCTTCCTTCTCTCCTCCCTTCCTTCGTCCCTCCCTTTCTTCCATCCTTCTCTCCTTCCTTCCTCCCTACCTTCCTTCCTTCCTCCCTCCCTTCCTTCTCTCCTCCCTTCCTTCGTCCCTCCCTTTCTTCCGTCCTTCTCTCCTTCCTTCCTCCCTACCTTCCTTCCTTCCTTCCTCCCTCCCTTCCTTCTCTCCTCCCTTCCTTCGTCCCTCCCTTTCTTCCGTCCTTCTCTCCTTCCTTTCATTATTAGTTTTCTTTTTCAATAAAACTATTCGGGGAAATTTTTCATAGTTTTATGTCGTCTCATTGTTGTTTCAGTTAGGGACCTTGTGAGATCGTGGTAATGCAGCCCCGTGTGCTTTGGTGATCTGTCTTGTTAGCCTGTGCCAGTGTGATGGTTGTACTAGTGTGTATTTATAATTGGGTATAGGGCAATATGATGATAAAGAGTTGTTTTTCGGGGCGGAAGCAAGATCATCTACCCCGATAAGGGGTGGCCGTGGCCTTAATTGAGGTACCATCCTGTACTTTGTCTGTAATACAAGCGGGGGGAAATCACTGAAAACCATTTTTAAGATGGCCGTCGAGGTGAGAATCGAATCCACCTCTTCTCAGTTCTGCCTCATGAGGCTGAGTGTACCCCGTTCCAGCCCTCAGACGAGAATTAAATTTCTGTCAGAGCGTAGAATCGTCCCGGAACTCCGCGATGACAGCACGCGAGGAAGTGGACTTCATAGTTTTAATTCTTGCGTAAGTCTTCTTATGTATGTATTCAGTTTTCACGCTTCCAACACCAATGCCGAGGTTTCTCGAAGAAATCCTGACTTCTTCAATCCATTAAACTATGTCAGTTATATGTTTGCAAGTGAAATCTGAGCATAATCCTGAATCGTAGCGCCAGATAAAGGTTACGTGATATCTTAGGGTACACAAGACGTCAGAGGCAGTTCGGGGGTGGTTGATTATCCGGTTAACGAAACTAGGGATCAATATGGGATGGGGTAGGGTGACTTAATCCCTCACCCCTGAAATGCTGGTAATGCACTCCGCTCCTGAGAGGCTAGTGTGGTGTAGGATCTCACAAGATTTGTGCGCACTGGGGTGGGAAGGGACTAGCCCAAGTTAACATTAATTGACCTGTCAGAACAAAGCTGTCATGGTCCATAATGCAGTATGTTCTCATTGGACTTATTCCAAGCAAAGTTGTACTAGCCTGTGAGCTTCATGTGTGGGCTGGGCACACTGTGATAATCATTGATTGCATTGAAGCCATATTGACATTATTGATATTGGAACTTTTCAGACGGGCAGCACAGTGTAGCCTAATCCTAATTACTCAGACATAATATATTTGTTATGGATTGCCCATAGTTTACTCCGTTTTCTGTAATCGATAACACAAGGATATATATTTTTAATCACATTAGTACATTATGCAACAAGCATAAGTGGCAATAATTAAGATACGAGTGTCTTAATTACCATTGTAGGCGAGTTGCATACGACTGTTTATGTTCGACGGTAATTATAACTTGGCTTTCTTCTCCACATTCCAAGGAGGTGGATATAGCTCTGAATGAGACTTCCAGGATTGTATCTGGATGTCTTAGACCAACACCACTTCAGAAGATCTACCCTCTTAGAGGAATTTCTCCACCTCATGTCCGAAGAATGGTAGCAGCAGCATCTGAGATGAAACGGCAAGAAACCGATTCAAGGCATCCACTTTTCGGCCAACAACCAGCCCGACAGAGACTTAAGTCCAGAAACAGCTTTTTGAGGGGAGTAACAGCCCTCGAAGGCTCACAAGAAGCTGCCCGTGTGAAGATATGGAAGACAGAGATCACAGACCCAACTATTCCTCTATCAGAAAAAATGGCACCAGGTCACAACTTGCCATATGGAATTTGGAAATCATTGAACAGGCTGAGGATGGGGGTTTCACGCTGCAAGAACAATCTCAAGAAATGGAACATGCTCGTCAACAATGATGAGTTCTGTGACTGCAGCATGTTACAAGATCCAGAACACCTGCTGATCTGCCCCTTGATGGAAGACATGTGTTCAAAAGACGATCTTTTGGCTGCAAATGCTAATGCTATAACTGTTGCTACTTACTGGCAAAATCTAATTTGATTTGGACACGGAAAATAAATAAATAAATAAATAAATAAATAAATAAATAAATAAATAAATAAATAAATAAATAAATAAATAAATAAATAAATAAATAAATAAATAACTTTATTAGCGGCTTCGGTGGCGTAGTCTGTAGCATGCTGAACTGCTGTGCCCAATATAACGGGTTCAAACCCGGCCGAAGTCGTCGGATTTTTTAAGAGCGTTAAAAATCCTTCAGTATGCCTTCCTTCGGAGGGGAAGTAAAGCCGGCGGTCCCATGCCATAGATTTATGGCATGCAAAAGATCCTTCCGCAGACTAAGCTTGCATGAAGCTAAATTGTTAGGTCAGATTTCGTCGGAACGCTCCATCAAAATTTCATCGTTCACCACTAGGTATTATTAATATATGGTAGCGAAAGTTGGAACTACTTGACATTGAACAGAACTTGTAGCTCACCCTAAGGGTGTCCGCTAGAAGCAGCTACAGACTCAGGCGAGCCAAACATGTCCTCGGACACTCCCGGCACTAAAGGCCATACGATAAATAAATAACTTTATTTTATGTTCGAACATAAATATTCATGTGTCGAGATTCCATCAGTTTTGTTTACTAAACAGAGCGCATGGGGCGCAGAGAATACCTCGTATTGACCACGGCCTCCTCGAATACCCCACTATAACACTAGCTACGCCGTGAAATTTTAAACAGGAGACCGTGGAAGTCAGCGCAGCTACGATGCTATCCTTACCTAATTGGTCAAACTGCTGTATCGTAATGACAATTTTCTCTGATTGGTGGAGAATCTGTATCATAATGAAATTTGAACTACAATGCACCTCTTTAAGATGCGGTTTTCTGGCATTTAGCCAAATATTTATATTTCGGCATGGTCGAACATAACATTTTTTCAGGTTATTTTTTCCAATGACCCAGTAATTGGGGTTATATTGTGTTGACCGACTGAAAAGTACCGTAGTAGACTAATATCAATTGTGATCATCAGCCCTTTGCACTTTTTGTGAATTCTGTCGCATGACGTGCGGCATATAATAATAATAATAATAATAATAATAATAATACTGTTATTGGTTTTACGTCCCTTTTATTTGCTGTGGGTTTTAGAGACGCCGGGGTGCCGTATTTTTTCCCCAAAGAGACTCTGTAACGTGTCAGCAAATGTACTGACATGGTTCCCTCACTTGGAATAAGGTATTATCCCGGCATTTTCCTGAAGGGGGTGAGGGAAATCCCGGGAAAAGAAACGATCAGGATAGCTGCTGTTACGTCGGGATTCAAATCTCCGATCTCCGGGCTGCAGCTGCCCTGATGGCCGAGGTAACGAGCACGGGTACGCCACGGGACAACAAAGATCTGAGCATATCACTTCAAACACTTCCTTTGTGAGTTCAATTCAGCGAAGAATGCTCTGTGCAATGAAGTATAAGTGTGAAACCCCCACATATAGATGGCTAAATTAAACAGAATTCAATCCTTGTTTGCTGCCATTGTAAGGAACAGAATGCCTAGGTGTAGACACTTCACCACTAAGCAGGTATTTTCAGCCATAAATATCCCTCCCCTCAACACGACAGGACAGGTAACTGACCTGTCCTACCTACATTCTATTTTAAATGGTGTGCTGTCACTTTTCAAACTACGAGCCCCTTCCCGTTCTACTAGGCTCAAAGATTTTCTCCACACACTAAACATTCCATAATCCAAAGATCCTTCCAACACCGCATATCGTCCCTGTACAATAGCTTTGCAAGTAAATGCGAGCTGGGCATATCCACAAACAAGACGACGTTCCTGAAGCAGGTGAACAAGAACTTAAACTTTATTAAGAACTGTCATCTTGGCCATTGACGACAAGGCTACGAACAAGGATATTCTACCGGCTCTTGATCTGGACTTGTATTGTTTGGAGATTTGTTAAATTTTATTTTATATTTTATATATCTGGTTGTTATTTGTACAAGCATGAAGGGTTCGCATAGCTGGAGTTTGTGCTTTGATTAATAAAAAATAAAAATAAATCAATAAGAGAAAAATACAGTAATGAATAACTAACGGTCGATTGTATTTAGAAAGTGTTAATGGAAGTAATAAAAAAAATGCAACTGTATCGAACTATAATTTCTTCTAATGGCTAATATTGACCCATATACGATCACTTAGGGCAGTGCTATTTAATTGAAGATAACTTTCCACAAGTACTGTTATTAAGTATGATGTATCATGTACAGATACAATGTGTAATAGTCGGTAATATCGTGTCTGTCCTGTAAACGAGGCCACATCATTAGTGATAAATGGTGTTTGTCCTCAGTCGTGACTTCCTGTTCACGCCGACATCTGAGGAGCGAGGCTTATTGCTGTAATAATAATAATAATAATATATGATAAGGAAAAGGAAAATGAACCGTTGTTGCATTATTTGTTTAGGTACCAAATTGTTAGTAATTTTAAAAAAATGCAACAAACGGTTTCTTTTATTTTCCGCATCACACATGTGGTGTTATTTTTTATTTGTATAGTATTTTATTTATTTATTTACTTATTTATTTATTATTTATACAATTTTATTTTTAACTTTTAATATTTTATTTTATTTTTTAATTTTCAATATGTTTTAAAATCTTTTAGCCTAATTTAAAATTTTATTTGTGTACATTTTTCAAATTTCAAATTCTATTTCTTTATATTTTTGAATTTTAAATTTTATTTTTTTATATTTTTAAATTTTTAATTGTATTTTATAAATTTATGGTAGTCTATAATGCTAACACAACGCAAACACATATTATATCAATACAGATCCATAACATCAAGAACAATAATAAAATGAAACCACAAAATTTCAACTCAGCTCAAATTATAGTACTGCAAGAAAAACACGCGGAAAGCGACAACAGCTGTTAGCGGGAGGTAGAATGCCTAGATATAAGACGGTAGCAACTAACCACCATGCCCAGTATGGCATTGCCACATATTAGGCTATATTAAGAGCGATGTACACTGTCCTCCCAAGCAGTGATTGCCATACCTTCTTCTCCACGTCTGTACAAATAGAGAATGCCGTGAGTACAAATGCATGCAAACCTCTATCCATATCCTGGCCTGACCCTATAGAAATTTAGTGGTATTGACACACCTGGAGTGTCTTTAAACCAATGTTACAATTGTTTTATTAATTATGCCACGTATGTAGTGTGCGACATCTTAAAGCCCTGCAGTGTCTGTTAGTTTCTGACTCTGGTTGGAAGGTCTACTACGAGCAATAAGCCAAAAACAGCACATTTGGTAGATTGTGATTGTGGACAGAATGACATGTAATGGCGGGCGTTGCTCTCCTCTTCAACAGTTTCCTGTGATCACAATGCTGGCTGGCGGGAAATGCGCCCTTTTCCAAGAATGAGGGCACCTCGCCTCATATTGTCCAGCCTCACTGACTGACCACGTCACCTGCTCGTTTAGCAGTCACCAACTCCGGAGTAAAAAGTCCCTGAAACAAATATCCCAGATTTGCAGGTCATCTTAAATGTTTAACAAAATGGTTGATGTCATTTGAGTAAAACCTTGAAGTTACTTGTTTCTAGAACACACAATGAGGGCCCTCCCTATAGAACGGTGCCTCGCAAAGGCCGTGTGGCGGAGGAGGGGACTATGTGTATTGCAGCGGGGCATTGGTGCTAGCAGCAGCGTAGCGCCCAACTAGTTTTAACACATTTACACTTTTTAACGTATTTAATGATCATAATTGAAAATCCGAAAAGCCTCCGTGGCTTAGGCGGCAGCACGCCGGCCTCTCACCGCTGGGTCCGTGGTTCAAATCCCGGTCACTCCTTGTGAGATCTGTGCTGGGCAAAACGGAGGCAGACAGGTTTTTCTCCGGGTACTCCGGGTTTCCCTGTCAACATTTCATTCCAGCAACACTCTCCACTATCATTTCATTTCATCTGTCATTCATTTAATCATTGCCTCAGAGGAGTGTGACAGGCTTCGGCAGCCGGCACAGTTCATATCCTCGCCGCTAGATGGGGGCTTCATTCATTCCATTCCTGACCCGGTCGGAGACTGGAAGCAGGCTGTGGATTTTCATTTTTTTAAATTGAAAATCCACAGCCTGCTTCCAGTCTCCGACCAGGCCAGGGAATTGAATGAATGAAGCCCCCATCTAGCGGCGAGGATATGGACTGTGCCGGCTGCCGAAGCCTGTCGCACTCCTCTGAGGCAATGATTAAATGAATGACAGATGAAATTAAATGATAGTGGAGAGTGTTGCTGGAATGGCATTTTTGACAGGGAAAACCGGAGTACCCGGAGAAAAACCTGTCTGTCTCCGCTTTGTCTAGCACAAATCTCACATGGAGTGACCGGGATTTGAACCACGGACCCAGCGGTGAGAGGCCGGCGTGCTGCCGCCTAAGCTAAGGAGACTTAATGATCGTAATTACTTACATGAATTTCAGAGTAGTTGATGGAAATGCTGTTCATCTTCTAAACACACTTTGCACCAACGTAGGAAGAGTGCTGTAATTCATCCTCACTGATATTTCGTATCAGTGCAGTTATTTCGTTCTCGAGAGCCTCCAGAGTACGTGGATTGTATCTGTATAGCTTTGTTTGAGATTCCCCACAAGTAAAAATCACACGGCACCGAAACTTACGAACAAACTTACTGTAAACTTCCTCTTGAAAAGAAAGTTTCCACTAGGAAAATTCGATGTTTTGTTCTGTGAACCATGTTCACGGGATAGACTACAGTACTTCACAATAAGTCTTAATTATCACAACCAAAGTATCTTGCGAGCTGGGTATTTAATATATGCTACGACAGTATCCAGGGCTGCACGGGCCGCTGTTGTAATCGGTACATGCTATAAATCTCCCGGTGAGTTATTACGACATGTCCGCAACACGGCCACTGCCAGGCTCCATTCAATAATAAGGGCCCTCGCTGTATGAAGACAATTAATCGAAATCTTCAATTTAACAAATGAAAATACTACGGATTAAGTTGTAAAGACGGATGACTTTACTTTACTTATTAAGTAAATACTCACATTAATATAGCCTACTTCAGCATCTTTTTACTTGAAACTCGATTATACGTTTTTTCTAGCCCAGATCTACAAATATGCAACGTAACTGGCTTGTTTTTTTTAATCGTCAGTTTACCCTCCAGGATTGGCTTTTCCCCCGGACTCAGCAAGGAATTCCACCGTTACCGTCTCCAGGGCAGTGTCATCGAGCTTAAAACATCGAGATTGGGGATACAACTGGGGAGGTGGGACGAGCACCTCGCCCAGGCGGCCTCACCTGCAAAGTGAACAGGGGCCTTATGAGGGATGTGAGGGGATGGGAAGTTTGGGAGGGATTGGCAAGGAAGAGGGAAGGAGGCGGCCGTGGCCTTTCGTTAGGTACCATCCCGGCATTTGCCCGGAGAAGAACTGGAAAACCATGGAAAACCACTTCAAGGATGGCTGAGGTGGAAATTTAACCCCCTCTACTCATTTGGACCACCCGAGGCTGAGTAGACCCCTCATACCACTTCTCAAATTTCGTGGCAGAGCCGGGAATCGAACCTCGGACCTCCGGGGTGGCAAATAAGCACGCTGACCAGTACACCACGGAGGCGACGTTTCTTTCTTTGATTCTTCCAATTGCTCGATGCAAGCTGCTTGCCTCGCACCAAGGCGGACTGGGTTCGATTTCCTGTTACTTCATTTGGGATTTTCACGGTTATGCGTTAAAAGGAGGTCCCATGCTTTAACGACCTCGTAAAACCACAAGCTTGCCACTGCGTTGTAAGTTTCCGAATACAGCCGGTGTTTTATAGATCGCGGTACCTTGCAGTTCAAATCTCCCTAAGTGAAATCCATGACGTCATAGACAACAGTAAAGGTTTAAATGTTGCATAAGTTACATGTTATATTCTACTAGCAACCCGCCCCGGCTTCGCCCGGTATCTTAACGGTTTACCCAGCGTAAGCTTAAAAGGCGCACTGGCGGCCGGTCCCAGACGCAATTCAGAAAAGCCGAGGTGAACAGCGAATCTCCAAACACATATACTCCTCTGTATAGTCTGAAGTCGACATGACTCGACAGTTTGATGCTGGCCGAAGCTGGGGTGATAGGCTCACTCCGAAGCTAGTAATTTAAATTTCCACTGAATGGAGATTGTTGGAAGAAATGAAATCGTAAACACACTTATAGCCTAGTAGGCGATGTATTTAAGATAGAGATATTCTGTCGCGGATTTTTTGTAGAATTTTTCATGCTGAACAATTCTTACACTCATAGTATATAGATATTTTTAACGGTTTACCCAGTGTAAGCTTAAAAGAGGCGCACGGACGACAGGTTTTTCTTCGACTTGATTCTCTGAAATCGTTACTGCTCGGCTTCTTTTAATCATAAATGAATGTTTTATACAGAAACCTTCCCCGAGAAATCCTTTACAGAATGGTGACAACCGCATTAAAATCCATCCAGTGGTTCTCAAGATTACCCGTTACATCCACTGATCGGGGACTTTGGTTTATACTATGTAGAGATGTGTTAATAAGGGTCACTATTAAGGTTCGGAAGTTGAGGAAAAGTCATATTTTTTTCCTGAGCTCATTTTACTCGAAATCTGAAAAATAAGTTTGAATGACGGGTCCGTGACCACGTTTAAAGCAATTTGATGTTTTCTATAAATGCATATTTTGGCCAATTTTATTGTTTTGGTCATATTTGGTCATATTTTAGTGATATAAGGTCATATTTGGTTATAATTTCAGCATTTGTGTTTAAATTGAGGCGTCGTTAACAAGGTACGTGTTATCTGCGTCGAGTTTCAAACACAGGATTTCCGAATAGTGTAGTAGATATATTTTTCTTTCTTTCCCCGGAACAGGCAGATAGCCGGTTTATAAGACCTGATTCCAAGAAGGCGCTCGTCTACGAACGTATTTTAGCACATCTATTTGGACAAGTTAGATTGCGACACTGTACGCATGAGGTCACGGAACATGACGATAATGTGCTTCCACCTTTCAATAGAATGTCACTCCAGTAGATATATTTAGCTCAGAAGCAATTAGCAAACAAGGAAATGCCATGTTTTAGGTCATATTTTATAATTTAAGTCATATTTAGCTAGTTTTTAGGGCATATTTGCTTGCATATTTTGTACTTCGTTAGGTCATAAAACTTCCGAACCCTAGTGCGCGAGTCAACACGTCAAGTTAAGTCGGCTGTTACTCGCGCACACATGTATAATGCCCCTGTATATCAACACAAACCTAACGTACCCCCCTTGCTTGTAGTAAAAGCTGTAATTTTCGTCTATACAGTGGTCTAACTAAGTAGCGACCAATGGCTTTGTCTCACCATAACTTTAGAAGAGTGCAGTGCTACTTTTCAATGAAAACCACTTCTAGGATGATGAGGTAGGAATGGAACTTACCTCTACTCAGTTTCACCTCACGAGGCTGAGCAAACGCCGTTCAACCCTCAGAGCAGAGTTATATTTCCTGATAGAGCCACGAATCGAACCCAGGACCTCTGGGATCGGACTCTCACTCAATACGTACCCTGAGACCACAGAAGGAAGAACATCGCATCAGCGTATGGAAGCCAAACTGTCACGACATACTGCAATCCTCAAGGGTGGGCATCAATTCCACTCGGGTACCTGAGTCAGGTAGCCAGGGTTACCTCAATTCCACTCAACACTCCAGGTAGTCGTCAGAGGAGTCCCTCAACTCCGCTCGGTCGCGGTCTCTTTATCCTTATACATTCTTAGAACAACACAAGTCTTTCATGCTCACTTCTACCATTGATTATAATCAATGCTTGTAATATAACTAATATAACTTCTAATAACGATAACAAATTAAGTATAACTTCTCAAAATAACCTACCGTGGTCAGTTATATTTTAGCAATACAGTAACCACTGCTTCAGTGTTTACATTTTTAAGTTTACTAAAACAAGTCGAACAGCTAATTTCAAAACATAGAGTAGAATTGTTAACTTTTTGTTGTTACTTAGTCTACTCCTCATTTAACAATTTCTTATCACTTGTAAACTGATAAGAACAGACGAGATGATTGCATAGAAAAAGTGCTGTGCAGACGATATCTTAAATCCGAATAGCTGTTAGGGTAAACTCTATAAGAGTTAGAATTCATAACTAATTTGTTGTGTGGGAATGCAGCTGATTTTTCCGTTCTAGGCTGGAAAACAGTATTTTCAGCAACCACAGCTGATATCGAAAGTATTTTTAGGTACAAATTATACACATATTATTATCTAAATTTAGTTTTATAATGTCTGACTAGGTTAAAAACATACAAACATTTAATTATGCACATGTTAGAAACAATGCATAAAATTTTTAGGAAAAAAATAGAAAACTTGGCAGACTTATTTAAAAGAATATTTGATTAATTTTAAATCACTTGTACTTTCTGCCATATAAGTAATAATGTGCCAAACACTTTATACCTGATTTAACGAATGAGCGGACTTGACATCAGAGCGGTTGACCAATGGCACAACAATGTCTTGCGAACACCTCCACGCCATCGGTCAAGCGCTCTGAATTCAAGTCCGCTCATTCGTTAAATCAGATATAAACATAATACATAAAGAACTAGATATTAATCACTGTTGTTAAATAAAAATATGGACAGGAAGGTGTTTGACCCGGCCATGCCAGCGATGCGTCAGTCTCTCCAATATCTTCCTGAAACAATTTTTTCGGAGTGCTGCGTACCCGTGCCTTGACAGTTGTGTTCAGTTCTGCAAAATGCACAAAACGGCGACCATGCAATGGAAGCATAGGGGCAGTCCATCGCCAAATAAATGTCGAACAGTGCCATCAGTTGCCAAGCGAATGGCGTCAGTGTTCTGGGACACAAAGGGTATCATCCTCATTGACTGGCTTGAATTGGGGGCAACGAATAACAGTGCAGCATATGTGGCAACCCTTAAACACTTACGTCATGCCATTCAAACTAAGCGGCCAGGAAAATGGACTACAAGTGTGCTTCTGCAACATAACAATGCCCCCTCCCCACACTAGCCGAGAGACCACCGCTGTCATTGTGCAAATGGGATTCATGGTACTGCCACATCCACCATACTCTCCCGACTTGGCACCGAGTGATACCTGTTCGGGAACATGAAGAAACCTCTGGACACATCTGTCAAGGCAAGGGTACGCAGCACTCCGAAAGAAAGGTTTCTGGAAGGTCTGGAGAGACTGACACATCGATGGCAAAAGTGCACAAAGTTACAAGAAGATTATGTTGAGAAGGTGGACGTAACAACTGATGTGTAATGTACTTCATTTGGGTAGAAAAAAATAAAGTGTAAGACAATATAGTATACCCCTCGCACTTTGAGTCTTTTTAAATATCCCCCTCCCCCCCCATAAAGAAAATATGCTTTGTTTATACAAAATTACTTTCATTTTACATTTCTTTTTCAATAAGGTATATTTATTTTAACGTTGAGACCAAGTTTCTGAGAAATATGTATGCATTACCTTGTGAAACATTCATTTAGATTTGAACTTAAACAGGTTAATATAATTTTGATAAACCATCCTAAAAATTATAAATAATATTTTGCATTTATTACTTACATCGATAAAGTGCAGTGACGGGAACATCTAGTGTAAGCTACTCGGTCCGAAATAACACTTCCTCTTCAGGCAAGGTAGAAACCTTAACTTTCCAACGGTATGGAACACTGAAGTGACATCTATTAAGTTGGTAGGAATATTCAAAGATAATAAAACCATCGCGCTCTTTTCGTGCGAGGAGCAAAAGCCGATCAAATCGGCGCGTGGCACTAAGCTGGTTGTAGTTGTGGTCTACTGTTAAGGTATTCTGTAAGAAGTAAGTGTTCAATGAAATGGAGTCAAGTTGGTTACTAAGTCTCTCATATTTTGTGACCTCGCTGTCTGTGAGTGTTTCAACAAAGTGCCTCCGGATATTACTACATTGGCATTTTTATGACTTATAGCTTACCATTGCTGTAATTAAGAACTAAGAATAAATTCTGAAAGCTGGCCTCAGGCGGATAAATCTCACTGCGTACTCTGCGATTGCAGCAAGAGTTATAAAGCACAGTGCTGATAGGCAAACCCATATCCCCACGTCCTGTAACCACATCTCCCTTTTATTGCATTTACAGAACGTAATAATAATAAAATAAAATAATAACAATAAAATAATAACTAGCAGTAATACCCGGCTTCGCCAGGTGGATTTATTTGTTTTATGGTTGATAATGAATACTACTACAGAACTGGAGCGCTCACGGATAAGGATCGGAATAAATGTAAGTAAATTTGAAAGCACCAATGCTTATTGCAGCTGATAACCACAGTATACTGCACGAACACCATCGCCCTTATACAGAGGCATACTATTGTCATGATGATAACTGTTTTAAGGGGCCAAAGAAATCTTTTTGCACTAATTACTCCCCGTGACTTCAATTTATAAGCAGCTCGCAATTCTGCACCAGAGCACTGGTAGGGGCGACGTGATGCAGCCTGCATTGCCAGACAACAATAGACTTACTGTCGACCAAAATATTATGTGCATTCTAGTTTGAAGGTTGTTTGTGAAGTAACCAATAGACCTACATAAAATCCAATAACATCATCATTTGCGTCGTTCTATTTTACGTTAGTTCATGTAGGTTTGGAATTTTTAATTTATATTTTAATATTTTTATCGCAGTTGGAACACAAAAGGTGCCCGTTTTTAATCGTGTTTCAACAATGCGTCACATTTAAGAATTATTATCTCAAAGACCCGTCAGATCGAATCCAAATTTTAACACAATATGCATTGGAATGTTGTATAACTGGTTTCACATTGCGTGAACGTGTGTATATCCATAATTCGTACATGCAAAGCAGAAAATCGTGTTCTGAAACGAGACGAAAATTTCGAATCAAGTTTCTAGAAAGACCTGTGTCTAATGCCAGTACAATTAGGAGGCTCACTAAACGATTCAAGGAAACAGGCTCTGTAAATAATAAGGGAGTTGACAGACATTCCTTCATCAGAAGATGTCAGGTGTGTGTTATAAGAGAGGGAGGACATTTTCAGCATCGCCTATGAACACTGTAAGTACACATTATTGAACATGTTTGGTAAAAAAAAAAAAAGCGCCCACCACCGGCTGAACCGGATACGCGCGGCCGCGATCTGCGCCGGCTTTGCTTGTCGTGTCTACTCACGTGCACATATATAATGACCCTGTAGTTATAAATCAATAAATACAAATAAAATCATGTAAAAGAACCTGCTTGGATTTGATCCACGGACCTCTAGACTATGAATCCAGGTCGCTACCACAACGCCACACACGCCCTATACTAACACTCGGTTAACAACAGGTTTAGTATAACTCCATTATATTTTGTCTTGGAATCAAAGATTTCATTAGCGTTTTCAGCCGTTTCTATAAACCATTTGATATTAAATATGTCTTATTTTGTTCAGTACATTCCTCCTAAAAGGATATAAACTTACGAAATTACTGAAATATGCAGTAGGCAGCAAATAATAGCCTCCATTTTGAACCAACGGGACGGCATGGCCCAGTACGATATGGACGGTCAGCCAGGCCTGTAAGTCTTCTCTCCGGTTACACATTCTATTATAAAATGCTAGTAACCTACCGGTGAACTCCTTGAAGACAGATTAAACCTCCCTATGTACGATAAGCTGATTTTTTGGGGCCAGGCCTTGTTGAGTCGTAAGTTATGGTTATGCTAGATTATTTGCACGGTGCATACATCCGCCAACTTGAAACTATTTGGCTGATGGCTTTGCGGTGTGGGCAAAAGACGCTTCCCACATTAGGGTATAATGTTGCAAAATTTGGTAGGGGTCAGATGATTAGGTTAGTCGTAATTTGATTTGAGCTTAGAACATTTGGGTGGGCGTCATTTATTTTTCGTTATGATGGTGGCGATATACAACATGACACTGCGTTGTCCTTTAAGTGCCACCTCTGTACCAACGTTGGTTTGATTTGGTTTCGTCGTGTTTGAATGGATGAGGGGGATCGATTTGCACAATACACGGCCGTCATCTTCGAACTATGTGGATGATGACCTTGTAGTTTGGGAAAAGGACGCTTCCCTCATGGAGGTATATTGTTGCAAAATTTAGTAGAGATCAGATGATTAGTTAAGTCGTAATTTGATTTAAGCTTTGAACATTTGGGTGGCCGCCATTGCGTTTCCGTCAAGATGGCGGAGAGACACTGAGGTGTCCTTTGCTAGTGCTACCTCTGCACCAAATTTGGTTCAATTCGGTTTTGTCGTGTTTTGAATTGAAAAACTATTCGCTCATTTACTCCGCTATCCGCACAGCCTTGCAAACTATATCCGCATGGCGAAAAATTTTGCGGATAGCCACGGGTTTATCCGCGGATATCCGCATCCGCGCTTGGCTTTAATTAGAGATCAGTGAGTAATGTGTTTTGATCAAGTAAATTAGAACAGTGTCAATGCTAAATACGTGTTATGTCAGCCGTGTGAGATGTAAGGCAGTCTGCTGACAGTGTCATAACTCATATTACACTGCTCGGTGAATTCACTGTCCACTCTGTACCGTGAGGTCAGGCCATCTTTTGATTGGCAAGACAAGTGGGTTCGAACACAACCATCGGCCATCCTTCGCATTGTTTTCCATAGTCCGCAATTCGTTCACCTTGAGGTGTAGCGGCTAGCATTCTTGGCTGTCGCCTTAGAGGTCAGAGTTAGATTCCCGGCTCTGCCAAGAAATTTAATTCTGGTCTTAGGTCTTGAACGGGGTGCACTCAACCTCGTGAGGCAAAACTGAGAAGAAGTATGTTCGATTCCCACGTGGAAGTGGTTTTCTGTAGTTTCTCTGTCCTCCCCCCCCCCCCCCCCCCCCCGTCCCCTCCCCAATTCTACTTCAGACTAATGCTGGGCTGGTCCGTAACTTATGGCCACGAGACACACCAATAACATAGGTTATAAGAAAAATTATACGCACACCCAAGTACGCGGGGCTAAATGACCACGATGTCCAAGCCCCTCAAATGAATTATCAATAAAAAAAATGGTTTGCCATTCTCAACTCCAGGCAAATGCCCCTCAGTAGCTTTTAATAGGCCACGGCCTATTCCATCAACCTGCAGTACCTAAGCAGTTTATTAGCCTCGATATAAAAATCATTCTTGAGATCACCTTTTGTCCGTGTGTGTGTGTGTGTATGTGTGTGTCCCCCTAATAAAATCTAAACGGCTGGAGCGATTTCAATGAAACTTGGTAAGGTCATAGTAACCTACTATTTCGTCCGTCCCCGACCGTGCCCTTCAAATTTTATTACGTCTCATTAATCGAACATGGCGGCTGTGCGAAATATTTCACCGGCATTCTATATCTCCGAAGCTATTACAAATATCACCCTGAAATGTTGTACGGTGATAAAGGGCACAACTAGAAGTTCACATGTGTGACTTTCAAAAACCTGTTAAGTACAAAACGAGCATGGCGACCAAACGAAGTTGAAACATTTAAATAGACTTTTCTCGCGATTTAACCATCCGAGCGCAGTGAAACATGGTACAGCAAGTGCTTACACACATTGAAATGCACTGACATCTAATTTAGTTAAATCATAACCTCAAGATGGTGGCTGTGCGAAATTTTAAAATGATGTTTTTATGTCTTAGTTCTAAACATGCAATCGAAGTCAACGTTTGAATAATGAACCTACGCAATAATCGTCATAACTCTGTGGCCTAAATATATAAAAATCCAACACGGCGACCTTCTGAAATATTTAGACGGTTCTCAATATCAACTAATCTATGCCAGCAATTAAACTGAAATTTAGTGTTTTGATAAAGGCTATTAATATAAGTTCATCTATGGGACTTCCAATAACCTGGTGAGCACAATTCAACGAACTATTTGTTCGTTGTGAGATAGTAGATAACAGAAGTCCCTTAACAACTGCCATTTTGCTAGGACTTTCCCATACTTGGTTTATCAGTATTAGGTTACACATTACCGTATCATTTAAAATATTCCAAACACTAGCCCTTCAAGTAGCTTTTGTAATCTCTCAGTTGAGTATATAATTTAAGAAAACATAGCTAAAGAAACAATTGCCCAATAATAGCTGGAAAAAAAAACAACAGATACCCCGTGGTGTGGCCGTGCGTGTTAAATCACTCACAACGACCGCTTTTGGAAGCATCAGCAAGTCCGGAGAACGGAGGTTCGGATCCCGGCGCTGACAGAGGGTATCCTGTGTGTGATTTCCCTCCCCCCTCCCCCGGGGGTTTTCCCACACTTTATCCAGGCAAATACAGGGATAGTACCTTATTTCATGTCTTGATCCACCTACCTTCCTCAATAATCCGTAACAATACACAGTAGAACGTCGTGTATCCGGACTAATTAGGACCGAAAATGTTCCGCATAATCGAACATGCGTTTATTTCATAGGAAAATCATGCACAGTGCATTATGGTGATATATAGCCTATACTGTACAGTATATATTTTAAATTCTTATTTATTGAATGAATAACTATAACAGAAAAACATTTTTGGTACTTACATAAAGGGTCTACTCTACAGTACTGGAAATATAATCGGAAATACTTTTTTGTGCAATATTTCCTTGTCTTTTCTTAGCAGCTAAATGACGCATTCTCTTTAATAAAAGAAGTTGAGTTGAGCTACTTTCTTCCTGCTTTTCATACCACAATAGCGAACATCATACATACGGTGACCATAATTTTGACAGTCGAAATCGGGAAGGTCTTGTCGGTGGAGAATGTTGGAGGATAGATAGATTATAGTTTGACTCTAACATATAGAGTTTTCAAGATATGGCCTTTTAATAAATTTAATTTCAGAAGTTCCACAAAATTCGATCCACCAAGAAATCCAATATAGAGGGCTAAATGAATACAGAGTTTATTTTAGTGTTTTTTATTTTATTTATGCAAGTACCTTACAAGGTTTTTGAGGAGAAAAGAAACCATTAGTTAGTATATGTTTAAGTTTTTTACTTTACATCTTATGTTTACAATAACAAACAAAATTCTTACTGAGTCTTTGCATGCGTTCTAAAACTTGAAACATGAAAATATCTCAAAATGATATTTCAAAACAAAACTTATTTTCCGTTTAATTACGCATATTTTTCAGAGAATTATTATTAATTTTTTCAAACTTAAAAATCAGGACACTTCTATTAATATTCTGGATGCCGGGACATGCTCCTTAAAATCGGGTCTGTCCCGATTTTTTCGGGACGTAGCCTATGGTCACCGTAACTATAGAGTAAACAAACGGTAGGGACAGCAATAGCAAACGAGAACCGACTCACCACTGTAGGCAGCGCGGATTTTCGCATAACAGTAAGCGCGCGCTGCTCCTTGTTTTTTTTTTCTTTCCTTTTGCTCGACAGGATAAATGAAGTTCCTGTTGTTTGACGTCCGGCTAAATGACGTTCTACTGTAATTATATACATATCTTAAACACATGTAATTCATTTCAAGTTATTTTTTCACTTGTGTGTGGACCGACTGAAAGCTACGATATCAATTGCCAATATGGCAACACTGAAACATGGCTTTAAAGCTATCTTACGTCTAACAACTTAAAATTTTCCATGTTTATCATGCTGAATTAGGCAAGGTTGATTATGAGATGGAATCGCGTCCTTGCAATACGTGAGGTAGATATACAGTAGTTATAAAATGATTATTGGTTAAATTGGTTAATTATTTGTAAATGTCATACAAAACCGTAGCCTTTCTCCACGGTCGTATTTTAGTATTGAGACGGATAAGTTAACGCATAATATACCGATACGCAGCGATATGACCTTAATCATATTTAAGAGCTTCCTTAAATGAAATAGCCTCCGTGGCTTAAGCGGCAGCACGCTGGCCTCTCACCGCTGGGTCCGTGGTTCAAATCCCGGTCACTCCAAGTGAGATTTGTGCTGGACAAAGCGGAGGCAGACAGGTTTTTCTCCGGGTACTCCGGTTTCCCTGTCACAAATGTCATTCCAGCAACACTCTCCACTATCATTTCATTTCATCTGTCATTCATTTAATCATTGCCCCAGGGGAGTGCGACAGGCTTCGGCAGCCGGCACAGTTCATATCCTCGCCGCTAGATGGGGGCTTCATTCATTCCATTCCCTGACCCGGTCGGTCGACTGGAAGCAGGCTGTGGATTTTCTTAAATGTAATACCAATTAGAATTTAATAATGTGTATACACCTTAAAATAAAATTGAATTAATACGCATTAATTGATACCAGTTTCGGCCATTTATGGCTTTCTTCAGTAATTGTTTTTAAAAGAAAAGAAACTATTGTAATTACAAGCCAAGTTTTGAAATAATATTTTACTTGGATATTTTTCTGTGAAACAATAATAAAAATAGTTGAAAAACAGATCTGTAACAAATGTGGAATTAAATTTGATGATAATATAAGAATAATTTTGTGAATATGACGTATATCTAAATAGTTAGTGTTTGGATATTCCTATAAAATAGCCTCAAAAATGTTTCTTAAAAATATCTTGGGATGGCCAACAGGGTGTGTTTTCTATGAGATGAATAAAGGGTCTTTGTGGAGTAGGGCATAGATTGGAATATGTAATGAATTTATCTTCTTGCTCCAATGGAAATTTTTAAGTGAATGATCCTTGACAAAAAAAACTGTTGTGTCGTAATCTAAGGTGATCAAGTTGGATTTTCTCATATGTTACTGTGTGTTTTGGTTATCATTTGTAGTTCTCGTATACACAATAGGCTATAATATACAGATGTAATGATCAGATCGCACTGTATGAAATAATCTCACATATAAAATATTTAACTGACACCAATCTAACCACATTTTGGTCCAAGAGACGTAAGAAGATTGCCGTTTGAAATGTGCAAATCGCACACTTTATAGGCAAACTATTTGTTGCCGTTTATTTTCTTGTGTTACGAAAATTTACTAACATGTATTTCGGATATCCAAGAAAGACCAACCCTCTATTTCTTATTTCATAGGTTGAACACTTAAATATAAAACCACAGGTCGAAATGGCAAAGAAAATGATGGTGGACGATTCATTGTCAATGAAAATTATTATTGGAACCTCGTGGACCGGAAGATCGATGCATAGGTTAGGTTCGGTGCCATTTTAAATATTGTGGAAGCTGTATACTCCTCTTGTGACACTGTATTTGTTCTGACATGGGACTGGCTCAGCGGTAACGTTCTCGCCTGCTGATCCCTAGGTTGCAGGATCGAATCCTGGCGCAGTCAGCTGGCATATGAGGGTGCGCAAATGCAAGGGAGCCTTGCCAGTAAATTTACTGGCACGTTAATGATCCCCTTCGGGTCAAAATCCGGTACCCCGGCGACTCTAAAAGCCAAAGTAGTTAAAAGGGACGTACAACCAATAGCATTATATTATGTTCTGGCATGCACGACTATCGAGGTAGGTTATCCACTTCCTGTACTGTAACGTCGTTACTGGACAGCTTGTAGCTCGCCTCCAGACTGTCCCTGCACCAGATCTCGGGAGTAGGAGAGTTCCATTCCACTCGACTGGCTTGACCTTGACGTTCCTCCGTGTTTGTAATAAGAGATTCAGTGTTTTCCGCAGGCTGCGCTAGCTCAAGGCCGCAGGTCATCTACACGTCAGGTTGATTCGCGATCCAAAGTTGCTCAACTCTTGGCAGCTGCGATTCACTACGTCAAGTCGTTCGCTAGCTCAAGATCAGACGCTGTCAGCCTTTTTGAGACTGTGAGCCACCATCTTCAAGCCATACAAAGTATCCGGGCACCATTAAATAGAATATACTACGGTACTAATACTACAACGTAGATTGGCAGGACCAAAAGTTCTACAAATTGGCTTAAGGACACCATGTCGAGTTCACCTTGGAACTGAGCACAATATTACAATAAATTGTGAGGCCATCTCACTCCTATAACATTAATTTCAAAGCTTTGAAACTTGACACATGCATTTAGTGATATCTCCTCAACACAGGGAAAGAATATTGTTATGATTCAAATGTACAGTTCATATAATTTTTTTCTTAATTTAACCCGAAAAATAAATTTTGAGAAAGTGTTAATCTCTCTAGGTACACTTTTCTCAGAAAGTAGCAGACGGAGAGCAACTAAACTAAAGGATTATATTTACAAAGTAGGCGAAATAAGTTATTCATCATTATATTATTATTTGGCCAATAAAAAAAAATTGATGTAGCAAATTGTGGAAAGTTGTTCTTAATATTTATTATTTTGTAGGGCTTGATAACAGTTTATATCCAGTTATATTTCACCTATTGTGAAACATTTCATGACAATAAGTTCAGTAGTTCCTGAGAAAACTATACCTAAAGAGATTAAAACATTCTCAAAAATTATATTTCTGATTAAAATTAAAACTCATTTTTATAAACTGGGCATTTGAATCATACCAATATTCTATTCCTGGTTTGAGGAGATGTTACTAAATGCATGTGTGAAGTTTCAAAGCTTTCAAATTAATGGTATAGGAGTAAGATGGCTTCATCGTTTATTGTGATATTGTGCTCAGTTCCGAGGTAAACTCTACAAGGTGTCCTTAAATAAACTGTTAACTACTACTATTAATGATGTAACAAGCATGCTTCTCTCTATTCTTTTCCTATATACATGACTCACAAGATAACGCAGTACTTCAAGATGACCTGAACCTGGTCTATAAGTAGGCGATTGAAAATAAAATGAAAATAAACACAAGAAAGTGTAGTCTCATAAAAATAGGGAAAGGGCGAAGGCAAGATTTTGAATATAACATTGGCTCGTAAATACTTGTAGAAGAAGATTCTTGCAAATATTTGGGTGGTAACGTAAGGAATGATATGAAATGGAGTACTCATGTAGGATGTGTAGTTTCTAAAGCTTACACATCCCTGCAATTTGTAATGAGGATATTAAAAGGAAGTAGTACCTCTGCTAAATAATTAGGATATTTGTCACTTGTAAAACCTATACTGGAATATGCCTCGGCGGTTTGGGATCCATATCAAGTAGGGCTCATCAATGAGTTGGAAATGGTACAAAGAAAGGCCGCTAGAATTGTGCTCAGTGACTTTAATCCCAGGAGCAGTGTGAGTCGTTTGTTAAAGAAACTTGGGTGGGAATCACTTGAGGCTAGGAGGATGAAATCTAGACTCTGCGCTATGTACAACACGTATACAAATCAACCAGCATGGGGTGAGCTTTGTAAGCGTATGGGGAAGCCCACTTACATGATCAGGAGTGATCATCCTTTCAAAGATAAGGGCCGACCATAGCGTACAAATTATGGTAAATATTCTTTCGTTAACCGTGCCATTGATAACTGGAACTCTCTACCTGCCGCAGTCTTAGAGCCTTTTTCCAAACATATAGGTGTGCTTAAGAAAAGACTGACGATTTGTGTAAATACTCCAGTTTAATTGTTATTGAATTGTTATGTATAATTATGTATTTGTTAAGTATACCCAATTTGCCACCGGGGGACAAACCCCCAATTGCAAATAAATGAATGAATTAAAATGAATGAATCTCTCTCTCTCTCTGAAAAAGCTAGAAATTCACCGCTCACCAGGCATACTGCAACTAATTGCATGACTAGTGCAGACAAGACACATTTTTGTGTGGATAGTAGAGTCGAATTAGCATCATGTCCAATTATTTTTCTGTAGACTTTTTTTTTTCGTGTGGCTTCCTGAGAGGCCGAGTGTAGGTCTTTCTAGTTGACGCCCGTGAGTGACCTGCGGGTCGTAATGAGGATGAAGTGATGATGTCACATACACCCAGTCCCAGAGCCACGGGAATTAATCCCAGGAGATTAAAATCCCTGATGGCCTGGCCAGGAATCGAACCCGGGATCCTTTGGTCCAAAGCCTAGCACGCTAACCATTTAGCGATGGAGCCGGACTACTGTAGATTAAAACACTATTATTCCGGTTCGTGCAATAAAATTTGAACTGAAGAATTCATCTCATGGGAGTTTGTGCTTGCGAGTAATTTTTTGGCTCGTATTACTCCTGGGCTCAAAGTTGTGGGATCGAACCCCTGCAGTGTCAACAGTGCGTTTTTGTACCTTCAGTTTGCAGGAAATACCTTTAGCAATAAGCGAAGACTAGAAGTGTTTACTATAATTGTTTTAGCCTACTTTGCTCATAAAAAAGAGAGTAGAAAGTAGTCTATGAGATAACATTTTTATGTCCGTGTGCGTGTCTATCCTTTCTCCGTCCAAGAGCCAGCAAAAATACTAAATTACTACTCCATTATCACTTATCCTCTCGCATTATGGAAGAGTGATACCAACCTCGCGTGGTACATGATGGACATTTTAAGTGCGCTTGTTGGAATATTAACCCACAGTATTAAATCATTCTTTAGTTATCATCATATATATTATTTCAGTAGTATAGATCCCTCCTGCGGCGCTCACAAGCGACCGATAGCGAAAAATGAGCATTCAAATGAATGAGAATATACATTACCAGTGACGCATTGCACTCTGATTTCATAAATATGTATAATTTCTTTAAGAAATTACTTTAAACAAAACTGTACGAAGTGTGCAATTTGCAGATACTGTTGCTGCAGGAAGATACGCTCCATAATTGCTGTTCACTTCACATTTTGGCCGCTGTGACGCCTGTTTCATGTCATTTTAACATTCTGAGGTCTTTCCTTTATCAGTTTGCCTCGATTTCAGAAACAGTAATTTAAAGGAATGAGTAGGCCTACTCAAATCGTATAATTTCATCAATGTCGAATAACCGGTGAGCATTAAGGCTACACTGCCAATCAATGGACTCACCACACATATGGCATTAGCAGTGACGAATTGCATTCTAATTTTAAAAAAATATCAATTTTTGTAAGAAGTGTGCGATTTGCAAATACTGTTGCTGTAGGAAAATACGCGACGTCATTGATGTTCAGTTCGCATTTTGGCCGTAGGGACGCCTGAAACGTAAATAGAGTTCTATAATCATTTGGTTCAAATAAAAACATAACAACCTTTCTCCTAAGTCTCTTATTACAAACCTATTGGGGAATTGTGGCTTATGAACATGCGAGATTTCTCGCACGGGCCCGCTAGTTTAACATAAAACCTTAATAGATTTTATGGAAGGAAGTGAAGTTAAAGAACCCATTCTTCAGTGTTGCCTAGTTCTATTACAGAAAGGATTTTCAGTCGGTCAACACTAATTGTGACCAATTACATTAGGCATACATGCATTAGTATACATTATCACTAAAGCCCTGCGTGGTTGCGGATATCCGCGGATAAACCCGAGGATATCCGCAAAATATTTCGCCATGCGGATATAGTTTGCGCGGCTGTGCGGATAGCGGATAAGCTGCGGATAATGTTTGGAGAAAATTTGCGGATAATTTTTAGAATACAATCCGAACTTGTTTAATATCATTATTAGGACCCGGATGTGTATGACTTATCATATTTTTCCGTTATGTTTTTTCATGACAAATGTAAGACGATGATTTTAGCTAATCTTATTAAGCATAATTAACACTCCAAACATGAAAGGGTTGCAATTCTGGCTGTATAACATTCATTTTAAACATTGGACATGACATAGAAAGTCTAACGGAACGATGTTTTCCTCAAATGTCTAAATATGTTGCTTTAGTAATGCAGGGTGGTCCAACCTTTAGTTACCCAAGGGCCAATCAAACTTTAGTATAAGAATGTGAGGGCCAGAGACATTCCAGAAAGCAAACTTATTACACATTTTACTCGAAAGCATTTATTAAAATTTATATTAAAATAAGTTTTATGTTCGACCCTGACTATTATGTATCAGAAAACTGAATCATAATAAGGCTCATTATAACACTATTTTTCATTATGAAACTGTTTCTCCCACCAATCAAAGCTCAAGAAACAGTTGTGTGACCAATTAGATAAGGATACCTTCGCGCATGTGCTCAAAATTCAACATGTCTATATAAATTAACGAAAGTGCACCGTCGTAAGTTCGCGTAAATAAACTGGTGAATATGAGACAAGAAATAGCACTGTACCTTAATATCCCCAAAACCAATTTCTACACAGCGCGTGGTTTTGAAACGACTTCGGCGACAGTTTTACTGAATACTGGAGCACAATCTGAACATTAGGCATTGAAGCACACAGAGCGCATGCGTCGCTTGTCCAGAGAGCTTGGGAAACAGAGATATACTACCCACCGCAGCACCCGACCACAACATTCTAGTAACTGAACAGATATTTATGAATATTTATGTTAAAACATATAATAAAGTTATAATTATCGTCGAACATAAACAGTCGTATGCAACTCGCCTATAATGGTAATTAAGACACTCGTATGGAAATTATAAAACTCGCATACGCTCGTTTTATACATATACTCGTGTCTTAATTATAGCAATTATAGGCTCGTTGCATAATGTACTATACTATTACTAGTTTAATACACCACTTCATTTTACAGTCGAGAAATCAATGTGATGATTGGCACTGCTTTCCTGATACAAGTGTATCAATGCCCACTGTAAGTTCAGTAAAGCAAAGTCTCAGGCTCGATTCCAGTGAAGCACTTTCAAATCGATTTCTCGTTTTTGATTTAATTTTTTTGAGAGCAGGAAAAGCACTTTCGCACCCATACGTTCTGCCAAACGCGATAACTCTTGCAGAGATAATTTAAGCAGCTCTTTAGAAATCGGTTTCCAGAAATTTTCAGGGACATCACACGTTTTAGTCTGGTAGAATGGGTCTGCCTGAAGATCACAAATTTCCATTTCAAGGTCACAAGGCACCTCACTCACTTCAATATATATGCGCTTGTTGAACAGTGCAAGTTTTGGTTTTAAGGAGTCAAAATCCGGGAATCTGTTCAGGTACTCTTTCTTGATATCTATTATTATTTCATGAATTATGTCCCCATTTTCTTCTTCTAACTGCTGACAAGATGGGAAGTGTGCCATATTATTTGCCTTCAATGCAATCTGCATTACATCAAGTTTTTTTGCGGAAGCCCTCAACGTTTCCATAAAGCAGGGAGATATTTTGTTTAAAGCATTTATATGGGATGTTAAATCTGTCAGAAAAGCAAGATTATTTGAAAACTGGATTTCTTCCAGTTTTTCTTGATACTCATGCCCAATGTTTTCATTTTTGAGTAAAGCAGGAATTTTATTCCTCAACCCAAAAAACTGTTGCAAGCAATTTCCAGCACTTAGCCAACGCACTTCACACTAAAATGAAATGTCACCATACTCAGCTTCCAAATTGTCCAGAAATGCAGTAAATTCTTTGTGTCTACAGGCTTTATTACCTCCCCTTATTAAATTTACAGTATTTACAACAGTTTTCATTGTCTCACTGAGCCTTATAATTTTTCCACAGAGAGCCTCTTGGTGGATAATGCAGTGGAAAAACAAAATATTCCATCCTCTTTCTTTACACAGTCCTACTAAACCAATGTTAGGACCATCTGTTGCAATGCCAGAGCACTTCACAAAACGTCCATATTTACTAGAAACGGAAGGAAAGGAAGGAAGCTTGTAGTTTAACGTGACCGTTAATCTGTAGATCATGAGCCACGGGACCTCCTTTTTACGTGGAATCCGAACCACAGGACATGGCATTTCACTTCGAAAATCTCACATGAATTGACCGGGAATCGAACCCGGACTGCCTTGGTGAGAGGCATACAGCTAGACCGCTGAGCCACCACGCCCCCTACTAGAAACGGCATCATCCAGTGCGTTGAATATGTCAATACCTTTTTTTGCTGGTTTCTAATGATCTTAATTCCAACAGTTCTTCATGAATTTCAAATTCTTCGTTTATTGTTCTAACAAAGATAAGGAGCTGGCATATGTCAGCTATATCTGTGCTCTCATCTAGAGCTAGAGAGTAAAATTCACATTTTTCCCAAAATGCTCTTGAGAGAACCTGAAACTTCACCAGCCATATCATTAATTTTTCTACTAACTGTCTGATGAGACAAGAAAACTGTTTCAAAAATTTTAGCCATCCTATTGGCAACTCAAACTAACACTTGGGGCGCTGCGGTCGGTCTGGATAAGTAGGGTAAAAATACTCAATAACACGCGTTTGATATGGAACACTTTTTATTTTTCGGTTATAATCAGTAAATGTGGTCCCTAAAATAATGACAGTGTTATTTTTGATTGTATATATGTATAACTGTGCGATACACGTGATCTAATCTGTGTGTTCCACTGGATTTTATGTGTCAATTGCATATTATAAAGCATCGGTTGTCTGCTGGTATCTGTTTTTGAGCAGTTCGAATCATGGCGCTGTTACTTTAAAAGCTATATTTGAGTTTGCTCACTGTACCATAGACTGTAGAAATTATTTGCTGCTTGGTAGGGCGAAGGGATGAGTTTAACTTGTATTAAAGCTCGGGGGACACAGGAATTGCTTGATTTAGATGGTTAGCTGGTGGGTTTGGTGTAGAGTATCGGACTGGTAGCAGGTTCTCGCTGCGAAGTCAAATTAGGCCTATATGACTCGTAGTGGAATGGCTCGGATATCGCAGAGCGAGGTGATGGCGGTTGGTAGGGTAATTGGAAATGAACTAGGGAGGGGGAAGGATACCTGACTGATGAAGCTTGGCTGTAGTCGGCTGGTGTAGGCCTAGCTGTCTTGGTACGGCTTGGCTCGGCGTAAACAGTGAACAACCCGTCCTGTCGTCAGTGAGTGTAGTGGTGAGTGGTCCAACCCGCTCCTGTTGCCCGTATTTATTTGGTATCGTCACCTTTTGGCTATTGCTATTTACATCTTTTGGAAAGTGATGAAAACTTATATCCGCAGCCCTCTTTTATGCATCGACTTACAGCCGTAAACTGAGCAATATACGTTGCTTTTACTCATTTTAAACTCCATCAACGAGTAAAACTTATTACTTATGTATAAAGACACGAAGAAATTACCTCGATCTGCCTACGAATACAAGAAACCATATACAAACAGTCACCACGTGACAAATGTACCCTACTTGGTAAGTTTCTAATTTTTACCGCTAGATGTCATATCAGATAGCTGGAGTTGCCAATTATCTCCAAATGAAGATGCCATTTTTACAGCACACCTCTTAATGAGCTCACCATTCCTAAAATACTTCTTACTTTTAGCTAGCTCTAAACAAACCTCATAAGATGCCTCTAAATCGGCAGTGTTTGATGGTTGCAGAAATATAGTCTTCTGTCTTATTAGTTTCAGCTTCAAATCATTAAACACACAACTTCTGGCACTTCTCTGGTATTGATCGTATTTTGATTTGTGCGAGCTAGTATAGTGTCTATTCACGTTATACTCCTTCGAAACACCTAAGACTTGAGAACAGATAACACACTGTGGATTTCCATTATGTTCAACAAAAAAGTAACTTTCCTGCCACTTTGACTGAAATTGACGTTTCTCATCTTCAACACAACGTTTAAGTCCTACCATATTAGGTACGGTACCGCTCTCGCAACAACGATGAAATCAAACTCTCGTCGTACTATATCTCTCGAACAACCTCTCTCGTCAAAAACAACCTCTTCGAACAGCCCTGCGCTCCCCTTTATAGGGAAATCCGCCGCAGCACACGAACGATCGCGAACTTATCGGCAGCCAATCACTGGCAGCCCAACCAGTTGTCGCCTGGAGGCGGGGCCGCTTCTCGTGCTGTACGTAGTCATGGAAAGACAATTCTGATTACTGGCGTATTTTTCGGGATCCATCCTTTCCCACCTGGCTCCTTCGTAACATTACTGAATGATAGTGAAAATTAAAGTGGGCACGCCAAGGATTATAACTGTCGAGGAGTGAAAGGCAGTAAGAAGGGCAAGGGCCAACAAAAATGACGTGGGAATGCGGGAAAAAGTCGTGCGGATGCGTATAACGTTTTGTTTATCCGCGCAGGGCTCCAATTATCACACGTGAATCGTGACATCGCAAACGAAATTCGATTTGTCGTGATATGTCGATATGAATAGCTCCCTGTGATTGGCTAGTTAAAGTATATTCACTTCTGACCGCTAATTATCTCTAGCGTCGCACTGGAACGTCAAGTCGGAAGTATCGATGGATTTACTATACAGAGTGTCACAAAATTCCGTCGACAAACTTAAACTGAAGCAACTTGAGATAGGACACTTATGGCCGGAAACGGAACCGTTAAAAATCTGTCCGACGTTAAAATTTTAACGAGGCTAATCGGCAAAACCGCGCCGAGGAAGTGCGACATTTTCTAATGTTTCCGTTCCGTACCAGCCATTTTTTTTGGCATTTGTTCAACGTAGACACACTTAACAACAAGAAATGGGGGAATTCAAAAGATTGCAGAATACAGTAACTTAATTAAATACTGTAATTAACCTTTTAATACTGCAAAAATAACACAAATAAAAAGGAAAGAATCCTTAAGTCATAAGAAAGGAAATCAGAACGACAAAAAAGGAACAATTGTGATAAGAAAAAAACTTAGCCGGCTGTGATTCGAACCGCTACCAAATGACTCGTTTCAAGGATCACGCCATGCCGTGCAAGATACTGCACTGAGCAAGTTGGCCAGACGGGAAGTGGCGGTATTCCTCCGCGGCCGGTACGGAACGGAAACATTAGAAAAAGTCGCACTTTCTTGGCACGGTGTTGCCCATATCGTCGTTAAAAGTTTAACGTCACACAGATGTTTAACTGTTCGTTTCCGGCCGTAAGTGTCCTATCTCAAATTGCTTCAGATAAGGGCCGGAACCTCTGGTTTCAGTTTGTCGACGTAATTTTGCGACAGCCTGTATAGTCTGAAGAACTCAGTTCTCGCGGAGGGCGTGGGGAGGGGGTAAAGGACACACCCATTTGCCCATGTGGACGGAACGGTAAATAAGATGGGGAGAGTCAGGAAAAATTCTGAAAGGTGAGTGGCTCCTGTAAGGGACTTATGTATGATCGTGACATCTGTTTGTTTACGGACGGAGGCGAATGACGGGAGGGTTGGTTCAAAACTGTTCTTGTTTATTGGTCGTTCAGCGCGACGTTAGGTACCTTTTAACTTTCAGAGGTTGTTGGCAATGGTAGTGGGGGGCTAAGCAGGTAGAACGTAGGTCAGTATTCACCTCATTACTGTTAGATAAACTGCCCATATATCATTCAACTTGTATAAACAGAGGATCTTCAGTTTTGTACGAACAGTGTCAAACCAACGCTAGTTAGTTAGTTAGTTATTTATTTATTGTTTTAAGGGGCGGAACAGCGAGGTCATCTGCCCCTACAAACCAACGCTGCCTTGGTCGTTCTCTCAACCGTTTATTCTATTGTACCTTCAGCTGTAATCCACTCCTAGTAATCGTGGCGTCCCTTGCCCCAGAGCTATATTTCTCTAGCTCTGATTTGCTCGCAGTATGTGCCCATACCACCGAAGACGACTCTCTCTTTTCTTGTCAGTGGACCACCTCGTGGTGTAGCGACTAGCATTTTTGGCTGTCGCTGCGGAGATTCGGGTTCGATTCCCAGCTTTTAATTCTGGTTTTATGGATGTAAATGGGGTCAACACAAGCCATCTTGGAAGTGGAATTCCTTCGTTTCCCACTTTTACTCCTGGCAAATGCCGGGATGGTTCCTAACTTAAGGCCACGGCTGCCTCATTCCCAATCCTCACCTGAATTTCAGATACACCAATACAACCATCACAATAAGACAGGTTATCAGACAAATTCCACACACACAATCAAGTACACGGTGATAAGTTACAGTACATGACAACCATGTCGCAAAGCCCCTAAATCAATCAACAACCACAAACATATTTTCTGTGACAACTGGGCGGATGACAGATCGATATATTTATTTTGATTTGAGTCGATCTTCAGTACCACTATTATTTAGATATTATCCCCAACCCCGCTATATGGCAGATCTGAATTACAAATACACATACTGTAAGTTACTAATACAGCCATCACAATAGCACAAATTGTCGTACACATTCTACGTCATATTGTACATCCAAGTCCACGGAATTGAAATGACACGATGTCAAAGCTCCTAAATGAAGTACTGATAACAAATCCCTCGCGTCTGATATAGACCATCGCTTTAAGCAGTGAGTTGCCCACATTATGTGGCCTTCCATTCAGTCATGACAGGTCCTACGGCGAGAAGAGTTGTTCTCCTAGAATGGCAATACAGAGCTGACTGCGAGGTCGCTCAGACCGAATCGCTTTAACCCTGGGAGACATCTACCGGCGGAGGAAAATGAGAAAACAGACGATATGGTAGCTTGAATACAGTATTTACTAGCAAAGTAGCAAGATGACCAGTTGTCCTGTTTGGGTACTGTAGTGCTCTAATCCAGAAGATTATGCAGAAAATTGTGATGTCCTTGATGTGGCGTCTAGACATTAGGTCTGGTACGTTTAATCAAATAATCGAAGCAGAAATATCGATAAATTATTACTAATAACGATTAATCTATTTGCGTTTAATCGATTTGTCGAATAATTGTTTAATTGTTTTGTGGAATAATCGATGTACTACTCTCCTTTCACGACGCTCTCACAGAAGCAAACCAGGCTTTTAAAATAGTAGGCTACATTATGCAACAAGACTATAATGGCAATAATTAAGACACGAGTATGTTTATAAAACGAGTTAAATAATTTCCATACTAGTATCTTAATTACCATTATAGGTGAGTTGCATACGACTGTTTATGTTCGACGATAATTATTAATTTATTTTATGTTCGAACATAAATATTCATAAATATCTGTAAATATTCCGCCAGTTTCGTTTAATGAACAGAGCGCATGGGACGCATAGAATATCATCTATTTGACCACGGCCTCCTCGAATACTCCACTATGACACAAACCACGCAGTGAAATTTAAAATAGGAGGCTTTGGAAGTCAGCGTAGGAGAGATGCCTCCTATGGCGCTCACAAGTGACCGATCGTGACAAATGGGCATTCATATGAAAGAGAATAGACATTAGCAGTAACTTATTGCACTATAATTTCATAAATATCTATAATGTCTTTAAAAAATGACTTTAAAAAAATTGTACGAAGTGTGCGATTTGCAAACACCGTTGATGTAGGAAAATACGCTCCATATTGCTGTCCACGGGCCGCTTGACGCCTGATTCATGTCATATTAAGGGACACTGGGACTGAGTTTTCATATTTCTGTAATTATCAATGGACATTGTTCTAATTTTACACACATCACTCAAATACTAATATACACTATGCTACTGATTTACAGTTTTCTATCTCTAACCGTTTAGGAGATATGATTATTTTATATAGAAATTATGCAAATTTTGAAAATGGTCCTTGCGTTAAACAGATAGAGGTAGCGCATTTATAATTTTCCAATATAGATATTTAGGATGAAAGCAATCCTAGTTATTGGTTTTGAGTTCATATGAATATTTGTTGAGATATAAATTACCTCATTTCACATTCTTTTTATCCCATTAATTGCCTATTATTTAAAATTAAAATATTTTTAATGGCAAAACTATGAATACTACAGTAAAACTAATCACTGAACTTATGAATGCATTAATATAGAATATGAATACAAATTTGCAATATTATAGCAGCAAATCTAATGCGCAAGGACCAAATGTTGTATCAAAAAATGGGAAGCCGCGATAAATGGACTTTTATAAAAACATGCATATTTTTTGGTTATCAGCTTTCAGTTTTAGGTAATTATCAATGGATATTGTTATAATGTTACACACAGCACTCTAATAGTAATATACACTAGACTACTGACTTACAATTTTCTATCTCTAACCGTTTAGGAGATATGATTATTTTAATATGAAAAATATGCAAATTTTGAAAATGGTCCTTGCGTTAAACGGATAGAGATAGGTCATTTATCATGACTTTTCCTTATAGATATTTAGTATGGAAGCAATCCTAGTGATTGGTTTTAAGTTCATATGAATATTTGTTGAGATATAAATTAACATATTTCACAATTTATTTATCCCATTAATTGCCTATTATTTGAAAATTAAAATATTTTTAATGGCAAAACTATGAATACTCCCGTAAAACTAATCACTTTGCTTTTGGATGTATTAATATAGAATATGTATAAAAATTTGCTACATTATAGCTACAAGTCTGATGCATATGGGGCGAATTTTGTTTCAAAAAATGGGAAGCTCAGAAAAATGCACTTTTATTAAGCCATTCACATTTTTTTAGTTATCAGCTTACCTTATCAGCTAAAACTGCCCAGCACCATATGTTAACACCCTCTTTCTTGCGTTTCTGAGCTCCTTATTAGGAAAATAAGTACAGAAATACTCGCCTCAATGAAAGTCCATGAATAGGGGGCGTTTAAATACCATGCACTAGACATTTCAAGAATTCGCTGGGCCTTTTAATATGGCGGAATTCGGAAAAGACTTTCACTAAATTATCCGCTGGAGTCAGGGGCATAATTATATCAAAGAATTAAAAAATCAATATTTTTGCGATTTCTGACAAACTCAGTCCCAGTGTCCCTTAACATTCAGAGGTCTTTCCTTTATCCTGAAATGTAAATACTGTTCTATAATCATTTGGTTGAAATAAAAACATAACCTTTCTCCTTAAGTGTCTCATACACCTATTGGGGAAAGTGTGGTTTATGAACATGGGAGATTTCTCGCACGGGTTCGCTAGTAATAATAAAAACAAATACATCGGCTAACCCTGCACGCAACCTAACGTAACAACGGCTATAGATATCATCACGAAACTTGGTATTAAGATTAAATGAGCTTAAATGATTCTGTTATTGTTGATTGATTTAGAGGCTTGGCTACATCATGGCCATGTAGCCCCATGAACTTACTAGTAGTAAGTGTGTATGATTTTTTTTCTGACAACCAGTGTTACTGTGATGGCTGTAGTAGTGTGTGTATTTGAAATTCAGGTGACGATTAAAAAGGAGGTTGCTGTTGCCATCAGTTAGAAACTATCCCTGTATTTGCTTCGAGTAGAAGTGGGAAACCACGGAAAACATCTTCCAAGTTTTGCCACGCGAGGCGCAGTGTACCCCTTTCCAGCTCTCAGACCAGAATTAATATTTCTTGGCAGAGCCGGATTCAAACTCGGACTTCCAAGGTGACAGCCGAGAATGTTAGTCGCTAATCCACGTGGTCGTCTAAATGTGACATTTTGGGTCAAATGCCATGCTCTTGATGCCGCTGCTGTTACGGGAGATTTTGAATCTTTACCTTATGACGGAAGGTGTCACGCGCAATATATTGTATTGTTGTGTTATACTCTCCGTTAAGGTGTGTTCTACTACTAATATGTTTACGTTTTTGTTTTGTTAATCCTAATGTTTTTATACTGCATTGTTTTCATTATTGACATTGTTAACCTGTACCGGCTATGTTTTGTATTACAAATCAGGAATACAGTAACTGTGATAAGACTTGACTAAGACTAACAGAACCAGAATAATTTGTAGCAACCTCTTTTCTACTTAAGATATGACTATAAAAGTAAATAATTTGTAACATTACCTCCTGCACTGCCCACAACAGATACAGTAACATTACCTCCTGCACTGCCCACAACAGATACAGTAACATTACCTCCTGCACTGCCCACAACAGATACAGTAACATTACCTCCTGCACTGCCCACAACAGATACAGTAACATTACCTCCTGCACTGCCCACAACAGATACAGTAACATTACCTCCTGCACTGCCCACAACAGATACAGTAACATTACCTCCTGCACTGCCCACAACAGATACAGTAACATTACCTCCTGCACTGCCCACAACAGATACAGTAACATTACCTCCTGCACTGCCCACAACAGATACAGTAACATTACCTCCTGCACTGCCCACAACAGATACAGTAACATTACCTCCTGCACTGCCCACAACAGATACAGTAACATTACCTCCTGCACTGCCCACAACAGATACAGTAACATTACCTCCTGCACTGCCCACAACAGATACAGTAACATTACCTCCTGCACTGCCCACAACAGATACAGTAACATTACCTCCTGCACTGCCCACAACAGATACAGTAACATTACCTCCTGCACTGCCCACAACAGATACAGTAACATTACCTCCTGCACTGCCCACAACAGATACAGTAACATTACCTCCTGCACTGCCCACAACAGATACAGTAACATTACCTCCTGCACTGCCCACAACAGATACAGTAACATTACCTCCTGCACTGCCCACAACAGATACAGTAACATTACCTCCTGCACTGCCCACAACAGATACAGTAACATTACCTCCTGCACTGCCCACAACAGATACAGTAACATTACCTCCTGCACTGCCCACAACAGATACAGTAACATTACCTCCTGCACTGCCCACAACAGATACAGTAGCATTACCTCCTGCACTGTCCACAACAGATACAGTAACATTACCTCCTGCACTGCCCACAACAGATACAGTAACATTACCTCCTGCACTGCCCACAACAGATACAGTAACATTACCTCCTGCACTGCCCACAACAGATACAGTAACATTACCTCCTGCACTGCCCACAACAGATACAGTAACATTACCTCCTGCACTGCCCACAACAGATACAGTAACATTACCTCCTGCACTGCCCACAACAGATACAGTAACATTACCTCCTGCACTGCCCACAACAGATACAGTAACATTACCTCCTGCACTGCCCACAACAGATACAGTAACATTACCTCCTGCACTGCCCACAACAGATACAGTAACATTACCTCCTGCACTGCCCACAACAGATACAGTAACATTACCTCCTGCACTGCCCACAACAGATACAGTAACATTACCTCCTGCACTGCCCACAACAGATACAGTAACATTACCTCCTGCACTGCCCACAACAGATACAGTAACATTACCTCCTGCACTGCCCACAACAGATACAGTAACATTACCTCCTGCACTGCCCACAACAGATACAGTAACATTACCTCCTGCACTGCCCACAACAGATACAGTACCATTACCTCCTGCACTGCCCACAACAGATACAGTAACATTACCTCCTGCACTGCCCACAACAGATACAGTAGCATTACCTCCTGCACTGCCCACAACAGATACAGTAACATTACCTCCTGCACTGCCCACAACAGATACAGTAACATTACCTCCTGCACTGCCCACAACAGATACAGTAACATTACCTCCTGCACTGCCCACAACAGATACAGTAGCATTACCTCCTGCACTGCCCACAACAGATACAGTAACATTACCTCCTGCACTGCCCACAACAGATACAGTAACATTACCTCCTGCACTGCCCACAACAGATACAGTAACATTACCTCCTGCACTGCCCACAACAGATACAGTAACATTACCTCCTGCACTGCCCACAACAGATACAGTAACATTACCTCCTGCACTGCCCACAACAGATACAGTAACATTACCTCCTGCACTGCCCACAACAGATACAGTAACATTACCTCCTGCACTGCCCACAACAGATACAGTAACATTACCTCCTGCACTGCCCACAACAGATACAGTAACATTACCTCCTGCACTGCCCACAACAGATACAGTAACATTACCTCCTGCACTGCCCACAACAGATACAGTAACATTACCTCCTGCACTGCCCACAACAGATACAGTAACATTACCTCCTGCACTGCCCACAACAGATACAGTAACATTACCTCCTGCACTGCCCACAACAGATACAGTAACATTACCTCCTGCACTGCCCACAACAGATACAGTAACATTACCTCCTGCACTGCCCACAACAGATACAGTAGCATTACCTCCTGCACTGTCCACAACAGATACAGTAACATTACCTCCTGCACTGCCCACAACAGATACAGTAACATTACCTCCTGCACTGCCCACAACAGATACAGTAACATTACCTCCTGCACTGCCCACAACAGATACAGTAACATTACCTCCTGCACTGCCCACAACAGATACAGTAACATTACCTCCTGCACTGCCCACAACAGATACAGTAACATTACCTCCTGCACTGCCCACAACAGATACAGTAACATTACCTCCTGCACTGCCCACAACAGATACAGTAACATTACCTCCTGCACTGCCCACAACAGATACAGTAACATTACCTCCTGCACTGCCCACAACAGATACAGTAACATTACCTCCTGCACTGCCCACAACAGATACAGTAACATTACCTCCTGCACTGCCCACAACAGATACAGTAACATTACCTCCTGCACTGCCCACAACAGATACAGTAACATTACCTCCTGCACTGCCCACAACAGATACAGTAACATTACCTCCTGCACTGCCCACAACAGATACAGTAACATTACCTCCTGCACTGCCCACAACAGATACAGTAACATTACCTCCTGCACTGCCCACAACAGATACAGTAGCATTACCTCCTGCACTGTCCACAACAGATACAGTAACATTACCTCCTGCACTGCCCACAACAGATACAGTAACATTACCTCCTGCACTGCCCACAACAGATACAGTAACATTACCTCCTGCACTGCCCACAACAGATACAGTAACATTACCTCCTGCACTGCCCACAACAGATACAGTAACATTACCTCCTGCACTGCCCACAACAGATACAGTAACATTACCTCCTGCACTGCCCACAACAGATACAGTAACATTACCTCCTGCACTGCCCACAACAGATACAGTAACATTACCTCCTGCACTGCCCACAACAGATACAGTAGCATTACCTCCTGCACTGTCCACAACAGATACAGTAACATTACCTCCTGCACTGCCCACAACAGATACAGTAACATTACCTCCTGCACTGCCCACAACAGATACAGTAACATTACCTCCTGCACTGCCCACAACAGATACAGTAACATTACCTCCTGCACTGCCCACAACAGATACAGTAACATTACCTCCTGCACTGCCCACAACAGATACAGTAACATTACCTCCTGCACTGCCCACAACAGATACAGTAACATTACCTCCTGCACTGCCCACAACAGATACAGTAACATTACCTCCTGCACTGCCCACAACAGATACAGTAACATTACCTCCTGCACTGCCCACAACAGATACAGTAACATTACCTCCTGCACTGCCCACAACAGATACAGTAACATTACCTCCTGCACTGCCCACAACAGATACAGTAACATTACCTCCTGCACTGCCCACAACAGATACAGTAACATTACCTCCTGCACTGCCCACAACAGATACAGTAACATTACCTCCTGCACTGCCCACAACAGATACAGTAACATTACCTCCTGCACTGCCCACAACAGATACAGTAACATTACCTCCTGCACTGCCCACAACAGATACAGTAACATTACCTCCTGCACTGCCCACAACAGATACAGTAACATTACCTCCTGCACTGCCCACAACAGATACAGTAACATTACCTCCTGCACTGCCCACAACAGATACAGTAACATTACCTCCTGCACTGCCCACAACAGATACAGTAACATTACCTCCTGCACTGCCCACAACAGATACAGTAACATTACCTCCTGCATTGCCCACAACAGATACAGTAACATTACCTCCTGCACTGCCCACAACAGATACAGTAACATTACCTCCTGCACTGCCCACAACAGATACAGTAACATTACCTCCTGCACTGCCCACAACAGATACAGTAACATTACCTCCTGCACTGCCCACAACAGATACAGTAACATTACCTCCTGCACTGCCCACAACAGATACAGTAACATTACCTCCTGCACTGCCCACAACAGATACAGTAACATTACCTCCTGCACTGCCCACAACAGATACAGTAACATTACCTCCTGCACTGCCCACAACAGATACAGTAACATTACCTCCTGCACTGCCCACAACAGATACAGTAACATTACCTCCTGCACTGCCCACAACAGATACAGTAACATTACCTCCTGCACTGCCCACAACAGATACAGTACCATTACCTCCTGCACTGCCCACAACAGATACAGTAACATTACCTCCTGCACTGCCCACAACAGATACAGTAACATTACCTCCTGCACTGCCCACAACAGATACAGTAACATTACCTCCTGCACTGCCCACAACAGATACAGTAACATTACCTCCTGCACTGCCCACAACAGATACAGTAACATTACCTCCTGCACTGCCCACAACAGATACAGTAACATTACCTCCTGCACTGCCCACAACAGATACAGTAACATTACCTCCTGCACTGCCCACAACAGATACAGTAACATTACCTCCTGCACTGCCCACAACAGATACAGTAACATTACCTCCTGCACTGCCCACAACAGATACAGTAACATTACCTCCTGCACTGCCCACAACAGATACGGTAACATTACCTCCTGCACTGCCCACAACAGATACAGTAACATTACCTCCTGCACTGCCCACAACAGATACAGTAACATTACCTCCTGCACTGCCCACAACAGATACAGTAACATTACCTCCTGCACTGCCCACAACAGATACAGTAACATTACCTCCTGCACTGCCCACAACAGATACAGTAACATTACCTCCTGCACTGCCCACAACAGATACAGTAACATTACCTCCTGCACTGCCCACAACAGATACAGTAACATTACCTCCTGCACTGCCCACAACAGATACAGTACCGTAGCAAACCCACAGGTAACTGACGTCACCAATAATTCTCATAGCAATCATTAGAAGCCATGACCAGGCTCCTTTTTACTTAAACATGGGTGCTTTCAAATTACGTTTTTCGTACATCAAAAAACTACATCTATACTAATATATAAAAATGAGATGGTATGTGTCTGTGTGTCTTTGTATTACTCGATCACCAAAGAACCACTGGTCCGATTTACATGAAATTTTACATGGAAGTAGCTGAATTGCCTGGTTAATATATAGGCCACTTTTTATTTCAATAATTTGCACTATTTAAAGATGGCCACCATTTAGGTGACGACAGTACACCCTTTGGTTTCAAACATTTATATTTCAATCATACTAATATATAAAAATGAGATGGTGTTTGTCGTCCTGTCTGTCTGTTACTCAATCACGCAAGAACCACTGGTCCGATTTAAGTGAAATTTTGCATGGATGTAGCTGATTTACCAGGTGTACACATAGGCTAATTTTGATTTCGATATTTTGCACTATTTAAAAATGGCGATTATTTTCATATTTCCATTTCAAATAAAAAGAGAACGCTAAGAAATAGCAAACTTTTGATGGCTCGTACGAGCTTTAAAATTTAATTTCCTATCCGAAATATCCTGATCACTTTTCGTGTATCTCCAACGGTTAGCGAGTAAAACCCACATTTGTGACGTCACTACACCCTTTGGTTTCAAAATTTCATATTTCCATTTCAAATAAAAAGAGAACGCTAAGAAGTAGCAAACTTTTGAAGGCATGTATGAGCTTTAGAATTTAATTTTCTACCCGAAGGGTCCTTATCACTTTTCGTGTCTCTCCAACGGTTAGCGAGTAAAACCGAAATATGTCTTATAAAACACGGTCAACGCCGAGCGATTAACTGTTTTATTTATAGAGGTAGTTTGTGGGGTCCGAAACGATATGTGATTTTGAGTCTGATTTTATACTCTTTGTGCCGGTTATTGTATGTGAGTATTTGGATCTTTACGCTGTTTGACAATGTTTTAGTGCTTTCTACTTTGCACGGTATGCTTTCATCCTCTTTATCGATTTGTTTTTCGTTACATGAATATTTCAGGTGGCCAATATTTATCTGTCTTTTGTCGTTTCTTACCATGATCAGAAACCCAAATTCACAGACGAATGTGTCGAAGACTAACGACTGTCACGTTAGTTTATTTAGTGTTCATATTAATCTTACAGCAGAACTGGGCAAATTTATCTCAATAAAGTTGGTATTTTGCCTTTCACGGCCAATAAAAAACGCACAAAACACGGCGTAAACCTAGAAAAGTGGCTGAGTTTTAATTGCTTGGCCCTGAAATTCAATTTACAATCATTTTGGGAGCCTTTATAGGGAGGTGAAAGACTGTTTTAGCGTTTAGCTCTCGCAGTAAAGTAACGGAGTTGTTCTAAATAAGAATTGAGGTATCACGCAGTTTGCTACTCCTTTGGTAGTCCGCAAATAGACCACAAGAGCCCGCTGATGAACCATCTCGGAGTTACTAGGCGTAATCTCGCACAAGACATGGCATAAACTTAGAAAAATTTTCTCTGATTAATTTGTTTTTGTTATTATTACTTGGGATGATTGAAGTTTGTTCCGTTACTGTTACTCTTTATCATGACATGGTACGTAGTTTCCGCAATATTACTTATTGCGGATATGATAATTGCTATCAAGTTTGATGTATTTTTTAGCATAATGTTTATATGTGTAAATATAATAATTATGTAGACGTTAAAAGATAGGTGTTCAATATTTAAGAAAGATTATTTAACTTTTACTACATAGAGGCTGATATTTATTTCCAACATATAAACGCACTTTCTCACCCACAGAGCGGAGGCAGACAGGCTTTTCTCCGGGTACTCCGGGTTTCCCTGTCACAATTTCATTCCAGCAACAATCTCCACTATCATTTCATTTCATCTGTCATTCATTTAATCATTGACCCAGGGGAGTGCGACAGGCTTCGGCAGCCGGCACAGTTCATATCCTCGCTGCTAGATGGGGGTTTCACTCATTCCATTCCCTGACCCGGTCAGTCGACTGAAAGCAGGCAAAGGATGTTCACTTTCCTACCTCTGATTAATAATTTGGTGAGTGTAAATGCATGTAGTAGGCTATACACATGTAGTTGGTAACATGGAAATAACATAACTACATTAGGAATGTGTTATTATATATATTAATGATTTAGGCCAGCTAGTACTAAAGGCCGTTCGAAGAACGGGTACTTCAGCTAGTAGGCTATACATTTTAAACCTTCTTTGTTAAACCAGACTAAAACAAAGTAAAACAAGTATGTTCCGTCCTAAATTGTAAACATTGAACAAGAATTCGAAATCTTTTTCGAAACCCTTCCCAATTGTATTGATGTTTGTCCTTCCATGTATAAGTGTTATTGGTTTTTCTTCCGTTTTAACTACTGCGCCTTTTAGAGACGCCGGGGTGCCAGAATTTTGCCCTGAAGGGTATCTTTAACGTGCCAGTAGATCTAATGACATGGCTCCCCCGCATTTGCGCACCCTCAAATGCCAATTGACTACGCCAGGATTTGATCCTGAATCCTTGAGAACAGCAGGCGAGAACGTTACTGCTGAGTCACGCAGCCAGTCATTTGTCCTTCAACTGTCACTGACTCTTATTTGGTTATTGTTAACATAAACAAGTAAGGTAAAAAGTAACTTCTATAGATTTCTAACTTCTTTTCTTATCTCGTGTCTACCAATTACAGTAATCGATTCTTCAGTTAGCCGGTGAATCTTTTATCGATTAATAGATTGAACTATCATTCGATAAATCGTTTTCGATTAATTTCAAATTATTCCATTGATCGATTAACAAAACATCGCTTATTACTAGCTCTACTAGATATTGAGGCAAACCTGCACGGAATGAAAGAGATTCGGGTTAGAGTTTTTAATAGCGTATTCACCAGCTCCGTGGTCTAGGTGTCTGCAGAAATTGCCTGATAGCCTGTTTTATGCTGATGACTTAGGCTCGGATTTTTAGGTGCTAAAAATCGGGAAAATATTTATTTTTTATGCATTAAAAATACCTGAAATATGTGACAAAAAGTAATGTGAATATATAGATATGCAGTACTCACGAATGCAATTTATGCTATGCCTCACTGACTACTGAAGAATTACAATACACAACGAGATACATATTCAGGTTGTCCATCACAAATAACTGACGATTATCGCGAAACACTTCTTCTGAAGGTGGGAAACTACGGCAATATATATTTTGCCCATGAGGTGTTGTGTAACTTGAGATCGCTGTTCAGCCTTGATTGCTTTCCCACATGGTTGGCAGAACAGAACGTCCCCATCAGATGTAAAATTATCTTTAAATTCTGCAACATACTGCTGCAGACGATAACTTGTAGTTGCTTTTACTTTAGGCATCGTAGAACTGCCTTAAACTTCACAGTGCCAGAATTGAACTGCGTGTGAGTGACACTGGTTCCAGGTGCCTGGGGTGGGGTGGGGGGTCAGTAGGGGGAGGGGGTCAGTAGGGGGAGGGGTGTAGGTGTAACACGTGGCTATCTACAAGGAAATCCCCAGCTTGCACAGTGAGTGGCACGGGGCGACAAGTTAAGAATAACACGATTTCAAGCTGACATACGCTCTGCATGAAGATTAGATAGCTCACAGGTTGAAGTAACACAAGAAAAATGCAATAAACTGTAAGATCTAGCATACTGACTTTAAAATGTATATATTATGTATTTTATGTGCTAATAAGTGAAAAACAGGAATTTATGTATTTATAGAAAAACTGCTTAAAAATGTATATTCATATTTATTTACCTAAAAATCCGAGCCTTATTGATGACTGTGTTTGTTGTAATTAAGGTAAGGGTTAGGAAGGAGGCGTCCGTGGTTTATACAGTGGTTATAAACCATCCCGGCATTTTTTTTTGAGAAGAAGTGGGGAAACCCCGTATAGGCTAAGCACTTCTATGATGGTTGAGGTGGGAGTCAAACCCGACTCATCTCTGTTTTGCCTCACAAGGCTAAGTGTGGTCTACCCCTCAAACCGCAATTAAATGTCATGGCAGAGCCGGGAATGCAAGCCCTACTTCTCGAAGGTCAAAATCTGCACACTTAAAATAGCTCTTCGGACGTGGAGAATAGCATTATTTGCCTGAACATATTTGATGATTGATATTGTGTTGTAATTTTAAACAACATTAGCAACGATATCTGGTTCAACACACCGTGATTTGTCAGTAAATACAAGCGATATGGCAGTTTGAATACAGTATTTACTAGTGACATCGCCGAGACCTCTTAGATACAGGAGGCGTTGTCCTCATTGGTAATGTAGTGCTTTTGCCGTGAAGATTACGTAGAGATCTTGATGTGGTGTCTAGTCCAGTGATTCATGGTACAACACCACCTCCCTGAATACTGTCGGCCGCTTTGATTCTCTAGGCTTGTGTTTTCAACCATCTCTTTGAAAGATTTTCTATCAATTGACAGTGTCACATTTAATCAAGGTACACTGAATCACTACCGCAAACTGGCTATTTTGCTACGTGCAGGTATGACCTTAGCAGCTTACTCAAGTTGGAAGTTATGTGGAAAGTTGTTGCTGACGGATACAAGAGCAAGGGCAAGCAGGCTATTGTTCTATAAGTCAGAGTTCAGCTCCTGGTGTGCTCACTCATATATGGGAACTTGGTGCGTCCTTGGCTTGGACCAGCTCTCTCGTTGTCATGGCAACCAACTCTGTCCGACTCGTATTAATAATAATAATAATAACAACATTGGGTAATAATAATGGGATCGTACTGTACTGACAGACCAGTCAATCGTGTACAACAGACCTGATCTCATTTTTGTTGACAAATGCATGAGGCACACACCATCCTCATGGATGTGTAAAATCCGTAACAGTGGCAACATGCTAACAAAACATGTAGAAGAACTGTCAAAGTACAGAGAGCTTTCAGAACAGAAAAGGAAGCAATGGCACATGGCACAAGTCAGGACAGTTCCTATTATCATCTCCAGCACTGGCGTGATTCCGAACAACTTAAGGAATCTCTCACAGATTTCAAGTTAGACTCAGGACTTTTTTAAGCTTATACAGAAGACAGTCACACTTTACAGAATACAGTACCGAGAGATTGAAGAATTTGCTCCTTATGATGTACTTTAAGTCTGGGATTGTAAATGTTTTCTTTCCAGCAAATATGCTGAGAATGTGTAAGCGCAAAATAAATTGTTTGAAGAACTCCTCGCGTATATTTGGGCAACCTTAGACATCCTAAAGGAATGGAAGAAAGCCCCAATTCATTGCTTGCACAAGAAAGGGAACGAAAACGACGCCAACAGAAGGCATATTTCTCCTCCTCATTGCATACAAGATAGTCAAAGGTGCTGCAGCATAGCGAAGAAGCCCACCTGGGTAAAGACAGTAGGGGAAGTACCAGGTTGGTTTCAGAAAGGGCTACAGAGCAAATCTGTATTCTCAAATCATTGACTGAGAACCAGGGCAATGACTGTTGACTGTAACCTTCGTTGATTAAAAAAAACATACGATTCAGTGAACCTGGAGACACAGTCACGGGGAATTTTGAATCAGCTACCCATCCCTGGTATTGATTCAACGAACACTTACAGATAGATTACCTACTCTCAAGTGAAGTTCATGGATCAATTCTAAGTAGTGTTTGAGATTAAAACGGGTCTGAGGCGTGGTGATAGTCTCTGTTTATTTCTGTAGTGAAGAATATCGTCATGTCAAAGCTTCCGTCATGGAATGAGAACACTGGCAATACTCGTACTTTTGATTCCTACCCTTCGCTAAGATCGAGTGGACCTCGGAGACAACCTCCAAGCAGCAGTGAAGCAGATCAAAATACAGCAAGGAATAGCTGCAAAGATTTCTTTGAAAGAAGAAAAATCGAACCCATAGACTCAGAGAAAATGGAATCTGCTCACGAATTTGTGATAATATATGGAACTGTAATCAAACCAGTAATCAAACCTGGACTTGAGGAATGACAGTCAAGACCGCACAAGGTGGCTATCAGAGTAAAATGTATGTACAAGGTTTTGAAAAACGCTTTTTTCGAACTGACAAGCCGGTGCTGTTGAAAATGTTCTTATAGTAAGCAAACGTGCCCACGTAGTAGAGACAATAAATGACCCTAGTCCACTGTAGACAAATTCCACCGTCTATTGCAGAGGTGTCCATATAGCACGCCGGCTGCACGCCAGCGTCTTTCTGGCACGGATGGCCTTGAAGCAATAGTGGGGGAAGACTGTATGTCTCTCTCTCTCTCTCTCTTTCACTTTCCCGTCTCACTCCCTCTCGTACTACCTTCGCTGTGTTGTAGTTGATTGGTCGAACATCAAACGGTGTTCAGTATATTGTAAATATGAAAACATATTCAAACAAAATGAAAACAAGGAGAAAAGAAAAGGATAGGCCTAATGTGGCCGAAATTGCAATGCCTTAAATGAGTTCCATGATACCTTATCAGTAGGGCTCGGATCGATATGCTCGATAAAATCTCCAGATATGCTCAAAAACCATGTGTTTTATGCTCGATAGATATGCTCGAAATACCTATTATATGCTCGATAGATATGCTCGAAGAAATATTATATTCGGCTAAATATGCAGAACATGCTCGAAAAACACCGCTAAAAACTATAGAAAGGAAAGTGAAACGGAAAAAACAATATCTTTATATAGGAACATTATTTTCTAATTGTATGCATGATACACTGGGATATACTCGCATTCAAGTTTCAAGTACTGTATATAGGCTATATGAGAAGTTTTCTTATAAATGTTACAGTTTAAAAGTTCATTTACAAAATGTTCAGAATTAGGCGAGTCAATGACGTAGATCTGAATTGGTATGTACAACAATAATTTTTTTTTTTTTTTTTCATTTTTGAATGATTTTTCTTAAATCAGTCAATAAAAGTTTCAATAACGAGAATGATTTTTCGACGTCAACTGACACGAGAGGTAAATACTTGAATGATGCTGCTTCTTGTGCAGAGTAATTCGGAAAATCCTCTGATGATGCAGACTCGCTACGCAGCATCCTCTCCAAGTCCAACAATGCACTCCAACCGGGATTTCGAGCCAGAACACACTCCGACTTTTGTTTCATGGTTTTCCCAGTCTCTCCAGACCACGAGTCGGCTTCTTGGATGATTCCTTGTATTGTAGCGACCACTTCAACCAACTCCATCCCTCGCGATTCCAACTTTAGGATGGCCTCAGGAATGACTCTCATGTAGGCTCATGTAATACACTCAGAGATTCCTTAACTTTAGACATCGCGTACTTAGAAATCACAAGAACTCGATAGGTGTGTACGGATACGATTACGAACTGAGAACTGAGCGTAGTGAAGAAACTTCACTTGACTGGGTCGGATCTTCCACCACTTCAAGGGAAAAGCCACCTAAACAATACTGGTTCCCAAAATAGGCACACCACTAAAATATGTCACAACCCCATTTCAAAGTGAAAGGATACTTGGGGCTTCGAGAGCTTATCTGACGAGTCGCACTCTAATCCGGCAGAGGCCAATTAGGGTGTGTGAATGACCTCTCTAAAGGTTAAAAACTTGCGGTTCTATTATTCGCACCAGATAGGCTTTTCATTAATTATTCTGTTTTCGATCCTTAAGGATGGTCATGGCCCGAATTGGGGGGGAATTCGAAGATAAACAAACTATTTAGACGAAAACTATAAGAATATGCATTTATATGCTTCTATTCTGTAAACCACGGTTTTATGCATTTATATGCTCGATAAATATCAATTCTGTTGGTCCCAGAGAGGTGAAAATACCATCAAAAGGCTTCTTTCAATGTGTACTATTCAGGGGGAAAATATGCAAATATGCTCGAATCCGAGCCCTACTTATCAGTATTTCCGACTGTTTTAATACTAAGCACGTGATCTGCAAGTATCAGTACGTGGAGATACGCGCGAAACATAATATACATGTGTCTAGCGCATGAGACGCACAGTTTGTTTGTTTGCACGTTTGCTTGGGGCGTTAAAAATGATTGGCACTACATTTTTAGCCTACATTCGATTTTTGCAAAAAAATGAAAGTAGGCTTATGAGATCAACACAGGGCGAAAAAAAAGTGTGTCTGTGTGTGTGCGAGTCTTTGTGTGTGTGAGTGTGTGTACTCGGAATGTCTGTCCCCCCTATCAGTTCGAACACGGTGAACGCGAATTGAACGAAATTTGGTACAAAGGTAGCACGAGCAAAGGACACCTCAGTGTCATGTTTTATATCGCCGCCATCTTGACGGAAACGTAATGGCGGCCACACAAATGTTCAAAGCTTAAATCAAATTACGTCTAACTTAATCATCCGATCTCTACCAAATTTTGCAACAGCATACCTTTATGGAGGAAGCATCCTCTGACCAAACTAATAGGTCATCAGCCTAATATTTTGCGGATGGCGGCCATCTTTGTGTGAAAATCGATTCCCCCTATTAATTCGAATACGGTGAAACCGAATGGAACGAAATTTATTACAGAGGTAGTACTAGCAGAGGTCATCTCAGTGTCATGTTTTATATCGCCGCCATCTTGACGGAAACGTAATGGCGGCCACACAAATGTTCAAAGCTCAAATCAAATTACGTCTAACCTAATCATCCGATCTCTACCAAATTTTGCAACAACATACCTTTATGGAGGAAGCATCCTTTGACCAAATTAATAGGTCATTAGCCTAATAGTTTGCGGATGGCGGCCATTTTTGTGTCAAAATGGATTTCCCCTATTAATTCAAACACAGTGAAACCGAATGGAACGAAATTTGGTACAGAAGTAGCACTAGCAAAGGGCACCTCGGTGTCATGTTTTATATCGCCGCCATCTTGACAGAAACGAATGGCGGCCACACAAATGTTCAAAGCTTAAATCAAACTACGACTAACATAATCATCCGATCTCTACCAAATTTTGCAACAACATACCTTTATGGAGGGAGCATTCTTTGACCAATCTAATAGGTCATTAGCCTAATAGTTTGCGGGTGGCGGCCATCTTTGTGTCAAAATAGATTCCCCCTATTAATTCAAACACGGTGAAACCGAATGGAACGAAATTTGGTACAGAGGTAGCACTAGCAAAGGGCACCTCAGTGTCATGTTTTATATCGCCGCCATCCTGACGGAAACGTAATGGCGGCCACACAAATGTTCAAAGCTTAAATCAAATTACGATTAACCTAATCATCCGATCTCTACCAAATGTTTCAACAACATACCTTTATGGAGGGAGCATCCTTTAACCAAACTAATAGGTTATTAGCCTAATATTTTGCGGATGGCGGCCATCTTTGTGTGAAATCGATTCTCCCTATCAATTCGAACACGGTGAAACCGAATGGAACGAAATTTGCTACAGAGGTAGCACTAGCAAAGGGCACCTCATTGTCATGTTTTATATCACCGCCATCTTGACGGAAACGTAATCGCGGCCACCCAAATGTTAGAAGCTAAAATATAATTACGGCCAACCTAATAATCTAGTCTCTACCAAATTCTGCAACAACATATCTTTATGTGGGAAGCATATTCTGACCAAACTGCAAGATCATCAGCCCAATAGTTTGCAGATGGTGGCCAAGTATGTGTGCAAATCGATTCCCCCTATCAATTCAAACACGGTGAAACCGAATTGAACGAAATTTGGTACAGAGGTAGCACTAGCAAAGGGCACCTCAGTGTCATGTTTTATATCGCCGCCATCTTGACGGAAACGGAATGACGACCACCCAAATGTTAAAAGCTTAATCAAATTACGACCATCCTAATAATTTGATCTCTACCAGATCTTGCAACAACATGCCTTTTTCTGGAAAGCATCTTATGACTGACTGCAAGGTCATCAGCCCAATAGTTTGCAAATGGCGGCCATGTATGTGTGCAAATCCATTCCCCATATCAATTCAAACACGGTGAAACAGAATTAAATGATTTTTTTTTTTTACAGAGGTAGCACTAGAAAAGGGCACCTCATATTCATGTTTAATATCCGTATAGCACGTTGTATTTCAACAAACTACTACAACCAACATTCAATTATACTCCTTGAAAAGGACAAAGAGTTATGACAATACCCATGCATTTAGGAGGAAGTATGCTATATGTTCTTTACTGAACATCTTGTTTCTTTTGTCACAGGAACCATTTATTGAAAAAACTAATTCAGATTACATTACAGGTAGTCTATTCCCCGCCAATGCCCATGCACTTTGTCCATCGTTCTGGCAGCTTCCGTATTTGCGTAGCAAACCATTCTTTGGGGGGTTGCCCTTGACCTTGAAGCCAGCGGGTGAGCCTGCACTCAGTCCCTCTCTCACCCTATCGCTTCAAACTTGTCACCACCGATCTGATGTAAAGGAATTTCAGACTTGAGCACGTGGTGACACCGTCCCGCTGACAGTACTGTCCATGTCGAAGTATTGTCTGACACGGAAGTACACGTTACGTAGTTACGAACAGAACGCCATTATATTTGCCAATGACTGTACTTCAGCATAGTGTTAGACAGCTTTGTCAATCATCGGACCGCTTGGGGGAGCTGATAACAAAACAGGTACTGCAGTAACTCGTCTCCAGGCTTCCATTAAGATTTTTCACTCGTCTAAAACAAACGTCCGGCCTGTATCCCGGTGCCATTGTTGGACAACTGCATGGAATTCGTCATTGGTGGTGGACTTCTTACCTCGCATGCCCTCTTTAATAGCGTCAAATAGGGCATAGTCGCTAGGAGCCAGATCTGACGAATATGGAGGACTAGCATTACCCGTCGCGGCTTCGCCCGTGAATATTCTAGTTGTAAAGAGTACACTTATAGTGCGGGACATACCATTGGAAGCCTGAAGGTCAACGGGCTCTCCGCTCCGCTCTCCACCCCGCGTCCGGCGGTGTTGCCATGCTATTGCATCGTACCTGCAGTCGCATGCTGGATGCGAGAACGTACAGGACAACAGCGCACCGACTACGCGTGACCTTCAGGCTTCCAATGGTTTGTCCCGCACTGTAGTAAAATCTCAATCATGAATGCTATGACTGATTTATACTTGGTATGAATAATCAGACTTTATCAATTCAGCTACTGGCGCAGTGGTTAGGGATTTGTCATTCCTTCGTAGGTATGTCAGAGCGAAGTTAGTTTTCTGGGAATATCACAGACACTGTTAATTTAAGGGCCTTTAAATGTGGTTTTCGGAGACCCTTTATAGTCGGGCGAAAAAGACCTTTCGTACCACACTCACACATGAGAACTGCGTGAAAAAATTCTAGAGTGCCCCTTGACCCCCTTAAGTGCATTATACTGTATGTATTGATGAATTTTACAGCTTAATTTGGTTCAGTGATTACCTTATAACCGTCTGGAAACTTTCACAGTAATGTAATAATTGGAATTGCATTGCGTCTTACAGAAATAGATGGACCTATGAGATTCTGTTACCATGGTTACCGTGTTGCATTCTTTCATTATTCCATTGTAAATATAAATGTTTTAAGGTATTTATTTAATTATGAGGCATTTAAAGAGGAAGTGAGTGCGTTTCGCTTACGCATTGGGTTATGATGAACCTGTAGGTACCCCATATGTGTAGGTTGGTGTTAATGGGACCTTATTTTCGGTACAAAACTGGAATGGGACCTTAGCAGAATAATATAGGGAGGGATATGTGGCAGTACAGTAAACCCTAGTTCACGAATGGTGCCAATGGTCTGACGACTTGGTGCTGCCTCCCCACATATGGCTGCTAACCTCGTGTGGATGTTTGAAGCAGTCACGCCTTCCCCCCAGAGAAACCTCACTGTCCACCTTTGCCCGTGCTTGTCGGCTTCCATGTTCTTTCATCGATGTCCATAAGCGTATTCGCACGCTGGAACATTTGCCGCTCCAATGCGCCACCTATGGGAAGCAGCAACAGCATCTGGCGGCATTTGACAGTACTGTAGTCGATCTTCACGCATACATCAACACACATTTCAAACTGCTATTTTACAGGAGTTATGGGGGGAGTACCAAACATTATTGAACTACCTAAATACATTACGTCCGGTGCGCTAGCGATCCCAACTTAACTTGGTCAGACGCGGCGAAGAGCTGTCGCGGCGGTGTCAGTCAGCTCAGTCAAGAGAGGCAGGATTCAGCCTGTCGTCTTGCGGAGCGACTTAGCTAGCACGCTGAGCGTGCAAAGGCTGGACGTCCCTGGTCTATTGCATGCTGTATATTTCTAACCCTCACTATTCCCGTTTCTACGAGATTGAGGATGAAGTTCTATGTGGCGGATGGTTCGTTTTACGGCCGAACACTCTTCTTAATCCAAACCTCATCAGATGGTTAATGGGACTTGGCAAGGAGTTGGAACGATGTAAACGTGTCTATGAATATTACAACTTACCAACCCAGCCTGCAGTCGAAAATGAGAAACTGTGCGAAATTCTTCCGAGCCTGGAGATAGCCTGGGAGTCTATCCTCACGCTACAACTTCGGCCCGTAGATTCCACTGTATCTTCCAGTTTGAACTATTGAGTAGATAAGTAACACGGCATAAACCTAGAAAAAATAATGAGTTTTAATGCCTTAGCCGTTAAAACCACCTATAATTACTATCGTATGGTCTCGGGTGCAAGCTTTGTTATTTGACACCCTGAGGGCAACTTGCATGTCGAATTTCGTTGTTCCTTGAAGCACTATGAAAGTCAAGGAGGTTAGATATCTAAGCTCCTTGACTTTACAGCGCTTTCTAGTTGAGAAATGAGGAACTTTGTGTTGGCGGAAAATCCCGAGATTAATTTTGCCACTATGAACACGGCCTACTGAATTCAAATGGGTTCTTTAAGATGCCAACGTCGTATGACATGCGTGTCATCATTTTTTCCGCCTTTCAAAAATCACTTACCACAGCCAGGAACGAACCTGCAAGCTTGGGGTTGGTAATCCGACACGATAACCACTCACTCACCGTGGCAAGCTATAGGCCTATACCATCTACTGTATTTGGAGGCCTTCATAGGGAGGTGAAAGGCTCCTTGAGCTGTTAGCTCTCGTAGCGCTCAGTTCACTACTCCTGTGGGAATCCGGGCACGGGCACCAAGAGCCCGCTGACGAGCCTACCTTGGTGTTCCTAGGCGAAACCCCGCATAAGACACGTTATAAACCTAGAGAAATTGCTGAGTTTTAATTCCTTGGAGGTGAAAGCCAATATACCATCTGTTTGAAAGCCTTCATAGGAAGATGAAAAGATGCTTGAGCTGTTAGCTCTCGCAGGAGGTAGCTCGTAGTTGGCTACTCCTGTGGGAGTTCGGGCATGGACACCAAGAGCTCGCTGATGAGCCTACCTTGCTGTTCCTAGGCACGGTATAAACCTAGAAAAATTGTCGAGTTTTAAGTAACATTGCCAAGTCGGAACACTGCTGCGTATTGTTCGCCGTGCTGCTTGTTGGATAGACAACCCACAAGTCATATCTGCCGCGTGGTCTGCCGATACTTGCTACTCCCAACTCAAGTATCGTGCATTCCTTTCCTGTTTGATACGGAACTGAATACAATAGCTGGTTTTATGACACTTGGGACACAAATGATGACCACATAAATTATTATGACGGGGACCTTGAACATGATACCTACTATGTTCAGTCGAAGCTATTATAGACAACAAATAAGATCGCGTACGTCACACGAGCTCGCTTTAATACAAACTACTCCAGCTACAAGAGGCTGAACAAATCATTGATAATCAAAATCAATCCTCGAAGTACTCGAAGTGCCATAGTAATATAAATTTAATGTTCCCCCCTCCCCTGGGGATCACATCTAGTGGGACGTTGGTTGGCGACCATGGGGCCCCAGATGAGTCCGACATGGTTTCCACTTACTTGTGCCAGGCTCCTCTTCGTCATCTTTCCTGTCGACCTCTCTTGGTCAACTCATGTTCGCTTCCGACCCCGACGGGATTAGGGTATCCGAGGCCTAGGGAGTATCTTCCTTTTCCGCCTTAATCGGCCCTTGTCTCATCTTTTCTGATACCCTCCTTCTGTAAAGGGTCAGCCTTCTTTTTCTTTTCATGTTATCTCCTGTCTTCTGCTCGAGGCCCTCAAGGAGGCTGGGTTTATTTAGCCCCACCACTTCAGGTGCACCCTAGATATTGCTACACCCTCAGGGGCTAATGGCTGGTGGGTTCGGGAGTTGGCGAATCCGAGGGATTCCTGAGCGGGCTCCGGTTTTCCCCCTTTTTTCCATTACCACTGGGGCGGACCCCTCCTCTTTCAGTTTCATATCTGCCTTTCATGGTTCTCCTTCCTTCCCTCAATCCGCATTCTTCGAGTGTTGAGGGCATTTCTTTTCCTCCTGTCATTTATTTGCCGTATTCTCCTTTTGTTTTCCATTTTTTCTTCAAGTATATAAGTTCGTAGTTAGTTTTAGTTATGGTTTCCATTTTATTATCATCTTCGCGGTCACCCAAAGCATTAGGGGCCGATAACCTAGATGTTGGGCCCCTTAAAACAACAATTATCATCATCATCATTAATGTTTTTCAGTCGGTCAAAACGATTGTACCCAATTGTAATGGGTGATTCCCTAATCCTGAAAACAATTTACATGACATCTCTACTTAGTATATAGCAAAGCCCCCGATTCTTGGATGTCACGGGTAATCTCGAGAACCACTGGATGGATTTTGATGCGGTTTTCACCATTCTGTAAAGGATTTCTCGGGGAATGTTTCTGTAGAAATTAATTAATTTATGATCAAAGGGCCAAGCAGTAACGATTTCAGTGAAAAAGTCGAAAATAAACCTGGCACCCATGCGCTTTTTAAGATTAAGCTGGGCAAACCGTTAAAAATATCTATATACTATGTTGTTTAAATCTTCAGTATTTTGACTGGTTTGATGCAGCTGTCCACGCCTCCCTGTCCTGAGCTAATAGTTTCATCTCTACATAGCTACCACACCCTACATCCGAGGCAATCTATTTAACATATTGTAAACTTGGTCTACCCCTACAGTTCTTGTCCTCGACCCTTCCATCCGTAACTAAGCTTGCTATTCCTGGTGTCTTAGTGTGTGTCCTACCAACCTATCTCTTCTCTTCATTAGCAGTCGCCAGAAACATCTCTCCTCGCACACTAGTCTTAATACCTCCTCGTTTGTAATCCTATCTACCCATCTGATCTTCATCATTCTCCTGTAATACCACATTTCAAACGCTTCAATTCTCCTCTATTCCGCTGCTCCAATAGTCAAGTTTCACTTCCATATAGTGCTACGCTCCAGACAAAAATTGTTGTCTATCTTCAATACATTGCCCTCTGTAAGTGTTTTTAGATTGGACGGAAGGGGGATTTGTGTTTCATGCACCTCGCCATTCTTAAAATACGTCTGACAAGAATGCGTTGCACATTCATAACTGTTCCCGGGCGAAGCCGGGGCGAGTTGCTAGTCTCTAATTAGTATGAAACCAAGTCCCCGATTCTTGGATGTCACGGGTAATCTCGAGAACCACAGGATAGATTTTGATGCGGTTTTCACCATTCTGTAAAGGATATCTCGGTGAATGTTTCTGTGGAAACTAATTTATTTATGATCAAAGGAAGCCAAGCAGAAACGATTTCAGTGAATAAGTCTAAAATAAACCTGGCGTCCACGCGCTTTTTTAGCGTATGCTGGGCAAACCGATAAAAATATCAATATACTATGAGTGTAATAATTGGTCAGCATGAAAAGTTCTACAAAAACGTTCGTGAGAGCATATCTCTATCTTCAATACATCGCCCACAATAAGTGCTTTTAGATTGGACGGAAGGGGGATTTATGTTTTATGCACCTCGCTATTCTTAAATTACGTCTGACAAGAATTCGTTGTACATTCATAACTGTACCCGGGCGAAGCCGGTGCGAGTTACTAGTTATAAATATATAGAAGACTTGACGAGTTTACTGACACTACCAAATACCAGCGCATCAGAAAGCTTACTAGGAGCATTACACAGTAAAAGAGAAGAAATATGCCAAGACTTCTATGGCACAGGGGTCATGAAAGACCGAAATTGGACAAGAGAAAATTTCGGAATGTGACATGTCTTCACGAGACTGGCTGTTCATAGCTTCCACCACCTTATCTGCTTAAATACAACCTTTCATGACCGAAATGAAAAGTGCAAATGTAAACTAGCCTATGTGAGCAAACCTGTGATTGCTATCACTTAGAATTATGTCCGGCTCCGTGTCTAAATGGTTAGCAAGCTAGGCTTTAGCCCGAAGTGCCCCGGGTTCGATTCCCAGCCGAGCCATCAGGAATTCTAATCTCCTGGGGTTAATTCCCGTAGCTCGGAGACTGGGTGTATGTGACGTCTTCATTATCACTTCATCCTCATTACGACGCGCAGGTCGCCCACGGGCGTCAACTAGAAAGATTTGCACTCTGCCTCTCCGGAGGCCACACAAAAAAAATGTTTTAGGGGCAGATAACCTCGTAGTTCCGCCCCTTAAAACAACAATAACAATAACTAACCACTGGTACTAGAATTGTGTTCCCAGAAAACTATATTATCATCGAGTTAATATGCCAAGATGTGAGAGAGAACAGTAATGCAAATTGGTATTGTATATTGTTACCCTATTTGACTGTTTTAAATCTACTATATATAGGCTATAACAAGCAGTTCCGTGAAGAACTATACAGCCTATTTTCATATATCCTATTCATGTTAATTGCCTCTATCAACATATAGATGGTTAAATCGCGAGAAAATATATTAAAATGTTTCACCTTCGCTTGGCCGCCATGTTCGTTTTGTACTCTACAGGCTTTTGAAATTTACATAGATAAAATTGTAGTAGTACCCTTTATCACCGAACAAAATGTCAGGGTGATATCAGTAATAGTTTCGGAGATATAGAATGCCGGTGAAAAATTTCGCACAAACGCCATCTTGAGGTTATGCAGACAAATGAACTGAATTAGATGCCAGTGCATTACAATGTGTTTAAAAATTTGCCGTACCAAGTTTCATTGCGTTTGGATGGTTAAATCGCGAGAAAAGTCTATTTAAAAGTTTCAACTCCGCTTGGCCACCATGTTCGTTTTGTAGGTAACAGGTTTTTGAAATTTCCATAGGTGAACTTCTAGTAGTGCCCTTTATCACTGTACAGAACTTCAGGGTGATATCAGTAATAGTTTCGGAGATATGGAATGCCGGTGAAATATTTCGCACAGCCGCCATGTTGGATTGATGAGACGTAATAAAATTTGAAGGGCACGATCGGGGTCGGTTAAAATAGTTCTATGACTTCACCGAGTTTCATTAAAATCGCCCCTGCCGTTTAGAAGTTATTACGGGGACACACACACATACGCGCACACACACGGACAAATGGTGATCTCATAAGCCTATTTTTTTTTTTCATAAAATGAAAATAGGCTAAAAAAGAATGTTTGTTTGTTCGTCCCTTATGCGTACATACACCATTCATCCGCTTGCGATCAAATTTTGGTGAGTTGTTGTGCATACTCCCGGGATGGTTATAGGCATCGTAAATCCAATTTACAATAGATAGCGCGCGAGTAGTTTCAACAAATGAGTGTTGGCGATTCGTTCATATAACATTTATCCGATTGCGATGAAATGTTGGTGAGTTGTTGTGTATACTCCTGAAAAGGTTTCTGACTTATCCATTTTACAATAGGTAGCGCACGAGTAAATTGAATAAATGAGTGACAGCGCGCGATCCGTTTCAACAAAGTTCCGTATGTGTTCATATAGGCCTACCATTCATCCGATTGCGATGAAACATTGGTGAATTGTTGAGCACGCTCTCACAAAGGTGTCTGAGATAGTAAATCCATTTTACAATAGTTTAGGGGCAGTTAACGGAAAATAAAATAAAATAAAATATTGTGTATCCAAAAGCACTTCAACAAACAAAGTCACAACGCCAACACTTTCTTTGATTGGCATTGCAACGCATGCCGGGTACAGCTAGTAGGCCTATATTATAAATTTATTAATCGTGTCAGCCTCCGTGGCTTAGGCGGCAGCACGCCGGCCTCTCACCGCTGGGTCCGTGGTTCAAATCCCGGTCACTCCATGTGAGATCTGTGCTGGACAAAACGGAGGCAGACTGGTTTTTCTCCGGGTACTCCGGTTTTCCCTGTCAACAATTTCATTCCAGCAACACTCTCCACTATCATTTCATTTCATCTGTCATTCATTTCATCATTGCCCCAGAGGAGTGCGTCAGGCCTCGGCAGCCGGCACAGTTCATATCCTCGCCGCTAGATGGGGGCTTCATTCATTCCATTCCTGACCCGGTCGGAGACTGGAAGCAGGCTGTGGATTTTCATTTTTCATTAATCGTGTTGATCGACTTAAAAACATTAAATTTCGATTAGGAATATTAGTATAGTTTGAATGTATTCGTAAACGTTATTTTATTAACCTGGATATTTAAGAAAGCTTTCCAGTCGGTCAACACAAATGCGCCCATTTACATTAGGCGGAAAACAAGTATCTACATACTTTAATCTGAAAGAAACGGGATGTTATTACAATATAACACGATTTTATGTACAAAATGGCTCATCAGCCGGCTACCTCAGCTAGGTCCCGGCAGGGTGTAGAAAGGAAGGAAGGAGGCTTGTAGTTTTACGTGATTGTTAATCTTCCAGTCAGGAGCCACGGGAGCTCCTTGTTACATGGAACCCAAACCATACTTCGAAAATCTCACATGCATTGACCGGGAATCGAACCCGGTCCACCTTGGTGCGAGGCCAACAGCTTGACCGCTGCACCACCACGCCCTGGAGCACTTAAGTGGAACCTTGCAACAGACACAGGAAACCACCTAGAAGATTAGCTGGAGGACTTGATGGTGGTAGGTAGCTGTTTGATTAAAGTACTGTCGCTGTTGTACGCAGCGGCCGCGCCGCGCCGCGGTAGCACACAGCGGTAATGGAGCGACTGATTTACGAGGCCATCAAGTACGCTCTCCGGGGAACTGAAACACACCGCACGCTCTTCGCTTCACAACCACACGCCTTGAATTTACTAATAGAAAACAAGCAGTCAAGCTCACAGTTTTATGTGGCTTTAAACCTGATCTGGGAACTAACAGTTCATCGATTCACAACGACATCAATAGCTATTTTGAAAGTCTGACCACCTCGGGAATTATTAGTCTTGCGCGTTAAATGTTGCACCACAACTACGATAGGGAGCTGCAGCAATCCAGAGATCGGTGGTTCAAATCCAGGGGCTGGCAGCGGAGTCCTGAAGGGTACTTTATTATAGGTCCGAGGGAACGTACCTAATTCCTGACTCGTATAGTCACACACGCTAATACAGTCACTATAGAAACATATGTTGTGAGACAAATGAGTCGTCCAGTTGCAAAACTCGTTTAATCCACCTGTGAATAAGAATCATTTTCATGAGAAACGTTTCCCTGGACTTTGCCTCACGTATCTTTTGTGTTTCATGATTTCTACTTTTTGCTTTGTGTTTTTGGTTTTGTGTTTGCTTTGTGCTTTTGAATTTTACTTTTTGCTTTTCTTTCTTGGTTTTGGTTTTGTGTTTGTTTTTTGCTTTTGCTTTTTTGAAGTTTGCTTTTTGCTTTGTGTTTCTGGTTTTTTGTTTTCTGCTTTTGGTTTTGTTTTTGAATTTTTCTTTTTGCTTCGTGTTTGTTGTTTTTGATTTTGTGTTTGTTACCTGAAAATCCAAATGAAACAAAACAAAATAAAACAAAATAAACAAAACAAAATGAAACAAAAAACAAAACAATTTGAAACAAAATAAAACGAAATAAAACAAAACAAAACGAAACAAAATTAAATAAAATAAAACAAAACAAAATATAACAAACTAAAATTATTAAATAAATAAGGAAGTACAGTACAACCTGTCACATCCGGACCTGTCATATCCGAACCCTCCCATATCCGGACACATCTCCGAATGAATTTTTAAGTCGTAGTTGAGAGCGAGGATACATTAGTGTGCTAGCCAGGGAGGACGAGTGAAAGTTGCAGCGCTGGAAGGCTGTGTGCGTGCTTGACCGCGAGGGGTTGTGGCCTGACTCGGTCAACGACATCTTCCCGGAAACTCATATCTTTGTGTGAATAAGCGATATTCCATTCACGGCCTGCCACCAACGTCAACACGAGGCTGCCTCTCTTTCTACCCTTCAGTCTGTGCGTGAGTCTTGAAGCGACAGTTTGTTTCGGAAGTGTGTTTCTGTTGATACTGTTATTGTTTACCGTTGTTTAACCTTGTTTTTTTTTGTGCTAAAATGTCCGAAAAAAAAAGGGGGGAAAAGCTGTTGTTACGATGTACAGTGCGTGAAGCAACCGTTAAAAACATTAAAATTAATCAACAACAAACTCGTGAATTATTTCTGGTCACCTAGCTATTTGTAAAAATAGCCTTGTGATACCTGGATTTTTCCATATCCGGATCGGCCGGTCGCCACATTAGTCCGGATATGACAGGTTATACTGTATAGTGTTTAAGTGAGAGGGTTTTGGGAAAAAAGAAGAAAGGGCCAGAGTAAAACATGAACATTGATTGTGTTGTAACGCTCGCCTTATGGGGAATTAACGAATAAATAAATAAATAATTTTACGACATGATCCTTATTCACAAGTGGATTCCGATTTTTGTAAATTTTGTCAACATTTGTTGGCAACACTGTTGTCAACTCCAGTGTAAACGCGGCTTTAGACGACTGTCTGGACGAAACCATTGGTCGCTACTTGGTAGGTTATGTAGTTTCTTGCCACAGACAGGGTGGCCACTATTAGTACTGAAGGCCAATTGATTTATGGATTTCAGTAAGAACTCTCGGGTTCCGTCGAGTACGTTATTAAAACTGATGCGAATTGTTGAGTAGACTATCAAATAGGAATTGGGCGTGGCCAAGTCTTAGTTCTCTGTACAGACCTTTAATCTTATGACTCATCGTTCAGAGAATCAAAGCCAAACGTTGACAGAAGATTTTTAATGCTGTGTGCTCATTAGCTGTACGTGTGGAGTACTGCATCATGTTGATCACGTGATGTGACAGCTGGAGCCGGGTCGGGGCTTGAACAATAGCAGAGGCACAAGCTCGTTAGTGGTGTACTGCTCGATCAGCGTTGCCAACCTACAATAATGAATGGACCGCATTTTCTCATTAAAGACCATACACTCGAAATCAGTTTATATTCTCTTTGCTATTTCTACATACGTTTTTTTTCTTTCAGTTTTCACACTTTATTTTGACTACTCTTTTTCATGTACAAATATTGTTACTATTATTAATCTTGATTGGTCACATTGGACCACTTGAGTCGTTCCACAATCACTTCTTCTTTGAAGGTAGTACTGCTTGGTTCTTGCGCTCTTTCCAGTACTTATTCATTCTTTCAGATCGGGATTTTCTCAACTCATCTGAAATCTCCATAGGCTTTCTGTGTGTCATTTCTGAAGACAATTTGTGAGTTTTAAGAATGGTGTTAATTTTATTTTTCTCCTCAGCATCTGTTATCTTGAGTCCAACTGCTTTGAGATCTTGTTGGATTTCTTGGATCCATTTTCCTCCAGTTTTCTTTCATAGATTTCTCATCACTAGTAGGCGTACAATTCTGTTTTCGGGAAGCCGTAAGATGTGAAAAAATATGTACAACAATAATAATAATAATAATAATAATAATAATAATAATAATAATAATGGTTATCGAAATGTAATGTCTTTCAGTTGGTCAACACGATTGTACCCAATTGTAATGGGTGGTTCCGTAATCCTGAAAAACACATATAATGAGATGAATAAATACACTTGGAAGACCATTTTCGATCGTCAAGCGATCATCATCAGATCCATTACACTTAGGCTATTAAATATATGTCTACAAGTGTGGTTGATGGTATTTACAATACAGTCCTATATATAGTTGCCTCACTTTCCTCGTTAACGTGCGGCTCGTCTTTGAAACCTAGCTGGGCGGATATGTGACCATTCCATGTCTGCAGTGTACCAAGGCATTCACAGCTTAAGGCACAGTGTTGTCAACTGTCCATCACCGTAGCAGCAACTTACTCGGTCTCCACGGCAGGCAGTAGCGTGACTGGACAGAACAGCGTGCAGCACTGGAGGCTGTAAAGTAAGCTGGTAGAAGGGGCTGGCGTCAACACCTTGTCTGCACTCCACGTGGACAGATGAAGGAAGCATCCTATTGGTTAACAACCGTCAGCTATTGGTCACTAGCAAACAATTGTCGGTGTGTGCTACTGCTTGACGTTTGAGTCGCCGCTCGTTAACCAGGAAAGTGAGGCAACTATACACTTATTTAGTTGCAGCAGTAATTAAACTACCACAACTAGTCGAGATTTGTAGGACGGGGACGGACCACACATCGCTCAAACAGCTAAGGGCACAATCCACAATAGCCTGACCATTTAATAACAATCACACTAAGCAAGCAAACTTGAAGGTCAAACACCACTATCAGTATCTCAACAGAAAACAAGTAGTTCCGTGAAGAACTAAATAGCCTATTTTCATATATCCTACTAATATTAATTGACTCTATCAACATACAATTTGTCAGTTTGATTGTTGTAATAGATTCGTAGATATTGAGAACCGTCTAAATATTGTGGATGGTCACCATGTTGGATTTTTATATTATAGGCCTTAGATTTATGTACTATTACATGAAGATTATTGTGTAGGTGTTTTATTTAAACTTCAATCGCATGATAGGACACAAGAAATAAAAGCGGGATTTTAAAATTTCACTCAGCCGCTATCTTGTGGTTATGAAAATAATTTAATGAATTAGATGCCAGTCGATTAAAATAAGGATATACCGTATCAAGTTTCACTGGGCTCGGATGGTTAAAACGCAAGAAACGTCCATTTGAATATTTAAATTTCGCGTCACCGCCATGTTGGATTTGTGCTCGCCAGGTTATTGAACGTCGCATAGGTGAACGTATGCTTATATCATCTATACACTTACAAAATTTCAGTTTCATTGCTGTAGTAGATTAATAGATATTGAGAACTGTCTAAATCTTTCGGATGGTCGCCATGTTTGATTTTAATATATATAGGCCATAGAGTTATGTACTATTAGATGATGATTATTGTGTACGTTCATTATGCAAATGTTGATTTCGATCGCATGATTAGAACACAAGAAATAAAAACTTAATTTTCGATATTCGCACAGCCGCCATTTTGAGGTAATATAAACAATTGAACTAAATTAGATACCAGTGCATTACAATGTGTATAAACATTTGCTGTACGAAGTTTCATTGCGTTTGTATCATTAAATCGCGAGAAAAGTCTATTTAAAACTTTCAACTTCGCTTGGCCACCATGTTCGTTTTGTAGTTAACCGGTTTTTGAAAGACTCATAGATGAACATCGAGTAGTGCCCTTTATCTCCGTACAAAATTTCATGGTGATACCGGTAATAGTTTAAGAGATATAGAATGCCGGTGAAATATTTCGCACAGCCACCATCTTGAGGTTATGAAAACAATTGAACGAAGTTAGATGTCGGTGCATTACAATGTGTATCAACAAAGACTGTACCAAGTTTTATTGCGTTTGGTTGGTTGAATCGCGAGAAACGTCTATTTAAAAGTCGCAACTTCGCTTGGCCGCCATGTCGGTTTTGTAGCTACCAAGTTTTCAAAAGTCACATACGTGAACTTCTAGTAGTTTCCTTTATCACCGTACAGAATTCCAGGGTGATATCGGTAATAGTTTCGGAGATATTGAATGCTGGTGAAATATTTCGAACAGCCGCCATTTTGGATTGGTGAGACATAACAAAATTTGAAGGGCACGGTCGGGGTCGCGCGGAATAGTACGATGAACTTACCGAGTTTCATTGAAATCTCTCTAGCCGTTTAGAAGTTATTAGGGGGAGACATACAAAAATATACACACACACGCACACACACACACAAACAGACAGACACACGGACAAAAGGTGATCTCATATGCCTTTTTTTTTTTTTTTTTTCAAAAATGAAAATGGGCTAAAAATCACGTATAACTAACAAATCTCGACTAGTTGACTGGTGGAGATCGACAAGGACCTTTATGTTCGACGATGTTGAAATGTAAGTATTATATGTCAGAAAACTGTATCATAATGATGGTCATTAATGTACTAGTTTTCATTATGATACAGTTTCTCCAACCAATCAGAGCTCAAGATGGTGTGCATGCTAGATTTTCGAAGTGAAATGCCATGTCCTGTGGTTCGGATTCCACGTAAAAAGGAGGTCCCGTGGCTCATAATCTCGAGATTAACGGTCACTTTAAACTACAAGCTTCCTTCCTTCATTGAAGATGGTGTGACCAATTCGGTACTTGATAGCTTCGCACTTGAACACAGTATCCAACATGTCGGACATGAATTACATGATTTGAAAGTTGACAATGTAAAAGATATCCGATCAACCATTGTAGTTATAATGGCATACACAAATACAAAATCAGCACGAACCTTTACGGCAACAAGAAAATGCTATGACATATGCAAGATATTTATAAATCTTCGTCCAGAAGATTGCAACACAGCATCCTTCTATCTGAATTACCAACATGGGAAGTGCACTGTCCCATATGTTCGCGTTAATAAACTGGCGAATATGAGACAAAAAACAAGATGTTCAGTAAAGAACATATAGCCTACTTTCTCCTAAATGTATGAGTATAGTTATAACTCGTTGTTATTATCAAAGAGTATAATAGAACTATTCTTTGTTGAAGACCTTAGAAACGATTTACCTCTACCAAACGCCACGACCTAGATAAAAACTGCTACCATCATTGAAGAAAGAAAGAAAGAAAGATAAGAAGTATATCAAGAATGTTATGGATCTGGAGACATAATCGACCGGACTGGCGGCGTGGCTCAGCGGTAACGTTCTCGCTTGCTGGGCCCTAGGTTGCAGGTTCGTATCCTGGCGCAGTCAGCTGGCATTTGAGGGTGCACAAATGCGAGGGAGCCGTGTCAGTACATTTACTGGCACGTTAAAGATCCCCTTCGGGCCAAAATTCCGGCACCCCGGTGTCTCTAAAAGCAGCAGTAGTTAAAAGGGATGTAAAACCAATAACATTATTATTATTATTATTACGACCTGCCGTGGGCAACATCCAACTTTGAGTTGAGGCATGTCTTTACACGTCTGGTTGTGCATGGCTTTCACAACCCTAATTGAATTAACAAATCTTTCCATGACCCTACAGAGACGTGTGTATACAAACTATGTGGATATTTTCGATAATATAATCCTAACAGAGCGAGTGCATTCTAGCGGCCAGAATAAGAAACTTTTCAATAAAATCTGGAAGTTACCTTTTTGGTAGCTAGATGTCTCGAGTAAATCTGCTGGCGAATTATGTTTTAATTAAATATATATTTTACACCATAATGTGGACAATATAACGCTTAATAACATTTTCAAGTAACGCAAAATAGGCTGTTACAAACCCTTTAAAATAAAAAGTTAAAATGTATCGTAGTATCAACTTGTCATTCTTCAAATTCGATGCGCATAGAATGATAATGGTATAGTAATCAATGGATCCCCACGTAGACTAGTCGGGACATCTAGTGGTGAAATATCGAACAATATAATCCTAACAGAGCGAGTGCATTCTAGCGGCCAGAAGAAGAAACTTTTCAATAAAATCTGGAAGTTACCTTTTTGGCAGCTAGATGTCTCGAGTAAATCTGCTGGCGAATTATGTTTTAATTAAATATATATTTTACACCATAATTTGCACAATATAACGCTTAATTTTAAAACATCTGAGTCATTACAAAACAATAAACATATAACATTTCAAGCAAAAAAACTAGCTCTGATCGGGTTTGAACCATAGGAATCTGAGCGACAGGCTATCGCTCTACCACTGAGCTAATTGTGTCAACGAATATCGTTCTATTTAAAATGACTTACATAGAACTTGTTAGCAAATAATGATTTATACTAAACGATTTCATCACTGGAGTATATTATTTATATATAAAGCATTTCATACAAAGTTTATTTATTTTTTATCAGTACGCTATATTGCATTCAATACTCAAATTAGTGAAATATAAGTCAGGCACAAGATATCCGCTGCCATCTTGTCTTATTAATGAATCAGCTGAGCTTTTTAAAATCACGTCTGCACTATAGTATTACAAAATAAACTTTTAATTTCGTACGTGCCTCTTCCTTTAGAACAGTTAAAACGATTCTCGGCTCGATAATCGGAACTGGTGGGTCCCATGATATGGATTATAAAGTTTGCATAATTCGCACGGCCGCCATCCTGAAATGGTATGGCGGACGACCTTGTAGTTTGGTCACAAGACGCATCCTATACGAAGGTATGTTGTTACCAAATTTGGTAGAGATTGGATGATTTGGTTAGTCGTTATTTGATTTTACGTTTTGAACGTTTGAGTGGCCGCCATTCAGTTTTAGTAAAGATGGCGGCGATATAAAACATGACACTGAGGTGTCCTTTGCTAGTGCTACCTTTGTACCAAATTTCGTTCAATTCGCATTCACCGTGTTCGAATTGATAGGGGGGGACAGACATTCAGAGTACACAGACTCACACACACACATACACACACACACACAGACTCACACACACACACACATACACACACACAGACAGACACACTTTTTTCGCCCTGTGTTGATCTCATAAGTCTACTTTCATTTTTTGCAAAAATCGAAATTAGGCTAATAGCACTGTAGCTTAATATCCCCAACTCCAATTTCTACACAGGGCATTGCTTTCTAACGACTTCGGTGACAGTTCGAGTGAATGCTGGTGCACATCGGCAGGCTGTAAACATGACATTGCCTAGTAGACAGAGCGCATGCGTGGGTCAGCGAACCTGTAAAGCACAGATAGCAAACCCAGCGCTTGTACTCCGATCACTAAATTCAAGTGACTGAATCTCGACAGATAGTTATGAATATTTCTGATCGAACATAAAATGAAATAAAATAAAGTTATAATTATCGTCGAACATAAACAGTCGTATGCAACACGCCTATAACTTAATGGTAATTAAGACACTCGTATGGAAATTATGAAACTCGCTTCGATCGTTTTATAAACATACTCGTGTCTTAATTATTGCCATTATAGGCTCGTTGCATAATGTACTATTAAAGTATGGCATTTCAGAAACAGACATTCAACTCCCAACACCACTCAAACACAAACTTAAAGAGACTCATCAAGAAGAAGTCACAACTTGACGGAAGCATGTTCATTCTGATGTATGGAAGAAAGCACACTCCGAAAGGATGAAAACCTGGTGGGCCCTCAAGAAGGCAACAGTTGATATCCTTGGTGACACTAACGATGTCGTCATAATAATAATACTCTCTCAAAGAAAGCTAGGAACAACTGGCTGCTTGAAGTGGAAACAGACTTTCAGAAATAGCCATCTCAAGTGATATGGTGCTGCGCCGATGTAAATCAGAGACCTAGTTAAGAATCATTAACTTGCAGACCACCCAAACATTGCTTCCAAAACAACCTGGACGGAGGAGCGTAGAAAGTGCCATAGCGAGAAGATGAAGAAGAGATTTTGGGAGTAAAAGAAAGCAAGATCAGCAAGATAGGTTCAATCGCGCTCCTTAGACGGTCTGTCGGTTAGGTAGTCAGCCCGTAGGCTGGTTGGATCCTCAAAAAGTGCCACTATCGGTTATGTGGGCTGAAACCCACAAACACCTAAAGGGACACTATAATGAGGCGTACTAAGCAAGGTGAGGAGTGAAGTAGTTTGCCATTGCCATCCTCACTAAGTCGGTACAGCAGTATCAAACCTACAAGTAGAACTTTTCACAGCATCCACAGACACTAGTTGTGCCCTGAAGGGCATTACTCAGCACCACCCATACCTCAATAGCTTCCATATAATCAGTCATGAATGAAACTGAGATATCGGTGAAAAGCCACATTTTACTGTAGCCTGTGCCAACAGACAAATGAAAATACTGCATCCATCAAGAGCTGGTAAACAGACGCACCTTAGACGTTAAAATAATAATAATAATAATAATAATAATAATAATAATGAAATAGAGAAAATTTCAGAAATGATCCGTAAAAAGCGGGCACGGTATTACGGTCATCTCAAACGAATGGACGAATCCAGGCTGACTAAACAGATTTTTCATTTCTTTGACTCTAAACCCAAAACCACAATGCTCTGGTTTATGGATACCAAAGAAGACCTCAAAATGCTGCATCTAAAACCAGACTATGCCTTCAATAGAGATCTCCTCCGCAAAAAGATACTGTCTAATGGGCTAACCCGAGACGAGACACCGAACCCGAAAAGAAGACAAGGTACCGGTACCACCTGGACAGCGGAGCGCAAGATGGCCCACTCACAGAGAATGAGGGAATTCTGGGTTCAGAGGAAAGCGAAACAAATTGCCAAGTGTAGCAAGACTTAACGTGGTCCTAGATGGCCTCAACGAATTATATAATAATAATAATAATAATAATAATAATAATAATAATAATAATAATAATAATAATAATAATAAGTCTCCTTGATTTAAATGCAATTTTGTGCATGAGATATAGCCTAGAGGATTTTTCTTCTTTTTATTCACTTTTTTTGTCGTGAAGTTTGTTAACATTTTGTCGAAAGTTACTCGAGTCCCCGTAAAACCTGTGTGTGTATTGTCTGTCTTACCTTCACCTCCACGTGCTATCTCACCCCAGTTCCCATCAGTTCGAGCAGATGCGGCCAACAGAACAGGAAGCAACACAACTTAATTATAACTTCTCATTTCCTCTTTCTGAGCCGTATGGCCACATTAATTGTGGAGATGTTCTAAAACACGGATCATGACAGGCGCTTTGTACATGTAGCTAACAAGAGATGTTTCCGACGCATCAATCACAGATCTTTGTTAAACTTTGGTGACACCAGTAGCTCCGAAATAATTTGATTGGATCCGCTCAGACACACAACAAGAAAGTTTTAGAAACAAATTCAAGAAATACCAAAAAAAAAACAACCTCTTAATAGTGACGGACGTACAGGAAGCGACTTATTTTTCTCTTAACGGTACGGTGGGACATTCAAAATTTCAATGTATATGATTTGCAGAAGATGAATTCAGGTTAATGTCTGATGGCTCTCTCATTTACGCATAGTTCATTCACACTTGGCTTGAGGGTGATCTACAATCTGTACAGATACCAGACAGCAGTTATTCGAGCTGAAAGGCATGAGAGAGAAGCAGGTATTCATAAAGGTGTAAGGAAAGGCTGCAACGTATCACCCATATTTTTCAATCTGTACATTGAACAAGCAATGAAGGAAATTAGAGAAAAATGTAAAGTGGGAGTAAAGATTCAGGAAGAAATAATTTCAACACTGACATCGTCATCTTAGCAGACACACCAGAGGATTTGAATGAGTTTCTAAATAGTTTGGACTCAATCTTGAGGAAATAATTCGTGATGAAAATCAATAAATGTAAAACAAAAACAAGAAGTTCCGTGAAGAACTATACAGCCTACTTTTCATGCCAATGATTACTCTACAGTATATGAACCTATCTAGAATAATGACGAAATTAAGTTGGTAATATCGAAATATCTAATTAGTTAAAAATATACCTGGTATAATGTAGCCTAATAGAGCACTACAGTTGGCAGCCCTGGTGACTGAATATATTCTTAGTTCCACCTCTTAAGGTACAGAATACAAAATTTGGTTGAAGTCCAATGGACGTTACACGCAGTTAGTCACTGGATCTATCAGCACGCGTAAAAGCATGTTGCCAACAATACCATGCGTGTGCTGGTCAGAAATAATCTGAATTATTATGATATCTTGTTGTGCCAATTTTGGATGAAATCCATTTATTAGTATAGAAGTTACATGTATTTTAAAATTGGACATATCAGCAGGCATAAAATCATGTTGGCAGCACCGCCTTGTATTAATTACTCCAAATTAGTCTAGAATGTCAGGTGCTCTACGTGTGCAAAGTATAGAGCTGTTGGCTTGCGTACTTTCTGATTTATTGATATTAGGGTAAAAAGAATATAGACAGCATTTATTAACAGCTGGCAGCCCTGACTGCTCTTAACAATACTTAGTCATATATGTTATGGTACACATTGCACATACGAAATTTGGTTGAAATCCAACTGATAGTATATAAGTTACATGTATTTAAAAATAGGTACTATCAGCAGGCTTATAATCATGTTGGTAAAACTGACGTATATAAGTTACTCCAAATTAATCTAAAATGTCAGAATATACGTGTGCATAGTTTAAAGCTGTTGGCTTGCATACTTTCTGATATATTGGTATTTGGATTAAAAAAAATAGAGAGAGCAATTATTAACAGTTGGCAGCCCTGGTGGCTGTTAAGAATACGCTCAGTCATATCTGTTTATGTACAGATATTACATACAAAATTTGGTTGAAATCCAGTTGATAGTGTAGAAGTTATATGCATTTAAACATTGGACCTATCAGAAGGCTTAAAATTATTTTGGCAGCACTGTCATGGTTGGCCTCCTGGAAATTAAACTGAAATAGTATTATCTACATGTGTGCCAATTTTGGAATAGCTCCCATGCATACCTTGCAAGATATCCAACATGGAGCTCAAATTTCTAGTGCGTTTTTTCAGCAGTTGGTAGCACTGACATCATTTTCAAATATGGACGTGAGCTATTCCGGTGCACATCTTTACTCATACTAAATTTGGTTTTGATTGCTGCAGCCGTTTAGGAGTTGATAGGGGGGGACACACACACAGCCAGACAGACAGAAGGACAGACAGACATACACACATTTTCCCGGATCGATCTCATAAGACTACTTTTTCCTCATTTTTGCAAAATGTGAAAAGTAGGCTAATAATGTAATGCAACCGAAAGAAATCAGTAACCCCGTTTGACGTCAAATTAGTAGGTGAAAAACTAAAGGAAGTAGGAGATCTCTGCTACTTAGGAAGCAAAATAACTAATGATGCAAAGAGGATACAAAAAGTAGGTTGACTCAGGCAAGGAAAGCATTTCTACAGAAAATAAATCTGATATAAAATACATATTTAGGTATTAGAAAGTCCGTTTTTAAATCCTTTGTCTTGAGCGTGGCACTCCATGGGCTGTTGGCACAGCAGAAAATAGGTATTTGAAATGTGGAGTTACAGGAGAATGATGATCAGATGGGTAGATAGAATAATAATGTTATTTGTTTTACGTCCCTTTTAACTACTCTGGCCTTTAAGAGACGCCGGGGTGCCAGAATAATTTTTCCCCGAAGGGGATCTTTAACGTGCCAGTAAATCTACTGACACGGCTCCCTCGCATTTGCGCACCCTCAAATGCCAGCTGACTGCGCCAGAATACGAACCTGCAACCTTGGGCCCACCAAGCGAGAACGTTACCGCTGAGGGGTAGATAGAGGAACGAATGAAGAGGTATTAAGACGACTGGGAGAGGAGAGATATTTCTGGCGACTGCTAATGAAGAGAAAAGATAAGTTAGTAGACTAGGGTCTTGGGACATCTTGGCCATCAGTCCCGTGTACCTAAGAATGTGTTGAATAATTTAATTATAATATAAAAATATGAAAAACACAACATTTGAAGACAAATAGGAAAGGAAGCTTGAAGTTGTACGTGACATTTAATCTCTCCCTCGAAACCGCTGTTAAACACGAAGTCCGAACCACGGTGCGTGACAAAATTAGTGTGAAGTGCCACAGTTTCCCAGGCCCGTCGCCGTAAGCAGCTAAAACGCAACGGAGTGATTGCGCTATTCTCTCTATTCGTTATTGTACAGGGTCTTTATATTTGCTTGGCTAGGACATTCTCGCTCACGCGCTCCGCCAGTGATGCCTCAGTTGCCGGCTGCCGCGCGCGCGTATGTACGACAGAATACGCAAAATCAGTATCATACATTTTTACTCACCATGCTCACAGTAGATGCTGAAAATGTTCCCCATCCGCTGCCAAACATAACCAGCATCTACTTTTGAAGTTTCCGGTAATTCCGGTTAATTTAGCTTCACTACGGAAATAACGACCTTTACGTCTATTTTTATCGTTTACTGAACCTGTACGTTTGAATCTCTTGGCCAGTTGTTTTATTGTGATTGTGTATAGTGTTGTAATGCCTTATGTGAAATATTTGTTACTTGAACGTGTATATCTGCACAATACGCACATGAAGTGCAGGAAATAGTGCGCTACAACAAGACAAAAGTTTCGAGTACAATTTCCAGGGAGACCCATTCCTATAAATCGGACAATAAAACAACTGGCTAAGAGATTCAAACGTACAGGTGCAGTAAACAATAAAAATAGACGTTAAGTTCGTTATTTCCTTACTGAAGCTAAATTAACCGGAAACTTCATAAGGAGATGCCGATTATGTTTGGCAGTGGATGGGGTACATTTTCAGCACCTACTGTAAACATAGTGAGTATAAATGCATGATGAAATGAAAATCCACAGCCTGCTTCCAGTCTCCGACCGGGTCAGGAATGGAATGAATGAAGCCCCCATCTAGCGGCGAGGATATGAACTGTGCCGGCTGCCGAGGCCTGACGCACTCCTCTGGGGCGATGATTAAATGAATGACAGATGAAATGATAGTGGAGAGTGTTGCTGGAATGAAATTTTGACAGGGAAAACCGGAGTCCCCGGAGAAAAACCTGTCTGCCTCCGTTTTGTCCAGCACAGATCTCACATGGAGTGACCGGGATTTGAACCACGGACTCAGCGGTGAGAGGCCGGCGTGCTGCCGCCTAAGCCACGGAGGCTTCCGTATAAATGCATGATACTGATTATAATTACCGTATTTTGCCGAGCATACGCGCGCGCGGCAGCCGGCAACTGAGCCGTCACTGGCGCAGCGCGTGAGCGAGAATGTCCTAGCCAAGCAAATAAAAAGACCCAGTAGTAGATTGAAATGTTTGTACAGTCAAATTTCGATATTTCGAATCGCTAAGGGATGTCAAAATAAATTCGACTCTTTGAAAATTCGAGTAATAGAGGTTCGAGATATCTATGTTTGGTTTTCTTTGTGTTGTTGATGTGGGGAAGAACAGATATGACTGTAGGTGCGTGTGGGTACAACAGGACGAAACATGACATACACTTCATAAACCTAGAGGATTTGCTGGCGTTGAGTTACGTGGCTGTGAAAGCCAATATTCCAGGAACACGATATCTTCAGCCGTAAGTGGATAAAGAAACACCTGACTCTTTTCTACAGCTGTATAAACCCTCTGTCCATAGAATGTTAGATGCTGTATGTTGACTTGACGAGAGACAGGCCAGCCTTTACGAGGTCGCTAGCACCGTTCCACGTGTGTGTGAGAGGAGGCAGACACCATAAACCACATATTCATATGGCGCCATGCCATATGTTGTGGTACCGGAATCACCCTTATTGTCACTCGGACACGCCATATGTTTGTCAACACTTCTACGGCAATATTAATATAGTTATACTTATATAGTCAACAACATTTACGAAGTAAGCAATATTTCTAGATTCATGCAAATGAATTATTCCTATCAATCTAAACTTACCATGTTGCGCGCCACGCCTCTGCTCAACAAACTTGAGAGACGTCAGGGATGGTTGGTTGGTTCCTCAGTTTAGGGGCTGCGACAACACGGTCATGTAGCCCCGTGTACTTTGGGTGTGGGTAGAATCTGTCTGATAATTGATGTTAATTGTGATGACTGTGTTAGTGTGTGTTATCTGTTTTCAATTCAAGTGAGGACTGCAGACGTTTAATTTTTCCAAGTAGTTCCTACTTTTGCCGCCAAACGCCACCATCTACTAGTTCAGAACTTGATTATCAGATGCCACCACAGTCAGCTCCTGGCGACGAACGTCGGAACCTAAGAGCGTTTTTCGAATGTTTAACCTATATAATTTAGCTTTACACAGGTGTAATTAGTGGAAGGATCTTTAACATACCATAAATCTATCACTTGGGACCGCCGGCTTACTTCCTCTCCGAAGGAAGGAAGGCATACTGAGGGATTTTTAACGCTCTTAAAAATCCGACGACTTCGGCCGGGTTTGAACCCGCGGACGTCAAAGAGACAACGAAGTTATGAAAATCTTCCTTTCCTCTCGTCCGCCCTCGGCTGAACCGACCGTGCTTGAGCCGAACTTGCCCCCCACTCGTAGCGGTGACTCATTACCCGTCGTGGCATTGTTGTTTACAGGTACTTGTTGTTATCGCTTGTCCGTTTTAGTGCTCCGTCATCTCTCAGTTCGTTTCTGTCGTCCGTGTTTTGTACAGTTCACGTACTGCTCTGTGAAGTTTTTACTGCTTACTGTTTGTTGGTTTTACGACATGGTTTTTCAGTGTTCGTTACAGGAAGGAAGGGAGCTTGTAGTTTAACGTGACCGTTAATCTAGAGATCATGAGCCACGGGACCTCCTTTTTACGTAGAATCGGAACCACAGGACGTGGCATTTCACTTCGAAAATCTCACATGCATTGACCGGGAATCGAACCCAGACCGCCTTGGTGAGAGGCATACAGATAGACCGCTGAGCCACCACGCCCCCTAGTTTTCGTTACAGCACTGTACAGTAATTTGTTTACTGTACAATGTGTGTGTTTTTCAAACATGTCAGGAATGAAAGTAAACACGTTACTCTTTCATTAAATGAAAAATTAACAGTGCTATACGAAGACTGGACAAAGGGGAATCACTCCTAAAATTGCCAAGGAACTCAATGTTGGAGTTACGACAAAAGATTGGTGAAGAAATCGGAAATACATCGAATCATGTACAGTGAGGATATATGGTGAAAACGCTCTTATGAATCGCAAAACATTGAAAAAGCCTAAACTTGAACTGCTAGACAACGCATTGTGGATGTGATTGTATCACATGTTTCCATTAAAATCTTAATAAAACTAATCAACGGCCCATTGCTTTAAACAAATATTTATAAATACATTCTAGATTTCATGGGTTGTTTTATTTTAATGCAAATCCATCTTTTTCTGTACTTTCTGATAATCCGACCTTTTTTGTATTCCAACCATACCCTCAGTCCCAAAGGTGACGGATTTCAGGGGTTGTACTGTAGTCTGAAGGAAGCTGTGGTATAATCTGTCGACTCCGGATCGGCCATGGGATTGCTACGCACTCCAAATTCTTAAAGAGAGAAGACCACCTTATCGTGGAGTGTGTGGACCTGCCTCATCTGCGAAGAACACTCAAACTGCCTAACACCCTCTAACTTGTTCTACATCTACGGGATGACGGGCCGTCAGCAGACCTGGTCATCCGGTTCATAAGAGAAAGTGGATATTTTTTCAAGTTTCAATGTATTGTAATTAAGATTTTTAGTTTAGGTCTAGTGTGTTTTATTTATTTTTTGTGTACATTTATATTTTTATTGTTCAATTTGCCTTATTTGTTTGGTTTTTATCATTTTTTAACTCCAAATAAGGCATAACTGTTGTGGCTCACTGTCAGTTTTATGCTAACCATTTTCATTTTCATTCCTGGCAGTTGGGTGTTTTTATTATTTCATTCCATATCACTTCATTAGGGACCGACAACCTAGTTGTCAGGCCCCTTAAAACAACGATTATCTTCATCATCATCTAAAGTTACCAATGCCAGGTTCCGATAAGGTACTGTAATCTGGTTTGGCTAGTCGTGGTAACTGATTTTTCATCGATGATCAGTAGATCACTCTGTTGTATAGCCTTCAACCGAGGCGGAAGTGAGCGTACGCAGGGCGTAAATCGCTCTGGTGCAGAGGTAAAGCGAACATCACAGCAATGCAGGAGATTAGTTTTTTGCTTGGTGGCCTGCTTTTTTAATTTCTCTTTCCTACAGAAACAATATTTGTTTGGTGCACTGGTCTTAAATCGCCCGTATAGAAGACACAACTTACCTAATATAGCATGTGAACAAACACTTGTAATGGCTGTAATGGTGTGTGTATTAAAAAAATCGGGCATATGAATGGGAAGGAGGTGGCCGTGGCCGTGCGTTAAAACCCATCCCAGCATTTAACTGGAGTAGAAGTTGGAGAAACCATGAAAAGCAGCTTTCAGGGTAGCTGAGGAGGGAATCGAACCCTCTTCTTCTCAGTTTTGCCTAACGAGGCTGAGTATACTTCGTTGCGATACTCAGGTCAGAATTATATTTGGCTGTCACCCCGCAGGTCCGGGTTCGATCCCTGGCTCTGCCAAGAAATAGGTCATTTTGTTTGAGATTTTTAGGTAATAACTGCATTTTTCACTGTTTAATAGAGCGGGTAATAACACTCGATCAGTGTAAGTACAGAAATAAAATTAAGGTTATGATTTATTTGTTATTGCAAAAGATGTGGAGGTATACTCTTATTAAATGTCACGTTATCGCAGGTTGAGTATACATCCTGTTTTTGTGATTACATCCACAGTATTGGTGTGTGATGGATCGGTAAGTGCATAAGGCTCTCCTAGCCAGGAGAGGTAAGCTAATCCTCAATAACACCGTTTGGTTACGATATCCTCTTACGCGGCGATCAGGTAATCTGCGGTGGAACGTAATTACCACTAGCGATAATATGATTAGCAGTGGGCATTAGCCATTTACTGCCAAATTACACTGAACATCTTCCTAGATTCGAGGTACAGTCGAACATCAATATCTCGAATAGTTAGGTGATGTCAAAATAAATTCAACTTATCGATAATTCGAATAATTAAATTTATTAAGAAGCGCTCGAAAGAGCATTCATTACAAGCTAAATGAGTAAACATAACACTGAAATATCTTTTACCCGAATGGGTATTGGTTTTCACTATAATCAGACAAAGATTTCGTCCTCTTCCGGCACACTGTGATGTGATACAGCGTACACCTCCGTCCGCATAATTCACACACACATCTTTCATCCGGCGAGTGGAAAAGCTTGTTCTCACAAATCTTGTGGTGGAAACCATGTATGGCCAGTCTCGTGATGATATGTCTTTGCTCCTGGTTCGTGTTGGTCCAGGTGCGATCGATCATCGCTGATGAACCGTAGAAGTCTATGTCTATCTCTGCTCTTTTCTTCCTCCTACGCTCCAGTAGGAAGCCTCAGTAGAAGGCAGGCTTAATCGGAGATCCTCCAAGTAAAACGTTTCCTTGGCATGTTCATAGACAAGACGAGATGGCGCATATTTTCCAACGCTGAGGGCACATGTTATGAATAATGGAGATACGTGAGAAAAATGATACATTTCTGATATACTGGTCGCAAAATACAATGTGGTGTCTGTAACTGACGGGACGTTTACGGGGGGAGGTACACCTTTCACATGATAATTTCTACTGAGTTAAATACAAAAATTCTATCTCATAAACTTTATGTTGCAAAGAAATAAAACTTCGCAGGATTATTAAATACAGTTCACCCATTATTATGCACAAAACACATTTTATACTTTTAGCTGTTTTTTTTGTACATTTGGACAGCGTTTACATGATAATTACCCCACAATTTAAAGTATTTACATAAATAATCTTTTGAGTTGTTGGCTACAACAAACACCAAAATAATTGATACACGTATTTAGTTTTTTTTTTTCATTTACTTACTAAGTGTATTTTCTTTTAACTTATGTTGGGTAAACAATGTCCTCTTAAATGGGAAGTATGCTTGATACACAAAATATTTTGGTGTATATTGCTCATATTAGTATAATACACAATCATTCAAAATTTCATTGACATATCCGAATAGTATTTGAGTTATCATGTAAACATTGTGTGAAAATAAAGTTTCCGGGAAACAAGCTTCAAACTTACCCTAGGGTAAAATTTTAATAAACAACTTAAGCGACAGCAACTAACATTTACGGGCATATCTCTGGAAGTATTGAAGATATTTTCTTTTAGTTTTCACAAAATAAAAGACAAAATATTAGTCACTCAAATAATTTAGAATTTTTTTCCTAAAAGGTGTACCTCACCCCTTAAACGCTACAGAGTGCTCTGTAATGAAACTGGCGATCGAAGCAGAAAGCGGTAACAATTGAAATAAAGTGCTGTGAACTCAACTCAACCATAGACTATGCAACTTGTAGTTTGTTTCAGCGAAAAATGACCGTTGTTCCGCTCTGAACATAGGGAACCTAACCTACATTTCTGCCAAATTAAAAAAAAGGAAAGAAAGATAGAAAGAAACTGCAGAAACAAAAAATACTGAAAATAGGAAAGAATTTATCTAATAAGAAAGCAATACAATTGGACTTACAGTAGGCTTACATAAGAAATTTACGAAACCGGTAAGTTTAACGTGGAGACTATCAGCACCTCCAGTGGTTTGGGTCGATATGGGATTGTATCGAGTTCATAGTTTATTGGAGAAGTTGCATACTATTGACTCAACTACTGTATAGTAATCGGTGGAAACCCTCTAACAAGAAAAGTTGTACGGTACAAATCCGCAAATGTTCAGGATAAAAAACATAATAATAATAATAATAATAATAATAATAATTCGACACTACAACATTGTCATCAAACCGGCAAGTCTCTTCGCAAGCGAAACACTTACACTCAATAAGAAATATGAACTTGAAGACATTAAGAAAGAAGAAAGACAAATCATTCGGAAAATACCAGGAGCAAGACTCACTCCTGCCGGGTACCGACTACAGTCAATCAAGACAACTGAAAAATACTCAAACATCGAAGTCGACATCAGAAAAAGACGATTGAAATTCTTCGGGCACATAAGTAGACTGCATAATACTCGACTATCCAAAAGAATAATAGATTACATATCATCACTCATGAGTACAATACCAAGGATGAAAGAGGTACAAAAAGACATGCGAACTGCTAACATAACCGACACATCAGACAGAGACTTCTTCTGTAACAAAGTGAACAAATGGGAAGTCCAACCAGAGCAAGCACAACCTACACCTTACAGACCTCAATGGTCTGACGAAAGAAAATTGGCATTCTCCAACAGAATGAAACAATACTGGCAAAATAAGAAGTCAAGAATTGAGTCAAAGTGCTTAACGCTTTCCAATATTGGGAAAATACGCTGTAAACAAATAAATAAATAAATAAATAATAATAATGTTATTGGTATTACGTCCCTTGTAACATCTGCGGCTTTTAGAGACGCCAGGGTGCCGAATTTTGCCTCAAAGGGGATCTTTAACGATCTACTAACACGGCTCCCTCGCATTTGCACACCCTCAAATGCCAACTGACTGCGGGATAAAGAACAGGTTTAAGTGCCAAGGATGTACTTTAAACTTCGAGATATCAAAAAAATCGAGTTATAAAAATTCGACTTAAGAGAAAAATATAGCCTACATGTAAATTGTAGCAAGTTTGTTCGGGAAATAATAATTACTACGAGTTATCGAAAATTCGAGTAATAGAGGTTCGAGATATCTGATAACCTGTCTTATTGTGTTATATGTACTAGTGTGTGTATTTATAATATAGGCGAGGATTGTGAAGGAGGCGGCCGTGACCTTACGTTAGGAACCATCCCGGCATTGCCTGGAGTGGAAGTGAGAAACCACGGAAAACCATTTTCAGGATGGGCTGAGGTAGGAATCGAACCCACCTTTTCTCAGTTTTGCTTCACGAGGCTGAGTGTACCCCGTTCTAGCTCTCAGACGAGAATTAAATTTCTTGGCAGAGACGGGGATCGAACTCAGATCTCTAGGGCGATAGCCAAATAACCGTGAATCTTATGATTATGAGCCACGGGACCTCCTTTTTACGTAGAATCCGAACCACAGGGCATGGCATTTCACTTCGAAAATTTGGCATGCATTGACCGAGAATCGAACCCAGTCCACCTTGGTGAGAGGCCAACAGCTTGTCCACTGCGCCACCACGCCCTCAGATAAAAATGACAAGAGTAGGGTTCGATTCCCACCTCAGCCATACTGGAAGCTGTTCTCCATCCTTTCTCCCACTTCTACTCCAGGTAAATGCTGGGATAGTTCCTAACGTTAGGCTCTTTCCCAATCCTATCCCCAATTTACAATTACACACATATTAGTACAGCCATCACAATAACACAGGTTATCACACAAATTACACACATACACACCCAAATACACGGAGCTATATGACTACTATATTGCAGCCCATTAAATACGTAACAATAACTATGATGCTCTTCCTCTTACCGTGGAAACCTGGAAAGAGCATCTCGCCTTAACCACAATTTTCTTAGAACAACATTGTGTAGATACAAATTGTGATTGGTGGTGAATTTGTCCATATATTATCTTGGTAAGTTATGTTCTCTATATGGGCAATAGTGCACCAAAGGGAAATGGGCAGAAATATTTCTGTAGAATCCCTCATTGTAAAAGGCAGAGCGTAGTTTAGAAACTCAAGCCTATTTTTCTAGGTTTGTGCCGTGTCTTGTGTGGGGTTTCGCCTAGGACACCAAGCTGGCTCATCAGCGGGATCTTGGTTCCCCGCCCGGACCCCTACATGAGTAGCGGACTGCGCGCTACCTCCCTTTTTATGAAGCGCAATTGCGCCTGTTTACTGCGAGAATTAAAAGCTCAAGCAGGCATAACCTCCCTATGAAGGCCTCCAAAAATATGGTGTATTGGCTGTCACGGCCAGTGAATGAAAGCTCTGCAATTTTTCTAGGTTAGTGCCCTGCCTTGTGTGGGGTTTCGCCTAGGACACCAAGCTGATCCGGCGGGAACACCAAGAGCCCGCTGATGAGCCAGCTTGGTGTCCTAGGCGAAACCCCACGCAAGATACGGCACAAACCTAGAAAAATGTCTGAGCTTTTATTCACCCAGCGTGAAAGCCAATATACCATCTTTTTAGAACGTAGTTCGTTTTAAAGCACTCGTTAACTTGGAGCAATAAGCTAAGAATTATCTTGTTTGTCGTTTCCTTCAGACTACATTTTTATATTCCTTTTATTCAGCCTGTGTATGCTGTTCCCCTCTTTATGAATAAATTTCTCCCTTCGCGTGTTCTGTTGTTTTACTGCATTTACGATACTTCATTTACTGCCTTCGTTTTAAAACGATGAGACATCTTTTTGCTCATTGGAGTCAGGAACTATTCCCAGACATTCCTGTTCTCCCGACTGTGTGGGCTCATTCATGCTCGAGTTAAAAATAGGACCCCCTCCCCTGCCGGAAGTGCGCCAGCTCTTCGCGTTACGTCCTAATGATGGCCCAGGGAAATAAATAGGGGAATTCTCCACATTCCGCTGTCACTAGGTCACCATCGCTCGATCCTAGATAAATACTGCGACATTCTTCCTACCCTGCACGAGTGCAGAGTATTTTTAGCTCTAATATCTGAAGGATGTCCTTCGCGGGTGAAATGATTAACAAAGATATGACAGGGAACTTAACATTAAGTCTGAATAAACGTGTTGGAAGCCATTTTTCAGTGTTGCCTTAGTAAACGAAATACAGTACACAAGAACCTCGTTTATCCGAATTAAGTGGGACTGGAACGGATCCGGATGATCGAAAATCCGGATAATCCGAAACAAACTAAAAAAATACATGTTTTATAATCTATTAACATAAGCTGTAATACCTTTCTTCAAGTGTGCAAAAAAATATAAGAACACGTTTCTTACATTCACGACTCTGTTTTTGCACTAAAATAATGTAAGAGTTTTTTTCTGTTTTATATTTGTATAGCGTTTGCGCGCAGCACGTTCACGAAGACGTTTTACTAACATCAGTTCTCAATATCAGGCGAATGCAGGGACGGTACCTTTGATAGACCGTGGCCGAATTGCTTCCAATTCCTGTTCTTAAATATCCTTGGGGGACAAGACATTCAAGAAGAGTCGACACCGTAAAAGGAATACTGTTCAGCAGAAATACATTTCCATTATTTTCGATCTGGATTAATGAATGCCGGATACACGAGGTTCATGTGTATATGCTTTTCATTATGCCTGTACTTTAAAAAAAAGAATACATGGTTAGAGAGAGGCGGAGAAAAATGATAAAGTTATGGAGTTGAAGAACCAAAGCATATACCGTAAGCATAGGTATTTTTATTTAGTCTGGCTAGGTGGTTGGTTCTTTAGTTAGGGGCTGCGACAACGCGGTCATGTAGCCCCGTGTACTTTGGGTGTGTGTAGAATCTGTCTGATAACCGGTGCTAATTGTGATGGATGTATTAGTGTGTGTTATCTGTAATTCAGGTAAGGACTGCAGACGATCAATTTCAAGTAGTTCCTACTTTTGCTACCAAATGCTACCGTCAACGACACCTAGCCTGCGAACTTTGGCTACTAGATGCCACCGCATCCTGCACCTGGCGTCGAACGTTGGAACTACTGAGCGTTAATCAAATCTAACCTACACATTTGGCCTCACATAACTGTAGTTAGTGGAGGGTTCTTTTGCATGCCATAAATCTATATCATGGACCTGCTGGGTTTACTTCCCCTCTGAGGGATTCTTAACTCTCTTCAATAATCCGACGACTTCGACCAAGTTTGAATCCGAGATCTTGGGCATAGAAGCTCACCATGCTACCAACTACACCACCGAAGCCGTCTCTCTCTTTAGTCTATTCAATGAGTGGGAACTAAGTGCGCTTGTGTCTGTTGCCATGGTAACTAGGCTTGGGAAATCTGTCTAAGTCGCAAAACTGTTCGCGATAATTCCAGGTAGACCACCAACCCAAAATAAAATAGCCTACTTCTTGTGAACTTCCGTTCCAGTTGTGCTTTAAATGAAGGTTTGTTTTTTCTAATACTCTCTGTTCCGAATCTTGGATTGCCAGAGATTGGGGCGAGAGTATTAATTAATTAATTAATTAATTAATTTGTTTGTTTATTTCTTTGTTTATTTATTTATTAAATTAATTAAAGTCACACGGACGGTACGTGTCAGACGCAATTCAGGAAAGCCGAGGTGAACAGTGAAACGCTGAACACATATACTCTTCTCTGAAGTCTGAACTCGATACAATTCGACAGTTTGATTCTGGCCGAAGCTGGGGTGATAGGCTCGCTCGCTAGCTCGTAATTTAAATTTCAACTGAATGGAGATTGTTAGAAGAAATGAAAACTTATTAAAGTTAGAGATATGCTCTCCCGGACAATTTTGTAGAACTGTTCAGGCTGAAAAATTCTTATACTCATAGTATAGAGATATTTTTAGCGGTTTTCCCAGCGTAAGCTTTAAAGGCGCACGGACGGCAGATTTTTCTTCGACTAGATTCACTGAAATCGTTTCTGCTCGGCTTCCTTTGGTCATAAATGAATGTTTTTCAACAGAAACCTTCCTCGAGAAATCCTTTACACAATGGTGAAAACCGTATCAAAATCCATCCAGTGGTTCTCAAGATTACCCGTTATATACAAGAATCGGGGACTTTGTTTAATATTTTTTTTATTTAATATCTTCTTCTTCTTCTTCCTCCTTCGTTATGGCCAACTAAGGACCACGTCATGTCAACTGTTTTTTCTGCATTTTAATGTTAGCCCAGTACTCCTTCATTCGCAATCGATGTTGCACCATTCTCTCTGTCGTCCACGCCTTCCCAGTTTTTAGCTTCGGCTTAAGTTGAAAACTCCGATGTATCTGAAGTTTCTCCCTAAGTGGGCCACGCTCTTGGATTTATTAATGTATTAATTAGTAAATTAATGAATTGTTTGTTTGTCGGAATGGAGCGGAGCTATCTCTTATTTAACTTAAATGATAAGGAGTAAACTTATCATCTCAAGTAAGATAATTTGCAGGTTTTTTTTCGTGTGGCCTCCTCAGATGACATTTGCAGATGACATAGTTACTTAGAGATAAATTAAGGCTATTAATGATTGTGACGTATTGCGAAAGGATTTGATGATGATTCAAAACTGGGCAGTTAGAAAAGGCATGGAGATCAATGCGAATAAATGTCAGTTAGGTATGCATATGAATGGATTCAAATCGCTTATAATAATTTAGTTGTAGGATCTATCGTTCAGTTTGGTGGAGATTGTATGTATTAAGGGACTACTAATTTTCATTGGAGAAAGAAGGCATACAAGTTACTGCAGGCGCGGATCTAGAGTTTGGTTTTGGGGGGGGGGGGTCAGAGAATCGATCTAGAGTTTGGCTGGGGGGGGGGGAAGGGGGGGGGGGCAGAGAATCGAAATTGTTAAGAAAAATTGTATCACTAAAAACGCAATCACAAAATAACCAAACGTACAAAACTAGACCAATTTTTTTGCAAGCTTCATGGATAGAAATTTGATGCGTTTAGCACACCAAAAATATTCGTACAATTTGCAACGGCGTGTTTTGCGACTTTTACATCGAGCTTCGAGAAAAGTATCAAGGTACGTTACAGTTTCGGCAAGTCGAGTTGGTACCGACAAAGGGAGAAAGTCACAGCTTAAATTGCCAACCAAGCTTGCAGTTTAGACGTCCGCAAATACTTTTGGTGCGAAAAAAAGCCCCAGTTTCCTATCCGTGCATTGCTGCACATTCATCGTGACATCACTATAAACATCGATTCGGTAATCACAAGGTTTGCTAAACAAAATAGACGAGTTGATTTTATTGTATAAATAATGGTTTTTATACAAGAGGTTTGAAGTTGTAAATATGTACAGTTGTTGTTGTTGTTTGAGTCTTCAGTCTTTTGACTGGTTTGATGCAGCTCTCCATGCCTCCCTGTCCTGAGCTAATCGTTTCATCTCTACATAGCTACCACACCCTACATCCGAGGCAATCTGTTTAACATATTCTAACCTTGGTCTACCCCTACAGTTCTTGCCCTCGACCCTTCCTTCCATAACTAAGCTTGCTATTCCTGGGTGTCTTAGTATGTGTCCTACCAACCTATCTCTTCTCTTCATTAGCAGTCGCCAGAAACATCTCTCCTCTCCCACTCGTCTTAATACCTCTTTGTTTGTAACCCTATCTACCCATCTGATCTTCATCATTCTCCTGTAGCACCACATTTCAAATGCTTCAATTCTCCTCTTTTCTGCTGCACCAATAGTCCAAGTTTCACTTCCATAGAGCGCCACGCTCCAGACAAAGGCTTTCAAAAATGACTTCCTAATACCTAAATCTATATTCGATGTCAGCAGATTCCTTTTTTGTAGAAATGCTTTTCTTGCCTGAGCCAACCTACTTTTTATATCCTCTTTGCTTCGTCCATCACTGGTTATTCTGCTTCCTAAGTAACAGAAATCTCCTACTTCCTTCAGCTTTTCACCTGCCAATTTGATCTCCATAGAGGTTTCTGATTTATTTCGGCTGCATTCCAGTATTTTTGTTTTACATTTATTAATTTTCATCATGAATTCTTTCCGTAAGACGGAGTCCATACCATTCAAAAACTCATTCAAATCCTCAGGCTTGTTGGCCAAGATGACGATGTCATCAGCAAATCTCAGAGTTGAAATTATTTCTCCTTGAATCTTCACTCCCACTTTAAATTTTTCTCTAATTTCCTTCATTGCTTGTTCAATGTAAAGATTGAAAAGTATGGGTGATAAGTTGCAGCCTTGCCTTACACCTTTCTGAATACCAGCTTCTCTCTCATGTCCTTCAACTCGAATGACTGCTGTCTGGTTTCTGTATAGATTGTATATCACCCTCCTATCCCTGTACTTTATTCCAATCGATTTCAAAATGTCAAACAATTTAGTCCAATCAACGTTATCAAAAGCCTTTTCTAAGTCTACAAAAGCCATGAACGTTCTCTTATCTGTCCTTATTCTACCTTCCAAAATCAGCCTAAGACTTAGTACAGCTTCCCTTGTTCCTACATTTCTCCTGAAACCAAACTGGTCTTCACCCAACTCCGTTTCTATCTGGCTCTCAATCCTCTTGTAAATTATTCTAGACAGGATCTTTGAAGCATGAGTAATCAAGCTGATTGTACGGTAATCTTCACATCTGTCAGCTCCCACTTTCTTTGGTATAGGGATGATTACATTCTTCTTGAAATCAGGGGGTACCTCACCTGTCTCACAGTTGTAACAGAACATAATAATTCCAATAACGATAATTCAGTATTGAATTTAAAAAAACTGTTTTTCAGTTAAAATTCGTTAAAATTTATTTGTCTGGTAATTGTGTTTTCGTTTTTTGCGTTTGAAAAAAAAAAGGTCTCTGTTTGGGGGGGGGGGTCATGACCCCCTGCCCCCCCCCCCCTCCCCCCCTTGAATCCGCGCCTGAGTTACTGCACATGATCATGCGAGTATCAAAGGAGTTGGGAGTTGATTAGGTACTGTAGGGAGCTTAATCTCTAGTAAACCTTCAGCTGGAATACGTTGCAGGTGTGTGGGATTCATATCAATCATACCGATTGTGAGCCATTCCATACGTGACTGACGGACATTTACAATACACGCCAGCAAGGAAATGTCTGTAGGCTATATACGTTCTGGTGGGTGTAAATTGAAACTAGTAATAACATGATAGGATACGGGAACACAGGGCAATTACAATGACATATAAAACATGGTTAGTATTAGTATATACGTAAAGACATGAAAGACACCATGTATGCCCAAAATCCTTACTGACAAAGTTGAATGAAATAGGAAAATAATACCTTAAGTCAAGCTGTTCCAAATCCACGAGTTTGAGTATGCGTACACGCGAGTACTCCACAGTGATGCTCGGAGCACGGTTGGTGATGGACTGGGGAGGATAGCCAATACGTCACTGGGCGAAGGTCATAACACAAGTCCATGCGCTTAATGCCAGTCTTGATGCAACCACCGCGTAGTGATGGCAGCCCCCACAGCAGAGCTGTATTGCATGTTGCAGGTTTACTCACGCAAGGCGGCGAGTACTCCGCTTCACACTGGCGAGCAGCTCAGCTGGAACAGCCTGCAAGTCAATAAATTGTAATTCTTGAATATACTGCACCGGTTTCGGTTACATTATAACCTTCTTCAGCAACAAACAGTAGTTGATACAAATGAAGTTGCAGGATTGACACAAAATTTTATAAAAAGGCTGATTTTTAAACTATTTCTAAAACACTAACTATCTAAAATGATTAAAAATACTCTAAAGGACTAAAAAACAGATCTGTTACAATTTTAGGTTAACGATGAAGGATAAATATCTTGAAAAGACAGTTCGAAGAGGAGTATTTAGAGTGAAATAGGCTACTTAATTGTTATTGTGAATAACTTTTGTCATTATGTTCTAAGTCAACCGTTCCTATTTAAACAAGTGGCATAATTGTATTGTAATATATATCGTGTGGCTAATATACAAATCTGTCTGTCTGTTAGGTAGTCAGCCCGGAGGCTGGTTGGATCCTCAAAAAGTACCGCCGTTAGGTTATGTGGGTGGATACACATAACAATCCAAGGCAACGCTATATTGAGGCGTACTAGGCAAGGTACACTGCACTAAATGGAGTTAAAATTATGAAACTTATCTGGGTTTAGAAGCTGATCCTTGTAATGTCCGTCCTCGATGCACACGCTCAGTGGTTTCTATAACTTCAAAATAACCTTCTTCCCCATCTGTGCATGTGGGCGGAACACAAAATAGTTTTCCGATGTTTCCTTCTTTAACAAGAGAATTGAAACTATTATATAAACATAATTGAAGCCTCCGTGGCTTAGGCGGCAGCACGCCGGCCTCTCACCGCTGGGACCGTGGTTCAAATCCCGGTCACTCCATGTGAGATCTGTGCTGGATAAAACGGAGGCAGACAGGTTTTTCTCCGGGTACTCCGGTTTTCCCTGTCACAATTTCATTCCAGCAACAATCTCCAGTATCATTTCATTTCATCTGTCATTCTTTTAATCATTGCCCTTGAGGAGTGCGTCAGGATTCGGCAGCTGGCACAGTTCATATCCTCGCCGTTAGATGGGGCTTCATTCATTCCATTCCTGACCCGGTCGGAGACTGGAAGCAGGCTGTGGTTTTTCATTTCATATAAACATAATTAATTCGTGAACGAAACAAGTGTAATATCAATTTGGGCACTTCACGCCTCGGTATGACATTAACGTGGAATCATTCTACTTGATAAATACCGACAGCGGTAGATACTCTCGCTAATGCACAGACTGCAGACTCAGTAGACGTGGCTTCGGGCCCCACCGTCGGCTGTCTTTGAAGTGGTTTCCCGTGGTTTCCCTATTTGCAACTCCAGGTAAATGCTGGGAAGGTACCTTCCAATAGGCCACGGCCGCTTCCTTCTACATCCATGCCCAATATCGTTCATGTTCATTTCATCTCTCATTAACTCTTCCCATGAGGATAGCGTCAGGAAGGGCATCCGGTCGTAATATCCACCAGCCACATAGAATTTTTACGCTTCTCATCCCCGATTCCGTTGAAAAACATTGGGAATAATAAGGGGTCGACATACATTATAATTTGCAAGGGGTGCAAAGGAAGACTGCCCTCACCACGGCTGACCGGGTTCGATTCCCGGTCAGTGCATGTGAGATTTTCAAAGTGGAATGCCATGTCCTGTGGTTCGGAATCCACGTAAAAAGGAGGTCCCGTGGCTTATGATCTCGCGATTCACGGTCACGTAAAACTACACTCTTCCTTTCTTCAGGTATGTACAGTACTGAGGCAGCTTCGGTGGCGTAGTTGGTAGCATGCTGAGCTTCTATGCCCAAGATCGCGGGTTCAAACCCGGCCAAAGTCGTCGGATTTTAAGAGCGTTAAAATCCCTCAGTATGTCTTCCTTCGGAGGGGAAGTAAAGCCGGCGGTCCCATGTCATAGATTTATGGCATGTTAAAGAACCTTCCACTAATTACACCTGTGTGAAGCTAAATTGGATAGGTTAAGAATGTAAACAACGCTCTTAGGTTCCTACGTTCGTTGTCAAGAGCCGACTCCGGTGGCGTCTGGTAGCTAAGTTCTGAACTAGTAGTCGTTGACTACGTTTGCGTTTGGCGGCAAAAGTGGGAACTATTTGAAAAATTCTAAAGTCTGCAGTCCTTACTTGAATTAAAAAAACAGATAACACACACTAATACAGTAATCACAATTAAACACCGGTTATCAGACAGATTCTACACACACACAAAGTACACGGGGCTACATGCCCGCGTTGTCGCAGCCCCTAAACTTAAGAACCAACCAACCAACCTGTACAGTACTGAGGGATGAACCACAGGTGGAAAAGTAGTGTGAGGGAGGGGGGGTGCAATTATTTTCAGAGAATGCACGTGAAGATATTCGTGGGTGATTGATAATTGATAATTGATTTGATAATTCTAGTCTATGTAATAATAACTGTAGCACGTATTTTTAATTTACATTCATGGCGTTAGGCCACATCGGTCATGCAGCCAGCATAATAAAAATAAGGTGCAGAATTCAAGTACCTGAAATATGCACAGAAACAGGAGAACAAACTAACTTACGTAAAAATGTGGGAGAGCTGCAAAGAAGAATACATAAAGGCAAATAACGTTGGAGAGCTTGACAAAGTTTCATAATTTGTCATTGTTCAGAATCACTTGTGGCTGAGAACACTAACTAATAAAAAGCACACGCACACTGATACACACTCAAATGTTGATGTCACATGTCTTCAAGAACAGTGCGAGAGCAAGGCATAAGCCTATCTTCTGAAGTTGCTTATGTATGTTGTTGGGAAAGGGTAAGTTTATACGTAAGTCTTGCAGATTTTTGTACAGAGTGACTATAGTTTGTTGATATTTACTACAGGCGAACAGAATATGGTTAAGGTCAGCGATTTCGTCCTGATCGGCACTGCAATGCGGTTCGCTGAGAATCCCAATTCTGGTAAGATGTCTCGGATAAGTATTCCTTTGCAGGGAGAGGGGAAATGGAATGTAAATCTTTTGCCAGAGTATGTGCATGACCGAACCTTGAATGGGACTGTTCCGTTGGCCATGAATGGTCCTGATCGAGGACGGTTTGTTTTAACAGCCATAGCTTGCGGCAAGGAGCTTATTTGGTTTATTTGGCTTGGTAGTTGTGGTGGAATAAAACGAGCATTATGGTTACATTTGTTTATTTGGTACTGGATAGCCCAGATGTTAGACAGTGCAATGGGTGAGGCGACGTTCAGCGGAGGTGGATTACAAATTAGCATTAGATGGGACAGATGACCTCACTCTTCCGCCCCTTAAAACAACAATAACTAATTAATTGGAGTTAAGAGACAAGCTACCAAGGCGCTACCGAAAATAAGGCAATAAAATTATCTCTCGTATGCATAAATATATTCAAATAGCCTACAGTTGTCTCTCTTATCTCTGAAATAGGGACAGATGACCTCGCTGCTCCGCCCCTTAAAACAACCACTTACTAACTAAAAACTAACAAATATCTCTAAAATAATTACTTGTGTGTTTTAGCTAAACAATTCACTCAATAACACAAACTTCTCTCGCTACTCACTGCCCTGATAGTTAGAATCCAAACACACAGTTTACAAGTTTTTTTAAAATAAATCATGTTGTTGTTTTTATTTAGGGGCTTGGCCATCGTAGTTATTTCATCCCCGTATACTTGGGTGTAAAACAAAAATATTGGAATGCAGCCGAAATAAATCAGAAACCTCTATGGACATCAAATTGGCAGGTGAAAAACTAAAGGAAGTAGGAGACTTCTGTTACTTAGGAAGCAAAATAACCAGTGATGGACGAAGCAAAGAAGATATAAACAGTGGGTTAGCTCAGGCAAGGAAAGCATTTCTACAGAAAAAGAATCTGTTGACATCGAATATACTGTAGATTTAGGTAAGTTATTAGGAAGTCATTTTTGAAGGCCTTTGTCGGGAGCGTGGCACACTATGGAAGTGAAACTTGGACTATTGATGCAGCAGAAAAGAGGAGAATTGAAGCGTTTGAAATGTGGTGTTACAGGAGAATGATGAAGATCAGATGGGTGGATAGGGTTACAAACGAAGAGGTATTACGACTAGTGGGAGAGGAGAGATGTTTCAGGCGACTGCTTATGAAGGGAAGAGATAGGTTGGTAGAACATATACTAAGACACCCAGGAATAGCAAGCTTAGTTATGGAAGGAAGGTTCGAGGACAAGAACTGTAGGGGAAGACCAAGGTTAGAATATGTTAAACAGATTGCCTCGGATGTAGGGTGTGGTAGCTATGTAGAGATGAAACGATTAGCTCAGGACAGGGAGGAATGAAGGGCTGCATCAAACCAGTCAAAAGACTGAAGACTCAAACAACATACTTGGGTGTGTATAGAATTTGTCTGATAACATGTGTGATTTTGGTGTCTGTATTGGTGTGTGTATTTGTAGTTGAAGCTACAGAGTCAGCAATATTGTTGGATGGATCCCACACAATATCTGCCACAAAAGACACACAATGGATTGTACCTCCAGACTGGTCAGTATTATGTGCTCATTTAACCTTGATCGATGACGCTGTATCGTGCCCGTTACGCCAATGTCTACTGGCCGTAGATCCTGCGATATTAACCTACTTTACGTCATTCTCATGTTGTGCATTCATCTTTGTCATTCACGGCTTTTAGCCTACTTTCAAATATTAAAAAAAATAGAATTATGAGAACTACAAGGTCCAAAAGTTGTCTGCCTGCCTATCTGTGTGGGTATGTCTGTCTCCCTTATCAACTAGAAAATTACGACAACATATCATACGATGTTGGCATGCCAAATAACCCATTTGAAATCAGTAGGCCGTGTTCATAATGGCAAAATTAATCTCGGGAGTTTCCGCCAACATAAAGTTCCTCATTTCTCTACTAGAAAGCGCTATCGTGTTCAAGGAGCTTAGATATCTAACATCCTTGACTTACATAGTGCTGCAAGGAACAACAAAATTCGACATGCACGCTACCCTCTAGGTGTCAAATAACAAAGTTTGCACCCGGCACCCGAGGCCATACGATATTATTATCAACTAGAAACACAACGAAACCAAATTGAACTAGCGAAGAGGACCTCGGTGTCATTTCTTATATCACCGCCATCCTAACCTAAACAAAATGGCGGCCACCCAAATGTTTAGGTCTTAAATCAGATTACGACTAAACTTATCATCGGATCTCAACCAAATTGTGTAAAAACATACTACAAACCATTTCAAGATGGCGGCCGTGTGATTCATGCAAGCACTATAATCCATAACTTATCTCATGACCCACTATTTCCGCTGGTTTAAACTCCTCAAGAACTAGCATTTCCCTGAAGCAGAAGTGGGAAAACACGGAAAACCACTTCTAGAACAGCTGTGGGGGGGGGGGATCGAACCCATTTCTTCTAAGTTCCTCCCCAGGGGCTCAAATCTAGTGGGACGTGGGTTGGCGACCACGGGACCCCAGCTGAGTCCGGCATTGCTTCCACTTACTTGTGCCGGGCTCCTCTCAGTCCTCCTTCCTGTCGACCTCTCTTGGTCAACACTTGTTCCCTTGCGGGACGTGGTGGCGCAGCGGTCAAGCTGTTCGCCTCTCACCACGGCAGACCAGTTTCGATTCCCGGTTAATGCGTGTGACATTTTCAAATTGAAATGCCATGTCATGTGGTTCGGATTCCACGTAAAAAGAAGGTCCCGTGGCTCATGATCTCGCGATTAACGGTCACACAAACTACAATCTTCCTTGCTTTGCTTTCCTTTCTTGTTCTTTTCCGACCCCGACGGTATTAGGGTATCCGAGGCCTAGGGAGTCTCCTCCTTTCCCGCCTTAATTGGCCCTTCTCTCATCTTTCCTGGTCCCTCATTCTTCGAGGGATCAGCCTTCTTTTACTTTTCATTATATTTCCTTTTCTCTTAAAGATTCCCGCTCTGTTTTTGTGAATCGGCTCCACGAGTATCTAAATTACCTTTAGGGAATGTGTTTGAAACTCCACTACATTTTGTAGGTATTTTCAATCTAAGTTGCATTTTGTAAGTATTTTCAATCTAAATTGCATTTTGCGAGTATTTTCAACCTCAATTGCATTTTGTAATGATTGACAATCTAAATTGCTGTTTAGTAAGACTTTGAATGTAGTAACGGGACATTTTTGTGAGGATTTTTGAACTTCAATTGCATTTTGTAAGTACATTTGGTAGGATGGGCATTTTGTAAGTTTTTTGATTCTTAATTGCATTTTGTTAGTATTTTGAATCTCGATTGCATTTTGTAAGTATTTTGAATCTAAATTGCGCTTTGTAAGTTTTTTTTTACTCTAACCTGCATTTTGTGCGTGTTTTCATTCTAAATTACATTTGTGAGTACTTTCCATCTAAATTCAATTATGTCAGTAATCCCATTTTGTGTGCGTTTTCAATCTTTTGTATCAGTATTTTCAATCTCCGTTAATTTCCGCTATGGTTTTTATCTCATTGTTATTTTCACTATCACCCAGACCATTAGGGGCCGATAACCTAGATGTTAGGCCCCTTAAAACAACAATTATCATCATCATCATCTTCTTCTCAGGTTTGTCTCGCGAGGTTAAGTGATCCCCGTTCCAACCAGAATTAAATTTAATTTCCGTCGCTAAACCGGGAATCTAACCCAGGACCTTTGTAGTGTTAATACGTACCCCTAGACCATAGTGGCAGCTATAGCGACATTTCTATGTGCAGCACCTAGGTCAGGACCCGAAACCGAATCCCGTAAAGGTGTTCCTACGAGTGTATAAACACATTGCCTGGCGCGTCAGTAGTAGGCTATGTTTCTCAGGACCGTACATGGCCGCACTGGGAACAGTGGAGCTGCTAAACCCTTGAAAGGGAGAAAAAATAACATCCGCCTTGCTCCAGCTGCAGGGTTCTTAGAAATGTGATAGCCCTCTCGGCTTTTTGTCTTCAGATGTGAAGGTGGGCCGCGACGCGATTCTTGTCTCAAGTGGGTAAGAACAGCGGTTCACACACTGGAATGTCACCACCATCTCTTGACGAGCGATTGTTTACATCAGGTCTGGATAAGTTGCTTTCTAAAAGTTACATTTACTGTTACTTCGTTACTTTAGTAACTCTCTAAAAGTTACAGTTACAGTTACCGTTACTTCGTTACTTTAGTAACTCTCTAAAAGTTACATTTACCGTTACTTAGTTACCGTAGTAACTTTCTAAAAGTAACGGTTACCATTACTTCGTTACGTTAGTAACTCTCTAAAAGTTACATTTACCGTTACTTAGTTACTTTAGTAACTCTCTAACAGTTACATTTACCGTTACTTAGTTACTTTTTAACAGTTACATTTACCGTTACTTAGTTACCGTAGTAACTTCCTAAAAGTAACGGTTACCATTACTTCGTTACGTTAGTAACTCTCTAAAAGTTCCAGTTACCGTTTGGTAGTTACTTCTTGAAAGCAACTTCGTTACAATATTTTTTTTTTTGTCGTGTGGCCTCCAGAGAGGCCGAGTGCAGGTCTTTCTAGTCGACGCCCGTGGGCGACCTGCGCGTCGGGATGAGAGATGGAATGGATGAAGATGAAGAGCAATGCAAGTGGGCAAGGATGTGGAAGGAAGCGGCCGTGGCCTGACAGAAGGTACCGTCCCAGCATTTGCCTGGTGTTGAAAATGGGAAACCACGGAAAACCATTTCAAGGACGGCCGACGGTGGGGCTCGAACCCACGCGTCTACCGAGTCAGCAGAGAGTTTGGCCCCATGACCTAACGCTGCGCTTTAGCCCGCGTAGCCACTACTGTCGGTGTTACAATTGAATTGATAGAAGTAACGCACCATTATTTTAGTTACTTTCATATACAAATCTAGGTCTAGTTGTTTATTTTTTAAATTATTTTACAATCCGACAGCATGTGAACTTTCTCATTCAAAATACATCTGTAATAACTAGTTGAGGTAATTTTCTAGATCTCTCCAGTCTTGCTGGAATCTCACGACCTGTGTGGAGACCGCGCCTTGGGTAAGGCCCGGTGAAGGGTCAGTAGGGAGATGAACTGAGCGTATTACAGGCTCAAAGGTCAGGGCGTGTATCCCTCCCTATTAGGAGTTCTGTAACAAGTACAGCAGTTGGTGAAAGGCTCATTGATGGATGTTTACAGAGGATATTAGGTCGAACTCCCAAGGTGGCGTAGTGGTAAAGTTCTCGCTTTATGTGTCCGTGATTCTTCCTCATCTTTATCACCAACGGTACTACAGTCCTATGTGAGCTTGGGCCTTCCAAACAACAGATTTGCATCGAACTCAAGCTTGTGCAGCTGGTCACCAAGGACGTATATTCTTGATTTACAAAGTCACCCTTAACCTCGTTTGTTCATCGATTCCTCGGCCTATATTTAAGGGCTCCGTCTTCCATCCATTCTAGTTCACCTCATGGTGTAGCGGCCAACATTCATTGCTGTCGCCCAGAGTTTCGGGTTCCATTCCCGGCTACCAAGACTGAATTCTTAATAATAATGTTATTTGTTTTTCGCCCCTTCTAACTACTGCGGCTTTTAGAAATCTACTGACACGTCTCCCTCACATTTGCGCACCCTCAAATGCCAGCTGACTACACCAGGAGTCGATCCTGCAACCTTTGACACAGGATGCTAGAACGTTAACGCTGAGCCACGCAGCCAGTCAAATTTAATTCTGGCCTGAGGGCTGGAACGGGATACACTCAGCCTCGTGAGGAAAAACCCACCTCAGCATCCAGGAAGTGGTTTTCCGTGGTTTATCACTTCTACTCCAGGCAATTCCCGGGTTGGTTCCATGGCCGCCTCCGTCCAACTCCTCATCTGACTTACAAATGCACACACTACTACTACTACTACTACTACTACATGCATCGAAATGACACAGGTTATCAGACAAAATTTCTACAGGCCCAAATAAACTGTGCTAAATAACTACGATGTCCAACAACAACAAACCTCCTTTCATTCTTGCTTCTATCAACATACTGTACACCATTTCAGTTTGATTGATGTAATAGATTCGTAGATATTGAGAACCGTCTTAATTTTTCGGATGGTGGCCATGTTGGATTTATATAGGCCATAGATGTATGCACTATTGGATGAAGATTATTACGTAAGTTCATTATTCAAACGTTCACTTCGATCGCAAAAATTAAAAACTTAATTTTAAAACTTCGCACAGCCGCCATCTTGAGGATATATAAACAATTGAACTAAATTAGATCTCAGTGCATTGCAATTTGTATAGTTATTTGCTGTACCATATTTCACTGCGCTCGGATGGTTGAATCGCGAGAAAAGTGTATTTAAATGTTTCAACTTCGCTTGGCCGCCATGTCCGTTTTGTACTTAACACGCTTGCCTGTTTGCCATCTCTTGATGAATACAGTACTTTTGCATTTGTCAGTTGGCACAGGCTAGAGTAAAAGGTGGCTTTTCACCGATGTCTCAGTCTCACTCATGGCTGTGATTATATGGAAGCTACTGAGGTATGGGTGGTGCTTAGTAATGGCATTCGGGGCTCAGTCAGTGCCTGTGAATGCTGTGAAAGGTTCAACTCATAGGATTAGGACTACTGTTCTGACTCAGTGAGGAAAGCAATGGCAAACTACCTCACTCCTCTTCTTGCCTAGAACGCCTCAAAATAGCGCTGCCTTGGGTTTTTGTGGGTATCTACTCACATAACGTAACGGCGGTACTTTTTGAGGATCCAACCAGCCTTCGGGCTGACTACCTAACAGACAGACAGACGCTTTTAAAAGTAACATAGGTGAACTTCTAGCAGTGCCCTTTATCACCGTACAAAATTCCAGGGTGATATCAGTAATAGTTTCAGAGATATAGATTGCCGGTGAAATATTTCGCACTGCCACCATGTTGGATTGGTGAGATGTAATAAAATTTGATGGGTCGGTCAAAATAGTACTATGTCCTTACCGATTTTCATTGAAATCGCTCCAGCTGTTTAGATTTTATTAGGAGGACACACACACACACGGACAAAAGGTGATCTTATAAGCCTATTTTGTTTCACAACAAGATGTTCAGTAAAGAACATATAGCCTACTTTCTCCTAAATGTATGAGTATAGTTATAACTCGTTGTTATTATCAAAGAGTATAATAGAACTATTCTTTGTTGAAGACCTTAGAAACGATTTACCTCTACCAAACGCCACAACCTAGATACAAACTGCTACCATCATTGAAGAAAGAAAGATAACAAGTATCTAAAGAATGTTATGGATCTGGAGACATAATCGACCGGACTGGCGGCGTGGCTCAGCGGTAACGTTCTCGCTTGCTGGACCGTATGTTTCAGGTTCGTATCCTGGCGCAGTCAGCTGGCATTTGAGGGTGCACACATGCGAGGGAGCCGTGTTAGTAGATTTACTGGCACGTTAAAGATCCCCTTCGGGACAAAATTCTGGCACCCCGGCGTCTCTAAAAGCAACAGTAGTTAAAAGGGACGTAAAACCAATAACATTATTATTATTATTATTATTATTACATAATCGGCCTGACGCGGGCAATATCCAACTTTGAGTTGAGGCATGTCTTTACACGTCTGGCTGCGTATGACTTTCACAACCCTTATTGAATTAACAAATCTTTCCATGACCCTACAGAGACGTGTGTATACCAACTATGTGGATATTTTCGATTGCTATTTGGCTGAAATAGAAGTATTAATTAATATCCTGAACTAGCACCAACGGTAGAGTTCAGATACTATGTGAAATCGTTTTGTTCTTTACTTCAATTAACATTTTCAAATAACGCACAATAGGCTGTTACAAACCCTTTAAAATAGAAAGTAAAAATGTATCGTAGTATCATCTTGTCATTCTTCAAATTCGATGCGCATAGAATGCAAATGGTATAGTAATCAATGGAGCCCCACGTAGACTAGTCGTGATATCTAGTGGTGAAATATCTAACAATATAATCCTAACAG